>OZ022258.1:14587442-15820692 GCA_963978905.1 Trichostrongylus colubriformis | reverse complement strand
GTCATATTAGATCCAAATGTTTGCCTAGCTGTTGCGTAAATGTCCTTGAGTTTGAGATGTAGAGCAGCTAATAAGGGCTCCAGAACAGGAACTGGTTTTGGAACAATACAACAATTTTTGGGAAACGGTGCTTCTGCGAGAATAGTTGATTTTCTATCCAATACCGTGGGACCACTGTTTTCTCTCCACCTCAGTTGGTGCGCAAATTTGTTGAACCCGATGCTGACTGCATCAATGGTTCGTTGCGTGAGTGACTCGCAAACGGCAAATGATGGACCTAAATTTAACGTAGCTTCCATATCATCATCCACCTGGTCGTTTCCTATGATAGTGCATCGTTTGGGTGGTATAGCATTCCATTTTATAAACGGATCTTGCTGTGAGCTGGTGAGTTCCAGCAAAGCTTCTAGTTTGTTATTGAGGCGAGTGCGCTCAACTCGACGTAATTGTGAGCACACTGTTTGATTTCTTGTTGAAATTTCTTCCCACACTTCTGGTCTTATGCATTATCTCAAAAAATTACGCGAAGAAATTATATCGTTGATGCAGATTCTTCTTCGGTACCGTCGGTCAGCAATACTTGCATCCAGCAAGGAAGCTTTGAGCTTAGCAAGATTGGCTTTAACTCCATTGTTGTTATTGTAAGGTACCACTTCAAACATGCCATTGAGGAACTTAGGAATAATACGATAAGCTCTGCATTGGGTGAGAAATTGGGTGAGCTCTGCACTGGGTGAGCTCTGCATAAGACCAGAAGTGTGGGAAGAAATTTCAACAAGAAATCAAACAGTGTGCTCACAATTACGTCGAGTTGAGCGCACTCGCCTCAATAACAAACTGGAAGCTTTGCTGGAACTCACCAGCTCACAGCAAGATCCGTTTATAAAATGGAATGCTATACCACCCAAACGATGCACTATCATAGGAACCGACTAGGTGGATGATGATATGGAAGCTACGTTAAATTTAGGTCCATCATTTGCCGTTTGCGAGTCACTCACGCAACGAACCATTGATGCAGTCAGCATAGGGTTCAACAAATTTGCGTACCAACTGAGGTGGAGAGAAAACAGTGGTCCCACGGTATTGGATAGAAAATCAACTATTCTCGCAGAAGCACCGTTTCCCAAAAATTGTTGTATTGTTCCAAAACCAGTTCCTGTTCTGGAGCCCTTATTAGCTGCTCTACATCTCAAACTCAAGGACATTTACGCAACAGCTAGGCAAACATTTGGATCTAATATGACGGAACAGGAAAGGAGGGGACTCAAAAAACTACTGGAACGCAAGGGCGAGCTTAGATACAGCGTAGGGGATAAATGTGGAGGTTTCGTCGTCATGACCCAAGATATGGATAAGGCAGTTACTATTCGCAACTTGGAGGATCGTACGACCTACAATGAATCCTCCCTCCAGTCGTTTAACCGGGCCGCAAAACGACTCGAAACAACCATCAAAACGGTGCTCAGTGGTAAGTTGGAAAGGAACACGGTAAGGCGATCCATATCATCATCTTCGCCATGTATCCCCACTTACTACTCACTCGTCAAAACCCATAAAATTGCGGTTACTGAATTAATCGACCTTGCTGATACGGACATTAAGACCCGCCCCATAATCTCGTCTTGTGGTGGACCATCCGACAAAATTAGTTGGTTACTGGTCAAAATCTTTTCCCCGCTCCTGCGCTACATAGCATCACATTTGTCTAATAGCGGAGATTTCATAGCTTCTCTCAACCAATGTCACTTTCCGTTGAAGTCAAGCTATGCCAGCTTTGATGCTGTATCTCTATATACTAATGTCAACAACCGTGATGCAATTGAGGCCCTGTTGACCCTCTGGAAACAATACAAAAGGGAGGTCTACACCTTTGGTCTTGAAGAGGATGACCTCAGGGAGCTGCTTAAGGCAACTCTGGAATGCAACATATTCCAGTTCAGTGGCAGATACTACGAACAATGTCGCGGCCTGGCTATGGGCTTGAGAATAGCCCCACTACTGGCCATTGTATATCTTGACCGCATAGAACGTAGGTCGCTAACCACTGGAATAATGTTCTACAAAAGGTATATAGATGACGTGTTCATTATTGGTTCATCGCCTACCGAACTGGAGGAAACCCTTCTTAATTTAAACTCACAGGATCCCAATATTAGATTCACTGTGGAAAAGCCGAAGATAGATGTGGAAGAGAGGGGTGCAGTTACTGTGATAACCATAAAATATGCCAGCTCCGGGGAACGGTATATCTAATAGAATGCCAAGGATGTGGGCAAAAGTACGTTGGAGAAACTAAGAGACCGCTCTACAAACGCATTGATGAACACCACAGAGCATTAGTAAACCCATCATCTTATCCCAATAGCAGTTTCTCCAATCATCGTACAAAGGTACATGCCCATGAAACACCCCCCACAATCGGTATTAAAGTACTGCACCGCTCAATAGACAATCCTGTAGAAAGAAAAATTCTTGAGGCCCTTGAAATAAAGCGGTTATCACCAGAAATAAATAGTAAGGACGAACTACGTGACATTCTTCATATCTTCACTTGATCACAGTAATCATTTTTGATTACTGCATGATCTCTCTCATATCTACTGTCGTAACTTCCTCACTATTTAAGGGTGCGACCGGGTGGGTTTATCATTTCCTGCACCATTCGTCTCTGGCAGGGTGGGTCACCCCAAAAATATTTTTGGGACGGGGCCGTAAGCAATTATATCATATATAATTAGCTAATCACCGCAGTTTCAGGCCTGAAGAAGGCGTTATACGCCGAAATATTGCAAATATTTTCAAGACTTTCGAGTCTTTTGAGGGGTCTTTTGAGTCTTTTGAATAAATATTTTGGAGTCGCAACTGTTTTCAAACATTCAGACTCCGGAACAGCACAATATCAAACTATAGACAGTAATCAATCAAGCATAAGGTTTACCACTACCAGAAAACACTTGTCATAAATTTCCCACTAGTGGAGAACAATCGTAAAATAGAAATACGAAAAAACAACCATTGGATTCAAAACAGTCCACTCTGAGATTCACACTTCAAAAGACATTCTGAAACCATCCTCAACATGAGGTCAATTTGATTTTTCTATCGCTCACAAATTAAGATATTCACGGTCAAAAACCATGCACATAACCGGAGATGATGAATGTGATAAATAACCTTTAAAAATCAATTGGAAAATCAATGAAAATCATATAGAGGCGAACTATTGGGGGTATTTCATTTCAGGCGACGGCTGCAACGCGGCTATCCCGATGGAGCGCGGTATCTTCCCCATACTAAATTCCGAAATTATTAAAACAGTTCAAACTTTACCTAGAGCCCATCTTTTAAACAGGTAAACTGTTTTCCTAATAGCTCCCTTAGACCTACTGGCCGTTTGCTTTCCCTAATGGTTGCTTAGTTCTTGATATGGGTTCCCAGTTGAGGATTAGATGAGGAAAATTCCGAGGTATTTCGCTTCAAATGGTCATAACTTCCTTCAAACTCAACGATATGAGTTCAATCCATTGGAGCGAGGTCTGCGAGGTTGCCGCTTTCGAATGACTACCCGAGCTATGCCATATCTTCGAAAAGAAGGAAGTTATTTCGAGGGAAGCCAGATGAGGATTAGATGAGGAAAACTTTGAAAAATTTAAGTTTTCCACTACAATTGGTCATAACTTCCTTCAAACTTAACCACATGGGTGCGTTTTTGGGTGCTCGGGGTCCGCGAGGTCGCCGCTTTCGAATGACTATCTGGCTGTGCCATATCTCCACGATGAAGCAGGAAAAATGTAGGAAAACCAGTCGAGAAATTTTTATTCGTGAATTTGCGGTATGCTCCCATGTTTCTACCGATAAATTGATTCATTGTTACCGAAATTTCTCTGGCATGCAACCTTCGCTTTCGAAAGCCTAGTGGGAGGGGCGAGAAGCGTCGGTCAGCTTCTCTATGGTATGCGCCGTGCATGAGGATTTCATCCTTATTCTCAATGGATACAAACGTTTTTCCTGTCCGCATAGTGGCCGCTAACACCAGATTACGTACTTGCAATCGTAGTAAGATCCTACTATATATAATTCGCTTAGTATGTCTTATCAATATACAAAACAACTACCACCTGAACCTAGCGGGGAAAAAACGAAATTCCACCGTCAAAGATCCTACTCTATATAATTCGCTTAGTATGTCTGTGCGTGTGTGTATGTGTGTGTGTCCGTCTGTCTGTCTGTCACGAAATTCATATCTCGCGTCGCAGTAAAGCTGGGACCATGAATTTTAGAAGTGTTGTGGGGAGTGGCAAGGAGGCACTAATGGTGGTGGATCGGAGGTAAAGTGATAAGGGCTGATAAGGAGCTTCGTAAGACAAATGTCGCCATGTCCGTTTCGCCTTTCGCATTGATCCAAGAGCGCTGACACTCATAAGTGTTTAGCAGGGTGGGCCAGGGATATTTATGTTGGGTGATCCAAACTGATAATGGTTGATAAGATTCGATAAGGAGCGTGAGGTGGGAAATGTCACCAACGCCCGTTCGCTTTTGCGGCTAATAATGGAACGTTCACATTCGCAGGCATTGTTGGTACGGGGACTTCAATGGTATTGTTGGGTTCAGGGGCTTCAGTGAAACTGATAACGGCTTACAGTGGCTAACAAGAACCGTTAGGAATTGGATGGGGAATCCTTTACATTGCTTGCTACTACTACAGGACCGCTTTAGCAAAAACGTCTGATGCACAGTGCCATACAATGAACATATTTTGTTTGTTCTGATATCAGTGGCCCATGTATCAACCGCTGAATTGCCTAGCGTTCCAAAAAATGTGCATTTCTCTTGATAGTGCGATTTAAATTGATAATGATGATACGATCTATATTTGTGATAACAAAGCAAGCGATTCACTCAAAATCTTTTTTTACTGCGTTACTGGCAGCAACATTGGGTATCGACCGCTAGACTATGTAAAATTCAAAATAGTGAAGCATGTTCACGAAAACGATAAACATCGATAATCGGGATATGGATCTACCATCAATATGTAGGAATTAGATGCTCAGCAACTGAAAACTCATTACCAATCGACGCAATCGAATACAAAACTATCGATCTCTAAACTATCCAAACTCCCAATGATAACCTAAACCAGTTCCCTGGCGCACACTACAGCGAGCGAATTCCAATTCGATAGCTGAAAGAAGAGGGAAGGAAATTTCCATTCAACTCCATACACAACTGCGGTCGTGCCGATCAAACCCGTTTTGCACAACATCGCCATGAATCGCGCGCAGTAGTGTGAGCCCGCCAACTGGTATGAAAGAAGTCCATATCAGCTAATTTTTTCGTTTTCATCCCATTGTTTCTGGAGCGTCCATCCACGGTGGTACCCGTTGATAGATATCGCTTTCCACGGTTTATCGGTGAATTTTGGAGGTGTCCATGTACGTGGTTCTGGTGTCAGCGGACCAACAAAAGGGCTATTGGCGTTAACCGGTTCCGTTGCGGATCGCGCCATGCATGAGGTTTCCATGATGATTAAGTTAAACTAGTTTCGGGTTCGAACCCCATTAGTCAGTTTTATCATTTTTTTCCCTTGCACTTCAAGCCCTCAGCCTGAGAAATTCTGTTGATCACTACCTACCTCAACAATTACGACCCCCCTCCCTCCTAACGGACCAAATAGTCCCCTGTTGAGAATTCCTCAACGGACCCCCTGCTGAGGATTTCTCAATGGAGGCTTGACCCTGCCCACAAATCGTCCCATATACTCGTATGGGTGGTCTTAAAAGCGGCCAGCCATGAAATTTTTAGGAGTAGTGTAGACTGCGCTTCAGGGTTTACAAAACGAAACAGTGGAGCAGCTCAAGCAGTCCGGAGCGGCACTACTGTGTGATAATGCGAGGGAGTACCTAAATGCAGCAAATCCTGCAGCATCCGAGTTAAAACCAGCCAGCAGAACTGATTTAACGATGCCATCAGGACACACTACCACTCGGATAGTACCTCATCTAGGACCAATTTGGATCACACCACTCCCTGACACACAGGGATCACAGCATTAGTGGTCTCGCCTGCACGATTTCACCACTTCCCAACAATGACCGCCAGACAACATCAACTTTGATCAGCACGACATTTTTGGGTACTTAGAGCGCTAAACTTGCGCATAATTTACTCGACTCTTCGATGTTTATTTTGGCGATAGTTTGAAACGATTTGCACGACAGTCAGCTGCGTGCTACAGCATATACTCTTCCTTGCCGTCTTCGTGAATGTATATCGGCCACAAGCAACCTTAACAAATTCTAGGGATACATTACGAAGTGACAGTTTATCTTCCACTTTTTGAGCCAAATTCGTGTTGATACCTTCTTTTCTAGTTGAAATAGCAAGACTTTGTCAAGCGACCAATTTTTTCCGCACCGTGCATTATTTAATTTGTTTTCTTTTTTCCTCAACATCGAAGAAATAACTGTCGATGTTACTCGTAAAAATTACAAGCCCACCTTCTCGTTCAGTAAAATTCGTAGACAGTGACCAACACCGACACTTCCTTTGATCACTTTGTTCACGTATATGTGTTGAGAAAACAGATCACCTTTTGTTCAGGTTTTTTCCGTTCAAACAGTTACAGTTAGAGCCTGTAATTCTCTCTTACTAGCGATATTCCCTATATTGTGAGCTTGGCCCAATTTGGCTTCTTTGCTCTTCATTGTGGAACGCATACAGGATTACGCCATCGTGAGGTTACACCATATGAGTTCTGCCTGATATGTCAGTATCCTCACGTGCATGAGGGTGAAAAAGCTGCGTTCTGCGCTGTGTAATAACTACTACGTTTTTGAATCCTCTGAGGAACTCCAACAGGCTGATCGCTACTGATCTGCCAAAGAACATGGCCAAAGCAAAGCACTGTAGTGCCAAACTGAGCTTCATTTTCCATGTTCAGGACTGGTGTGAGGCTCAAATGACCAGCGTTATAAGCGTACTTCAGATTTGGTTTCGAATGAAACCTGCCAAATGTTACTACGACTAAATAGTTACTGGATGGACCCTACTAGCGCCTTTTGCGTAGACTTCTAACATGCATTTGAGGCACCGACAGAGGTAAGAAGAAAATGAGAACAGGCAAGGTATATCCTCTGTAAACAAACTTTCGAATTCAAAAGAGATGACTGGGCGGAACGTTCGATGAAAAAATGCACTTGAGGTCTTCATCGCCATCTCGCAGCTGTGCAATTTATGATGCCTCACACTTCTGGGCGAGCTGCTATGAGGACATGGCAACGATTGTGGCTGACTAAGCCGCTCGCCTGTCTGAATCTACCCTCACTGGCTAAGGATGAAGAGAAGGTGAAAGGGAAGCAGTGAAATGAAGAGTTTTCAGGTTTTTATCTCTCGGGTCTTCGACCGCTGCATTCCTTTCCATCTTTGCTGTTGTAGTGCTGACAACTGCGACTTTCATGTACCACAATTCCGCGGTCTGTCAGAATTACCCTTGACGGTTTTTCATGATATTGCGGATTATACCCTTCAGTTCCTCCTCTGCACTGCCTTGCCCTCCAGTATCCACACCTGTGTGCCAGATCCCATGCACTCACTGGAGTGAGAAACGTTTTAGTTTTTTTGTGGTTTGTCATCTTGAGATTTCGCTTGTCAAGAATATTAAAGAATGAGATACACAGCACTTCGTAGCAAGGAGCTGCGGCATGTAGCAAGAATCGCGTGTTCTTGAAGGCAGAGTCATTGAAGAAGTTGTAGCTGAGTCACTCGACTATAAAACACATATCAATTTTGACATTCATGAGATCGCTGAAAGGGTGATATGGTGGGGTTACGCAAATTATTTCTACTGTGGTAGTTGGCTTAACGGTGCGGGAATGAAACAACTTTTCTTTTATACAAGGAAGACTCGTCAGTGCATGGTGAGCTTTTCGGAAACGCTTTTATCTATCTTGCAGTGCTTCTATTTAAAGCAGAAAAGTCGTCGCCAAATTTTGCTACGTGGTTTCAGGAATGCCAGAAATGTTCAACGGTTCTTTCCGCATCTTGTATACAGACATACATACATACCATGTATGACCGCACAGGCAAACTACGTGCAAAATTCGTTTTTCGTCTTATGCCATTCACTTTTTCCTGACTACTTTCAATCTGGTAAAGTATAAATTAAGCGTTTAGCGCCGATAACGCCATCTGACCCAAATTTATTCCTCAACATTTTTGTGGAACTTTTTGAGCCTTTCGTGATAAATTTTGAGCTTTGCTCTCAGTAAATATCGGTTCCATAGTGTTCCCTTGTGAAAAATTAATACGTTTAGTCCGCGCCAAGAGCGTACTGCTTTGTGAGAGTGAAGAATAACTCGGGAAAACAGTGAATTTTCAGTAGCGATGTTTACATATACCATTATCAGTGTCATCAGTGTCTCTTAGTGGAAGAGCTGGTGGAATTAATCTTTATCAGTTGTATGGTTACACGGACAGGATGAAGATGACCTACTGACCTACTTTCTCGGGCAAGTAAGTCCTCAATCATCAGAACTGCTCAGGTTGCACTTTTGTTGCGGCTGCCGGTGCACCCTAACAGTGTAGTGCCTGCTCGAACACATTCGAGCCACGCCCACCCAACAAAATCACCCCTAACCCTAGACGAACAAATTTCCGAAGTGGAGAAGAAAGTTTGGTATAAGAGAAGATAATTCGGTGAAACAGCCATTTTGATGACGAAAACAAATTCCACATTAGAAATCGTTCGTCCAAGGCCAGATGTGATTTGGTAGGGCGGGTGTGGCTCGGTTGTATTCAAGCAGACGCAACATTGTGAGGGTGAACCGTGGTGCCGCAACAAAGGAGAAGCTTGAGCAGTTATCCAGGAACCTACTTGCTTCTAGAATCCACTGAATTGATTATCGCGTGGTGTGCCCTGAAAGGCATCGGATTAGGTACGACGAAATGAGAACTAGGATTACATGTTCTCTGAAAACAAACCCTCCATTTCAGGAGCGGTGACGTGTCGCGAAACTCACATTGAAAAAGCGCGGTCGAAGTCTTATCACGGACCCGAAGCACGGGGCGTCGCGCTGCAGTGCGTCAGGCAGACCAGCTGCCGGTGAGGGCGTGCAACGTTCGCGGCCGGCTGTTTAGACATCTCTACCCGTCTGCAGTATGCATCTGCTAGTGACGCAGAGGGGAGCAAGAGAAATGGGTGTTCTCTTGTTCCCTCTTATCGGTATTTTTGCCGTTTTATATCGTTCTTTCTCTACTGTTACACCTGAGCATCCTTGCTTTCATGTCCACAATCTGCCAACTTTACCTATGATGGTTCAGTGGATTTTGTGATAATGTATGCGAGGAGTAAGAATGAGTAGGAGTATATAGATTTATCGGCTAAACAGTAAGGGAGAGAACGTCTTGTTGCGACGTTGGAATGAAGAGTGCGGACCACGTATTCTGTCGGTCCGCTTGACCCCGCTATCACTTGAGTAGGGGACGCCGTTATAGAACGTCGTCTCAGACAGTGAGACGACGAGGGATCGTCGTTCGACGAAGATACAAAAATGTGGCGGTTCAGTGGATTTTATCAAGAGGCAGAATAGACGAGATGATAATATATTTATCTGACAGAGACAGGTAAGGAGAGCAAACCAACGTCTTGCTCGTGACGTTGGAAAAGAAGCGAATGAGGCCTACTATCTTTTGAGGCCGTTGACCCTGTGGATCATAAGTACGGACGCCCGTATAGAACGTCGTCTCAGACAACAAGACGACAATGGACTGGCATCGTCGTGATAGACGACGATACTCCGCCGGCGACGGAGTTTACAGTTGCACATATATGAAGCAGCGGGAGATATATGTTCTTCTTTTCATCACTAGTGGAGGTAGGTTGATGATGCTGGATGCTTCTTGTTGGCGGTGGCTGGTTACGATTGAAGGTTGTGGCTCGACGACGATTGAGGGAGCAGGAAGGAAGTTGGCGTTTGTGGTGAAAATAGATAGGATTAGTAATTCACGACTGGTTATCGAGTAAGCAAAATAGGCATGATATGAAATGATGAAGAATAAGAAGAACAAGAAGATCACGGATATACGCCCTAAAGAGGACGGCGTTGCCGTGTTAGACCTGCCTGCAAACCCATGCCGTATACGGAGCCGAGAAATGCTACATTGCCGCCTATAATATTTTGGCACTTTCGCTCGCCTGAAGCACTGCAACCGCCATGCGTTCTGGCAGCCGCCGATCGACGACCACCAGCCCCAAGCCGATTAACGTGGGGTCGTTACCCCAGCAAGGTGGGCTTGAACCTAATTTTGAAGGGTTGGCACGACACTGATTAAGTGCAACTGATTAATTTGAGAAGAAAGAAATGGATGGAGAATTTTCGTATGCGGATATGCGGAACGTGCTTGTTGTGCCCGCCTTTGGTTTTAGTTTTGCATGCTTAATGTATGTTCCATTTGGATTTAGCACCACGCCACCATATTCTCACGGCACATCTGTGCTCTCCACACTTGGATGTGCTGATCTCCAAAATCATAAGCAAGTGTTCGAATGTGGTACTGCAAACACTTGCATTTGGAATTGCAAACACCTGCATGAAAATATCCTTTCACACACTGCACGGCAAATCTATCACAGCCCACTCACCCTCGTGCAAATCGGACATCATATAGCCGGTAATAAGATTCTTGTTCGGTAATAAGATAACGTACCGAATAATAACAGATTAGAGTGAGTGAACTAGCTTTATTGTGCGTATTTGGACGCTGAGGCATGGGGGCTTACTTTGCCCATGGTGCGCATTACGTTCTTGTTCGGATATAGGCTGTCAAGACTGGATACCGGCAATCCAGGGCTCCAGATCACGGAGCTGTGGGAAGGGGTTGAGGGTCTCCTGGCACCTTTCCTGTGTTGCTCATAGTTGACTTTCGAGGAAGTTGTTGAGCGAGGAGTGCGAGGAACCTCCTGCGGTAAAACGCAGTTTTCATTGGCCTTACTGAGCCATCGGCACACTCTACGATTTACGTGAAAATCGTTAGGCCAGCTACCATTAGGGGAGCTTTTGGCTTGTTCAGTCCCTTTTTGTTTTCGCCTAAGTTTGCGATTATATGGAAGGTCCCTTTTCCTTTTACTTTTCTTCCCTTCTGAGAAGGGGAAGGGCTCGCTTTCTCGTAGGAGTTCTGTTGGGCAACGAGTTGCTCTGGTAATTTGTTCACCCATTATAGGTCTCAACTTGTCACAAGAGTTATGCCCACCATTTTCGTGAGACGTGGTCATTCCATACCAGAAATTACTGGTAGTGCTGACATTGCACGTTGTGTGCGATGCCATTGTTGAACCCTTGCCGTACACTGCGGGACCAAATATTGTTCTTACGATATGTAACCCTGAAGGTGTTTCCTGAGTGTGATTTGGACCCAGTACCAGCTCGTGGTAGTAATCCAAGCCAACTAGTATGTGAGGAGTTTGGTGTTCTCCCCGCAATTTGGAATTAGCCAGACAGATGTTACTTTCTGTCAGGAAAACAATGTCCGGCTCGGTGAGTTTGACACTCGCAAAGCCATTTGTGAGTATGGGCTTTGTCTGGATCTGAAGTTCTATTTCTTCGCTAAAAGCAGAACTTATTTTCGTTGCTACTATGTGGCTTTCGAATTTTTCGACGTGGCCCCCAATGCCTGACATGGTACAGATTTCTGTCTTCACTTTTGGAAGGCCAAACTAGTGGGCTACGTCTCCCTCTATGAGGGTTTTTTGTGCCCCTGAATCAAAAAAGAAAAGAACCTTTTCATAGGATTGCTTCTTAAAGTTCCAAGGTTGCCTTCAGCAGTAATTAATACTAGCTGGGAGGTGGCAAGGTTTTCCTCTTTTGCTTTAGGCACTTCTGTCCTCATGTGGGTGTTGCTTGAAAAATTTCTGTGATTGTTGAAGGCATTATGAGCCTCAAAACCATTGTTATTGTTGACGCTGGGGTTGCGCAGGGGTCTGAGCGATGATTGCTCTGCTCTGGTGTTTCCTTGCTCGAAACCTCGAGCGTTCAACTCCTCTCTATCATAGTATGGATTACAAAGATGGTTTTGCCCCCTTGTCTGATCTTTTCTAAAGCATAGTGATCCGTGGTGGTTTTGTCCACAATGAATACATTCTGCCTTCTCGCAGTCGAAGCTATTATGTTGTAAGGAGAAACATTTCCAACAACGGTTCTCTTCTTTCAATATTTCACGACGGCTGTTTTGATCTGTGACCGTTCGGCACGCCGTGGACTGATGTCGCCTAAGGCAGAATACGCAGTCATCGTTGCGATTGGGTCGGGCATCTTGCCAGTGACTTGAGTTCACTTTATTAGCATGTTCGTAGCCCGGTCTGCGCTCAGCATGACACAGCCTTTCCTCCGCCAAAAATTACCGGCCAATAAGTATTACGTCCATTTTTTCGGATTTTCGAGAAAATTATGAAAAAACACGTTGTTAATCATCTTTAATTTCACTTAATTGTGTCCTGTGATCAGCACGGATTCATCCGCGGCAGGTCTACGGAAACCCACATGCTAGAAGCTATCAATGATTGGACGGCTTCATTGGACCATATATACCCGTAGATATAATATACTTTGACTTTACAAAAGCTTTTGATAGAGTATCGCACGCTCTCCTTCAAAAAAAGATGATAGCAGTCGGTCTGGAGCCACATATTGTTAAATGGATTTGTAGCTTTCTTCATAATCGTTCCTTTCGAGTTAGAATAAATAACTTCTACTCTACCAATCAGCCCGCCCCTAGTGGAGTTCCGCAAGGCTCTGTTCTTTCTCCCATCCTTTTCAATATCTACACCTATGAAATCCCTTCCCTCATGTCTACGTGCGGAGTTAAATGCAAAGTTTTCGCTGACGACTTGAAAATCTGTGCCGAGGTTGGTAATGAAGAAGGTGTCCTCCAAATTCGCGCAGCAATCAATACTCTCATCCGTTGGTCTATCGAATGGTGCCTCCCCCTCTGTCCTGAGAAGACGAAAGTACTACATCTCGGAGCCAGGAATGGACTTTCCTCCTACGAAATCAACGGCATCAGTCTCACACCGGTGGATTCGACAGTGGATTTGGGCTTTCATTTCAATAGTAGGCTTGATTTCACCACTTATTGCGAAAAAATTTCACTCTCAGCACAAAGACGAATTCACAACATATTCAAAGCTCTATCCTCAACCAATCCGCAAGTGCTGCTGGCCGCGTATAAAAGCTATGTTAGACCAATCCTAGAGTATGGAACAACAGTGTTCAACCCGTGCAAGGAGTCTTCTATCAAAAGGCTAGAGGCCGTTCAGAATAGCTTCACGCGAACTATTTTTACGTTGCCTTGGTTTCTCTTACACATCGGTGCCGGACTCCTCCTCTCGTAATAAACTACTCGGGTTGAAAACTCTCTCAGTCAGGAGAAAGGTTAATGATGTCGTAGGTAAATTCTAATCATTTTTTCCAGATCCTACCATCAGTAACTAGAAGAAGCCTTAGTAAGATTAGTTTCAAAAGTGCCCGCGGTGGTCTTCGGCATAACTTCTTTGTCAACCGTGCTGGATCCATATATTTAACTTTGTCAAAACATAGACCGCTCCCTGTTTCGGCTATTTCCTTGAAAACCTACCTCAATCGCATCTTGGATTAATGGTACTTTAAGAAACCGGATGATGCTCTAGTAAATTTCGCCATTTCCACCTCTTTCTTCTCTTTTTCGTCAGTCTCGTTTCTTTGACCATTTTGTTCTTCGCCATATGTTGCTACAGATTTCGCTGTTTTACAAATTGTGAACTGCATGGGATAATGCTCGTCTTTTCTACTTTACTTGTGGTTCAATGCTAGATGTTTGCTGGCAATTTCTTTTGTACATGCTTGTCATGTAATAAAGTATCAAGTATCAAGTATTAAGCCTATTTTCCACATAGCACTTAGCGGCTATTTCTTTTTTAAGATAGCCCAAGAGTAGCTTAATGGGTAAATTTGCCGTTGCCTGGCTCGCTATAAGTACAGGCTTAACGATTTCCCGTGGAAATTTAGCCAGAATCGTCTCGCACCACATTGGGTCACAGGTTTTTCTCACATCGTATCCTGAGGACACTATTTGGTTCACAAGGACTTGAATGTTTTCAAAGGTTATGGAGCAGCTTTCTGCTTCATTGCTTGCTGGGATGAGTGAGACTAGACTCTGAATTATTTTTGACCTATTGGCGGTGTAGTCGCAGTAGGTTTCGTGAAGGGTTTCTACCATCCAATCGTAGTTTTCCGGTAAAGGTTGGATCCCTTGTATTACCATTTTTGCCCTACCTTCGAGGCATTCTTTCAAAAGGATGATTTTTCGATGATTTGCAATTCATCGCAATCATGGACCAGGGTCTTATAGACTGCCCAAAATTCGGAAAACTCCTCCGCCTTGCCATACAATTTAGGTAGGGAGGCTTGAGGAGCCTTAGTCGAGCGGCGCGTTGGCATCGATGTAGTTGGTTCATGCTGGACAGATATCGGAGGTCTAGTTTGCGATCCTCCTTCAATTTTCAGGGTGATATTACTGAGGGTTGAGCCTTCTGGGTCATTGCTCCCAGTGGCTCTGTACGTGGTGTAGCCAAGTTTTATGGCTAAACTATCCTCTGCACTTTTAGATTCGTCTAGCCTAGCGGTGAGCATGTATATTACCTCACTCGCCTCTGCTATGGTCGGCTGGATTTTTGATTCGTATTCTATTTGCTCTATTTCTGCCATAATGTCCTTTTTGTCGGACTTATTTTTGCAGTTCATATACTCTTCCCTTATCTCATTATAGAGGTTTTTAAATGTTCCCTGCCATTCCTTATCTGCCTTATGCCGCTCTCTAATAGAGCGATGGTGGTCCTACATTTGTCGTAGGTTTCCTCATCAGTGGTACTAAATTCTACAATCTTTGTGTAGCTTTGATAGCGTGCCACTAAATTTTTGAGCGTCGTTGCGCTGAGCATAATGGAAGTTTTGTGGAAATGGAGTGCCATTTTTGTTATATGTAAGTGCGTTGAAGTTTATTTGAGTATATGAAAAAATTCTAATGGAAACCAGAGAACTTCAAAGTTAGTAGGGTAATAGTATGAAATGAATATTATTTGAAACAAGAAAATTGAAAGAATAGGAATTAGAATAAGTGCGAATAGGAAATAGATAGTCGGCTAAATTCGGCCGATGCACCAAAATTGTGGCGGTTCAGTGGATTTTATTAAGAGGCAGAATAGACGAGATGATAATATATTTATCTGACAGAGACAGGTAAGGAGAGCAAACCAACGTCTTGCTCGTGACGTTGGAGAAGAAGCGAATGAGGCCTACTATCTTGTGAGGCCGTTGACCCTGTGGATCATAAGTACGGACGCCCGTATAGAACGTCGTCTCAGACAACGAGACGACGATGGACTGGCATCGTCGTGATAGACGACGATATTACCCTTTCAGGTTTCTTCAAGGATGAATTATTGATATTCTGTTAGTAACATTCGGTGTCCACATACATGCTAAGATGGCAAGTGTGAAAATCACGCTTCACTTCTCAGAATTGTAATATGTTCTTGATACTCTTTCAGTCCCTCACAGCTTGAATCGCAATCTCCCTTCCCCTCCACATAGCGAATGCCGAACTGTCTTGGTGTTCCATTTGCCCATCCTCCATGATAATTGCCCTTCATCAGCATCTTTGTAGCGTCGCAGAGGTTGGATATCCCTTACGAATCCACGATTTAATTGGAGCACCACTCCTTGAACTAGGCGCTCCACCGCTTCTACTTGCACAATTTAAATACGCGGGAGGAAGTAAGACAGATAGTATAATATGAAAGTAGGAGGGGGCTCAGCAGTGCAACGTAAAGAAAGAGCGAAATAAAACAGCAGCAAGCCTGAGAAATAGAGGGTGTATATCGTTAGGACAGAAACGTCGCGTGGCCGTGTTCGACACGCGACGGAATGGTGCGAGCTATGCGTGCCGTATTAGTTGAGTCCTGAAGCGATTACGCCTAGAATGAGGCGTAGAGCACCGTCATCGCTTCAAGACCCATCCGATACGGCGCGCATAGCTCGCACCATCCCGTCGCGTGTCGAACACGGCCACGCGACGTTCTTTTCTAACGATATACACCCAGAAATAGAGACCTGAAAACATCCTTCTCACTACTCTTTCGTGCCTCTCTACGTCACTAGCAAGTGGGCAGATGCAGACGGGCGAAGTCTAAGTCGACCGGCAGCGAATGTTGCCTCAGCAAATCCCCCGACGGATGCGTGGCCGCGTGACTCACAATGCCGCGAGATTGTGGTTAGACCCTAAACCGAGCATTGCCATCACGAGTATCGTCACAAATAAACTCGTCCGCTGTAATGGTCGAATATAGAAAAAGGTGTGCTCATTCTCGGTTCTTATTTTCTCTTTACCACTGGTCATGTTTTCAATGGGGGTGAGAATGCGATTTGACAGAAGAAAGCACGAAAGAGAAACAAGGCTCTATCACCGCACTGTCTAACAGCATGTATTTTATCGTGGTGGCAGTGTCCTCCACCAGAATCCTTTGGGTGGAGTAGAGAATTTCTCTTAAAAGCGGCTGATCAATAACACCCAGTACTCTCTAACAGAAGAATTGCATGTCTTGCTCGTGGGAGGGTCAAACGAGTGCCTACAGGCGAGGAACTCGAGCGGATCGGTTGTAGTCGTAGTTAATAGAACTGTCGTCAACGTCGCGTCTGGTGGTATCAACTCGTGGCATCGCTTCGGGATCTCTTTCCCATAGCATACTTTGTAGACTGGTGTAAATTAGCTTGTTGATGTTAATGCAAGCCGTATCGAATATCTTAACGACATCATGGTGGCAGTGAAGGTTCTCAACGCTGTTGGTTTTTTCGAGTAGATAACGCCTAGAGTTGCACAAATTCACTGCAAATTATAGCAAATCCCACTAAATTCAAAGTAATCAATTATGAATCACTTTTCAACGTCAACAAGGCTATTGATGAGCTTTGTGTAAAGAGCCAAATATTGTGTTCGTCCTGAATTATGTCTTCACGTAAATGTAAAAACTCTCGTACAGCAATTACCAAATCCTTCACCCACATTCTTCTTCGCCAGCTTTGATCTCTCTTCAGAGATCGCAATTTTTTAGGTGGTTCATGAATACATCGCTAGTCTTTTAAAAAACTCCGCCTGGAAGACTTTTACCTCTTTACGATTTCGGGCTGTGCACTGTCTGCGCACAAGTGACATATCTCATTTGAACAACATCGCATTAACATGTAGTATGCAGTTTGAGTGAATTCTCTTGCGTAATATGAAAATGGAGCAAGGAATGCCCCCACAATTCCGTGAACACTTCAGATGACTGGTGAGCCTACTCAAGGCCCCAGCTTCTTTTCAAGGGAGGGGGGGGGGGGTTGGGACTACTTACGACAGAAAATCGCGTAGACGCCCGCGGCAAGCGGGCTTGGGTGCGAGTGCTAGTGGCAGGCCATGGCAGCCTTTAAGCGAGGCAGTGTGGCCTGCGTGGAGGAGGCAGGGTAGCATGGGTGGAAGTGCAGATGCGCAACCACACTCTGCCGGGCATCAAAAGGCAATCGATTCGGCAAGTCGCACTGGTGGCGTCGCGAGAGCGACGCTGCGAAGCGACTTTCTGTCGTAAGTAGACCCACCCTTTCAAGTGCAGAGCACCTCAGTACGCGGATGAGAATGAGTGAGGATCATTTTTATTGTTTTGATAGGATAATCGCAATCTCGTAGCAAAAGTGCAGATGTGCAGATGAAGTATCACATAGGGGTAGAGACAAGTAGGGTCGTTTTTGCTCAAAAACTGTCAATTAAATACATTTTGTTTTGTGTGCACATACATAGCTCACGGATCAGATAGTGATTATTGCGCAGTCTCGCGTATAAACATTATGTAATTCAACTGCAGTATTTGACTGATTCCTCTATCGAGTACAGTCGAGTGAAGTTCGAACGTTCCACGTTTCATCTTTTGCAGATGATGAGTTTTACGTGGCCGATGGCCACGACACTCTGCAGCCTAGAGACTGAAACTGCCATGATAGTCAGAAATTGATAATTCCTTCTGGCGATGATTCAAGGTAAATAAATGCCGCCCACGGTCAAGGGTCAAGCCCAGGGTGCCGTCGAAGGAAATTTTCCAAAAACTACGATCACCTCATAAAGCGGTTCACCGGTATGATTCCCTCAAAATTCCATGAAAAATCATGAAAAATCGATAACGGTCCCCTGCTTTGAGTAACGTAACCGACCAAAAGGCCCAACACTTTCTCGACGGTGCATGTGTTCTCCTCAAGAATGCATGGATATCGAGAATTTGCCGTTGAAAATTATTGGAATAGCAACACTATAATCTCGAATGCCCCTCCCACCTTTCAACCCAAAATGAGACCCTCAAGGAACCATCGACAGAGGCTTGAGCCTGATGCTGCCTCTATTTACTGTTAGGAGACCTGTAGCCAATCGATCATGCAATCCCACCTTGCTAACGCTTTTGCTTATACTGAAATTGCGCTTGCCACTGCCTTGGAACCAATCCACTGGCTCTGCTGCTATGCTTAGGGGGGGGGGGGGGGGGGAGGTGTGGTGTGCAGACATGACGGCCAATTGCTTCGCGGCGTTTCACTCACGCCACCTGTACGACTTGCGAAACGCTCTTGTTAGCCCGGCAGAGCGTGGCTGCTCACATCTGCGCTTCCTCCCATGCCACACTGCCTCGCTTGAAGGCTGCCATGCCCTGTCACTGGCACTCGCACCCGCCGCGCCGCTCGCCGCAGGCGGCCACGCGATTCGCTGTCATATGTGCACACACGCATGCTTAGGCTGCCGTACTGCATCCCATGAGAATAGTGTGGGTTTCTTCACCAAATGAAATTGTTGCTCCAATGTCTCAATAGTAGTGTTACCAGAAATTACTCCTAAGTAAGTAGTGGCATAGCTTCATCATTTTTAATCTGCGAAGAGATGGTGACAGATTCATGGTTTGACAAGATTTTGAGAAACTTCGTCGACGGCGATGGTACTTTCTAAATTGCATGCTCTTGGAGAATGGGAAGAAAGCTTGGAAAAGGTGGTAGGCAGACATGGGTGAAGTGAGGAACGCGACGCGGATCATCCAAGGAATGCATAAGAGCAGAAGGGTGAAAAGAATGTAGTTGTGTGCCATTAGAACCGAAAATTCGTATGGCAGCACTTGGCGTGCGACGAGATGGTGCGAGATAGGGCGCCGCATTAGTGAGTTCTGAAGCGATTATGCCTGGTATAGGCGCAAAGTACCGTCACCGGTCCAGGGCTCCTCTAATAAGGCGCGCATAACTCGCATCACAGCGTACACCGGTTACCGTAACGCGAATTTTCCTTCATAATGGCACACACCCAAAGAATGTTTTATCAAAAGTTTCCTAATGGCCAAAACTTCTCGTAAGATTTAGTGCAGGTTTGTCCATCACAAGCTACTAAACATTGGTAAACTTGAAGGCAGCATCAGGGAAATTCAGAAGAAAAGTAAAAGAAGCATTTAGTGGGTTTTATCCCCCCAAGCGAGGGTTCAGGAGCCGTATCTAATGGGATCGTTGATCCATAAACAATGGTATCGAGAGCCAGACATCGGCTTCAGAACCGCCCAAGTAGAGATGGATGCTGGATAATACTCGTTATTTCTCATTTGGGTACTCGTTACGTCAATGTCCTTCGTGTTCAAAACCAGATATTAGGTCGTTCAGTATGAAATGTCCGTTTTTGAGAGTCAACTTCAGTTTATCATATCTCATACAACGCAAATTACAATCAATCAAAATATGATCCTAAGTTATCAACACATCTTTGCCATTTTAAAGGTAACTTATTAATTCCATCTCTATAGAAATCTGGGGAGCGAGAGGCAATAAAATCATGAAAGGCACTTTCTACATCATCATAAGAATTGAATAATTTTCCCTGCAAGAAGTGATCTAAAGCTTGAAAGAAATGGTAATCTGTAGGTGCTAGGTCGGGAGAGTAAGGAGGATGAACGAGAGTTTCCAAGTCCAAATCCTGTAATTTTAACAAGGTCGAGTTTGCCACATGTGGCCGAGCGTTGTCCTGCAGTAGGAGCGGTCGGTCTCTGTTAATCATTCTCGGCTGCATAACAGCAAGCTTCTCCATCATTTCCTCCAGCTGTTGACAGTACGCCTCCGCCGTGATCGCCTGACCAGGTCTCGTAAAGCTGTAGTGAATCACTCCTGCGGAGGACCACCAAACTGATACCATAGTCTTCCTCTGGTGAGGGTCCGGCTTCGGCGTAGGTTTTGGCGGTTCCGACTTGTCCAACCACTGGTAAGACCGCTTCCTGTTATCGAAGTGGATCCACTTCTCGTCACATGTGACGAGACGGTGTAAGAAAGGCTCGCTTTTTTGCCTAGAAAGTAAGGAAAGGCAAGCCTCAAGGCGGACCCTCTTCTGACGATCGCTCAAGTCGTGCGGTACCCAACGGTCCAGCTTCCTACTCTTGCCAATTTGCTTCAAATGAGACGAGATCGTCACCTTACATACTACAAACTTTGCCGCTAATTCTCGAGTACTTTGAGTGGGATCAGCTTCCACTACGGCTTTAAGCTCATCGTTGTTCAGCTTGCACTCGGGCCGTCCTCTCGACTCATTTTGAAGATCGAAGTCGCCGGATTCAAACTTTGCAAACCATCGACGTACTGTTCGTTCGTTAGGGGCATCCTCTCCAAAGACGACGGTGATATTCCGAACTGCCTGTGCTGCGGTGCTTCCACGGCGGAACTCGTACTCCAAGACAACACGCAATTTGGACTTGTCCATGTCGTTACAAAAACCTTTCTAAAAAAGTCAGATTCCACGGCAGCCGGAGGTCCACCGAAGGTAAGAAAGAGGGAGGCTGCACCTTTACCAAAACTCAGTACCAAGGACTGCCGGAGCGTTTTGCCTTAGATACGGACTCTCGAACTATGCACTACTGAAAAACGGACATTTCATACTGAACGACCTAATATTTTTCCTGAAGCTTGTCTCGACTGATTTTCTGGTAAGGCGAGCGAGGCGCGAAGGTGTGTCGAAGTTTCGGGCGGTCCATGTTGAAGTAGTGCTTAACTCTTGGCAGGTATTTGGTCGGTCGGGAATCATGCTGATTTCCGCCCTCGAATGGGCCGGTTTGTAGTCACTGGAAAAGAAGATCCCGAATTTTCGGCTCCTTTTTCGTCCTTCTGCACTTTTTTGAGAATTGGGAAAGAACTGGGTTGGACGAATTCACTGCCTTCTCTTGTTTCACTTTCTGAGAATGAAAACATCCTAGGGCGTCTGTACGCTGTCTTTAAGGGTTCATTTCTCACATTGATCATTTCTGAAGTTGTCTTTTCAACTCGTCATCCTCCCTTCATTCCTGCTCTGTTCAACCTGTTTAGCTTTTGCAACATTGAAATGCTGAATTCATACTGTAATCCGTAGCCTTTTCTGTTAATGGAAGTTTAGAGCTGTTGATTGTGTTGAACTAGACGGCTGGTCCTCTTTGATAGCCGCAATTATTGCAGCGATATCTGAATCCCTCAGCAGGTGTTCCCTTAGGCTCCGAGCGTTGCCCTGTGTCCATAAGTTCGTCTTTCCATAGCGGTATCTAGTAAGTCACTGTTAATGATTATGCCATGGCAGACGTGAGTGAACCAAAAATTAGGTAAATTACACGAAAATCTTGAAAATAAAGTGCTTCCGACACTGGCGACGAGTTCACAGCTTAAAAGCGAGCATTCGGATAAGTTCCAAGGTGATAATATCATTCGATAAGGTTGTTTTTACAATTAGAGCTTTTCCTATGATTTCTTATCGCACTCGATATCATGCCGTTTATATACGTGGAAGCTACCGCTTACTCGCCTGTTGAATCGAAGTTGGGTGCGGGCCACCTTGAAACGGTGGCTGCCATCTAATTTATATGTTCTTTACGCGTTCAGCACTCATCCTCGTGCAGCAGTGATGGCACACGCTTTGACGTTTTGGAAGGACCTATCTACCCGCTGAGGGAACCAAGATACTCATATTATCGTGAACTGTGCCTTCAGGCACCTTTAGTTTCATGGTAGGAGCTGTCAAATGGATTGACAGCGGACGAGTAGGATATCACGATAAGGAAAGGAATTCAGGTAGTCCTCCTATAATCGTGATATGCCGAACTGGATCACTGTGTAATTGACTCGTACCTGTGCTGTCCTCGTGTTTGAGCTTTTCCTCAGTAATTCAGCAACTGTATATCAAGTCTGTATATTAATGCCAGGTAGCTTTTAATATGCATATACAGCCGTATAGTAGTGAATGGTATTGCATCAAATTTCTAATTCCCGTCTACGAATGCCGATAGTAGTGAAAGAGGGATGGCACCCCTCCTATGTCACAATTCGTGGACAGGATAAGACCGAGGCTGAGATCAGAGGACATCGAAAACATCGATGACCCTCCAAAACATGCTTGTCATCGAGCCATGTGAGGAGTTGCGGAATACAGTTCCTCACATGGTATTGTACGGTAAACAATACTCTTGTGACGAAATGCCTCCCCAAAAGTCGAAAAACAACACATATAACCAGATCCAGTTTTGATGAGACGCCCTAAATGCCAAAAGAGAGTGAAAAGAATTTTTCTTTGAAGGCGACGTTTATTTTTCCTTAAATTTTTAAGTTAATTTCCGTTTTTCCGTTAATTTTCCCCTATCAACGAGTTGCTGCATTCGAGACTTATTGTCTGTGTTCTGATACTTCTTTTCTGACATGTTTTAAAACATGTAATAATAAATGTTAACTCACTCATTTTGACGTGTACTCTTGACAGCCCCAAGCAGTTTAACAGAAGAACAGCAGACTTGTTCTCCTGTTAAACTTCCAAAACAAAGCGAAATACGTAGAGAAATAAGTCTTATTTATAGCATTTACTAAAAGTATGTAGAGGTCTTATGAAGCCGCCTCCATACCCAGAGCCGAGGGGAGTGGCTGAGTCACAGTTAGCGAGATAGAGTGGAAGATGCATAGGCACCACATGCAACCAGGCAGAATGGCTTAGCCACAGACGCAGAAACACGCAGACACGCCATGCTAGAGGCACCGCCAAGTATGAACGCGGCTTAGCCATTGCCTATGATGAGGAAGCTCGACGACCAGTTACCCCAGAGGGCACGACGATGATTTCTCAAGCGGGCGATATTGATGGGCTTGTTGTTTAGACCTCACCAGTGGCAAGCCTTTTCTCTTTTTTGTTTCTACTTTTTTATCGTTATATGTGTCTGTTTATGCCAAATCTTTATAATTTACGTCGACAGCTTGCCTGATTGACCTCAATTACGAGTTTTTTGCGCATTTCGTGATCTGACTTTTTGGTCGCGTAGAGAATCGAAACGCTTCAAATTTGCATTTTTGTGCTGTGAGTGTCATAGTGTCATATGTTGTCTTGGGGATCAAACATAGGGAAACACTTTAGCGAAGAGAGATTTCAATCCTCACTTCCAGCATGCAAAAAAGTGTGCATGATACATGGTAACATTCCCCCAAGGGTAA
Organism: Trichostrongylus colubriformis; assembly: GCA_963978905.1. Lineage (NCBI taxonomy): Eukaryota > Metazoa > Nematoda > Chromadorea > Rhabditida > Trichostrongylidae > Trichostrongylus > Trichostrongylus colubriformis. The sequence goes on along the minus strand of OZ022258.1, from coordinate 15,797,134 downwards.
TTTGACATTTGAACATGGAAACAACACTGGTTCTGCTGTAAAACGCTTGGCTAGCGCGCTACTGACACCTGCACTTATTCTGTAATAATTTTGCTCATTCGTATACCATGATTTTTCAAAACACTATGATTTCGTTCGCAGAGTTGTTCCGCAAATTTGGAGCAGAGTTTAGATGAGTCAGTCCTATCGCAGCGCGCAAGGCCACCAAATTTTTTTTCATAACCCGATAGACCTGTCATAGTATTGCATAGAGCGTGATAATACATCATTTGCCACTCTGCGCACATGTCCTTATCCATTTGATAGCATGATTCCATTTTCTCCTTGATTTGAACATGGAATGACAATCTATTGATGTCAAGTAATTCTGCTGTACCAAAAGATGGGAACGTGCAGCCAGAACTCAGAGAGACAGAAGAGGACAGCGATCATGATGAAAAGCAGAAGAATCCCGAGAGTGATGCTCCCTCTCAGGAAGAGGATCGCTGGGCAGGTTCCATTATTGAAAGCACGTAGCCTTCTGTGATCATATGCACACTACGAGTTTGACAGTCCGGTTGCTTTTTCTATAGTCTACATGCGTGTTCATATACTTGCATTTTCCTAACCAATGTTTTTCTATAGTTGCAATCGATCATGACGTTGTTTAGTAATCTGTGCCGATCTATGTGATCATATGCACATCACCAAGATTTCCTGTACTCCGATTCTCATCTTTTTCAGTGTACATGTTAGTTGACGATGCAGCAAACAACACGACTTTATTTATTTATGTGCTTATCTCTTGATACATCTCCTTCAAGCCGGCATCATGCCCAATTTGACTACACCATTTCCTTGGTCTGTGCAAGCGTATACCTTCTTACCTTCGATTCTGCTTTCACCGATGGGTACCTCGAAAATCCTATCTTTACATAAAGAAAAACCTAATTCAGTGAAAGGTCAAAGACGAGAGGAAATGACGCATCCACAACCGGGATGATGGCATAGGGAAGCTAAGACACATAAAAGTGGATTGAATGAGCGTTACCAGCGGGTAGAAGAAGGGCTAACAAACCCCTCCACTCATGCTCTAAAATTCTTAAAACAGTTTAAATGAACTGATGAATTAGGAAGGGATCACATACTTCAGTGCCGCTCTCTGTCAAGCATGCAACTATAGGTGCTTCCCACCATTGACCATCCACTATGCATTTCATCAAGAATTGATCATTCTTCTGCAATTCAGTTACAGATGAAATCCAGTGTTAATGAAATTGTGCACGTGAACGCTCTTATATCTCAAAGGGAGTGGAGGGGTGGTAAGGAGCGAATATCATAAGATTAGTGAATACGGAAGTTCATGTGGCCTACAGTACGAAAGTGGAGAAAAAACGGAATGGAACGGCTGAAAACTAGAAGAACAGGACTTCTTTCCTGCTTAGAACTCCGAACGGAGGCGGGTTCTGATGGCGAAAGGGGCGTCTACTGTTACAACAAGAGGCAGTTGAACCCGGGGGTGCTTTTTTCAACAGAAATATAACCACACAGATTCTTCCTAGACCTGTAGCTTCCATTTTACTGATTCATTTTGGAGCTCCCAACCCTCACATTACTCTTAACAGTGTCTTAAGAACAGAGGTCAAAGTTGCATATCGAGTAACTGGCACATTCCATCTGTGCATGATATCAGTTTGTAAGGAAGTTCTGGAAATGTTCACGATTTCGTATGCGAGAAATGGTACTCCGCCGCAAAACAAGGTTCAAGCAACTTTTTTTCAATTGCGTTTGCATGCGCGAACGAATGTGCATGATCTACAGTAATCATATGGGAACCATTTGCGCAAGCGTACATACTTTGCGGTGCCGTGCCGGCGGCAGGGCTTGGCTGCGTGTCTCTGCATCTCCACCTGTGCCATTCTGTCTACTCGCTTGCGTCTCCTTTGTCCCTCCCCGTGCCACTCAGCCTCGTTGCCTTTGGAGCAGCCACGCCCTGCCGGTGAAAAGTATGACGCTGGACAAAGGATAAACGTTCTCCATTTTTGGAGCCGCTGGATATGTGAAGGAGAAGCATCACCATTTCGTAACTCGTGGTCAATAGACACACTTACCTTTCACAGGGATCTCAATTTATTGCACTAACAATGGGAAATCGTGAAGGCAGCATGAGAAACGATATCATTCCAAAATTCTGTGTCATATATCGACGTCTTGCCATGCTAAGTAGCCCCATTCAAACAGGTGTTAAGACATTAATGTGCGAGGTATAGACACTGACATTAGATTCGTTTACGAAATTTCTATTATTAAATTATAACCTCGGGATATCACAATGTTAATCTACCAGACCATGTTGAAATGATAGAATCAAGTTATTCTTTCCAAATTATCCCAAAATAATGAATTCTAAATACTTTCAAAACAATGGAAAGTAATGCAAAATAAGCAGGGTTACCCACAAATGTCTCTCCGTTCGCATATTCTTTCCCACGAAACCTGCATTTGAGGGCGAAAGTGGTAGCTTCAGTGCAGAGAAGGAAGAGCAGCACATTTATTGTATTTACCTTCATATGGTCTTGTTTCAGCTACCTTCGGCTTTCCTAAACTTTGCACCTTTTTTACCAATGTGTAGTTCACGCCCTTCGAATCTGACGGACGCGCTATCCGCTGGAAATTGTGCAACACACAGTTTACTCTAGCCCACTATTTTCACAAAAATCATTCGCGACTGCGTCGGTTTCGGCCGGGGCCTTGCTGTCACCGCATGGACTGACATGGTCCCACGGGCCACTTTTTTTCTTTGTATTTCATGGTTTTTTGGCTTTTTTTGTTTTTTTGCGCCAATGTAGTTAGAAAGGTCCCTATTCACCCTCCTGCTCCTATCCATAGGCCGGAGGAAGGGGGCCTGTACCTTTATAGAGACCCCCAAAAAGCAAAAAAAAAAATAGTTTGCACTGAAACTTAGCTTAGGGAGGTTATTTGGGGTGTTGATCACGAATATGACATCCGTTTCCCCAAATAACCCCCTGGGCAAAGTTTCAGCGAATTTGGTGAAAACTAGTTGTTGCACCAGCATGGTGCAATTGCACCAATTTGGCGGAAACGATAAAAACGGATGTCATATTCGCAATCAGCATCCCAAATAACTCCCCCCCCCCCCCCCCCATAAGCAAAGTTTCAGTGCAAACTATTTTTTTTGCTTTTCGGGAGTCTTTATAAGGGTACAGCCCCCCTTCCTCCGGCCCATGGCTTGCATAAGAGCAGAAGGGTGCAGACAGTAGTTTGACCCAAAAACCTTTCCTGAATGTCAAAGGGTGTTGCAGGAGGTCCACGAAACGTCTGTCAGTCACCGGTGACTGACATGGGCACGAATGAGTTAAAGGCACATTCCGCGCTCACTGATGTTTGGAGTAACAGTCGAAACAGTTGACTTTCCATTGGTTGTCGGCGGCAAAAAGGAGGAGTCTCCACGCCCTATTGCCTGCACTGGAGCGTGATCGACCCGCCCCCAGTGCCCGCCAACCAATGGAGTGTCAACTGTTACTCCACCCATCAGTAGCTCGGAATGTGCCTTTAAATCACTCACTCAAGCACAATATCATTGGTCACATCACAGCTACCCCTGTATTTGAGCATTAGATGCTCAGTAAATATATATTCTTCATACTATGATATCTGGAGCAATAGAAGTGTTTCAACCGTTAAACTGTATGGAATTCCTAGCAGTGAAGAGTGATTGTAAAGATACCAGTTTGGTCAGCGTTTAGTACTACGCTTATCACAGTATGGACTTAAACCCTATGGACTTCGCAATCGGTTGACCATTATCGGTTTAACCTCACCCCATACTTCTACCGTGTTAACATCGCTGTAATGTGCGATAGCCCAAGTTGTTTGTATACGTATTAACACACTCAAAATTTGTGCATAACCTATCGTCCCAAAAAGTTGTAATGAATAATTGACATACACACCCGGTGCACCCTTAAAGAGAGCATTAGGGGTAATGCAGTAATGGAGAAATCCCTACAAGAGGTAACTCACATGGTAGTCCTGGGCCTATGAAGGCTATCTGTGGCGAAATTCCGGTGAAAAAGCGCCCCTCCAAGCTTTAGAAACGGCGCAACGGATCATTGATTTCTTGATCCCGCCTCCCTTTGATTTCTTGATCCCGCCTCCCGATGACGTAATGCCCGATTGACTGGGGTGGGAGCGGCCAGAGAGATGCGGCAGGGTCGAAGGTTTAGCGGCGCGCTTTCGCAGTTTTAGCTTGAAGCTCACTCCAAAAAGTAGATGATGTCGTATTTCCAAACATTCTCTAGTTTTTACTTGGCAACATGCCTATGGAAAACCAGATCAGACTACTTCCCTCTTGACGGACAGGTCGTCCGCGTCGAGAATCATCGGTGGGAAGGGGGTCCTATTTCACGGGATTTTGGCCATTTCCATCCGTTTTTTCTCTACTGTCCTGTTACTAGGCATCTCGACTTTCATGACTACTTCTTTTACTTTTCGTCCGACTTTCCCCTAATGTGCCTTTAAATGTTGTAAGAGAATGCTGTGTGACTTTCGCTACACTTAATCTGAGATTGTTCTCGCAGTAATATAGTAATGTTATGGAGAATGTCACAAACTTCGCCCTTACTATAGTTTCTGAAGATATTTTCAATGATTTTTTACTGAGCGCTATATCACATTGATGCAGGTGCAAGGAGGAGCGTTTCGACAGTATGTGCCCTTAGCCGTTGTTTGCATAAACTGCTGCTAGGGCAACAGGATGGATTTGCCAGTGCTCTACACTGTTCGTAAGGAAATTTACAAAAAATTAGACAGTGCGTTCGCAACTATCTCGGACTGAGCTCACTCACCTAATCACAAACTACACAATGTAAGAAGAATCACCGATTTGCGGTAGAGCTTATTCGTAAAATAGGATGAAGTGCTACCCAGGCGAGGCACTATCATACAGAAACGGACGGGCTGAATTATGATATGGAGTCTATATAAAATTAGGGTCATCCTTTGCTGTTTGTAAATCGTTCGCAGAACGGACTATGGATGCGGTTAGCATGGGGCTCAGGAAATTTGCCTACCCAATTAAAGACGTCTTTAGGGGTAATGTGGGTGATGAAGAACACTATACGCGACGCAAATTCCTGATCAAAACGCGAACATTGGCTAACGACGGAAGTAACGGGATTGATAGTAGAGTGATACTTATAGCATGGGGATATTGCCGTATCGATTGGATTTACGCGGTGTATGCTGGGAGACACGAATTTTGACCCCTGAGGTCGGCACACTGCGCGCGACGACGCTTCGCGGATCGTCCGAATGATCTAAGGCTGGATCAGTAAATACCTGGCCCGTCCCGGCAACACGCTTGCTTGCAGCTAAGGGCGTACCCTTCGCCGTCTGGGCTCACCCAAATTGCCTAGGCCGTTTTGGGAAAGGAGCTTAGGCGGCGTGTTTCTACCTGTCTTCGCTTAAATCCGCTGCGCGCGGATAGGCGTGTCCACCACGTGACCTAGTGACCTTGACCGTGTGTCCCAACCGTCACCATTTTGTGTGCCAGCTCTCGTGGTAGAATCGTCCACCGGCCAGTATTAAAGATTTGAATGAACGATGTAGCCGAATTATTGCTACCACTGCTTTAAAGGGGAGGACAAACGCCGGTTCAATTCAACGGAAAAGAATGAAAAAAAACTAAAGTTTGACGTCGGTCAATCCCTTATTGGAACGGTTCGCGCAACGAATCTGGTGACTCTTAGAAATTCACGCCTCCTCAGCTTCTATGAGCTATTCTGAGCTCACCCAATGTTGATGTCCCTGATCGACTCACATGGCATCCATATTATCAACTCAAATGGCTCAACGAATTTGGCAACCGTTGCTTTTCGACGCTCCATTTCAGCTCCTGTCAGATCTTATGAGATTGTACCTCTCATCATTCATATTTCCACGGTACCCCTATATCACGTGGGAGAAGCAGGGTCCTCCTATTGCTATGGCGTGAGATATGGATTCCATGACAAACAAACAGACACACAAACATGCACAGACATGCGTAGCGGATTATTTATAGTGCCAGTTTCAGCCACACAATGTACCTCGCGCACAACACGACACTAGCGAAGAGCGGTATATGTGTGTAGGGTTATCTTAACAAGAGTTAATCAACGAAGCGGCTTAGTAGATGGCGTGTAGAACTTTATTCAATTTACGCTTACAGTCCATTTCCCAAAAACTGAGTAGGCGTGTCCTACGGACTTGTATAAACGTGTATCAAACTCTCTCAATTCTCTCACCCTGCCACACACTCTCACTCTCGCCACGTACCCTCACTCTCGTCATTCACCCAAGTCTGTGGGACACGCCCAATCAGTTTTCGGGAAATGGACTATCTGTAGGTGTACTGATCTATTGGCCATATCATCCATAGACCACCATTGGTATCGATTAGCTACCTATCAGTCCTAGAAATCGAAGCTGCGCAATGCAACCCCATCCCGCCCCCTCCCCCTCACTGAATGGGACTCCCACTATACGTTTCCGCACCTCACAATATGACTAATCCTGCCATGAAGTGTTGAAAGACTGCAATCTTTTTCATTCACTCTATTTCCCTTTATTTTCCAGTCCAAACGGTACTGTTCCTCCCTCCACCCAACACACCTGCATGCCATCCAACTGGGCGGCACCTATACTACGTCAGCACACTGCAGAATGACTCCGAAAATTTGTAGTAGGATGTGCTATCGTAGTGATATAATAATATTATCTTACAGTGGTACACCAACATCTATCAGTTTCTCCCTATTTAGAACGGTTGCGTCGCTCTAACATTCCCTTATCGCAATCGCTCGTAGATGAAAACGATTGCAATCTCGTTGGCAAGTCATGGTTGGCTCAGACAGTTATCATGAGATGCATGGAGGTCCGAAAGAGGATGGTGGACATTACCATCACCAAGTACACTCTCCAATTTCTGTGATTAATGGGTGGCATCATGTAGTGTGGATGAGTGTGGATCCGACAGAGCTGCCAATGCCGTGTGACGCGCGAGGTACATCGCGTGGCCGCTTCAAGTATAATCGCACAGAAAGAAGATTACTTCAAGTATAATCGCACGAAGCTTTCATTATCAAAAAGCGACTCGTTATAAGTCTAGCTGCATTCAATGGAAGTAGTTTTATTTTTTCTTCCAAGGGCTCATTCAAATCTTCTAGAACAGCGATCATTATACATGGATGTCAGTTCAGGGGAGCTTACCTGCTCCGAGATGACCTCTCTCAAATAGTTCGGACATACTGCCTTCACGTTCTATTAGGTTGTTAGGAAAGAAATGCGCGTTGAGTTTGTCCCTTTATTTCTCTCCTACTATGGACGATTTTGTAAAACAGTTTTATCCATTAAGAGATTTTTATTGTGCATGTGTCTATTTTGCTTTTTTCAAAGAAAAAATCATAAAGAATTTTTCAATTTTTTTCTTCCAAATTTTGAAAAAAAATTTAAAAAAAATGCAGGATTCAATGCGATAGGCGACAAATATTTGTCGCAATGCGTAAATGTTTGCGGATGAATCTGGTTGTATGAAGTGTCGAGCAAAGTTCCAGTGTATCAAAAACGGTATTGAGAGCTCGGAGGACGAAGAACATGGAAGTCGGCCTCAAGTCGTTAAAATTTTTTTCTTTAAAAAAACAAAGTAGACATAGACGGAGATATATGAAAAGATGCACAGTAAAAATCTCTTTCTAACAGATAAAACTGTTCAAAAGAATCTTCTATAGTAAGAAAGAAAAATGGACGATTTCAACCGCATTTCTTTTCGAACAACCTCATATATACCTTATTGAATTTTTTCTTGTATAAATCACGTCACACATCTCAGCGAGGGCATTGGTCTCGTTTTCAATCAAGTATCTTCCACAAGCGTATATAGCGTGCAGTGTCTTTAATGGGTGTGTATTTGCACCACAAAAACGGTATAGATGGATATTGTATGTAGCATAGAATTCTCTAAACGTAATGGTTTCCCTGAACGATTTTCCAACTGTTAGATTTCCAACTGATACTCCTTCATCATTTCCACTGCTGCATGTGTATTGAACACCATCGTCTATGTTGCCGCTACTGACACGTACCTTCAGAAATAGAGCTGTTCATAGGAGTTTAGTCGAAAGCATCGTATATAGTCATTGCAACGACGGCAAGGAAAAACGAAAAGAGAACAGAGTATCAAACTATTGAATGATGTGCAGTGTAGTGTCGAAAAACGATAGAAATCTTTAACTTAGGAAAAGTAAGTGGTAAAGCCGTGGTTAATTCCGAAAAAAAAGAACAAAATTACTTAGAAATTGATTATTTCAATGCCTTTCGCTATTACACATGCAATAATCGTGTACTCCATCCTCTACTGCCCGCACTGCATTTCATCTCGGAGCTTCCATCAGCTTGAAGTAAATGTCGAAGTGGACTCCTAAGATTTTCACAGGATTTGAGATCTTTGCAATCTCTCTATCGAATGGAAATCGCTCAGAACCACTCATCGGAGCATTCCCAAAAGAGCCAAGTATTGCAAAACAAAAGTTACGGGTCACTAGCTGGGATATTGGAGATATCAGGACAAAAGTAATTCATGAAACTCTGCTCGATATGTTATCGTTGGTTAGAAACGGATCCAAGACACCCCACTCTATCTCATGGTAAGGCAAATGACGTTGCTGGCACCCATCCAGAATCCCGTGATCAAAGGATCACACATGACACAGATTCAGTATGTTGCAGTTATTTTGTAAGTGGCTCTGCTCATCTAAAGAACTTCGCGTTTATTCCAAGAGCTCTCACGCCATTGTATTTTTCACAAAGCTATGCCATACTCTACTGACCAACGAGAGTTTCACAAATAAATCTGCCTATTGCTTGGGGTAGCTGTTATTTCAAAAAGTGGTGGGTTACTCAGTGCACTCCGATGTTCGTCGTACGCCTTCGTAGAGAGGCATCCAAAATCAATTCTACCTGTGTCTTCCAATTTATAATGTTTTGTATTCATCACTGCAGCTACAATTGTGCTTCCTTCTAAGCTCATTTGACAGGGCGACGTAGTGGATTGGTCAAACTTTGCTCAGAGTGTTCGGTGCAGAACGGAGGAAACTCATTCAAGGCACTTGGGCAGTGCCCATCACATAACATCATATAAATTAACCTACAAGCCCTGCTTGACCAACCTGCTAAGGGTTGAATATCTGATAGGAGTTACTTTATTGAGCTTTTCAAAAATTTTCGTCTTCTATGAATATATTATGTTAAAGGCAAGTAACATGAAAGCTGGTCCGAAGGGGTAATTTGGGCAGATTGTGGAATATGAAAGTGAAGGTGCTCAGCAGTGTAACAGCAGAGAAAGAACGAGATAAAACGGCGAAAGCGAGAAAATGGAATCTGATACCTTTTTCATCAGCCGGCCGCGAACATTGTTCCATCCTTACCAGCAACTCGCGCGGCTGATGAACTGCAGAACACACGTCGTGCTGCGGGATCGTGATAAGACCCTAAGCCGAGCTTTTTTCAATGTGAGTTGCGCTACCAACCATCTCATCCGAATTGGTTTTGTTTTCAGAGAGTATCTATTCACAGATCTCATATTCCCTCACTTCTCCTAATCCTTTAAAGAGAAGGATAGCTAAAAAGAACAGAATCTCTGCCATCTCTATGAATTAGAAGTAGTTCAGAGAAGTATACCTATCTACGAAGGAAGTTAACACGTCAACAAGTGGGTAGGTCACAAAAGGATTGAAGCGCAAGAATAGCACAAAACAAGAGATTGTAGAGTGTAGGTATACCACGTCTTTATCAGTACGTAAGAGCATTATAATTCTTCAAACCACGTCAGAGAAGTGCGCACCTATAGAATATTTTTACGAAACGATGAAACCTCACTCGTACGTCATATCGTGTTTTTTCATACCGGAAGAGAGCTGAGCCTGGATTTAGCCAACTTTGGTGGATTACCAAAGGTTGTACAGGCACGTGTGGTATATGTTTATTACGACGTACCTTTTGTACAATAACCGACCATAATACATCGTAACAGGGGTTTATATACACACAAATGTGGGCGGTGCATAGATATGGTCTGAATCCTGGACCGAAAAGGTCCAGTGGAGACAATTCCGTTAGGGGATGAAAGAGTGCACCGCGCCAGGAGCAAATACCTAAGATACATAGTTGATTGCACACTTATGATACCGCGAGGTCATGCCTGCGGTATCTTTTCAATAGGTACTTATATGAGTTATGTCCTAAGGTAAACAACTTGAACTAACATGTTATCATTCAATTCTAGATCTAACAATAAGTTGATAATAGTTAGAAATTGTGGTTGTGTATACATTGAATACACAACACCAACATTGCAATTGTGAATCAGGGATGTGTGGTTTTTTACTTGAACTAATGGTGGTAAGTCGGAGACTGGAGAGGTGCAACGATTCGAAGTACATCAGTTGGCTGGCGCACACTACTGCGCGCGATTCATGGCGATGTTGTGCAAAATGGGTTTGATCGGCTCGGCCACAGTTGTGCATGGAATTGAGCAGAAATTTCTTTCCTCTTCTTTCAGCTGAGCTATTGAATTGGAAAAACAGAGAAGATGGCGTGATAAAAAGAGCATTTTGGTGTTGATTCACTTCAAACGCTTTGCATCGAACCCATTTTGCTCCTCATCTACACGAACCACGCGCAGTAGTGTGCACCAGCCAACTGGTTCAGATCATCATTAGGAGTTTGGATAGTTTAGAGATAGATAGATTTGTGTTCGATTGCATCGATTCGTAACAAATTGTTCACTTGCTGAGGGTCTAATTCCTACACATTGATGGTAGATCCATATCCCGCTTATCGATGTTTATCGTTTTCGTTAACATGCTTCACTACTTGGAATTTTACAGAGTCTAGCGGTCGATACCCAGTGTTGCTGCCAGTACCACATTAGATAATGATTCCAAGTGAACCGCTTGCTTTGCTCTCACAAATATAGGTTGTATCATGATCATCAATGTAGATCGCAGTGTCAAGAAAAATGCACCATTGTTTGGAACGACAGGCAATTCAGCGGTCCATACATCGCCCAGTATATCAGAACATAAACAAAATATGTGCACCAAATGCCAATGAGCATCAGACGCTTGTGCTAAAGCGGTCGTATAGTAGTATCAAGCGATGTAAAGGATTTTCCCATTCGATTCGTAAGGTTCTTATCAGCCACTGCAAGGCGTTATTGCGAATGTGAATATTCCACTGTTAGCCGTGAAAGCGAACCTGCCTTGGTAACATTTTCCTTCACACTCTCTTATCGCTCTTAATCTTATCAACCGTTATCAGTTCGGAGCATTCACCATTAATGCTCCACCCTGCTAAACACGTATGAGTGTCAGCGCTCTTGGATAAATGCGAAAGGTGAAAAGAATTTGACGACATCTGCCTTCTCATGCTCCATATGAAATCTTACCGACCAGTTAATTCATTTGGTTTGCATTAAACTCGCCAGTGTGTGTTTTGACTGTTTTTTCTTTGTTCTTTTTGCCTGTTCTTATTACATGCATCTTACCATGCCCAACAATAATTAGATAGATAAATTGTTATAAATAAGAAGTTAGCTTGTAGAAGATAAATTAATTGTTAGAAAAAAAGAAGTTATTAGCCTGTAGAACCTTTATTGCAACAATCTCAACCGAGCTCGCAGATAAGGTTGCCTCAGATGAATCGATTTCGTGTTCGTGGACAGATCATCCGCATGGCGCTAATGATTTTTCCAGAGTCATCGAATTTGTTGCACAAGTTATTCAACACATACATGTACTTGAGCGCGAAGTTGCACTGAAATAGTGGTCATCAGTCAAAATTCTACTGAAAAGTGGAAATGCCAGTGCAGAATAGTTTTTAGGATTCACCTTTATAATCCATAAAGAAATGCATGACCTATAAAGTGCTATGCCAGTCAAGACTGGTCTGCGGACTCATTGAGCGGTTACGATAGATCTTTCTCACGATTGAATGCAGTCTCAAGATAAAAGACAGCATGAAAAACGCGCATAAGGTTGTGATCGTAGATAATAGCCTTGTGTTTCATTCATTGTGTCAGCTACCATCAACGGTGCAGAATTCATTATGACGTTTTAATATTCGATATACTGTAATTCTTTGAGTACATTATCATTTTAAAAATCAGGAAGAGTGTTCACTCGAGACCCAATGTGGCTAGGTAGCAACCGAGAAATGGTCACGCTGAGCGTAAGTCTGATATGTTGAGACCCCAAAATATTAATTCAAAAACTCAAGAGCTTGTTCAAAGGCCTCGACAGTTATTTGGAACATTTTTGCGATATTTGGTGTTTAACACCTTCTTCAGACCCGAAACTGTGAAAGTTATCTAGCTTATATCCGAAATTTTCAGGTCTGAAGAAGGTGTTAAACACCGAAATGTCGCAAAAATATTCCAAAATAACTTTCGAGACTTCTGAGGAGGTCTATTGAGTTTACTGAATAGATATTTTGGAGCCTCAATCGTTTTAGAACATTCAGATATTCATGAGACTTCGGAACAGCACAATATTAAAGTAAGTCAGGTAGTTGCAACCCTTATTATCAAGGTACAAAAGATCAGAAAAAATTGCTTCCTAACTACACAATGCTCCCTGCCTCATCTACAAGCGGTCGCAGCACGTGCGGTTTCCACACGTTCTCTCCACGTCAGACGAAAGGCAAGTCTATTGATACTCACCAATTACGAAAATAGTTAGAGAGAAATCTTATGAGATTGAAAATGTAGGATTGCTGAGCAACTGAGAGTTGTATCTCAATGCTAGTATATTTGTTCCGGTCGATCTACCTACGCTTGATGAAGCCGCTGTTCCTTCAGTTCTGCGAAATTGATACAGTAGAGGACCTAAACTCTTATCGCAATCCCTTTCGGTTCCACCGTTTCACGCTATTCGCTTTTCCAATTACGAGCGTAAATGAACGGAAATTACCTTGTTAACATCAACACAAATCGAATTGAACATCTGTACGACATCATCGTGGCAGTCGAGATTCTTAATGCTGCTCGTCTCCTCGAGTAGACTGCGCCTAGAGCTATACCAATTGAGGGGAAATGTGACATAATGCATAGCTAAGAATAGAATCAGAACTTATAATTACCTTTCAGCTGCATCACTGACGAGGCTGTTGATTAGGTTAATGAAAACGTTTTCAACATTGCGTCGGTCCTAAACCACCACATTTTTTTCAGCTCAACAGAGTCATCATCTCCATAGAAAAACCCTCTTGCCGTGCCAATTCTGTGAGCTTTTCTCGATTGTTTCAAGCTATTTTCATGCGGCACTTTCTTCAGATGAGTTCAAAGATGCTGATCACCCTATACATAGTGATGCATAACTCATGTTGTCTCTCTTTGCGGAATTTCACAGTGATGCGGTGCGGTGCGCTCAATATATTCATTTAAGATTTATTACGCGTTCAAAAGAACATGTGGGTGGACAATGAAGCACAAATTATCGACGTCGCCGAACTAAACGACAAGTTGGACCGATTACTTTGTGAAAAAAATGACAAAAATTAGGCAAAACGACCCAAATAAAACGCTAATATGGAGCAACCATTAGGATACCTAGCGAACGACATAAAAACCAACCATAAAAACAAAAGCAGATTTGATAATAGCAAATATATCGTAGTCAGAGAGCCTCTTGTAAGCTGGGAGTCGGTAGTGAATAGGAACTTCGCTCATAGTTACTTCGAACCCGTCCAATGGGTGAGAAGCAAACACGGAGAGGGGACCTGGCAGCTTTTCAACAAAGCTTGCTAAGTTCCCTCCTCGAAGAAGAAGTAAAAATGGTAAACAATTTAGCAGAACATTATGCCATGGAAGATTTTGATCAAAGTCGTTCTTCGCCCTCCGTTTGTGAAGAGGATCTAAATTAAGCAATCCTTTCCTAACCATTGAATAATGTGGTATACGCTATAGCTGATTCCGATGGCTCTTTTATAGGGAAAGAAAATGCAAGTTCCGTATTCCACAAGGGATCGAATATAGCTCTCAGAAGCCTCAATCAGAGCAGAAGGGTCCTCATTTTTGAGCGATCTAAGCAGGAGGAAAAGTCGTTATTTGGTTTTAGAGGCAATTTTTGCACAATAAGAATTGAAACTGAGCCCACTGCTAAAACTGAAACCGAGGTCTTTTACTTCGACAGCCTCTACAGATGTGTCATTTATGTAATACTTGTTTTTAACATTATTCATATCTGAATGTAGCTTTTTGTTTTTTCCAGACAAGTAGAGATTTCAATCAGCAGACTAGTCAAACACACTGCTCACAGCTTGCAAGAATTAGAGAGTGCAGCTGAAACATAACGATGTTTGAATGGAACTAATTGCAGACTAATTGTAAGCAGCAACCGTGAAACGCTTGTGGTGAGCCTGATTGGTAATTCAGATGGTCGCACTCCTTATTATCTGTAGCTAAAACGAAACAGGGAAAAGTTGCTCCCCAATCGCATTGTGCCTGTTTCGTCACCTGCAACGGCAGCGGCATGCGAGAAAATGCACAAAAAGGCTGCATCGCATATTCCAGCAGAAACTCACTTCATGAATTCGGGTGATTTCTGCATCAACTGTAGCTGTTTGATATCCAAGCTGTTTCAACTTCTGCAGATGCATAAGTTCGACGTCTCTCGATGGCCACGACACTCTACGATGTCGAGTCTGGAAAAGTGCTCTCGAAGTGAAGCTGGTCTTCAAGAAAGCTTTGCATGAGAAGGAATGAAGCTGAGGAGGAGGAGTCAAAGTGGCATGTTCTTTATAAGCCCCGAATTACATTCCACACCTGGTAGGAGGACTGCGGTACAATGCACGTGATTGGTGAAGAGGCGTTTTAGGCGTTCTCACTACGCTAGCGAGAAGCCAAGAGATCGCTCTGACTCTGCATGACCTTACCGCGCTCAAGCTCTCCCCGTTTCTCTTAACAAGAATGGAAAGAGTCCATTCTGTCTCATTTTTTCGCAAGGAACGGTGGTCATAAAAAGTTTCATCGGAAAATTATATGGTTCATGCCACAGAATGGATCAACCTCCTTCTGATGCCTGATATTCGCCTGGTAGCTCAAATAGTAGCAACAACTTCATTTTTAATGGCGAATGGTAGCGAAAATTGTCGCTCACCTCATCAGTGCCTTTTGTGGTTGTCAAAGGGCGACTACCATTGCCTTTGCTCGTTCTCAAAATCGTGTTGCCAATTCCTTGGAACCAGCTTACTGGCTCCCTGACCATGCTAAGATTACCAAAGTGACAGACATGTGAGCCCTCTGTGAATTCCTGTACCGTCTCGAATTGCTCTTTCAGGGTCTCAATGGTGGTGTCCACCTGCAATCTGCCCAGCTTCAGATGAATTTTCGGCGTACAAAATAAACAAAATTAAACATTCACTGGCACCTCAAAAAAGCTTCCTTTTGTTAGAGCATACTGAGAACAAAGATGTAGTTATTGGATTTTGGTAACTGCTCATTTTCTTCGCACAGCGGATGCGAAAATTGTTTAAAGGTTGCTGAGCTATGGGCAGCGCCCGTGCTTCATGATATTGACATTGATTTTTGATTTTTGTTGTGGTTTCTGTTACTTGACTACCGCCCCGAGCCAAAGCTCTTGTGCATAACTCAGCATCCTTGTTTGAAGTGAAGAGCGCTCTATGTCCCCTCTTTCTCGAAATGGGCTTTTCTTTTCATGAGCATGATTTCTTCAAAACATATCCAAAGCATTGTGTGGTCCATTGTCTGCCTTTTTTCAAATATCTGTTACTTGTATTTCCAAAATCTAGTTAGCACTGCATTTCTGTTGATTATCTATTTTCATATTTCTCATTTTGACATGGTCTTTTTTCCCAAAAATGCTGAGCTACTCTTGCGCTCACCGGTTTTGGTGTATTAACATGTACACATTACGGACCGAGGCTGTTTTTGCTCTACTCAAATCGAACATGGTGTTGCACCTGATCACCCAAAACCGTCTTTATTTCGAATCATATGGAAGCGTCAATTTCTGAGAGCCAAGGCTGTTACGACACGTTTTCGAATAAGGACCACAACATATCTACTGTTCATTCCGCAGTGCTAGATAGGACGTGGATTGAGTTGCGAGAGTGAGAGTGTGTGGCGAGAGTGAGTGTGGCGGGGTGAGAGATTTCGATACGAGCTCACTCAAGTCCGTAGGCCACGCCCTAACAAACGCTGCGAAATGGACTGTATCAGTCATAGTACCATTGTAAAAACTGGGCGTTCTAGCACCACTCTGAACAAACCACATTCTCGTGTAACTAAGAAGTTAGCGCCGTAGCTAATAAAAAAGGTAATTCTGATCGGAGTTTTACCTGCACAGTTCAGTAGATGCCCTGCCAATCTACAATTATTTTAGAGAAAAGTGCGATTTTTGCGTGGATGTTAGAAGGAAGCACCGAAAAATTGAAGTACCTCATATTCCCGTGCAAAAGTTTTGGCGATTAATAGTGGTTCTCCAACTTCTGAAAGATATTAATGCCTTGACTGTTTCCAGAATCGTCACAAAGAGTGCACGCGTAGTGCAGATTGAGTTTGTGATAATTATAGTTGCTCAGGTTCCAAATGAAGTCAACAGAAGAAGTGAATCTCATAGTGGCCCAAGATTCAGCACCAAATATTAGGTTGTCGGAAAAGTTCTTTCGTTTTTTAAAAACTTGCTTTTCCCTCAAAACTGCTTTCCAGAAATTTCTCCTGTACATATATATGTAGTACAATTCTCACGCACCTATTGGTATTATTGTCTTCCATCTCCCGGATAACCTTTTTCGGAAAAATAAATATATCAAAGAATGTCATCTTCATTATCGAAAATTTTTCTTTGAATGGCGTTCAAAGGAAAAGGTGATAATCCGATGGAGCAAGATCAGGGCTATAAGATGGATGGGACAGCACTTCCCATTCAAGCTCGAGAATTTTTTGGGGAGTCACTTTTTCGATATGTGGGAAGACTTGCCAAAAAATTGCCACGCCAAAAAATTCTCGAGCTTGAATGGGAAGTGCTGTCCCATCCATCCTATAGCCCTGATCTTGCTCCATCAGACTACCATCTTTTCCTTTCCCTGTCTGATGCCACTCAAAAAAAAATTTTGTATTGAAAATGAGATTGTCCTTTGATATGTTTATTTTGCCGAAAAAGGTTATCCGGTAGATGAAAAAACAATAATACCTATAGATGCGTGAGAACTTGTACTACACATATGTGTACAAAAGAAACTTCTGGAAAGCAGTTTTGAGTGAAAAAACAAGTTTTAAAAAACGAAAGAACTTTCCCGACAACCTAATATTTCCTATGTGGAGCCTATTATTGTTTAGTTTGTTGAAAAACCATCACAAAAGGTGTATGCAAATGTATAGAAATGAATTCTTTTTTCATCGTTTGCTGCATATGCTGTTAGGAGGCGTGTTAACAAACAATAGCCTACTTTTTGCATAAGAAGGGTGATAGTTATGTTGTTTTCCATATTTGAAGACATACGGTGGTGGCGTTTTACCACGATACCTTTTCATGTAACCAAAAAATTGTAGTTTGAATGTCTTGTAATACATGGAACGTTATGTGTTAAAAAAAATTAATAACAACCAAATGTACAATACCGCCACTAATTCATGGTCAATCGACACGAGAAATCGGAAACTCCATGATTTTTCCGAACTTTTGCCATAACTTTCTTCAAAATGCTTCAAATAATTCAAAAAAGGTTTCAGTAGAAAGCCCTGATTAGGGCGAATGTGAGAACCTTTGGAACTTCCACTTTTCTTCGCTCCTTCAGCAAAATTTTCGAGATTTTCGCAAAAATTGTCTCAAAGTACCACGGGCGATTCTCGTCGACGCGGCGGAGCCGTAAATCCTCCACTTCATCTACGACTCTCAAAACAAAAGCTTCGCCGCCAAAAATACCTTTGTATTCGAGAAGAGCATAAACGCGTGATCATTTTGGTATCTCTGTTAGGATTCAGCAGCAATGAACTGAAAATGGTGTTAAAGAAGTTTTTTCAAATTTGAATTGCGTCCATAGAGCATTATCGTCTCATTAATCGATTCATTACATGTCGGGTCACGTCTTAATGAATCACTGTACATTCGATCAGGTTAGGTGAGACATTGGAGATAACATATGGTTTATTTACAGCGATATTAGGGACATTAGACATATACAACATGGATTTTATTTACAGCGATATTAAGGACATTAGAAATATACAAATATATTTGATTTACAGCTATATTAAGAACACTAGAAATATATGTTAATGCAAACAGTAATGAAATAATTGCTGATCCACGATATCTCAGCCATCCAGCAAAAAGGGGTCGGTTCCTTCTTCCTGCTGAGGCCTAGTTTGCATCTCTCTAAGGGCCTTACATAGACGCCTCACGCGGCTATTAAGGGCCTCTTTTATTGACTTCCAGACTACCGTGAAACCTATTCGTAGATGGTTCGTGGCCGGTGCCCACGTGGTGGACCAATGAGGTCGATAGCAAGGGGTCGACTTGGGTCGACCGTCAATTAGCAAGGGAATCGAGTCGCAACAATGAGATGATCATGAAAACCGAGACTTACACAATTAGTTGGCCACTGCACAATAATTGATTGCAGCATGTTTGGTGTTGGGAATAAAATAAGAAGTTTTGATTCGACAGCATTCATTTTCATTTTAAACACACATTTTCTTACTTTGAAGCAACAAAATCTGAAGAACATCCATAGCGCATGGAGCATTAACGAGATTCTCCCTTTCATAGAGTGTAGCTGTGCTGGCAGTCACAACTTGTCGGAGTTGAATTTTGACGAGATCATCATTTCTAATAGTGTCTGGGGTTGTGTATTTGGGGTCAAAAACGAACGTGGTAGTCTCATTAAAAGAACATTTCGAAAATTTCAGGCTATGCCATCACTACTTCCTTATACATTTGTGGCAGCGTGTTTCCCTTGAAATGCAGCTTTATGGACGCAACTCAAATTTGAAAAAACTTCTTAAACACCATTTTCAGTTCATTGCTGCTGAATCCTAACATGAGAGATACCAAAATGATTACGGGTTTATGCTCTTCTCGAATACAAAGGTATTCTTGGCTGTGAAGCTTTTGTTTTGAGAGTCGTAGTTGAAGTGAAGGTTTTACGACTCCACCGCGTCGACGAGAATCGCCTGTGGTACTTTGAGACAAATATTGCGAAAATCTCAAAAATTTTGTCGAGGGAGCGAAGAAAAGTGGAAGTTCCACAGGTTCTTACATTCGCCTCAATCAGGGTTTTCTACTGAAACCATTTTTGAATTATTTGAAGCATTTTGAAGAAAGTTATGGCAAAAGTTCGGAGAAATCATGGAGTTTCCGGTTTCTCGTGTCGATTGACCATAAATTAGTGGCGGTATTATGAAGAGAAAAACAATGCCCTCCTCCTAAGACAATCACCACAAGCTCCCGTTGGAAAAGTGAATTTCAGAGCAAGAAGGCTTCTGAATGTCACGTTTGCCCATTCCATGTTCACGTATATTTTAGGCGTTCCATGGTTACACATCTAAGTGAGCACATTTAACAGTCCTCGACCGTTTGCATGACAAGGTTTTTGAAACGCTGATTTACTTCAAAGCTCAATTTTTCAACAGGAATTTGTGAATGCTCTCCGCTGACAGTGTACAACTCTTTCGCATGAGCAAAGAAGCCCTTTCACAGCCGCGATCGAAGCGCGACAATATGGTGCGACATAGGAGCGCAGTATTACTTTAGTCCTGAAGCGATTAAGCCCAGAATAAGGCGTAGAGCAGCGTTTTCACCTTTGCACCCATCCAATAGGGCGCGGATAGCCAGCGCCATCGCATCGTATGCTGGACACCGCGACGCGAATTTTCTGTCCTAATGGCACAACCCTATGTCTTCAACCATGGTCAAGCAGTTGGGCTATTTTCCACATATGAAAGTTCATGGAATGATTTGCTGTTTTTCGTGGCCTCTTGAAACACTTTCTCGCATTCTCGCCAGCTGTTCCCATCTATAATAATTCTGTAATCTTGAAGGGTGTCGCACCAATCGAAGCCATCGGATTCATGAAATTCTGTGCACTGTTATCGATGAATACAGATGCTTGGATGATAAGCGATTGCAGAGGATTATGGAAAATTGAAAACATCACGTTACCATGTGGGAGTCCTCCATCCAATTCACTGAGAACTCATCTCCAAGACACGGCAATTGCATGGTTTCATACAGGTCGCAGTATGTGGCATACGATGACTCTCTTCCATTGGCGGCAGTTACAGCGTACACTACAATTTAATAATTATTTGCCTTTCCTATATCTGCTTTCCCATCACGGGAACCGTTAAGCGAAATTATTTTATCTCCTGCAAACCTACCATTGATGTTATTTTTCAGTATACCTTCAAACATTGAACCACCTCCGTCAGCCTCTAAGTAGAATACCAGCTGAGCGAACTTATGATTTCTGTGCATGTCTCTCAGGGTCTCGTCTAGCTTCTTTGCGGTCAGCTAAAATACCGAAATTTTTCTACCAGGTATGTACAATACCGCTCACATTTTTTGAAAAATCGATGGTGGGCGACGGATTAAACGGCACGACCCTTCGCCCCGTCATAACTTCGTTAAAAATGGATAAAATGGGAAAAAATTAGAAGCGTTAGATTCGTCTCGATTGTCGAATTCAACGACCTATGAGATGTCTAATTTTGATAAGTAGGTCTCCAGCGTCTCGGTAAAAGCTGCAAAGATTTCTTTAAATTTACCCTCAGGCAAGACTCCGACCTGTTTCGGCCACATGTTCGATTGTTGCTCGCCCATGTTCTGCACAAACATCATTTTTTGTGACTTAACTCCCAGTTTCAGGACACTTTTCAGCACCAAATTTCCACCACATTTTCGAGATTTTTTAAGTTTCGTTTGAAATTAATTAGTGTACGTTCACATCCATACTTTCATGTGCAATTAACACTCTTTTTAAATTCATGTTTCTGTGCATTGTTTAATGCCGCTTTCATTTTCTGGTAGTGTAGGATGTTCTATTCGAAGAACTTATGCTATTTTCATTGATCAAAATGTTATTTTAGGAAAGAGAAGTGAAATTATCCAGCGTTCAAAGTACGCCGTTTACAGATGTTTGAACCTTCATCACAGAAGAAGCGCTTGCCTGTAATTTGGAAGTCAAGGTAATCCTTGCAGTATGTAACCAGTAGTCTGTGATAGGTGAGTTATCTTCTCAACTTGTTCATCGATTCTGAGGAAATGAGCTTAAAAAATCTCGAAAATGTGGTGGAAATTTGGTGCTGAAAAGTGTCCTGAAACTCGGAGTTAAGTCACAAAAAATGATGTTTGTGCAGAACATGGGCGTGCAACAATCGAACATGTGAATGCAAGCCGAAACAGGTCGGATTCTTGCCTGAGGGTAAATTTAAAGAAATCTTTGCAGCTTTTACGGAGAAGCTGGTGACCTACTTATCAAAATTAGACATCTCATAGGTCGTTGAATTCGACACATCGAGACGAATCTAACGCTTCTAATTTTTTCCCATTTCATCCATTTTTAACGAAGTTATGACGGGACGACGGTTCGTGCCGTTTAATCCGTCGCCCACCATCGATTTTTCAAAAAATGTGAGCGGTATTGTACGTATAGGCCAAATGTCCATCTCAATCGAACAACTCCTTATGCACCTGTGTCACTTCTGTTCACAATGAAAACCTAACCTCGGCTGCGTCTACAGCTCGGTATCTTCTAGACAGAGCCTTGTAATACGGGTGAGGGACTGCCACGTTAAGACTGATTGGTCTTTTACTTGTATCATGGGTACAAAACGTGTTTCAGCAGCTTAAAAGGTTAGGCAACATTCGTTGCCTATATATTCTGTTACTGTACATATAAACATACTTATGAGAAAATGCAGGAGCTTCAAGCAGGGTCGAGGCTCCGTCGCGGATTCCTCGGCGGGGGCTGTATTTTGGGTTAGAAAGTGGTGATCGAATTTTTCAAAATTTTCACAGACTATTCCTCTACGATCCTTCCTCTTTGCCCCGCCTTGCCCCTCCTTCAAATCTTTAGAGACAAAGATAAAAGTAGTTTGAACCGATGAGAAATGAAGTGACCTCTAAATAAAGTCGTCAATCGGTTGATGGCGTCGACCGGGAAGCGATCGTCGGGGGGTCGTCGGACAGGAGATGTAGTGTAGGGAGTGATAGGATGATCGTGTTTCTCATGAAATTGAGAGGGAGATCTTCCCCACTTAGTGAGGGTCTCCGATACAAGGACTTTCTCCCCACCGAGATTTTCGAAAATTTTTCCCGACCCCAAACATGGTCCAGGCTCAAAGTCCGAGCGGTCACATGTCAAAGCTTTGTTATGGTCCTTCAATTTTACTGCTGTTGAGGTTACTCCTTTTAATCTTTGATCACTTACCACAAGATCCAGAAGGAAGATGACGCCCTTCGATCCCACACCGGAGAAGTAGATGAAGACGCGGTCACTGCTAGTACTACAAACAGAAGTTATCACACAGCTGAAGATCTTTTGAAAAAATACATTATGACTGCCTTTCAAGAACACGACCGTTTCCGCCCTCCACTGCATTTTTATCTCCTTTCAGAACCGCCATGAAGTTGCGTGGCGTGACCCAGTCGCCCTGTTTAAGAAACATTTGTAGTAGCGAAAAGACTCAGTGGCAAAATCGAAAAACTTCATATGCATGCCTTATAGTCAATTTGTAAGCCTGCGTAAACATCCGGGCCGTCGGGACTGTTGAAGATTTTTCCCTTATGAGGATTTCTAGAAAAAAATGCTATGATTTCGATAATATAGTAAACGAATTTTAGAAACAATATATTAGGTTGGCAACTAAGTAATTGCGGATTTTTGTTAGAAAATCAAAGACCTTTTTCCATAGAAATAAATCACCTTATACTGTAATACATTGCCCGTTTTTATCAATGACCTTTTGCCATCTTTCAGGTAGCATCATAGTTCCGCGTTCATAAAACTTCTGGTTTTTATCAGTAACAAACTGAGTCAGGTGCGATTTGACCTCATCATCACTACTGGAATTTTTATCACTTGAAGAGTTTTGCAATGATAGGAACAAAAAGAATCCGATGTTGCAAGGTCAGGACTATACGGCGAATGTGGCAAAATATCCCAACCAAGTCCAATAATTTTTGCCGAGTGGCCAAAGACGTGTGTGGTCTTGCATTGTCATGATGGAATACAACACTTTTTCGGTTGCATTGCCTAATTTTGTTAATCGTGCAATGTAGACATCAGAACTAATCATTCGGTTGGGTGGTAGGAGTTCAAAGTAGACAATTCCTTTGTAATCCCACCAAACTGACAACAAAACCTTCTTTTGATGAATCCCAGCTTTCGCTCTTGTTTGAGCTGGTCCACCTGGGCGGCTCCACGATCTTTTTCGTTGTACATTATTGTTAACGAGCCATTTTTCATCGCCAGTGATCATTCGTTTTAGAAGTGGATCATTTTCATTACGTTTCTTTAGCAAATCGCAGATGTCAATGCGTTGCATTAAATGCGTTTCACCCATATATCCAGTTTTGACACGTCCCTAAGTTGTTTTGAATGCTTTTCAATACATGTATGTGATACCTGTAGCTTCTCTGTAATCTCGCGTGTTATACTGTGACGATCCGAATCAAGTATTGCCTTGATTGGGTCGTTGTCAAATGTAACTGGACGACCAGAGCGTTTCTCATCTTTGAGAGAAAAATCACCAGAACGAAATCAGGCAAACCAATTTTGGCAATGCCGATCTTTTAAGGCTTCGGCACCATAAACAGCACATAACTTTTTGAGAGCTTGTGATGCGTTTTTCCCTTTGAGGAAATAATAAAGCAGTACATGACGAAAATGAATGTTTTGATTCTCCATTTTTCAGCACACGCCAAACGAAAATAATGCAACCGATTAAGAAGCTTTCTTTACTGATTGATAACAGGATTGCCTAATATTAGATGACAATATGTGTTTAACATTTGGCCTACGCCAGTGAAGCTAAATATTCAACCAAAGCCATCTATGAGTGAAATCCGCAATGACTTAGTTGCCGACCTAATAAATAGATGTGACATACGAAGTGTGATTGGCGATGTCGTCGTACATCATCACAATAATGTTCTCCGCTTTGACTCCATGATTTAGCAAGGTGTGATAGGCATGAGCAACATCAGCCTTAAAGTACACTGTGATCTAGAATTTTCAAGAATCCCATCCCAGAATAGACAGCGATCTTCTATGCTTAGTCGCACGATTTTAACCCATGACATACAGAACAGACTGTGGTTTGAAACTCGTGCAACATCATGTTTCAAACCACAATTTTTTGACTTTTTGAAAAGGTATCGTGGTCAAATACTGCCACAATATATTTTCGAATTGGGAAAATGAAATATTTTTGTGAGAGCCTTCCCATACAAAAAGTAGGACGGATTTTTACAACACGCTTCCGAACGGCATATGCAGCAAACACTGACAAAACTAATTCACTGTTCGTGACTTCATACATATGCATACAACTCTTATAATGATTATTCAATAAAGAGAACAAGAATAGTCTTTAAAATATTTGGTGCCGAGTTTTGGATTACTATGAGATCTACTTTTTGCGCTGACATTATTAAAGGTAACAATAGGGAGTCTGTCGACCTGACCCAATTTGGGGGACCGGACATACGCATATTATACCAGCCATTCATGGTCATAGTGACAACCCACTGTATTTTCGCAATACCGAACTCATTGTATGGGCAACCCTCAGAGGAATGCTTGGCCTGGTCATTTGTTGACGGAATTTTGATTTCACAATTACGATGTTCATCCGAAATAAAAATCTCATCCAAAAAAAAGATTTTCACCTGATGACGATAATTCCCCCACCCAAATGAGCCGGCCACCAGCACCGCGTACAGTTCGCCTTCTGGTGAGCTAAACATACCGCTTTTCAAGGATACCGACCATTATAAGAACTTTAATTCTCGAAAACTTACTCAGTCGTAAGTGAATATGGCAGCAGCGCCAGCAAGGTAATCTTCAAGAGCATCTCAGTCTGAAATACTCAATTTGAATGCGGCATTCTGAGTAAAGATAGGATGAAGGTTGACAAGGTGCATCTGTTTATTGCCTCAACGAAGATTTGGCTCACTTAAGTAACCAATTTCTCACTGATAACAATATTTTCCCGGAATGTAGATAAGGGTTCATCAAGTGCCCAGGAAGTGCAAAACAGTTTGTGACCAGCAGAAAAAAGGTCGAGTCCTCCATGGCTGTTCAACAGCAACCCAATCATTATCACAAAATTGATGTTATTTTGACTTCTAGCTTTAGTGAACGTAACTGAGGGAACGCGCAGTGAAACCATCGAGCTGACGCAATGACAGGAGGAGCAGGAGGAGGAGGGGGGGGGGTGCATCCCACTATGGACATTATCTTTTGCTAAGCCTGGAAGGGGAAAAGACCCATTCCTTCCTTCGTTGGGGCTCAGGCAAAAACATGTGCTTAAATGTGCAGACTGACCACTCAAACATTCCTCCAAGATGGTTAGATAAAGTACTTTTACCACTTTTTATATAGTGACCCCCCCCCACCCCAAACTGCGATAGCACTGTCGTGTGTAGCAGGGTGTATATCATTAGGACAGAAACGTCGCGTGACCGTGTTCGGCACGCGGCGGGATGGTGCGAGCTATGTGCGCCGTATTAAATGAGTCTTGAAGCGATTACGCCTAGAATGAGGCGTAGAGCACCGTCATCGCTTCAAGACTCATCCAATACGGCGCGCATAGCTCGCACATCGTGCCGAACACGGCCACGCGACGTTTCTGTCCTAGTGATACACACCCGTGTCTAGCACAGTTACTTTTTTAGCTTACGCAACTAACTAGTACTTATGAGTTTTGTGAATCAAAATTCTTATGAGAGCTTCCGAAGGTGTGGGCTAGAGCGCGGAGGTTTGGGGGGATTTTCCGTTTTAATATCGAGCCAAGTGAGACTTACACCCCCCCCCTATTGATACATATAATTAGAAGACAAATTATTGCTCCAGTAACAGAATCTTGAGTGAGGGTGTTACCTTATTGCCGAATTGCAGAGTAGCGTTTTCGAAACGACGCCGGACATGCTATAGGTGTAAGGCACCTGTACGGATACTTTGCAAACTAGAAACTTCGAGTTTTCTTCGTAGAAAACCGCAAACTTATCTTGTTCTGCTTCCAACAAAACTAACATGGACCCCATGAAACATATCGTTTTTGGGTGTACGGTTTATTCGTTCCTTGCCTCACAAAGAATCATTTTACGTATTAATTACCAAATTATGTATAAATTAAAATTTACAAACTGTTTTACTCTTCGTTACAAGTCCCGCCCATGAAGTTCTCTCCAATCATTCGTTAATTTTTGAACTAAAAGTGCACAAAATCAATACAAATACTCACGCATAATGCTCTGTTATTTGAAATTCAATACTTTCGGAAAACCGTTGCAAGATTTCATTACGTGTCATTTTTCTGACCATCGAGGCATAATCACACAACTGACAAGTAATAGCTTTTGGTAACCGCTGAATGCTGCCGCCGCTATTCACTAAAAGTGGACAGCAAGCAGTGCCGAGAATCGCGTTCTAATTTATCTATGCCATTTTGTCTCTCCCACCTAAACTGCTCTACGCGCTGATTCAGAGGTGACGAGATAGGCGATTCTGCTCTGCGAGGCAAATGCCCTTATCAGTCATCTGCGACAGGATTTAATCAAGTGATTGTATGATTAATTTCGTGTACTTTCAACACCCAAAGGTCTTACACATATGTGTCTCTTATTTGTGAATTGAAGGAATGTTAGCTGTAACAAATAACAGGACCGTGGCTAAAGAGCCGCTGAAAAATAAGCTTCGATGAACATTCGTTTCTACACACTTAACAGTTTTTTTAAGCATTGTCTTGTCCCGAAGCCTCATGTTGATCTGAATGTGTATAAGGCAATGTGAGACTTCCAAAATTTATTCCAAAAGACTCAAAACAGCTTTTACAAAACCGATTGCAAAAATTGGTTGCAAAGTGAGTAGCTCAAGAGAGTCACGTAGCTCATCTCTGCCATTTACTTCTGGGGATAACCGCCTTATTTCCAGTGCCTCGAGGATTTTTCTTTCCACAGTATTTTCAATGGAGCGGTGCAGTACTTTAACGATAAAAGTGGGGGGTGCTTGGCGGGCATGCTTTTGGGTCCTATGCTTGGGGAAACTGTTACTGGAATATGATGTTGGGTTTTGCAAAGCCCTGCGATGTTCGTCCAGTCGCTTGAAAAGGGGCCTTTTTGTTTCTCCCACATATTTTTGCCCGCATCGCTGACATATTATTAAGTACACCGACCCCCGGACTTGGCAAATTTTATCGTCAGTGCAGTAGCTGCAACCGCCCCTCCCTCATTTTTCCTCATAGGGTCTAGAATATGTGAGCAACCGCTTTAGATTTGGAGGTGGTTTGAATATACTAAGCCATATAGGGAGCGAAGAGTTTCTAACCACGCTGTTGACTTTCCATGCCGTATTTTCGTTGACATACGGCATTATCATGGGGATGCCGTCGGCGCTGCAGTACGGTCTCCATGTTCCTGCATTTGTGCGTGTGTATCCGTTTTCGCTCAATATTCGTTCCACCATCGAATCTGCTCCATTTGAGTTTTGGCCGCAAACTTTGTCCTTGGTCAAAATAAGATTGTGGACCACATTGGCCTTCATGTAGTTTTTTTTTCGTGAAATTTTTGGCGAGTTTCGTCTTCAAACGTGCATGCGTCATGCTGATATCTAAATGGTGGGAAAATTTGATAAGTGTCCCTATCTTTGCCATTCCATTTCACCAGTATGAAAATATTCCACGTATGCAGGGTCACTGTGAATTCCATTCGCTTATTAAATTACTCAACCATCCGATTACTACAGGATGGTTTAACCACTTCACTAGCCCCATAAGCGAACCGGTGGTGAAAAGGAAGTGCAGTGCTCGAAAGCTTGAAAAGTGGAACTCTCCTTCTCGTGAACACTTCCTTTGGACGAGATTTCGACGTAATTTCTAGCGCGCCCCATCGCTGAGAATTGATCGGGACAACGCGCGTACGCGGCAATGAAGCAGAGTCCTGTATATTATGCATGGCTATCCGGTCATTTATCAACCAAATGCCATCCTTCTGCTCTACCCTTTCGTGCATAAAAAATAAATAAACAGATAAGTAAATACACAGCGGGTTCCGAAAAAGATCGCTTCGCCCATAGCTCTGCTTCATTGGCGAAGTATACAGAACAACGAGTGGAGAAAGGGATGAATGTAATGGTGCGACATATTACTGGAACTTTCCTCCATAAGCTGACGCAAACTATGGTGTAATACTTTCACCGCCCTGAAAATATAAAGCAGACAGCTACTAGGATGCTGAGTTATGGGCAAATTCCCGTTCGAGATCAAAGTTTTCGCCCATACTCAGCATCCTAATAAGAACATTCGCATCGCGTGCGGCAAAATCAGCAGTTACCAAAAGGATTTAAGAACTATGTACTATGAAGCAGACTGTTGACGCTGTCGGGCATAACGCCAACGCCCTAACGCCATTTTGAAACAGAGCTCCAGCTTTCGTGGCGTGTCTTGCGTTGAACGTTTCCTGAGAAATGCCACTTTGCCCATGGTTCTGCTTCATTCACGAAGTATATACACTGCGGTGCATAATGATAAAGCCACTCATGAATTGTTTAAAAACTATCATAGTAAGATATTTCTTGGAAACTTTTCCAGTACAGATTGTAGCAAATTTGATCGCGCATTCGTACATCGAAACTAAGTTCCAGACCAGAATCAAGGAAAAATTTTATCTTAATTTTTCAAAAAATGCAGCTTTTGCGATGGTGGAAAATGATAAAGCCACCCTAAGTTTTTCCGTCGCTTCTCATCTTTATTTGTTGAAACGTTTTGCTGCTGTAATGTCTTTCTTTTGTAGGTATTAGGGAAAGGAAAACCCTTATTTGATTTTGAAAAAGGCCAAGTTGTCGCAAAAAAAGCGCTGGGATTGTCAAATCGTCACATTGCGCAAGAATTGGACCGCAGCCACACAGTCGTCGACAACTTCCTCAAGGATCCTGCAACATATGGAACTAAGAAGAGTTCCGGGCGATCCCCTTCACTTTGCGAGAAGGATAAGCGCCGTATTCTCAGAAAAGCATCGAATTCCACAATGTCGAGCTCGGATATCAGGTCTTCTTTGGAGCTAAACGTCTCCAAAATAACTGTTTTGCGGGTTTTAAAAAAGTGCAAGTTTATCCCGCGACAGAAAATGAGGAAAGCACCATTCATGACACGAGAACACCGCAAAAATCGAGTGCAGTTCGCCAAAACATGCAGCCGGGTGGACTGGAGTAAGGTAGGATTATAGGTCGTAAGGTCCCTCTTGCTTTCTTATGATGTGTTTCCTTTCCAGATGTTTTTTTCTGATAAAGATAGTTCAACTGCGACGAATCAGATGGCAAACGATATTTTGAGAAAGCGCATGCATCGATCCTCAAGAGATTTCAAAGAAGGGGCCGTAATGGTATGGGCCGCATTGAAGAAACGTCTGAAGTTTTGGTTCGTTCCTAGGAAGGTGAGTCTTGCCGTCATCAAGTGGTTACGCGCAGTGCTCTTCTTTCTTCCAGCGTGAAAATCGGAGCCGAAATCTTGTTCCTGGGCAAGATAACGCACCAATACACGTCAGCCAGAACACAAGTGCACGATTCAGCCGTCATCGAATAAGGCTCCTGCCCTGGCCGGCAAATAGCCCAGACCTTAATCCGATGAAAATGTATGGGGCTTCATGGTGCGACAGATTTACGCAGATAACGGGGAATTCCAAGGAGTTAAGGAGCTCAAAGAGGCTATAATCCATGCGTGTCACCAAGTGGACCAAGATCTCCTTAATAATCTTTACAGGAGTCTAGACAATCGGATTTTAAAGGTCTTTTGGAGAGAAGGAAGGCCAACAGATTATCAGAGTAGCGTATTGCCCTTTCGTTGTTTACGAGTTGTTAAAACTCCTTACTGGCTTTATCATTTTGCACCACCGTAAAAGCGACATTTTTTGAAAAATTGAAGATGAATTTGTTCTGTTATTTCGAGCTCATGTCTGGTATTAATGTGTGAATGCGCGATCGAATTTGCTACAATCTATACCTGAGAAGTTTCCAAGAAACATCTTGCTATGATACTAGGTTGTCTCGAAAGTTCCGGAACACCTCGACCTCTTTCTTTCGGATTTATTTCTTTACAACATAAAGCCTTCTGCAGCATGTCATATATCATTAGGAAGAGAATTTTCTATTCTACAGAATGTCATTATTTGTTGCCTGAAATGTCTTTATGTTGTAAAGAAATAATTTTGAAAAAGTGGTCAAGGTGTTCCGGAACTTTCGGGACAACCTAATAGTTTTGAAGCAATTTATGAGTGGCTTTATCATTATGCACCGCAGTATAGAGCAGGGAGTGGAGAAAGGCATGAAAGGATTGAAACGGAATAGCATTCACCGTCATGAAAATTTATAGAGGAATTTTTACTCGTATATCTAGCTTTAATCACGTTCGAGATTTAAATTTGGCTCCATCAGCATTAACTATGTATCACCTCCCTTGACCTTATTGACAGCATTGATAATATTAGGCTGGTTACACTATTTACTTCAATAAAATTATATCTATATTCCTCCTTTTATTTGTCTAGTACATTTTAGCGAATATCAATCCTAATCACTGTAGAGCCTCAGGACTGGTATTATGTGGTATTATATCTGATTCGTATGATGAAGAGGCAAAACGGGTCAAAGCTTTCTTCTTTTTCCCTTTCCCCCTCTTCGATTTCAGTCTCCCTTCCATTTTTCCTTCACCATCTCTTTCGCTTCCTCACTTCCTAATAAGGATTGATATACTCCATCAGAAGGAACTTATAAAGAACTTATTTAATGTCTTTGCTGCCAAGATAATGCTGTTATGGCCCGCAATGTTATTTTCCATTCTCTGATCCTGTCTCTGAAAGCATTTCAGGTACGTCACGTTAAGCTAGATAGAAGCGAAGGGGGTTGGGAAGCTGGACAAAATGAAATATTCAAGTCCTGACCTAGTATGAATGCCTTCGACTACCCTCTGTGGACCGAGCTTAGCAAGATTCTGAACGAATGTGATGAAATCGCGGATTTCGCAGAGTTGAGGGTACGCATCATGTTATGTAGCTTGGAAAAACATTTATTTTGATTGATTAAGTCTGATTAATTTATTGTTGAATTAGGAGAGAAAAAGTGACTATTTTCGGCTGTTTCTTCTCATAGTCATAGATACATGATTACCGCAAGGGATATGTGATGGTAGTAATTCTTAGATAAGAAGACATAGCACTATATCACTTTCCGCTGCTCTGCGTAATGCGTACAGTAGCGGCGTTCGCTCAGTGTCATGGATATATCAAATCTTCATTGCTTATTTGCTGTATGAGCACTGGGTTACTACAAGGCACGGTGGAAGGAAGTGATTGTTTGAAATGAACATTCGAGGTCAAAAGCAATAGCCGATGGAGAAATCCGCATTCAAAAACGCACAATATTGTCTTTATTCGCATCTTCACCGCACATCTTCTAACAGCTACATCACCTTTACGTGTTGCTCGCTTGTACTGTGTAGAAGAAGAAGAACTTGTAGAAAAGTTGCTTAGTGCTCTTCTCCTCAAGTAGTCAACGCTTCAAAGTGGTTTGGGTTTGTCTGGTTTACGGTGGCACGTCGATGCTCGCGCTCATTTTGATTTTTCTGATACTTATAAGTCGGTCCATCGTTACTCACAGGTCAGAGAACCACCATTTTCTCAACTGCATTAGTAAACCAAAGAAAAATCGACTCATTTTCCACTCGATTTATAATTGCTTACTAGGTGAGGTGAAGTGGCCACCCAGTCGAACTTGCTCCGAATCCATGTTGTGTGAACCACTTCATATTCTGACCTTTTCTGGTACTACAAGCAACTAAACAGTATGTGCAGATAGCGGATAATAACCATGTCGGCAACTGAGACGACTTTCCTTACATAGCGATGTTTATCTTCGCTTTTTTAGTACAGTGTAGGAAGAAATCGCTTCGGTTCCAATAATATGAGAGAAAAATTTCACACAAAGTACTCAGCTTAAACATATGCACCAGCGCTATGTATACCATATATGTTAGTGATATACTATATACGTTAGTTGTTATAAACGAAGTTAGCTTGTAGAACCTTTATTGCAAAAATCTCAACCGAGCTCACAGATAAGGTTGCTTCAGATGAATTGATTTCGTGTTCCTGGACAAATCATCCGCATGGCCCTAATGATTTTTCCAGAGTCATCGAATTTGTTGCACAAATTATTCAACACATACATGTACTTGAGCGCGTGGTCGTACTGAAATAGTGGTCATTAATCAAAATTCTATTAAAAGAGAAAATGCCGATGTAGAGTAATAGGGATTCATCTTTATTATATTCATGAAAGGTGAAAATGGCCAGTCATGCGCGTAATGTGCTATACTCAGCAAAATTTGGTCCGCGAACACATTGAGCGGTCATTATAGACGGTTCTCACGACTGAAGACAGTCTCAAGATGAAGGAGAGCACGAAAAACACGCCCAAGGTTGGATTGTGAACAGTACTCTTATCGCCTTTAAGTTATTGTGTCAACTACCATGACTGATGCAGAATTTGATGTTTCTTCATATTCCATATACTATAATTCATTGAATAAATTATCATCTTGAAAACAAGAGAGGGTGACCATTTGAGACCTAACGTGACTACGCAGCAACCTAGAAACGGTTACGGTGAACTGATTGGTAAGTAAGGTAGTAGCACTCCTATTACAAACGGACAAAAATACAGGGAAAGATTGCTCCGTGATTGCGTAGTGCCTGTTTCACAACCTACAAACGGCTCTCCAATGCGCGGTTCTCACACTTTGTCTTCACACGGGAAAAAAGCAAGTCTATCGTCACGCACAAATTTCGAAATCAGTCAAAGAGAAATCTTATAAAAATAAAAATTCAAGATTCATAAGCAACTGAGAATTGTATCTAGATGCTAGCACATCCGTTTGGGTCGATCAGCTTATGCTTGGTTGAGCGCCCTGGAATTGCTGCAGTGAAGGAGTCGAACTCTTTCCAGTATCTCTTTCTGTTTGACCAAGTATGTAACGCGATGCTTGAATGCTTTTCCAACTACGAGCACAGGTGAACGGAAATTACCTTATGAACATTAACACATATCAAACTGAACATCTTTACGACATCATCGTGGCAGTCGAGATTCTTAATACTGCTCCTCTCCTCGAGTAGACTTCGCCTGGAGCAGTACCAATTAAGTGAAAAGGTGTCACAATGCATGGCTAAAGTAAAATCAGCACTTATAATTACCTTCCAGCTGCATCACTAACGAGATTGTTGATCAGGTTTTTGAAAACATCCTCAATATTGCGACGGTCCTAAACAAATATATTTATCAAAGCCATCAATGTCATACTATTACCCTCTCGCCCTGCCTTTCCTGTAAGCTTTTTCAACATCTTCAAGCTATTTTCATCCACCACAGTTTTCAAATGAGTTCAAACACGCAATTTCGGCAACTGCTGGCATCCCTATAGAGATACATTACTCGTCTTTACTCTGCGGAATTTCACAGTCATGCACCATCTGCATGAAGAAGGTGCGTTCTATTATATTTATTTTATATTCATTACACTTTCAAAAATATGTGGGTGGACAATAAAGCATTAAGCAACCGTGAAATGATTACGGTGAACTGACTATCGAGTCAGATAGTTGCACTCCTTATTATCATAGGACAAATTAAAACAGAGAAAAACTGCTCCTTAATTATAACGCCTGTTTCGTCACCTACAAACGGCAGACAAGATTATAGGTTTCCGATCCGGCGCTTGGATACAGTAATTCAAAATGTGAGCGTTGATTACTCTTCCGTCCGGGACCAGTTCCAAAAGTGAGCGTCGACTACTCTTCCGTCTGGTTGACCCCGCGATGATTTTTGAAAAAATTCTCACGGAAAAATGAAAGTGTGGCGACAAAATTGCGTCATAGGATAGTGGTATAAGGGTAATCAGAAATGCGAATTATCGGATCATCGAGGTCTCAGCAGGAGCTTTTATCACTGATTTTTGCAATGGGAAAATAATGGAGAAATGCGAAAAGCTATGGTTAGAGCGCAGAGAAGTCAGCGCCAGCCGAATCGTGTTCGAATTTTGCAAAGAAACGATATTAATTAAGCAAATACGTGCTTTTTTCTATCCTATGTTAGCTTAAGCCTTGGGAAAGAGTCCCCTTCCTCTAGGCTTAGGCGGATACGCGAAAGTGGTTGTTTAGTCTAGTTGAAGCGAATTTCTCGTATATACAAATGGAGGAGCAATTTAATGGTTTCTAAGTTAGTTAGCTATACCTGACAAGGGAAGGATTCCAGGTCGAAGTGGCCATCTGTAACAAGTTATATATTATCAGACGTGTTTCAGGATGCTGATCTCAAATCAGTTTGCAAAATCTGCAAAGCGATTCTCTGAATGGAGTTTTGGAGATTTTTCTTAAGAAATAATACTATTACACGGTAAGTTCGGGAACCCCTAGCGCGCGAGCCAGTCTTTCTCGTGCAAAATTAGTGTGATTTTCGTGTTCAGGGAGTCAAATAACCCAAAGGGACAAGTTTTTAGCCAATTTGAGAATTCGACGAAATTTCGAAAAAATCCACGGGTTGCAACCCATTCAACGAAGGAGAAGTCGTTGACCCTTGCCGAAAAATGCTCTTATTTGACGCATGTTACGTACGTTTAGTGTGATGGGCAAGTATAACAGGTATATGTAGGGTATATTGTTCAGGTTGCAGGATTTTTTGTAGAAGAAAATTCAAAATTTACCACATTATCCACACTGGGTGTGGATAACGGACGGAGGGGCGGAGTGTTTTTGGACGAGTTGTCTCGAATTGGACGAGTTATCAGTGGGGGGTCTTATTCGGGGCACCCTCTACCGCGTTCACCGCTCATGAGGGTGTGAGGGGACGCAATACTCTGCGCGAGTACGCTCCCCTGACACCAATGGACTTCTGGTGCCAGAGGCAAAAATGACGAGAGGCCATGAGCCAGGAGCAAACTCGAGAAAGACTCGAGCATTTCCGAAGTTGGACCAAAAACACGATTCGGCTGAAAATTTGCACAGAGTGGTAACTCGACCCTCTGAGCGCGATTGTTTGTAGAGTTACCACTGTTGAGTCACCAATTGTTTTATGCAACAACGCATAATTCGTGCGTTATGAGAGTCTGCATATAAATAAGCTAGATCACGGAATTTCATGCAATCCTTAAGACAGGGATAGTAAACCAACCCATACATAATTTGGAAACTTAAAATGCATGCATATCAACATAAAAGTGCTTCTCAAGCACAAGGGAAGAAATTTCATGAAATGCAAAAAAGTGGCCAATCCCAGGAATCGATCCATGGTGAGCCGATTGCGAGTCCGAATGCTTTCCTCCATGCCATGTGTGCCTCACAACAGCTATGAATGCCCACGCATTCATAGCCGTAGTAATGAAAACCACGTTTCAACGTGTAACCAGCCGTTCATTCAGAAAGACCTCCATAACTCCATTCAAAGAATCGCTTTGCAGATTTTGAAAACTGATTTGAGATCAGCATCCAGAAACGCGTTTGATGATATAAGTCTCGTTACAAATGCCCACTTTGACCTGGGATCCCTTCCTTGTGAGTATAAAATAACCTCGAGAGTTCTTTTAAGCAGAAATTGTGTGCGTGTGCTCTTTCGCATTTAATTTTACGGCTTCATTTTGTATTACTTTATCCGAGCGCCGGATCGGAAACTTATAATCTTGTCAAACGGCAGCGGCATGCGAGAAAATGCACAAAAAAAATGGAAAAGGAAAGTTGGTGTTGTGAGGCTGCATCGCATTCCATCGGAAGCTCACCTCATGTATTCGACTGATTTCTGCATCGATTGTAGCTGAGTGATGTTCAAGCAGTTTCAACTTCTGCAGATGCATAAGTTCGACGTCCCTCGATGGCCATGACACTCTGCTATGTCGAGTCTGGAAGAGTGCTCTTTAACTGAAGCTGCTCTTCAACAAAGCTTTGCATGAGATGAGGCTGAAGTTGAGGAGGAGTGGAAGCGGTACCGTTATAGTTACATTCCACACCTGATAGGATTGGGTATAGTGACTGGTAAAAAGAAGCTACAGGAGCTCTAACCACGCTCGCTCTCAAGCCGCAATCATCTTTGCGCACCGACACCGATATAGGCAGCGACGCCGTCGAAAACACTCTGGTGACGTGCTGCGTTAATAAAACGCTCGACCCAACCACATTACGGTATAATGAGCGTGGCGAGAGCCCAAGAATTTGATTTCGAATCTTGGCATTGTGCAGTAATATGTCAAACTCAAATTCGAATTCCTGCCCTCGCCACGGTCATCATAATGAAGGGTGATTGAGTCAAGCGCTTTACAAAAGGAGCACGTCACGAAAGTGCCACCGTGGTCGGCGACGGGTACATGGTTTTAACGCCGTCGCTGCCAGGCCCCAAATGGCCGCCGTCACCGCCGGTGCCAGCGTCGGTGCCCAAAATATAAATGCGACCTTACCCTCCATGGCATTACAGCGCTCAAGCTCTCGCCGTTTTTCTCAACAGGTGTGAAAGGAACCATCTTTCTTATTTTTTGCAAGGAACGGTGGTCATGAAACGTTTTATGGGAAAATTATATGGCTCATGCTATTCTCAGAACGGGTCCTTCTAAAGTCTGATTTTCATCCGGTAGCTAAACTAGTGGCAACATCTTCATTACTAATAGCGAATGGTAGTAAAAATGTCACTTATCTTAACAGTGCCTTTTGTGGTTGTCAAAATGCGATTACCAGCGCCTTTGCTCCTCCTCGAAATCGGGTTGCCAATTCCTTGGAACCAACTTACTGGCTCCCTGACCATGCTGAGATTACCAAAATGACAGACATGTGAGTCCTTCGTGAGTTCCTGTACCGTTTCGAATTGCTCTTTCAGCGTCTCAATGGTGGTGTCCACCTGCAATCTGCCCAGCTTTAAATTACTTTTAGCGCAGAGTAGAGTATACGAAAAAATGGCATATCTGTTATGAGCAGTGTCAAGCTTCCGTTGAGGAATCCTCAACAGAAGGGCTCTTATTTGGTCCGCCGAAAGGGGAGAGGGTCGTAATCGTTAAGATAGGCAGTGATCAACGGCATTTCTCAGGCTGAGGGCCTAACGTGTTAAGGGGGAGATGTGATAAAATTGACTACATGGGTTCGAACCCGAAGCTAATTCAACTTGATCATCATAGAAACCTCATAAATGGCGCGATCCACGATGAAGCCATTATGTCCATAACCCTTTCATTGGTCCGCTGGCACCGAAACCACGGAGACACCTCCAAAACTCACCGATAAGCGTTTGA
This sequence comes from Trichostrongylus colubriformis, assembly GCA_963978905.1. Taxonomy (NCBI): domain Eukaryota; kingdom Metazoa; phylum Nematoda; class Chromadorea; order Rhabditida; family Trichostrongylidae; genus Trichostrongylus; species Trichostrongylus colubriformis. Next base: position 15,759,543 of record OZ022258.1, on the reverse strand, counting down.
AGAGGCATTTATCTACGGCTACTACAGTGGATGAATTCTCCAGAAACTATGGACGAAAACGAAAAGCTGATAGAGACTTCTATCATACCCTACTACGGTTGCAAGTACTTGATCTGGTGCTAGCGAGCCATTATGCGGACCGGAAAAGGGTTTGTATTCTTTGAGAATGGGAAAAATCTCCTTTATGGCGCGTACCGCAACGAGGCCAGAAGAAGCCAACCACCCTCTCATCAATCTTTTGAGAGCAGAATATGCCAACTGAAGGCGTGGCAGACACAATGAATCATTTTCTCAAAGATTTGTCAGAAGATCTCGCAAATTCAAGGAAAAAAATTCCCTCGACTGGCTACCCTCGAAATAACTTCTTTCTTTTCGAAAGTATTCAGTTCAAGTAGTATTTAGAGAGCTGCGAGAGAGAGTATTCAGAGACCTCGCTGTTCCCGGACAACAGGACCGCACTCAAGGATGTTGTGGCCATTTAAAGTGAAACAGTTCAAATTTTTTTCAAAATATTCCTCGACTGGATACCCTCGATAGGATATCGAGAACTGCGCAACCGTTAAGAAAACCAAGCAGCAAATAGACTGGTCTGAGGAAGGTATTAAAAACAGTATACAGTTCTTTGAAAGGTGGAGTCTAAGTAAAGTTTGAAGTATTCGAAAAATGTCCAAATTTCGATACCGCGCCCTACCTGATGGCCGCGTCGCTACCGCAGGAGCGACGCGGCGATCGGATGGCGCGCAATGGAGCGTATTACATGGCTCCTATTCAATTTCTAACTCTTCTATCCTTGTTTTTTCATGTATTGAAATTTTTTAGTCTTATTTGCCTGTAACGCTTTCCCTTGATACACAGCCTCGCATTGGCTGAGTAGAAACCACAGAAATAGTGAACCTGAATAAGGGGTCGTATGGAGGCCGATTTTTTCTCCGGGGGGTGGGGAGGGTCATATTTTTCGAATAATTTTCTCGACGCTACTCTTGACTTTAGTCATTACGCAGACTGCGTCGTGTTAAAAAAAATTTGACGTTAAGGAATCACGAAAAGAACAAAAATACCTCCTTTCGACAGAGCATAGTGAGAATAAAAGGTATAGTTACTGAGTTCTGGTAACTGCTGATTTTCTTCGCACCACGGATACGAAAGTTGTTTCAAGGATGTAGTGTTATGGGCAGAGCCTGTACTTCATGATATTGATATGGTTTTTTTTATTTCTGTTACCGAAGCTTTTGCCATTTTGTAGAAAGTGTGGTGTCCTACATGTCCTTTTTTCTCGAAATGAGCATTTCCTTTAAAGAGCGTGATTTCTCCGCAACACTCTCGAAGCGTTTCCTGTCTATTACCGTCTTTCTTTAAAAAGTCAATTTCTCTTAATTTCCAATACTAGTTCACATTTCATTTCATTTTTGTTGATTATCTCTTCTCATATTTTTCATTTTGTAATGGTTTTTATTCCCACCAATGTTGAGCTACTCTTGCGCTCACCGGCACCTGTATTAACACATTACGGACCGAGGCTGTTTTTGCTGTCTTGAAATCGTGCAACACCCTGTATTGCACATAGCCACCCAGGACCGTTTTTTTTTTCGGATCATATGAAGGCGCCAATTTCTGGGATCTTAGGCTGTTACGACCCGTTTTCGAATAAGGACCATAACATATCTACTGTTCATTTCACAGCGCCAGATAGGGCATGGCCTGAGTAGCGAGAACGAGAGTGTCTGGCGGGAGTGAGGTTGTGTGTCGGAATGAGAGAGATCGATACGAGCGCACCCAAGTCTGTAGGCCACGCCCTATCAAACTCTCCGAAATGGACTGTATCAGTCATAGTATCATTGTAAAAACTGATTCGCGTTTTAGCACCACTACAGAATAATCAATACTTTGTACAACTAAGAAGTTAGCACCGCAGACAATAAAAAGGTCATCCTGATCGAAGTTTAATCTGTACAGTTGAGTAGATGTCCTGCTAATCTCCAGTTATTTTGAAGAAAAACGCGATTTTTGCGTGGATGTTAGAAAAAACTATCCAAAAATCATGGTGTCAAAAATTCTCGTGCGAAAGTCGGCGATAAACAGTGAATCTCCGATTTCGAAAGGATATTAATGCCTTAACTTTTCCAAAAATCGTCATAAAGAGTGCACGTGTAGGGCGGCATGAGTTTGTGAAGATTATAGTCATTTAGGCCCTTATTGTAGCTTGCGGAAGGAGTAAATATCATAAAGACCCGGAATTCAGCACCAAATACATTTCTCCTAAGTGAAGACTGTGATTATTTAATTTGTTAAAAAACCATTATAGGAACTGTATGCACATGTGTAATTTCACAAGCAATGAATTTTCAGTACCGCTTGTTGACTGATTTGTTGCTTTTTGTAGCTTCTTGAAACACTTTCTCGCATTCTCGCCAGCTGTTCCTATCTATAATAATTCTGTAATCTTGAAAGCTATCACAGCGAACGAAGCAATCGGGTCCATCGCATTCTGTGCACTGTTATCGATGAATACAGACTCTTGACCGATAAGCGATTGCGGAGGATTATGGAAAATTGAAAACATCACGTTACCACGTCAGAGTCCTCCATCCAGTTCACTGAGAACTCATCTCCAAGACATGGTAATTGCATGGTTTCATACAGGTCGCAGTATGTGGCATATGATGACTCTCTTCCATTGGCGGCAGTTACAGCGTACACTACAATCTGATAATTATTTGCCTTTCCTATCGCTGCCTTCCGATCACAGAAACAGCTGAGTATAATTATTTCATTTTCTGCAAACCTACCATTAATGTTATTCCTCAGTATACCTTCAAACATTGAACCACTTTCGCAAGCCTCCAAGTAGAATACCAGCTGACCAAACTTGTGATTTCTGTGCATGTCTCTAAGGGTAACGTCTAGCTCCTTCGCGGTCAGCTAAAATATTGAAGTTTGTCTATTAGGTATGCACCTAAAGGCCACATGCCCGTCTTGACTGAACAAATCCTTTTGCACCTGTGGCACTTTTATTCACAGTGGAGGCCTGCCCTCGGCTGCGTCTACAGCCTGGTATCTTCTAGATAGAGCCTTGTAAATAATGTGTGGTAAGTCTCACATTACAGCCGATCGGTAAGTTACACGTATTATGGATACAAAACATATTTTTGCAGCTTAAAAGGTTAGGCAACATTTGTTACCCTACTATCATGTTACTGTACATACATACTTGTGAGAAAATGCGGGAGCACCAAGCAGACCCGAGGCTCCGTTGCAGATTCCTCGACGGGGGTTGTATTGTATATTGGGTTAAAAGGTGAAATTCGTATTTTTGAAAATTTTCACCAAAATTGCTCGACGGTCTCAGCTCTTTGCTCCCCTTGCCCCTCTTTCAGTTAAAAGTGAAGAGAGGAAAGTAGTTCGAACTGATAAGATACGAGGTGAGCTCTGAAAAAAATCGTCAATCGGTTGATGTCGTCGACGTGGAGAGATCGACGGGACGACGTCGAACAGGAGGTGTAGCGCATTTTGTGAGGGTCTCCGTTACAACTACACAGATTTTCGAAAAATTTTCCCGACGCCAGGCATGATTCAGGCCTTTAGTCTGAGCAGTAGCTCACATTTCGAGGCTTCCTTATGGTCATTCAATTTTACTGCTGTTGAGGTCACTCTTTTGAATCTTCAATCACTTACTTCATCATCCGGGAAGGCGATGAGGCCTTCCGCTCCATGATCGGCGAAGTAGACGAAGACGCGATCACTGCTAGTACTACAAACAGAAGTTGTCAAACAACTGAGGAACTTTCAGGAAAAAAAACATTATGACCACCTCTCAAGAACACGACCGTTTCCGCCCCACACTGCATTTTTATCTCCTTTCAAAACCGCCATGAAGTTATGTGGGTTGACCGAGTCGCCCTGTTGAAGAAACATTTGTGGTACCAAAGTATTTAAATGGCGAAATCCAAAACTTCATATGCCTACCGTGTAGTCAATTTGTAAGCCTGCGTAAACATCAGGTCCGCCGGGTCTGTTGAAAAGTTTTCCCTTGTAAGGATTACTAGAAAAAAATGCTACGATTTTGATGATATAGAAATCGGATGCCAGAAATAATATGAATCGGAATGAGACATACGAAGTGTGATTGGCGATGTCGTCGTACATCATCACGATAATGTTCGCCGCTTTGACTTCATGATTTAGCAAGGTGTGATAGGCATGAGCAATATCAGCCTTAAATGCACACCTAATAGCTTACTTTCATGGCGGAATAGGCCTTGAACAACTGTTCAGGCTACACCTTTGTTGCGGCTGTAGTTTGCACCCTTACGGTGTTGTGTCTGCTTGAACACATCAAAGTCACGCCCACCCAACCAAATCACACCTGTCCTTAGTCGAACGAATTTCCGATGTGGAAGCTGCATTCATCATCGAGTTGGCTGTATAACCTTTTTTGTCGCTTACGTACAGCGATTTTCTGCACAAAGTCGTGGATGCTTTTGCTCCAGACGTACACCCCTCAGGAGTGGGCATTGTGTTGCACATCTCGAAAGTACTGAAGGGGGTCAGAATTGTCCATAGCTCAGAAATATCCTTGACTTTGACCTCATCATATGAAAGCGCTGTCAGTAGAGAATAAAATAGGAATGGAGGTGGAAGCATAATAGCAAATGATTACTCATGACCCCTCAAAGGAATCGTCTACGGAAAATGAGTTTTTGTGGTACCCATATGTTTATGTTGTATTTGCCTAATGTGGGCCTCATGCAGAATTTCACGCGAAAAAATGTGAATGTGGCTGAGATACAGGTCCACGAAGTACGTCCGGGTGGGCGGGGCCTCCGAGTAAAAGCCTCATCCCGTCGTCCGCCGTGGTCAGAGACGCATTGTAGGAACAGAAGTTTACATAAACAGTCCCACCCTCCGTTCCCAACGGCGGCGGACGGTGGAAGAAGGCTTTCGCTCGGAGGCTCCGCCCACCCGGACGTACTTTGTGGTGCTGTATCTCAGCCAGATTCACATTTTTTCGCGTGAAATTTTGCATAAGGCCCACATTAGGCAAATACAACATAAATATATGGGTAACACAAAAACTCATTTTTCGTGGACGATTCCTTCAAAGCGATCGAGCACTCAATTACTCTGGATATAGTACTCACAGCTGGCCCCAAAATTACGCGATTAAATAGTTGAAGTCTCAGGCTATATCCACTGATACGGAGCAAACACCTCTGCAATCTTAAGCAATTCCCAGATGGGCGGCCCACTCTCGCTGACTCGATTTGATTTTTCACACCATTCAAGGATTCAACCTGATGACGATAGTTAAACCATCCTTTGGATCCGGCCACCAGAACTGCATACAACTCTCCGTTTGACGAATCGAATGCACTGGAAAGCAACGCTTGAGACGGCGTGATTTCCAATGTATATTTTAATCGTTTCACTTTTTATGATGCTTACAAACTTACTAGGAATTAATGGCGAGGTTTACAAGTGGCACTAACGAGGCGATCCTTAGCAGCATCATTGTCTAAAAACCATGAGAATATAGCAGTGGACGAAAATTGGTCCCCATGCTACTTTATGTAGGAAGAAGATAATTTAGATAACAAGACTTTAGAGAAGTCGTCCACGTAAATTAGAGTTTTTTATTCTTACGGTTATATCGTACCTCTGCACTACACGTCGCATACACTCACACGGAAAGCAAAAACTGGCAGGAATGCACTTTGTAGTAATCGTGCCCACACGGATATGGTCGCGAGTATGGTCGGGCCAGTGGGCTGTTAAAGGAACCGGAAGGGGGTCCGAAACAAGAGAAACATACAAAGAAATGAGCATTTCGTAACGAACGCAGAAGGTTAGAAGCGATAATCGGTGAAAAAACCCGAACTCAAAAGTGCATCGCTGCGGTGTGTATTCGCGCCTCATTCGCATCATCGCACTGGCGTTCCGAGTTGTCCGCTGTAGGAGACGGCCGCGGGCCAACTGTAGTTGTAGCACCTGACTCCCAGCGCAGTGGAGTGGCCATTCCCAACTACATTAACATCCATGTAAGTACATCTAGAAACAATATAAGAAAGAACAAAGGAGAAGGTAAAAGGAATGAACAACTTTATAATGGAAACATCTTCTCTTGGCACCATGCCAAGGCGTCAAATTGGCGAGTTTGTGCAATGGCGGTCACTTGAACTCGTCCACACTACGTCTGTTCTACCGTAAGCCAAAATTACTCCCTTACGGTGTCTTTAAGCAGAGCGGGGGCTATGGCCCGCTCAAGAGTGCGATGCAATAAGAGGGAAAGGAGGGCCAAGCGCGAAACTAGGGATTCAGAGTATGGAAATGAGCCCGGTCAGAAAAACTAAATCTTAGAATCGAGCACGTGACAGTGGCCGCCTTGCTCACAACCATCACGGCCTCGTCCACCGTTAGGCCGCGGTCATACTCTGCGTGTCTGCGTTAGTTGACGCCGGTGCCGGCGTCAACTAACGCAGACACGCAGAGTATGACCGCGGCCTTACCGGCATGCCTGGACTTTGAGGTTCTGTCTTCGCTCAATTTCCATTTTTTTGCATGAAACTTGCACCTATTGATTAATACAGCATAATGAACAAATACAACATAACTGCATAGGAATAATGAAAATGGAAAGAAATTACATTTCTGTTTCTTTGAGATTAAGATGGGGGACGAGTAGAAGAAGTGTTTTTGAAACCCATTCGCTGGTTTAAATACGTTTGTTCCACTATGAATCAAAAGATTTGCATAGCAGCAGATAAGAGACTTTAGGAAGAATACCAGAAAGTGCAAAGCACTGAAGGGCGGTTAAAAAACACTAAGGAATCTTAAGATAAAGTCGTCATTCACCCATATAACAAATCGAGATTTATTTTCACATCCAGTAAAGAGGTTCACTGTGAAGTTCTCTTCTCCACTTGCCATAGTTTCAGCATTTAGATGACAGTTTATGTTTTGTAGGCTTATTAGCGAACCTTGTTTCTTTGTTGTGTTTGGGTGTATACACACACCTTGATTAAAACAGTGAGTTAGAGCGAAAGCGAGGAAAATGAGATCCAAGCCCTATGTACATGCAGCTTCAATATTTATATTTTTCAAAGAGGAAATGTTAACCGTTAAAGGAATCGACAGTGCAAATTCAAATCCTTATGTTACCCACATATTCACACATTTTATAATTAAAGATTTACATTTATTTGCATACAAGGGCCGCATGCAAGGCATCACGTCCATATACAAGAATCCAATAGAGATGGAGCTCCCCAAAATGGGGACGACGGGGTGGGGCATTCGAATGCGTTTGGACACTAGACTAGGCTAATACCGCTTGCCAGGTGCTAGTTACAACAAAACTCGGTAGCATGAGCAAGTGCTTTTGAATCCTTGAGTGAGAGTTCGTGGATAGTGGAGACTCACGGTCATACCCTACTTCTTACACGCTTATTCCTTATAGTTACACCTTAATCCCCTTTTTAGGAACATGTCACTTCGCGTGCACTTGAATTCTCTTCAGATACGTCTATATGCCACTACTATATCAAAATATTAAATTAAATACAACTGTTTAATAATGCCAGCTATTGCAAGTCTACTAGTATTACACTATTATTTCTAAGCTGGCTGAAATGCTCAAGAGAGGAGTGCTGTAGGACTTCTCGAATATCGGACAAATATTACCAACCAACACTGTTTTGCACGACAAAGGTTGGCTTTGAGGCAACTGTGAGGAAAACTCGACAAAATTATTCGTAGAAAATCTTTCATTTCCCTAAAATCACTACATTACATATAGTACATAAACAGGAACACAAACAGTACCGAACAATTTCTTTTGCTTGAGAGCAGAAATATGTATGTAGAAAAACTGGAGAAAGTGCAACTCGTACAGGCTGTCTCAGCCGAATTCTTGCTTTTTTTGCGTGATATTTTGGATGCGACCCCAGTAGCCAAATTCCTTCAATAAATGGGTAACAGAAAAGTCAAATTTGCATAGACGATTCCTTAGATAATAGATCTCAAGGGATTCACTCAAAAAAGGAGGTTAGTGAAAAACGACTGCATGGGAACATTTAACATAATATCTTATAAAATTTATCTGTGAAACTTGGAGGAATATGTTTCAATGGTATTCTTTTAAATGGTATATTGAGTTTCTCACCAACTGTTCTTTTCAAGTTGGATTGAATTATTCTTATTTCAGCGGAAGGAAGGCGTCCGGTGGAGTCTTACAGGAAGAAACATTATCGTCCACATTTTCGCCACGTCTGGTGTGAGCACCATTCTTCTGGCTTAGATGTACTTCTTCTCCAAAATTGTGTTGATATTGTGAATCAGCCGTCTAAGAACTGAAGACTTCCCTTATCTGTACAAAAATGAAGACTTGATTATGTCTTCACCACCGCCCTTTCAAGGCACCCATGGAATGACGTAGCAGACTTCCGGTAAAATTATCAATTTTGTTCTCAGTATTTGATCTCAGCTTAGATGATCATTTAATATGATAGTCGAAGACCACTTGTAAGACCTTAATTTTTGAGGGCAAAAGTTAGCATCGTTGAGATTTTGAAGCCTTACTTTGTGCATATGATGCTGAATATGGTCGAACACTTTTACAATACGGAACAATTATGCAGTACTCCACTCAATAAAGTCTCTCATTTCTTGTACTTGAGAATGTCCAGAATAGTATAACAATTATAATAGTATATTGATTAGGGTCCACTGGTGTTAATATCAAAAGTTCTTCCTCACTTTGGGAAATAAGAAACTGTAATTGATTTGTTTTTAATTTTTTATAGTTGCTGATTTTTGTCGCAGCACGTGATGCGAAAGTTGTTACAAGTATGCTGAATTATGAACAAAACTTCGCTCGAACCCGCAGGGACCCCACTGCCATCTGAAATCGGACTTTTGCCCACACATGACTCACATACTTGTAGTCTGCACTGATTTAATCAAGCTTAATCATAACCTCGATAAAAACGTACATGTTGATGGGAAAATCTTTCAGGAAGGATCATTGATTCCCTAATGTCATATCGCCTGAGCAACCAAATATTTAGTGTTCATTTCTTGTCATCGTGCTGGTTATACATCCAATGAAGTCGTCAAAAGGATAGATGCACGCACAGTACTCCGCACTATTTAGAGAGCTAATTGCAATTCTTAGTTTTGTATTTGTGAAATAATTTCGTCTTTTTACCTCTTTTCAGTGTTGTTCGAACATTTCAATTATTTTGCAGATTTGTTTCATTTTTAAAACTCGAATCTGTCTCCATAAGGTGCCTATGCTAAGTTGCTGTTGAATACTAGTTTTGCCTTCGCCATTTGCTGGTCTGTTCAGCTTTTCGTGTTGTGCATATGTAATATCAACCCTTTCTTCCCGATTTTGACATTTTGTGACATAGGTTATTAATACAATGTGTTCATGTAAAACCTATCCTCCGTACAAATCTATTCCGCTGTATTCACGTCTGTGTGATGTTACCATGACATAATACTTGAAAAAAGGTGAATTTTCAAATAAAGGGAGAGTTGAAATAAAGCCTTCCTACCTCAGAGAAGATCCATATCAGTATTCGTACGAGGGTCTACTTCTTTTCAAAACATCTCTGAGGAAAACTGTTACCGAGAACAGGTTAAAGGGATCAGCATGGTCACCCTGTGAGTTGAGCTCCTTACTGACCGTGTGCCCCAACCGTCACCCCACCTCTTCCAATAACCATGTTTAGCGGGTGTGTGCTAATTTCGTAGTCCTAGTATAAGCGGCCTCAGTGACGTAGTGGCTAGTTCTTGCCCCACAATAGCGGTGCATCGTGGATACCTAGATTACTTCTGTCTTCTTTGTTCATTTACGGATCTTCAAATATTGTATTTCAACACCTCACGGTCAGTGTAGGCATTCGTCATCAAATCCTTATGAACACGTCAACCTATTTTTACTGAATGTATTATTCACCTCGAACAACATTCATGCTTTCTGACTTCTAACCATTGAGACTGGAATCTTTTTATTTTTTAAAGAGAGAACTTTTCAAAGAGGTACTGGGAAATGCCCATATTGGATCGTGTAGACCATGATAACATCATACGCGATCTTTGATCACTACACTAGGTAGGGAAAAAGGATAAACCGTAACTGGTGAAAAAAGTGTGTTCCAGGGGGTGTGAGGCGATTGGTCAAATTTTCGCGCAACCGCCGCGGCGAGTGCTAGTCGTTTGCAGCTTCATGAAACAGCAACAACAACAACATAGACGAACTATCGAAGCTTCCAACCTGCAATCTCTGAAGATCCTTCACCGTCTCATTGCGTCTTGAGCGGAATTCCAAACGACTGCGACAAGTCGTACTGACGGCGCCGCGAGTGGAACGCCGCGAAGAGAAAATTCGACCAAACGCCACACACGCTGTTCCAGGTCGTGAAGTGTTCGATTTGTGAGGTAAGCAATATGTTCAAATACTTTATGTTATGTGCGTATATCACACCATGTCGCTTGATGGAAACATACTGAATGTTTATTGCAGAATGAGCTAAGTACATAGGCTCGCGAATGAGACTACCTCAGAGGAAATGAGAGCGTGTTCTCGGACAGATCGTCTGCATTGCTCTAATGATTACCGCCGAGTCGTTGAATTTGTTGCACAAATTGTTCAGCACATACATGTACTTGAGCGCGTAGTCGTACTGAAACAGCTATGTGTCTCTCACACCTTTTATGCGCATATGACGCAAATGTGTATAACGGCATAAGAATTTCAGAGAAATATGTTAGGCCGCGGTCATACTTTGCGTAGCTGCGTTAGTTGACGCCGGCACCGGCGTCAACTAACGCAGCTGCGCAAAGTATGACCGCGGCCTTAGGGTTTTTTGAGATTTTTGATGTCGATCTTATGCGACACCTACAGTACACTGAAACTGCTACAGCTGAAAACCCTAACTTTCGTCTAGGTGGCATTTAGTCGACGAAACTGGCTTTGTTGTGCCTCCACTTATCTGCAGTTATGAATAATTGTAAATAACCTTATTGATATCAATGCAAATTGAATCGAACATCTGCACGACATCATCGTGGCAGTCAAGGTTCTCAATAGCGCTCCTCTCTGTGAGAAGACGACGCCTGGAATTTCGTAAATCAGCGGTAGATATTGCTTATTGTGACTCGGAGCATCTACACCGTTACAGTAACATTAATGCTTACAAATCACCTTTCAGGTGCAGCAATGACAAGGCTGTTGACCAGATTTGTGAAAACCGTCTCAATATTGTGTCGATTCTAAATTAGTATTCCCTTTCATCTCAATACAGCAGTTACATTGAGAACAAGTTGTTTCGTCGAATCATTTCTACCAGCTGAATTTGTTTTAAACTTGATTTTTCTTATTTTAGAGAAATTCAATGTTTTCAACTCGCGATTGATTGGTGGTAGCGTTTTGCATGCTTCCACGCCATTTCCTATGTTATGTATCATTCCTAATCGCATAGTTATATAAAGAACGTGAAAAGAAGTAAACGACAAACCTGAATTTCGAAGTACTTACACTAAATCGAGTTCTTTGGTAGAATCATTGCATGTAGAACTATCGGGTGTTTCCCTTCGTGGCAGTTTTTGGATGTTACGAATTTTCTAGGTTTTTCTTTCATTTTTAAGTGCTATATAAATCACCTTTAACATCTGACCACGGCGGTACTTCATAAAAACGGACATTCAATTCGTACACAAAAGGGAAAACAGAAAACCTGACAGAAGACATCAAATAGCTGCTTTTTTAATCATCATGAATAATTAAGCACATAAGAATGACACAAATAACAAGAAATGGAATGAGTGCATGCGTACCGCTATCACTAACCAATAGTGATCTGGAAAGGCGTCTTCCTAATGAAATCAAATGAGCTTGAAATGAACTCAATTCGGCGGAAATTCGAAATGAATAAAAATAGGCGTAACACAAGGTCGCCACTGCTCTTACTCAAGTACACGCAATTCCCACAGAGTCGCGCGCCGCACAAAGCGACGCGAAATTCTGACATAAAGACACCCGACCTTCTGCATGAAGTAAGAGTGTCCAATATAGTAAGGTTCGTGAACGCAGTAAAACATGAACATGTTTGAGAAGGATATATGTACTACACATTGAACATGCTGTCGAGAATATTTACATGATGGTCTCATTGTTCAATGAGATAGTTGTCCCTACCCCTTTCAAGTCTCAGGATTGAACCATACCAAGGTACTGCAAGGCAAGGAACAAACAGTCGTGACGGTTCCATATGATGCTCATTTTAGGATTTTGAATAACAGCGCAATTAGAAACTTGAAGAAAGTAATGCACAGGAAAAACTTGGAGAGCTGCAAGCAAATAGAGCTTTTTGTGAGCCGCCAAGAATCGAAGGACCTCGGGAGATTTAAGCTGCTTGTCTTGCACTTATACCGAGCGCTGCGAGTGAATTGTACAAGAGCACCTTTACGCTCAACTAGATACTCACCTTCTGAATTCGGCTTATTTCTGCATCGACTGTTGCTGACTGATGTCCAAGCTTTTTCATCTGCTGCAGATGCATAATTTCGACGTCTCTTGATGGCCACGACACTCTGCGATGTTCAGACTGAAAAAAAATGCTCTTGAATTGAAGTTGCATGGGGCGAGGCCGAAATTGAGGAGGAGGGGAAATGGCCATTGCACTTGCGCTAATATGCATAAGGCTTCTGAGAAAAGCGGTTTGTGACTCCAAGCAAGTGAAGCACGTGATTGGTATAAGAGCGGTGAAAGACTTTCGGCAGCATCTCTGAGTAAGTGTGAAGGCTCAGTGCTAACTGGCGTGTTGCCCACCGTGGTACATCGATAGACGATTAAGCACCCATAAATTTATGGCCTAGTAAGCGTAGAAGTTTGATATCTCCACAACTTGCTCTTCGCCCCATAGGCTAATGACAAAACAGGCCAGGTATAAAGTACGGGTACCTTGCCGATAGATACTGCTGGGCTGCTCAGGAGTCGAGAGGTGCAGCAATGTAAGGCGCTGTGAAAAACATATCCTTATTTTTTCACTTTTTTATTCAGAATGCTTCCAAAACTTAGATGGCTCATGGTGAGCCTAAATTGATGGATATTGACATACTCTTGACGATAAAGCAATTTTCAAGCAATGACGACATATTCAACTTAACTATAGCAAACATGTTGAAGGGTGAAGATGGGAGCTTTTGGCTTCGATCAATCCCTTGCTGGGATGCGCCGTGCACTCTTGTTTCATTTGGAACTGCGGTGGCTGGTGAATGTTATTTGGGCCATATGTACAATTACTGGTTGAAGGTCAGATAATGTGAGAGTGAGTGCTTTCTTTCTCCCAGAATGGTATGTGGTACCAATACATCGAATTCGGAGGTGTGGAAGATTTGGTTGGCCTAGGCCGCCGTTGATGGGAGGTTTGGTCCCCCGCATTATGAGAGTGAGAGTGCGCCCACCTGTCTACACCACAATTGTAAAAAAAATTTGCGTACTCACCTTGCCAGTACTTTTGCTCACTCTCGAAATGGGTTTGCCATTGCCTTGGAACCAACTTATTGGTTCCATGTCTATGCTAAGATTACCATAGCGAGATACATGCGAGCCAGAAGTCAGTTTCCTAACAGTCTCATATTGCTGCTTCAATGTCTTAGTAGTGGTGTCTACCTGAAATCAGAATTCCACAACCAGTTACAAGAATCTCTGGTCATATTGAACAATGAAAGGACGAAACTTCCTGCCAAATTGGAGTTACTTATCCAGATGGTGGTAATATTTCTAGAATCTACTGTTTTCAGAGTCGGTCGATTTGCTAGGGATAACTGGCGCTTGCCAGCACATTTGACAACTCTTGAATCTTGAGCCACGTGTGGAGGGACAATCCTCGGCAACCGGACAGGTCCACATACCTCTTTGGAGAAGTGAATCCTGAATAACTATCCACATTGCACCTTTTACGCGCCGCCGCGGTGCACTGTCTTAGCGCTGCACCTGCTCGGACTCACTCCGACGCCACCCAGTTTGCTCGACCAATAAGATAGCTTGAGTGGGTGCCGTCGGAGTGCTTCGAGCAGGTGAAGCGCTGTGATGGCGCGCCGTAGATGAGCGAAAACGGTGCAACCTGGATGGATACCCAAGGATCTACTCCAACAAAGAGGTAAGTCGACCTGTCCAGTTACCGCGGAATGTGCTTTTAAGCCTATGAGGGAGACGATTCAATCAAAAGCTCAGGCCCCTAAGGCAATCTTGCTGGCACAGAAGACAATTATAATTAGCATCGATGCAGTTAAGTGGTACACTACTTTCAACTCATTAAAGCGGCGACGAAGGGATTCAGAGTGGGTCTACACTCCAGTACATTATCACGAGCGTCCAAGGATTTTTGGCACAATTTAGCCGAATAATCTGATGACAAAATTACTTGGTGCATTGATTCTTGACTAAGGTTATGTAAGTATTGAACTACATGATTTACTACTGCTCCAGCACGGTCATTCAAACACCTTTTCTCTCAGGACCATCTGGTAGAAAATAAATCTTACTTCTGACATCGCGGCTGAAGCTGTCCTTCGAAATCCGAAAGACGTGGGAATAATGATGCCTCGTCTGAACTGATGTGCATTCGCTGGCATAAAAGGCTCGTGTACGGAAATTACTCGAAAGTAACCGTGTCGAGTGTAAACATGTGCCAGTTTCTGCTCAAAAGCTGCGGAACCTTAAGTTGGGTGGAAAAATGGTTTGTGCATGTGAGAGGTGCACCCATCGTGCTTACACTGTGCAGATCACGGTTCATATTAGTAAGAAGTAAAAACTACGTTTAAAGCAACAACACCATATCAGGAAAGTCATGATTAACTTTATTCATGCTTTGGGATTCAGCTGAAGAGGCTTTCAGGTTGACGCGAGGTAATAGCGGAATCCTCTCAGCCGCGAAACCGGGAATATCATGCAGGGGCACTTTTCAAAGCGCTCACAGTACGATAAAACTGACCCTGCGTCCCAGCAACTATTGCCCTCAAAATACATATGCTAGAAAAGAGGAGCAAAGTAAGTCCTTTTCATACTTTGCTGCACCGGTGCCGCCTTCGCGTACTCGGAGATACCCGACGCCGGCAACATAGGCACCGTTACAAAGCGCTCTATTCTATACGCTTGACCGGACCATGCTACAACATGATGACGGTAGCGGAACCCGTGCTAGTCTGTGGCAAGATTCGAATCTGTGAGAATCATGAAATAGTGCCAAATTAGGACAAAATTTGCTCGGGCTTTCGCTGGCCACAGTCATTACACCGAGTATGGTTCGCTAGAGCGTTATGAATAGAGCGCGGTGCAACAGTGTCGGCGTTGCCGGCAGCAGATACCTCAATTGCCGCCGTCGACGCTTGTGCCGCAAAGCATGAAAGCAATCTAACAGATCGGACAGTACTCTAATACTCTGTTTTTCGAAGGCAAATCTCCAACGACAAAGATTTCTTGAACCGTTCTTCACTATCTCTGAACGAAAAATTCTAGAAACGTGATGATGAGAAGCGACAATGCTTGAGTTCACAGACTTGAAGATTTTTGAAGAAAATGGACATTTGCATCGCTCGATCACTAGAGGGTGCTTGCGCATAATAATGGTAAATAAGTTTTTATTGATATGCTTAGTTGTTGGTGTTATATAAATCTATGATTGCTTCGGTTTGTATTGAAAAAATCCCTGAGGACCCCAGCGTCATAAGTGTGATATTCACTAAAATTAGGGGAGGGAATTTGTGTTCTGATAGAGCGTATTGAAATCAGAAAGTATAGGACTTCGTCAAAACTTCTGCTATACGGCCTGTATGAATGCCCCTGAAATCGTGTTGGTTCTGGCATGTAATTTTGGAAGTTACTTTTGCTCACATTATGTTTGTTGATCATAGAATTTAGTGTTTCACGTTTCTTACTTGTGGCGGATCACATCATCGTTCAAACGTATTATATCGGTCAAGAGCCTATTTGGCCATTCATCTGGCCCATAGACTATTTGCAAATTAGCGTTTTTGAAGCACTTTTCTTTTTCCACGAATGGTTGCATATGGTCTCCCGTAACCATGTTCAGTGCATTAGCACGAGCACCAGAAGAGCCTCCTCACATGAGCGATACACCCATGCACTTGGCTTTCCATTTATTTATTTTTTTGCTGTTTCGCTCATCAACTGTTGAAGGATCTCCTTGCATCACGGCTAGCTATTTCTACCTATAGTAATTCTAAATCTTCGAAAACTATCAGACCGAGTAAGTCAAGCACATTCAACGCACTGGATGGTCTTCTATAAGTGAAAATGGTCCTTTGCCTGATGACGCGATAGTTAGTGGATAAAGGAGAAAGGAAAACGTCACGATACCATATCGGAGTCCTCCATCCAATTGACTGAAAACTCATCTCCAAGACATGGCAATTCATGCAGGTTGCAGTACGTGGCATACGATGATTCTCCTGGACTTGCCGCGGTTACAGCGTACACTACAATCCAAGATTATTTGCATTTACGTTGCTGCCTTTCTGCTTGCTACCTTAATCAGAGAAACAAAACCATTTTATCGCCTTCAAACGTACCATTTATGCTATTGCTCAGAATTTTTTGGAACATCGAACCGCTTTCGCAAGTCTCCAAATAAAACACCAGCTGACCAAATTTATGGTTGTTGTGCATGTCTTTCAGAGTCTCATTCAACATCTTTGCCGTTACCTGAAATATCGAATTTCGCATATAATATACAATACCGCTACTACATAACTTATGGTCAACCGACACCAAAAAACGGATAAGTCATTATTATTCCGTCTTTTTACGACAACTACCTTTGAAATGCTGCAAATATTTGAAAATAGTACCTCTGCTCATGGCGAATCGCGAGGCTGGTGGAACTTTGACTTTTCTTCTCTTTCTCAGGACAATATTAGAGATTTTCGCAGATTTTGCCTTGAATTATCGCATGTGATTTTGTCGACGCGGCAGAGTTGTAAACCCTCCGTAAGGGTCAGTGGAACGCAGAAGCCTATATCACACTGTTGTCTATTTCCTGGTGCACCTATTGCTACCGTGTGGCCTAGAGGCTTGATCTCGGCTAGATCTACAGAGTAGCATCTTCAATCATTAAAAAGGTCGGGTATGCCACCATGTTCCTCTTTTGGCTACTGTTGTAGTGTTCATTGATATTCGACAGACGTGGAACATGATACAAAAGGGATATTACCGAACTCATGGGATCGGCCACACTTGCCGGTGCAGAAGGGCCGGGAAGCTACAAATATCTCTCATGAAGACGTTTGTGTCGTTAGGAGGAAAGTTATTCGTCTCTCATAATGCTGCCTTTCTGCTTTGCGCAACGCGATATGTGGGACAATGCCAGCGAGGTGGAGGCCCTCTCCCGTATGAGTCGGGTCCGAAGGTGGTTATATTAGGTTGTCCGAAAAGTAATGAGACAAATGCAGTGGTGAGATTCAACATTAAGTATTTTTGGACATCGAAGTCGTGAGAGGACAAAATTCTGGAATTTAGTGTTTCAAGTCCAGTACATATATGCCACCAAGGGCATATGGTCCATACTGTTTTCATCTTTCACAAACGTGCCAAAGATGGATGAGAAAAAAAAGCTGTATCGGGCAGCCCTCCTTCTACACTATCGTTCAGGTAAATCCGCGGATGAGGCCCATCGGCTTTTGCTGGAAGAAATGAAGGACCAAGCACCTTCTCGAGCGACGTGCTTCAGATGGTACGGCAAGTTCGACAAAGGAGGGAAATGTCTCGAAGACTGTAGTCGTTCAGGACGTCCACTGACGCGAAAGAAGCAGCTCATACTTGCTATCTGTGAGGAACGACCTAACGTTACAGTGCGCGAGCTTGCCACCTCCTCGGGTGCTCCTAAATATGGTACACGATGTTCTTCGTGCGTCAGGTAAAGTGGCAAAGTTGCCTCGGGTTCTTCCGCATGCTCTCAGCCCTCACGACAAGAAGAAGCGTGTTGAAGTGTGCACTTCTCTGCTCAGCCGTCATCGCACGCTTTTCTGGATCGACTCCATCGTTACCATGGACGAGAAGTATTGTGTCTACGATAACACGGTGCGCCGGGAACATTGGGTCGACTTCGATGAATTGCCGAAACCACAGCCGAAACATCCCGATCATGACAAGAAGGAGTTACTCTCATTCTGGTGGGATATTAAAGGCCCGGTGTTTTGGGAACTGGTTCCAACTGGTTCTATGGTCGACTCTGAAAGATTCTGTACTCAGCTGGAAAGAGTAGCTAAAATTCTGCGTAGTCGCCGTCGTAGGAGAGGCAAAATTCTACTCCTCATGGATAACGCCAGGCCACACACGTCGAAAAGGACTCAGAGTAAGCTGAGAGAGCTGGAGATCGAACTTGTACCCCATCCACCGTACTCACCAGATCTCGCTCCATCAGACTTCCACATATTTCGTTCTCTTCAATCCTCTTTTGCTGGAAAAAAATTCACCAATCGGGAGGACGTCGAATTAGCTGTCAACAACTTCTCGAAGTCGAAGCCTCCGGAGTTCTTTGCTAATGGAATCAGATCACTGCCGCAAAGATGGCAGTATGTGAAGGAACACAATGGCGAATATTATAGTAAATGATATTGATTTGTAATAAAGTTACCGACGAATCACTGCACTACGACATTTGTCTCATTACTTTTCGGACAACCTAATACAATACCGCTCAGATTTCCTGCTAAGGAAAGGACCCCATGTCGAAGTGGCCATTCGGAATGGGATATATATAGTTCGACGTATTCGCTGATCTTAAATCTGCATTCCGAATTGGCAGAACGATTCTCTGAGCGGAGTTATGGAGGTTTTTTTTTAACAATACTATTATATTGTAGGTTTGGAAGCCGGTACCACGAGAGTCAGACAATCTCGCGCAAAACCAGTGCGATTTTCGTGTTCTAGAGATCAAACTACCCCATGGGCGACATCAGCCTTAATGTAATAATAATTAAGTCTTCATGATATTCTTCTGTTATGCCAACGAGGTTTTTAGGTGGAACATTTATTTACGGCCTAACGTTTCGACCAGATCGTCTTCCTCAAAGGTCTAAACGTGGCTCAAGATTTAGGATTCTATCCACTACACTACCAAACGCCTTATCCCTCTAGCGGTTCTGACGAAACTCAAGGAAACCGCCGGAGGAACCCTGTACGAAAGAACATAACTCACCCAGTCCACCACCGCGGGAGCGGAACGCCGCCACTCCGTGTCAGCTGTCGTCAGTGAATGAGGGATGCCGTGCTGTCCTTATACATATATAGTATAATGGGGACATGCATGTCTCCCTCATCATATCAGCAGCTCGCAATGTGGCGCAAATGGCAAGAGATCATTCGTAATGGATAAGCACTCATTTCGGTTGTTCATACTTGGATTTCTTGCAGAAATCCAAAACGCTTCAAGCACTTTCCTGGCGGAAATCTCAGTCTCGCATGCTAGAATACTGCACTTCACATCAAAGTCGTTTCCGCCATGCTCCTCGGTCATGTGCTTCCCCAGAGGTGTTCTTGTGTTACCTAGTCTTTTACCAGCAAGATGTTCTTTGATACGTACTGTTAGTCTTCTTCCAGTTTCCCCAATGTACGTTGCGTTACATGTCTGACATTCAATTTGATAGATTACACCAATTTTGGCGCAATCCCCAGTAGTACCATACGGGCATGTAACACAATTCTCTGACACGCAACGCTTATCGTAGAGCCTATTTCGCACGAGTTGGCTTTTGATGTTGCCATTAGGGACACTCACTAAGACAACATCATCATCCAACTGAGCTTGAACAAGGCATCTTTGAAGACTCATCTTTGAAGGTAAAAGACTAGGTAACACAAGAACACCTCTGGGGAAGCACATGACCGAGGAGCATGGCGGAAACGACTTTGATGTGAAGTGCAGTATTCTAGCATGCGAGACTGAGATTTCCGCCAGGAAAGTGCTTGAAGCGTTTTGGATTTCTGCAAGAAATCCAAGTATGAACAACCGAAATGAGTGCTTATCCATTACGAATGATCTCTTGTCATTTGCGCCACATTGCGAGCTACTGATATGATGAGGGAGACATGCATGTCCCCATTATACTATATATGTATAAGGACAGCACGGCATCCCTCATTCACTGACGACAGCTGACACGGAGTGGCGGCGTTCCGCTACCGCGGTGGTGGACTGGGTGAGTTATGTTCTTTCGTACAGGGTTCCTCCGGCGGTTTCCTTGAGTTTCGTCAGAACCGCTAGAGGGCGTTTGGTAGTGTAGTGGATAGAATCCTAAATCTTGAGCCACGTTTAGGCCTTTGAGGAAGACGATCTGGTCGAAACGTTAGGCCGTAAATAAATGTTCCACCTAAAAAACCTCGTTGGCATAACAGAAGAATATCAAACTAATAACGATGCCGAGGTTCTACGAAGAGAGAAGTTGGAACTTAAGTCTTCATGATTGAGGGAACAATATTAGTTTTTCTATATCGAACATGTTTTTAGCCAGTTCGTGAGTTTGACCAAATTCGGAAAAATTCATGGGCATTTGGGTGGCAAACCATCCAACAAGGGGGAAGCCGTTGACCCTTGCTGATCAAATGCTCTTATTTGGCACTCGCTATGTACATTTGATGTCATGAATATCTGTAATAATTGTGTTTGAGTTATCTCTTGGCTTTTTCCTAGAAAATTTCTCAAAAATTTTACTTACTCCTGAGCCACCCCTAATTTTCCGAAGTTGGGCCAAAACTCGATTCGGCTGAAAATCTGCACAGAGGGGTAATTTGACCACTGAGTGCCAATATCGGGTATGTTTGCCAGACATAAAAGAGGATTATGAAACGCAAAATGCCAATGCATTCAAAGTTGTGATCGGACATTATATATGCGAAAAGTGGTTACCATTTGAACATGTCTGATCCAGAAGATCATCAGAATAAGGTGTTATAAAAGTGAAAGTCTTTTCTGTAGTCAGTAGAAAAAGTTCAACATTGCAAGAGCATGTTTCCCGAGGAATGCGAACCAACGCCTTCAGTTCACGAAGCGAGACACTTACCCCTACACCAACCGGCTGCTGATGGCTCAATGGTTTGTGTTGTATTTGAGCCGACTTTCGTCGAGAAACGGCCTTGTCACTCTGATTAGAGAATCGTTCTGCAAATTTGGAATGCAGATTCGAGATCAGCGTCCGAAAATACATTGGACTAAATGTACCCCATTCCGAATGGCCACTTCGATCTGGGGTCCTTCCCTTGTTAGTCGACACCTCGCGATGGTTTGATCATTCACAAACCGTCGCACCGTCATAACTTCATTCAATGTGGATGCAACGGGAGAAATTTGTGGATTAACGTTGACGCGACGAGTTCAACGACGTATAAAGTGCCGAATTTTGATAAGTAATCAACAGCTTCTTGATGAAAGCTTACAAAAATTCTTTTTATAGGTTCAGGCAGGTCTCCGACTCGTTCAGGCCTACATTCACATGTTCAGGTGTTGCTCGCCCGTGTACCGCATAACCATCGATCTCTAGTGCATTATCTTGAAGTCGCACAACACTTTCAACAAGAGCTTTTCACGATATCAGTGCCCGCGTCCGCTTGCTGCAATTGAGGTACTCTTCAAAAATTTCCGGCACTCACGTAACCAAACGGGAAAGCGATGATGCCCTGTGATCCGTGATCGGAAAAATAAACGAAGACGCGATCATTGCTGGTACTGAAAAACGAGGCTATCCAACTGTTGAGTATCCTTGGAATAAACGTTTTGATTGCCTTTCGAGGACACGTCCATTTCCGCCCTTCACACCAAGCTTGTCTCCCCTCAAAACGGCTACGAAGTTTTCAGGAGTGACCGCTCCGCCCTGTCAATGAAACTTGTTCTGATCTCGGAAAATTCAAAGAAAATACTTTGAAGATCCTCCCAAGATCTGCTTACCCTGTAGTCAATTTTCAAGCCTTCGTAAAGGTTAGGACCGTGAGGACTGTTGAAGAGCTTTCCCTTATAAGGATTCCTAAAGAAGTAAGATATTGCGAATTTGATAATGTACTGCTCGAAGCCAAAAAATACAATAAATCTAAAACTTCAAGACGTACCTTATATGATTGGCAATGTCGTCGTACATCATCACAATAATGTTCTCTGCTTTAACGGAATGGTTTCGCAAAGTGTGATAAGCATGGGCGACATCAGCCTTAATGTAATAATAATTTAGTCTTCATAATTGAGGGAACAATATTAGCTCTTCTCCAAAATCGCGGGAGAATTCAGGTATAAATGCTGGCTGGTCACGCATTTTCCAGAGCAATCTCGGTGGTTCACTCTCACAAGGAAGGTCCATGAGGTCAAGGTGAGCTTTCTCAGAAACGGTTCTTTCACCTTATAGGGTCACATACATAAAGCAAAAAGCCGGTCTCAAATTTGGCTAAATGGTTTTGGGGGTCAAAAAATGAGTGACAAAGGTTACTTGGAAATAAACAATTTCGACCAGTTTGTTGCAGTGCTTTCCAGCTGTGACCTTCAGTATATGCATACCAGAAGAGTCTCTTCAGACCTACCCCAAAACCAATGCGAACTAGATTCAAAATGTGGAGTCAGCTTTGGTAACCGGTAAGTGAGGCATAGAGAACTCATAGGGGGTGCACAGGTCTGATCATTAGCATTGGTTGGATGGTCGAATGGCCAGTAAGATGGACTGGCATTGGCACAATGGAGGAGGCGTTTGTGGTTCGACCCCCCTCTACGTATTTGCTTTTGCATTTTCTTGATTTTCTTTGTCCAGCGCTATACTGTTTGCGCACATGCAAAATGACTGCAATTTTCGTTGCTAGTGCACCAGAGTGATCTCATTTACAAGCTTTCAGTGGCCAGCGTGTTTGGACCCTTCGGCGCCTCTAGCACGCGCCAGGCGCTTTCGTGCGAAACTAGTGTGATATTCGTGCTCAAGTGACTCAATTAGCCCTAGATACCAAATATTATCCAAGTTGAGATTTTGACCCAAAGTCGAGACAATGGGATGGACATGGCGACATAGTCATTGCTCTACTTGTAGAAACTAACAACTATGTAGTAGCCTCGATTAAATTCAATGGAACATGTGCAGAATCAACGCATTCTTAATGAACTGCACGTAGCAACAGCATGCGATGAAAAGAGATAGCAAATATTCCCTTATATCGGCTACCGACCTTCTTTCGCTGAGCGCTTTCTACTATGGCAGTAGTAGTACTAGTGGTCGCCCACTTTTTCGAGTTTGGGTCCAAATCGCGAGTAGGCTGAAAACTTGTCACCCAGGGTAGTTCGATCTCTGAGCATGAATATCACACGTACTTTGCGGGAAAACGCCTAGTTTCCCTGTTATGAGCGTTGGCAGGTCCAGACAATTCATTCGCTTACTACGCAAAAATAGTGAAGATAGCAGTTCCCTGGTAGAATAAAAATTGATTTTGCACACATTCTGCACGTGTGGTCACTCATGAGCACAAATGGGAAAACTGGAAAAATGCAAAAATTTATCGTCAGTGGGATCGAACCATCAACTATTTTCTATGCCCCCAAAACCATTTAGCCGTATTTGGAATTTGAGACCGGTTTGTCGCTTCATGTATGTGACCCTAAAAATGCAAAAAACCGTTTTAAAAAAACTCACCTTGACCTGATGCGCTTTCCTTGTCAGTGCATAGACTCGCAAACCAACTTATTCCGCCTGGGATTGAAGAGTGGAGAAGTAGATAATCTTGCATGGATCTTTGCGTTTGACAATGAAAGTGGAGGCATCAGGTTGATTTATTAGTGAAGAGAAATCAATGAAAATAGCCCAAACTGTTGAAATTAAGCACTCCCGGCTGCAATGTAGAAATTATTGAGCTCTTCTCTGCGACACCACGACGCACAGTCGAAAATGAGGAGCAACAATAAGCAAAAAGTTGCAAATAAGTCAAAAGTGGGTTGTCAAACCCTTATTTGCTGTACTCGCACTCGCCTCGTTAGCTCTGCAAGTCCTAGTGTCTCATTCTGGTAGCTCAGATAAATCTTATGCAATTTTGAGATTCTGCACTTTCGTATGCGGAGAGCCAGCATCGCAGGATCTCGAAGTCGGACAATAGTGTAAGTGTATAACATCCCCTGTTTGGGACTGAGCTGGCTACCTGCTACGGTGAATAAGATCCCCACCGTTAATGGTGCTTGTATGATAGAAATTATGAATTCACAGTCATCAGCGGAGATGATCTGTCTTTCGTTTGATATACAATCACTAAAAGATGAAAACACCCCTCCTTAGAAAACTAAACAATGCTTTTGATCGCGTTCATGCTTTGCGGTGTCGCCGCTAGGACCCACTTCGTCTCCGCCTGTCTTGCTGCCTGCGTTCTCTCTGCACCTCCGCCGTGCCACACTGCCTCGCTGTTAACGCATCCGCATCCTGCCAGCGCAAAATGTGAACGCGGCTTTTGAAGTTCAGGGCTTCAGCGAACAAGGCATTCAAAGCTTTCCAGAACAGATCAGCGCACTTCTTTCTGCAATGAGATGTGGTGTTAGGTATGCTTCCGGATGCTAAACTCGGGCTCTATTCCCGAGTATGCGAAGCGATATCGGGGACAACTTGATGGATGTTTTTTAAGTTGTTCCCCTCATCAGAAGTGTGTACTGGATTTCACATATCAAAAATGATCAAGCGTGGCAGGATTGCAAACACCAACCACGCTTGATTATTTTTCTAATCTCTTTTGAAAGTTTCTAAAATATCGGGAAGAACCATTCAAGACAGTGTTAGGGGTGATGTGGGTGGTAATGAATCCCTAAGAAGAGCTGGGGTGAGACTAGAAGGTATCGCGGCTCCCTTTCTCAGTTTTGGCTTGAAGCGCACTCCAGGCAAAGGATGCTTTGCGTTTTTCTTCAGTGTCCTGTTACTAGGCATCTCGACTTTTATATTCACTACTTCTTTTACTTTTCTGCCGAATTTCCCCAAACACTGCCTTTAAATTCGGCCTCACAGTTCAAAAGTAGCCCAGATAATGAAAGAGTACATGAATGAAGCCATAAGTGCGTAGGCTTTATTACTGATGCTCTGAACCGATCAAGCTTCGGTGCTATCGCAATCATAGGGGGGGGGGGTGGAGACAGCTCACTGTGAGCACTATTCATACCCAAGCTTAGAGGGGAAAGGAATGCGTTCTTTCCTCCATTGAGATTTAGGCAAAAATAAGCGATTGCGTGTGCAATTCACTGTCAAAGATTGCTCCAAGATGCTTAGATGTGCATCTTTTGATGATAGCACCCAAGCACCCAGCAGTTCTGGGTGTGGTTGTGTCACGTTTGGCATGAAAGTTACGCACCATCTAAGCAGAGGCTATATCGGCCTGATGCAGACAAAATGTCTCTACGTTCGCAAATGGATCCCGAAGTGCTGCCCAACTCTTCTGAACGGTCACTCCTCAACGCCACAATGGTTCTCACTATTTAATAGCAAATTATCTAACCTGATGACGATAATTATACCATCCGTCGGATCCGGCTACGAGAACGGCGTATAGCTCTCCTTTTGGTGTTCCGAATGCGCTAGAAAACCATAACAGTTGACAGCGACTTTCGTAGTATTTTATATTTTATCGTTTACAGTTGTCATCCACTTACGACGAAAATGCGACCACACACAGCAGTGCCGTCAACAACGCGGTCCTCAGCAGCATTTTCGTCTAAAGAGGCTATATTGTTTTCATGTCCTTTATCAGACACGCCCTTTCTAGACAACCTACGTCCGATTTGAATTAAATACTATAAAATGTGGCTGAAGAACAAGATGAGTGATAGTCAAAGGAGGTGTGTTTGATAGCTCTCCGGTGGTTTAAATAAGTAGACTGAGACGATTGGCTCTTGGACGAACACAATGAAGTCCAAAGGTAATGAAGAGAGGGCAGAAAAACGTTCTGGCGTGTCAAGATAAAGTCAGCATCCGATCTGTTATCACGTATTCGAATTTTTTTTGCAATTTAAGTGAAGAAGCCTTATTGTGAAGATACCTGAGATATTGAAACCCTATATTTTTTTATATGCGCAATGGCTGAGCAAAATTATGAGTACAGGTGGAACATGACTTCCATATATGTAGGCACCCACACACATGTGCATGGAAAAGAAAACAGTCGAGGTTCGAGCTTTTTCCCCTCCAGCTTGTATTAGACACTGAAAGAACGTGGAATGTGCAAATACTTACATACGACATGTGAGCATCAACACATTAATTAATAACATACTTACCAACTGCGATTAATCAAATTGAACAACAGACTACATACTCCTTGACATAGAACTATAAGTTAAGAATAATTCAAAACGGTATACCGTAATCACTGCAAAGCGTGTCGTACCCATCACTAGCCTTCAAATACAATATAGTCTGTCGTGAATGCGCCATGGTAGCCATACCTGAATTTTTTCAGTGATACCAATCCATTATGCATTTTTAAATGAACTGTTGTTTTCACATTGTTCTAACTCTAGATTGAACGTCTTGCAGTTCTACGCACCGATCGCGGATACTCACTGGTACCGCCCCCCCCCCCCTTCCGGTCCCTGGTTTTCTGTGAAGTGAGGATGTAGTCTTCTAGGCAAGCAAGCGACGCATATTCAGGGGTCTAATTATCATAGGATATAACCAATCTTGGTTGATTTTTTTCAAAGGCACACTTCGTGATAATCAGATGGGTCGTCTTACCCTCTTGGGACAATGGATCCTTGGGTAGCTAGTCAGGCTATACCTATTTCGCTCCGCTATCACGTGCACTATCACAGCGCTATACTTACTTACTTGGATACTTGGTAGCTCCTATCGGCCTGTCGACGCGGAGCCCACCTTCCGCCACAGATTGCGGTCCCTCGCTGCAGTTGCCCACTGTTTGGTGTCGCGTCTGAAACGGTATAACAGTTTTGTGGTTTATCGAATAGAATCTGCCCAGCGTATAGGAGACCTGCCCATCGGCCTCTTGACATCTCGCGGTCTCCAATCGGTGACTGCTCGCGTCCATCGTCCGTCGGTCCTCCGTTGAATATGTCCAGCCCATTTGTGCTTGCTTCGTCACGGCATCACGGCGCTACACCTGCTCGAATCCACTCTGACACCACCCGCTTGAGCTCCCTTACTGGTCAACTGAACAAAATGGGTGCTCTCGGAGGAGGTGAGCAAACCAGACGCTTTTGACAATCGGCTGCTACAGTAATCAGGTTTTCGTGGCAGGACCAACACATGCTTCCTTACATCCTCCAAGTGTTTTGGGTCTGGTTTGCTTGCCTCAAACACATAGAACGAAGGAATTATGTTGAAAGCAATTCTTTTAATGTTTTAGGCTTGGGTGCTATCGCAATGAGGGGGGGGGGCATCTTCTAAAAAGTTGCTTATCTGCGCATCGTGTAGAGATCCTTGATGGGTCAACCTGCACATTCACGCGTATACTTTTGCCTAAGCCTTGGAGGGGGAAGGGAAGGCTCTTTTCCCTTTCACGGCTTAGGTAAAAATAGGGTCCAGTTGTGTTGTGGGATGCCCCCCCCCCTTGCGATAGCACCTAATTTCGATTTAACGCGACTCGTGGCGCGCTTCGCGGCATTGCAGGGGAAGGAACCTTCCACGCAGGGGCTAATATGGGCTGTGGCCCAAAATCATTCCTAGGTTCACAATGAAGGTGAGCATCGTGACCATCTATCGTTCAGGGGCTCCACAATGGACGCATG
Source organism: Trichostrongylus colubriformis (assembly GCA_963978905.1). Taxonomy (NCBI): domain Eukaryota; kingdom Metazoa; phylum Nematoda; class Chromadorea; order Rhabditida; family Trichostrongylidae; genus Trichostrongylus; species Trichostrongylus colubriformis. The sequence continues at coordinate 15,731,791 of OZ022258.1, read as the reverse complement.
CGTGCCACAACCCATGCACCCCCAAGAATTGGGGCGGTTCCCCGACCGCCGTCAGCTTCCCCATGCTCTCCTCCATGAATCAACTGCACTCCAGCTGACGCTCTCAGTAGTTCAATCGGTGTTGCCTCCCCTAGACGGCTTGCGTAGTACAATTCACGGGCAGCTTGCCACATGCTTTCTCCTACGCAGAGAGCGCAGAGAGAACGACAAAACGCGAGAGTGTGATGACAACGAGCAGCGTCGATACGCGCCCTGGCGCGAAAACATGATTACGGTAGCAGCCGATTGTCAAAAGCGTCTGGTTTGCTTTCCTCCTGTCGGAGTGAGTTCGAGAAGGTGCAGGGCCGTGATGTTGAACCTCGGCATGCCGCTTCCCAGATAGAAAGTCGACTTATGTGGTTTCATTGAGTGTGTCCAATGCTGGTCTCTCAAACCAATGCATTGTATTCACCTTTCTCTACAATTCCAAATGAACGAGAATGCATGAGGCAATCAAACAGGCATGTTGGATGCTTTATCCTTCATGACAAGGCAGGGCCTTACATTGTTGTTTAACGCAAGACTAGATATGGGGGTGCGCACAATCGTACAAGCTTTATGTTGAAGCCAATCAATTCCCTAGTCGACCACAGGTATGTTGGCTGCTTGGTGCATGAAGTGAGCCTGTTTAAGCACAGCGAAGCCGCTCATCAGTAAAAGATCCATGCGTCCCACAAAGTCAAAACATTTTCAGAAGTGTACCACATACCATATCTGATTGTGGGGAAGTCAAAGTGCTTCGGTAGCACGTTATCAATGTAAACTGCATTCGTTAACATCTGGAGATCCCTAATGCTGCTGTATGTGTGTCCGTGTGTTTGAGCAGGACAACTCATCATCTGCGATCACAGGGTACTGATTTCTATAGTGTTTTGTGGTAGAGAACGGGGGGCAGAAGATGGGACGTATGGAACTTCAATAGTGGAGTTCTGAAATGATAACGACTGATAAGAATATTTGCTGCAAACTTTTTATTGCTGAAGGAAATGTGTGCCATTGAACTGATCTTGAGCCTGTTCTGTGCACAGCTTTCGAAGGCGAGGGAAGAGGACTTTTCAGAGTATGCGCTTCCGTGGTTGGTTCTGAAATTAAGTCTCTCTTCAATATGTAATACAGCTGGGGTAATCTCTTTCGGTGTTAGCGAGATATCATATCGATGGATCTTCGGATACCGATTACAACAAAGAATCCTGCCGTTAAGTCATCGCAAGTAAATCTTGACCTCTTTAGTCGGAGATTTGCAGTTTTTTTCATATTTGTAATAAGCACTTCAAATTCAGTCGGTAGAATTAGGTCTGCCGTCGAAGTTTCATTTGGATGTGAAACCTTTCTTGGCCACCCCGACCTTCGAAATCACAAAAATCACATTTTACAGGGGTTGCCAAAAAAATAAAGTAATTTTTTCCTCCACTTTCAACCCCACATTAGTCGAACTTCAGCAAATTCTGCCGAGGTATTTTATCCCTGAACTAAAGATAGACCTTACTCTATGACTATTCTCTATAACAGCCTTCTGCACGAGCAGGATCGGGAGCTTCCTTCGACTGTACATTATGTGTCACCTCAACTAGGCAAAGCTCGAAATTACGCCGCCCTCGTTCACAACCTTGCTAAGGTCCGTTCACTCTGGCTACCTGATGGAATCTATGTGGGGTGATGCCCTTAAGTATTCCTTTTTTTCAGGCTACCAGCATCCTTTGTTTCAGGAACCAAAACGTGCCTTTACCACTGAAACCTCTTCGGAGGCAGGTTTGAGGCATGAAAAATTATACTTCGGAACATAGCAGCGTTGCCTGAGCAGCAAGGGCTCTGTGACTTCCATGAACCAAAGGGCCGATCCTTAGGAAGCTTCCCACAAAAGACCTATCATGGAAGGTGGAACGTGGCTCCACTGTTTCAAGCGGACCTCGACACGGTGAATGCTCTAATGCCCTACTGCGCCGACTGAAGGCTTCATATTTTCAGAAAGTGAAAGTAGTGAGTCTCAGCTTTTCCCTGCTTTTACAAGAACATTTCGGGAATATTTTCACCCAATACTTTTATCTCTTCCGATTTCCTATGTTTTGTATACTTGGCGGATGTGAGCCGTGAGCAAAATTACTTCTTTTTTTGGCACCCCCTGTAGAAGCAGACGTTCGCAGGGGTTTTCCAAAGTTGGCATTCTGTAAGGATGAGCTACTGCTTATGATTTGACAGTTACCATTTATTTGCCTTCCCACTGGTCTAAGTGTAATTTTTTTCTATTCAGAAGAGAATTTTGCTTGTCAATCAGCTACTATTTCCAGCACTTTTTTAGCAAATTCTGACGCTACAGATCAAATTCTGACGCTACAGATAAAATTCTCAAATGACTAGACAGATTGTTAAAGGCACAGTTCACGATAATATGACTATCTTGTTTCCATCCCCGAGTAGATAGCCGCTTCCACAAGAGTGACATGTGTGCCATCACCGCGGCGCGAGAGTGAGTGCTAAACGAATGAAGAACCCGTAAATGAGATGGCGGCCACCATCTCAAGATGACCCACACCCATCTTACGATTTGCCAGCATGGAAGCGGTGGCATATACGTGTATAAGAGGCATGATATCGACTGCGATAAGAAAAGATAGGGAAAATTTCCATAGGAACAGCAATCTTATCGGATGATATTATCACGCAAAAACTTGTCGAAATGTTTGCCTCTGGTCTGAAGGCTCGTCGAATCCAAAGGTCAGGGGCACCTAATTTTCATGGTTTTTGAAAGAATTATTCGGCTTTTTCTTCACTAGTGTGTTCTTCAGCACTTCCAGAGTCCTTATCAAGCGCGACGACGCACGAAAATTATCGTGAATTGTGCCTTTAGGACAGGAATGACTCGCATGGGTCAAGCCGCGGATTAGTGTGAATCAAACACGCTTCACATAAGTCCGAGGACAATGAATGGGTGCCTACAGGAATTGATACCAGACTCGTTCATGATGATAAAATCACGCAAGGGTACACTCCACGATAACTGAATAAGTCGACTAACTTCTTAAGACAGGATTGTAGTTGTAGTTCTTTGCGTAATTGTACAGATTGCACCCTACCCCTTTTTGCGCCGCCACGGAGCACAATCACGGCACTTACACCTGCTTGAACTCACTCCGATCACACCCATTGTGCTCAGTTGACCAATAAGGGAGCTCAAGTGGGTGTGGTTTGAGCAGGTGCACCGCCATGATGTCGAACCTTGGCAGCGTCAAATAGGTGTAACCCCGATGGCTCAACCAAGGAACTGCTCCTCCCAGAAGGAAAGTCGACTTATCTGGTTATCGTGGAGTGTGTTCATCCGATGCTGATACCTCAAATCATTGTATAGGCTGAATTGCATTAGTCTTCCACCACGATTCAAAATGAACGAGAATGCGTGAGACAATCAAAAAGGCATGTTGAATGCTATATCCCTTATGATAGGGTGTGTAGGCATATGTCGAATTTTCGCTTTGCGACGTCGCACTCGTGGCCCCATATGCACGGTCAGTTGGAATTCCGCTCGGGAAGCAAGGGTCTTGTACCATGAAGGTCCTTTCGGAAATAACTGTTTATCTCACCATCATCTAAAATCAATAGCTTTTGTACCCTAAAATGACATGATAGTAACACAAAAAGTAGAAGAAGTGATAGCTCTACATGATAGCAATCCTAATCAAGAAGTAATTAATTTGGGCGTAAAACTTCAAATGGAGTGTACGCAGTGTACGCAATAGACGCGATGAAATCCGCCGCGGGCGGCGGCGCGAAAATTCGACATATGGTAACACACCCCTTATGACAAAACAGGGTGCGTTATCACAATCACAGGTATGTTGGCTGTGCAATACTGGGTAGAACACAATTTATGAGCAGCACGTTTGCTAGGCTCCACTGCTGGTACTCCATCAACTTCCACTCCAGTTTTCTTTGATCTCAGAGTATTCCCATGAGGATCCGCAACATCGCCCGATTGACGTATGTCACTCACCTTTGCTACTTTTCCGGCCCGCTACAACTGGACTAAAACCACAACCGCAGTTATCGGCTAGCTGACTGCTGCTAGTGTTCTAGGCAGCCTCATATGTACATTCGTCACTTGGATATCTTAGCCTTTTCTCGCTCCCATTCATGCCTACCTAGAAAAACTCCATGACCCGAAGTGCAAAATTTACCCTCCATTCGTGCTCTCGTGGGAATTATTTGCTCATAAGTGCGGTATAGAGGGTCTAATCACGTTGCATTCAGGGTGCCCCGAGGCGATTGGCGTGTCACACTACTTCAGCGTGTCGTGCTATAAGCATGTCTGTGTCTCATTTCGCCCTTTCCCTTCAGGACCACCCAGGTTTTCGACAATTTTTGGAATTTCAGGAAGCCATGCATTTACCTGATACGACGGACACGAATGTTTTCGGTGCTTACTTCGACGATCATCACGGATGGATCAGCCCTGAGGTGAAGTAATGCTTTCTCATTCTTTACCGGAGCTAATGTAGCGGATAGAGGCTCACAGCCTGATCCGAAGCGAAGCCTGTTAGGTTAGTCTCTCCTTTCCGGATGCTGGCACCTCCCGGATTTGACCGCAAGCTCATGGTTGTGCCTTGAGAACGCTTCACGAAAAGATTCATAAATAGCCAGATTCAAGTAGTACTTGAAGCCAAGGCGGGAATAAAATGAATAGCTTGTAAGAACAGCCTTGAAATACGTGAAAAGTCCTGCAGAAAACTTTCTCAAAATTGTTATTCTGAAAAAGTAATAACGGGTAGAGCTCCGAATGAGGTGGTTGCTGTCATTTTCTCGGAAACTTTCAGAAGAATTGGTTGACATTGCTTTGCTTCCATTGCTTTTTGCGCCTTTTTATTCGAATGACTTCATAACCTCGATCACATTTCATGACATGAATCGCTGCTATCGTATATAATTATGCGATTGGGTTAAGTTTCTAGTTTCGAAATTGAGTTGATTGCCAATTTTCCGCAGATTTTTGAAACTTGCCGATTTTAGGAAAGTTCTCTGGAAGAGAAAAGGTCGAGCACTGATACAATGTTATACTATCCATATATTGATGGCGACAGTTTCACGGAGAGGATAGAGGTGAGAGCCAGCATCATGGTCCATGAGGGTTTTTTTAAGATATGGAACAATGTTTTTGTGCATCATCTTCTGAGGGCAGATATAACCTACAAGAAGAGAGGTAAACTAAAATTTCTACCTCACTTCCATGGTACTGCAGGGTGTAGTCCAAAACCCGTGAGCTTTTCTGATTGTGCGATTCCGGTCATCAATGTTTACGTTCCAACGTTGCATTAAAAAGCGTGATGGTTAAAGAAACTGCCTGTTGAACATGTTGAAGAATTACTGAAACTGCCTTGAAAAGTTTTAAAAACTGAAGGAAATTTCTACTTTTTATGTTCCCTTCCAGACCTTGTGCAGTATGATAACACAGTCTTCAAATTGCTCTGATTATATAATAAGAAAATTTCAGTCTGCCGTAGAAGTCATTTGGAGCACCTTTTATCGTTCGGTTTGAATGTGACCTTTCATGGATTTCTGCAGACAGAGAATTAAGAGTAAAGATTAAAGAAAAAAAGGGTATGGTATTTTTTGAAACAGATGCTCCTAGACGTAAGTTCAAGGAACATTGAACGATATATTTTGGGAGGTATCGCAGACCGCTTTTTGCAGGAAACTGAAGGCACATTCAGCGATAATTCTCGGTTGGCTTATCGAACACAAAATGAAACCAGAGATTCTATTTGGCTAGCCAATGAAGGAAAAATAAAGAAAATTGCCCAAACCATCGGAATCTGGTGCTCCTAGCTCCTTTTGAATTACCTTTTTGCGCAGAATTAGAGAGGGGTTTGGAGAGAACCGGATCAAAGAGATGAGGAAAGACGGGAAGGGAAAGATGAGACGTAATAACAGACACGACAGTCAAGTCAAAGGGTACCAGTAGTGCTATCGATGTCGGAGATATGAAGATGAACCCTGTAAGCGTTTACCAAGAAAAGGTTCTTATTTCCCTTGGAACTTTGAAATAAGACCTGAGTGGATTGGAAGGGTCTCGAATGCTTATTACAAATGTGAGAGCCAGTGTTGTAAAAGGGTCAAAATTTGCTTGCGATGTCTCATTGACCAGCTACATAACCTAATCGTTTTGGTGATTCACCAAAACGTATGAACGAGAGGAAAAATCCACTTTTCCCACCTGTATGGCAAAGTGCTACAGGACGGCCGCTGGTGCACACACGGTGAGCCTCGTTGATGCTCTACTTCAGACAAAGTCAATAATCCATCGCAATCAAATTTTGACCTCCTAACCCGCTTTTTGGTTTTCAAAACATAAACAGTATCGGAATCAATTCATCTAGACCTCATTTCCAAATCTCATGGAGAGTTGAAACCCCACCTTCGTTAAGCTCATGACTCCCTGACTAGACAAAGCTTAAGCTTTCAGTTAAGTTTGCTTTTCGCCTCATGATTTGAGGGAGATCTTCCTCTTATCATTTATCTGTGATTCCAATCGATTATTACCTATTGGTGATACATTACCGGATCAGAGTCACATCCTGTGTCTTACACATTCTGCCATGCCTTCCGAATTCGAGCCAAATCAGCAGCAGTTACATAGCCTCTCCTACAGGCAAAGCCTCAAATAATCAGTTCTCTACAAGAACTTCAGCTTTTTTGATATCTGCTAGAACTGTCAAATCTTTATTGGACTAATTTAGTACTTTTTCCAAGGCGAACTGAAGCAAATTGGAATTTAATCGTTACTGCAATTAAATGTTTCCTCCACTAGTTTGACGTATTTCCTGAGGTTCAAATATGGATTATGGAGAGGAATTGAGTTAGAGCGGCGGCTTGTGGAGGTCCGGTTGCAAAACTCGGTAACGAGATTCGCACTCCTAATGCGATCGTATGGAACTAATTCGATATTGGGTACATCACAGAGCGTTAAGGTCATTCTGGGATTATGTTGCTGACAATTGATTGTTATGTAATATGTAGGTTGCCCCATGCTAAAATCTGATGGATTGTCTGTTCTGATTTATGAAATCATCACAAAATCTGGTGGCCCTTTAAAGAGATGCGAAGTAGCCTTTAGAGCCCTTAGAATTGAATTTCTCGGAAAACTATTAGTCAAGTCTTTCGGAACGGACTAGGATACGGGTGGGGCAACTTCATAGTTCGAGTTGCAATCATTCATATTAGTATTCCCAGTCTTTTATGAGAGTATACCCACACGGAGCACTCATTCCTGTTGTTATGTGTTTAGCAAAGGAGTGGCGCAACTCCTCTCACCGATGGGTTGCTCCATGTAGGAAGTGATGATCTTTTCCCGAAGATTCGATCCAGGGGTCACGCTTGAAGGCAGCATTAGGGGCAATGTGGTTATTGGGAAATCGCTGAAAAAAATCAGTTACATAAAAAATAGGAGAACAGAAAGCTATTCAATGTGACATCCCCACCCAAAAGGTCACCTCCGAGCTGTAAAGATGGCATAACGGTTAAAGCTGACACCCTCAGATGACAGATTCCCTCTCCAGGCAGCGCGATTCCCAATTGGGTACGATAGAAGTGGCCAAGGTTATGCAACACAATTGAAGGTATCGCGACGAGCTTTCTCAGGTTTTAGCTTGAAGCTCACTCCTGAAAATAGGCGCTGTCGTGTTTCGAAACGTCCCCTTGCGTTCACGACTTGTTAAATGCCAATGGAAAACTCGTCCTGACTACCCGCCTCTTGGCGGAAGAGTCGTTTGGGTCCGGAATCCCGGCGGGAAGGGGACCTGTTTCTCGGGTCTGAAACCAATTCCTTCCGTTTTTTCTTCAGCGTTGTCAAACCAACTCGGCTTTCATATTCACAAAATTTTTCACTATTTGGTGGAATTCCCCGTAATACTGCCATTAAGAACGCCTCTTGCCACTGCTCTAGCCCATTCAATGGCGAAATCATTATCGAATACCTACGGAGGATCACGATCAATTCAGATGCCGAAAATGCAGAGACGGCGGAGACTGTGCAAAGTATCATTTTCAAAAAAGATTGAGACTGTGCAAAATATTATTTTCAAAAAAAAAATTAAGTGCCAGTAAAATATCTTCCTCTGTATTCAAGTGCACATGAGGTTGTGGGCTACGCTCTTGAAGTTTGGTTATAATGACAGTTCTCTACTGAGATTCAATAACATTGGATTCGAATCTTTTTGTTGGATCGAGAACTTTCACTTTCCGAGCCTACACAACTGTTCTCACGTCTGCATTTATCGAACGTCGTTCTTACAATTCTTTTCTTTGCATGGGTAAAAACTTAGTTAGAGCTGCATGGCTTGTTACCATGGTGGGATTCATTATCTCTGGAATAGAATCCAATACAGGGAACGCTCTGCCTTTTCTTCTTTCTCACCATTACCCGAAAAGGGAGCGGTGGTCTCAGGATAGTTATTCATTCATTTTGAACGTTTCTTCGCACCATGACTTTAGCGACGGAACTTCATCATTGCAATCCTTCGAACCGCATGGCATTTTTGATGTCCCAAAGGAGGAATGTGTAACTTCGTTCCTCCACGCATTTATGTACAGCACACCCTTAGTTTTTCGAGCAATTTTGCGATTCACAACCTTTTCCCATCTTCAACAGATTTCATGCTCTCTATGAAGGGGGAGGGGGGGGGGACGTGGAATCTTCTGTGATTGCCGTACCGAGTTCTCACATTATGTTGCTAGCAAGAAACTTTTGGATTTGAAACTCGGTATACCAATAAGTCATGGGTTGGACAACATCGAAGCCGTTGGAACAATTGCTCAGCCTTCAGACGGAGCATTAGTGTTCCCACGACTCAAATGGAATTCACCTTTCATCGTTCTTCTCACCTGCACAAATTGCACATCTGCACCTGCATGCATTCGAAGCATTTTTATAGCTCTTGTATTTTAAAGAGGAAACAAAAACCACATTTTGAACAGAATGTTCAACATTTCTCATGAAGTCATTCAGTCGAGAAGTATCCTTTCAGCCAGTGCTACACTTCGTAGAAATTCCAGATCACTGATCGCTATGGATGGATGAGTCATGGGAAGCTTCCCTGCGAAGGCACCGGCAGGGGTTTGAGAGGGGGCAAGGAATGAAAATGTATTCTGAATACTGTCATCTATAAACGATCATTCCAGCTCAGAAGAGATAATTTGTAGCGAAAATCGCGTTGAAAACGCGTCCCTGGGGAGCTATAACGATTATAGTCGCATCACCTCGCACTACACGATTCAGTGGCTGATGGACTACCAGTGACGGGCCGACGCTACTTTCTACGAATTTGATTTCATTCTTGATTATATTATGCAGGTGAAACAGTACACAGCAACAAACAAGTGAAACAAAGAAAAGGAGAATTCGCGAAAAAGTAAGAAAAAGGTGCTTATGAATGAAAATCCAATAACTTCATACTCGAGCTCTTGACAAGGGATCGTGTGTGCTACTGCGACCAAACTAAGGAACTGAAGTTACCATAGGCTCATTGCGTGAGCCGAAATTTCCCTACCGGGAACGTGATGTATTAAGAATGATGTTGTCAAGAGAAGGGGCACTGTTGTTCTGGCAGCAGCCAGCCATCCGTCACGTGTATGCCTTCCGTTTTGAGATTTCTTAGACATGTCGCTCGGGTGCTGTGAATTGCACAAAGCGGGCCTGGATTTCGTCAATATGCCCTCATGAAAACGTAATATTCATGGAAGTGTAATACGATTGTCGTTAGTAGTGGAGCACACCCCTGAGAGCAAGGGCATGTGAATACTAGGTTGCAAAAAATGTTTTGGCCTGTTTTCGCAATTTCAACTTCTAAAGATCATAACTCGGCCCAGACAGCATCTTTTCTCACAGAATAAGCATCACTCGCTACACCTTTTGCAACATTATGCATATTTGCATATCTCGTTTTGATGAAGGGCTGACGATTCATAGTGCACGAAATAAAAAGAAGTCGACTTCAAATCCCTATCTTTCTGAAGACACTGCTATAGAAGGATCCTGTCGAGCTGTTTGGGAAAATGAGGCTTAGTAAGCGCTGAATTTGATGAATATGGCGGACGAGTGAGGGCTTCATCCTGCCCCTGCTTCAATTGCTGGAAGACGAACTGAGGCAAATGTGCTCGCTCATGGCTTTTCCGAGGGGTCGCGCGGCACCCATTTTTTGGGATTTTCTGAGTCAAAGCTACTGAGGTGGTCAACCACAGTCGTGTGAGAGAGGACAATACTTTTAGATATCCTCTGCCCCGTATAGACGTTCTTCGCTAACTGCCGTTTCAGTTCAAGCAATTTGATCAATTAAAAACTCAAGCAATTCATTCTCATTTTTGCACCTCTGAAAGCAGGGACAGAGTATTCCATCCAGTGCTTTACCCCATCCCCTTGCAGTACTCACATTTGTGGTTGCCTTCGCTTGGACTCGACTCAACAGGAACTCGTGAAGTGAAGTCATCCTAAAAGTGACATTTTCGCAGTACGTTAAAAGTTCCCCAATAATCCGATAACTTTGTGGCATTCCACGAAAGGCTTTATTCAGAAAGAGAAACTTATTGTCTATTTAGAGTTGTATTTATTTTGTGAACGCGCAAAACTGGCCAGAACTTTCCTTACAACCTAATACATGCACAGTTTGCCACTCATTTTGCGTTTCTTGCCTTGCTAAACGGTGTAAATTTACCCGAGGACATGTCCGGTCAACCGTGTGCGGTTCGAAGGGTGATAAGGGTAACAGGGTATTAAATTCAAAGGGTAAAAAAATCCGAACAGAACTATGACAATGATTTCGAATGAAGTAGGTATCTTGGAAAAGTTTGTAAGTCGTTAAATGCTTCATGTTTATACTATGGATAATACCCGTGATGCATGAAAAGTTCAGGAAGCGATTGCAATGCGTAGCGCATCTGAGGAAATGTCGGTCTTCTATTAGATACCCAGCGCATTCAACTTCTTTTCGGAATCCTAGTGACAATGGTTGGTAAAAATAAGCCTACACCTCTTTTATGTTATCAGCTGACGTACAAGTCTGTATTTGCATTTTCCACGCGGACCTGGTACCAATCTGAAGCGAAGGAAACTGTTTCGCGAGGTGTGATTCCGATCGGTAAGCGCTAGTCTAGTTTCATACAGAATCGTGGTGGTAGGCTAATGCGAGTTGGCCATCCTCTTCGACGGTTACGGCATCTATTCAGGTACGCCGGAGGGATGGAAGACTTGGTCCGTCTGGGAGGGCGTTGATGCATCCCGCGTGATGAAAGATAGTGGCGCCACCTGCCACTACACCATATCGGCCTCATAACAGAGGGATAGTAATGGAACAGTTTGCCACTGTTCACTCATTGCCTTTTCAAGGCGTGGAGCGAAAAATGTCTGCCGAATGGAGTCAAAGTGAGTGCTGCTTCGATGCCGGCCTTGGACAAAACCTATTCTTTGTTCGTGAGCAACTGCTACAGGAAACTTTTTCGCTCATGTACATATATACAGTATGAAGTGATCAAGGTCAGGCAAACCCATAACAGCTGCCCATACCCAACCCCTACCCCATTCCAAAACCTCTCCTTGCAGGTTTGCCGACTGGTATTGGGGTGGGCTGGAAAAGAATCGTAGTAAAAAGAAACTACCCGAACACCCGCTTTGCGATATTTTTTGGAGGTTTCCTGTAGCAGTCAAATGCGTGGCGCATTCCAAAACGACTCATTGGCATCGAGTACTTCGTCCCATAAATTCTTTATGTAATTCACGACACCTTACATATCTTCAATTCCTTCGACTGTCATTTGGGGTTTTTTACACATTGTTGAAACGTTGAATGTCTAGTGGACATGTTGTTCGCGAGTGAAAGTGCTTCTCTGTTGAAGATCTTGTCTCAACTGCTCGCAACTTTCTACTTGCACATCTCTCCAGGGAGAAAAAGACACGCAGCGACATATCGCGCTCTCACACATTGCACTCACAGCTAATTTCAGCTATCTCATTCACTAATTTTCTGCCATTTATGGCGTTTCCTGTGCCTGTGTGCTCTTCTCATGGATAATGGGAAAGAGCCCGAGGAAAACAATGTGACTCTGCTAGAGTACTCCAATTCTGACATGTCGCTTGAGATGGTGGATTAATATTTGCCTATAAATACAGGCAGACTGTGCATCGAGAACTTCCAGTTAAGCAGGATGTGGAAGACATACAGTAGCGTACAGTAGCGCTCAAAAGTCTTCGGCCAAAACTTTTTTGTCATGACATTTTTTCTATTTGACCAAATCTGACAAAATTTTAATATGTGGTGTCCGAACCTATTGTCAACATTTCCTTCTACTTGAGTGCCGCTTGACTCTTTTCATGGTTTTTAGAATTTACTACAAGACCATCCAAAAAAGTAAAAGGCTTGGTCAAGAAAAACGACTTTCTTTACAAAAGCAAAGCGAGCAGGCCTCAGAGAACATTAATATTTTGTAGAAAGACCACGACTTTTGATGACAGCGGCACAGCGGGACGGCATAGCGATGGCATGCCAAAATTAAAAAATTTCATATAACCACGTAACCTACACCGTTGAGCGCCAAAATAGTATATTAAGTATGCAGTGTCTCCAAGTACGACATACTAAAATTTCTTTTGGATCGGTCCAGTCGCAAAAAAGTTACAAGTGAAAAACCCAAGTGAGAGACCATTTGGCCGAAGACTTTTGAGCGCTACTGTATGTACTTATTTTTGTTACTTCTGATCATTTCTCGGTTTCAATCCAAGTGCAGTGGCTCAATATCAATATTTCTCCGAATTTTATGAAGTCAGTCTGGCTTGCCTCATAGTCAGAAAATGAGACGCTTTCTACGAGGTATGAATGAGCACCACATCCATGCATTACCAATGCATTATCAACGCTCTTATAGAGATGTTCGATTAAGTACTGGTAGATTTTAGCACCCGGGATTGGCCACTTTTCTTGTACAATTCGTCAAAAGCAATGAAGAATACTATAGTTAAAAAACTTAGGATAAAGTTTTTGGTGTTTCAATCCCATCTTGGGATGCGCCGCACATTCTAGTTCCATTCAGAATCGTGATGGCTGGTGAATGTGATGTGGCTTAGACAATGACTTGTGGTGGCCAGCCAATGTACAAGTCAGAACTTCCATCCTCCCAGACGAGTCTGGTACCAATTTGCCAACCCAGGAGAGATGAAAGACTTGGTTGGTCTGGGCGAGCGATGATTCAAGATTTGATCTCCGCACCGTGAGAGAGGGGTGTGCGCCACCTGTCACTACACGTACTCCGCCCGAAGAAAACTACTGAACCAAACTAGATACTGACAAAATAAAAATTGTAACAAGAACAAGAAAAATGGGAAAAACCAAGAACTCATTTTCTAATACCGATCCTGCAATGGTGTCGTATTATTTGCCGAAATCCTGTTTCGGTCGATTAAGCTTTCACTATTTTTGCAGAAGCCAGTTTATCTGACGATTTTTTCCCACCGAGCGTGCACGAACCGCTAGTTGTAAAAGTAAGAAATCCTATGTCTTTATCACGCAAATAGAAAATTCAAAGCGGAGGCAGGGATATTACCACAGAATCTCTCAGCGAAAAGAGATGTTCTGAGACAACCTCCTATTAAATTTGAGGTCACTCCACTGATATGTAGCTTGAAATTGTACGCTGCATATGGTTCCTTGTCAGTTGTGAGTAATACTTGGTTAAAGCATGCTTACTTTGCGTTACCGTAGCGGCAGTTTTTTCTTACATTTTTCAGAGCTTTCGCCCTGACGGCGTTCACTGTTCTAATGCTGCCATTCTCCCTAGGGCGTTCTTCGCGTTGCTGTCGGTTTTGGAGCTCACTTTGAGATGACATCATATTCTTCTCTGCTGGCACCCTTTCTGAGCTCCTCCAAGTTTGAATCTTCGCTTTCCTTTGTATCTACCCGGCTAGGAGTGGTTCACAATAGCTCTCTATGCTTCTATTTTTAACCCCATCCCGTAAGACTTCTTTGAGAGCCATTTTTGACAAAAATAACCCCATCAATCTTCATTGAGTGTCCATGCTTGCCGTACAATTGAGTCGTAGGACCTAAAAGTGGAAAAAGTGCGCTCAGGAAAAGTCGAATGTCTCTCTTCAGATTGCGAGCTATTTCTTTTCGTTGTTCTAATCGCTTTCCTAACTCCTACACGCCGTCAGGTTCTGGAGGCATTTCTGGTGAGCTCACAGCAGCAGAGGCTTGAAATGCTTCGCATTTGTCTGGTGGGAGGCGATAGGCATAGAAAGGAGACGCCGCTACTCGTGTTCCACTCCGAAAGCGCGTCTCATTGACAGATTAATTTGCGGTAAAAGTGGTTTATCCCGCTGTGAAATTCGTTTATCACATAGAATAGGTATTATGTGATGAATACACTGAAGGCGACTCCAGATTCACATACGGTGAAATTCCTGACGTTATGAATGAGTACCACTATGGTGTGACTGAACCATACAAGAACCATATCTCTGAAATCAAATTAAGATGAATATGAGCGGATGGTAGTAAATGGTTCATACTCTAGTCTGTAGCCCGATTCTTGCTCTTTGGCGGTTAGTACAGATTTTTTGATCGCGATGGTGTAAGAGACTCTTCTAAGGAGAGTAGAAGAAGAGAATGGAATACGTATCGATTGGGCGAATAACCTTTTGTCCACCCGCCCCAAGGCTAAACAGGCGGAGTCAGGCAAACGAATATACAGAAGAATCTTTGCACCTATTCTTCTACTCTCTGATTCGACGAAAATGAACACCTTCTCAGAACAGCTCAGTCTTAAAAAGGGAGGAGTGCTATTAAAGACCAAAAACACTCGTGGTCACGTGTGGAGCACGACGGCGTTGGTGCGAGTTGGGAGGGCCGTTTAAGTTGAGACCCTGGACGATTACCCGAAATTAAGGCGTGGAACACCGTCATCGCCTTGGGACCCGACTAACGAGGCGCTCCTAGCTTGCACTCATCATTTCGCATGCCGGACCCCGCCACGTGTATGGCACACACCCCAAACCACAGCAATAATCAACAAACATCGCTCATGGTCTTTGAATGCTTATTGATCTTGTGAAACCAGTCAGAGAAGATTGCTGATTCTCTATAGCCGCTTAATTACCGAGTGCGTGTCATTAGGACAGAAAATTCGCGTGGTCGCGTTTGGTGCTCAACGTTGTGGTGGAAGACGGGGGCTTCATATTAATTGGGTCCTGAAGCGATTACATCTAGAAAGAGACAGGCCTTTATCTCTTCAAGACCTATCCAATATCACGCATAGCTTGTTCCATCCTGTCGTATCCCGGTCGCAGCAACGCTGTTTTCTGTCCTAACGGCTCACACCCCTTAATTACCGCGTTCAGTGGACTCCCAGCGCAACGTCTAAAAGTTCAAGTCGTCCTAGAAACATACGGCAGCGAACAATACATCTCTGGGTCCATGACGGTCAACAATATTTTACGTGGCCAAATTATAGGTGACTGGCTCACACTGCCTGTTCTAAAAAGTGCTACAAGCTCTATGCGGCAGCACTGCGTAATGCATAAGAATAAGTGTTATGGGATGTCACGCACGGGTCAAGTACTCAATAACCGCTGCGATTAATACCCCCGATCGCGTGCTATTCATCTCAGTGCTCTTCCATTTCTGAGATTCTGTTAGCAATTGTTTCGGCTCTGATTTTTCAAATTTAGTTAATTTGCAATTTTGCTTATTCTTTCCCTACTTGTCGCTCTTTTGAATTCGCGAATTTCTAATGAGGTCCACTACTACTAGCTACATGTGCACTATCCAGTTCCATGTGGTGCTTAACTACATTGACTGGGTACCGTATATACCACCCCATTGATGTGTGAAAAAAGGCTCAAACTTGACCGTGTTGCTATCTTCTATCCAGCATTTTATTAGGGCAATTTTCGATCAATAAAGCTGTTGGGGTGGGCACCATATCTCAACGCAGGTTCACGAGTGTAGTTGATTCGAATATGGTTTCCTTTAGGCTGACAGTATCCATTGGGTGGCCCAAAACTTCAAAGCACCGAAAGGGTTAATTTTAATCGATTACGCATCATAAAAGTCGAGGCGCTAAATAGTGCAACAGCAGAAAAATGTTGGATAAGTCCGAAAGCGCGTGAAATAGGCCCTCTTTTTACTTCTTTCTTTCCGCCCGCTCTGCATCACTAGCTAGTGAGAGATAAATACAGACGCCGAGAGACTGTTAGTCAGCCGCAAGCGCTGCCCTGCCCTTGCAGCAGTTCGGCAAGTGAAACGCAATCAAGATCCCGCACTGATCGAATCTATACTTAAAGGAATCGTCCACGGAAAATGCGTTTTTGTGTTACCCCTACGTTTATGTTGTATTGGCCTAATGTGGGCCTCATGCAAGATTTCACGCGAAAAAATGCGAATCTGGCTGAGATACAGCACCACAAAGTGCGGTCCCAGTGGGCGGGGCCTAAGAGAAAAGCCTCGTTCCGTCGTCCGCCGTGGTCGGAGACGCATTGTAGGAGCAGAAAGTTCCGTAAACAGTCCCACTCTCCGTTCCCAACGGCGGCGGACCACGGGACGAGGCTTTTACTCTTAGGCCCCGCCCACTGGGACCGCACTTTGTGGTGCTGTATCTCAGCCAGATTCGCATTTTTTCGCGTGAAATTTTGCATGAGGCCCACATTAGGCAAATACAACATAAACGTATGGGTAACACAAAAACGCATTTTCCGTGGACGATTCCTTTAAGGTGCGGCAGCATCGGCAGTCGCGCGCGGATTGTCACTAGGGCGCGCCAAGCATTTTGAAAGGCGGGCTGCATTTCAACACAGATTTCCGCAACTGTTCACACTCTGTTCTATTCCTCGTGAGAATTATTACATGCTGTGTTATGTTATTTTATTATGTGCTGTTTATGAAAAGTCATGAACATTGCTATGTGTCATGTGAAGGGCTACGCTAAGATGAAACAATTATGAGTGTGATCAAGAAGTAGATCTCTGCTCCGCGAACTCTCTGATGAAGCTGAGATGCTAATGCGTTGGTATTCGGAAACTCCACTGTGCTCGGCATCTGGCTCTACTTTTACTTAGGCGTTTTGCCTAACCTTCAATGAGGGGAACGGGCGTGCGGCTACTGGTCAAATTTTCGCTTCGCGGTGCCGTCGGTTACGGTCGGGAAATGTGGAGCTCGGCTACAGCACTGATCCAACGTCAACGAATTGCGCAGTATCTCATTTTGATGTCTGACGATTTATACTGAGTTAAATCAAATAAAATTCTACCCCGAATCACCATTCATTGTGAATGCTTTGCTACAGAAAGAGCCGTCCAGATGTTTGGGAAAGTGGGGACTTAGTTAGCGCCAGATCTGGTGGATATGATGGATGGGTAAGAGCTCAGCCCTTTCATCTCCTTGGAAATTCCTCAAAGCTATGGGTGCAGGTCAGGGCAGGTGAGTGTGACCATCGCGCCACACGAACCGCGATCACCGCACGCGGCAAATGCTCACAATGAATGCCCTGGCCCACTCCGCTAACTTCTATGAACGTATCGTGGAATAGCTTTCTGTGCTTTAGTCACGTGATCTGGATCATCAAGAATTCATGTGAAGTGAGCAAATGCGACAAGCAACTAATAAATAATCCCCGAATTTTGTTCCAATATAATGTTTCACGTAAACTTTGTTAGGGTGCTTGGTGCCACTGTCGGCAGCAAGTTAGGAGCAGTGAAGCGAAAAAACGTGGTAAAAATCTGAGTGAGAGCATTGGTTATCCCTATGTTTTTGTTTATGTTTTACTCCGAAATAGCATCCTGCTTTTGGGGCGTCACCGCAAAACATGCGCCGAGACTCCTTTCTCGTCAACTGGAAGAATGTTGCCATTTGGCCTCATCTCTCACTGCAATGTGATGTCGCATTCCCAAGGAGTTACGCGACCGTGTTTATCACAGTGGGCATTCTCACTGGGAATAGCCATCGACAACGAACTTGCAGACATCTGTTTTGAACTTCTGAAGCACTCTGGATATACAGTAAAGAATGTTGCTGCCATTCCCTAGAGAAGGCCAGTGATGGAAAACTTGAATACGGTCAAGGCAGCCATCGGAAAAAAAGATACCCATCGGACAGTGGTATCATTGAAGACATCAGTCGTTTCTAGTCCCTCGCTTCGAATCGTCTCATTCCCTTTGCCTTAGTTGAATCCTTGTGGTTGTGATCTTTCCTTGTATTTTTCATTCAAAAAATGTCATTCTCTTTCTAAAACATTCCCATAATTACATGAGCTGGGTGATGAGAATAGTCAGCTGCAGATGCTTGCTGCAGCGTATATCCTCTAGAATTCTTCATAAATCACCTCATCAAGAATGAGGGGTTCTAGGAACTGGGGTTCACATGGCTAGGCATTTTAGGCCGCGGTCATACTTTGCGCAGCTGCTTTAGTTGACGCCGGTGCCGGCGTCAGTTCACGCAGGTGCCTGCGTGAGTTGACGCCGGCACCGGCGTCAAACTCACGCAACCATTTGCCAGCCGCAGACGACGGCGTCAATAGATAATCCGCAGAGTTTGCGAAATTCTTGACCCAATCACACTACAGTATGGTGATTGTGGCCGATTCGTGTATTGGCACAGCGCCAAGATTCGAATCGGCCACAATTATCATACTGTAGTGTGATTGGGTCAAGAATTTTGCAAACGCTGCGCATTATCTACTGACGCCGTCGTCTGCGGCTGGCAAATGGTTGCGTGAGTTTGACGAACGCAGCTGCGCAAAGTATGACCGCGGCCTTAAGGTTTCGATAGAGGGGATTCAAGAAGAAACCCAACAAAAAAAAGTAAACGTTGTGGTGTTGGAAAAGGAATGACAAGTCGAGTGGTTCTGGTACACGGAAAGATACTAGAACTAAGCCATTGGTGTTGTCACCTGACTTCGTTTTCCTCCAATATCGTAATGCTTCTGGAATTTGCATCTGATATGGCCGGGTGTGTACAATTATGTCGAATTTTCGCTATGAGATGTCACACTCGCGGCATCGTCAGCAGAACTTGCCGCGGTCGGTTGGAATTTCGCTCTGGACGCAAGGGTCTAGTACCATAGAGGTCTTTTAAGAAATAGCTGCTTCAAAGGTAGCGTCACAATGTACACAATCACATGCGAAGAATTCTGCGGCGCCGCTCGCTGTGCGTGGCAGCGCGAAAATTCGACGTAAGTGTACACACCCGATGTGGCCTACATGGAAACTGAACTTAGCCTAGACCAGCTCGACAGCTCTCAATGTTTCTGAATGCCTACGGCGTGATAATTGCGTACTCGAGTAAATAGTGTGTGGTTGCACACTCGTCGGGATGGGTCAAGTTGCACCCCTGCCGTCTCAAGGGGTTAGGGACTCGAAGACACAAGAAGGGGCAATTCCGGCATTCGGTAAATGCTTGCATTTCGTTCAATCTACGGCAATGGAACATACGACGTGGCAGACGACGCTGAGTGTGAATTTGTAGGATTTTTCCAAAGGCACTGATAGGGTGATATAACGACAACTCTTGATGTAAGTCACCCACATGAAAGCTGCGGGTCTGAAATCATATCTGGCAAACCCTAGATGAGAGCAGCGCCTCTGGGCTTTGGAAGAGGCGTCGTTTTCAATGACTGCCGATATTTTTATCCCAGCCTGCCCTTTTTGACAATCAAGGACGGAACAAGGACGGAAGGAGGCCTCAGTACTCGGGTTTTTGACCATTTCATTCCGTTTTTTCTCGAATTCTTACTACTGAGCACGTCAGCTTTAATATCACATTTTTGATACTCTTTTGCTGAGCTGTATAAACATACAGAAGCGCGTAAACAGCAATGAAGGAAAACATGTTTGAAAAACACCTTTATAGCACATTTTTTGGTACTCTTACTTATTCTCCTTTTTCTTGTTTCACATGTTTGTTGTTGTTTGCTGTTTCACTGCTTCACGTCATCATGATTGAAATCAAATTCACCCAACGGGGCACATCAAGTGACAGTATTAGGTTCCTCCGCCGGTAGGCAACTCGGCCATCGAAGAGTGCACTTCGAAGTGAAGCACTCTAGAATCACTATAGCACCCCAAAAGCGCCTTCAAAACGATTTTCGTTATACATTATTTCTTGTGGGCTCGAGTGATTGTTTACAGAGGACAGTGTTTTCAAATATGTTTTCCTTCCTTGCCCCCTCCCCTCCCCTCCTCCCTCCCTCCTACCGCCTTCGAGGTCAAACTGCGCCTCATGGACGCGGTTAGTGAAGGCGGAAACAACCAAATGGTCGCTTCATCCTCCAAATTTTTGCCTCTTTTCTGCCTTTCTTATACGTTTCTGCAGCTGAGCCTCATGATGGACGAGTGCTACACCAAAGAAAGAGAAAGTAGTTCAAATTTTATTTTTGCTTCTTTTTTCCATCATTGGCTGGCTAAACATTTGAAACGTCTGATCATTACTAGATAACCGGCCAAAGACTCCCGCGGCATGCCTTTATCTCATCATATCGGTTTGGAAGGGCACAAACTGACTTTAGAAGAAAGTAAAGCTTGAAAGGACCAGATATATTTTGATTCGATGTGCACAAAGGTTGCTCGATTCTCGCTGGTATTCAACCTACCTTTACCTATGCTTCGTTCCAGTAAGGCTTATCAGCGTTGCTAACTCATTGGTCCAGCAATACTGGGATATTATCGACACTGAAAGTCACAGTTACCGAAGGGTAAGTCTGAAAATCTCAGCGTGGACGGACAGCCCACACTGAGATGCATATGCACAAACTTTTTATAAAAATTGCGAAGACAAATGACGGCGTCTGGACAATACCATGAGAGGCAATTCCCCTTGATTCATGCCAGTCCAAGTGCAAGTTTACAATTGTCTGCTGTCTTGCAGAAGTCATCTCTATAATCCAATTTTCTGACGACCATTTGTGCTTACTTGTGGCTTTCACTTTCCATGGATGGTGAATTTTTTTCTACTCGTCGAATCTATCGATCAGCTTGTCAGAATATCAGATGGGCAGTAATCGCTTCTATCCCGCTTGAATTCGTCCCTGGAGATTCCTACAAAATGCGCAATGGACACGATTATTGTAAGAAATAACTGATCGTACAGTCCATTTCACAGCGCTAGATAGGGCGTGGCCTGAGCGGCGAGAGTGAGAATGTGTGGCGAGAGTGAGAGTGTGTGACGTGGTGAGAGAGTTTGACACACTCTCACCCAGTCCGTAGGCCACGCCCTATCAAGCGCTCCGAAATGGACTGTAAATGAGTTGACACCGACTTCTATTTAGCGCAATCTGGAGTGCATTTGACACGACGTTTCTAAGCGTCTTCAGTTACCGCTTTTATCGGACATGTACGACATTCTGATGGGAACTTAAAAGAGATCTTTTGTTTTGTTGTTTGTGTTTGTAGCTCTTTTTGTTCGCTCGTCGTTACTCTGAACGACACCAATTTGCTATATACACTTTTCATCACGTAAGGACTTCACGATCAGAGGCACCGGCAGGTTCAAATTGAGCAGATTTTGGAATATGAAAATAGGTGTGTCCCGCAGTGTAACGATAGAGAAAAACGACATAAAACGGCGAAAAACCCGAATGGGTACCCGGAGACCTCCTTCTCTTCGCGACCCTCTGCGACACTAGCCGGGGGTAGATTGCAGATGTGCGAGGGCTCAATTGGCAGCGAGCGATGTACCGTCCTCACGGCAATCCACCGGCAGAAGAACGGCGGAACGACTCGCTGTGCTGCGGGACCGTGATAAGACGTGACGCCATCCTTTTTCAATGCGGGTTTCGCTACATATCACCGCTTTGTAGAGGGAGGTTTGTTCTCAGAAACATATATTCCCTGTTCTCACTTTCCCTCACCCTTCCCGGTGCCTTGAAAGTCCATATTCGCTGGTCTTGGAATCTTGTCGCTGCTACTTGTTTTCTACAGTGGATCCGCCAAGTGGTGATTACGTGCAATAAAATGTGGGCCAACGTCTTGATCCTTTCTCCTCTGTATGTTGTCAAAATGACATAAGGTTCAGGAGACGCATTCGTGCAATCTACATCTCCCACTTCCTTCACTCACATATTTTAATCGTGTCATCAGCGCCTGGAAAATTCGGAGCGCTCGTCGAAACATGCAGCTCCACCTGTTCCACGGGTTCATCAATGGATACATGTCACAAAGGCCAGGATTTATTGGGCAACTTAACTTCGAGGAACTCTGAAAGGTGGAACTTTCTGGTAGAAAATTCGCATGGCCATGTCTGGCGCACGACGAGAGGGTGCCAGCTAGGGCCGTCATATCACGTGAAAGCAAAGCGATTTTTTCCGTGTTGAGGAGCAGGAACACCGTCATCGCTTTGGGACCCAATCAACACGGCGCGTCTAGCTCGCACACATGCTGTACGCCGCAGTGCGAACTTTGTACGCAATGGTTACACCCAGATCCATAGGAACAGAAATAGCGTACTAGAAAAGCCATATAAGCGATATAATGGGTGGAAATTCTGATTTTTTACTAATGCTTTCTTCAATTCACCTTTATCAGGCTTTCAAACTTTTTTGCTTGACTCCCATTTAAATTTGACGTGACGCTCAGGCACTCTTTTAGCTTCCTTGGGCATGACAACAGGGTTGGTGACCAGGAACAAACCTTTAAAAACGACCAAAGCGGCCGGGTCAGGCTCATTTCGCGGCGTTTCTTTTTGCGAAGGCGCATGCTTTCAACTAGATGGATCGTTTCCAAGAATAGAGCCTATGGAGAATTGCATTTCAAAGCTGCCATCGAAGCATCTCTGGAGAAGAAGAGGCTGAGTCGTCTCAACAAGGAAGTTATGAAATGACAGCATGCTAGGCGGATTCGAGTCCCCTGCAAGACCAAAACTTTTGCCAATGACTCAGGACCCTATCAGCCCTAAACCGCGTTCATACCCTGCGATACCTTTAGCAAGGTGTGGCTGCGTGTCTGTGCGTCTCCGCCTGTGCCACCCCGTCTCATTGCCTGCGTCCTCTCTGGAAATTCCGCGTGCTATTCTCGCCTGCCGGCGGAAATATGGACGCGGCCTTACCGTCGCGGGCTACTGCAAAATTCAGCGGCTATCAAAAATTAAAGCGTCGAAGTAGTAGGAATGAATGAGATTTTTGGTATGAGAGATTGATCAATGGGTAATTTCGGAGAGATTGTTAAATGCACATCAAATAGCTCGCTCGCGTTTGGTGATTTTATTTGCTCGCGAGGGCCATTTGCTGTATTTTCGCATTGAATGGACGCTGAATTTTTCAGATGGAACCCACCGTCAACATGAATACTCGAAAAAGCCTCACCGGTCTAGCGCAATTTATGTTGCCAGCGCTCATCGACTCGTCAACAGTGGCTGATGAACGACATGCAGCTCATCGAGGTCGTCTTCTCAGTCGAGCACATCGACAGATTTTGCGCGGTGCGGTTGGATTCAGAGATGTAAGATCAAAATGCATTTTTCTAAGTCATTTGCGAGACATCCAATGAGAGAGCAACCGCTTAACACCAGATTTGACTAATGCACAACCCCTCTGACTGGATACCTCAGAATTGTTGATTATATTTGGAAAGACGTCTTCCATTTTCTCTACAAAGCTCATGCGTCATTTCTACAGAAAACCGTCATCGATAAAAAGAAGTTTCTCTTCAGTTCTCCCCGCTTCTACCCATGTGTAAAGCTATGGGGGTGGGCAGGAGCTCTGTTCAAAGAGAAATGGTGGATCATGCATAACATTAGCCACACTGGAAGGTTATCATAATGCTGTTTTCTACAAGCCATCATGTTCACGCCATCCCTATTAGAATGCCAAACTCAAAAATTACGCCAAGCATTTCTACGGGGCTTAAATAAAGTGATGGCAAAATTTATGCCCAACCGTCATCGATAAAAACAAGTTTCTCTTCAGTTCTCCCCGCTGCTACCCATGTGTAAAGCTATGGGGGTGGGGGGCTTCGAAAAACGCTCATTACTGCCCTAATATGGATGAGTTGCGCCTGTAAAAACAGGCTGTAGAAACATGCCAGTTATCAATGTCAGTGGGTAAATTAAGGTGACATTAACAGTCTACGATGTATAGCAACAAATAATCGAAGTAAGCAGGTCTTGATAGAATCAAAACAAATGGTGCACGTTTTCTGATGGCAGTTCCAGTACTGCGCGCAGTGGCATGCACATCTTATATTCTCGGTCAGGGCGTCCTGAACCTCTTACCATGAACCTGTACCTAGCCGGTCAGAGCATAGATGGAAGTTGGGCATCGCTGGCTCTCCATCTCAAGGTGGAAGCTTTCAAAAACGTATGCTTTCTATAGCTTAATCTTTTATCTTCTTTTCTACAGCTTAAAGTCAAAGAAGTGGGCAGAGTTAGGAAGGTGCATCGCAATGATGTGGAGGGAAGGGCATCCCACTATGGACGCTAATTTTACCTAAGCCAAAGAGAGGAAGGGACCTCTTCCTTCTTCGTGTTAGGCTTAGGCAAAAATATACGCTTCAATGTGCAGTGACCCCACAAAGATCATTGGGATCTCTGATGTACTTTTTATGAAACGCCCCCACCGCTCATTGCAATAGTACCGTTAGACAGTTAGACGCACAGAGAGAGTAGAAAAAAACAGAAAACCAGAGGTATTTTGTTCATTATAATTCTCTCTTATGCCAACGGGGTTGGTAGGTGGACCTTTTATTGACGGCCTTGCGTTTCGACCAGATCGTCCTCAAGACCCAACAATCACCGCGAGAGCGGAACGTCGCCACTCCGTGTCAGTTATTGTCAATGCCAACACAGAGTGGCGGCGTTCCGCTCTCGCAGTGGGGGACTTGGTCTGTCCGTAGTGCTGAGGTTATACCTTGTGACACCGCCATCCTCATGATCGTACGATCGTAAAATCGCTGAATCGCAGGTGTCGCCTTGCGCATTCTTCCACTCGAGCGCACTTATTCTCAGCCATACGTTGGTCTATTAGTCCGCGTTCATACTTTGCGCGGCAGTGCGCGGCTGCCCTCTCAGTCAACGAGACAGGGTGGCACGGGCGGAGACGCAGTGTCACGAAGCCGCGCCTTGCCGCCGGCGCTACAAAGTATGAACGCCGCCTGACCACTCACGGTCCCAGAGTGGTAAAGGAACTGAGGAACTAGCAAGTTCGAGTGAGAGTACTCATAACGACGCATGCGATTCTGCTGTTATGCGATCGTGCAATCCTGCGGGTCGTAGAAATGAAGACGATCACCCACCTAATCTAACTTCAAGCTGAGAGTGGACTGGAGGTTGATGGCACGGTATAACCTCTATCTAAACAGGGATGTTTTCGCACAGAGGCTTTATGGCTCATCTGAGCTAAACCATTGTGACGCCTTTGCGTCAACTATGTACGTCCTTCTGACTGATTCGTGGTCTAACGATGGCTTACCAACGTAATCATCGCACGATTTTTTTTAGTGCTAATCCTTCTACATAGTTATAGAATTTTGTAACAGATGAACCGCACTGTACGAAAATATCGCTCCCTACTCTCACAAGGATAAGTCGATCGCCATTCAATTAAGAGCAAGCTCTCCAGGCCTTCGGGGCTGGTTTCAGCCTTCGCGATTTTGACGTTTGCGACTTGCGACGAACGACGACAGCTTCGCATGCGACTATGCTACCCGCAAATTTTATGCCGCGACTTTGCATGCGGAACGCGAAATTGCGTGATCCATTGTCGACCTCAATCCGCGACGCCGCCGTTCTCCGTTCGGAATGCTCCACAAGTGCCCCAATATCCGTGCTATTAACGTATTCGCGAAGTACTCGCGTTGATTGCGAGACTCAATTTGTCGTCAAGCACTTTCACAGCTCGGTAGGGTCATCGATACCACGTCATGGTCACTCATCCTCGCCGTTGGATCTCTGAATATTCATTCCAGTATTTATGCCTTTAATTACTGCCTACTTTCTTCGAATACTCAGAATTATAACAGCATCGTTACAGAGATTTCTGAAAAGAGAAAGCGTCAAGGTTAGTGACTCTACTCAAATTTCAAGGAGACCAACAGCAGAAGAAAATTTGCAGGGAACATTCTAAATAAAGATTATAAATAGTAGTTGAATAATCGAATAATTTTCAATTAATTCAGATAATAAATAATTGCCTTAAAAGAGGTAGTCTTAGTCCTCTTGA
This sequence comes from Trichostrongylus colubriformis, assembly GCA_963978905.1. NCBI lineage: Eukaryota > Metazoa > Nematoda > Chromadorea > Rhabditida > Trichostrongylidae > Trichostrongylus > Trichostrongylus colubriformis. The sequence continues at coordinate 15,705,586 of OZ022258.1, read as the reverse complement.
AGCTTCCTTTTTTGGATTCACAAAGTACGTTGTCATTCTCGGAGAAAATAAGAAATATCAGTTTCAGATAGCCGAGAGAGCACAGGAAGCTGGTAGACGACAAGTCAAAAAGCTTCGAAAGGAGCCGCCATTATGTCTTATTTGTATGAATAGAGCATATCATAAATATGGCCTCAAGGTGAGATTGAAGAAATTTTTCCTGTAAAAGGTATATATCGAAAAGGGGCTTTGGAATCACGGGTGTGCGTCAGAACTGTTCCTACCTGAGGTCACTCGAAGGGGTCACGCGCCATTACGCGCGTCCAAAACACGAAAGAATCATCAGGGTATTTGGCCCGTGCGGTGACGCATTTCGCCTGGCACTGTCACTTAGATGAACGGTCCTGTCGTACACCTCTGGAACCACTCTAAGTGAAACTCGCGGCCTGATTCCCCATCCCAGGTCCCGGTCTGGTCATGACGTGCCATGATGTTGCCAATGCCACCATGCTTGAATCTTCAGCTATTTATGACGATTTGCCTCAGTGGTGTTCGAGCATGCTTTTCATTCCCGCTTTTCCATTCGATATCTATTTAAACTGAGCTTTGAGGGTCTGCACATGACCTGTCTTGGATCCCATTATCTACGACCTCTGTTGTACGTGCCTACATAGTGGCTTATCATCGAGTACTTCGAAAGATTCCTTCTGATCCTTGGAATCTGATTCCCTCTGGAATCCGTATTTGACTTCGGGAATCCAAAGGGCTGTTACCATCACTAATATCTGCATCATGTTGACATTACTGTGTATAGGTTCACCAAAAAAGTCGTCTGATATGCTCTGAGATAGTCTTTACAGTCTTTGAATTTCGCCGTCGTGCGAATTCACATTGTAGGTCAGTGCGGGCCGATCACTTGCACCAGCACTGCACCACCAGTTAAGAGATCCTATCCTGCTACGTTGCGCAGCTGATCCCACTTACAAAATGGCGCTTGGAACACCTCAAGTAGTAATGGAAAAAAATAGAACTCAATGAGCCCCTCCGAAATTTTTAGAAGAGGTAACAATATGAATGTAGCGAACGAATGAGCTGATTAGCTCATCTGGGGTGAAGGTCAGTCCCACGCTATAACATAGAAAAATGGTGTTACCCCAGAGTTTTTACATTAGTGCGAGCAAAGTGGTCCAGAACTTGTGAACTAACTGTAAGGAAACGCGCACAGAAAAAGACTTTCTGTTACCCGCATACTTATGTTGTCCTTGCTTGAGAAGGGCCGCATAAAGGTCTTTGCTTGAGAAGGGCCCCGTCGTTCGTCACTTTGACAAGCTGTATCTCTGCTAGATTCTCACTTCCTCGCGTGAATTTGCATGCGGCTCTTTGTAATCAAATATAAAATAAGCGGGTGACAGAGGAACTCATTTCCCTTTGCACGATTCCTTATAGCGTGCATGCATTACCTTACTTAAACTTTAAAGTTACCAGCAGCAAGCATAGCCTGGCGGAATCATGACTCTATCTCGTTCAGCAAAAGTATAGCAAAAACTTCGTCTTTCGATATCTTGTTAACAGCCCGGTAGCTGTTAATAAGATATCGAAAGACGTGTTCAAGCCCTTCTCAGCAATGAGAACAATCCTCGGGTCCTGTCCCATGAATCCGATGTTTTTATTGCCAAACGGGAAAACGAGCGACCGATTTTACTAGGGTTAGAGTTTACTAGGGTTAGGGTTAGAAGTGATAAACACTGACATGACTTATTGCATTGAAACTATTCTCAATTTAGCACCTCGTCTTGATACTGGTATTTCTTTTCTATACAACTGTTGGCGCTTTTATCTTCCTCGTCATCGAAGGTCCTTATCAAAATAATCTCAAGGCACAGTGGAGCGAGGTAAAGGTGTTATCTTTTTGATAACTTGATATATAGTTTTCAGCGATTAAATGAGCAAGAGGAAAATCACCACTTCGTTGCAGTGCGCACACTGGCTGGCTGAGCATGAGGGGTGTGCACCGTTAGTGTAGAAGGTATGCTGTATGTATGCGGTAAGATAACTACGAGACTACTGAAGGTCACTTCGCACTTAACCTCGCACTTTCTCCTTGTGCAGTAACCCTATTTGATTGCTTGCACCCACTGTTGCCTTCTAATATGTGAAATGTATTGCACATGTACAAGGAAAAAAGGTAAAAGTGTATAAGTAAAGAAGTTCAATCGTAGTCTGCAGCAAAACTTCATTCCCACTGACCAAACTCTATGTTCATTCTCACTGACGCACGATCGCGCCATGTGTGCCTAAAAATATTTTCGTTGTCAGCTAATTAACGGTTTGCACTTTTTGTTCTTTTGTATTTAACGCAAATTTGTTGCTTCAATGTGTTAGATGTCATTCGAAAGCTCATTTTATGCTCTTTCAGAAGTAATTGTTGGAAATTTATTATAGTTCTTCTTTCTGGTGATAATTTGCATCCCAATTGTGGATGTCGATCGAAACGTGATTTTCGCAAAGTTTTCTTCTATGAATTCAAGCTAGGGCGTAATGCAGCTGAAGGCGCTCGAAACATCAAAGAAGTTAGGGGTATGAGAACTGTCAACAAATCCACACGGCGCGGCGCTGGTATCAAAAGTTTCGCTCTGGCAATGTCAACCTGACAGATGAGCCCCATGATTTTTCGGTGGTCTGCAGCAGGTCTCATCCATCACAGTTTTCTGAATTCGGGTGAAACGATTGCAGCAAAGGCAAAAGAGTATTGCCAGCAATGCAACGAAATCCACCAGAAATTCCGATTTATGTGCGAGATTGGCCAATATGGATGGATCAATTCTCCCATAACCGACCGTGCAAAAGTTGAACGCGTTCGGCTACAAGACACTACCTCGTCCGCCATACTTATCGGGACTCTCGTCCACCGCTGTCACTTCTCAAGCCTCTGGACAATTTCTATCACGAATAATGCGTCAGAATCAAGACAGTTGAAGAATATATCCCGATATATATTTTTCGAATATATGTTTCCAATATAGTATGCCGATATACTCGTCTGCCACGCTGCTATACGATCGAGATAAACAATTTATTGGCGCTGATAAGATGCCAGGTTATTACTGAATGCGCGCTATTAAGACAAGCTTATCAAATTGACATGGTTTAAGAAGAAATGCCAATTACAGTAATACGAGCCACTAACTACTTGAAATGAGTCATGCTTCAGTGTATATGTGAAGCGGCCCAGCTGCTTCTTTTGCGTCCAGCTGCGCAGGGCCATGACTTTCCTAGGGCAGTGTCAAACTGGAATCGAACTTGATGAACTTTGATATATCAGATCAAAGTATTGATTGAAAAATAAAACGAAATTCAATCAAAATCGTGCTTATCCGCGATACTCCCGCCGGCGCGATTCTTCGAACGTAATTTTATTGGCGTTGGCGTAGTTCTCTTTCAAGTTGACGCAGTTCCCTTTCAAGCTCTCGGATTCTCTCGGCATTTTCGGTTCTAGCGTTGTTTGCTTGGGCGATTCATCCCAGGAGTTTTTCGCTATCCTCCGGCAAAGCGCATAGTGCCCAGTGATGACTGAACTGCCCTCAATGGTAACATCTCGTGTGGAATTTGGGGCATCCACGGCCTCTCGTGCAGAACTCTAGGCACTTTTCGCATCTCCCAAGCTGTCGCAACGCCTATCTCCGGCCTTCTACCGCCTCGACCACCGTGCAAGAGTCGGAATAGTGCTTCCCTCTTGCATAGCAAAATGCGCATCTCATAATCTTCTCCCATCACGATTTATCGCTCCTTCATGGAAGCGACGCGGTGGTTAGAACGGTTGTAACATCAACTCTTCCATCAGTATCGCCTGGGCTATGTAACCGCTGCGCCCTCGCCAAAGCTCTTGCTCGATTTCCTGTCTACGGCGCTGCTAGATCGGTTATTCCCCTGGCTGACCTTCTCCAGGCTCGTTTGCCTGCGCATGGTCCATATTTCTCACTTCTTCGTACCCAATTTGAGGCAGTTCCAAACCTTCCATGTACTCGGCGTTCTCCTCGATCACTTCCCGTTCTTCCCGAACTGGGATGTCTCCCGGCGCCACCTCCTGCTGGAGTTGGTAATGCGCGAGTATCTGGTTGATGCAGCGCTGGAGGTTTACGAGGGCCTCTCTGATTTTGCGTAGTTCATGGCGCAGCTCTTCCATGGTCTAGAAATTGATTGAAGTCAAAGGCGTACAAATATGTAATTGAAGTGAAACTGTTTTTTGTTGTCGCATAAACTGATTGTCTTCTTTTTTCGTTTTTTCTGAGCTATCGCATAGCGCATGTCGTTCTCCAAGATACAACTAAGCCTCTTTCTTCGCCTGCGCTCTTGTTCTTAAGCAGCATTTCGAAGCATACCTGCGGCCGTAAAATGAACACGTGGTGGAAAGCTGATGAGTGTCCACACAAGTCGGAAGATCAATCGAACTGAGCCCATTCCGAAAGTGTTGTCAAATCAGGGTAATTAAAGGTATTCACGTGTTCAGTAATCCACTAAGCACAAATTGGTTTTCAGCCTTGTCACCTGTTATTGTGCAGCGTAGAAGTTGCCTGGCTGCATGAAGGTTATGGTGGGTTCAGTGGCAGTAGGTACCTCAAATCTGGGTAATTAAACATCTATACAAATATTATTTAACAAATAAATAGGAGGACAATGTGAGATCAACGTTAGAGAAGATTGGAGTGAGATACGTGCAGCAAAAAGGCAGAACAAATGAACTGTGGGCTCCTTGGGTGGCTCCTTATATAGCGTCGATTTGTCGCGCGATCATGGCGACCTGCGCTGACCACCCAGTCAGATAAGTCGATGCCGCTACACCGTCCTTAACAAGAATCGATTAGTGAACAGAGGAACCCCTATAAAGGTGAAGGCGCAATTCCGATTCTGGTGCTTGTGGTGCGCACGGGACTACAAATGTATGCGCCGCGCACAATATTTCTCCAAAGATTTCGCGTGTTGAGGTTTATCGAACTTTGGTCAAAGCTCCTTCCGCGCAATTTTAACGTCCTTGCAGTAAGCTGTTTATGATGGAACATCCGCCACTTGTCGCTTCTATAATGGCAGTGTCCCAAAACTGGTGAAACTCGACGATTATTTCTGATGGTACCATTTGGGATGTTTTTGCTATCAAAGACGTGTTATGGTTGTATCTTACTTCCTAGAAGGGTGTTTTCTTTAGTATTTTTAACTGAATTTGGTCGAACGAGATCTGCCGATGAGCATTGACAGGAAACTTTCGATTCAGCCGGCACACACCTACAGTCATCGATGAATGTGCAGTCCATGCGCTCTGTGTTCGCTCGAGAATCGCAAAAGATATTTGGGGTGACGGCGCCTGTCCAAACTGCCGTATCTTGCCCATCTGTGAAAAATGCACTTCTCAACGCTGGCGTGGGTGGTAAGGATAGAGAAGTCGTAGTTAACTGTAGGGACGGTAGGATTATGGCACATTGGGAATAACTTGCACAACGTGGTTGTTTTTCACAAACCATCCATTAATGTCTTCTATGGTAATTTCTAGCATAATTTTCTGGTGCCAGCGCATACGTCGAAATATCTCATAGGTTTCAGTGTCCGATGGGGTAGCAAAAATGCGATAAAATAAGCAGCCAGAGCTTACGTAGAAGCATTCACAACCAAATCCTCCGCATGATTTAGGACACCCTGTTCGACCGAGAGAACGATTTCCCCTTTTGACTTCTGGTACGACGCTGGTACTATTGATAGTAACGCACTTGTCTCCCGATCCCATATTTGGGCAACGTTTACTGTCAATCACATTGAGATAAGTGCTCCGAGTTGAGAATAAAATTTTCGATCGCAATGTAGATATAACCCTTTCCATCTTACTCTTACATCATTATAAAGGTCGAGTTTTTCACGAGTCTTAGACATGCTTGCTGCTTGGAACTGCTAGTCTTCATGACTTCAAGGAGGGAGGTATTACATCGGTCGCTGCCGTTATTTTGTGTTCATGTGGTAAAACCATGCTCAAGGATATGAACGTGCTGGCAAGCATTGGTCAGCTGCGGTATCTGCGATAGAGGGAGTACTGTAGCGAGTGCACCTGTAAAACGAATATTTACCCTGTTTCGTCTTCTAAGCAATCTTTTCCAAAGTAGTCTTGAGCAGCCGCATACTGCTCGTCCTATGTCTCAAATAAGGAACAGAACACGGTGACTACTACAACCCAACTACGTGTGCGTCTGTTGCTGTGGCTATTTTCGCAAAAATCAGGACCTTTGCACCTTGTCTCCATAGTTGCTAAATGATTTTCCATGTTCCCTTTCACGAGAACTCTATAATCGCGAATAGTGATCTGGAGAGAATCTGGAGGAGAATCGGACAAGATGAGGATGGGATTGAACATGCTGAACTTTGCATTGGCGCTCTGCACAAATCTCAAAGGTTTGCCCTACCCGCACATCCACTAATATTTCGGACACACTACTGCTCTGTGGTCACTGGCAAAAAACAAAAAAAGCAAGCTGTACTAGTGGTTTGTAGGGGCTGTGCTCTCAATTGGGAGAAATTTGTTGGCGATCCCGGCTCTCTTGGTTTGAACCCTCCATCATGTGATTGATGCCCTCTTCTGTCTCTAGGATATCATCGATATTAGCCAGAATGTCCTTTATTATCCAGGTGTTTTCTCGCGCGACCGTTTTCATTCGGTGTTCGAGTACTTTCCGTTGGATGCTAGGTGCGAATTGGGCCAGTATTTTCTGTGCAAGAAATGATCCATCTAAATGGACTCCCTTCTCCTCCAGCTGGGCTACGATAGGTATCATACTTTCCAAAATGTGGCGCTGTCCTGCGAGCGATGGTTTTTGCGCTTTTGCATTTACTAGGCGCGATCGGAGGTGGCTGATGAGGCGTACTCATCACCGTACTTGCAAGAAGGCAAGGGCGTGTTCGTAATTGGCTTTGGTTAGTGTGAATCTGCGCACTGACTCTCGCGCCTCCCCTCGGAGGGCTCTCACTAGATAGCTGAACTTTTGTAAAGGAGTTAGTGGTTGATTGTGCACCCTTGCTGCAAATAGAGACCAAAGTTTTCAAATTCCCATACTTTTCCCGTGAATATTGGGAATGGGATTGCCGAAAGATTCATTTTCCCTGCCCCTATGTTTTCAACGCGATTGGAGTCCCTGACTCTATCATGGACCCACAGACAGTTCGCCTCTAGTTCAACACAAGTCTTTGTGCGCGATCGAGTGCCAGCTGTGCCTTTTCTACATACAGTTCGACTTGCGCCTTTTGTTCTTCTGTTAGCGATTCGCGAAATGAGTCAACGGCCATCGTGAAATTCAACAGCGCAAGCAACTTCTGAGGATGCCTTTAATTCATATGCCATTGACTGAAAAGATGAAAAATGTCAACGTCATTCTGGTTGAGCTCTTCTTTTTTTACCAATGAGATGTTCCAAATTATTGCAGTATCGTGTGGGAAGAGATTTTTGAGAGCGCAAAGAGACAGGACCTGTCATGATGTTCAAATTATTATTATCAGAATTATGCGGCTGAGAGTAATATGAAGAGAGGAAGGCCTTTTCCTTTGCCGCAATTCAAAATGTTCGTATAATCGAAACAGAGTCTTACTTAGACAGTCTGCTGTTGCTCTTACTCAATATAGAAAGGGGAAGAAAAATATGCAGAAGCCGAAGAGATCGAAAAAGAAGTCAGACTCTTTTGAGCTCGGTCCTCGACCGTAGTAAGTAACAAAATCCGAGAAAAACACTAAGGTAAGAGGTACCTCAATAGGTCGATCCGAGGTCGAAAAACCGATGTACCATAAAAAGTATTCCCCGGTATACTCGTAGTCACTTTCGCATCGCGAGCTGCGGCGATAAACAGCAGTTATCAAAAATTAAAAATATCTAAATTCCCCGGTATGTTTTTCGAATATATGTTTCCAATATATACCGATATATCGTCTGTCACGCTACTATTCAATCGAGTTAAACAATTTATTGGCGCTGACAAGATACCAGGTTATTACCGAAGAGGCGCTATTAAGACAAGCTTGTCAAATCAACAAGACTTAAGGAGGAATGCAAATTACAGTAATGACAAGCCACTGAACTACTTGAAATGAGTCATGCTTCAGTATATCTATATGTGAAGCGGCTCAGCTGCTTCTTTTGCCGTCCAGCTGCGCAAGGCCATGACTTTCCTAGGAGAGAGCGAAAAGCCGAACTGAAATCGAACTTGGTGAAAAAACGAAATACCCGCGATAACAATATCAAAAATGCCTGCAGAGGATTGATATATGGCGTTGCCACTGCTTTCTTAGTTTTCCTTTCTTTTATCCGCTTTGCTCTATAAATGTTCTTTTGTATTGTTTTGTTTTTTTTTCTTTTATTCACCTTTTTGGTATGCACCTCTTACTAAGTCCGCGATGTTTCTTCTCTTTGGAGTTGTCATACTCACGTGGACTTTGTCTACGTCAATTGATAAAGATAAAGGTAAAGATAAAAATAATAAAGCAGAAAAGCTTATACTAATCTAAGTTACACTCGTTTACAGTTTGAAACGTTGCATTTTTTTGCAACGACCTAGTACATGAGGGTAAATAAACACCTTGCTCGCCTTCAAGGGGATTAATTCATAGGGTAGACCACTCTCATCTGTACTTGACAAAATGTCTCTCTTTTTATATATTGAATGCTTTGTGGAAATCATACAAGAGTTATTCATACGTGTTCGATGAGAACATTAATCTCTTTCCATATGTGTTATTTACCCATTACAATTCTCTCAGGCTTACACTGCAACCTCCCCTACAAGGTTCTTCCACTCACATCACCCCAGCACAACCGCATGCATTCTACGTGGATTACCTGTGCATTGATTCTACTACACCACCTCTCATGTCGCTCCCCAATGTTTCCAGGTTATAAGTCATTCCCTCTCTCATCTTATCATGGCGCCAGCAAATGGCACCTCCCGTGGTATGTGGTTTCAGTCATCACAAAATCCATCTTTCACATCATCGACTCCCGTCATATCCAGCTCCTGTCTTCTTACCAACACAAACCCTCAGCATTCCACAGCTTCAGCTCCAAGTTCCACGTTCCTTCAAGTATTGATCCCCCACCAGCCTCCAATTTCTACTTCTGCTCCAACTTTTATTTCTATGAGCCATTTGCCAAACTCCTGATCGCCATTTGCCATTTGCCAAACTCCTATATGAGCCTATGTGTTACCTCGACCTTCCCTCACCCACCACATCACGCCATACAAGTGGTTCCCTTAGGAGCGAAGGAGATGTTCATCCAGCCCAATATATTATTTACCTGAAGAAGAGAGCATTTGTAAACACACATGCGTGGCGCGATCACGGTTCACTGATATTAAACTTGAGGGTTAGGATGATATCAAAGAAGTGCTACTAAAAACTTATTTACATATATACTTTCATTTTTTCTCCTTTTACATGTGCATTACTTTCTGCATCTTTTCCCGTTGTGCGTGGGCATTACTTTGCATTTCAAAAGTCAACAGTCGGTGCAGACAAAGAAATAGTCAGTTTGCAGGCAGTTATAGGAGGTGCGAGCTAGGTGTGGAGTTACCTACAGTTCCTCTGTAATTATCCTCCGTGTAGTTACCGTGTGCTTTGTACACTAAAAACCGTAGTTACTGGGGGTGTTCTCGACAGGTGAAAAAGAGCCAGAGCCTTCGGAATGGCGACATAGGTCGGTGCCCCTGCACTGGGTCAATTCACGAGAGCACGGCTATCACGCCCCTTCGTGCGCTGCCGATCCCTACTATATATGAAACGCTTCGTCTATCTGTCCCTCCGTCCGTCGGTGTCCGTCTGTCACGGAATTGGGTATTATAGGAAAAACGACCTGTGGGGACATGTGTAGTATGGGTAGGGCATAGGACAAGGAGTAAAGAGCACACATGGACCAAATCAAGCTCCGTCCAAGGTGGGTGGGGGGTGCCCTGGAATGTCGTTTTCAGACCAAAAATTGTCAATTGGGTTCCAATATGACCCAAACGTGAAGGAAAGGTGGATTAAGGTCAGGAATGGGTTTTTTAGAGTCATGAAGGATGGTGGGCACAAAGAGGGGAGCATTCATAGTGATGGGCGGAGCTTCGCCGTTTCATGAAAAACAACATGTTGAGATGGGGACAGGCGTTGTATGGGTATGGCATGGGACAAGAAGTAAAGACCACCCATGGACCAAGTCAAGCTCCGCTCACGCAAAGGCGGCGCGTGCACCGGAATGTCCCGTTTTAAGACCGAAAATTGTAAATCGAGTTTTAGTAGAAGATGGAGCGTGGAGAAGATGGATTTAACGGCGATGAGTTTCTGAAAGTCACGAAAGAATCCTGGGCACAATGGGCGGATTATTTGTGGTGGTGGGCATAGTTTGGACGCTACATGAAAACAACCTGTGGAGATGGGAACAAGTTTGGGATAGGTAGGGCATGGGATAAGAAGTAAGGAGCACCCATGCACCAAGTTAAGCTAATTCTACAGTGAGCGTAGCGTGCACTGAAATACTCTGTCCTCATGAAGCATTTTAGATCGGCCTACTGACGCACATGGTGTTTCGCGTATGAGCCAACTGGTTCACGTATGAAGCGTCAGAGTATTCGTAGTGCATGGACCCTGTTCCAGCGTCTTGACCCATAACCCTCGGTTTAACTTTGAACGGTTTCACCGTTTTTCATATACTACTTACAGTATTAGGTTCAAAATTTTCAGGAGTATAGCGGAGATAATACTAATTCCAGCGTATCGCTCACAATCGATCTCGACGGGTCGTGCAGCTAATGGCACGAGCATTCAATAATTCTGAATATTTGGTATATATCAAAGGTGACACAACACTGCGACTGCAAAAACTGTTCAATGAGTAAATTTTGTCAATTCGATTACTTTTGCAAAACGAGATTTTTCGCACAGATTTCACCGCTCCTTTTCATATACGTGATTTAGAATCTCCTTAGACAAAAGTTAAACAATAAGTTTCGCAGTCACACTTCAGCGAATTGGCTTCATATGAACGGCAGTTGGGTATTCGATGGAGCGAACAGCGAATGGAGTGGGACTTCTGGACCGCCCTTTTATTCGCCGGCACCGTTTGTACAACCATAGGTGAATGATTATAGCGCAGGTTCCACTACGGCAACCTTTTTTGTCATTCTTATATGAGTGGTTTTTTCTGTAGTAAAAATAATGTATCAATGGTTACAAACTCTAAAACCTTGAAGGAATCAGGAGGGGTATTTAGTCGACTGACGAATATAAACGTGGAGATTCCCAGAATTGGCGCACTGGAGAAAGTAGGGAATGATACGGTGAAGCGCTTGAGACCGAGGCTTCCTTTTTTCCACTGACCGTCACCGGGGTACGGTTTTGTGTCATCTTCACTACTGAAGGGAGTGCAGCAATAAAAATAGTCATGCTGTGGTAGCTGTACCGCTCGTCACAGCCGGGCACCGAACGGTTCACTATGATAGAACCATGATGATGGGCTTGGGGCTCGTCCTTCGAAACGAGGTGCTCCACACTTGGTCTCCCTAAAATTGACGCGTCTATTCATGGAGAGAACGCTTCTAACTCCTGAATTCCCTGGTTACAGTAACGTCATTTCAGTAATTACGCCTATTCGATCATGTATAGCCGTAAAGACTGGAACATACCGTGAATCATGCCTTGCACGATACGGTTGCTTGGGTCCTTACAAAAAATTACTAGGCCTGTACTCGAGGGATTAGAGCAGTGTAAATGAATGGAGAAGCTGGCCCAGGAGACCGGTTTGCATTAGCTCAAAAAGCTGAACAGGTCTGTGATTGACGGTCACCAGGTCAAATTGATTTGTACGCAGTCTCCACCACTCACTTAAACGAATCGTCCACTGAATATCCATAGATCTAATCCCTCTCAAACTCACTTTATTAGATACAGTGCATGAACAGAAACACAAGGAGGAACGAAATTTTTCTCTTACTTTGAAGCAGAAATCGGAAAAAACCGGGAGAAGAGCAGCTTGTTCACACTGGCCACACTTTCAGACACTTTGAATAAGTTGCCAGCAGTCAGAGTGCAGTTCAAATTTTCGCGCCCAATGTTGACTTGCTTCTTACTGTGAGTCCTTGACCACGTGAGTGTCGCCTCGTTGTTGCTCAGCTCCCTCGCGGTCAAACCCACTCGGGCGCTCCATCCCGTCATCCGTCACTTTGGAGAGCTCCATTTCAATTCGAATCTTGTAATGTGGATAACAGAAGGACTTGAATTTCCGTAAAGGATTTACGCACGCAGTACACAGTTTTCCATCACTCAGTTAGAGCAGTCTCAAATGCCAGGCAGCGAACGAGGAAGACGGGGACAACAACGTACTTAGTGTGCTTTCAGCACCCTCGCTCATTTTCGAGATGCACGAGCGTAGCGAACATGCGTAACTTCTGCAGTAGCGAACCTCTCTTTTCACACGAACATCATTGGCGATGCAGATCAATCGTGGATGTACCTTATGTCGCATTGAAGGGACAATATGTGTACAGAAACCGGAACAACTGGGAAACCGTAGTTGATTTGGGGTGACTCCGAGAAACTCTAAATAATCAAGCTGCGGACGTCTTGATGCTTTGCCCAAAATTCAAGAACTCGATTCAGTAGCACTAGTTCTTGTTTGTTCAGGATACGGTCATATCTACCCAGTCACTAATGCCGGCAAGATTCTGACAATGATATTCGCGCTATTTGGTATTCCACTGATGTTGCTGGTACTTCAAGACATCGGCAAACTTCTCACGATTTCCATGAAGTTTCCATGGTTTCAAACGAAACGAGTCGCTCGCCGCATTCTTAGGTAATAGCATTGTTTCGAATAAATTATGAACACGCGATATCGTAAGACCTCATTTACAGGTGAGTTATAAAAAGTAAGTGATCTTTTAAGCAAAGTGTTTAAAAAAGAAATGTCTCTTGCAAACACCAACAACGAGCTCTGCTAGAGGTCAGATTCGTCTCCATCATGACCCTTTATTTTCTTCAACCTTGTGGGAGAATGAGCACTCTAGCACTCTGTCTTATTCCAGATGTTGTACGAAGCAGTCATTGCACGAGATGAGGGAAATAGAGGCTTGCGAACGTCGAGATCTTGATATCTTCGACCTGCCCGTTATCGTTGGCCTTTCTCTAATCATTGGATGGGTGAGGAATGCCAAGACTCGCCATTATTTGAACATTACTTTTCATTAAAACATATCGATAGGGCGTTTATCGCTGATCGTTGATTTTTTAAGATGAGACTCGCACAGTGGGTCAGGGCGCCCGGAATGGGTCAAGATCTCAGGAAATCACAGTGGACACGTCTCAGGCGGGGCCAATTCAAAACGAACAGCTCCTGTAGCCAGAGTTACAGCCCGTCGCGCATCCCATCCCCATTCAGCATCACTGTAGCATTGTCTGCGACCTATTCGAAAACGTTTGCGCAAATCAGCAAATGAAAACCCAAAGTTTTATGCCTTTGGATGATATTGGTATCATCTTAAATAGCTCTTTATAGTCTTCAACAGCATCTTATGACTTGGTCCTCGTACCATGCCACTGCGATCTGCGCCAATTGTCTCTACGCCACCTTTGACTTCATTCAACTGAGGGAGGGGCACGTCCGTCCTATAATCCCACTACATGTCCCATAACAGTCCCATAATCACTCTGTAACGGGTAAAAGTTTAATAGAAGATCGATTTTTCCACTTACCGGTGAGGAGCAACATTTCCTCGAGTCTCACTCGACTGATACCAGGATCAAAAGGAACTTCTTGTAGGTCCTGCTTTGCTCGATGGTGCTGTCCGTATGGGACCAAAATTGGACGTGGCTGGAATCATTTTACTTCTTTTTCATATCTCTGAGGTAGTTCTATATCGAAAATAAAGGGCTTCTGATAAATATTTAATTCTAGCGTTCTTTCCATTGCAGTACGGTAGGGCTGGGAGATCTTGTACCGTCATCACCACGCCTTCTCATAACGATGTTTGGTTTTATCCTCGTTGGTCTTTCATTAGTATCAATGGTCATCAATCTTTTGCAAACAAAGGCAGGTTATTCTTGCAAGTCATCCTGAATAATCAAATATATTTGTAGGAAAGTGAATGGTTGTGATTGCAGATGAAGAAAACGTATGATGCAGGGCGTGATATTCATAATGGCAGTATAGTCGAACCTGTTCTGGGCAGCACAGTCGAACCTGTTCTGCTAACACCAGAGGTGGGGAAAATTTGACCCTTTCAACCTTTTTCGGTTGTGTTCAATTTCAAGAGGCAGTGAAAAGTTTATTTTGGATGCTCAACAACAATTGAGACACAAAAATATTTATTCAAAAATCTCAAAAGACCCCAAAAGCTGTTCATGGAATAAGAGGATGGATTTACTAATGCTCTGCGGTGTTCGTGCAGAAATGCAGAAACTGAGAAATCGTGTGTAGAGTGGTCTATTAGTTCCTGCAACATATGTTTGCCTACATATTTAGCAATCTATTAAAAATACCGTTCCATGGTGCTGGCATGTATCATGACTGCCACAGTAACTACCCCTCACCCGTCCATATCTAACCTCGTAGAGCCTTGAATATGTGTGTGTTTCAAAATCGGCAGAGAATATCAATCCTATTAGGATCATCGAGTCTTCACCACGCTGTACACTTTTGATGCCGCTCTCTCGCTGACAAATAGCATTATCATGGTGATTCCATCTGTTGAGGCTACGACCTCCATTTTAGCGATCGCGTGATAGTATAACCGTTCTCTTTTATAATATTCTCTACCAACGAATCCACCCAGTCCGATTGCTGGTTAAATAATTCATCCTTGATCCTTCCCTGATTTTGAACGATGTTAGCTTTTATATGCATATGTGGGATGGCAACTTCTAGCATGCACCACTATGTTCATAGACGACGGTTTCCATACCAGAGTAATTCCTTTTTCCATTACTGATACGCACTTTGGGTTCGAGTATAGGATGTACATCCACTTCATTCGGCTTTTTCACAGTGAACCTAATATATCCTGCGAGTTTATATCAAGAAGCTTTCCTCAAGTTTGATAAGTGATGAACCGATAATGAAGATGGTGCCCATATACCTTTTGTAAAACATTATTCCAGAGGTAAAAGACCTCCGTTCATACAGTTGCCAGTACCGGGCTTATTCCTGTACCCATGGACATCGTTCATAGTACCTACCGCTTAACTGGAGAACGTTGCGCTCCAGAGTTGCTTTGATTAGCGCCCTGAGGTCATCCTCTTCAAGTCCAAAGGTGCGGACCTCCTTTTTAAATTGTTTGCAGAGGGCTAACAGTTCCTCAATCGAATCACGGTTGTTGACGTTGGTAAACAGAGATGCAGCATCAAAGCTGGCATAGCTTGACTCTAACGAAAAGACCGGTAATCAATTAATTTGTCAGATGATCCATTACAAGAAGAGATTATGGGGCGGGTCTTGGTGTCCCGATCCGCAAAATCGTTCATGAAGTAACTGCAATTTTGTGGGTTTTGACGAGTGAGTAGTAAGAGGTGATACGTGGTGAAGACGATATGAATCGCCTTGCTGTGCTTCTTTCCAACTTTCTACTCAGCACCCTTTGATGACTCTTTCAAGTCATTTTGCAGCTCGGTTAAATGATTGGGGGGAGGCTTCATTGTAGGTTGTACCTCCAAGTTGCGAATAATGACTGCATTATCCATATCTTGGGTGATCACACGAAACCTCCAAATTTATCAGCTACGCTACGTCGAAACACCCTTTTCTTGTCTAGTAGTTTTTCGAACCCCACCTTTCCTATTATTATTAGATCCAGTTGACTGTGGCATGAATATCCTTGTGCAGGAGATGTAGAGCAGCCAATAAAGGTTGAGAACATTAACAGATTTTGTAACAGTACAGCTATTGTTGGGAAACGGCGCTCCTGCAGGACAGTTAATTTTTTATCTAATACCGTTGAGCCGTTGTTTGCCCTCCACCTTGGTACGCAATTTGTTGCACCCAGGCTAACTGCATCCATGATCCGTTCCGTCAGTGATTCGCATATGACAAATGATGGACCTAAATTGAACGTAGCCACCATATCATCATTTACCAGTTTGTGATAGTGTATCGTTTGAGTGGGTTTAGCATTCCATTCAATAAACGGGTCTTGTTGAGCACACTGTTTGATTTCTTCCCACTTTCCTGGTATCATCCGTTATCTCAAGAAGTTACGTGAAGAAATTACATCGATGATGCTAATGCATCTTCTACTCCGGTGCTGTCGGTCGGCAATACTCGCATCCAGCAGAGAAGCTTTTGCCTCAACGAGATTCGTTCTAACTCCATTGTTGTTTTTGTAGGGTAACACTTCACACAAGCCATTCACGACTTTATGAGTAATACGGTGAGTTCAGCACTGGATGAGATACAATATGGATTTGCCGTATGACACAGCCGTCTGATGAGACAGGGGCCGTGTACAACGTATACCAGGCCCGAAGAAGGTGTTTGACACCGAAACATTGCAAAAAAAAAATTTCTTAACAACTTTTGGAACTCTTGGGGGTCTTTTGAGTCTCCTGGATGAATGTTTTGGAGTCTCACTTCCTGTTGAGCACTCAGGTAATCATGAGACTTCGGTACAGCACAATATGAAAGTTTACACAGATAAATAGGGCTAGTTTGACTTTTCCAAGTTTCTAGTGGCGAGGCTTTCAGAAACACTGCTGTGCAGATGATCCAATGTCCGAAAGCCTCAGTAGGTCAACTCAAACGAACCTCAGTTTACCAGGAGTACGACAGGTTTGTGAGCTCATCTGCTCAATGAACTAATTGCATCATGATGATGCATCATGATGCATCATGATGCATCATCAAAGGGATCGTGCCCGGAAAATGGGTCCCTTCAATACTCATATATTTATGCTGTATTTGCCGTCTAAGAGCTGCATGTAAAGTTTCCCACTAAAAATTGAGAATCCGATTGAGATACAGCTCTTTAAAGTGGGTATGCTGTGGCATTTCCCTCTGCAGTGGACGTGGGATGGACTGCAAGTCCTATACTCGCTATGGCTTGACTCGTCTCACGGTGATTTACTTTGACTCAGCTCTACAGATTCATTCAATATTGAATACTCACTGCGCTAGCACAGTTCTAAAAACATGAAAGTGCGACTCCCAACGGGACTACTAGTTGTGACATCGAACATTTCAGTCCTTTTTCTTCCGTGCTTCTCATTATCCTACAGTTAAGTTAGGGTAATTTTTTTGGCGTTCTTCAATTCCTTCTGTGAGGTGCGCTGCACATTCTAGTTCCATTCAGAATCATAGTAACAGGTGAATGCGGTTTGACCTATACAATGACTTGCGGGAGCCAGCCGATGTACAAGTGAGTGCCTTTATCCTGTCACACGAGTCTGGTTATAATCCACCCACCTGCAGAGAAAACGTTTTTTTGGCTTGGGTGGGCGTTAATGCGGGAATTGCATGCACCATGAAAGTGGGGTGCGCGTCACCTGTCAATTTAGCACCGCTTACATTTTCAGGTATGTATCAAAATACAAAACTCAGGGCAATAAGTATCATTCCTAGTGGTGTCTATTTATGGCTACAAATAAGTGAAAAATTCTGCTAAGGTTGTGCTCCGTTCTGATGGTGTACACTGGATCAACGAAGAAGCGTCTCTAAAAAGTCCTGATGAGGTAGGACCTTTCCACATAAAGATTTCGCGTATGAAGAAGCCAAATTTTTGGAGTGTCAAGTATCGTAAACAATTCTATTCTTCTCCTATTCGTGTCCAAGATTTTGAGATGTTAACAAAGTGGATCACATTTGTCTTTCTAGTCAACACTAAATTTTCCATCGGCCTTCAACCAACGATAAAATGACGAGCACCGAAATGTGCTCGTCTATGACAAAATGTTTCCGCTGACATATTGCTCATTGGAAAGATTTTACATCTTCATCGACTTTACTCCCCACCTCACTTTCCCGTTCGCAACGAGCACTTATCTTGATCATAAATGCCAAAGATGGATCCGCAAATATGTTGCTCAATCGACGCACAAAACACTTGCTACATACCCTACAATCATGTAAGGAAGACCCTTATCAACATCCTCTCAACTGGTCCCAATGACGCTCTGCTCGACTGCACCGAACTCCAAATTATGCACAATGAATATTCATCTGAATGTAAATCACAAAACTGTCACAACACGATATCCTCAACGACGAATGGATAGTCTTCATGACGGATTATGCTAACGAAATACGCGTGTTGTATGACTACCTCTTCAGATACGACTATTATTGAACTCAAATTCGAACCACAATTGAGTGCTGGATCGGCGCGGCCCTACGATTCTTATCCGCGAATTCGAAAACGGTATCCTCAAACTACCGACCGATCTGTTACATTTTATGTCCATGGCAAGTTTCCATTGCCACCACTGCAGCAACTCCAATGCTATCAAAGCATGGGGAACAACGACACGAAGTTACTATCCGAATCTCCTCACATCACCATGTGAAGCATAGACACCTTAGGCCACCGTCAGACATTGCAATTTTGCGTTTTGCGTTTTTGCGATTTTACGATTCTGTGATTTTGGATTTTGCAGTTTCGCGGCTACCCATGCGAGGCTGCGGCATTGCACAATCTCAAGGTCGTAGCATCGCGTGCGCAAGTGCGACGTCGCAGAATCGTTAAATCGCAAAAATGCAAAGTCTGACGGCGGAGAAAAGAGTCTGCGACCTTGTTGACTATTTTTTCTGTTGAACACATAAAGTTCACTGCTGCACCACAACCGATAATATGTTCACAGTGGCAATCATCCTCTTATCCGTGATCACCTGCCACCCTATCTTCTGCGTTTCCTGGCTTCATAAAAACTTCAAAATAGATATTCATAAAAATCGTCGCATATGGAGGGCACCATGATAAATGTATCATCTCTCACTTTCCATCATAGCGACTGCCAACAACTTCTCGGACCCTAACAGAGTTCCTCTCGAAGCACTCCGACTTCCCCTCGTCCACAAAGGCAAAGAATGCTCCGACGTCGTTAGCATCACCGGAACAACGGCGAACTAAAAAATCAATTCCACAAGCGATCAGTGTAACGTCGATCAAGCAGTAACCTTACAACTGTGGCCAAGATGTACATTCACGACCAAGTAACAGCAAAAACCGACCCGCCGCAATGGACCCTTTACAAGCTTGTGACATCGCATACAACTGCAGAAAACGAGCAGGAATGAAGCACCACAGATCTAGGACCACAGATCGAGCAGGAATGAAGCACCACAGAGAATCGCAAAAGATCTACTGAAGTCTCGCGTGCCTTGAATGTTCAATTGAAATCACCGAAAGGATCACTTCGGAATCCTCGATGAAGAAGTAACAGCATGATTGCGTCTTACATCCACAAACAGATGAAATTCCATCGAACACATCTGAGCAGCATACAGAGTAGTATCCAGCTTTCCCACCCTTTTGAACTATTCTTTAATTGATGGCACAACCGTGATGAAGAATCAAACGTCGCCCGCTGCAATTTCACTCTCCAATTCAGTAGGACAGCTGCAATGCATTTCAGGGAAGGAGCCCTGGAAATTTTCTCATCGTGGCTCTTCTCTCCAGATGCCAATGCAGTCCACTTCTCTATGAAGCAACGCGTAATTGTCTCTCAAAGATCATAAGCAAATACTTCAACAACGCAGAACAAAATTTATCCCTCAGCGGAAAACACATCATTATTGTTTCCTGCATGTAAACGCTATCGGAAGAAACAGTAAAAAGACGTCGCGACAAGAAACAGAAAAATTACGACGCGACAATAAGATTCAACTCATCAAATGCTCACCTCACGTTTCCAACACAGTCTTCCACTTTACGGCATCGACCTAATGGTAACTGTTCAAGAATTGTCCTGTCGTGGAGTCAACAATCTGTCTTTAAGGGACACTTGGCTATGTAAACAAGCCGATCTTCCAGTTATGGTTCCACCAACTTTTAGACACTCGTTGTGCAACCTCTACAGCTTTTTCCATACAAGACATATCAATCTCTACATTTGACTGGCTCACTAGGTTGTTTCATATAATCAAGTATTGGAAATCATTCTACTCACGTTCATCATAACGACCGGAGTTTTTTTACCACTTCACTTCTTCGCAAACGTTCATTTTAGGCTAATTTTATCAATCATGCCAACTTATACTTTTTGGGTGGGAGCTCATAGACATGTTTCCTCTATTCTTTTTCAAAACATTGGAATACCAATGGAATGATTTACATTTCCCTTTTTGGCCAACATTAGATTCCTCACTATATAGTCTTCAGACAAAACGTACGATGAAAAAGCACCAAAATCGAAAAAAGCTGTTATGTCCATGATTACTTTTGTTTCTTATAGAGGTAGAGTGTGCCAATGGACGGTGACCGTCTACAATAAGGAATTACTCAGATATTGCTCCAAAACTTCGAGTGTATTTTTTAGGTTACGCGATTGGTTGAGCACGAAGGCGGATTAGGAGTATGTCAACAAATAGGTGGGTTTGGGACGCTTCATTGTTTCGCCAGCACAAAAAGATTCAAAGGTGGTTTTGCGTAATCCATTCATTTGATTCCCTCTGCGACCATATGCGCGACCAGTTCAGAGCGGAAGCAGCAAGGACGCGCTCGCTCGTAAGCAGTGGTAGGGGTGGTTGGGGCAGAATATGAAAGTATTGTTGAATTTGAAAGTCGAGGTCTCATTGGCACAAAAATGAAGAAAAACGGAATGGTGGGGTCAAAACTCGGGAATTAAGACTTTCACACCGTCAAATCAGATAGGAGGCGAGCTCTGCTATCGAAAGGGTCAGGCCCTGCTGGAACAAGTGGCCGCTGTTGAAGAAAGTGGCTTCAATATTGGGTCATTCCATAAGTATTCGATGCCTCTTTACTTCTGTGTCAACCAACTTTGTTTTATTCTCGTTTACGAGGGCTAAAAGTTTGGAGCTTCCAACGTGTATTTCATCCGGTAAAGAGCTCACCCTTCTCTTGTCTTCAACCTTTGTTTGATCTTAAACTCGAGAATAGTCCAGTAAATGGAACAAACCTAGACGTTCCAGTAGGGGCCCCCACTCCAATTCTTCCAGTGACCGAGTATGGAAAAATGAGGAACCAGTGCTACTCGAAACCGGTGTTCTCATAATCCACACAGCGAAATGAAAGGCAAAAACTGTGTTGTAATGGCCATGTCTTCATTTCGGTTGTTCAGTTTGGTTTGTGTGGATATAGAACGCTTCTAGAGCTTTCCTGCACCCAGTGTCGTCTTCGTGGGCAAGGATTTTGCACTTGATATTGAAGTCATTGTCTCCGTGCTCTTCTACTCGATGTCTGCTGAGTGGATTGAGCAGGTTTTTTCATCTCTTTACAGCTGTGTTCCTTAACGCGTGTTTATATTATACATATTATGTTCCTAATTTATTCTGTCCTTACTGTTCCTAACATGAATCCTAACAATGCATAACATAACAGAAGCGGGACGAATGTTAGGAACACGCGTTAAGGACTATCTAGCCGGAAAGAGACGAAAAACCTGCTCAATCTACTTAGCAGACATCGAGTAGAAGAGCAAGGAGGCAATGACTTCAATATCGAGTGCAAAATTCTTGCCCGCGAAGACAGCATTGCTGCAGGATAGCTCTAGAGGCGTTCTATATCCATACAAAAGACCCAAAGCTAAACAACCGAAATAAATGCATGGCCACTACAACAGAGTTTTTGCCTTTCATTTCGCTTTGTGGATGATTAGGACACTGGTTCCATGTACCGCTGGTGTCTCATTTTTTCGTACTCGGTCTCTGGAAGAAGAGGGCTGGGAACTCCTACTGGAACGTCGTGGGTTGAATCCCTTTACTGGACTATTTTGGAGTTTAAGAACAAACAAGGGTTGGAGACAAGGAAAATGGTAGGTCCCTTCATCGGATGGGATACATATTGGAAGCTCCGAACTTTAAGATCTTGACAACGACGAATTGTTTGAAACGTCGACCAGTATACGTTTCATAACAAACCTGATAGGCACAGAATCAAGAGAGTTCAAACACCTAGACATCTGATGTTTAGTTTTCGAGTATGTTAAAATGGAGACGACACTCACGCTGGCAAAGAGATAAGTCTGGCCAGGAAAGTTGTCCAAACCGGTGATTAATTAAAACACCATATTTCACGAACCAATCATGTGTCCCGTACTTAATCCCGACCTAATCTGCAGTTTCCAGTATTTGGTTGGTCAAGACATCAATTTTCTTTTCTTTTCTAAATTCCTTTTTCCGTTGTTTTTCTCAATCCCTTTTCCCGAAAGCACACCGTCAATTCAGAATGGAACTTTTTCTTTCAGATCCCGTGCTTGTAATTGCTTCATAAACCAATCGGAAAGGTTTTTTTGGTCTATCAAGAATGTGTTTCGTTCTTGTTTTGGTTGTGATTCATATTGAATTTCAAAACTGTGTGGTAGCGGCCCACTTGACATATTGCGTAACTATTTTTTCAACGGAAAGTCAAGAAATCCGATCAGTAATGTTTCCCCGTCCCTACTCATTAACTGTACTTGAGGTTTCACCACTCTTCAACTGATTGGTTGATAAAATTTTCTTGCCTTGGTTCGAGGAAATTATTAAATTACTGAGTGGCGGAACAACTATTAGGATGTCCATAAAGTTCGTTGGCCATTCGTTTTTTTCAGAGCTTGTAAAGATAACTCACCAAGTTGAAGTCACAGGTCCATGATATAATCTCCATGCATGCCCAGCACCCTTCGCCAACGATCGGCTAGAGAGGCAATCCGATCCTCCCAAAAGCCGGTCGGCCGCGACTCGACCCAGTCCTCCATCACGTCCTCGAGGTCGCCATCGTTCTTCAGCGTTTTCCGTCCAAAAAAATTTGCATGGACCGGAAGATGTGGTGATCGCATGGACTGATGTCTGGGCTATACTATGGATGCGTGACCGTCTTGATGCCCAGCCTGTCTGGGACTGCCTGTGTATCTCTCGCTTTGTGGGGGGCGGGTTGACCCAGAGCAACCACGGATTTGCAAGTTTCTGGGACAAGGCGACAGCTTTCACCTTGACCTCCTGCAATTCTTTGGAGGGGGTCTCTGCCGTCACTGTGGCATTGTTGGGTTGGATGCTGTGGTGGACGACGCCACTGATTTTATCACTTATCAGTGATTTTTATCTTCGATGCCATAGTTTCCAATGGTGAAGCGAGTCCACCATTTTGACACTCAGTTCTTAGAAGGGGTATCATCACCAAACTACTGACGCATCCTGGTCGTGGCCTAACGTCTGGAGATGCCCAGGCTGTAGTAGTGGTGGTGACTATCCCTCATCTTCACTGTTTTATAGTGGGAAGAGGGTGAAAGGAATTTGAGAGCTAGCCAGCTTAGAAGATAGCCCATCGCAAGTACTTCCAGTATTGCGGAATCACTATGCAAAATCACAACGCGTTGCGTAACGCGACGCTGTTACAAATGGCCAACGAACTTTATGGACACCCTAATAAATGTGGAAGAAGAGCGACGTGAATTTTCAAGCAATTGGTGGAACTCGCGGAACAGGTCGAGTCGGGTCTAGTACGGGACACATGATAATTTTCTAAAAGTAAATACAGTGTTTTAATGGATTGCCAGTTTGGTCAAATTTGGTCAACTGAACCAACCACTTCGCCAACCAGAAAATTGGCCTCATTATGACGCATACAAAAACTGTCATCTTGTAGATCAGAAAAATCTTCTTCGAGTGACATATGACATGCTGAAAAAACTTGTAATTTTATAGGAGAAATTTTCGTTTGAAAAAGACGGCACCAGTTATGGAATGACCCAACAGAGCGCAGGAGTTCTACTGTGAATTTCCCCACCTTTATTTCACCTACACCCGTGGCTTCTATTTGGATGATTCACTTTACGAGTTCTCGATACTCGCATTACCGCTACCGCTGTCTTTATGCAATTCACGTGGATAGGAAGCCCACTTCGAGTGCAATGGCCTACGCAGGTGAATGCTGTACGCGCATCGTCGAGGTTTCGCGGCTTCACGTCTGCTTTGCCGGCGTTGCACGCAGAGTTTTTTTTTCAGTAATGTGAACGATTCCTTAACTCTTTTTATGTCGAGCAACACTTGTTCTCAGGAGGACGGAGTAAGTGGTGCCTACAAAATCGGCACTGGTGTTTCGCCTCATATGCATTGTGTTATAGCCTAACTCATGAAAGTGCACGAGTTTTAAGGAGAAAACAACAGTGATGACGACAGCGATAGTATGGTAGAAGAAACGGATGTGTTGCTTGAAACAGCAGAAGATAGTACCTGATCAAGTTGCTCGATTTGTGTTTTGTTAATTTTTTTCAACAAACGCCATTCACAATCACGGTTACTCTATTGTTCAAATAAATCGAATGGACCATTTTCTATCTGCGAGCAGCTGTAGGATACAGTTCTAAGTGAAATGAAAGATCAGAGTCACCCTAATGTCGGCATATCGAAATTGGCATAAGTGGCGTATTACAAAAGCTCCATTTTTCGATGTTCATGGTAGCCCTGCATATACTAGGAGAGTAGTTATGCTGAAAAGGTTATTATCGAAACGAGGGGGAGCGGGGGGTGGGGTATCCTACTATTATAGGACATTATTTCTACCTAAGCCTAGAACGAGAAAGGAACCCTTTTTTCCTCCGCTGAGGCTTAGGCAAAAATATACGCTCAAGTACACAGATTGACCTCTCAAAGATCCCTCCATAATGCTCAGATGTGCAACTTTCCATTCGTGAACTGACGCCGGTGCCAGCGTCAATTCACGCAGACACTTGCGTTGACGCCGGCACCGGCACTAGACTGACGCAACCATGTGCCTGCCGCAGACGAGGGCGTCAATAGATAATGCACCGTTTGCAAAACACTGGACCTAACCACGCAAAAGTATGGTGATCGTGGCGAGGGCCAACGATTTCGATTTCGAGTCTTGGCATAGTGCCATACTATGCCATATTCGAATTTGAATTCGTGGGCTCCCGCCACGATCACCATACTGCAGTGTGGTTAGGTCGAGCGTTTTGCAAACGGTGCGCATTATCTATTGACGCCCTCGTCTGCGGCAAGCACATGGTTGCGCCATTTTGACGCCGGTGCCGGCGTCAATTGACGCAGACACTAGAGTATGACTGCGGCCTTACTGCTCATCGCTAGGGACGCGTTAACATGTTGACGGCCGTGTGACACGTCGTTTCACAACTATGTGCTTTACAGGTTCGTCTCAAACTTCTGATCACCCTCTTCATATTCTGATCCATCATGCATGTGCATTGTTTTTAGAAATGTAATTAAAGAAAACCGATTTTTAGTTTTTGAGTTATTTTTAAACACATAAGTGAATAGTTGCTACGAGCGCATTTGGGCTTAGAGGGAACTTGATGTCTATTAACAATTAAAGGAGCCTTGAATTTGTTTTTTTTTGTCGAGTTTTTTCACTCAACTCCAGTGACCTTCAGTTAGGGTAGAACAAATTGTAATAGCCGTCTATTGTTAAATTTCATCGCGGTCACGGCCTACATGTTGAGGCAGGAACACAATTTTGAGAGGAAAAAATGGCAGATGAAAGGTTCCTTAAGAAGTTTGATCGTGTGATGGACGTAGTATCACGCGCATAGCAGGTTCAAAAACGCCCAGGCGTCAGATAAGTATAAATCACGCGTTCGACAACGTGCAAACGCTGTTTTTCCACGCTTACGACATGGTGCCACGCGAATTAGAGATGACACAACACTTTTTTTTTTGTTATTTTTCCATATTGAAATTGTGTAGTCACCCATGGTCTAGATATGCAGACC
Organism: Trichostrongylus colubriformis; assembly: GCA_963978905.1. Classification (NCBI taxonomy): domain Eukaryota; kingdom Metazoa; phylum Nematoda; class Chromadorea; order Rhabditida; family Trichostrongylidae; genus Trichostrongylus; species Trichostrongylus colubriformis. Next base: position 15,679,729 of record OZ022258.1, on the reverse strand, counting down.
ATGAGTAAACTGACAAGGGAAGGACCCGAGGTCGAAGTGGCCAATTGTAAGGAAATACATATCAACCGACGTATTTTCGGACGCTGATCTCAAAACTGCTTTCCAAATTTGCAACACGATTTCCTGAATTGAGCTACAAGGCCTTTTTCCGACGAGTATCGACTCGAATACAACACAGAAAGGACTGTCACAGCCTCCTGGCAGAGAGGGTGTCACGCTCCATGAACTGGACAATTATTCGGTTCCTTGTGAGGACGCTTGTTTTTCATGTGTTGTATCTTCTACTGGCTAAGGAAAATGCTTATGTTTCGTAATTGTCGGAACTCGATGCTTTTTTGGTATAAGACATGGTCAAATGGTGAGCTAGCACAACTATCACAACCAGTCGATAATTTTGAAGGCATTGGTGTCTCCCCATGACCAAAAGTGACTATAACGCTCGAAAGTATTCGATACCATTCTCCGCATCCTTTCGCCTGCTCAGCTCACCATTTGCATCGAAATTCGGTAGTATCTAAATAGGAGTGTTTTCTGAAGCCAGTAGAAGAAGTTCAGCAATGAAAAAGCAGTATCCCCGCAAGGATCCGAACCATCGCTTCCAATTTATGAAGCGTGACACTCACGTCGCAGACTGAAGGCTAGTGGCAGTCCACTTTCCTGTATTGTACTTGAGCCGACTTTCGTCGAAAAAGGACCTTGTAACTCATTTCAGACGGACGTTTTGGAATGTCGTTATGGAATGTCGTCATAGATGTAGATACACCGGACCACATGTATCTCAATACAATGGCCACTTCAACTTCGTGTCCTTCCCTTGTGAGATGTGACAACATGCGCCTATGACATGTTGTTCTTTCCTAACAGGAGGTATTTGGAATCATATCAAATATGTAGTGTAATGATATTGAACCAAATGATTACAGTCTCAAGAATGTTCCTTAAGTTCGATAATGGCACTATGTGAGCATTATTTTCGCATCAATTATTTTCAGTATGAGTCTGTGAAGTGCGCTCAGTGCTATTTACTTACCCATTTGACCACTTACCCATCTGCATTTGAATATAACTTAAGCAACAGTAGCGATATCCATGGGCAATGCTTTTACCAACAATGTATACGTAGGAAGTATACATAACTTTAAAAAATAGATTCGAACAGTTGAAGAACTTGTGAAGTGGCTGTGACACGATGGTCTCGAGCTTTCGTACAGCGGCAGCGCTCGAACAGTTCTCCTCACCTCGACAACGTATGCAGCACCATCTCTAACCATATGCGACATTCACCCCTCAAGTATCTTATATGTTTACGGAAGTGGTGATAACACAATCAAGGCAGTGAGTTCAACAGAAAAAGAAATGGCGAGTACAAGGTACTGAGAATTGCACGTGATGACAAGTACATATCATGCTCCTTTTTCCAGGTCCTAGATTGCCTTTCTATACGTTGCATTACGGAAGTTACGGAGCTTTGTGATCAATAACTTCACCTCCGAGTTTGCGCACTTTATTAGTGTCCCTTCACACTTTGGGTGCGAAGCTGTCGTTAAGTGGTGTGAAAAATATCATTTGTACCACTTCATACACATCCGACGCTGAGCAGAACCACCAAAACATTACTGAACTGATAAGGGCGGTCTTTCAGGTCATGACACGCTTTCGGAAAACGGCTTTTTCCATTATATGGGGGTATCTACATGAAACATACAACTGACTTCCATTTTTGCTGAGCGGCCCTACGAATGCCAGAAAAGGAGTGAAGATTTTTTTCAAAAGGACAATTTTAACCCACTTATTGTAATGCGTACTCGTAGCTTCGATCATGTGCAGGTTCAAAGGTGCTCTTCTATTTCACATGCAAAACGAAGCAAGAGAAATAGCCAGAATTTTTTGACACGTGATACCGTCGTTTCCTTCGCTGAACGTGCACTCTAAGGTATACCAATGCCCAGCTCAAATCTTCGAATTTGGGGCAAAACTTCGAATGGGCTGTAAACGCTTCCCTGGGGGTATTTCGACCTTCTAAACACGAATATTGAAGGGACAGTTTACGATAATATGAGTGCCTTGGTTCCATCCGCGAGTAGATAGGCCCTACCACAACGGCAAAGCGTGTGCCATCACCGCAGCGTCAGGGTTGAGCGCCAGACGCGTAAAGAACCCGTAAGTCAGCCGGCGGCCACCGTCTCAAGATGGCCCACACCCGTTCTACGATTCAGCCAGCAGAGCAGCGGTGACATCTACGTAGATAAGAGGCATGTTATGGACTGCGATAAGATAGGATAGGGAGGATTCCCATAGTAATAGCAATCTTATCGAATGATATTAACATGGGAAAACTTGTTCAAATGCTTGCTTCTAATGTAAGTTGAAAACTCGACGAAGCAAAAGGTCGGAAACACCTTATTTTGAGCATTTTCGAACATTTCTTTGGCTGCTTCTTCGCTTATGTGTTCTTCATCACCCTCAGAGTCTTTACGTAATGCGAAGATGCATGAAAATTATCGTGAGCTGTGCCTTTAAGTCCGTCTCGCGCAAAAACATCTCGTTCGTGCACTATGAGCGCCATAGGTCAAAAAATTGGACTGTCAAATTCGCTGAAAACTGGCAATAGAGAGCAGTTCGGAATTCCAAATGAGATTACTGCACTGAATCTTTATATTCAAATGTTTACGAGCCCTAAAAATGATACCTAAGTTTTGCAAAAATTTGTCCTCAGTGGGGATCGGACCACCAACCCCGTTTCTGGCATTGGTAGGGCCGTCAGCAAAAATGGACATCAGTCATATGCTTCTTGTACGTACCCCCATGCATGCAAAAAACAACTTTTAGAAAGCGCGTCATGAGTTGGAAGACCTTCATCGTGAGATGCATTCCAAACATTATGGGCCGGCCCGGTCCCTCATCGCATCGTGAGTCATCGAAGAATCGCGGAAAAATATCAGAAGTCTACGAACAAGAGGAATACGATTTTTGTGAAGGAATCGACAATTCCGTGATCTGCCGATTGGTGTTGCAGAAATTATAAAGAAGCGACTGATGCTATGTTATGTTACGGCTGATGCGAGTCTAGCATTATTGTGAGGATGATCTATACTTTGTTCCATAAGCTGAGAGATCTAAAGAAAACAACGCAAGTGTCATAACTAGTCCTTAGAACCACCTTAAGACACTTACATAAATGAACGGGCTTCCTTCCAGAACAGTCCTCTCCTCCTTGTAAAACGTATGCGACTGAGCGGTAATTCTCATGCTTGCTGTCTCTAGGCGAATGCGAAAGCGTGAGCTAGTTCCTCTGCCATGCCATCGTCCCTCTGTTTTACATTATGTATTGTAGTTAGCCTTTTTATCCATCAACTTTGTGATCGTTTTGTAACATTCTTTAACTAGTGATAGTGATATAAGTGCCTAACTACCCTTGAAACTTTTTCGAAGGCTCAAACCTACAAAAAAGACACGGCGTGGCAACCAGCAGTACAACCATCGTTTCAATTCAGCGCACCACTGTGTTTGAGGACACGTATATTACCTGTCGACATATCGACGCTACTTTATATGATATATTTTGGTGAGTCAAACTGTTGTTTTTGACTGATTAAAATATGACGCGAATTACATTTCTCTTATTACTCATCATTTTGTGATTGAAATTACCGCTGGTGGGTGCCGATTATGTTGTGATTCTCAAGAGACATGCTCGTCATACAGTATAAAAGGAGTTGAGGAGGAGGAGCCTGGCAATTATTCTGACCCAGACACAAATAATCGCTCAGAAAGAGGAAACCCACAAGTGCTCCTTCGCCTCACAAGGTTGTGGGTCGGTCATTATTGAGCTGTGCATCAGAACAGTGTTTGGAGTCTCGCGTGGCAGTGTGTTCAGTATAAGCTGTTCCGAGTAGCTGGCGAACAGGTACCAAGAAAACCGAACAGTCGATCTCTTTCATTGATGCATCGGCCAGAAAGAGAAGATATCGAATCATCTGGGAAGTTGGGAAGTTTAAGATTGTCTCAGTTACATACTGTCCCAATTGAACGCCACAGGTTGTGCAACAAGAGGACTACCCAGCGTAAACAACAAAAATCCTGGTGATGGCATGGGCAAAGTGTTCTTAAGACGCCTCCCGGAACTTGGTCCAGCATATACACGTTCATGGAACCAGCTCTGAATTATGAAGAGAATATGACGCTCTTTCGTCAATTTCCAGCGGGGTTCTATAAATCAATTCGAAAAATGCGAAGACAGTTTCAGGACTGAATCCCTATTTCTTCATAATTAGAAGGACAGCCACTATCTAAAATGAAGAGAGTAGTTGCTCACGTTCTGCGTTTTATGAGGAATCTCGTACATCGAACTAACGAAGTTCGTGCCCATCCTATACAAGTTTTGCCAGTACTACACTACAAGAACAAGTGTGACAGGAAACGAAAAAGCTGCCGAAAACAACTTTGGTAAAATTTCACCAGCAATCTATAACTTCACGTATTTAGCATTCCATGCATCACTTGAATATGAAATCAGACAATGAGGGACTACTTCGATGTTACGGACGACTGGGATGCAGTGAACTGAGCGCTGATGCCCAAAATCCTTCGCTCGTACTACAGAATTCGTGGCTAGCATAGGCAAATATCAGGGACTATCAGGGCAAGCCACTCAGAATGAGAAAGAAAATTGTGGGAGGAAATAATATGTCAGAGTACTCACAAACTGCACAAAACCACCACAATTTGGGCAGCTGGTTGCCAACAAAGAAATTGAATGGCGCTAAATGACACTGCACCATGGCAAAGCGGTTTTTACAAAGGCTTACTGAAAACAGTCAAACACCAGCTGTACAAGTCAGTTAGGGAAGCCAAATTATCCCGCGACGAATTGACCAAAGTGCTTGCGGAAATCGAAGGTCCACTCAACGCCAGGCCGCTGCTTTACGGAGAATCGGATTCGGTAGGAGAACGAGGCCTGCGACCCATAGATTTTCCTCAGAAGGAATCCGAAATACCATGTCCATTAAACCACATTTAAGAAGGAACCGAAAGGAGGAGTACAAGCACGGCATCTGCAATCGCCCAGAAGACAAGTGCAGATATCGCCGCCGAGACTGCCACCACTGCGAGAGGATTAGAGGGACGATCGTGGAGGACATGATCCAGGAAAAGGATATCACTGCGCACTGTGTGTAATACCGTACCTAAAAATGATGTAAGAGAGCAATTAAAGAGGCTGAAAGAGAAGGTTGAACATCTGCGATTGGAAGGACGATTCTGGCAGTGTGATTAGTATAGTTCTTTGCTTCTTCCCCCCTAAAATCTCTCAAAGCATGTTTTCTTTGTTTACAACTGTTTGTTTCTTAGTATGAGCTACTCAGAATAGCTGGCGAATGGGGGAACCGAACCATCGACCCCTTCATTATTAACGGTAGACAACTCACTGCACCATAAAGTAGTGCAGGAATGGCAGTAGAGTGTAACGAAAACGTATTCAGTCGCGGATAGATCATCTCTCAGCAGATGCTTAAATCCCATTAAGGCCGAGCCAGCTGCATTCCTGAGTGAGCATACCGATTTCTCTTCCGACACCTTCTGCAGAGACGAGCTGATCCTAAGCAGATACCATAACTGCCGAATTCCCCTCTGCTTCAACAATGATAGTGGCTCCATTAGGCTACTTTTACCGAATGTGTTCAAAATTTGTGAACATCTGATTACGTAGATCCATTATTTTTACAGCAGACATTGAGGCGAGATCTTCAGCTGAAAAATGCAGCTAACGTTGAATCTAACAAAGATATTCCTAACATACGAACCTAATGGGCCTAATGCATGTACGCCTTGCCGATTGTTCTCGCAGATCGGCCTCGATAATCACCATGTATCCCATGCCCCGCGAACGCTTAGGTAGTGTTCATAGTTTTGGAATTTGGGAAATTGCAGGATTTCGTGATTCGCGGGAAAGCATCAGATAGGTATCGATTGGGAGAATTACGGAATATGCGGAGTTGTGGAAAGATACGTATCGATTCCCTTGCTACGAAGAGACGAGAGGATTGGAGAAAGGAAAGGAATGGAAAGTGTGTAATTGTGGATTCTGCGGAACCATTGAATTCCCGGAAATGCAGAATTGTGGAAAGAGATAAGATACGTATCGGTTGGGAGAATTACGGAATTCGCGAAATTGTGGGAATGCATTGTTGAGTTTGCGGAAAGGGATAAGATACGTATCGATTGGGAGACTTGTGAAATTTGCGGGAAAAAAGGACGGGTAGTGCCTTCATTTCACATTCCGAATTTCTGCGATTCCGCAAATTCCGAAACTATGAACGCTCCCTAATGCGCATCGAGTAATCGCTGGTGATTCACGGAAACTGGTGTATGTGTAGGGCATAAAACTCATTTGAGATAACCAACGATAAGGAGTGGTCTTGCATGGACGGAATGACGAAACAAGAGTGGCTTGGAGAAAAGCTTGTGGTGAGTTTTTTACAAATCCCATATCGTGACAACAATGATTCCCCCGTATTTGCGCATGCTTGCTAATTAGCCCTCGATTCACGACGGGGCTTGACGTTCACTATGACTGAATTCGGGCAATGCGGGTTGTGTAAGCACATGGATGAGAGACTAAACATAAGGTGCAATTGAGATGCACGTCTAGTTGTCGTAACGCTTACCTCTCTACTTCTGCTCAGTTACTCATTGGCTGCTTTTATTTGGATAAATAAGCTCTGCAGTAGAAAACCAAAACTTGAGCCAAGTATGTCGAGACGTAAATTCGATGTGGTTCTACGGCAGCACCGTACTCATGTTTCATCTAACTAATTCGTGTTCATTACTGCGAAAGCATACAGATCACATCAGATTCTATATGTGTGACAGCGAGCAGACCGGAGCAACTGAATACCGACTGTATAACTTGCCCTACGACGTACAGGGCGAAGGGATACGTCCTGAGGTCATTGTGTATAATGCCGTCGTAAAAGCCTCCTCAACTTATTGTCGATGCTCTGCGTTCCATCAAAGTCTCCAGTGATTGTGGAGGTCTTTGAAGGTTTGTTACCTTGGAAGGTTAAAGTCTGTTCTGCTAAGATCGCACTGCCGTCAATTACTTTGATTGAAGATGTTTGAGTTCCACTTTTTCCTCATTTCTCCACAACCGCTGAGCTTTTCAAATTCACATTGCGTATGGGCAGAGCTCAATATTTTTCATGAGGAGTGATTCATAGCCCACATTTTACTGAACACTTTAATTTCAACAGAACATACTGATGATTTTGGTCAGAATTATCACTTCAAAGATAATGTGTGCTATTCCCCCAGATTCTTTACCACTGAGGCCCCGTGAGTAGTAAAACTGTAATTAAAAGATTTAGGCGTGTCGTCACAACGATTACGGCTACACGTTGGTAGAGTGGCTGCTCATGATTGTCGTTTTTGTGCTCTCTGTGGCTGTCTGTGGAGCTGCATACATGGCGAAGGTTAGCTGATAATCTGCTTCTGGTGGATATCTTCATGCTGGAGAAGAAACGCGACGAATACCTCTAGTGATGAGCATGAGAACGAGGGACATTAACGAGAAGCACACGTTTTGCACTCTTTGGTATGATTCAATATAGCTCTCTGAATGTAAGTAAGGTATCATAAGAGGCACGTTTCGCCATCATTTGACCATTGCGGTCACATACGCTAGCAGATGGCACTTTTTGCATCTGCAAAATGTATGCTACATGCTAGTATTGACGGATTCCAACGTCTTTGAGCCACGTTCATACTCTGCGGCACCCAGCGCCAGCAACGCAAAGTATGGTGGTTCAAGATGGCCAATACAGAGCTTCTATTCAGCCAATGGGGCAGAGGTGGCAGCTGCAAGGCCAAAGAGGCGTGCTGTCGCTTGCGAAAAGAAAGCTAGGTGTAGTTTCTGAGAGTGGGTGCAACGATACTGGGTGATAACATCGAATGAAAACTTATTCAAGGCCTAATCGCTGTAATCGTGTCAGAGCCTATGGTTAAGAATATGTATTTTATTCTCAAGGTTTCTGATAATATTCATTGGGTTCCCTCCACATATGTGTTCTTCAGCCCCTCACCCCATAATCCTCATTGGGCGCGATGATCCAAGAGGATCATCGTCATTGTGTTTCTGAAGAAATGATGCAGGAAAAAGGACTTCCTCTCTTACCCATATATCTATATTGTATATGCGTTATAAGGGCCGCATGCGAAGTTTCACGCGAAACAGTGAGAATCTGACTAAGATACAGTTCTCAAAGTTTTGGCCGAGGGGCGGAGCCCCAGAGTATATGCGCACTCCATCGTGTGCCACGGCCGGAGGCGCATGTGGGAACATAAAGTGACGTAAACGGTCCCACTCTTCGTCTCTGACCACGGTGAACGACGGGGCGCCCATTACTTCGATGCCCCGTCTCCTCAGCCACATCTTTGGGGTGGGGTGTGTGCAGATATGACAGCGAATCGTATGGCCGCCCACGGCGAATGGCGCGGCGGGTGCGAGTGCCAATGGCAGGGCATGGCAGCCTTGAAGCGAGGCAGTGTGGCATGAGTGGAAGCGCAGGCGTGACACAGTCACGCTCGGCCGGCTCCCAAGGGCAGATACGGCGAGTCGTACTGGTGGCGCCGCGAGTGAAACGCCGCGAAGCGATTCGCTGTCATATCTGCACACACCCTTTGAGGAGCTATCTTAGCCCTAACCTTTTCGCGTGAAACTTTGCATGAGGCCCTTATTCAGCAAATACTCCTTAAGTGTAAGAGTAAGAGAGAAGCTCGTTTTTCTTTACGCGATTCTTCTGAGAATGAAAGGCTGCTTTATACAGAGTTGCAATCAGTTCCTATTCGAGCGTCTCTTTGATCAGCTTTTACCGATATAATCTCGAAAAGCTCATTGGCATATTTAGCCAAGTGACATCTACCCCGTAGGAATTCAAAATTCTAACGACTGTTATAAGTTGATATGAACATGTGTAACTTGAGCGTTTGAAGAACGTGTTCCAGGCCTATACTGATGGTCACTTTCAATTGGTGCTGCTTTCTGACAGTTTGCCATCAAAAGAAATCGTGAAGCGATACAACAGATACAGAGGAGAGTCTGGTGAAGATGAAAAACTACAAGAAAGCCGTAACCGTAAAGAATCGGGAAGCGGTCAAAATGCTAGCTCAAAGGTTGAAACTTAATAAAAAAAGGTTTTAATGCTTTTTCAAAGTTTCTAGGAAGCGCATACTGAAAGCAGTCACGTACTCATAGGAAAATTCGGCAAATTTCGGTAATGTTTGGGGCAATATTCACTCCACATGCGATTCTAGCGAGCCATACATATCTGATATTGATTCCAGTGGCTCTACTTGCAAATAACTATCACAACTATTCTTCCATGTCATTACGCTCCAAATTTATTCTGTTTTCGTGATGCAAGCGAATAGCTCTGAAGGTCTCTCCAGCAAAAGGAGTAAGGTGTTATACTGCTAAGTACTCAATTTTTTTTGAGTAAAATACAAGGTTCACGCCACAAGACTTCGGCCTGGGATACATGGTCATTTGGGTCGCAAGGCTATGCGGTGATCATGCCCATCCCTAAAACATGTCCTCTGCAATAGCCTTCTCCAAGGAGATTTTCGAGAGCCATAAGACCATTGCGCGAATATTAAAATGGGAAATTGGTGTGATATCTGGTTTTACACAAAATACTGAGGTACCAAAGGCTTTTTAGAAATTTTCTCTTAATTTGAAAATTCGTTTCTTGAGTGCTGTATCACTGTAGCATCACCCAGTCATGAATATAGAGGAAAGGACTTGTGCGAAGAATAAGAGTCACATGAACAACGATAACCTATCGCAGGATATTCCGCTATCTATTGACAGGATCATGCGGAATCAGCACCGTCCTGCTGATGCGCGACAAAATAGGAGACAACGCATTGTCCCTATTGTTTGCGTGTGTCGACGAAATTCTCTTTCATGGCGAGATGAACAACGATAACCGCATTTGTTCCACAACGAATAAGAATGTATTAGGTTGTCCCGAAAGCCTTATAGGATTTTTTCAAAAAAAATCAATAACTCTTGTTTACTTCGAGGCAGGTCTAGGTGGTTCAGGAATATGGTAGAACGTTCTCTGAGCTTTCCAACAAAATATTAGGTTGTCTCGAAAGTTCCGGAACACCTCGACCACTTTTTTTCGAATTTATTTCTTTACAACATAAACACATTTCAGCTAACAAGATATTCACCATTACTATCTATCACCTTCTGTCATCTATCCGGAAGCCTACCAATCCCATCCGCCCAGAACTGTTGAGACTGCCTCGCGAAGAAACGCTCGACCTCCATCTCGATGTCGCGCTGCTTTTTGAGCTGTTTCCCCTTTAGGAAATTCTGTAGAGGGGCGAACAGGTGGTAGTCAGACGGTGCGAGGTCGGGGCTATATGGAGGATGTGGTAGCACTTCTCAGCCTAGCGTCGCCAAGGTGTCCCGGGTGAATAGTTGCCGATTTCGGCTATCGAATAGGGCATGGGGTGTGTAAGTCGAGAGCACTTTCCGGTATCCCAGCCGAGTGAGATGCTGATCGACTGTGGTGTTCCCACAACCGAGTAGCAGGGCTACTTCACGTGTGCTTGCCGCGGGGTTCTCCTGCACAGTTCTCCGAAGCTGATCGTCAGCTCAGATGGACGGCCACTGCGTTGCTGATCTTTCAGGGCTATATCTTCAGAACGGAAGCGGGTGAACCAAAGGTGGATAGTTGTGCTTGCTCCGCGTGCGACGCTGATTGTTTGGACCGCTTCCCTTATGGAACTCCCTCGGACGCGGAAGGAATGCTTTTCCAAGAGGTGCTGGACAAGGCGAGACGGTACCTGCCTCTGCACCCACCAGCTCCAGCAGATCGCCGTTGCTATTCGAGAAAAGCGCCTGAGAAGGTCCGAGGTCACCGTCCTTCATGACAACGCGCACCCATACGTCGCGAAATGTATCCAGGCCGAGCTACAGGTGCCTGGCTGGGATGTGCTGCGCCGCCCGCCATATTCTCCAGACATTGCCCCTTCTGACTATCACCTTATCTCCTCTTGAATCCTTCCTGTCCAAGAGAAAATCGTTGACTATGACATGCTTGCAAAGGCGATCGCTGACTTCTTCGACTTTCAGAACCCAGAGTTCTGGGAGGAGAGGATCAACGATCTACTTATGAGATGGTAGAGTGTTGTCGATAACAATGGTGAATACGCTATTGCCTAATTGTTGTTTATTGGAAGAAATAATAATAAAAAGTGATGATCGGAAAAATCCTACAAGACTTTTGGGACAACCTAATATTTTATCTGCTAATAAAGTTTCGGAAGGCAGCTGTACTCCGCCCACTTTGGACACTCTGCTAAAGACGTATACATTGTGATTTTACTCGGTACAGGTAGCATGGGGATAGCATTACTGTATGGTGTCACGCCACAGACAAGAATAACTTTATCAAAGGATGTTAGGAACGATATCACTGTCAGAAGAGTTAGTTTTAAAACAAGGGACTCATGAGACATAGATTGGGAGGAAAAAATGCACAAACAGCACAATACACAGCTATTTACAGATTGGAAAAAGTCCAGGAGTTGCTCCCCGCATCTAAGGTAAAATGGCAAATTTTCAAAAAAAGGCGCAGTTCTTGAGAACATATGAAGCGAAGCTCGAATAATAATCTAGAAGATCAACAATTTGAAAAGATAGGATTGGGAAGGTAATCCAACACGACCTAAAAGCTCAAAAGCTGACAATACAAATCTGTAATCGACGAGATTTTTGAAAGCAAGATAGACGCTACCGACATGTTGCTCGAAGCATCAATATCTCAATGATTTTTCCCTCAATACTGTGACCATTTATGTCGTTGTACTATGTGCGAATGCATATGTATGAGAAGGTGAATACTGACGAACAACAACACAAACCTTACTATCATAACTATAATACTGTGATACGACAGAACGCACTATTTTCTAGGAAACGGCAAATGAGAATTATTCCACTAATCTTGTAGGCGGAACCAACTTTGCTTTTGCAACTCGAGTGTAAAATGGAAGTTTAGCTAGGTATGCAATCCACCTTCTTGCAGACTCTTTAAGAGGTATCTAGCGCTTCTTGAGAGTGTAACCATTCGCTACACCACTGGAATCTTCGGCTAGATAGCAACTTGCAGAAGCCTAAATGAGAGGGCTTCGTATAATGTGCTACAAAGGATGTCTCAGTGTAGTTCGTTTGGAAGGGTCAATGAAATCGTCCTTCAAAAAGCCTGAAACGCATTTTTACAGCTGTCCCAAGCGGATGATGTAGCGCATGGTGAGAAGAGGCTTCACTTCAAATGGCAATCCTCGACAATAATACCGCTGAAAGGAGCGCGTCATGCCACTGCACTTTATTGAGATGAACGAGCAGGGAGAAACCAATAAAAGCTTGTATAGGGTTTAATGTCACTGTTCATTGCTGACGGTACTGCATGCCTTGAGAAGAGTGCCTTTAGAATAAGGTAAGGTAATGGCTATCCACATCTCACCTGGGGATAGTCTGTAACGACATACTCCTGGCCCCCCTGAACAGTGGCCGCGTCCGGCGATAAATGCATTTTTGTGTAGCAAAGGCGACAGTAGTACTGCAAGCATAGCCTGCAGAATTCTTCAGAACAAGCACTTAAACACTCATCGCAGTCTTCATTGTCCATTATGTATGGTTTGATTTCCACATTCTGGAATAAACGAGATTACATGTTGGCTTCGAAGAGCGAGCCATCTCAGTGCACAAATACAAAGCGGAGGATTCTCCCATTCTGTTTAAAAACTATTTATGACTACACTTGACTGTGAGCGATGCCATCACGAGAGCGGGAGGCAAGCATATGCCCTGGAACGCTGATCTGAAACCTCAAATATCTCCTTGAAGTCAGGGCTATTGGAGTTTCAAAAGCTACTTCGTTCCGTCTATGCCTTCTTAGTCAACGGCAGCAGTAGCAAAGTGTTCCCTCTCGCTTTCTGGTTCTACCCCTCTTCATCACCCTGCCCTGCCAGTCACAATTCACTCGTCTGTAACTGCCATGTCATTGTTTCCGTTGCTCTCAGCGTCACGGTCCTCTACAATTTACATATTATCTGTACACTGTAACCGCTTCTCAGCAAAGCCTGCGTGCGACCTCTCCAACTCCTTGGCGTGCGATATGTTTCCAAGAAAGAGTTCAGAGGAATCGAATGTTGTTGAGACACCTACAGCGTTGATTAAAAGAATCTTGTACGGAAAAATGAGTTCTCTGTTACTCATATATTTATGTCGTATTTGCTAAATAGTATTTATGTCGTATTTGCTAAATTACGGCATGCAAAGAAAAAGTCTAAGAGAATCGTCCAAGAATCCGTCCAAGATACAGCTCCTCGAAGTGGCGGACGGGGGAAGGGCAGGGTCTTAGAATAAATGCCCCACCCCGTCGTCCGCCGCGGTTAGAGAGGGACTATCCACGTGATTTTCTGTTTCAATTGCGCGTCTCCGACCTCGGCGGACGACGGAGAAGGCACTTGCTCCTGTCCGCCACTTTGAGGAGCAGTATCTTAGCCCGATTCTTACTTTTTTCCGTGAAACTTCGCATGTAGCCTTTATCAAGCAAAACAACATAAATATATGAGCAACAGAAAAACCCTTTTTTGTGCACGATTCGTTTGACGTCAGCATGTGGACTACTGATAACCGAAGTCGGGTCCATTTCTCCCTTCTGATTCACGTGATGCTTGCCATATTAGTAGCAGGAGTTAGTTCAAGTTCAAGTTAATACCATGCATATGATTCCTCTGAAACTGTATGTCGCATTCTATACAAATCTCTTATTACATAGACCCTATAGGTCGATAAGTATGAAGCATTGGTGCTACTGCGTGTTTTTTATAAAGTAACCTGCAAGCGCACCTCGTGCTTTCGTCATGAGGTTATGCCATTCTGCTTACACTTATATCAGGGTGTAAGGCAAAATGTTTTGGCGTCGATGATTTTGCGTCTCAACTTTACTCCATTTCATTCACTCTCAGATAGGTGTGAATAGCTCAGAGGAGGTTCCGTGCAACACATTCCGAGTTCCAACCTGGCACATCCTCTCTATGATTAAGGTAGCCCTGTATCAGCACCACTCGGTGCCAACATCGTAACAAAACTCGTTCCACCAATCAGGCCCAAGCTCACAACCAGAAGTAATCGATGGTTTAAATATGAATATGACGCGATTTTCCAACACTGGAGCCATTTGGAGCCTGTTGCGCGGGGACCACCACTCAGCCATAGCACCGAGCCATAGCACCACACTTGTGATTAGGAGAAGAACTCCATCATTACACTACAGTTGTTACAGGCTAACTAATCTTTTTGTCACATTGGGCCGTAATAACAGAAGACATTTAATGAAGCAAAATTTTTCCCTCGAAGATGCATTTCTCGGCAGTGGCACTAGTGTTCTCACGCGGCAGTCACGCAAGTGTTCGCAAGTGTGCCAAGTGTCGCGTTACCGACGTGTTAAAATCATCAATTTTAGTGTGCATTTATCTTCCTTTAATCTCCTTCTCCTCGCTTCAGTTATTCCCGCGTCTTGAAAGCTCTGCTGCTCTTGTCAGACGTCGCCGTTTGCTCTCAATCAGAGTATACTTTGCTGTGAACTACTCCTCGGTGAAACGTTTTTAATGACTTCTTTTACCTTTTCTAAAGTCCCCACATAGTCCATTACCCTGTTTCAAACTTGAGCATTTTTGTTTTAGGGAGTCCATTTCATGGCGGCCTCTGTTCCATCATGTAACCTAATCTGCATGATAGCTCTCACTTCCTCGCTCCTTTCCTGGTCCAGTACGTTCGGCCACATGCCTATATCAACATCCTGCCATTGACGTGCCTCTATTAGGAGACAGTATTCGCTTCCGTACGGTACTTCCACAGTTTGGCAAAACGCAGCGACGGCGTCATTCTGAGAAGACCGGAAAAGGTGGGAGGAACATCCATGGGCTTCCAGCCATAGCGAAAGGTCGAAGTAGGAGGCTACGGCAAGTTCCATGCTACCCTGGACAATTGGAGAGGTCCGTCACATGTTAGAGAGGATGGAGGTTTGGAAGGCGGTTCGTCCAAATGGGGTTCCAATAGATGCATGGAAGGCGCTAGGAGGGTACGGGATATTCCTCACTACCGTGGCCGCTGAGGGAAGGATTTCAGATTGGTCGAAGACTAAAGTAACCTACGCACGAGGTTGGTAAGGCAGCCGCACACACTTCGCACGGGTTATCAAACAAAGTAATTGTCACGGTAAGGGTACATCATTTATCGTAAGGAATAATGGTAATGCTCCAACTATCAGGAGTAAGTTGACAGCGCATAATGGGCTGTGCGAAATGCTGGTTCATCCGAGGCTGAGGAGCTCATCGCTATCTTTAAGGAGCAGTCAGTTTTATGCTCGAAGTATCACAACCGACGTCATTTTCTTCGTCAGGCATGATAGAGAGGTATGGAGAGAAGCGGCTACAATGCTATCTAGCATTCTTCGACTTCAAGAAGGCCTCCTGTGGTCTCTGCAGACCACCGGAGAGTCTGCTAGCCCTAACGAAGGATACGTACGAGGCTGGTAACGCAGCCGCACACACTTCGCACAGGTTATCAAACAGAGTAGTTATCACGATAAGGGTACATCAAGGATGGCCCCTGAGCGTGTTCTTTTTCCTATTCACTCTGAACGTGACGGTGAAATATCTATGGAGGGGTCCTTAAGGACCACCTCGCATGCAGATGACTTTGCCGTGGTGGTGGACGGTAGGGAGTTACTTCCGGCAAAAGTGCGAAACAAGACGAGTGCAATGCATTAGCAGATGATGGACTCTGAGTTAATGTCAAGAAGACTGATTAATTTAGTTCCGAAGAATACTGCAATCAATGACGGATTGCTATGGAAACTATCGCAGAAGGTAGAGGACTTGGTTTTCTCGGGGGGAAGCAATCGGAGAAGGTAGAGGAGTGGTTCTCTCGGGTGACCAAGCAGCTGATGATTTGGTGGACCAGGCAAAGAGCATTCGAAAAAGGGCGGCACGGATAAATTGGAGCGAGTACACTGAAATCCTACCCGTGAGATAGACGGTGTTCCAAAACGCTCAAGGATAAGGTGCATCGAGCAGTGGTAAGGCTCTGTTGTGTCCTTGTCGGCAGGTAGAGAGCAGGAAGCTTTATTGGAAGGCATGACACACAATTGAGACGAACCATACCATAGAAGCACTTATATAGAGCAACTGTTGATGTAAACATGTTTGGTAGTACAATCATACATAAACAGTGTTCATTGCTTTATTCACAGTGAGATCACTCGGCTGCCCCAACACCTCCCCCCTAAGATTGACGTCCATAATACGACTTGGCGTATGGATCAATCTGAAGAAATTCTGGCGGGTGTCGAATTCGAGTCGATCGTCGGTGTGTAGTTGAAGGTGTAGGTATGGTTGTAGTCGTCGTTTCTGTCGAGTTCGTGGTCGATGTAGTTGCGGCCAGAGTAGGAGACGATGGCAATGTAGGTTGTGGTTGTGAAGGTGGAGCTGAGGAGTTGAACGGCACGTCGAATGCTTCCATCAGCTGAGTTGCTGTTTCCATCGAGGTACGGGGAAGTAGCTGATTCACGTGACGTTTCCAGATGCTTCCTTGAACCATAACGTCGTACAGGGCGCGTCCGTGTCGGAGTAGAATGCGTCCAGGAGACCATCGTGGTTGTCCAGAGCGGTAGTCTCGGGCGTAGACAAGATCGTCCGGCTCAAACTTTCTGGGCCTAGCTCCATGTCGGCGATTGAACTGCTTTTCCATGTCGGTGCTTTGCGAGCTTCCTGTTTCTCCATTAGGTCTGAGGAGATCCAAAGTGCTGCGAAGGTGTCGTCCGATGAAGTTTTCTGCAGGACTGCGTCCATCGGGCGATGAGGCACATGGCGTATTTCTGTAGGTGAAGAGAAAGGTTTGTAGAGCATCCGTTGTCGTACCATTGTTCTTCAGTTTTTGAAGTGTCCGCTTGAAAGTATCCACGAATCGCTCAGCCTGTCCATTCGACTGAGGATGGAACGGCGGTGACCGGATATGTTCAATACCTTTCTTCCGACAGAAGTCTTGGAACTCGGTGGAAGTGAACTGGGTTCCATTGTCCGATACGATGATTTGAGGAAATCCGAATCTTGCAAAAAGGCTTTGGAGTTCCTTCAGGGTTGCAGTGGTGGTAGTAGAGGTCATCGGTATGATTTCGGGCCACTTGGAGAAGGCATCTACGACCACTAGGTACGAAATTCCGTCAAGAGGACCAGCATAGTCAATGTGTATGCGGCTCCATGGTGCACTTGGACGGGGCCAGGGACAAAGGGTGTGTTTGATCGGTGATTTTGCAGCCTCCTGACAGTCAGTGCAGGTGCGAACTAGTTTCTCCACATCTTCATTGATTCCTGTCCAAAATACATAGCTGCGTGCGAGAGCTTTCATTCGGTTCATCCCTGGGTGTCCTTCATGAAGGATCTTCAGGATAGACGGCTGTAGTGATGGTGGGATGATGATACGAGCTCCAAAGAGTAGGCAACCTTGCTGTGTTGACAAGTCATCTCGCAAATGGGCGTATCTGGCAACGGCAGGTGAGGGCTTTTTCGGCCAAGTATCGTGAGTGACGTGGTCCAAAACTTGGCGTAGGCAGTCGTCCTCAGCTGTAGCACGAGCAATATCGTTGGCGCTAAGCGGTAAGCGGCTAACATGGTCGCAGAAGATGGCGTCCACATCTTTGGCAATTTTAGCAATAATCACGTCTTCTTCCGGGGGTGACTGGGCGGCAATGAGACGGGAAAGTGCGTCGGCTTGTCCGAAGCTAGTGGTACTACGGTACTCAATGTCGAAATCATAGGCGAGTAGTGTCAATCTCCAGCGTTGCAAGCGATTTGCAGAGTAGGCCGGGATCCCTTTCTTCGATCCAAAGATTGCTAGAAGGGGTTTATGATCGGTGAGAAGCGTGAAACGGCGTCCATAGAGGTATCGATGAAACTTGCGTACGGCGAAGACAAGTGCGAGACCTTCCTTCTCTATCTGGCCATAGTTTTTCTCTGCAGCAGTAAGTGAGCGGCTTGCATGATAGATGGCTTTCTCGGATCCGTCGTGGTTCCGGTGAGAAATAACTGCTCCGATCCCGTATTCTGAGGCGTCGGCCGCGACGATTATGGGTAACTTGGGATCATAATGAGTGAGGAGCAGGTCCGAGGCGAGTATCTCCTTGGCGCGTTCGAAGGCAGCATCGCATTCGGAGTTCCAGTTGAATGAAGCATCCTTCTTGAGCAGTGCATCCAACGGTGCACGGAGCTGGCGCATTTCTGGCACAAATGCTCCGTAGTGGTTGATGAGTCCGAGGAATGACCGGACCTGGGCGGTATCCTTCGGTTTTGGCATCTTGGATATGGCGTCGATCTTTCTTGGATCGGGCCGGCGTCCAGCAGCAGTGATGATATTTCCGAGATAAGTGAGTTGAGTCATCACGAAGTGACATTTGTCTATACGGACGCGGAAGCCGTAAGCGGATATCCTTGAGAATAGGGCTTCCAGGTTGGCGTTGTGCTCGGTAAGTGTGCGGCCAGTGACGATGACGTCGTCTAGATAGGCAGCAACGCCGTTGAGTCCAGCAATCATGGAGTCGATGATCTGCTGGAAGATGCCAGGAGCGGACTTGACTCCAAATGGTAAACGGTTGTAGCGGTAGAGTCCTCTATGTGTGTTGATAGTGAGGAGATCTTTGGAGTCGTTGTCGACTTCGATCTGTAAGTAGGCATCAGCGAAGTCGATCTGAGAGAAGACAGTTCCGCCATTGAGTTTGGTAAAGACGTCCTCTGCGGTGGGCAGTGGGTGTCGGTGCAAGAGCAAAGCGTCGTTGAGTCCTGTGGAAAAGTCGGCGCAAAGTCGAATGGTACCGTTGGCCTTCCTTACAACGACGATAGGCGCAGCCCACTGTGAGTGGTCGACGGCGGAAATGACGTTTTGTGCTAGGAGACGGTCGATTTCGGCGTCGAGGAGTGGTACAGAGGCGTAGGGAACAGGTCTTCTCTTGATGAAAATCGGGCGAGCATCGGGCTTAAGAGAGAGAGTCGCTTTGGTCTTGGTGCAACATCCAAGGCCGGACATGAACACATCAGGGAATGTCCGTTTTAGCTTAGCGACGGTCGGTTCTCGGAGGGCGTCTTGGTTGAGCGTCTGAACTTTGTGGATGTTGAACTTTTTCAGAACAGAACTGAAGTCCGAAATTTGTTCGATCCACGTGATTCCCAGAAGATCAAGGTCGTCGGAAACGTAACAGATGCCTTGACCGGGGTGAGCCTTTCCTCGGTTATCCACGACCACGAAAGAAGCTTCAAATTTTCCGTGAATTACAAGTGGTTGACCGTTGGCTCCTTTGAAGACGTCATAGGTCTTCTGCAGATGTGGGCTTCCGAGCTGCATCCAGGTTGGACGAGAGATAATGGTGACGTCGGCGCCGGTATCCAACTGGAGATGGGTGGGATGTCCATTAATGTGAACTTCCAGGTACTTCTGGACATCGCCAGCGCGACCGATGGCTCGCTGATACCAAGTGCGCGGCGAAGACTGCTTTTGGCGACGTCGTGGTGCAGTCCTTGACTCCTGAGCGGCACTGGTAACTTTGCGGTTTTCTGGGCAGTCTTTCTTCCAATGTTGTTGTTGACAAATAGGACAAGGTGATGGTGGGGACCGAGGTTTCGGTGGAAGCCGTGGACGTCGCTTTCCCCTTTTCTGAACAGCACAGACGCCAGGTGATGTAACCGCCTCAACGATTTTGGAATCGTCCTTCACCGATTTCCAGGCGTGGTATTCCTTAGCCAAATCGTCCACGGTAGTGTTTTCGTCTTCATCCAGTCTGCGAAGAAATCGTATGCGATAGTCAGCTAGTTCAGGGGCTTGGAAGGCAAACGTCAAAGCTAGACATTCTAGGGTTTCCTGCTTGATATCTTTGAAGTTGGCCTCCATGGCGCGAACTTTCAGCAAGTTCACGAAGTTGTCTATATCTTCGTTAGGCGAGAAGTTCATCCGAAAGCACTCGAATCGACGACGAAAAAGGCTCTTCTTGGTCCCAAATAGTGTTTTCAATACTCCTAGGGTATCCATCCAGCTAAGCTCACTAGGCTCCTTAGGAAGAATGTAACGAGAAAAGCGAGTGTGACTCACGGCGTCTAGGGCGGAGACGAGCAGACGAGTCTTCATTTTCTCTTCCATTTCTTTGCAGTCGATTTCAAAGATGTCCTTGTGCCGACTGTACCACAAGCTGAAGCAGTCATCTTGTTCCGGGTCGTAGGCAAACTTATCGATTCTTCTTGACATCCTGTCAAAGAGTGACTCCTCCGTTGTGGCATTGGTGGTCGACATCTTCTTGAACAGATCGACAAGCAGTTTCTGCTGGTCGGCCATTGTCTTCTGCTGATCGGCCAACATCTTCAGCAGATCCTTGTATGGAGTGTCTTGTCTTGTGGTGGCGATGGCGGCGGTGGGTTCCTTGCAGTCGTTATCCTGATCGCCAGTTGTTGTGTCCTTGTCGGCAGGTAGAGAGCAGGAAGCTTTATTGGAAGGCATGACACACAATTGAGACGAACCATACCATAGAAGCACTTATATAGAGCAACTGTTGATGTAAACATGTTTGGTAGTACAATCATACATAAACAGTGTTCATTGCTTTATTCACAGTGAGATCACTCGGCTGCCCCAACAGGCTCACAATGCCGTATGGAAGCGGATACTGGTAACAAAGATGTCTGAAGTGCAGCGCAAGCAACTGAATGAAGATGATGAGATAGTCCTAAGCCGGGCGATGCAGACGGTTCCTTGTCGGGTTAAACCTGATGGAACAGCTGCTGTGATGAAATGGACACACTACGAGAAAGTCACTAGATTGAAGCACCACACAAGCTACCATATGGAGCCTCAGAGAAGAGCTGGAGAGGCATTATAAACAGCGTCCCCTTCCGACTTTTATAATAGACTATGTACATGAAATAAAAACTTACCCGCTTGTTGAATTCGAAGTTTGGAATCTGCAGGTATCGAGTTTGGATAGCCTTGACGTAACCAGCGTATGAAGCAAAAACCGCTCTTGCAGCTCCCTGAAGTATTTATCAGAAGATTGTGCAGTAGGTGATTGAGGCGATGTATTTCGAATATTATAACAACGAACCTTTGGATACAGCAAGTCCGGATCCACATCGATTTCGCAGTATACCAGCTTCCCGAAATTTTCTTCGAGCAGAGACGCAAGCTCTTCTAAAAATATTTGCGTTTGCCATCACACGAATTGAGCAAATGTATTGTAACATAGCTTCTTGCCATAACGCTGTTGTTTTGTTTTTCCCGCGGTGTAGTATACAGTGGCGCTCAAAATATTCGGTCAAACACTTTTTGTCATAACTTTTTTCTACTTGACCAAATTTGACAAAATCTTGCTATGTGGTGCCTGAACCTATTGTCAACATTTCCTTCTACTTGAATGCCGCTTGACTCTTTTTATGGTTTTTTACAAGAATTTACTACAAAACCTTTTAAAAAAAGAAAAAGGCTTGGTCAAGAAAAACGGCTTTCTTCACAAAAACGAAACGAGCAAGCCTCAGAGAACATCAATATTTTGAAGAAGGACCACGACTTTTGATGACAGCGGCACAGCGGGACGGCATAGGGATGGCACCCCAAAAACAAAAAATTGCATTTAACCACGTAACTTGCACCGTTGAGCGCCAAAATAGTATATTAAGTGTGCAGTGTCTCCAAGTACAACATATTGGGTCATTCCATAAGTAATGTCGTTTTTTTCAAGCGTAAATTTTTTCTATGAATTACAAATTTCCGCATGTCATATATCATTCGAAAGAGGTTTTCCTGCTCTACAAAATGACATGTATAGTTTTCGAGTTTGTTAGAACGGTGCCGACATTTAGGCTGGCGAAGAGGTAGGTCCAGCCGACAAAAATTGACCAAACCGGCAATCAATTGAAACACTATATTTTAATTTAGGAAAATCAACCAGTCATGTGTCGCGTACTTAGCCCTGACCTCTTCTACAATTTCCAATATTTAATTGATCAAGAAGTCGTGTCGTTATTTTTCTAAAATCTTTTTTTCGAAAGCACCCACATTTATTCAAAATGAAATTTTTTCTTTCAAACTTTTTGATTAGAGTTGTTTTATGAACCACTTCGAAGGACTTTTTCTGCTCTATCGAAAACATCTTTCTAGTTTGTCTTGGCTGGGATTCAGATTGAGTTTTAATACCATGTGATATGGGTCCAATTGACATTTTTCACAATTTATTTTTTCCATGAGAAAGCTAAGGAATCCGGTCAGTAGTATTTCCCTGTTCCTAGGCACCACCTGTTCTTAACATCCCACCACTCTTTCAACTGATTGGTTGAGAAAATTTTCTTGCCTTTGTTCGAAGAAATTGTCTAAAATCACCAAGTTGTGGCGGAAAAACGAAATGTGGAAAAAGAGCGACGTGACTTTTCAAGCAACCGACTGGTGGAACTTACAGGAGAGGTCGAGGCTAAGTGCGGAACACATGATTGGTTAGATTTCCTCAGGTAAAATATTGTGTTTCAATTGATTGCCGGTTTGGCCAATTTTTGTTTGCTGGACCTACCTCTTCGCCGGCCTAAATGTCGGCGCCATTCTAACATACTCAAAAACTAAGTAGGCCATTTTGTAGAGCGGGGAATTCTCTTCCGAATGATATATAATATGCTGCAAAAACTTGTGATTTATGGCAAAAATTTTCGCTTGAAAAAAAAAAACGACACTACTTATGGAATAACCCAATACTAAAATTTCTCTCAGATCGGTCCTGTCGCGAAAAAGTTACAAGTGAAAAACCCAAATGAACAACCATTTGGCCGAATACTTCAAAGCACTACTGCATATTACAGTAGCGGTCGACGTCCGACGCCTCATCGTGGCGAGTGGGTGGCAATGGGACTGGACTGCGATGCGCATTTTGCTTTTGGCAAGTGCTCTTGACAGGTTCAACCATGCTGAGAAGGAGTAAAGTCCTAGCCAATAGCGGACCCCCCCCCCCCTTCCCTCTGTTTCGATGGTTGAGGAAGGGGCCTGCGGACGCGCTGGCAACGCTTCGTCAGGACACCAAGGAAAAAAAAACGCTCAACCAGCAGAGAAACAGCTTCAGTACCCCGCACACCGGGCTCTGCCGTATCCAACGTCGGACGGTACGACAACCGGTGAGAGGCGAAGAAATCTCGGGTTGCGCACGACGTCATGGATTCTGGACCATGACGACACACCTCGTACACGGCACGGAGACTGCTTCATGCTCCAGAACAGTCTCGTCCAACGCCGATCTCCATGCTCTCCTAGACGCTGCGCTCGCATCAAGTTCCATGTGATCGCGCTACAAGAAACAAAGAGCAGAAGAGCCGACGTACGACAGTTCAACGACGGGGCTCTTGTTATCCGTTGAGAGAAGATCCCATCGCGGAATGTCGGAGGCGTTGGATTTGTTGTGCACCCGTCTGTCGTCCGCCACGTCGACTCTCACGAGATTCTGTCTCCTCGTCCATTCTACGCGTTCTATGAACACTTGGAAGAAGTCATCCGCAAAGAGAAGTCCTTCTACAAATTCGTTGTCGGTGACTTCAACGCAAGGTCAGGAAAAGGCAACAGCGAGGAACATAGGATCGGAAAATTCGGGATAGGCGATAGGAACGACAACGGAAGTCGTCTCGTTGACCTCATGTCTGCAGCACGTCTCTTCCATGGTAATTCGCTGTTTGAGAAGAAGGAACACCGCCGCTGGACATGGGAGTCACCCAATGGCTCGACTCATGCTGAGATCGACCACATTCTAACAAACAGAAGATGGTGCCTCTACGACACCTCCGCGGTGCCATCCTTCTGTTGTGGATCCGATCATCGCCTTCTTCGGGCCAAAATCAGGTTCGACATTCGACTGGAGAAGAACACCTGTCACCAGGGGAGGAAGCAAGTCGTGTATGACGAGAACTTTCTGAACGAGGCACTATCCCGTTATGACTGGCAAGTCGTGGAGGACCCGACCGGGGACTACGAGCTGCTTCTCAAAAGATTGCAAACCTGTACTGATCTTGCATGTCTTCAACAATCAAGCAGAAGCGATCGGATTTCATCGAACACCAAGACGCTGCTTGAAAGGAGGAGAAGTTTGAGGCTGGATCCAAATGCAACTCATCTCGAGCGACTGGTTATCAATGCCAGTTGCAGAAATGCGTTACAGGAGGATCTTGCGCGGTACAGGAAGAGAAAAATTCTAGAGGCGGCGCAGGAAAGACGAAGTCTGAAGAAGTGTTGTAGGGACCTCAACGAGTTCAGTATTCCGCTATCATCATTGAAAACTGAAGACGGAACTGTCACCACTTCCCGTTACGAGATGGAGTCAATCACGGAGAGGTTCTACACTAATCTGTTCCGTTGCACACTACCCCTGCCAGATCCAGACATCCTCGCTAGTGGAACACCACTGAGGATTCTGCCGTCTGAAGTGCGAGTCGCAATTAGGAGTATGAGGAGCGGCACGGTTCCAGGGCCAGACAAGATCTCTGCCGATCTTCTTCGAGCAGTAAACCACATCCTGCACTCACTACTCGCGGCACATGTGACGTCCTACCTTCAGAAGGAGCGGATCCCGGACCAGTGGAGGAGTTCGCGCACTGTCATCTTGCAGAAGGAAGGTGACAGGGATGATCTTCGCAACTACCGACCGATTAGCTTGCTGAGCGTGCTCTACGCTTTTCACGAAGATCATCCTAACGCGAATATCGCGCACATTGGATGAGGCCCAGCCATGCGAACAAGCTGGTTTCCGTCAGGGATTCAGCTGCATGGACCACATTCAAACCGTTGCGATGGTCATTGAAGTCTGCAGGGAATACCATCTTCCCCTCGTCCTAACCTTCGTCGATTACGAAAAGGCCTTTGACAGCGTCGAAACGAATGCTATCCTGTCTGTGTTGGTCGACCAAGGAGTGGACGGTCCTATATTCCAACACTAGCTGACTGCTACCACCGCTGTTCTACGACAATACAGCTCTTCCAACGCCCAATCAACATCTCCATCGGAAAGGGCGTTAGGCAAGGCGACACCATCTCGCCGAAGCTGTTCACTGCCGCATTGCAGTGGGTGATGAAGTCGCTCGACTGGGACGACAAGGGCATATGTGTGGACGGAAAATTCCTCTCGAACCTTCGTTTCGCAGACGACATCGTCATCTTTTCGCGTAGTACCAATGAAGCAGAGGCGATCCTCCAAGAGCTGAACGAAGCCGGAACTGCTAAAATCGGACTACGGATCAATCGGATGAAGACACGGTTCATGAAGAACGCCTGGTGTGATGGAGGAAATGTCAAAATCGACGGCTCTCCCATCGCCGAAACGAAGTAGTCGTCTATCTTGGGCGTTCCATGAACATGGACAACGACATGAAGGAAGAGCTCGACAGAAGAAAGAGAGCTGCATGGTCAGCCTACGGGTCCATTAAGGAGGCCATCGACCAGCTAAGGGATCCTGACCTACGCGCCCGTCTATTCGACTCGACAGTCCTTCCTGCTCTGTATTACGCCGCCGAGACGTGGCCTGATACGTCAGCCACGGCGAAGTCCTTACAGGTGACTCACAGAGCACTCGAGAGATGTCTTCTGAAGTACACCCGGCTATCTCAATATCGTGCCGGGCTTCGCAGCTCCGATTCGAGGCTGATGTCTCGTCTACGAGACCCTGCGGAATACGCATCGAAGGCCAAACACCGATGGGCCGGTCATATAATGCGGGGAGAAGACGATAGATGGACAAGAAGAACAGTGGAGTGGATCCCCTGAGAGTGTCCAGTCCCCGCGGAAGTACCCCCAAAAGATGGGGAGATGTGTTCGTTGAACACGTTTAACTAATGAGAAATTCCAGAACGGCCGATTCTCGTATTGGCCACCAACGAAGTCAACGAACGAGCTGGATGACGATCGCGAAAGAACGAACCGATTGGAAATTGTGTTGGGGCCCGCACAACCAGTGAAGACGGGCCATCTGAGTATCTAAGTAAGTAAGTATATTACAAGAGGAATGAGAAAACCAGGGTCTAAAATCATTTATCATGGCTTATACTAGAGAAACCGACCGTTGATGAGAGATTGTGCAGGTGTTGATAATGTGATGTAATTCGTAAAATCAGGTTCAGCCTATGTCTGATATCAGTCGCAGCGATGTATCGACCGTTAAACAGTCTAGCCTTCTGTGATGGCGTCTACCTCTTGATACTACATGAATGATCATGATACGATAGAGATTTTAGATACCAAATCGATGGTGTCATTTTCTAATGCGGTACCAAGGCTACAATGCGTATCGACCGCTAGACTGTGCGAAGCTCTAAATAGTGGAGAAAGCTGAGAAAAATGAGAAACATCGGTAATCCATGAATGGATTTACCACCATGATAGAGGAATTAGATTTAGAGAAAAAAGAAACAGTCAAACGAATTAGAGAACAGTCAAACAATGGTGACCACCAATCCAAGGACTACATGACAGGTAAACAGCGAATTTCCTTGTTGAACCTACATCAGCTGTAACAAGGGATATCAGCCAATGAATCATCTGGACTTCTAAAAAGTGGTAGATGTGATATGTAGCTTTAAACGACTGAATTACCAACCACCAGTGAGACTAAATGCTCATCCACTAAACAAGGTTCACACTACGATATCAGCCGAAATGTTCCGACCGCTATTTCCCGAATGGTGACGCTAAACTGCGTGAAACCTCGAGTGCTTATAGATGCTTGTAATGAACCACTTGAGCTAGCGCTTAGTACTGCGCTAATCACAATGAGCTGTCGGCTCACATGACCTTCTTGCGGTTCGGCAATTGTAAATATTATATGACGCCTTGCAAAGTCGTCGAATGTGATTCATAAATATTTTTTATAGACGCATTTTTTCTTACTTCGTGGATTACTCTCCCTTTCATTGTTTCACTGGTTTGTTCCTGAGCTGCACATTATTACGAGTTAAATGGGTTGCGCCTCCTCTGCCGCCGTCAACAGACAACTCGGAAACTGCAGTGTGCAACTCGCGGTGATGCGCGTAGAATTGCAATAGCGCCGTGAAGACGCGCTCTTCGACGTGAATTCTGCCACACAATATCTCTACTGGGCTCAATATCTCGGTGTTTGTTTGGAGAGAATAGTGTTGCTATATGAGCTCACCCACCTCGCACCCCCGGTGCCTTTAACAAAACTGGGACTGTGAAGCTTTACCTAGCTCCGGCTTCTCGGCTTCTACTGCCGGCTTCTACTGCGGGGTAACCTACGGTGATTGTACAAAACCAATGGCCTCCGTCGTTGATGGCATTCATATGCCATCATTCCGCCAAACATAACAAGCCAATGAAATAACATACACACTCGCCGGTCCGTAAATTATTGTAAAAATCATGCAAAGAGATTCCAACTGAGCTGCCATGATTAGATGGACTTTCGAGAATTTGACGCACATTGGAGACCAGCAGTCTGTTAAGACAAATAGCCCATCCTTCTCAAGCTATGCCGTTGATCGTGACTGAGGGGAGACACTGTTCCTCGTGAATGAAAAGGCTAGATCTGATAGTCAACCCAAGCTGCTCAAGTCGCTAATCCAGAGAGCATACGAAGTACAATCGCAACCACATGTTTCAGAGGATGCGTGGGTACTCTAGCCACTAAGTAACATCATGACGTCGAGGACCAATTACAGGGTGATCCACAGCTCCTGCAAGAAATTGTGCTTTTCGCCCCATTTCCTCGAGACTATTCAGGATTCACAAGGGTTCGGTACCTCGAAGCCTAATGCAATCCTTTTGAGATGTAACCATCAATGTTCACGGTTATCGTTTATATGCAGTTCAGGAGCCAAGTAAATTCCTAATCTGTGACTGAGCAAGACTAAGGCTGAGCAACGGAATCCAACCAGAAAGTATCGCTCTTCGTCACAAATTGATCAGATACTGGGCACTGAAGAGGACAAATAGTGAAGATACCTGGTAGTTTCAGAGATACCACAAAGTAAGTATTATACCACAGGCACTATGCAGCCCTCAGCAAGATTTTACTTGAAGGTTACTTGCTTAGCAATCGCAGCGAAAGGATTGTAAATCAAATATATACCGCTGACTGAGTTGAGTGAAAGTTCAAGTTAAGTTGGCACAAATGCGCTTGGAGTTTCGTCTGCTTGAAGAAAAACTACACATAAAAACCGTGGGGCATTCTTTGTATAATCCTATAGTAGTCCTTGGCCAGCCGACCAGATTTCCTTAGTGCTTCTAACGACAACATGGCTTTCTGCTGTTGTGGAGAATGTACAGAAAATACCAGTGAAGAACTACCCACGTGCGGCTAGTGGGCGAGGAACACCACCGATGAATACAGTTAATCGCGGATCCACTTGAGAATCTGGATCTGGGATGTGTGCGATTGAGCTCAGATACCACGGTCGCACTTGAGCCTGAAATATGAGTGGTAGAAAGACGAATGTCAGAATTTGGATATTCAGTAATCAGTGAAATTGAACTGACCCATTTTGGAACGATACAGTCCTCAGTAAACAGCATAAAGAAACTCCCATCGGAACTAATGCAGTTTCGTAGGAGATTCAGCACTGCATCTTCGTTCTCATACACCAAGAACACGTAACCAGATGTGCTAAGCTTACGATCAACTGAAGATTCAAAATAAGTTCAATAAAAAGTCAACGAGGCATTTCTCATAGAAGAGGAAGGGAGAATATAGGCACCTTGAGGACTAATCTTGAAATGAGAATGTCATGGCGAGTTTTGGTAGCATAGAGAAAAAGAAGAACAAAACGGTTGAAAACTCGAGGAATTCAAAAATCCCCATTCTCACTTGTTCCTTTTCACACCCTCAGTATCATTAGCTGCTGAAGGGAAGATGCAGACGACGAGGGATCCATCAGCCAGCCGCAAACGTTGCGCTACCCTCACAGTCACTCACCAAACGGATGTGATGTAGTATGAACGGCAGGGCAGCGAGACTGCGATAGAAATCCCTATACGCGATTTTTCAGTGCAAGTTCCGCCACAGATAATCTCTTTTGTATTCGAATGTTCGTTCATAAAGAACATGTCTACCTTGTGCCGATTTTCTCCCTACCACTGACGATGTCGTCAATAAATACAAACATGGAAATTGTATTGTTCTTAGATTCCCTGGTGCTGAAAAGGACTTCCCTGATTTACCTCTCAGGTGGATGGAAGTGTCACGAAGCATGACCGTAGGCATTTCATACCCTCTACAAAATGGTTTGTAATGATGAAGTCCGTTGTGAGTAATTTGAAGTTTGCGCACCCGATGTAATGGGACTAGTCGGCAAAACGCTGGCTGGCGAATAACTGAAACGCCACATCTCACAATTGAACTGACCCATTTTGGAACGATGCTGTCGTCAGTGAACAGCATAAAGGAATTTCATTCGGAAAAAACGCAGTCTCGCTAAATATCCAGGACTGCATCTATGCTCTCATACTCCGAAAACACGTAGCAAGATGTGCCAGCAGCGGATAAATTCATTTAGGCGGCGTTCATACTTTGCGATGCCGGCCGCGGAGCGTGACTACTTGTCTCTGCGTCTCCGCCTGTGCCATACTGCCTCCTTTCCTGTGGGCGCAGCCATACCGTGCCGGCGCAAATATGACGGCTTGATGTGGGCCATACCACTCTTGACACCGTTCTCCTCTAATTGATTCGCTAAAGGTTGTTGGCAACGTCAACGAGGCGGAGAGAAAGGTGGGGTTTCATCATTTTGGACGTCCGAGACTCCACCGACCTGCCGAGCCTCGGGCTCGGCCGTCCTTCCTCTCTGCGATTCTGTGTATTGTATTCTGTAGATTGTGCCTATCAGGCAATGTAAACGACTCATTTCCAATGTGTTTTCGAACCGTCTATGGCTCAGAACAGACAACTGACTAGTGTGCGCCGAGCACACACTTAACTCGTAGCAGCGAGGGCGACCCGCTAGGCAGGATCGGTGTGTTTTTCTTGTTTGTTTCGCATGGCTTCTATGTGCTAGTTTTTCTTCCATTTTATCTCATTTTTATGTTTGGTTTTTGGTCCTTGAGGTTGCATGGGGACAGAGGGGGGATTATTCAATAACCTTCTCCTCCCCGCGATCGCTGGGCGTTGACTGGCGCCGTTTTCGGTTCGGTAGTCCCGGGTATCTCTCGTTTTTTCTCTTTTCTTTTCATTTAGTCTTTTTGGCATTATCTCTCGGTGTCTCTCTCTCCATTCTTTCACAATTTCTCTTTTAACCTTCCCTAATTACTCATTGAGTCCCTTACTTCTCTTCTCTTCCGGATAGTCTCGCTGTGACCATACGGTCAGCTATACGACACTTATCGCGAGGCTCATCTCGGGCTTCGCGCTGCTAGCGAGCGAAAACATTGCTTCCTGCACTTTGACTTCTACGCGACTTTGCTTGTTTTCTCCGCGTAGCACGAAAAAACATGCGTGCTTTGCAATATGCTGGGTTTTCTCCGCATTTTCAACGCCTCACACGCAGCAGCTCTAATATTCGCTTCTACAGTTATTCTGCTATATTCGGCTGTGTTTTCCTGTTTTTTTTTTCGTTTTTGTTCGGCAATGTTTCTCCCCCCTCCCAGTTTTCCCCTACGCCCGAGTTGGCCACTCGCGCGGCACCAATTAGGAGCCAGTCCGCGTGGAATATTTCAATGGTAATACAAGGCATGCCAGAGATGTGAGCAGTGGCTAACAGTTATGTGAGGTGCACCAAGGAGTTGGTCCAGCCCTTAGTTCGTGATGGTATCAGTGTGAAGTTTTTGGCATCGAGATGAAAGGATGCGACGTACGTCAAGGGGAGCCGTTTTCTCCCCGTAGCTCCAAGCACAGTCAGTTTACGAAGACTGGGAATCGCGGTAAAGAAGTCGACCGGTCATTTGCGTTCGGAGGCTAAACGGCCTCGGTATATGTTGAAGCTTCACTTAGTCATTTCGGGTAGAACTAGGGCCCCGCCCCGAAGGAGATGGTTATCCTTCATTACCTCAATAAGGACCCGATGATTACCTACGGGCAGCAAAGGCTGCTCTAATCGAAGCACGCGTGTTTAAGTAAATGTGGCAACCTTTGGGAGCCGAATCCCTGGGCAGGTACATCCTTTTCGCGGTTGAACTTCACGCTTCTTCGCTCAAGTCCTCTTTTCAGTTTCGGCGGAGCAGATACAACAAATGTCGCTGAGCTCGAGGGAACAGCGAAACAACCATCCCGCGGCTCCGCGTCGCCAGCTCGGCCGGTTGCCGCTCGGGTTTACCTCTACCCCTTCCGGACCTATCGTGACGTCCCAACACCGGGAGCTCGCTCGACACCACCATCTAGTTCGTCACCAATCATGAAGCCAAAGCGGGCCCGATACACACCAGAGGAGGCTGCCGCTACAGGCATTCAACCTCACCCCGCTTTCTCGTCCGATACGACACGACGCCTGCGGACTACACGAACGACCTTATCCATCTCCATCCGTGGGGCATATACTTCGCCACCCGCGCATACTAGACCGGCCTCACCGAGGAAATGGTTAGCGGTGTGCTACCGCTCCACGTCTACCGCCCGATCCATCCTCGCGGTCACTTCAACTCGTCGTTCTATCGTTTCCTATTCCCTCGACGTTTCGTGGGATTGCCGTCGGCTGCCAACCCCTCCCCCCCATCTGCGAGTTGAGCGCATCTAGGACATCATCGCGTTCCGTCAACACGCTGTCCGGCTAATCAAAGATTTGCTCGAAGACACCTATCGCGACGACTCAACCATCATTAGTCGTCTATCGGCTTCGGTTGGCGAACCCATGATGCAGTTCCT
Organism: Trichostrongylus colubriformis; assembly: GCA_963978905.1. NCBI lineage: Eukaryota > Metazoa > Nematoda > Chromadorea > Rhabditida > Trichostrongylidae > Trichostrongylus > Trichostrongylus colubriformis. Next base: position 15,647,801 of record OZ022258.1, on the reverse strand, counting down.
TCCGCCGCTCCTAGATCCTTGAGAACGACGTCCAACCCGTGCTCTGTTAAGTTGTCAACCGCTACTACGGTTCGGGCGACATTCTCGAAGCCAAGGATATCTGCATTCCGGGATCCGATCATCGCGGACTTCACTGCCTCCCGATGACGCAGGATTCTGTCAACTACTGTCCCGAACACGAGGGTTCGACCGGACACACGTCTTAGTAAAGGACCTCGTCTGGGTCCTCACCCTGCGTCCCACCTCGCAGGCTCTGAAACACGGCGAACGCCACTAGCTTCTGCGGAACGCCAGACTGCCGCGTCCGTCCGCAATGGATGTCACGTAGCCGTTCTTCTTCCGCGTTCACGAGTTCATCCTGGTACCAGCTTCTGCCTCCCAGCGCAACGTCCTCGGGATGGTTCTGTCGGTTGCACGCCGGGGACAGCATGGACACGCGGTCAACCACATATATGCAGCGTTCGAGGGATGCCCCGAGTCCGTCCGCCTTGCTCCATCAATATATACCTTTCCGCTCCATCAGGCCGGAAGGGAAGGTTTCCTCCTGGCAGAGATGTGGAGGAATGTTTCCTGTGCAATGCGGTTCTGTCACCCGACGATTTCAGTCGACGCCCAACGAACCCTTCTCATTGAGATCAAGCGGTTCCTCGCAGCCCATCCTGGGGAGGCCATCGCTCCGCTACGAGTCGAAATGTTGCCCCAGGAACAACAGGGTGGATAGAGGATCGACTGGGCCACTTTTCAGGCTATCATCACCACCGACGGGTAGCCCACCGTCGCATTTGCAAAGTTTTTGCAGTCGCGAGCGCCTCCCTCGCGTCGCAAGCGTTTGTAATGGACGACAAGCGCACACATGACCTCGTCGCCTTCGTCCCTAGCATCGATGCCCTTCCGTTGCGCCTCGAGCTCGAAATTCCATCGATGCCGACAGAAGGCGGATGGACGCGCGGAGTTGACATCTGGGTAGTGAATTCCACCACCATGGCCCGCGCGCGGATTCATCGCCAATGGTACGACTTCAATAACAAAATTGTACAGCTCGAGCTCTTCGTTTACTAATGATCGGAACACCAGCTTCGTGACGCAAATCTCTACTAGGGAGACCTACTCGGTAACTCGTCGGCACAGGTCCGCGTCTGCGTGCGTCTGACACGCGCTGTCATAAGAACCAACCCAGTATTCGAGATTCTGGCGAGTGAAAACCTGTTCTCCGCGCTGGACCCCAACGCCCGGATGCATGCGAACGACATCCTGGACCAAGTGTATGGGGGCAGCTCTCGCCCACCTCGAGCACCATCATCACCACCACCAGACGACTTGTCGGTACCCTGAGAGGTCGACGGTTGCAGCTTCGCCCAGATCAGGCCCGAGCGGTACGCATGGGAATGGAGGATCATCCCCTCATAGCCATACAGACAGCGTACGGTACGGGCAAGACAGTGGTGGGCGCGTTGATCGCGGCACGGTTGGCTCAGCCCGGCCAACTCGTGATCGCGACCGCAACAACGAACGTGGCAGTGGCCCAGTTTACAGACACCTTGTTGGTTTTGGACGAATTTGACCACTTGCCCATCCTCCGGTTCGTGGGCGACACCTCTCTGCAGGAGGGCGTCCCAACGACGCCCGTGGACCTCTTCTCGGTCCTACAGGGCCTACTGGCCAAGTACCGACTCACCAACACCTCAGGAGGTCCGGCGTCTCCGCCGTTACCAGCGTGGCCGCCGTCTCATAGAGACGCTCTTCTTCCACCCGGAGCCGACAGTCCACCCGTCCGACGAAGAACGCGAGGAATACCGGATCGCGGAGATGTTTAACTCGGAGGCGACGGAGCGAGCTGTGGCCATCCTATTCCGGCTGGAATTCCACGCCATAATATGCATGACGACTTGATTGCTCAATACCACCAGACCAGAAGGCCTTTTCCACGAAGCTTTCGCCTGCTGTCGTACCATCATCGGTGACGAGGCTTCACAGATTCCTGAACCCGTCTTCATTTCACTCTTGACGCGGTTCCCACTCAGGCGGCACATTTACATCGGAGACGTCCATCAGCTCCAACCCCATCTCCGGCGTCTACGAAATTCACTGGCCGCACAACTCGGCGGACGAGGAGTCATGAGTCTTTTAATGAGAAAAGACGTCCCACTGGCTCCGCTGGTGACCACATTCCGCGCTCACTCGGCCTTCAACAAATTTCCCAGCATGCTCGTGTACGAGGGGGCCCTGGTCAACGGAACGCCAGCGCACAGGCGTAGTGGTCTGACGCGACGTCTCTCATTGCAGAACCCGGACGTGCCGTTCGTCCTGGTGAACGTCCGTGGGATCTCGTACACCGCGTCGTCCACGTCGTGCCACAACGAAGCAGAGGAAAATAGCTGTGCGACCTGCTGAGGGCTCTACTGTCTCGGGATGTCCCCGCTTCGTCCATCGGGGTCATTTCCTTCCACAAGGAACAGCAGCTGCGGCTCCAGGAGTACGCTGATCGACTGGGGATCCCAGTTCACACCGTCTACCCGGTTCAGGGTTGCAAGATGGAGGTGGTGATCGTCTTGACAACGCGCACAGATGTCATCGCCGCTACTGGAGATTTCCTCAACGACATCCAACGCATGAATGTGGCGCTGACGAGATGTTAGCATGGACAATTTGTTCTAGGATGGCTGCGCGCTCTCAGGACGCTCTCTAACTGGAGTCGCTTGATCGATTAGGCCGGCGACCACGATGCGATCGCCGAAACTTCTCTGCCTCCCGACGTCTTCGCGTGAACATCAAGGGTTACTAACATTTCATTACTTTTCCCCTTTTCCTTCCTTACTGTCAATTTCTTCTGGTCCATAATATGTACGTATAGTAATAATATATTTTCTACTCCTTGTGGTCCATGAGAGTTTCCTCTAGTAACAATACAATTTATATACTATTTCTTTTCCTTTCTTGGGTTATCATCTATCGATTATATTTTCTTCCTTTCCACCATTTATTCCATTTCCGTTTATCAAATTAAATGAAAATACATCCTATATAACACCTTATTCTTTTTTTCGCTTCTTGTCACTTGGTAGATTGCAACGCTCGAAGGCGGACGTTCTGGATGAAAGGGGAGGTGTAAAAGACCTGGGATATTCATGAAAAGATCAGTGTAAGTCTCATACACTTCCTCGATCATGTTTAGCATACCAGAGCGCGGCGACGTCAACGAGGCGGAAAGAAGAGCTGGGGTTTCAGCATTATGGACGTCCGCGACTTCACCGACCTGCTGAGCCTCGGGCTCGGCCGCACTTCTCCTCAACGATTCTGTGTATTGTATCATGCTGTAGATTCTGTTGCCTATTAGGCAATATAAACGACTCATTTGCTATGTGTATTCGAACCGTCTATGGCTCAGAACAGACAGCTGACTAGTGTGCGCCGAGCACACACTTAACTAGTCGCATCATGTTCTCCTAAGTTTACTTCCCAACATTTTCCGCAGGACAACTCGAATGTACTTTATTCCTAGCTTGTTTGTCATCACTTCACATACGAATCTTAGAATTTTTCTGTTACATTTGATTTGGATAGCCGTCACTCTATTGATGTGCGATTTGAACTCAATTCAAAGTTTCCGTAACAACGGTACAGCTGAGAATTGTCAAATTGTCGATCAATTGAGAATGATACATTATTCAAAAACCTAACAGTATGGTCATCGCATAACTGGAACGGATTGATACTGAAATGTGTATGCTCTCGGGAATGTCTCGTCTTCTAACGAACAAAAAAACTAGCGAACATCACAGGATAAAAATGATAAGCTGACAATACCAACCATATGATGCGAGTCAAGACTGCTCAACTAGATCAGCGTGCCACGCCAGTTGCCCCGTGCTCGGCAAGTGCTTGCTGGTCATCCTGTGGAGTAGCAGCAGGCCAGCGTACACGGGCGCCGCCTTCCAGATTAGCCTTGCCTACCTGGACGGTCGTTTCGCACAGCCCAACCCAGCAATCCCGGTACAAAACAGTAGGTTCATATCAATATCCTGACATCCGATGTCACCGTTCCTCCAACCCCGCGGCTATTCGGAGTTGGACATTAGTTCTCTTTGAAAAGTTATCGGATTCAGTTCGAGATAAATCTTCGTCTTACTCACACCACTCCCGATGTTTCATAGTTTTCTGCTTCCTTGGTCTAAAAATACTTCGGGTCTAGATAAGAAGAATTTAAAAAGAAAGCATTCGACTCGACTCATCGAGCAACTAGTTAGGTGGACGTAATGAAGAGGTCAGAACCATGTTGTGCAATACGGCATACAAGCCAATTAGCGGTGGCCAATTTCATAGAGCAGCATACCTTCCTTAGAAGCAGTGGAGAGGAGTTCTATATGAAGAAACTTTGCATTGCGATGAATGCCATTATGAATCAAATCTGTATAGACGTAATGGAAGGCAAGTGTGACGTCATTTGACGGATGCATGGTATTTGGTCCCCTATTCTGTGACCGGATAGCGATGAAAACTGATTCTCCTACATAAATGCACGCACGGTATTCCGCAGATAGCCAGGTGCGGAAGCTTCCGCATAAATAGTATGTGCCTCTAAATGCTGTCGTTTTGTATTCAAAGAGTGTTCACTAATTCCTCAAACTTCATTTGCTTTCGAAATGATGTATAACTTCGAGTTTTTGTTCATGCGACAAGGTTTGTAGGTTGGCTTTTTGCGGGTTTGGTGCTCTGCCTTGCCGTTCCTTTCTTGCACCTCTGCTGTACTGAGGTAAATTTTCACATGATTTGTTGCAAATAAAAAAACCCATGCCACGCCATGGCAGCTGCTTTACCCACCACAGTCACTCGACCGACCACACCACGGCAGAGCCATGATAGGGAGCTCAGTAGACATTTTTTGCTCTACTTTGCATAAATTTGCAACCACGCCTCTTTTGAAACCCGCGGGTTCATTCAGTGAGAGGATGTTTCCCCACTCTGAATACCCCCATTGTCCTTTCTGAAGTTTTCCATTATACTCCGCTCCCTGAACACCAAACTCATGGTTTTTGTTACATTTAACGATAATCCTGCTCACGGGACCATAAACAACCGCATTATGTCGTGAGGACCCGCGAAATTGCTAAGGTAACTAGATTAATAAAACAACGGCAAGAGCTCGCTTATAGGCATTGCTCACGGAAGTTTGAGCTTTTTACCCTCACGTACTCATGTTGTGTCTGTTCATTGCGGGACCTTGACGACTCACGCTTACATATCTCAGTTGGCAAGTGTGAGCTACTGATACTATTATCAATTGGATTGGACAGAAGTTTTGTTAGCTAGTGTTATTGTTCTTTTTCAATTGTATTAAACTGAAGTTTTCTTAAGCCTTAGCATGTTGAGTCGGAAATCTCAGGCATACTTTCGAAATTCATAATTTGCTGGAGAACGGCTAATATGAAAGCTATTTTCTGAATCCAAAAACCCAGCAGATCATTACGAAAAAGCAAAGCTTGAAAAAATTAAACTATACCTTTTTTGGTCCGTGGAAGGTGGGTTGGCTCCGATGGAAAGTCAAGGTGAACACAACCATAAGCGCTGAACTTCCGCAGCAAGGTATCTAAATATGACTACGTCATCCGTAATATCGAAATCCATACATCTGATTCCTAGTATTATTGTGTATAGTCATGCTATAATATAATATAATATGTACTACCTTTGTTTATATCTTGTGGTAGTCCTCCAACGAACACTTTGCGAGATACTGTCTGCAAGTCGTCGTCATGAACGAATGACGATGAAGAACTTGTCCGTGTTGCAGCTGAAATTTCCAATTAGAGGCGGACACTGCTGTTCCCGTAAGCGTGGTACCCTGCTCGTCGCTGGGATTTAGGTAACATCTCAACCACACGCCCTCAGCGTGTTAATAAGGTGTGTTTTTTTTTCCAAACTCATTCCACCAATAATCCCATCCCACACGTCGGCCAAAGAAACTGGTCTGTGGATTGTCCCCTCAAAGACGCCGGAAGGGGTAAATTTGGCATTGTGGAATATGGAAGTAAAGGTGCTCAGCAATGTAATAGTGAAGAAATGGCGAAATAAACGGTGAGTAAACCGGGAAATATGAACCTCAAAACCCCTTCTCTCTATCGCACCCCCCTGCCGGGTGTAGATTGCAGAAGGACGGAGAGGCTAAATCAGACGGCCGCGAACGTTGTCTCGCCCTCGCCGTCAATTCGCCCGGCTGATGAAGTGCAGATCGACACGCCCTACTAGGGATCATGATAAGGCCCCAAACAGCGCTTCTCAGTACGAGTCTCACTACATATCACTTCTTCCTGCCTTCAGAGAAAATGTACTCCTTGTTTTCACCTTCTCGTTACCCCTCTCGGTGCTTTTAATGTAGCATATGTGAGGCCGCGTTCATACTTTGCGCACCAAAGCCGAGACCGGCGGCGACTGTGGCAAAATCATGTGCCCACCGTCGACCACGGCAGCACTACCGTAACGCGCTCCGTTTGCAAAACGCTTGACCTAACCACACTACAGTATGGTCGTGGCAAGATCCCACCAATTCGGATTCGAAATTCGTATAGCTTGGCACTTTCCCATGATTCGAATTTGAAACTTGCTATGCCAAAATTGAAATTCGAATTCGTAGGCTCACCACAGTCATCATACTGTAGGGTGAATGGGTCGAGCGTTTCGCAAACAGAGCGCGTCATCGGAATGTCGTCGCTTTGCCTCCGGCTGTCGGCGTCAGTGCGCAAAGTATGAATGCGGCCTAATGTAAATCGACTTATAAGTTGTTTTTCCCCATTTTCTACGCGGGCAAATCCTGCATGGAGTATCGTTACGGAAGTGGGATACAGTTAACACTTCAGGTCATTTACGTAGCCCGAAAGCTGAGCAAAGGCTGAGTAACTACTCACATTGTACTTCCAGAACTTCGTTGTTCTCAGAGTCAGGAAAGGTCGACGGAGTCGATGGTCCATTCCATCCTTAACAACGCGAAATAGAACGCAAAATACTTCAGCATCGTCTTTACAATTTTCACATCAATGAACCTGCCTTGGTTAAACTGGGTAAGTGATTGTGAAGCTATTGGTGGCAGCGATGCACTCTGAAAAATGTTTGTGATTGCATTGTAAAGATCACGTTTAGGTTGCGGTGTTCCCAGATGAAAACGTCATCAAAAGTAGAAATATGCTCCTAACATTGCCGATTTTCAAAATTCTTTTAAGGATAATAAAGCTACCGTAGTTTCTCTGCTTAGTGGGAGTGTCAACAGACTTTTTCTATGCCATTTTCAAACCTAGCGATACGTTGACGTTTTTTGCGCTCATTACAGGTTTAGTCGATATTTATGTCTAAGCATTGTGATGTCATGTTTTGAATATCAATTATAATTGAAGACCTGAATCATTTGTGGAATATTAATTCGCTACCTAACAAGGGAAGGACCCCAGGTCGAAGTGGCCATTCGGAATGGGATACATATGTTCCGACGTATTTTCGGACGCTGATCTCGAATCTGTATTCGAAATTTGCAAAACGATTCTCTGAGCGGAGTTATGGAGGTTTTTTTGAATGAACGATTCATCAGCATGGCCGTTGCTGAGCAGTCAACGGCCTCAGCGGCTCGGTGGTAGTGCTCCGGATCTGCAGGAGAGGGGTCGAGGGTTTGCTCCCCGCAAGTGCGAGCTTTTTTGCATTTTGTGTTTCATTGTCAGTAAGTGCTTTTCTTCCACTTCTGGACGTTCCCTTGGACTGGTACCTATCACACCCATCATTTACTCTGACTTTATTTATAACTGCTAACATTACTCACAAGGGAAGGATACCAAGTCGAAGAGAATCCCGTACCACACGAATTAGGCGTTTTTGCGTGAAAAGATTATGATATTCGTGCACAGGGGGTCGAATTACCCCTCTGTGCAAATTTTCAGCCAAATCCAGTTTTTGGTCCAACTTCGGAAAATTGGGGGTAGCCAGGTTATAAAGTGGTAGATTTTGAATTTTCTTCTACAGAAAACCCTGCAACCTGAAGAAGATAGCCTACACATACTTTCTACACTTGCCCATCGCACTAAATGTACGAAACAAGCGTCAATTAGGAGCATTTCCTAGGCAAGGGTCAACGACTTCTCCTTTGTTCAATGGGCTACCACCCTATAGCCCGAGAATTTTTCCGAAATCTGGTCAAATTCTCGAATTGGCTAAAAAACTTGTCTTCTGGGCTGACTTGACTCCCTGAACTCGAAAATCTCCCTGATTTCGCCCAAGAAGGTCTGGCTCGCGTGCTATGGGCTTCCAAATCTACCATAATAGTATTGTTTTTTTCAAAAAAACCTCCATAACTCCGCTCAGAGAATCGTTTTGCAAATTTCAAGTACAGATTCGAGATCAGCGTCCGAAAATACGTCGGACCATATGTATCCCATTCTAAATGGCCACTTCGACCTGTGGTCCTTCCCTTGTAAGGGCGACTAATTGTAAGTGAATAGCTTTGAGCCATTGTAATAACACACTGTGGAATAATATTAATTTTGTCGTACCATTCGATTTCTGTCAAGACCAAACCCGTGAGTAGTCTGTTGTTGTAATTTGGGTTGGTTTCTATGGGCTGTGCGACAAGACACTCAAATTGCGTCAGTTTACGCAAGCAGACGATGATCGCATCCCTCAACTCGCGACCCGTTTACAAAGGGATCATTAAGACACTTGTCGTGCACAGTGACGCCATACACGTGGTATGGTGACCCATTCCAAGTGTCCTGCCATACACCCGCGTTCATACTTTGCGCCGACAGGACGAAGCTACGTTCACAGGCAGAGAAGCATAGTGGCACGGGGGAGATCAGAAAGACGCAGACAACAAGACAGGCGGAGATGCAGAGACACGCAGCCACGCCCAGTCGCCGGCAACGCAACAAAGTATGAACGCGCCCTTATGCATAAGCACGAGTTCACTATCTCTTTGGCCGCCTCTGCCCACATTCACATTTCGGTGCTCAGCTGTACATCCAAGGGTCGACCTATGTAGACAACTTTATTATCTAATGACTTCTTTAATGATTCTCACCAGTGGTTGAAGTTGAGCATCATCAGGCAGAGACACTGGAATATTCCATTTCATTTGCCCGAGGAGTAGTGCAAGGCGCTCAATAGTCATGCTCTTCCAGAGCGACAGCTTTTCGCATTCCAAACACGATCCGGTCGAGTCCATAGCAGAAGGCAAGTGAGTTCTGTGAAAGAAGGATTGGTACATAACTTTACAGAAGTTGCCTGTACTCCAAGGTGCCAAGGTGCAAGCGAATGGCCATCAGGGTACTTCCAATAGAACTTTGAATAGAGACCTAAGAATCTCGGAGGTTTGAGTGCTGATTATAAATGTGAGAACCAAAACTGCAGGACGTAGTGAAGAAGTGAATTAGGAGTGGTCAAATTTTGCTTGCTGTTGCTATCAGTGCTGCTATCCAAGTGCATTTCAACTGTTGCGATGGCCCGATGGTGGCGTTTTTGCCTTCTGGACGTAAGGCTGTAGGGTTGTGTCCCGCTGACGTCGATGCTACTGGAATTTGTTTTAACATCAATTCCAATTTTTTACGTTTCTTTGTATCGGGGCCTCACCACAGTCACCATTTACAGATTCCATTTACAATCGATGCTGAACGGATTACATGAACTCTCTTATTCCCAACATTAGAAACGAAAATAACCTGTTCCAAAATTGCATCACCATTAGATAGTATATGTGGCATCCTATCCGTCCTTGAAGGAACGAACTACCCTCGTAGACGAATTTCCAGACAATTCCATATGCCGACCCTAATTTTAGTAGACCACTAAATTTGTGTGTTTGTCGGTCGGTTTATCGGGACATCTCTCTTTCCGCGTGGATGGGGAATGATAGGGGAAATCGACCGCTCAATGTATGAGAATACTAAGAATTGGTGCTATCAATCTAAAGCCACAGTGTCGTCATGATAGCACTTCCTGCTTTTGTATGCACCTACCACCGCAGCCCTTCTGCGGTGTGCTGACGCCGCACTCGGTATAAGTACACTGGGATGGCATGCAGATCTGTTGGGTTGTTGAAGGACCAGTGCGCTTGGACCAGACCGATCGAAGGTGGGTAATTGAGTGAATAAAAACGATTGCAGTTTCTTTTTTGCAAGAGGAAACCAAGAAGATAACCTACAGCAGAGGTGGGGAAGGGCAGGGAAACGGAACTAGACCATGTGGTTGTAAGGAGACCCTTCCTCAAAAGCATAGGACATGATAAGGGTAATATGAGTGATAAGGAATCACCAGAAGATGTCACCTACTTGGAAACTATGGGTCTCGGAAGTCCATCTGCAGCGAAATTTCCGCGAAAAAAGCACCCCTGAGCTGTGACAGGCGCGGTCTCTTTAGCTCCAGCCACCCCTCTTATCCTGCCAGCCTCCTAGGGCCGACTTTGCCGAAGAGTGACTAGGGTATAGATCAATGAAAATGATAACAGAATGATACTCGTCATATCGTATCAGTGCCGTATCGATCAAAATGACGTGATACTTGACATGTCAGCTTTCGTGGTAAAAACGTCCGCGGGTCAGTATCAGAGGCTGGAATGAATAGTGGATTGCCCCCACCAGTGCCTTTGAGGTAGTACATGGTGAGGATCCGGCCACACAGCACAGGGCTCTCCTAGCGGATATTGCCATAGAGCTTCTAAAGCTGAGCAAGGGTACGGAGGTGGAAGCTACACAGGGTGGAGAAGGATGACCCAAAAAGTAGGGTAATGGAGGCTGGAAAGCGCGAACCAACAACCTCCTACATGAAGAGAAAGAGCGTTACCTTCAAACCTTGACATTGCAATTCAGCGCGTTTAGCTAACAATAAGCCGCGGTCATAAGTCACTGTTAAGCCGCCATCAGACTTCGTGATTCTGCAATTTTGGATTTTGTGGTGGCGATTTTTTACTTTTGTACGCAACACCGCGACCTTGAGATCTTGCGTTGCCTCAATTTCGCGTGCTAGCCACGACACCAAAAAAATCACAGAATCGCAAAATCGCGTTTGAAGGCGGCCTGAGCGAAGTACCCTGTCAATGGGTCATCGCTAGCAGGCTTTGACCCCCGCCCCCTTAACTCGCTTTGGAACAGCGGTTTGCAGTATTAGCTTTCATATTTGCACACTATCGATATGCCTAGTCACAACTCAGATACCATAGGTAATGGAACCCTTGCTTAGTCAGAGATATCGTGTCGTAAAGACATCGGGAGGCGTAATTGTGGCAGGTGAAGTATTTAAGTAGGGGTTCCCAGCAATAGTATAACAATAGAGAAAGAACGGGGTCAATTAAAGTGGGAGCTGGGGGGGGGGGGGGGGGGAGGAGGGGTGAGAAGCAATTCTCCACCGACGTCGGAGCTCCTCCCATCTTTGGGCTTAGGCTAAAAGCCATATCCCATCTTCCTACATGAGAAAGCATCTGTCTCATCTGCTTTAGCCTAAACCTATGGAGTGGAAGGAGCTTCGACGTCGCTGAAAATTTTGCGTCTCTCCCATCCCCCCCCCCCCCTCACTTCAATTAACCCAAAGAACGAAAGAAAACGGCGAGGAACCCATGAACCCCTTCTCTTCCACGCCTCTCTGCGCCGCTAGTTGTGGGTAGACTGCAGACGGGCCGAGAGGCTAAAATAGCCTATTGCTGACGATGTCCCGTGCTTGCCGGCATCTCGCCCGGCTGGTGAATTGCAGAACGACACGCCGTGCCGCGGAACCGTGATAAGCCACCAAGCCCTCTTCAGTGCGAGTTCCGTTACACATCACCTTTTCTGAGATGGAAGGTATGTTTGTTTCAGAGAATATGTATTACCGGTTTCCACTTCCTCTTATCGGCCCCGGGACTTTATAAAAAAAGGCACCCTGGATCCATCGTCACTGCGCAGATCTTTTGAAGTGCTAGTGGAACAAAAAAGATAGAATTCGGGATACATGAGTTCCACATTGATGGAACAGTTTGAAGTATGGTGAACCCTTTAAAGAAGGCTATGTGAGTTAGGGAAGGGGCCAGCGCACTGTGCTCTGCATCTCTAACGCTACGGTGAGAGCGCAGAGAAGTCATGGCGCCTGCCGAATCGGGTTCGAATTCTGCATAGAGACGATTCCGATGAAGCAAATTCGTGCTTTTTTCCATCCTATGTTAGTCTAAGCCTACGGGGAGGAGATTCCCTTCTTTTAGACCTACGCGAATACGCGTGAGTGGTTGTTTAGTCTAGCTGAAGCGAATTTTTTTTTGTGATATACTAATAAAAGAATAATTCAATCCTTTTCTCAGTCAGTTAGCTGTATCCAGGTATTGAATAACCTTGAGAGAGCTTATAAGCAGAAACTGTGCGCAACTTATGCTTTTGTCGAGTGGTCCGCCTAACTCACATAGCACCTTAAAGAATTAAACATTATCCTGCAACACAGTGAGGCAGATGAGAAAATTAAACAATGAGATGAAATAGCCTAGAGAAGTCTAAAGCTGACTGACCATATATGACCATGAAGAAGTCAATAACTGTCGATTTTGTGACAAAAAATTGACACCTTTTAAAGTGTATCAACAAGATTTCTCATGTTTTGCCATGTTATGTGAGCAGCGGTTATTGTCTCTCTGTTCTCCCAATCCTGACCTAGGCTCCACGGAAAAACTCACCGGCGTGCGCATGCGTCGCATGCCTGGTGACGTCACAGACACCGCGTGGCGCGACGGTGATGCATGGGCTGCGCTCCTACCATTGCACTTCAGTGAGGGTAACCTTGTTGGTACCTTGCTATCGCGCGATCGCCTGAATCGCGAACTATGAACAATGGATAATGCGGCTGCAAATTTTGCTGCTATAAGACATACGACAGCTGGGACAGCTGACCTTTATCGGTGTGACTACCGCATGGTTTCACCTAAGCGCAATGATTTGCAAGTTTCAAAAATTTACGCGTGCTCCGTCCGATGTGTACCCATGCGGGGAGATACAGAGTAGAAAAGTGCCGGCTATTCAAGAATTTGGTGAAGTGACAGCAAGATTATTCTCATTGAAAGCACAATGTTCGTAGCCGTCGCACATCGTCGCGTCGCGCGGTGACTGTGACGTCGCCAGCACGCGTCGCATGCGCGCGCCGGTGAATTTTTCCCTTCCTCCCCTGATCTACTTGATACTACTTCTTGCTCCTTCTTCTGAGTACGGGGGAAAGGTTGGAGCGGAACAAGTAGAGGCTGCTCGGTTGTCGCTAAGGGGTGGGCGGCGGTACACTCGAGAATTGCGTCACCAGCGCGAAGTGATGCGTTGCGACGATGAGAGTCTTACTGGTCCTGTTTCAAATCATTTGTACCAATTTTAAAGACACCGTTAGGGGCAATGTTGGCAAATTGGGGGATTACGAAAGTAGAGGTGCTCAGTAATACAATAGTAGAAAAAGAACGACATAAAACGGCGAAAAAACCAAGAAATAGGAGCCCGGAATTCCCCCTTCTTGCTCTCGTCCTCTGCGTCTCTGCTCGGAGTGGTTTGAAGACAGGCCAGAGTCTGAATCAACCGGCCGCGATTGTTGTCCCGCCTCTCCACGTCGACTCCCTCAGGCGCATAACGGCATAACGGCATGACGAGCTGCGGGGCCGCCATAAAAACCCAGGTCGCGTTTTTTATGCGATTTTCACCACATGTGACCCCTTTTGAAGTAGAAGGTTCGTTTTAGAGAACATGTACTTCCAAATTTCAGTTTTCCCTTACTCCTAATGGTGCCTCTAAGGAGCGTGACCGTTTACATGACCTGTTCCAATTCAAGTGTGCAGTCACTATGTGCCACTCAAGGTTGACCATTAGTGGAAGAATGAAAGAAGAATAGAACATCGCCCATACGTGCAAAAAAACAGACTCGGTCCATGGAAAGTAGAAAAATAAGCGCATGGAAACCAGTGGAAGTGGTCTAGGAATTTTGAAGGGTCGTATACGGCAACTCTCAACATTTCTTATTTCTGTAGTGCTATATCAAACAGACGTTCGGGGTTTGACCAACAACCTCTACTCACCAATTTCGGGCTCCTCGGAAAAGACTCACTGCCGCGAGCATGGTGCGCGTGCTAAGTGACGTCACAACCACCGCGCGACGCGATAACCTACGAATCTATTTAGAATTGATAAGTTCATGTGTTTCCCGGCTAGCTATAACCATGGGAGGAGACATGTAAAAGAAAAATGAGCAGCCATTTTAAAGACACCAGGAGGGGGTAATTTTGGCTTACTGTAGAACAGACGTAGTGTGGACGAGTTTGAGTGGCCGCCATTGCACAAACTCGGCAATTGACGCCTTGGCATGGTGCCAAAAGAAGATGGTTCTATTATAGATTTGTTTTTTCCTTTTAGTTTTTATTTTGTTCTTTCTTGTATTGTTTCTAGATCTTCTTACGGGTCAAATAATGTCGGGGGGGGGGGGGGGGGGGGGAGACGCAAAATTTTCATCCAAGTCAAAGCTTCTTTCCCTTCCTAGGGTTAGGCAAAGCAGATGAGACCTATGCTTTGACAGATGCTTTTTAATGTGGGAGAAGGGGATATCAGTTTCAGCCTAAGCCTAGTAAGGGAAAGGAGCTTCGACGTCGACGCAAAGTTGCGTCTCCCCCCCCCCCCCCCCCCGACTTTATCTGACCCTTCTGAGATTTTCAGGAATAGAAATGCACAATTAAGAAGATCCATAAGTAAACAAGTAAAATATGTTACTAGAAAACAGTCTAAAGAGGAAATAATTCAAAAATAAAGTTACATCAGGCCGAAGACAAGCTTTTGAATGAACGAAGCGTGGCTCGGCCATGGAAGCTTGCAGTTCGGACGGAAGCGCGCCCTGGAGGCAAATAGCGCCCTATGGCGCGTTTTTCAACGCCGGTTTCGTTACACATTGTATCTACCGAACCCATATGTTTGTTTTCAGACGCCATTGTTTTTGTAAACGTTATTCCGCCCTTGCCCCCCTCCCGGTGCCTTTAAGACGCTGGTTAGGTAACAGCAGACTATGGTCTTGAGGCTCAGTGTTAGTAGCGCAGGCCGTCGCCCATCGTCGTTCTGCGCGGTACATGTGACGCCATAGTGTAGCCCACTGAAACCGAAATTCACGTGGCTCCGTCGCGCAACGCGATGGTGCTAGCCAGGCGCGCCGTATTATAATATGGTTACGTACGGGAGCGAGTGCGCCTAGAACAAGGCGTGTGGCACGGCCTCCGTTTCAGGACCCATCGGCGTCCATACGGCACGCACAGCTCGCACCATCACGTCGCACATAGAACGGCGCAAAGCGAATTTTCTGTCCTGGTGGTACATACCCGTGACATGGTATCACGCAGCACGCGTCAGTGAGTTTTTCTCCACTTCCTCCCCCCTCCCCCACTATTTTGGCACGGACCTCGTGAATTTGGATTCCGAAGCGGTTTCTCCAACATCGTAGCATTTATAGCTTTCCGATTCCAACGTAGTGCTAAGACAACGTTCGCAGCGCGTAAATTTTCCGTTTCTGTGCAAACGGGGAATCTGCGTTCTTATGGAAATCTGGGATTGTGAAATCTTCACTTCTCTTCCTTTCGTCTGGGTGAAGCCTGGAGATCGATACGTATCTACTTCTTTCTGCATATTACGCACAACGTGCAGTGGCCGAAAAACTTTTATTTAGACTGCATACTACAATTTTCGAGGCACAAAAACACATCCCATATTTCATAATACAATTAAATACTATATGATGTCGACCATCGGAGTGATAATAGATACAACACATCATGACAGATTAATTCAAGCGTATGAAACGTCAATGCTATACGATCGCATACGACCAAGTGGAATACGTGGCACAGGTGGTGGCACCGGCTGTGGTACAATGGCTTCGGGCTGGAATCGAAACAATTTCATTTTCTTGTATGCCTAAATTCTACGTGCACCACTCATGCGGAACCACTCTAGTTGCTAAAGGCAAACTCTCCTTTGGAAAGGTACATATATGTATATCGATTTTATGAATGGCTCAGCTCCCCATGCATGGGAATTAGCGGGTTTTTACGAGGGAAACGCTCTATAAAACCAGGTAATGAGCTTTGAATCCTGCGAGCATCATTCCCTGAGCTACAATGGCACGGGTACTTGAGTATTATTGTTTGAGGGAAGACATAATCACAGAGCAGAACATTATTCCGGTCACCGCAACGAGCAATTAGGGCAGTTGAAAATGGGAAGACAGTGCTCGTTAAATAGAAACGCGAATAAATAGAAACGCGAATTTCAAGAAAAGGGAGTGTGCAGATATGACGGAGAATCGCGTGGCCGTCCGCGGCGAGTGGCGCGACGGGTGCGAGTGCTAGTGGCAGGGCATGGTAGCCTTCAAGCGAGGCAGTGCACAGGTGGAAGCGCATAGGTGACGCAGCCACGCTCTGCCGGGCTCCCAAGAGCAATCGATTCGCAAGTCGTAGTGGTGGCGCCGCGAGTGAAACGCCGCGAAGCGAGTCTCCGTCATATCTACACACACACCTTAGTCGACTGAGTAACCGTGGTGGGCAGGGCGATGGTTACGGCTTGCGCTCGCCCACCCCTCCAGTAGCAGAGGACGCGAAAACTCGTTTCCAATGATAGTCAGTGGTAGGGAAGTGGGCCCTGTATCTCAGTTTTTTTGCCGTTCCAAGCCGTTCTTTCTCCACTGCCGCTCTACCTAGAGTATCTGTTGTCACATTCTACAATCGTCGTAATTGTCCGGGTGATGGTTGAGACACACGCTCAGTGAGGTCACTAAGGCCGCGGTCATACTTTGCGCAGCTGCATTAGTTGACGCCGACACCGGCGTCAACTAATGCAGCTGCGCAAAGTATGACCGCGGCCATTTGCCAGCCGCAGACGACGGCGTCAATAGATAATCCGCAGAGTTTGCGAAATTCTTGACCCAATCACACTACAGTATGGTGATTGTGGCCGATTCGAATCTTGGCAAAACGCCAAGATTCAAATCGGCCACAATCACCATACTGTAGTGTGATTGGGTCAAGAATTTTGCAAACGCTGCGGATTATCTACTGACGCCGTCGTCTGCGGCTGGCAAATGGTTGCGTGAGTTTGACGCCGGTACCGGCGTCAACTCACGCAGGCACCTGCGTGAATTGACGCCGGCACCGGCGTCAACTAATGCAGCTGCGCAAAGTATGACCGCTGCCTAACCCATGCGGTGACCACGCCCATTCGCGCGCGGCTGATTGCAAACATACACGTCGAAACACAAACAGAACTTTAGCTCAGCGAAGTAGCAGAATACCGAACGCAGAATAATGACCGTATTGATCGATGAAATGGGGGAACCACATCTTGGCAACTTGCAAGAGCAGCCGGCTTTGAGACAACTCGGTCAGTTGGCGAAAAGTCGCCGCTCGCGGCGATCCGACCTCAAGCCGATGTCAAAATCCGTGTGTTCCAACATACACTCAAATCGCCTCTTCGGATGCGTTCCCACTGGTCGAGTGGGAGAACCTATATAGGAAAGGTCCAAAAGCTTCTTGGGTGTCACCCTCAGCTGCTCAAGTGACGTCCGCTATCCAGGGGCTGTTTAGGTAACATACTCCTACTTCTGAAGTGCATCATATGTGTATAGCTATAGTTCATACTTACTTCAATGAAATGTTCAAAAGGTATGGGATTCTCATATGCTTGCATATCTGTCGGTCGTCGCTCCATTCGTTGGTGATGTGGGATTCCTCGAGCCGCTATGACTACATCATCGATAACAATGTCTTCTTCTGAAGAGTTCATATTGATTTTCTGCTATAACGTCGTAGCAAGAAGCCTTGCAGTACCAGAGATGAGGTTGTGATGATAAGGAAGGAAAATTGTTAGTTAAGTGAATTTCCATACATATATGACCAGATTCATAATCTGAGGAATTCCCCTGCGAGAGGCTATATCGCCTTCTGATTGAAAATTCGTACTTATTCATATTCACAAGCTTTCCAAATATCTGTTTTATTCACATTTCATTTCAGGTCCTGCTGCGTGCGGTAGGCTATCTTCGAAATAACCTCTTTGATTATAGTGAATTTTCTTTCTCAAATGAAGAGACGCATTGACATTTGACTAAGCCCTCCCTATAATGGCTCATTACTGCGGTACTGAAGACCACCTTGCTTCCCGTTGAACATAACGGTTCCCGTTGAACAAGTTGAACATAATATTCCTGAAGCATGGTAACAGTTTTTAAAAAAATTAACCAAGACTCTGATAATTACGCGAGTTCTACAGGGAGGGTGACATGGGATGCTAAAACTTTGTGTTGAACTATTACAAAAATGAGAGTGAGAGATCTAGATTGTACAGAATTTAAAAATTGAAGCGTTTAATTGCCTCATGCACCTCGATAGCGATCCACCTACCGTCTTCTTTTCTGAAGCGTCGACGAATCGACGGATGCGATGAAATGAATTTATATGAAGCTGCGTTGAGAGCACCGCTGCATACACCAGGGCAGGCAAGCATCCATCTAAAGGAAGAGCCAAAAAACATGTTTGGTAGTGACTGTGCTGCAGTGCAAAACCATAGAGTAAAGTATGAGGGACCTCAAACTATTTCTCAGGTTTTCACCAGTTTCATTCCTCCTTTTCACAATTGCAACACTACCAGGTACTTCTATTTCATATTCACTGATACACCAAAATTATCGCCCCGACTAATTCAAGGATGCTGTGTTATGAAGGAAAACTTGGTCTCACGACAGCATCCTAGTGGGGCCGGTCCATACGTTGCGTCGGGAGGGCTGCATTCACAGGCAGCGAGGCAGAGCACGGGGGAGGTGCGGAGATAACACAGGCAACGAGACAAGTTGGCCGCTTCCATACTTTGCGCATCGACGCCGTCACGCGCGTGACGGCGTCGGTGCGCAAAGTATGGAAGCGGCCGTTGGCATAAGTGGAGACGCGGTTACGCCCTGTCGCCGGCGTAAAATACGAAAGTGACCTAACAGCTTCCTCATTGTGGGCTACGCAGAAAATCAGCAGCTTACAAAAATCAGAGCTCTCGATGCATTTATGGTTACTCACTGCTATCAGGATAAATGGAAAAATTGACTGGATCTTCTACAATCAGGGCACACTCAGGTGTCGAGGAAAATGCCGCTTCAGTGGGACTACCTCCCTCAACGGGAATGCACATACGATCCTTTCTTTCAACATGTACATAACCCCAACAGTATCAGTAGCTTATGTCAGCATAGTTTTACTAAATATTTCGTTACTGTAATTTTCTGTTGATCACTCAAATTCAATCAAATTACCTACATAATCGGGGGCAGCTGTCGGCACGTTCCGCTTAGCATCTAACCTAAAACCACTGGTGACCTCTGCAGTTACGATCCCTTGTCATTGAATCTTTGATTCCCGGGTGTGTGCACATTTTTGGGAGCCCGGCAGAGCGTGGCTGCGTCTTCGCTGCACTTCCACCCATGCCACACTGCCTCCTGCACTCAGGCCACCCTGCCTCCTCCATCCATCCCACACTGCCTCGCTTGAAGGCTGCCATGCCCTGCCACTGGTACTCGCACCCGCCGAGCGGATCGTCGCGCGCGGTCGCGCGAAAATCCGTCATAAGTGCACACATTCTCGATTCCCTGTCTACAGTCATCCGAAAATTGGTGAGCAAATCAGAAGCCATGCCATACACGACCAGAAATCGCATCCATGACATCTATCGAGAGGATTAATCACTCGTTTTTTCAACATTACACTTCAAGAAATATATCGTAACCTACTTGCATACCAAGCAACCGCAGCAGAAACAACACCAACAACCGAAAAAGAACGTCATCGTGAAGATTCCCAAAAAGATGGTCAGTTGCTCTCGGGTTTTCCCTGAACAGACAATCACGTTTTATCAGCTGTGAGATACATGCTCTACAACATGGACCTTTGATTATAGGCTCGTTGATTTCGTCCTCCGAATCCAACAGAATTCGTAGAACCACTATCACCATTAGATTCATAAACGTAACCTAAATATCACTCGGGTCTCACCGTAGATAACAATTCGAAACCTTTATTTTTATCACATTATTATGGCATTATTACTATTATTGTTATTATTGTTCATTATAACTATTAATGTTATTATTGCTATTATGATCCATATTATTAGTATTAATTATATTACGGTCAGGCTATCGCACAGTACTGCGTAAATAAAACAACAGAATCATATATGGGAGAAAGGATCGATGCTGACCAACCGACATCGAAGAAGTCCATATCGGACTGTTCCACATTATGATAAGCACAGTACTGAGCGCTAGCCCGACTTGTATTTCTTTAGATACCTATCACTACTTGGAATTTCACATAGTTTTCCGGGCGTTACGTTCCGTTTTCTTATATCGAAGGGCGAAGTATGTTCATTTTCTAAGCATTTAATGCTCAAAGGAATCGTTCATGGGAAAATTAGTTCCTTTGTTACCCTCATATTTATGTTGTATTTGCCTAACAAGGGCCGCATGCCAAGTTCCACGCGAAAAAGTGAGAATTTGGCTAAGATACAGCTCCCTAAATTCTCGGCCGGGTGGGCGGGCCTCCGAGCAAAAGCCGCGTCCCGTCGTCCTCTGCGATTGGAAACGGAGAATGGAACTGTCTACGTTTTGTTTCTACAGTGCGTCTCCAAGCGCAGCGGACGACAGTGTAGGCAGTTGGTCGGAGACTCCGCCCACCTGCTCAAGACACCCTCATATTTATGTTGTATTTGCCTAATAAGGGCCGCATGCCAAGTTCCACGCGAAAAAGTGAGAATTCCGCTAAGATACAGCTCCATAAATTCTCGGCCGGGTGGGCGGGGCCTCCGCGCAAAAGCCGCGTCCCGTCGTCCGCTGCGGTTGGATACGGAGAGTGGAACTGTTTACGTTTTGTTTCTACAATGCGTCTACAAGCGCAGCGGACGACGGTGTAGGCAGTTGGTCGGAGACTCCGCCCACCTGCCCAAGATTTTTTGGTCCTGTATCTCGGTCGGATTCACATTTCCTCGCGTGAAATTTGGCATGCGCCTCAAATTAGGCAAATACAACATAATATATGTGTAACAAAAAACTCATTTTTCCGTGAACGATTCTTCAAGCCTACTGTCTAATAAAGATCTAGTCATTTACCACTGCATATCCCTTCCCTAAAGAGAGTTTCCACTTTATGAAGATCCAAATGATTTAGCGGCCGATACCTCTTGTTACAATGACATCGAGGCTCAATAAATGGATGAAAAATGAAATGTGTCGTTCAACACTTCAGCTGAAACGGTCACTGTTGGGAGTTTAGATACTTCAGGGATCGATAGTTTTGTGTTCGATTGCATGGTCTAACGGTCAAGACAAATTATTGTTGATAGTACCACATGAGTAAATGAATCACATACTTTGCTATCACAAATCTAGGATGTATCTTGATCATCCATGTAGACCGCAGTATCAAAAGACGTACGCCATTTTTGGAAACCCTAGGCAATTCAGCGGTCGATACATCGGGAAATAATATCAGAACAAACAAAATATGTTCACCCAATGGCAATGAGCATCAGACATTTCTGTTATAGCGGCCATATAGTAGTAGTAAACAGCGTGTATCGGCTTTCATCCCATCAACTTTCTAACGGCTCTTATCAGACTCTGTTAGCCGTTAGCAGCTTTGATAAATCACCATCAAGGTCCCTGTTCCCTGCAATACCTGCGACTGTGAACAGTCCATTGTCAGCCGGAAAAGCGAAACGAACTTGGTGACATTTGCCTTCTGACGGTCCTTAGGATTTAGCGACGTCTTTTGACGCTTCTTATAGGATCTTATTACCCGTTATCATTTTGGACCACTCACAATAAATGTCCGCGTCCACGCCTCAAAACACCTGTGACCACTGCTTGGTCCATTTGGTCAGGAGACTTCGTAAAGTATAAGAGTGATCTAAGTCAAGTAACTTTTCAAACAGACTTATCAACCCCGAATATTGAATTCTGTAAGGTAGCATTCATCGTAGCAGTGGAAGCAAGTGACCGCTGCCGTCAGTGCGATCGCGTCGTAAGAGATTTCAGATTTCAAGATCATCAACAAACAAGCTACCCTCATCATCCAAAGAAGTTTAACGTTAGCGTTTATGTTTCAATAGAATTAATTGAGGTACATGTGGAAACCAGATGACAACAACACAGCAATATCGCGTTCTCCCAGATTGCTTGGTCCGTTACAATTTCTTGGATGTACAACAATCAGCAAGACGTTCAGTTTGAAGTTTCAAGGCTTCCATATAGATGCTGACTTTCACCCAGAAATTCTATAGCTGATGTATATGGATCATGAAAACAGTGACTAATTTCATATTAAAGCTTTTATGAAAACAAATGTTCACATTGAGTGAAAACGTTTACCTACAGCTGACACAATGAATATCAAGCATCCCCAGCTCTGTGGTTCACCAGATTCCCTCTCTTGAAACATTATAAATATAGAAAGGTAGCAGACGAACACGTGTGGGAATCCGTGGTTGTACAGGGTTCACCAACCACAGGCATGACTGATCAATAGCGCACTATGGTAATTTTCGAAATAATCTCCACTAGACCGACAGTAACAGTATCAATAATTTTTATCAAACAAATCTGAACGACATAGATAATGAACATAACTGTACATAAGAAACTACCTAAACTCTTCTAATCTTTCGTGGCCTTGGACCGAGTTCTTTAAGGGGAGTATGATCTGTAATGCTCACAACATGAACGCCGGCAACCGTGAGACCTTTGACACAGGTCATGCGTCCAGGACCAAGCCCTTTAACCTGGAAACCATTTCATCAATCAGAACTCATAAAAACAGTGTGCCGCACAACTTAACCAACCTGCACCCGTACAGTTCGAATTCCTCTTCGAACGAGTTTTTGACCAGCAGCGACTCCCGTTGTTTGACCAGCAATCGTCGTTTTCTTACGAGCATGCTTGAATCCTTCCAGCCGACATGACGTGTAGATGATTACGTGATTCTAAAAAATCTCAATATTAGAGGAGTATGCATAAGATCCGTTCGCGATTCGCAGACCTGCCTCATTCATGCCTACCTGATGAAAAAGGAGTAAACGACCATGAAACCCACCTTTTTATCCATGACTGTTACCAAGGTATTGTTTTTGGTAGCTTTAATGTACACAATAGGCAGATCACAATATGGAATTCCATCGAACTCCGTTTTCAACGTCTCGGCAGTAGGTAGTCGTGACTCTATACTTCTTAGGTTGACAGCGATGAATCGTCCTGCACCAGCTGTGCCTTCCATTACCTCCTGAAAAAAAGCCCTAAATGAACACTTATTAACGCATTTCATAAGAAAGCAGACCCGATCACTCACAACCGATTGAACCTCACCTGAGCAGCTCCACTGATTTTTGTACCGGCTCGGTGAGCATCTCGAATACTGTCGAGAAGCGCAGAGGATACCGAGAACGGACGAGCTTGAAATTCAGGCAATATTGTAGTTCTTTTCAATAGAAGCCTAGAAAAGTCGGTTACCAGCCGCCTAATAGCAGCGCACATTCTCGGCCTGGAAAGAGAAAACTTCATATCGAAAAATTTGTTCATAGAATCCCAACGCACAACAAGTCTCCATCCTGACGATGATGCTTTGCGAGCCCCACGGAACCGCTAATTCCTTTGCACACAGAAATACCTTGAATTAAATCCCAACCATTCAAAAACAGTAACTTTGTAGTAAATAGTAAAACCACGGTAGATGACCGTGCGTTACTTGAATCTACAAAAATTCATGATTTTATTGCTTTGTTTCTAGAAGTAGTATAACGCAGAACATCAAGATCATGACATGTCTATAAGACATTAAATTATGTAATAAATAAATGTACATTCACGGCAATAAATAAATATTAAAACGAAAAGACACAATGTCAGCTACGCTATCGCCATATATGACTGTTGTATTCGAACGCACCACCTGCAGAGAGAGCGATATCCTCGTCATCGCTTAACACCTGAAGTTTAGGGTGAGAAAAAACTGAAAAGCAGAACTAAAGACAGCACGCACCAGGTAATGATCACTCTTTGAATCTCGCCGTGTGTGCTGCAACATTTTAGGATTATTTAAAGGAAAAGAAAATATGTAGAACTACCTCGAATGGTAACACTGATCCAACTGCCGGAGTTTCTCTTTCTGCTTGACAGAAGTCGCCTTAAAATCGGACACCAGTTTATAGGTACTACATTTGGTTATAAATACTTCACTCGGATAAGTATGAATCCTACTTACTTCGGTAGCCCGTATCAGGCCGGTTCAGTGATGGTGAAACATGCCCTATCATAGGTCTGAGAGTTTTCAAACGTAGAAGAACGTAGTGCAAAGTGAACGGTGAGACAGAATTAGCAGAGTTCTAAAACAGGGAATACTTGATAACAAGGGGTAGGGGGTAATAAAGTTTTGCACTCACTATGATTTGGTTTTTCAGAGAGTCCACTTCCAAGAGCAATTTCTGCAAGACGTCTTCTTTAGAAAGAGTGCCTCTAGGAACGTAGCTCCTCCGCGCAGGTATCGTTGCTTCTGAAGCAGGACTTTTCCAAAAATGCCAATGCCCTATAGCAATGCCGTATAGTAGTTCAATGAAGGCCACCTCGAGAAGAACTCGGCACATGAAAACGACTAGCCTCAACCATCCCATCCACATCAACATATTCATCTAAAATAGATATATAATACAGCACGGCTGATGACCACATGTGGCCTCTTTGTAATTGCTGAAATGTTTTCGCGGTCTTAATACAACTTTCCTTTTTTAATTTCCTGAGCTTCTATATTCAGACGAATGGTTGTTTTGAATAAATTGTGATCTGTAGGTATGACTAAAGATGATGTATGATTGGGTGATCAGTAATGAAACTTGACGTCTTACAGGGTGCGTCAGAAGTATTAACCGCGTGACAAAGCATCACCATACTAGGAAGGGATGAGGTATCAGCATGAGTTCCACTGTTGTATGTGATCAACGAGCAGCTCCCATTGACTTATTATAATATGCCTACAGAATTCGATAGAATCCCTGTGACTAAGGCACAATGACGAAGAGGGCGAAGAAAAGCAACTGCCGTGGGTCGGAGGTAATCACCGCAGAAATCGTTCCAAGCTCTCGTAAAAGTGATCTCAAAACAGCGAGTAAATTGTGAGGAGCAGAGTATGCTTTGCGCCACAGAATGCTCAAAACAGGACAATCGGATGTCCTACTGCCCAGAAAACCTGAAGAGTCGCTTTACCAAAACGCTGCGCCGTAATACTGAAATTCCACAAGCGCGGCTTTATACGGCTCAAAACCGGCCAGCACAAATAAATAAACAATTTCATCAAGAGACACGTACACCCTAGACAACACCCCGGCTAATATTCAATTCAGATGACTACGGGAAGCAACAAAACGAAAGGCGTAGTCACGGCAGCAATGGTCTCACAGAGTCTCTACGACTCATCACATTGTTGTGATCACCATAAACATGAATCTCAACGCGCTCAATATTCCCTTTGTAGTATCTTGGACAGTGAAGCTGCACTAGTTCCCCCACTTTTCCTTGTTTTCCGAAGACATCAGTTGATGATCATCAATAATTTGAACAAATTTCATGCTGATATCTCCTTTTTAGTTGGAATGATAAGATCTGCCAAGCGATCAATGCTTTTACCGCACCCTCTACTTCGCACCGCAGTCGCCATACGATACGGCAAAAGTATTGAGTATAGGATCGCCACACGGTTGCGCCGCAAGTACTACAACCTTGCTGTACCGAAGTTGCACAGTCAATACTGGAGACCAAACGTAGCTGAAGCTCTTCCAGAGCGCTACGATGCTAGCGACGAGAGGAAACAAAAGAAGATGAGGAAAAAATGTAGTGGGACGCATTGCCATGGGTATTATGGACCGATAATCTAAACAGAACTGAATTCACCTGAGCTGTCATCATTTTGGTGTGAAGCTCCAGATATTAAGGGCTTTTTGGATGGTGGATAAGATTCATCATTACCATCGAACTCTTCACCGTTTACAGGACTCACACACTGTAATATGAAAGGGACTGAAGAGATGGGGATTACAGCGGATAAACAATGATAGTACTACCGCGCAATCTTCTTCACAGTGCTCATTTCGAGAGTCACGTTCAGCTTCCAGGAGGCTATCATGCGGTACAAACTCGCCATTCTTCATGCGGACCTTCGCTGTGTAAACGATAGGCCTGGGCCAGTTCTGCAAAGGAACTACTAGCATCACGATGAACTATATCGGACATCTGAAGCCTGTCTCGGATATATCTGTCAACCTGTTGCTCCGCTATCTCTTCAGTTGTCTTCTCATTGAGTGGTCGAACTCGCGGAACTCCTTCACGAACAATGCCAACCATATCTAGTAACTCTTCCTCCCATATTTCACAGCTAGTCGGAATGCCCTCTACCTCCCACCTAAAAAATACATATAAAACCGTTCCGAAACATACAATTCATTTGAATGTACCGCATGCTCAAAAGACTAACTTTTTTGTTGAAGTGAGGTGAATTGTACGCAACTCCTCGTTATCAACGAGGCACGCTCTCTGGGCATAGATGTTCTCATTGGCATATGGCAGGAAGTGTTCTGAAAACAAAGTCCCGAGAGCTTCATTTTTACAACACACTCCGCAGCTCAATATTTTGAGCTTCCTTAAAGTTCGCGAGAAAAAGTACAAGAAAGTGACGGTTAAATCTATCGGACAAGTCTAGTTGGTCGAATCACACCACATCTGGGGCTTGGGATCGGATGATAGGATAAATTGAGATAGCTCGATTCAAACGTCACAAAAACGAATTACTGAGATCATCGACTGGGAGGTGGTAAAAACTTGGCAATGTAGGTGGTAAATGAAATTGAACGCTAATCCAAAAGAGTGCCTTCAGTGCAGAGTACCAATGATACATAAAAGTAGCTTACGTCGTAAGTAATCGATTATATCAGCGCTGCTTTCGCCTTCCATTTGTCGTTGTGCTATTATGGATTTGATGATGGGTGGAAGTCGCATTCGAATGTCATGGCCATAGTGGTCTCCACACATCTCGATGGTTACGCGACTGCAATATATGTCAGACTTCTCCAAAAATATCTATTTTAAATTGTCTGAATAAATAAATAGTTAAACTCTGAGAACATAGGCAACGGCAAATTTAACCCGAATTTGACGCAACGACTCCCAATTCCTCCCCCCCCCCCCTCCCCTCCAACGGAAAACTCGCCAGTCTTCTTGACTCCACCCTATGCTCTATTTAACACTTTCACCCTTCGTCAATAAAAGAATACAGAGACAGAGAAAAATAGCCCGTTCTGGCACAGAACCTTCTCTCGCAGGTGATGTAATGACAAATGCTACGAACTCCTATTGTGATAATGCAGGGAATAAATCCCTTATCGACGCCCACACAGGGCAACGAAGCTTTCCGTCCCTCTGGGGTATTTGGATAGGCACCAGATCCGTCTCGGTAGATGAAAGGACTGACTTGTGCATCGAATGCCCCCCAAAATTCACTGTATAAGCGAATCGCATTCACCTGGCACCACGACTCTGAAAGAAACTATTGGGTCGGGGAATAAGTCATTGCGGTTTTTTTAACCCCGTTTTTCACATTGTCCTTTCATCTTTCGACAATGCTTATATATGATTTCGATAGAGTTTTTTTGCTCTACAATACGATACTATCCGTTTTTCGATTTCTTTGACCACATAATATTTATCAGGTTTGGAAATGGTGTAATCTGAAGGCGAAAAATTGGCACTTGCGCACCTCATCTCTCTCGTCTGCCATCGAGACCAAAAAATGTATGTGTAGACACTTCGATAGAGCTTTTTCAGCTCTACAGAATGGTATCACTTTTCATTCGAATCGCTCAACGTTTTGATGTTTTTAGGACTCACAAATGCAGTACTCGTAAAAGTATGCATTTTCGTTATCTTCTCTTCCTCGCCTACCGTCGAGATTGTAGAAGATGTGCATGTATGCGTTCGATAGAGCTTTTTTTGCTCTACAAGGTGATACCACTCTGCTTTTGTATCCTCTCATATTTTAGCATGTAGAAATAAGTTTCCACCTAATTTTGTTCAAAATTGCGTAATGAAAATAAATTTTTGGCAGAATGTTTTGTATTTCTCGATAGAGCTCTTTTCGCTCTACAAGATAGTGTTTACGGTTTTTGTTCAAATTGTTATTTGCCATTTTTTAGATAATTAAAAGTCGACGAAATCGAGCATTTTCGTCACATGGTATCAAAAATGCTCGATTTCGTCGACTTTTAAATGATCTAAAAAATGGCAAAAATTGATTTGAATAAAAAACTGCAAACACTATCTTGCAGAGCGAAAAGAGATCTATCGAATAGTAAAAAACGCTGAACCAAAAACTCACTTTTTCACGAAATTTCGAATAGAAAAACGGGTGGAATTTTATTCCTACATGTTAAAATATGAGAGGGTACAAAAGAAGAGTGGTATCTTCTTGTAGAGCAAGAAAAGCTCTGTCAAATACATATATGCACATTCTCTCCAATCTCGATGGTAGGCGAGGAAGAGGAGATAACGAAAGTGCACACTTTTGCGAGTACTGCATTTCTGAGTCTCAAAAACAGCAAAAAGAGAGCGATTTGAATAAAAAGTAGTACCATTCTGTATAGCTGAAAAAGCTCTATCGAAAACATATACACATATATTTTTTGATCTCGATGTTAGACGGGAATGATGAGGTGGGCAAATGCCAACTTTTCGTCTTAAGCTTACTTCATTTCCAAACCTCATAAATATTAGGTGTTAGAAGAAATCGAGAAACAGATAGAAGCGTTTTGTAGAGCAAAAAAAGCTCTATCGAAATCATTCATAAGTTTGTCGAAACATGAAGAAAACAATGTGAAAAACGGGGTTTAAAAAACCGCAAGGACTTATTCCCCAACCCAATACAATACGTGGTGCCAGGTGATTCCCAACAAGGAATTAATAAACGCCAAAAACCTTGACCTTTATCCTTTGAAACTCCTCTCACACGTCTTTCTCTAATCCCCCTCAACGTGAGATTACGTGCTGAGTCAACACTCTCATGAAAAGCGATGGAACAAAGATGGCTCACTGCAAAAAATCTATTTTCAACAGAGTTATTATGAATTGAGGATCGGAGTCATTTTTAGACCAAGGGAGAAGAAATAACCATGTGCTGGGTTACTGAATCAGTGCAAAGAAGGTATGCTCACCCGTCAGCATGCTGGGTTCCATGGATGTACGCAGTGCAACTATGACCCATACGATATGGACCTACGCGATCGCGATCGCTACCTGTGGCATTGTTTGAATTCACAAATCCACTCCTAAAAAAATGTGGGGATATAATAATAAAGAATATCTGCAGAAACGGGGAAGCAGGGTTACAAAAGTATAAGTGGACACACCTGTTGCACGCCATGAAGATGCCTTTTCCACGCTGGCGTCGTTTTGAACCAGACTTGTGCCGGAAATGTGCACCTCCTTTCAGTTCTAGCCAGCGAACGAAACGCTAAATAAAGTTATGCATATCTTCGTGATGAGTGCGTAAATAGAAGCAGAACAATAAAAAGATCAACAAATATCAGCAAATCCCACCTTAAACTCATCCATGTTACCAAAAGTCAATTCGTGAATTTGAGGATGCACGTCGTGTTCAATGCTCAGATGTTCATGAAAGGCGGTGCGCGTAACAAATTCCATGAAGCACACACCACAACAGTAGTACCGCTTCTTAGAGGTGTCACCAAAGCTTTCATCTTTCGAATGTCCAGGACGGCACTGTAATGATTGAAGATATTAGACGATAGGTTTATCAACGTTCTCAAAATCTCAGCGCGGCATGTAGTATAGCAGTCATTTTGCCTGTTCACTTCTCTGCCAAATACTAGAAGAAAATCGAGTAGCAAAAGTCAACCAGTGTATATTCCAATAGGAGGTGATGACTTTAAAGTTCTTACAATGAAAAACAATAAGCAACTACTTCAGGTAAGCTGCTGAGTCTAATCACTGATGGTTTTAAAAAGCAATACCACTAAAATGTCGGACAGTAGACTATGTAGGTTTACGATCAACTGTTTTAAACGATAGTATGAGTAGTATTACCCCGTTGGTCCGATGATAGTCTATCGTCCTCATTGCGACCATCTTACCGCAGCCATAGGGACATCGATTTCGAATACCGGCTGTGAGATGACGACGGGCGGCGGTTTCAGTAACCACAGATTCACGCTGAAAAAGGTTTCCTCTACTGCTGAGAAGAAGAAGGAGAAAACAATACTGAAGCTACTGAAAAGGGGCCGAGATCCAGCACGATGGGAAGTTTCTGCCCTATAGCAGCTATATAGAATTCTACTTTTCTCAACTTTCACATGGACCGAAGCTTCTTCCTTAACGAATAGAAGGTAAATAAGAAACGCGAACCTTCTACAAAACAGATGGAGTGAGAATGAAAGCATGTTCGCAGGCTTTCTGAGGGCAACGACTGTTGGAAGAGAAGCAAAACTAATGTAAATCTCGTCGTACTCCTCACAGCAATCCAGTCTTCCACTTTATTGTGAACAAGCTAGGTTCTGATAGTTCTGCGATCAATCTACGCACCAGCACGCTTTAAAATTGAAGACCTGGTTTTCAAAAGGGACGTTCTTAACCGATTCTCCTAAAATACGATGTAGTTTCTTTTCGGCTCTTCATCTATTAGGTCTATGCAGAATAAATGGCCGAAACGTAATTGGCCATAACTTCGCTCAGACACAACTTTATTTGTCGAAATAAAAACCATTCGAATCTACAGAATTTTGCCAACGATCTGGTAAGGAAAATATACCATTACGATCAAATTCTGGATTGCTAGAATCAATAAAGTCAAGAGTGGCATTTTTACCGTGCATAATTTTCCTGCCGCAGGTTTGCATCGAGAACCCGGAAAAGTGGTAATCCGTCAGGGATAGGTCTGGGGAATAAGGGGGGGGGGGTGAGGGAGAGGCTCGATGCCTAGCTGCATCATTTTTTACTGGGTGCGCAAAACAACGCAAAACCCCACAGTTCGCAAGTCACACGGCAGAAACTGATCGAGACTCTCCCTCACCCCCCTTATTCCTCAGACCTATCTCTGACGAATTACCACTTTTTCCCGGTTCTCGATGCAAACCTGGGTCAGAAGGAGTTCGCCGAAACTATGCATGTTGAAAATGCCATCGTTGACTTCATTAATTTTCGCAATCCTGAATTTGATCATGATGGCATATTTTCTTTACCAGATCGTTGGCAAGGTTGTGTAGATTCGAATGGTTTTCATTTCGACAAATAAAGTTGTGTCTGAGCGAAGTTATGGCGTTTTGAAAAAAGTAGTCCGTTTTGGCCATTTATTCTGCATAGACCTAATAACTTCAAACCAAAAAAAGTTCAAAGGAGTGTACAGAACAAACGACGGAAAATTTTCGTCGAAATCGAGGCTCCTTTCCCTCCCTAGGCTTAGGCCGAAAAAGACAGATGCTTGACATATGCTTCAAGTAGAAGTAGGGGATATGAATTTAAGTCTAAGCCGAAGGAGGAAAGGAGCTTCGATGTCTGCTAAAAATTGCGTCTCCCCACCCCTTCCCCCCCCCCCCCTCCTCTCAACTTTACCTGACCCCAATTTTCACGACGATATCATTAAAATCAATCCGAAACGACTTCACGATTAGGCTCTTTGTAGTATGCAATTTTAACCTGTATTCTCGTTTTTTGAGTAGTTCTCAAGATACCTCTGGCAACTCACGATCAGAAATGTGAAGGAACACGACGAAAATCCCGCAATACTGTGAAAAGTAGATCACCGCAGCACTTATCTTATTACGAGGGTGTGAAGTTATTTGCTAGTTTTGTGCTCAAAATATTTCCAATGTGAAAAATAATAAAAAAAGAAAACAAGACGTGAGTATTACAGCTCTACTTCTTAGTACGCAGGGTTTCAAGCCGAGTGCGCACACAATGATAAAGTACAAGAAAAACACTTCAAATTATATAAGTAAAAGCGAAACAGGGATGGAATTTACCTTAGCATCCACCAATTCATAACTTCCGACGTCAACCTCCTCGATCGCACCGATATCCTCCAGCTGCCGTGCAGCCATTGCGTTCTTTGGCTATGCGGTTCCTTGCGATTTCCATCGAAAACTGCGCCCCAACAGCGCGACCCGTGCGTTCCCGCAGAACTCGTCCGTCTTGTTCGTGCGGCATGTTGGGTGGCAACTTCCATGCGTCATCCATATTGCCCATATCCACGCAAAGATAAGCACTGATAAAATAGTAAATAACCGTGGATGTCTCAAAATCAGCACGCATACTCGACAGCTGAACCGCTCGCTGAGGTGTACTTGGAATGATCCTGGGAAATAAAGTTGTGTTGCGATTGGAATAAACCATAATAAAGGACAAAGAAGCGGAAAATTTGCTAGATTTTGGAGCATGAAAGTAGGGGTGCTTCGCAGTGTAGAGGTAGAGAAGGAACGAAATAAAAGGGCGAAAAAACCGAGAAGTAGGGACCCAAAACACGCTCCTCCCTCCCGCCCCTCTGCCTCAGATGCCACTGGGATATATTGCAGACGGGCGAGAGGCTAAGTTAGTAGGCCGTGAAGTTGTCCCACGAGGATGTGACAATGTTCGCGGCTTATTAACTCGTCGTTGCACCAACTCCCAGTAGCAGCGCGACTCGCAATGCTGCGGAATCGTGGTAAAACCCCAAGCCGCGCTTTTTCAAATCGAGTTTCGCTTCATATCACCTCTTCTGACCCCATCTGTTTTCAGAGAACATGTCTTCCCACTTCTCATTTTCTCCTTATACTGCCTTTGAAGAACATGCTACTGCAGCGGTCTGGAAAACTCAATCTTTTCACGGAGCTTGGATTAATTTTGACGTCTGAACACTTTTTTTTTAAAAGGCCTCGACATCAGATATGAAAAATCTACACCTACTGTAGTTGACAAATGAAAGCAACATTCTTCATACCTAATGCTGCACTGCCTACACGTGACGTGCCCGTCACTCTATAGCTATGGGGTTACAGTCAATTTCACAGCCCTGGCTGGCGTGGCCTACAGACTTGGGTGAGAGTGTGTGGCGGGGCGGAGAGTTTGATACACTCTCACCCAAGTCCGTAGACCACACCCTACCTAGCGCTCTGAAATGGACTATAAGCTTTTGATTTGCTTGCATCGCATTGTCAATAGGAATGATTTGACGACTGTTCTCGTCGGAGCAGGACAGATGGCACACGCAAAATTGCGTTTGTCCCATAACCCTATTTGCGACAGAACTTTTTGTGGACTCTACGAATGCAATGCATACGCTTCATTTCGTCTCATTCAAGGCCGGATGTGCATTCCCGAAAAATGGGTACTGCTGAAAAGCTCCAACATACCTTTTCATTCTTTCTTATAAGCAGCAGCGGCTTTGGAATTCTTGTTGTTATTTTATGGTCGCTATAATAGCATGTGGTTTTTGAGTCTCTTTCGCTTTAGCTCATGCTAAAGATATCAAGGAACTATTAAATAGCGTGGCGGTATTTTAAGGTTTTTCCTCACTGGATAGGTCAGAACGTCTGCCTTCATCAGTGAACATCAAAACCAACTCTAAATTCTATCAAGAGGTGAACCTTTTACTCGCGCAAAAAAAGTTTCGTACTGAATGTCGGAGCGTTCATTCTCGCTCCATTTTGAGACTGCTCAGCCGCCTTCACTCATTGCGGTGGCGGCGACAGGCGCCAGCACCCTCTCTGCAAACACTATGTGAACGCAGCCATGCCCGTCGCGGACAGGACTAACGCAAAGTATGACGGTCACCTTACGACACTCGAGAAAAATAAACAGAAATGCAGGTAAGAATCAAGGATCGGAATATACATGCCCCATTTCCATCGTGAGCGTAGAAACTGGGAAAATCCAGTCGAACTATACGTAACCATACTGATCAGCGCTTTTCAATACACCGGCCCATGGAAGGTTCTGAAATCTCCCAGAAGAATTCGGGAAACAACATCCTTAACAACTTTGTCACAACTAAAATGCTTGGGGAACACTGAAGGGCTTCCGCATTTTGTTTGCAAATTGCTTTGTATTTTTTCCTTGTTATTGGCGCCTTTAAATACAACAAATTAATGCAATTGTAAACGATTTCTAATCAATAATCATTCGTCGTTTGCTGAAGCTTAGCAACTCCACTTGTTCAGATTACAGCAGATTCAAAGAAGTGCTGCAGACCGTTTTTCTTATTGGTCCCCTCGTCTCAGTGGATATGCGACATCGACGAGACACTGTCAGTAGGAACGACCGCACTTGGGCAATATGGTGGATGTGTCAAGACCACCAGCGGAGCTCGGGATTTTCTGCTTCGTTGCTTTCATATTTTCTGGTATGTCGTTTTCGCATCTGATTTCGTATAGTAATTCGGGACAACGGCGACGTCGGTCAGACAAATCCTTCGATTGAAGATGACGTGATCGATATCATTATGGAATTGTCCACCGGGGTACTCCCAAACCCATCGTAGATAGGAGGGTTTCTGGAACTGTGAGTACCATGGACGGAATTTATAGACATAGTGAACTCAGACAGCCTTTCACCCTGCCATTCCATCCCGTTCCGTGAGTACCGATGTGAAGCTCATTGTCCGTTCTTCCAGGGCCGATCTTAGCGTTGAAATCGCCGACGATGACCTTGAAGAAGGTATGAACCTTCTTATAAACTTCTCCAATTCCACATATAATGCTTCGAGCTCGTCCTCGTCGTAGCTTGATTTTGGTGCGTAGGCGACGAAGATGGTCAAAGCCGAGATGGAACCCCTTTTTTTCCAATCGCAAACGTCCGATTCGGGTTGTCAGATTTTCGTACGAATCGATGTTCATGGCCAAGTGTGTGTTGACGAGAACGCCCACACCGCCAACGCCTCTCCTGTTGCAAGTTCTAAGGAACAATTCTTCACCAGTCTCGTACACGGCGTGTGGCGGCGATACCTCCTCGGTCAGTCCGATGACGTCGTACTTGAACTTCCTGGCTTGCATCATCAAATCTTCGATACTCGCTTCCGATACGAGGGTTCGTGCGTTGTAGGTACAGACAGCCATCTTAGTCCTTCTCCATTTAAGCAGCCCGTTGTAGCCCTGAGTTTTTTGCAGCCTTTCCCGAGCGGTCCTACACAACGCTGTCGTATGGGGGGCTCCCTCAGGCTCAGAGGAATGAGGCTCATCCTTCCTCCGCGTCTCAGGGCAGGTACACGGTAGTTTTTGGTCCGCGATTAGCCCCCTATCCGCCACCCAGGGTTGCGCCACGTAGCCTTGTCACCTAACGGCTCAAGATCTTTCAGCGAGATCTTCGGTGAAGGAGATCCGTGGTAAAGGAAATCAATCCTACTTCGTCGATATATCAGCCTTCTCTTCTCCTGCATCCACCACTGGCGTTTCCCGGTGTGATTTATGCACCAATAATATTGCCCTTTCCCTCTAATCAGCGATCATCGAGATGCTCCTTCCTCAAGGAACCGCTAAGAATCATGCACTTGTTGACGCGTAGCTTAAGGTGATGCAAGAATAGTAAGTGTGAAGGTTGTGAATGATCCAGTACTCATTTTTTTCTACGTGCCTAATTAGTGCAGCTAGTGGCACTCGGCTACCCTGACTCTCGGCTTGCATCGACGTGTGTCGGCTCTCATTAGGGCGGAAAGGGCATCGACGTTGACTTTTGCAGACCGTTTAATGGTGTAGGAGTCTTGAACGAAAGAAATTATTACTTTCGCGACTAAACCAACCAAGCGGTAACATGGACACCCGCCTCAGGCCTCATTGTGATCTTTCTCTTCATTGGGTGGTAGAGATAAAATGCATATCAGAGTGACAATGGAAACTGGGACGTGGAAGTAGGCCTACCCTCGGTACAAGCTGAGGCAGTTCTGGTGTCATGCCAGAATACATTTATGTATAGAAATAGAAGAAAAAGACATGCCAACTGTTCTGAGAAGTCGCTACAAAGTCTTGTATTCCCTTCAGAGATTGTGAGCCTAACTAGCACAAACTTCGGTTCCTTTGGCAGCCCAGAACTTTATACAACTCCTGATTAGACGATAGAAGTGAAATTCATTGTATTGAGTGCTGCTCGTTGCTTGCGGCTTCAATTTTTCACTCAAGTTCGGGCACAATCTAATTACATTTCTCGGCTCGGTTCGTGAGGTTCTGCAGCCAGCTTGCACAATCTGATGTTCCGAAGAGAAGAGATGCTTTTATCAGTGTTGGTAACAAATCAGATATTTCATTAGTAATATTGGGGTGGTCCATATGTAAGTTCCGATCATCCAGGCCCATCTTCATCCTATCTTTTGTTACTTCATCCTTTATTGATTCAGTGTAATACATACTGTGTGCCACTACTCTGAAATATATTATCAGTGCATCGGGACGATTCAACTCCTGAAAACTTTACAAAATCTGGTCGACGGTCAGCTTGTCTCTGCACCTCTCCATGCCACTCACTTCTTTTCCAGAAAGTGGTTTACGGCCGCGTTCATACTTTGCGGTGCCGGTGGCAGGGCATAGCTACGTATTTGCGTCTCCACTTACGCCACCCTATCTCGTTGCCTTCGTCGTCTCTGCACCTCTCCGTGCCACTCTCTCTGCCTGCGAACGCAGCCACGCCTGGCCGGCGCCAAGTATGAGTGCGGCACTTAGTGCAGATTAAGGACCTGTTAGCGATAAGTTACGGCCATGGAGTGGAGGAAGAAGAAATGCCCATCCAGGTTTCTTTTTTTCCTCAATTGCTTTTGCAAGGGAGGTTGAGTATTGAGTATCACCATGAAAAATCAGAACCTGACTCGTTCGTCTTTTTCGACAGTATGGCTACACGATCAAGTGTTCACATTATAATACCGCTTTTACATTAGTCAATATCAGAAAATAAAAAGTAACAGCGGGTAGCTTTTCTCATTTTCCAACAACAATTCGAAAAATATTTCGATGAGTTTGCATTTTGGCTGTCAGAACTCCCAGATCGTCTGAGAGAGCACGTGCTGCTTGTGTGGTGGTTCACTTACAGTATCCACTGTCCAATCATGTGTCATTGAATCCACAGCCTTCAAAAAGAAAAAAAGTAATTTTTGAGTGAGTGGTGCCAGCGCTGCCTCCTAAATTAAAAAAAATTTTAGTGAGTGGCGCCAGCGCTACCCCATAAGTTGGGAGACCCTACTCTCAACTATTGTGGGCTGGTCCTGCGTACATTAGGGCTATTGGAAGATCCAAGCGGTTTCGTGAGAAGTTAGGCCTCGACAACATCTTCGCAAAATTAGTATGGTACCCAAGAGTGAAAGCGAGCAAATGTGTCGGTTAGTAAACCGAATGTGAAAGGTGGGTGGCACGTTATCAGTGTAGCAATAGAATCGGTAGTCCTTCAGAAATTTTTACAGTAGTAAATTCAAAGTAGCCCGGATTTTTAGTCCACACTGCAGTTTGATGATAGATCTGTCGAGAATCAAAACTCCAGTTCCAGTTATCGTTTGTATCAGTTACTCAAAGGTTTCGTCACGTGTAGTGTCGACACCTTTCTATGGTGCCACCTTGAATTACATCCAAGTATTCATAGGTATCACTCCGCGCCTACGAAAAATGTGCTTGTATCACTCCAGGAAACTGAGCTAAACATGTGAATCTTCTACACCAAACTGCCACATGTATTGCAACCTCACTGGAAAGAATATTAGCTTTGGCTAATTTTTCAATTAACCCGCTGCAATACCAGGAATGCACGCCATTGGTCCGCAAATTTGCAGCACGTGACGAGCACGAGAACGGCGATTCTCCTACATTCCTCGTTCAGACAATCACTGAAAAGCCTCATAAAGGTTTTTTTGTGTCAGAAAGCAATCAAATGAAGCTGACATTAGCCCCATGGTCTATGTAATAGTCAAATACAGGGCGCGCCATAAGTACTGCTACGCGGTGAAAAAAAACCGATTATCTCTGGCAATAGTGCAAGAATAGAAACGGAAGACGGGTGATAAATATTCATAATTATTCTGAACAATATATTATCATCACTTTTCAATTCAACCTCCTTGATTTTGGATGACGGCGCTTGAGGTAGTATTCGACGACAGGACGTGAACCAGTAAGCACTGGAGGACGGTCTCGGAGGAGATATCTCTAACAAGGGAAGGTATTTTACTTCCCATGGAACTTTGAAATGAGACCCGGGGGGGGATCGATAGAGCTCTGAACGCTGGTTATTACTGTGAAAACCAAAATTGCTACCCGGCATTCTGTAGCGAGTCACGATGGGTCAAAGTTTGCCTGTGACACCTCATTGGCGAGGCACTTTACCATCAGCAAGGCCGTTGCTAAGCCCAATCACCCATGAACCCAACCCCGCAGATCTGGAACACTACCAGTAAGCCACTGTGGTCAATTCTGGCTATCCAACGGCCTTGCTGATGACAAAGTGCCTCGCCAATGAGATGTCACAGGCAAGTCACAAGCAAACTTTGACCCATCGTAACTCGCTTCAGAATGCCAGGTAGCAATTTGGGTTCTCACAGTTATAATCAGCGTTCGAAGCTCTATCGATCCTCCCGGGTCTCATTTCAAAGTTCCATGGGAAGTAAAATACCTTCCCTTGTAAGAGAAGCAACACTTCGAAATTTTGAGTCCTTCAAGCTGCCCATCAATGGGACTGGGCGAAACTCGACGTCGACTACCTGCGTTCTGTCACTCGTACCCTGAAACACGTCGTCTTTGGAATCGAGGAGGTTGAATCGTAAAGTGTGATTTGTGACGCAGCCCTCAGAACCACTATAAGTGTCACAGTCGTTCAAAGGCCAGCGTAAAGGAAAAAGGTCTTTCACGTTTAGAACGCGACGCACGGAGCCACACGACATTCTTCAGCCGGCTCCTTCTCCGGTTCATCTTCTTGAATTTTACTTTTGCCTTTTTTGGTGCTATACAGAGTCAAAGGAGCACAGGTCGGCGGCGTCGAGTTGCGCGGTAGCGTTCCACTTTCAACTTGCAATGCGGAACCCTATTCTTGCATAAGGAAATTTTATCGATACCACAACTCCCTCCTACTATTGGCAAAACCCCATGCCACCACAATGCTGCCTCCCCCTCCCCAATGCCTTAGCAACGCTTTTTCTAGATTTCACGAAAATGTCTGCTTAACTTGTTCTCTCATTTTTCATCAGATTTGTCAAATCGCAACAGCTTCCTGTTACTGGAATTTTTTGGGCAATTTCTAACAGCGGATAACAATTTTGTCAGAGCATCTACGTAAGTCCGTAATTGCTTCATCTGCTCCATTCACCTGAGTAAACAAAATCATTTCCTTGATTTCGCCAAAAACTACAGCTAAGTTGTCCAGGACAATAAAGACAAGCCATTGAAAATGTACCAGAGGATGACCTTAGGCACGTTCAGAGTTAACCATCGAGGTAGATAGACGACAGGGTGAATAGTCAGGTAGGCGCAATGAGTGCGATAGGTGTCTATCTTACTGAACCTGCCTTACACAAGAATAGCCCGCCGTCAAACTTCGTGATTTTAGAATTCCGTGGGTTTGATGCTGCGGTTTTGCGGTATCGCAGCCCAAACTCTCAAGGTCGCAGAATCGCGTGCGACAGTGCGACATAGCAAAGTCATAAAATCAGTCGCCAAGTCTTACGGCGGACATAGGCGAATAAAGGAATTGGTGAAGGCTACTGGTCGTATCTTACCCTTTTACCTCATTCATCTGTTCATGACCAGGGAGAAGTCATCAAAATCGATACCCATCTGATCCCTTTCACTTATTCGCCTATTCGTTTGTGTGCAATCGCCAACTCTGAACCGTACCTAAGCTGGGAAGGAATAAGCCACATAATAATTCCGCCAGAATTGCCACAGTGGCTTACTGGTAGTGTTCCAGATCTGCGGGGTTGGGTTCATGGGTGATTGGGCTTAGCAACGGCCTTGCTGATGGTAAAGTGCCTCGCCAATGAGGTGTCACAGGCAAACTTTGACCCATCGTGACTCGCTACAGAATGCCGGGTAGCAATTTTGGTTTTCACAGTAATAACCAGCGTTCAGAGCTCTATCGATCCCCCCCCGGGTCTCATTTCAAAGTTCCATGGGAAGTAAAATACCTTCCCTTGTTAGAGATATCTCCTCCGAGACCGTCCTCCAGTGCTTACTGGTTCACGTCCTGTCGTCGAATACTACCTCAAGCGCCGTCATCCAAAATCAAGGAGGTTGAATTGAAAAGTGATGATAATATATTGTTCAGAATAATTATGAATATTTATCACCCGTCTTCCGTTTCTATTCTTGCACTATTGCCAGAGATAATCGGTTTTTTTTCACCGCGTAGCAGTACTTATGGCGCGCCCTGTATTTGACTATTACATAGACCATGGGGCTAATGTCAGCTTCATTTGATTGCTTTCTGACACAAAAAAACCTTTATGAGGCTTTACCTGTCGTATCAATATACAGCCATAGTAGAAACCCACGGAGCTTAGCGCTTGAGCAGAGATTCACCAAAAATCGGGCGCAACTAATAATTGCTGGTTGTGGCTTGTAACCACAACCCACGGTCAGCCCCGCTCCATAGGGGCGGGACTAGGATATGTAGTCTCATCGGAACTGGTATCACGTTCTGCTCAAGGTCTATATTCTTGGCTGTCATAAGGATAGATTTTACATCCACTGAACCACTTTTTTAAAAAGAGATAATAGCTCTCAGCGCCCTTTCGCCTAGTCACCACTTTGCCGATGTATTCTGAGCTGACGTGAAGAAGCCTTTTGTTATTGCGAAATCAGTTATCGCCTATTGCTTAACCATCTGCTGCTTTTGCGAGCTCTCAGCAGATTCACGCGATTCCAGATGTAAAAAACGCATCACCACACGTGTTCAGGCGCACGCGGCGGTAAACGGACCGAGTTGTCCGCAGCATGCGTCGCGCGGGGCGACGCGACTGGCGGTGGCGGTGGTCGTTGCGGCAATCGATGCTTTCCCGGTTATCGACATTTCTCACTCTCTCACGTCGACAGTTGTGCACTTTGAGTTTCATTATCCATAGTTATTCTATTTGAATTCACTTTCCTCTTTTGTCTCTGAACGTGTGGATAGCGGGTTGAAGCGGCTCGTTCATCCCAAACCTTTTTTAGGCTTAGATAGGATCCACATCCTTGGCTCATAATTACCCATTCGTATAGCTCCTTTTGGGTTATCGCAATGAGGGGCAGAGGCATCCCATTGTGTATATTATTTTTACTGAAGCCTAGAAGTGGAAAGGAACCCCTCCTTACCAGGACTAAGGCAAAGCAATAATATGCACTTGGGTGTGCACATTGACCTCTTAAAAATCCCTGCAGGATGCTCTCATGTGCAACTTCTTATACGATGCCCCTCTCAATGCATAGCACCATTCTTACCACCAGTTTCGTTTTGAATTTGTTTTATGTGGTTATAAATGAGTTTGCCTTCATTGTTTCAGCGGAAGGCTCTAATGAGAACTAACAGCGAAAAGCCTGTAAGATTTATGTAAATTTTATAACTTTTCTAACTCCTCGTTGTTATCTTATAAAATGTCGAGAACTTTTGGGGGGTCAATTCAAGTCGGGGGGGGGGGGGGAGACGCAATTTTGCGTCAAGGTCGAAGCTACTTTCCTTCCCTAGGCTTAGGCTAAAATTGATATCCTCTCCTTCCACATGAAAAAGCATCTGTCAAAGCATAGGTTTCATCTGCTTTAGCCTAAGCCTAGGGAGGGAAAGAAGCTCGACGTTGATGAAAATTTGACGCAAAGTTGCGTCTCCCCCCCGACTTGAATTGACCCCTTTTGGGTGCTAATGGCACTCATTGTTGCGCTTTCTTCCTTCATCCGATACTGTTCTACAGTCTACCTCTCCTTCCTCCTAAAGTTTAGGCAAGAAAAAGAAAAAAAAAAAAGAAAAAAGACCGTACGGGCTGCGCTCCGCTTATTGCGATGACACTTGGCGATACATCAGGTTACTCAAGAGCCTATAACTTTATTATGAGCTTTCCGTCTCAGCGTTGTCTATGGAAAATTGCCACAAATACTTCACTCGTAACATATGACAAGATTTGTTGTTTGTTATTTAGTGCAATGATAGTGGTGCTCAATTCCATAGCAGACCATGCCGCATTTGCACTAGAAATGACGCACGATTTGTGGCTCATAGTCATTTGTTCGGAACAGTGAGCTAACAGCACCAGGACGAAGGGCTACTGTAATCCTCAGAGGTGCGAATTCGATTTGCTCGCAGCGCACTCACAAGTTGACCCCCAACTCGACGCCTAATAACCGCGTTGATGTCTCGCAGCTGGGAATCGCACTCTTACTTTCTCGACAGTGCAAGTGAGGCCTGCTTTTCGGTTGCTAATGTAACTAGAGAATGAAAGGAGAGGAGAGGGACTCACTATCTTCGGCGACCTGTGTTTTGTGCTTTGCCTAAAACATCGGAAGGGGAAGGGTGCTTCATTCTTCTTTCTGCAAGGCTTAGGTAAAAGTGACGCTTGAGTGTGCTGATTGTGATTGTGATGGTAGTAGGTAAAAACGTTAGCGCGGTTATGGGTGCCCTCCACCATTATCATATAAACACCTTTCGTGTGGTTTATAAGGAATTCCTTTTTTACCCAGTCCTCCTTATTTTCCAGATCGTATAATTTGTATCTGCAATGCTGAATTCCGTTTGCGCCATCAAACTCACGTATTCGACTGGCTTATTAATATGTTCAATTGAATTATGACTTTTCAAAGCAACTCTCTACAAGATAGTTCAATTGCACTCCTCACATGCGTATTGGCTATCGCCTTCAAAAATACCTTCTATCGTCCTTCCCCTCGTGAACTCTCTCACTGCCCTAATTCTACTACCATGCTGCCCTAATTCTACTACCATGCTTTAAAAAGTTTGTTATGCTGCCCCCATAGCGAAAAACTACCACAGAAAAACTACCAACAACTATCTCGCATTTTTTAGAAACAAGTTAAGGGAAGGCTAGGCGTCACAAGTGTACATCGACTCAACTAAAATCGTTTGAACAGTCCGCCTCAGCGAAATAACGGGACATTCAGAGCGTGAGATTAATGATTGGGGAAGATGTATCAGTGAACATACTCATAAGATTGCGACTTCTAACAGAGGAAATACAGATTAGTTTATTCGGCGTTAAATCCGATGTTATTTTGTGAGTACGCCACGAAATTTACGCTGCTCTTGCTGAAGTTAGCTCAGTGGCTGTTCGGATCGTACCTCGATCCTTACTGACTTGTTTTGCTCGTAGTGGGATGGACTGAGGCGTGTGAACAGAAAAGTAACCCCTCCCTACGTACTGTAGTAGTCGTAAGCTACATTTTATAGATTTCCGGCAATCTTCATAGTAAAAATTTGGCATAACATTCCACGAGATGTTTGAGAAGTCTTTTCTGAGTAGCAAACGCTTAGTTTTTATAAAATCGTAAGCCAACACCATAGTGGTGGAGTGGCGGAATTTGCGCTTTGGTAGAACTGTGGACAGGCATTAGATACGTATTACCCAGATCAATCGGGGAGAACTGTAAAAATGCGGAATTTGCATTTTTGTGGAATTGCGGAATCCCGGTTCCTCTAATCGCCTCGAATGAATGGAGCATGCATATCGAAACACATTTAATCCTTTCCCGCAGTTTCACTCCTCCACATTTCCACAAAAAATATGCAAGTTGCACAACCATGAGCGATGGTTGTCGGAAAGCATTATTAGGATTTTTTTCAGAATTTCATTCCAAGCCAATTCG
The DNA here is from genome assembly GCA_963978905.1 of Trichostrongylus colubriformis. Lineage (NCBI taxonomy): Eukaryota > Metazoa > Nematoda > Chromadorea > Rhabditida > Trichostrongylidae > Trichostrongylus > Trichostrongylus colubriformis. The sequence continues at coordinate 15,603,963 of OZ022258.1, read as the reverse complement.
TCCTCACACGTACTCAGGTATACCATCACGAAATCAGACGTTACGATACGTGCCGTGCCCCCTTGAAGTCACTCTTTCCTTTAATTCAATCTCTCTCCCTTAATTGTTGAGTTTCAGAAATTTCAACTGCATTCCCCAGTCCACCCCTTTGGTCTGAGGCTGGGGTATTCCATCCTTTTAATTGTTGAAACCTTTTGATCGCGATTCCCTTTTTTGTTGAAGATAAACGGATATGGTGATATTCGCATTTGATAGTTTTTTTAAAATATACGAAGCTAGTTTCAGGACCCTTGGTAATCGCTAACCACTCTGACAACTATGGCGTTTCCTCAGCGATTTCCTATGCCTCCGTTCGGTTAGTAAATTATTTGTCTTTTTAATCAAATCCACTATCCTGATGATTTATATCAAAGCCAGTAAGCTATTAGTCAGTTGTTCACCTTTTTTAAGTCAGGTGTTCATTTAAATCAGGTGTTCATTCTTATAGAAAATAGTGCTTGTTATTATAGCTCTGGGTTCTGTTGATAACTGAACTTCTGACTAACTGAATGCATGATACGATACGATCGAATGTTTGGGTGCTGTTGAAATTTTTGTAGTGGAAGGCATATGTTATGAATTATTGAACTGATTGGGTACCGTCAGCCCGCACTTGACAAGCGTCACATTTTTTGTTTTGAAATTGACAGCATTGCATGCGTGAAAAGCTAAAAGGTATCGATTTTGGCTTTCGGACCCTCCCTTGCGTCACTAAATACATCCGTTGAGTGAGAGCCCGCCTCCCCGCTTTCTTTCCGCAACTCCATGTCTTCAGCCCGATAATTGTATATTGCTACATCGGCACTATCAATGTTGCCCATTCTTGGATTTGACAATGTTCTTTACTCTGGTACTAATTTAGTTTTTATTCAAAATGCTTGATGTCGAATTAATTATGGAAAGTGCCTCCTCATTAAGGTTTCCCACCGCAGCCACAAATATTTTTCAATCCGCTAGGGCGAGGATTTATGCCGCAACAGGTTTGTGGACTTACAACATCACTTTTTTTAAGAAACTAGGAAACGCCTCCAGAGATATACGTGATTGGTCCTCTTCAGATTCCGATGGCCCCAGTGAAACAAAAACCGGTGACAACTGTGTTTGTTGGTAATATCTCTGACAAATGCAGTAATGAATTCATGCAGCAAATGCTTCAGGTATTGTGAACTAGTCAATTTTTTTCCCATTCATGTGCATATAGTAGGTTTCGTTGTCTTGAGGAAATCAATTTATCAAACTTAAGGAATGCGGCACTGTCACAACTTGGAAGCGAATACAGGGTTCAAATGGGAAATTTCAAGCGTTTGGATTCTGTGACTTCGAGGAACCACAAGGAACACTGAGAGCATTGAGAGTCCTAAACGATTTTCAAATTGGAGAGAAGAAACTGGTAGTCAAGGTGAGATTTTGATGGCGGGCTGACAGTGCCATAATCAGGAAAGCTAGCGGCAAGGTTGATTGTGTTTTTTAATCTGGATATGATCATTATAATTTCCCACAACCCACTACTAAACGATTTCAGGCCGAGCCGAAAGTTCGAGAAGAGCTTCGTGCATGGGCCATTCAACATCGGTCGGAAACTGGTAGGGATAGTTTCGTGCATGCATGTTTTATCGATCTAGGGATTAGGAAAACGTTTACTTCGCTTTTCCTCGACTGTCTCAAATTTTAAATGATTGGAGCGCACTTTTCTCTCAATGGTATCAGTGCTAGCTCGAGGGTGGCAAAATACTGTACATAACTAAATGTATAAAACAGTTAGCAAGCATAACGCTGTGGCTCACAATTGCGCTGGTTTCCGGCAACTCAGTTATTTTAATTTCCTGCTTGTCATGAATAATTTAATGAGAGTGTCAACCCTCAAGGGAGTTGTGAAATATCTTTTGTAATTAATACATTACAGCACTCGTCAAAATCTAAAAACTAGCTTAGAAGAACTATCATGAGTTTGCTGAAATTTTTAAGCAGTCAAAGTGACTTCCGCTGATTGCATCGTTGAGAGTTGAGTTGCCTTTGCTAAAGACATAGATGTTAGCTATTGAGACTGGATGCGAAACAGAAAACCTTCATCTTCTGATATAGGCTTCCTGCAGCGAACCAAGTAATCGTAAGGCCATGATTATATGTAGGCTTCGCCCCTCCTATGTCCGTTTCGATTTGTCAACGGGCTCTGAAATGAGTTGTAAGTGAATTAAACTGAAGGAGTGTGGGAGAATAAAGACAAGAGAAGTGCTATGCATTTTCACTCTTCATGTCCAGAACATGTGACCGTAAGCAGAAGGATGGAACGTAACTAGGAAGAGCGCTGAAGTGGCAGTGTAAGTACGGGTCACGGGATTATCATTCTCGTTTTCATTTTGTTGCGCTATTGCTCAATCAGTCAAATAACAACACTGGTCGGAATAAAAATGTAACTTTTCACTGCCGTCATGTACTCTATCAGGCCACTCTGGTCTTGACTTACACTTGCTCCATCGTTAGAGGTTTAGCTCTCATTTCTTAGTCACAAAATTTTATGGATTCCATCCGTCTAGCTATATTGTAGCATGTGGTGCGTTGTATTACGCTTTCTCATCACCTTTTTGCATATGATTAATTGAGCAGTAAATGTTGATCTCCGCGGTTTGTGAGCCATATGTCTCACAATATGTTTTCTCATTCAGCTGTTCTCGCTCTACTTATAATTTCCCCACCACCAGAAGTTGTGTTCAGCATGGGTTGTCTGCATCGTAAAGCTGGCTGCGCGCTCTTCATTTTTGCGAGAGTTTAGAACTGCCTCAGATTATTACAGCTGCTCGATTGCCAAAATTCGCCATAACTCATAAACTTGCATGTTTTACCGTCAAATATTTTTTCAATCGCAAATGAAGCGATGTTGACAGCAGTTGCACAGCTCTGAGCCTGTTGTTAAGGGCTTCATGAGCATCGAAAAATTGGCTGCTATATGTTTTCAATATCAGGTGCCGACGCAAGTATGTGATCATTGGAGCGAATACTTGTTTTCGTCAGCAGCAACTGATAGCTGTTGTCTGGAACTAATCTACTATTTTCAGGGAAGCCTGAACTCAAGTTGAAGGAGGATGAGTTGCCAGCCGATGAAGAGGATTTGAAAAAAGACGAAGAAGTTCGCCTGAAGATTTTGGCTTGGATTGATTCCGATCATCCTCAGCTTGTGACGCTGGCTGAGGGTGAGTTTTACACATCTCATATAATCTTGCTGGTTCTTTAAAAAAGTGGCTTAATGTTTGCAGATGGAGAGCTCTCGGACAAAGAAGCCAAGGACGCGAAGGTATGTTGTCCACCTGTGAGAAAAAATCATAAAAGATTCATTTGATAAGTTCATTTCGTTTAAGAAAGACAAGGAGAAACAGAAGGATGAGAAAAAACGAGAAATCGCAGCGGATAGTAAAAAGGTGGGCTTTCTAACATACGTACTTGAACTGCATCCTAGTACCAACTCCGGTGACGCTCGGTACGACGTTATTTGGGATTGTGGTATGCGTTTTCACATCACATGCTTAGTGTATGCTTAACATTTTCTTCATTTCTCCTTTTACGGTGGGTCCTGAAAAGGCAAAAGAATACGAAGCTTTCAAATATTTACACATACATACTGTCTTTCCGTTGTTGTAGTTGTTTACCGATGTTAATACCATCGAGTATCAATCTTTTTGGCATTTGTGGTTTAGTCAATTGTGTGAGCTGTTATATCTATAGGTGGCAAGACGGATTGCCCTATGCGAAGGTAAGTTGTCCTATTCAAATCTCCTTTGTTTACCATAATATATATGACCTACTACTATTACTACTGCTACTGTAACTACTGATATCTGTCGTCCGTGCTCTCTTACACGTATAAGCGCACACACGATAGGCTCTTTAGACGTTCTTTGACTGTCTCCATGTCTGTCTGTCCTTACGTCCTACGCTTATTACCGTACACATGAGATCCGATCCCGTCGCATTGAAAATTGAAGGAGCGGGACGGATTATGTGGTTTTCTGCTGTGTCATGCATGCTAACAGTGACTTGGTTTTGTGTGGAGAGATTGGTTCCTCTGATTTTTTAATATATTCGAATTCAGGTTAAATGTCGCCAATGCGAACTCCCATAAATGGTATGTGATGTGCTTAGTTTGCGACTGTTGTGTGCCAGCCATATATTAAGCCATTTCTTTATGCTATTAAAGCCGTCCAAGATTCTGATTTTACTTTCGTTCTCTATACCTAGGCAGCATTGCTCGTATAGTGGGTGGTGGTAGTTGTGACCGACATGGATGCAACTTCACTGCCGTTACCATAAATCACTAACGTAGATATCGCACGCCATCTATATCACGCATGCCTCTCCTTCCGTAGCTTGCTGCACCTCACTAATACGCTAGCCGGTACGTGTTAACACGTACTCTACGCTCAACACTTTCAGATATCAAACGCAGCCTTTATTACGATAGCAGGTCGGTGTGAGTGTACAAAGTTTCATATTTACGATATTGGAATTGACATTCTCGTTTTTTGTTATCAACGTTGTCAGATCTGTACATTCGTTTATTGGTCGACCTGCAAAGAAAAGGTCAGGGGGTGTTTCTTGGGATTCGCAAAAGTAGTAGTGTTTCATGGTTGTGCTTCTTTCACAATGTACCCAATCTGCATGCTTTATCTAACTTTTCTATTTTTTTCGTGTTCTCTACGTGTATGCATCAAGCATTCCGTTTCAGGGCGACTGAATGCGTAAATTGGTACAGGCTGGTTTATCAAATAACGTACTTGTCGGTTTAGGCAATGGTGTTTATTTCAATCGCGCGCGTGCAAGCGTTGCGTACAATTTGATGTTGCGCGAAGTTTGTGAATGGCTCTGTATTCCCCTTCATTTCAGGATGTTGATCGCGAGAGACGAAGGCGGAGGTCACGCTCGGAGTCACGGTCGCGTTCTCGCACCGAGAAAAGGTCGCGACGCAGCAAATCGCCAAAGCATAAGTAGGTTTGAGATGGTATACAAAGGTGTGATGGACCGATGTTTGCATCGCGATTTTAGAATTGTGCTTTCGCATGATTGCGAAATTGCAACGCAAATTTTGCGAATTTGACATCAGTATGTGCATTTGTGAAATGTGGAAGATTCATTGGCTGATTTAGACGTCGCCGCCGCTCCACGTCATATTCTGGTTCCTCGGAAAGCAGTAGTTCAAGTGAATCATCGGAATCTCGTAGTAGGTCACGGTCGCGTGAACGTACACCACCTAAGAAGCGGAGGGAAAGAGATCGGTCGCTGAGCAGGTTAGTTCCACATTTCTGTAAGCAGAGTCTGCAGTAAATAGAGTGAATGCAGAAGTTCCGAAGACAGTGAGGATGCTCGTGAGAGACGCAATTTGAAGAAGCAAATCAAAGAAAAAGAGCAAGCATATGTTTCTCGTCTCACGAAATGGGAAGCCCGTGAACGACAGAAGGCTAAACAGTATGAAAGGGAAGAGCGCAGAGAAAAAGACAGGTATCTCCTCATATTTGTCTACTAATGTTTGAGCTGACTCGTAGCCTTTCCAGAAGGCGCGATATCCTGAAAGAAGCAAAAAAGCTGAAGCATTTTCTTGAAGACTATGATGACGAAAAGGATGATCCTAAGTATTATAAGTGAGTGTTTGCGCATTCATATTCCTCTCATAGCCTCTGAGTTATTTTTATCGAAACATTTTCAGGAGCTCCTCACTTTTTCAACGTAAACGTGATTTTGAACGTGAGCGGGAAGCAGATTCAAAGGATCGGTTGAGAGAGCAGCAAGAAATAGAGGAGCTCCGAAAACAAATTTTAGCTGAAAACAAAGACATCCAGGATGTGGACGAGGAAGCTCGTAGGCGGCACTTCGAGAAGGTACGCGAGCATTCATTGTCGCAGGAAATTTTTATATCATCCGTCCTAGTTCCAGGAGGAGGCCGCCATGCGTCGTCTCCGGGAAGACAGCGGTAGTCCAAATCCTCATCAACCTCTTGGTCAATGTGATGGTGATGGGGACAGCTCAAGTAGTAGCGCGGAAGAAAGCGAAGATGATGAAGAGAAATCCATAGACGGAAAGTCAATTGGTGATGATGATGAAGAAGATACGAAAACTCCGAAAAGTGATGCCCCTCCATCAACTGCAGCGCATGAAGACCGCTGGAAAAGTGGTGTGATGATCTGATAAGTTTCGATTCAGATAAGTTATAAAAACAGTAGGTATTTCAGTGGATGTTACGTCACAATCAACTCCTCTAAGTGTCTCTTCTCCTGTCACATTACGCGGTACATCGTCTAGTACGCCGGCAGTGCAACGCCCTGAGTTGAACTCTAGACTCAATGGAGTTTTTGGTGCGTTATTATTGCTGCTCAAGATACCGTATAAGAATGAGCCGTCTTTTATAAACTTTGCTTTACACTTTTCCATTTCCTTCGAAAGCGTGATACTTCCTCTTCTCGCCTGACTTTGTGTGTCTTGGAGAGAGGATGTGACTAAATCGAATTTTCAGGCGTGGATGACGAGGAGGAAGAGGGCGGCCGTAACAAGTTACGACCGTTTGAAATCACTCAAGAAGATCGAATGGAGACTTTGACAACGGATGAAAAGAAGCGCATGGTTAAGGATCTCATCAACAATATACCAACTACAAAAGGTAATGAGTGCAAATATTGATTTTGCGTATCCGCTTAGCTCAGTCGCATCTGTACCGGTTGGTACCGTATCACGGAACTCGAATGGTTTCAGAAGAATTGTTCGCTCACACAATAGATTGGCGATACGTCGATCGACCATTGATCGAGCAGCGTGTTCGGCCATGGGTTGCTAAGAAAATAATGGAGTTTTTAGGTAATTTTGCATTTCCGAGGTTTTGATGTAAAATCAGTTCCAGCGTTCTAGTTCTTAAGTTGAAAGCAACATTATCAGACATATTAAAAGATTTACAGGTGAGGAAGAAGGAGCACTTGTGGATTTCGTCTGTGAAAAAGTAGCCAACAAAACCTCTCCGGATCGCATTTTAGGTGATATTGCTATGGTAAGTTGTTTATAGGGGCTCTTAAAACGCACGTGATTCGTGTTTACGTGGTTTCAACATAAGTAACGCGATAGTCCCTCTGGAATGAATTTTTACTCGAGATGCCATCGCTGTTTGACATGCTTGGGCTTGCGTCAGTTGTTCAGGAGAGGAGATCGAATTACGACTCTCCTGGAGAGTGGCCGAGTCGAAAAGGAATTTGGAAAGCGATTAGGGCTGAAAGAAGTTGTGTTAGTTCTCAAGAATTGGGGGCTGTGAGTGGGTGTGTTTCCTTCTTGAATATTTCTTACTCCGGAAAGCTTGAGACACAGATGTGACAGTTGTAGTGTAATGACAGGAACTCCAGTTCAAGAATCAGCTTATATGCGAACTATGTTAAACAAAGGTTTGCCTAAGGGTTGTGAAGGAAGAGTGCTCTGGCTGTATTCATGGTTAGCTGACGCTGAAGCGATCCCATTTTTTCGCTCTTTAATTGACGTAACTGTGAGGTGAGGGAATATTGTACTTGTTCGTTTTGGGTTCGTACTTGTACTGAGGTTATAGGATTTCATTCGGATTTCTAAGGTGAAAAAAGTGTGTCAAAGTTGTGTTCTGTGAAAGTTATGTTATATATCATGTGATAAGTGTAATTTTCTGAAAAAGGAATTTCTATAGTTACATGATCATCGCAAAGTAATTATTTTTTGTAATAGCCACGTTTTTTTTTTCAGATTCTTGATGAAGATGCGGAGGTTTTTGTCGTTAAGATGTGGAGACTTCTAATTTATGAGAGTGAAGCTAAGAAACTGGGTCTTGTTGTTCCCCGTAGTAATCAGTAATCGTTACGTATATGTGACTTCAGTGTTGGTTTGTAATCGTTATCAAAGTTATTACATTGTTGAAACTGAATTGCAGGTATGATTTCGTCATTAGTCAAAGTGTGAACTACTGATGTTTCTTCCCATTAATTTTTGGTGTGTACGGTATTTGTTTTCATTCTCACTTTTTGCATCAACGCCAATGTTACTATTTACTTTTACTCGTTTGCAATCATTTTTTTTTTGCTGATCACCTCACGCTATTGCATAGTCATCGTATTCTTGACTGTTGTTTGTGAATCGTTGTCATTACGCCATTCTAGTGGTGAAATTAGTGTAGTTGTGGAGTGATGATGCCAATATGGCGTATTGTAGTCTGAGAAGTCAGAATCGGAAAAGGGCCAGATTCATTACGCGCGGTGTTTATATTTTCTTTCTGTGTCTCTCATTTTTGATCTTTTCCTTTGGTGGTACATGATGATAAGAGGAAATTGTTTGCTTGAATTATTCAAATAAATAAATAGCTACTTTATGTCGTGTTTAAGATCGCGTTTAAGATACAACGATATTCCTGCAAGGATTTTTGCTCTTACCGTCTTATCTGGTCAGTTATTGAGGAAATGCGCAATCCTTGAACCAAATTCTGTCTCTCGAGTTAGATGAGGTGTAGAAGAGAACTTTTGACTTCTGACGGAACTGTTCGTTTGAACAGTACCATATTTCATCAATCACAGTGTGGCATTAAGTGAGCTGGGCTCTATCCTCTGTTGCTGTGATAGGGACTAGGTTTCTTCATATTCTGTAGCGGATAGGTCATACTCGAGCAATGTGATGTTCTGCTTGAGTTTTTATTCCTTCGAAAAGGTGTTCATCTGCGCCCCTTGAAAATAGGCGTGGGCACTGTCGACTGGAACGTGCTGGTGTTCACGATGCTCCTTGTCTTCAACTCACTTCCCCATCAAAAAATTCTGTGTGCAGTTTCTGTTACTTTTTTCCCCACACTTTTCGCAGTTGGATGTTCTCTCCACAAAATATACTGACACTCGATCCTGTCTATTTTTTTGGTGATCTTTAGAATATGGAAGAAGTGGAAGTGAATTAATTAATCATCTATTTTTTCTGAACCGATCTATTTTGATGAATGAATTTTTTAAAATCCTTTTTATTGTCTTCGTTCGTGTTTGAGGCTACTCTTTGCCATCGATCGCAAAAAAAGTAGGAAAGGCAAGCCTCCAAGGAGAAACCTTATTCATACTGTGAGAGGTGAAAAATTGCTTGGTTACTCCTGTAGCTCTCTGTCACAGTTCTTCGAATTTGCTTGGACAATCTGTGTGACTCAGTACAACACATCTTGCTGCGTTTTTATATTCCTTGACACTATACAATTTGATTTTTTGGTCTACAACTGTATAAATGGAAGTAACACCGAATTTTATGTAGGTAAAGATTTCTGTATATAAGTAGTAAAGCGAATGTGAATGTGAAAGATCGCATTCATCTGCCATTACGATTTTGAGTCGGACTAGAAAGGGTGGCGCATCCCGACAAGGGACTGGTTAACGCCATAACTTCATCCTTTATCTTTTAAAAAAGTGGAGGAAGATTACACTTGAGTGTATTTGACCGTTCGTGCGTGAACGGGACCTGGATATGCATAGGACTGTGAGAGTATCGATATAAACCACAACGCGAGTCGTGGAAGTCGTTGGATGCGATTGGCCTCATTCACTGTCTTATTATCGTGACCATCCCTCCGCTTTCCTCTCTATGCATTGCCAGCGGTGTTCCTCGCATTCCTTCGTCAATAAGTCGGTTATAGTTTTATGAGATTTCGGCTCATATAATTCTTGTGAAATATAGGATGGCTCAACAACGGTACATAGGCCTTTCATAACTTTGATTGGTCCACCCAGATCAGCTGATACGTCCAACGAGTCGGTAAGTACGACATTGGGCGTTTTTGGGTGACCATGAAACCATGGATTGAGCATCGGCTCCACATTGCTAGCCACAGCAAGGCTGAAACGAGAAATGAAATATCCTCATGAGAGTAGATGAATCCCTAATGCATAGCACATGTCAAGAAGAGCAATCAACGTCGAGAATTAGATTCCGTCGCTTTCCACGCGCGCTTCTTTTTAAGTATGTATTCTTCATACATTTCTTTATACTATTCGGCGTGTCGGAGAAAATACATTTATTCAGATCTCCCCTGCACGCTTCCCCGCAAAAATAGCCGTCCCCGAAAAGGGAGCCAGCATGTTGCTGGGACATGTGCGAAAGAGCGTGAAAATGTTTCACAAAAATACTGAATTCACATCACTTCCGGTACCTGGAACGGAAACGCTGTAAATACCTTTTATATCCTTGGCAATCAGCATCTATTACTGTTCCGTAGATAGTAGAGATGGTATCTGGAACTTTCAATGCGATAAATTCAAGTAAGGACACTATGTGGATACGGAGGCCTTTTTGGGCCAGTACATTTACAGTAGCGCTCAAAAGTCGTCGGCCAAAACTTTTTTGTCTTGACCAAACTTGACAAAATTTTAATATGTGGTGCCTGAACCTATTGCCAACATTTCCTTCTACTTGAGTGCCGCTTGACACTTTTCATGGCTTTTTACAAGAATTTACTACAAGACCACAGAAAAAAAGTAAAAGGCTTGGTCAAGAAAAACAACATTGCCGCTTGACACTTTTCATGGCTTTTTACAAGAATTTACTACAAGACCACAGAAAAAAAAGTAAAAGGCTTGGTCAAGAAAAACGGCTTTTTTTACAAAAACAAAACGAGCAAGCCTCAGAGAACATTAAAGGAATCGTCCACAGAAAATGCGTTTTTGTGTTACCCATACGTTTATGTTGTATTTGCCTAATGTGGGCCTCATGCAAAATTTCACGCGAAAAAATGCGAATCTGGCTGAGATACAGCACCACAAAGTGCGGTCCCAGTGGGCGGGGCCTAAGAGTAAAAGCCTCGTCCCGTGGTCCGCCGCCGTTGGGAACGGAGAGTGGGACTGTACGAAACTTTCTGCTTCTACAATGCGTCTCCGACCACGGCGGACGACGGAACGAGGCTTTTCTCTTAGGCCCCGCCCACTGGGACCGCACTTTGTGGTGCTGTATCTCAGCCAGATTCTCATTTTTTCGCGTGAAATTCTGCATGAGGCCCACATTAGGCAAATACAACATAAACGTATGGGTAACACAAAAACTCATTTTCCATGGACGATTCCTTTAATATTTCGTAGAAAGACCACGACTTCTGATGACAGCGGCACAACGGGACGGCATAGTGATGGCACTCCAAAAACAAAAAATTTCATATAACCACGTAGCCTACACCGGTGAGCGCCAAAATAGTATATTAAGTATGCAGTTTCTTCAAGTAAACCCAAGTGAAAGACCATTTCGCCGAAGACTTTTGAGCGCTACTGTAAATCCACATATCAGCACAGCCTGAACAAGCCAACACCGGGAGAAGTACATTGTGTGGCTTCCTGACTGACTCCTTCTAATTACTCTGCGCCATGCGTTTGATCCATTCGAGATTGCACTAGATTTTGGGTGCGTACGTTTCGTAACACATATAATGACATGGTGGGCAGTGTATTTCCGTAGACTGCTCGTTTTCAAACTACTTGATTTCGAGCATGGGAGACTTAGTTCACCTAGGAGGGCATTGATCCGAGGCCTGATTCCCGAACCATAATGCGCGAGTGCCGCCACTTGCCACTGTCCATTTGTTCATGTTAAATTTTCGTCACAAACAAATCTTGCTTGCGCTTTTGTGCAGGTGTCTGACTGACTTTCCTTCCTGTATTTCTCTAATCTTCTTCTTCTTCAGCGTCGATCCCGCTCTGTTGCAGGGTCCGCATATCTGGACTTCCGTCTCCATTCCTCTCGATTTGTTGCGTCACCTGGATGAAGGCCGCGTTTCTTCATGTCTTGATGAAGGGTATCGGCCCATCGCTGTCTCGGTCTTCCTCTCGGCCTCTTGCCTATCACCTCCGTTTCGTATCCAATACGGGCGACGCTCTCAACATTAGCTCTAAGTACGTGGCCGAACCATCGAAGTCTTCTCTCCCGCATCTTCTCGTCGATGGGAGCGATGCCATATCGCCTTCGGATGTCCACGTTGGTCACTTTGTCAAGTCTCGTGAGACCGGAGATCCAGCGCAGCATTTTCGTTTCCATAGTTCCGAGCTTTCGCTCCGTCTCTTTCGTTGCCGGCCAGGTTTCCGAGGCGTAGAGGGCGACAGGTCTTACGATTGTGCGATACACTTTTGACTTAAGCCTGTCGCCGATCTTACGGTCGCATAGGACTCCCGTTGTCGTTTTCCACTTTTTCCAAGCGGCGCTGATGCGTGAAGTGGCCTCGTGCCGAAGGTTTCCGTCTTCGCTCACTGTTGAGCCCAGGTATTTGAAGTGGCTGGCGCGAGGCATCATCTCGCCATTGATTTGGATGGAGCCAGCTTCTGCAGTATCCGTCGTCAGGTACTCCGTCTTCTTGATGTTAAGTCGGAGACCGTATCGTGCCAAGCGGTCTTTCCATCTCTGAACTTGCCGCTGCAGCTCCATCTTCGTCTCTGCTGCCAACACCACATCGTCTGCGTAAAGCAGCGTCCACGGGATGGGTTGCTGCAGGTCACGGGTGATCGCGTCCATCACGATTATGAAGAGAAGAGGGGACAGGGCGGAGCCTTGGTGAACACCAACGCTGATGCAGAAATCTTTCGATGTCCCGGCAGCTGTACGAACTCTACTTTTCGTGTTGACGTAGAGGAGCTGAACCCATCGGACGATATGCTCTGGAACTCCATGTATTCTCAGTGAAAACCAGATGAGTTCGTGGGGGACTCGATCGAACGCTTTCTCGAGATCGAGGAAAGCCAAGTGAAGAGGTTTCCCTTTCTCACGATGCTTTTCCATGAGGAGCCGCACTGCATGGATGGCATCAACTGTGCCGCAGTTCTTGACGAAACCGCACTGGTTGATGCTGATGTTGATTATACCTCGAATCCGTGCGTCTACAATTCGCTCGAAAATTTTCATCGTGTGGGCGAGTAGTCGGATTGGGCGGTAGTTACTGCAGTCGGCCGGACTTCCTTTCTTCTTCCATATCGGTATCGTGACGCTGTTGCTCCACTCGGCCGGCGCACGGTTCTGCTCCACGATTTCGTTGAAGAAGTCCGCGAGCCACGGAGCAGGGTTCCAGCTGCTCTCCTTCCACACCTCCGCGGCAATGTCGTCGGGGCCGCTCGCCTTCCCAGCTTTCATAGCCTTCAGTGCTGTCGCCACCTCTGATGATGTGATCCTCTGCACGGGCCCGTGGGTAGGTTCAATGGTATTTCTCTAATATGCGGGAAAAATATAAAAAAACAAAACAAACAAACATTTCGAGAAGGTCTTAGCGAGGAATGGTAATCATGGATGGGAAGCTCGAATTTCCTTTCATGTGTGGCAAGATTAACCCTCCTTGATGAGAATTAATAGCTTTTTCGCTTGTCCACACTTCTTGAAATTCCGGTAACAATTCAACCATTTGCTCTTTAATTCTGGACTTTTATTTGGTTGATCCTTTTTTCTTCGTAGTGGTTTAATTCAATTTTTCATCATGTCAATTTCTTTTTCTGTTGTTTGTCTCCCTTTGGCTGCCTTCATACTCTGCGGTGCCGGCGGCGAGGCGTGGCTGCTTCTCAGCCCCTAACAATCTTCCTCGCAGCCACGCCATGCCGCCGGCAACCACCGCATAGTATGAAGGCAATGGGGCATAGTATGCAAACACTGCAATTTTACAGAATTCATTGTCTTGCAAAGGCAATTTGATGGGCTCCTTGCGTTGGGCTGTGTCTCTAGCTGAGGTGAGCATTTTTTGATCTTCGAAGCTCGTGGATCTGCTCTCGATGGCACGAGCTGCCCACCGCACCTCACGCTCATCTATCCAGTCGCTTGCCTTCCCATTCTTTAGTTTCTGCAATCTCCTATCTCTTGCCCAACATCCAGCCTTTTCTTCATTTGCTTTTTTCGTCATGGCTCTTGTTTTTTCCCTTTCAGGCTTACCTCGATACTCCAGTACATCTTATGTTTACCACTTTCATACCCTTCTGATTATCTTCTTTACGAGCTCATAGCTAGTTTCCATACCCCTCTTTTCATGTCTTTTAGTTCTGTCCCTTTTATTATCCTCGTTTGCCCTACTCATCTGCCTTTCGCCATCTTTGAGGTAACACCCGCTCATCGTCGCACTTGTACTATTTTATTTTTAGTGATCACGACTTCTGACTTTGTTTCTTTTCTTTGCTTTATTCCAAATCCACGTGAAGTATGCTTTATTCCAGATCTACGTGAAATACAGTAACATCTTTTACATGGAACTTTTAACGATATCCCCCTTATTCATGTTGGCTTTTCTTCGACGCTTTCTACTATCCCTCTTCCTATTCCACTTCGCCTTCACCGGTTTTTTCACATCCAAAATGAAATTTTACTGTATGGATTTGTTACAAGGACGCTGAGTTACAAGCTTAGTCTCGAATGGGACTTGAACCCGCACCCATTCCAGGATTTCTGGCTATATGCGCTACCAGCTGCCTCAACAGATTATACATGTGACTGCTGACAAGCTATTATGAATGTAGCGTTAGAAAGCTGAGTCAAGGTGAAAAGGTTCTGGGTAGTAATGGATTAGCGCATACCCCCAATGCATGAAGTGCGAGTTCGAGACCCGTCCGATGCTAAAGCGTCTGCTCATATCTCAGCATCCTTGTAACAACTTTCACATCGCTGGCTGCGAGGAAGAGCAACAGCCATCAAAAATCACAACATCAAAATCATTGTAGATTTAATGCCAGGCCGTAGCGGTTAAATGAAAGTGAGAAGGTATCTTACATATGATTTCAACTTATGAAATCCTTGTACCGTTGGATTGACGGTTGGCTGGATTATCTCGGTCCCAACACGCTCAAGTACAACAGTTTATCGGCAAGGCAGAATATGAGATGCTGAGGAGATCCTTCGGATGACAGACGTAGACTAACCCTAGTTACTGGTGCTCTGTCCTTTTATAGGCTAAGGGCGGAGCTAATACATCGATCGAACAAAAGGCAAGACAGAGCTTCAAAAATGAGCGGGAAACAAGGCAGCCGATCCCATCGATCGGATTAGTGAGCCAAATAACATGAGTCATCAATGGGAACATGGCTAGAATACTCGAGATAGCATAGTAATAGCATACAAAAGATTAGCGTAACAAAACATAACTGTAAGAAAATACATAACAAAACATAACATATCTACACGCCCCTCCTCGAGGAGCCCGACTCCGGCGGCGTCTTCTTACTTAGTAGTGCTTTCCCTTTTGCTTCATCCGAGGAGCCTGGCGAGTGCGTTCGGTTTTGGCGTCTCGGACGTACATGACGTGCGGCTTGACGATCTTCGGCTTCTTCTTTGGCGGCTGGTCCTTGGTCCTCGAAGTGCTGGCGGGTCCTTCGACATCGGTGGCGTCACTCTTCTTCTTCTTTGCGGCGAACAAGATCGGCAGGCACAGCGTACTCATGGCGAACTTCCGTATCTGATTCAAGAATACTTCGGCTTGCCATGGGTGGAACTTGTCATCGCCACGCCTAGGACTGACTCCGAGGCTCGTGGCGGGGTGTCCTAACGGCACTGTCGTGTCAATTGTGCCGTACGCATCGACGACACGCGCGTCAAATCCTCGAGCTGGCCCTGTCAGCACTTCTACCACTTCCGCGCAGACTTTCTTCACGGCATGCCATGCCTCCGCTCGTCTTTCCTCGTACGGTGGGGGGTACATGTCCAACGTTCCACCGCATTGTAGATGGCGCTCCAGGGCGTGCATCACATGGTTGAGATGTAGCGTAGCGGGCATAGTGTCGGGCCACACCAGGACGATCGCTGCAGAAATCGGCTGCTCGTTCAGCTGCGACGCAAGACCATCCAAAGTTGAGTAGACCATCACCCTCGCTTTATCGTTTTCTTCGAGTTCCTTCTCAGCTCGCAGGAACGACAGTGGCAAAGCGACGATGGTTGGATTCGCCGGAGAGTCATCGTAATCCTTCGGTATCTGATCCAGTCTCTCGATTGCTTGATTGTAGTACGACTCGATGTGGTATCCGGGGAATGACGGGAAGAGCGGAGGGTGGACAACGCGTTTCCCTTGAGCCTCTTTCAGCGCTGAGCTGAAGGCGTAGCAACTGGAACGATGAGCTGCAATCGCATGGGCGAGTCCCAGGACCGTTAGATGCTTCGAATCCTTCGCTAGCAGCTCTTCCTCCTTGCGTCGGTCGCCCCAGAACGGATCGAGTACGATAGAGGCGACGTTTGCCAGCTCGAACATGTTGTTGACTGGCTTTGACCTGGCCAAATCAGAGCGTAAACTCGGCAAGGCAGCTTGAGCCTTGGTGCGGAAGATGTTACATGTGCACGGGTGGAACAGGTGGAGAGGATCTTCCTGCGGAGGCCCCACGTCGACTCTGAAACAAATCTTTTTACTCTCTTTACAGTAAATTGTGCCCTGCTTTTTCTTTGGCCTGCCTCTTTTCCTTCTCTGTTCAACAGTTTGTACTGGATCATTATCAACACCTACTGGCAGCCTTCTAAGGAAATCGAATTGTACCTTGATCGGCTCGGCATTACCGGTAATAGAGGTCACTGATGCGCTGTTGCCACTTATTTCGATTATCCTGAAGGGGCCATTCCACTCATTTACCAGTTTCGGATGGTTTGATGCTGCTTTCTCCATAGGAATACGCATGTACACTCTCTCCCCTACGGCGAAAGGTCGTTCCACGACCTTATTATTCCTGTCGTGGTCACGCTTCATTTCTTCACCCACACGAAATACTTTGGCTTGATTCAGGGTGTTGGTCACCGGCATTTCAATTACATTTTTGTCACTACGACGGACGGTGTCAGGAGAGACTTCACACTTAGACCCTAAAATTTGGTCTTTATTTGTTTCAGGCATGGAATTGGCAACGGTTTTAGTTTTTCCAGGTCGAATATATACACGACGAGCCACCACCGCTGAGTGACTACTACTGGAGGTTTCTCCAGGCCGTTGTTTCTTATGTGAATAGCGTCCTCTTACAGGTTTATCCCCTACAATGAGGCGATTTTCACGCGAACTTGAGCCGCAGTCTTCTTTTAGCACTAGATTAAATTTCTTCAGTGCATTAGTTCCAAAGACTATCATATCATCGTCCGTTTTCCTAACGAACATGGCCACCCTTAGAGGTTGTGAGTTTCCGGATTTCACTGTAAGACGCACTGCGCCCTCGAACTCCATTTTGTTGCCTGAAGCGTCGTATGTTGGTCTTTGCTTGGGCATAGAGATCTCTTCTACATCCTGATCTATATCGAACCCTGCTTTTTGGGCTTCGACCAGTATTCGTAGTGGCATGATACTTATCTGAGACCCAGTGTCCAGAAGCGCTGGCCTCGTTTTGCCCAAGAGATCCACTTTAGCGACAGTTTGTTTGCCAAAGAGCTCACCATATGCGCTAGATTGGCTTCGAATTTTGTGGCAGTTCCATCGATTTAAAGTGGCGGTGAACGTCCGTGTTTCCGCGGTGTTCTTTCTTTGAGAAAAACCGGAGGAAGGGGCCTCAGCCGGTGCGACATCACTGGATGGTGGTGTTTGCCCAGTTTGAGATTGTCTGCGCCGAGCATTTTGGGCTTTCCAGCAGTCTCTCCGGAAGTGACCGTGCTTTTTACAGAATGAACAAGACATTGGCTCTTCATCCCCGCTTGGTTGCCTATGCGGCTCAGCTGGGAAACTAGTGGATGCTGGAACAGGTGGAGTGGAGTCATCAACCTCCTTCTGTCGTGTGCTCATACGATTATCGTTATTCGAACGGACCGAGAATCGTACAGCATTAGCCACTTGACGGCTTCTTTCAATACATTGTGCAAGATTTTTGAGCTTTTCATAAGCTTCTTCCTGCTGGGATTGCTCCAATGTGCTGAAGAGTTGGATATACTCCTTCCAATCTGTAAGTTGCGTTATCAACTCCCCTGCTCGCATCATCGATAGCTCCTTTTCGCTCGCATCCGGGTACACTCTGCGAGTTAGTTCCTCGAGTTCCACACAGTAATCGGTCACGGAGGAGCGTTTTCGGAGCTCCTTCAACCTTATGTAAGCCTCCATGCGCTGCCCAGAGTCATTCTCCTTTAACTTGGCTCGTAGCGCATTTACAAACATTACGTAGCTACCCTCTCTATGATTCCGGGGTAAGGTTTCCATCACCGCTTTTGGATACCCTTGTAGCTTTGAGCACATAAGGTGAATCAACATATCGTCTTGCAGCCCTAGCCTACCATATTTCATATGAAAGGAGGTTACGAAGTTTTCGAACCCTTTCCCCTGAGGATGAGAGAAAGGTCCTACTTCCGGTTATGCCATTGCCGCTAAGGTTGCGCCCACACTCAAGTCTTGTGAAATTGGAGGTAAAGTTGAAAACACACCTCGGCTGCTCGGCAGTGGTGGCGCGGTCGTGGGCTCCCTGCATTCCGGCGGCTGCAAAGAAGCTTGATTAACATTTTTCAGACCATCATGTTGCATTACCGCGTTATTGGCTCTACTATTTAATCTGAATGAGGAGAGAGACTGACCTTGCTCAGCTTCTGCTAGATTGAACCTCATGAGCTCGGTGGGAGGGATAGTCTCTCCTTCTCTTACATGCTGCATCGCACTTCTGAAGTTAAGTGCGGCTGGTGTGGTTGGTCGGTCGAGATCCATCGGTTGCTCTCTCTGAAATGACGGCATAATATCACCTTCAACCCATTTGGCAAGATTGTTTTTCACTGTACTCACGACCTCTGTTGAAGCCACCTTTAGCATACTCGCTAGTTCTCGCATACACTGATCGTCGTGTTGTGCTTGTGCACAAAACTCTTTTTGCTCAGTGTACAACTGTTTCCAGTCGTAGCTTTCCCATCGCGAAATTCGCTCTACGAACTGATCAATTTTTGATATTTCCTCATTAATGGTTTCGCAGCTTTTACATGACAGATCCAAAACCACTCGAGCTACATCATCGCGGTTTTTATTAGATAACCGTGTGTTACTATCACTCCAAAGCATTTGTGGAACCTGCTCTGGAAGTTTCTGTAGCTCCTGCACCTCTTCTTGTATCGTAAATATTGAGGATCTTACCTGTGCTGTCTGCTGCGAGAGCTTCTGAACTTGCTCCATCAGCATTGACACTTGCGATTGAAGCGCCGCGACACGAGTGTCCTCACTATTGTCCAGAGAGAGCATCTCCTCGACTTCTCTATCTATGTCGTTATCGGCCATATTCTGAAACATATGTAGTATATACGGCTCAATGACCGAGTCCGAATAACGACAACGGAATACGCGAAACCACGCGGATCAATACGCGAATCAATGTTGTGTTAGAAACTTCTATTCTCTAACGCCGTCGAGTGGCTCCTGGTTGTGACTACAGGCAACCGTGGCACAAAGAGTAGCTTCGCAGTTCACTACTACGTTCCCGCTGTTCGGTCCTAGCCGATCTCTTATGTGCACCTTCGCTTCACTCGCGGTAGCAAGTCGATCGTTAGTCCACGCCTATCTAAACTTGCGAAATTTAGAGCTGCCCCACTAGCTCTGCGACAAGCCGACCGTAAGTCCACGCTTACCTACGCTTGCGAAATCTGGAGCTGTCCAATAGCTCTGCGACAAGCGGACCGTAAGTCCACGCTTACCTACGCTTGCGAAATTGGAGCTGTGCCAATAGCTCTGCGACAAGCGGACCGTAAGTCCACGCTTACCTACGCTTGCGAAATCGGGAGCCGTGCCAATAGCTCTGCTACAAGCGGACCGTAAGTCCACGCTTACCTACGCTTGCGAAATTTGGAGCTATACCAATAGCTCTGTGTCAAGCTACCCGTAAGCCCACGCTCACCTAAGCTTGCGAAATCTGGAGCTGTGCCAATAGCTCTGCTGACGCCTTTGCACTAGTGCGTCGAAAAAAAATCGGGCAGAGTTTCGCCTTGTAAAACTGCTTTTCCGGTCCACTGAAATTCAAGAAGTTCCCTTCTTGATTTAGTGGCGCTATCCCACGATAGCTGTCCGACTCCACCGCGATCGGCGGCACTCGAGTCGGTTGCACTGTATGAGAGTCGGAGGGGAACTCCACTCTCAGTGCCAAAGTTTGCCTAACTTCCTTTCTGTACTTCTGCGTGCGACCAAGTTCTTAACACTCGGCCCCCATGTACCGTTGGATTGACGGTTGGCTGGATTGTCTCGGTCCCAACACGCTCAAGTACAACAGTTTATCGGCAAGGCAGAATATGAGATGCTGAGGAGATCCTTCGGATGACAGACGTAGACTAACCCTAGTTACTGGTGCTCTGTCCTTTTATAGGCTAAGGGCGGAGCTAATACATCGATCGAACAAAAGGCAAGACAGAGCTTCAAAAATGAGCGGGAAACAAGGCAGCCGATCCCATCGATCGGATTAGTGAGCCAAATAACATGAGTCATCAATGGGAACATGGCTAGAATACTCGAGATAGCATAGTAATAGCATACAAAAGATTAGCGTAACAAAACATAACTGTAAGAAAATACATAACAAAACATAACTGATATCTACATCCTACTATTTCCAGAGCGAAGCACTTGGCTCATTTGAATCACTTTTTCGTCGAGCTCTGCAATGTTTTCCAAATGAGGATGTTGAAGCGCAGCGGCGGTTTCGATTTCGTGACGACAGCCTCGCTTGTGTCGTAGGAAGACTCCTCATAAGGTAGTAATTCTGAAGCAACAGGCCAGTGGTTTGTGTTGCCGAACAAAGCGGTGAAAGAAACTGCGACAATTGAGTGTGCACACATTGGTACGAATGACCTGGTGTCGTTCACGGTGTAGACTTATGTCGAATTCTCGCTTTGCGACGTCGCAGACACGGCGCCATTAGCGCAACTTGCCACGGTCGGTTGGAATTCCGCTCAGGACGCAAGGGTCTGGTACCATCGAGGTCCTTCAAGAAATAGCTGCTTAACTCATCATTGTAAAAAAATCGATAACTTTTGTGCCCTAAAAAGACAAAATAACAACAAAAAAGTGAAAAACGATAAAATCACATGATAACAATCCTAATTAAGAAACAATTGATTCTAGCTCAAAATCTAAAGGAAGTGTTGCAATATACGCAATCACACACGAAGAAATCCGCGGCGTCGCTCACCGCGCGCGGCCGCGCGAAAACACGACATAAGTGCTTCGCATTGAGGGTGTGAAGTAGGTCATTCGTACCAATGTGTACACATCCGCGACAACTACATTTCTTTTTTTCCTTTTTATCAGTTGCCTTACTTATCACTTTATTTACTTCCACGGGAGATCACATTACCGCCACTTTCGCTTTAGGCGACTTCAGGCGAACTACATATGATGATCATATACTAAGCACTCTTTTGGAAATTCTGAATGACATCTGTAAAGAAAAATGCAGTGAAGAAAAAAGAAAATGCACTTTATGGTGAAAAAATTTGCTTTCCGTTTGGTCTCCCCGATTGAGCTGTCACTTGATGGGCGAGGTTTTCGAAATGCTATTGGTAGTCAAGCGTCAAGTGATTTCCGGTTTCACTAACAGACTGTTCAGCTCTGCATCTCAAAGTAAACTCTGTCGTCCACCCTCATACGGCGGGAGGGGGGGAGAGGGGGGGGGGGCGGGGGCGAGGGGGCGGGACGAAAAATGCGAATGGCATGTTAAAAAGCGGACTTCTAGCCATATATAATATGTATTAGGTACGAAGCTGTTGCGGTTTTCGATCTTTAACTTCAAATGCGCATATCTCGGCCTGTTCGAAATTTAACAGTCGAAAAACGAACTATGAGGACCTCACATTTTTGCCAACAGCATGTGAGCCTGCTTATTCCGATTGTTCAGAACCCTAAAGATTTGACGATGAATTCATTAAAGGCCCCGTCAGCATAAAGTTGGGTCTTGAGCGTTTCTTCCAAAAAAAAAAGCTGCCCAGATATTCAAAGAAATGGTAATCGCTGGCAGCCAGGTCCTTAGGTATGCTGGATGCGAAAGAGTTTCGTGGTCCCGCTTGTTCACTTCTTTAGGGTTGCTTGTGCGAAATGGAGCCATGTGTTATCGTGTGGAAGGATAGGTTCCTTCCTATTACCCAGTACTGAGCCCATGATCTGCAGTTTGCGATGCATTCCGTCGAGTTCCTTCCGGTACTTGTCAGACGTAATGGTTTCGCCAGGTTCCATGAAGCTATTGTGGATTAGACCAGTCGCCACGATGCCGTCACCATGCTGACGAGGCTGACCTCTACGAGCTTAGCGTTTTTCCAAGCATTGCGTAGATCGTCGCGGATTGTCCTACAGAATCCAGGAGAAATGGGCCGGAGAAAAGGGATGTGAGAAACATGGTGTGTGACTGTCGTTTTTCCTTTTTGTTCTGGAAAAATTAAAGGATATAAAGGATAAAGTTTTTGGCGTTAATCAATCCCTTCTTGGGATGCGCCGCACATTCTAGTTCCATTCAGAATCGTGGTGGCTGGTGAATGTGATGTGGCCTATACAATGACTTGCGGTGGGCAGCCGGTGTACAAGTCAGTGCTTTTATCCTCCCAGACGAGTCTGGTACCAATTTACCGACCCCGGAGGGATAGAAGGCTTGGTTGGCCTGGGCGGGCGTTGATGCGGGATCTGATCCCCGCACCATGAGAGTGGGGTGCGCGCCACCTGTCACTACACCACCTCCGCCCCTGGAAAAATTAGATAGTTAAAATCTCTACAAGGGCATCGATATTACTATTATTGAATGGACCGAAAAGTGGGCTTCTTCATCATGGTAAGTGCAACCTTTGTGAAGAACTGAAAAAATCAATTAGAAATTAGTATAGAGTAGTAGTAAAATATAAGAGATCTCAAGAACTTCCCGAATGGCCCAATATTATATTATTCAACGCTGCGTCCATTCCATTTATTATTCAACACTAGCCAAGACGATTCGTCATTAAGTGAGCCCTACGTCTTACGCTAGCCTCATATGTTGATTAACGATGTTCAAGGGTTTTTAGGCAGGCCGTTCATACAGTATGCCGCATACCATGGCATGCTATCAAAATCGATAAGACAAAACGGGGCAAGCCGTACCTCTCTACACCGAATGCCCAACTGAACTTCAATGTGTCACATCATGGCGATTTTGTTGTGCTGGCAACTAGCATGGATGAAGAAATAGGTAACCGTTAAATTGCCTAAAAGTTATATTATTCATCTTGTAAAGAGGTTTTGCTGCTCCTTTGCGTGGATATTTCCATGTTATCACACTCAAAAGCCCACTCACTAATTCGGTGTTCGCTTTATAGGAAAAGAGGCATTTGTGACTTTGAAAGCACCGCCTCGAGTAAGGAGAAAGTGAAAACCGGGAAGACATGTTCTCTCAAAACAAGCCTTTGTTCAAACGAAATGGCTGTTGCGAAACTCGCATTGAGAAACCGGCGCTCGGGACCCTATCACAATCCCGCAGCACCGAGAGCTGCGTTGCCATTCATGGGTGGGGGTTGATTGGTCGAATTTTCGCGCGTCCGCCCGCGGCGAATGCGATTCGTGTGCAATTACGCGCAAGACGCAATTGGCTGGTACCGTAAGGGACCTTCCAAGATGGGCGAACTCCCGCAGATTTCCACTTGCGATCTTTGAATTCCCTTACGGTTCGAGCCCACTGCGTCTTGAGCGGAGTTCCAAACGAGTCATACTGAAGGCGCCGCGAGTGTGACGCCGCGAAGAGAAAATTCGACCAATCGACCCTCACCCGCCATTCATCCACCCGCGGGGAGTACTGCCGACGAGGGTTGGCCATTGTCGCCCGGCTAACATGGCCCCTCTCTTGTCTGCATCTATCCCACCGGCTAGTGATGCAGAGATGCGCGAGAGAGAAGCGAGGGATCGTGTTTATATTTCTCGGGCTTTTCACCTTTATATTTTGTTCTTTCTCCACTGTTACACCACTGATCACTTCGGCATTTCACACTTATTCCACAATCTGCCAAATTTAGCCTTTCCAGTGTGTTTATGGTCGACCGCTTTATCCTTGGAGGCCTTTGCAATATCAACGGCTTTAGAATAAAAGCCCTTGCACGAGACAGCCCCCAAGGATTTATGGTCGAGCCCATGTCCCTTCCCTTCTTGTACTCTCCGTCTTTTGATGGAATCCGATTCCCACTTCTCTTCCGGAATGCTACACTTTTCCACATCCCTTTGTTGGAGCTGTTCACGTTTTAGGAGTGGATATAATGCGAATAGATGAATCTCGTGCTGAATCAGCAACTGAACACATCAACTTCATGTCAAAGTTGTTCTCTGATGGTGAACTACGAATGATGCGAAGTGCACAAACAGAGAGGGAAAAGTGAGTGCTAATCACGTTATTCTTTCGGGTTTAGGGCGAGCTAAGTTTTGAGAAACTCGATGATTATCATATGTGCGCCGACAGGCGGGTAATGCAGGTTGCTCACATTTTGTTCCACCGCGTTAGAGCCGCCGTCACACTTGGCGATTTTGCGATTCTGCGATTTTACTGCGTCGCACTTCGCAAGCGATACTGTGACCTTTGACCTCGAGATCTTCATTACCGCAACTTTGCGTGCGGAGCGCGACACAGCAAAATCGCGAAATCGCGGAGTCTAACGGTACCCTGATCCCCACCCACATTGAGATATGTTTCGATTTTCCGCGCTAAAAAAGATGCCCGCTGTTCCTAAGAAAGTGGAGTGTGTACTCCTATGTCAGGATTTCGCACGACGACAAGCGGTGTGCGACGCAGTAAGTGCGAGCTATGCGCGTCGCGGTAGTTGGGTCTTAGAACGATTACACGGTAATGCTAGGAGCGCGATACGCAGTTGACTTGTACTCGCTTTGGGACCCAACAACATGGCGCCGTTAGCTCGTGCGCATTACTTTGCTTGCGACATGCCGCGGGGCGAAATCCTGACATAAGGGTACACACCTACGAGAGTAGCATGGGAATGTTGATACAGGGAACAGTGTCGAGAAGCTCCTCTCAAACGAGCCCTCAGCCTTGTGTTCGTTTAATCATCCAACTCACCATTGAGTGCATGTGCAACTAGCAATTTGATCACACAGTAATCGTGGATATGCCTTTCTAGTGTTCTCTCCATTGGAACCCAATTAGACACCACTTTTGCTTCCAGATGGACGGCTTTCTACCGCGTCTGGTGTTTGAAAGAAGCTGTGCTTAAGGCAACAGGAACTGGACTTGTGAATGATTTGCGAGTATTCGATTTCCATGTATCTGAAGAAAAACACTGTCCTGGTTAGTATGCGGAGTTGCAACTTCTATGCTTTCAAGCTTCCTGCTTTTCCCTCTTATGATTGGACCATTTTGTAATAATCACATATGTATTTGCTTTTTATGCTCGGATGGAGTGACTGGTCAAGATTAGCTAATGTATCGCGACTCGTTGTAAGCCCTAGAGATCCTACGGCGAACCCAAGAAATTCACGAAGTACTGCACGGAAACTGGGGATCCGGGAATTGAACGTAGTTCTATAAACATCGGGGAAGGGGTCCATCCGGTTGCGGGTAATACATATAGAAGGACATCTTGTTAACCATGAAGAATTTATGGGGAGCCATAGCCTACGTTCGCGTTTTGAGCGGTTTTCGTGACCGACAACGCATAATATGCTAATTGTTGAGGACGCTCAGGAGGGGAAGGAGATAGTGCGCGTTGTAAGGGCGCATTCTAACTCCTATGAAGACCATACACTAGCCGGCGAGTGTGTAAACTTATGTCGAATTTTCGCTTTGCAACATCGCGCTCGTGGCGCCATCAGCACAACTTGCCGCCATTGGTTGGAATTCCGTTTGGGACGCAAGGGTCTAGTACCATAAATGTCCCTTCGAGAAATAGCTATACATCTCATCGTTATCTAAAAACGATAATTTTAGTTCCTTAAAAAGACAATATAGTAACATAAAAAGTAAAAGAAACGATGCCATTACATGGTAACAATCCTAATTAAGGAATATTCTTCTGACGTAAACCCTATAGGGAGTGTGGCAATGTACGCAATCACACGCGAAGAAATCTGTGGCACCACTCGCTGCGCGCGGCCACGCAAAAATTCGACATAAGTCTTCACGGTGAAGCCCCTGCTACAAACGAGTACGCCATTTGACTGCGTATCACGTTCAAGGGAATAGATGCGCCCATCTTCAACCAATACACAGTGGCCCGCAAAGAGCGTTGTGAAAGCCTTCTTTGTCTCAAGTTATTACAATACTTTTAGGTTGCTACATTACATCGACCACATGGTATGAGCGCGGTGCTAAACAGGCGAATTGGCTTTTTGAAGAGAGCTTTATAGGGGATGATCACTGCGTTGCAGTTGGAAGGTATTATTCGTGGAATTTCGATGTTGTGATTTTTTTAATGCTAGCCGCCTCATTCGTTCAAGGATTCTGTCATCCGATCAAACAATGGCGGAAAGGAATCTTACTCGCTCTGAAAAGCAATTGTTCTCAACCGTAACATTGGAAAAACTGTTGGATGGCAGTACTATATTGAATCCGCTGGACGATGGAGGAATCGATGAATTTCAGACATTTATTGCAAAACCAAATAAACCCTTCTGATATTATGTTGGGCTTTTGGAAGGGTGAGTGTCGTTAGGGAAGGATCTCGCAACGCGGCGTGCGATGCGTGTGCGAGTTAGGGGCGCCGTATGTAGTTGGGTCAGGGGAGGATTACTGCATACCCGTATCGGGATTTGAAGCACCGGGGGAAACAGGGAGATGAAGCGAAATGGGAAGGAAGGTTCTACTTCAAAATATTCAAGATTGGAAGGGATCATCGGTAACGAAAGTCGGGTTGAAAAATGTGACGTTGCGGTGTTTATCCCCATCTTTCGCGCTTCATTTCGAAATGCACACATCACCTTTCCGAGTTACCCGCTGTAATCGATGTCATTTGTTGTCTCGTCCGGTGTATTTCGTTCATTCACGATGATGCGAAATAAGTGAAACAGAAAACGGAAACAAATAGGTGAAACAGCGAAAGGAAGGATAAGTGAAAGAGTAGAAGAAGTTGTTCATTACAAAAAGTCTAGTAGATTCCCTTTCGACGTTTTGGCAAGGCAGGTGTGTGCAGTGGTGGCGACTGAATGTACTGCAAGCCGTTCACCGTAGGCCAAAAATTTCGTCTCAATCTCAGACGAATCACTTCCATCTCGAATCGGGAGGGGTCGAGAGAAAGAGGAAGATGGGAAGAAATGTCGTTTTGAAACGAACACTAGAGGTTAGGAGCGATAATCGGTAGAGAAACCGGGATTGAAATCCGCGACGTTGTGGTCGATATTCGCATCTACCTTGCATCCTTTCGAACTGCAACATGACCTCTCCAAGTTGCTCGCTGTAGAAAATGCTAATTTTGTCTCGTAACGTGTATTTCATTCATCATAATTATGTGAAATAAGTGAAACAACAGAAAGCAGCATTCAGATGATACAATGAATGGGTGAATAAGCGAGAGGATAAGAAAAAGGTAATCGTGGTAAAAAAGCCAATGAACTCACACTCGACATCTTAGCACGGTACTCTGTGTACAATTTCTGCAACCTAACGAACTGCAAGCGTTACGGTAGGTCTTACCGCAGGCCAGATTCGCCACCACCCGTTGTCTTCAAAGCTCTAATGATAATAGTTCAGTCTTCATCAGATAGGACGTGGCTGTTTTTCTGTTTACGCGTAGCTTCTACGCCGTGCATTCACATTTAATTTGTAGTATGAACAATTAGCTACTGGATAATTTTTGCCTGTAACGGTTGATTTGTCCAACTACCTCATTGCAAATGAGGTAAGAGTAAAGGTAGGAAACGATGAACGTAGCATGACAAAGAAATGAAGTAGATAAGGGTGGCTTATACCCATTGTGATCCATGAAAAAAATGTATAAAAAGCGGTATGCCAACAGAACTATCCAGCTGGGTTAGCGTGAGCGCTGAATGCCTAACCCGTGGTGAACTGGCCGCGCACTTGGAGGCGTGGCCGGCACCTTGCAAGACCTGATTTGGTTGGACAGTTCTGACGCACAGTCCGTAAAAATGATGCGAAGTCAATGCAATCAGTCAATCTGACAATACGAAACTTAATAATATCAAGAGGTATAATATGGAAGATTGCAAGTTCATCGTAGAGTTACACATAAATCCATGGCAGTAGCAGATGCTTCTGTATTCAACCCCAACCTTGTGTGTGAAATCGTCCGGAGTTTGATAGCACCTGAAAAATGCCACTACTTGAAAAATTCTCTTCATTTCTAATAGCTGCTGATTATCGCCGCAGCCCGCGATGCGAAAGTTGCTACAAGGATGCTGAGTCATGGACAAAAGCTACGGTGTCGGACGGGACTCGAACCCGCACTTCATGCTTTCCGGGCATATGTGCCAATGATAATACCTGGTAATTAGCAAATATGAAGAGCATGAAGAGCGGTCTCGAGTCCCGTCCGACACCGAAGTTTTGCCCATAACTCAACATCCTTGTAGTAACTATCTTCATTTCTGCTCTCGGTGAATCCTCCTTAATTTCCGTGAGGTTGGAACATCGTAAAACTTCATGGGACTGCTAAGTTCACCGGCCGTCCCGCATTTGGCTGAGTACAAAGTAAAAGAGTTGGCGCGGAACGACAATTGAGTTTGAGAGGGTGTAATGCAGAGTTGTCTTTCATTCAGAATTAAGCGTTTTTTGAAGGCAAGTCATCGCAGGCTTAATTCCACCGCTTTTATTTTTGAAAGAGCCTCCAGCAGTCTTGCAAATGAAAAGGCTGTGTTACTTTGGATAGACTAGATACTTCAATCTGCCAAAAATGATTTTCCCATACATATAATAGTATTAGGCCTGAGCTATCCTAATACTGTGTATGAAACTCTACGAGGAATTCGCAATGTCCCTTGGTCGCCAGATACCCGTGCAAGAATAATCTTCAAGGACAAATTGCTCGATGACTGAAGGAAAAAGATCTGACAATATAAAACAACAGAAAACAACGAGGATCTATCAGCTGAGAGGCTGTGGTAGAGTCGCCAACAAAGCACTCCCAGTGTCTAGGAAAATAACCGTTCCTGTTCCTCTACCCAACTTCCTCTAAGGAGACCGAATCGATCCCCCTATAATCTCTACAGTACCAGTAACTGTTGCCGGATTGTATAGTTGGAGCGTGTTTTATTACTATGTATTCTTATCTCAAACTGCTATGAAATACCCTTCGCTCCTTTACAGCCTATTGAAGGTTTGGATTTCAGCGCTTATCGCTGACTTCTGCAGGTACGGTCCCGCATGTCTGGTCAAATCCTACCTTCCCCTTGTCGAGGAATCCTCGACTCCCTGTGTATGTACCCCTGGTCGCAAGTCTCATCCGATTCAAGGCATATGTACAGCAAATCTACCGCCGTGCACCCTTTCAGTGAAAGTTATGGATACGTTATGTAGCACATGTATCACCCTTACTATGCAAAAAACACTAGTAATTTCTGGAGGGCCATCATAACATATTACATACCTGTCTTCGGCTGGTAGACTGGATCCATTTCCTATAACATTGTCGACGCAGGCTCGAAGAAAATTCACTTCTAGTCCACCTTAAAAATTGAATCATTTACTTTAGGCTTCCACAAAGCTCTTTGAATGCGAGCCTACCATCATCTAAAATCTTCACAGATGCCCATTTCATGCAATACCCTTTACAGGATACGGCTGTCTTGTCCGCGTAAATTCTCATTGGATCGAACGTGCATGCCAGAGGTGCTACTGGTAGAGCTTCCGTGGCATTTAAGGGCTGCAATTGTTTGCTTTCGTATTTTTTTTTAATGTAATCGCGATATTTCGGAAGGAAGCTTGTACAAAAAAGGAACCTTCAGTCCAGGAATCCTGTCCATGTAGTAATGCCAGTTTGCATTGCTGGCGCATGAAAAGCATTCCACTGAAAAGGCTATTTGCAATAATCGGTAGAGAGGCCTTTATGGTTTGAAGGTCCACATCTATCTTCATAACCCCGAAGGATCAAGGCACTTTCGGCAACGACTCTCTTTTAAGGCTCATCAAATGGTACCCCGAGGGGTTGGAGGGGTTTGAAGGGTTTTTTGTGGGTTGGAGCATTCGTATGGATGTCGCTTACAAAATTTTCAAGCCCATAAGCCTTGGGCCATGGGCCTTGGCCCGATGTGGTCCGAAAGTAAGAAGCCGTCCATAGAAAATCCTAGAGGTTATCGATCGACGTTTTCAGGAAACTCTTTCAGGTTTTTTCAACAGCACCAGCACGTAGTGGGTTGCCTTTTTCAAAAATTTTGCGCCTATTTTTTTCGCATTACACCTGCCATGGTTATGATGGAGATGAAGATAAAGTTCTTGACGTTTATCAATCCCTTCCTGGGATGAGCCGTACATTCTAGTTCCATTCAGAATCGTGATGGCTGGTGAGTGTGATGTGGCCTGTACAATGACTTGCGGTGGTCAGCCGATGTACTAGGCAGTGACTCTATCCTCCTAGACGAGTCTGGTACCTATTCGCCGAACCCGAGGAATAGAAGTCTTGGTTGATGCGGGATTTGATCCCGCACCATGAGAGTGGGATGTGTGCGATCTGTCACTACACTGCCTTTCTTCTTACAAATTGGGACACAATGATCCATAGGGGGATGTTTCCACTCCATAATCAAGAACTTTCATCTTCGTCGCCAATTCGTTCACATGGACTTAACATACTGAACATTTTTCTGGTTTCTGATCCACAGATAATTAAGGATCTTTGCGTGATTCTACCACGTCAGCACGTCTGATCACAAGTGTGTAGGCTTCCACGTTTCTGGGTGTCCTTCTTGCTCTTCCAGCAAAAAATATCATAAAGGTGTTTCACACAAGTTGATTACGATTGCCTAATTCTAGCACTTACGGCAGTAGAAGGGTAGCGCTGAGCAACTCTTCCAGAAACTGTGATCTTCTATTCAGAATTCCTCGACATTTGCAATCGACTAATAAGTAGATACATGCCTATATAGCAGCGCGAAGTGAAAATGACATGTTATCTGAAGTGAAGCTACTTAATGATGTTAAGCATTGTCTTTTCCCGAAGCCTCATGTTGATCCAAATGTGTATTGAACAATGTGATATTTGCAAAATTATTCCAAAAATTTCATGAAGGCATTTGCAAAATCGATTACAAAAGAATTTGTAATCAATTTCGCAGAAGCCTTCTTGAGCCTTTCGGAATAAATTTTGCAAATCTCACATTGTTCAATACACACTTACTTTATGATGATCAGAATTAAGCGGCTACATTTTCACCATTTACACTTTGCTCTAAGTATCATATATACTGCCGGAAGCTAAAGCGCGCCCACCGACTACTCGAAGAAAAGAGACTGGAGTCATCCAAGAACAGCAAACTCTTTTTCAGTTATTGCAAAAAAAGCTCAAGCTGGCTGATCACGTCCCCTGTATTATCCATCTGAAGGAATCGTCATCGAAGACAATTTTGGTAAAGCCAATCTCTTCGCTGAGTACTCAGTCGTATATAATCACTGATACCACTTTCCGCAAACTCCTCAACAGAGCTTCCACTCTCTACATAGTATCCCATCTTTTTCTTGAGAAAAGCTGCTTTCAGGGTCTCCGCTCCCATATCAATACTTTTTAACAGTATTTCATTGCATGGTGACGTCCCGAAGCTGTGGAAGATTGGATTTGTTAAGCCTATTTTCAAAAAAGGGAACAAAAATAGCGTCATAAATTATAGACTCATATGCCTAACAAGCTTCATCAGCAAAGTCAAGAAGCGCTTGGTATATAGGAAAACTACCAGTTTTCTCAATGGAAAGGAGTCTACTTCATAAAAATCAACATGGCTTTCTAAAACGAAGATCGACCACAGCGGCCTCACTAGTATCAACAATTCCCTTACAGCAGAAAGAAGTCGACGAAGGGCACTTCGTTTCAGCTTGTTATATAGACTATGTCAAAGCCTTTAACACTAAATCTTTACTGCTATTGCTAAATAAGATAGAAGGTTACGGCTTCAGGGGTCGTCTTCTCGTCTTTTTGAGATCCTTTCTGAACGGCAGAGAATACTCGGGCCTCATTAACGGGACCCGCTCCTTCTCTTATGTTACGCTTATCGGAGTCCTTCAGGGCACATGTATTGAACCTCTCTTGTTTATCTTATTCTGAATGAATTGTGTAACTGTCTTCCCCCAGATGCCTTTTGCAGCCTATACGCTGACTCAGAAATCTTCACTATTAAAGACTGCGATAAACTCCATATACCCTTCAGCTGTTTTTTTTCAATCGTCCGTGAACGTTACTTTCACACGATTACAAGAATTGAGATCTAACTCTTGGATTGGGAAGAAGGAATTGAGAAGATGAAGTCATTATCAGTACATACTCACATTTCGTTCCCCGCGCGAGGGCTGATAGCAATATGGAGATGTGAAGTGACTGTGCAACCAGCTGCATTCCTTCTAAAAGTCACTTTTCATGCTAGAAAAAAGTTCATGTAATATCCTGTGGTGAGTATCGTAAACGGTACACATTTCGCTCGTGGAACTCATGAGTTGGAACATGGCAAGCATGGGAGTATAAGATTAGCAAAATGCACAAAGGAACTGTAAAGTCCTCACGACTTTGAAAGTAAGAAATAGTGGAAGTAATGAGGAAAGTTTCGGAAATGAGTCATGTGATAATCTAAAGCCCTGTAGCAAATTGGAGCTAGAGTAGCAACTGTAGAGCCGACAATGCTATTAAAGCAACTGGAAGGGGTAGTGAGAAAAAGAGAAATGTGAAGTCATGTTCATTTTGAAACGAATATTCGACAATAGCAGGGAAAATCGGTGACAAAATCCGGGTTCAAAAATCCGACTTTGTGATCTGTATTCGCGATCTCCCACGCATCAGTACAAGCTGCACATATCACCTTTCCGAGTTGCTCACTGTAGGGAACGAGTTACAGGCCAACGTTGTCATTTATGGCCATGTGAGGCTTATTTCATCCAAATGATGTGTAAGAAGTGAAACAACAAAAAACAGCAAGCAAGTGAAACACAGAAACGGAAAATAAGCGGAAGGAAAATAAAAAAGTTTTTCTGGCCGAAAATTCAGTTTCAGTGAAATACCTAGAGCGAGTTACAAATTATAATGTAATTACCGATTTTACTTGGCACGATGCCAGTCGTGTGTGCGGTTGCGGCAATCTGAACGAACTGCAAGTCAACGTAGGCCCGTAGCGTAAGCCGAAATTGCGCCTTTCCGGTGTCTTCAATGTGCACACGGCAACATACTTCTCTACACAGCATCTGGGGAAGGTCACGAAGGTACAAATTGGTGGTCAATTGGCATGTAAAAATTCTCGTATAAATCAAGTCAATCCATTTCTAGATTCAGAAGCACTGCAGTGCAAAAATATCTAAAAATTGCAGCTGCTGAAGAACTCTTCCAGCTTTCCATGGAGATATCCGTCCTACTGCGATGAAACTCGTAATCCTTCGAAAAAAATGCAATGATGTGATTCAGTACGAAGAATATTTGGCGCGTGGCGCTGTTTCTAACAATACTGGCGCCAACCGGTTGTTTTACTTCAACAATCCACCTTTTCCCCTTTGCAGAATGTAGAGAAAGGGCGGAAGAGAGATTCAAACATAGGGTTGATACATAATAACCACGCAACTCAAAGAAATATTTGCTACGGAAAAAAGACAAAATAAACACAAATAATTGCGTTTATAATCATTTCGACATTCTAACAGACATTTCTAGACATTGAATTGAAAATTATATAAAAATGCTAGTGTGAAAAAGTCAATGTTGACATGTATTCGCCATTAGAAGCGCCTCATAATTATGAACTATCCCAGTAATTTTGGGGAGTGGAGTTCGCATTGCAAGTGATGGCATTTTAAGTTAATACAGGCGATTGAAAACTGGAAAAGGTGACAGCTGAAAGACCGGAATAGTCTTCCTGATGAACATAATATAATACAGTGATCTAATCCAGGAAGGTGATGTGGAGAAGGTTCAATGTAACACTGTAAAAACCAAACCAAAAATAGACTAGCACAGTGACTTGGTTTGACTTATTTGTCGTGTTCCAAGTTCGGCTTACCCACGAGCATTTGAAATATATCTATTCAGTCAGATACGAGTACAAGAGATTATCAAGCGGCTAATATTTTTTAGCTCAGAGCAGGTTCCATAAGAGCAGTATTGAGATAATTTACTCGATAGGCAGCATAAAGAAATATATATACATATATGTACATATACATACATATACATATATAAATTGTAAAATACGAGGTACATCACCGCCACGAATCTTCTTGTGAGTTGGACTGTTGACAGCAAATGGATGAACAGGTGTGACTGTTGGGTGCTAAAGATGTTTGCTCAACGTATGAGAATGGTATAAAATCAAGAGGTGCCGGAGATAGCGCGAGCTGACGACTACGGCCGCGGCCTCGGCTCGGTGTCAGCTGAACGAGCTGATGAGTCGTTTGTGTTTGCTCGGGAGATCTACCCAGCCTTGCAACAATCATCACATCATACATCGTTCACTCATCCGTCGTTGTCCATCGGCATTTGTTCGAGATGTACCAAGCCTGTGGGGTATCCAGAAAAGCAGAAAAGACGGATGAGCAAAATCAATCTATATTGGTTTTTTTCGATATTTTGACTTTTGATAGCTGCTGATTATCGCCACAGCCCGCGATGCAAAAGTTATTCTATATCTAGTTCTAGTTAACTTTCAATCTATACTGCCCAGATTTCCGATGAATCAAATTTTTCTGAAGGCTTGAAGGCACCGGGTGGTAGCAATTTTGGCCTACGGTAGGATCTACCGTAGCGCTTGTAGTTCGTTAGGTTGCAGACATTGCACACATGACATCTTGCTAATACGTCAAACGTGAATTCAATGGATTTTTTTCACTACGACACTTTCTTACCCATTCGCTTATTCTCCCACTCAATGTTTCACATGATGGTTGCCGTTGTTGTTTCACTAAGTTTACATCATCATGAATGAATGAAATACACTCTACGAGACAACAAATGACATCTCTGCCAACAACCAACTCGGTGATTTTGCAGTTTGAAGGTATGCGCAGAAGTTGCGAATGCAGAGCACAACATCGCGTTTTTGAACTCGAGTTCCTCTACCGATTGTCGCTTTTAACCTCGATATTTCGTTTCAAATTGATCATTTCTTCCCACCGTCCTCTTTTTCCCGACCCCTCCCT
Organism: Trichostrongylus colubriformis; assembly: GCA_963978905.1. Lineage (NCBI taxonomy): Eukaryota > Metazoa > Nematoda > Chromadorea > Rhabditida > Trichostrongylidae > Trichostrongylus > Trichostrongylus colubriformis. The sequence goes on along the minus strand of OZ022258.1, from coordinate 15,568,795 downwards.
GTTCATTCAAGGAGATCATTTGTAAATTCTGTATGTTGATAATATTCGCGGAGTTTTGCCGATTATCTGTTACCTTGGGTCACAGAGAATATAAATCTCAGTTTTCCAAGAGTCAGCAGATTTTCTCGTTAACCTTCCCTTCTCCTGAGTAACGCGAAATCTTGAAGCAAATTTTCCATTTTGAGGGAAGAACAGCTTAACTTGCAGTGGCTGATTTTAACATCCCTGCTCTTGTCAACAGTGACAGTGCTGTTATTGGCCTCCTTGCCGTAGGTCCGCCTACACACTTAATTGGCTTGTGTGGCCGTTCTGAACAAGTAAGGAGGAATACAACACTGGGAGATAAAGCCGGCACCAAGCAGTTAGCTCAAGGATTTCAGTAGTGCTTCGCAACGCGATTCCAAAGTGCTTGCAAACCACACCCATTCTATGTTATTCTCCATCTATGTGTTGGCATAAGTGAAGATCCTTTTTCTTCTTTAGATCTTCTCCACAAGGTCAAACATGAAGCGGATGAGCATGTGACCAACTGGAAATTCTTCCCTGTTAAGCTGAGGCGAATTTATTCCTCAAAACTGCTTCCTTCGTCCCGGAGCACTCCCCTATGGTTGGGCAAAAGTGGCCCGAAAACTCTGATACAGCGGTAATATGTAGCTACCTGGAGATAGAAAGCGAAGGCTATACCAATACGAGGGCCCGCCACAACAAAAGAGCAGATATCGCACAACCCTTGGCATAGGCCTATCACTGGAAGGCCCGAAAAACCACCTTTCTCGCGTCCTCTACGTCACCGCCGCTAGGATAGATTGCGGACTAGGCGGGAGCTAACTCAGACAACGTGCGTTGTCCCATCCGCTGGCAACTCCTTCTGCAGATGAATGGCAACGAGACTCGCAGTGCTGCGGGATTGTTATAAGGCCCCGAGCCGCGCCTTTCCAGTTCGAGTTTCGCTACAATCACGTCTTTTGAAGTGGAATGTTTGAAATCAGAGAACACATACTTCCAATTCTCACTTTCTCCTTCCCCTCCAGGTGCCTTTAACTCTAGCCGGCTGGATAGAGATACATAGCATTGGAATCAAAGTGTACTTTATCCTATCAGTGCGACCTCGTTCCAGAAGAAGAGTGACATAACTAGCATTTCCGATATTTACATAGAAGATGGCAAATAAATTATCATCACTGGAAGTTCCACCGCGAAGCAATAGGAGCACTGAGGAACGTTGATCATAAATACCAAACGATTGGTAGGTAAATAAAACCAGTGAAATGCAATCGCTGTGTTTTCCTTTCTGCACTGACTCAACATTTATTTTCAAGTGTCCGTGCAATAACACTATACGGGCGCACTTGGGAAAAGCCCACGCTCTGCACGCGTCCGTATGGATCGTTGGCCCCCGATAATGCTGGGTCGGTCAGCTTTGCCAGTGCCCAGAAATGCTCTAAGTATATGATCGCTTTCTCTTGAGGTGTTGTAGAAGAAAACGTATAGAAAGATGTGGGCAAGTAGAGAGAATGTAAAATGAAAGCAACTTTGGAAAGGACGAACGGAAGGGTGAAATTCCGAGGTTTTCGTTTCTGATGTAATACACTTGCTGTTAAGTTACAGCAATTTTGGATTTTTTTTACGTGCATTATATAGTCAAAGCTCAGGACTAGTGTGAATCTCAAAGTTACTTCTGAGTGTCTGCTATTCACAGTCTATAACTCCCGTCAGCGGCAGTGCACTGCTGCCGGGGTGCCGCTGAACTTCCTCAAGGATATTCCTCCTTCAACGCGTTCGACAGTCTGGGTGAGGAAGGAAGTGTAACTTGAGTAGAAGGAAGCCCGAAAATGTATCCCAACGATATATAAGTTCAGCGGCACCGTGTGTCGTGTGATGCAAAGCGCGCTCCAGTTATTGAAAGACTCCGTGAGAAGGCCTTTTTGTCCCACGATGCTTGCAGTTTGTTCAAGTGTCACAATTGCACACACAACACTTTGCCAAGACGTCGAGTGTAAGTTCATCGGCATCACGGATGAAGTAAAATTCCTGCTACGCGACATTAAACGACTGCTCTTCTTCTTCCTTTTCTCCCTAGAGTTAGTCCCACGCCGTCGCAGGGTCCGTTGTTCTTGTTAAACGTCGTCACTTGCTCCTATCCAAGGCGTCTTCCGCCGTAGCCTTCACTTCGGTGAGGTCGCTTTTGATGACGTCCCTCCACCTCTTCTTCGGGACTCCACGTGGTCGCTTGCCTTGCGCTTCGAATTCCAGTGCTTTTCTTATGAGGTGGTCCTCTGATCTTCTCAGTACGTGCCCATACCATCGTAGCCGTTGCTCTTTCAACTTCGCATGGAAGGAAGCCGTCTTCGTGATCACGTCCTCGTTCTTGACCTTGTCCAGTTGCGTTCAGCCGCATGCCCATCTCAATGTACTCATTTCTGCTGCGTGCTGCTGCCTTTGATACCGTATCTTAGTATAGGCCAACACTCGCTTCCGTACAGCTTTGCGGGTCTTACAACCGCTCGATACACCTTGATTTTGGGCGTCCTGAAGCACCGTCGATCGCACAGTATTCCACTAGACTCTCTCATTTTTATCCATGACGCGTTAATGTGAGCCTTAACTGCCTGGTCTGCCCTACTAACAGCCGCTAGATCACCGCCGAGATATCGGAGGTCTTCTACCTTTTCGATGGTCTACCCATGGCAGTCCATTATCGGCTCTAGGCATTTTTCGGAGTTTATGAACTTGGTCTTTGATGCACCTCTACAGTAATATCCTCTTCATTTGACAGCCCTACAGCTGCCTTAACTCCATCGTACACATCCCTTATGAGGGCCATCAGCCGTTCGGGTACCTGGAGTTTTTGCAAGGCATTCCAGAGCACTGGCGTGAAGGAATGGTCGAAAGCCTTCTCGAGATCGAGGAATGCAAGGTAGCATGACACTTCTCTCGATATTTCACCATCACCTGCCTGACGATGGAGATGGCAAAGGCTGTGGATTTCTCGGGCATGAACCCAGGCTGTTCCTGGGAGATAGGGATGACTTCTTTTAGCCTTGAATCGATCAGACTCTGGTACAGCTTAATGACATGCGCTGCCAACTTGATCCCACGGTAGTTGGAGCAGTCCATTGCATCACCCTTCTGTTTGAAGACGGGAATTAGTCTTTCACCCACCTGGCATCTTTTCTTCAGCGGCTAACGTGTTGAGTGAGCCACCCTATCCCGTACTCACCCAAAGCCTTCCATGCACCTATAGGCACCCTACTTGGCCCAACCGCCTTCTCAGTCTTCATCTTCCCTAGCATGTGACAGACCTCTCCATTCGTTCAGGGTATGATTGGACCAGCCATGACCTCCCTCTTTGGTCTTTCGCCACCGGGAAATTCCTTGTTCAGAAGTCTATCGAGGTATTCCTGGCACCTCCTTTTCACTTCGGCTGGCTTCCTGAAAATGACACCGTCACTGCTTTTTACGGACTTCACCACCCTGATGTCCTGGGTGGCCCGATGTCGAGGTTTGAGCAGCCTGAAAGTAAACTTCAGGCTGGTCATAGATAAGATAAAGTTCAGGCTTGTCATAGCATCCAATTTCTCGTACAATGCATCCATTTCCCTGTTCTTGGCTTTGGCTACAGCTGCTTTGACAAGCCTCTTGCAACTTTTATACGGCGAGGTCTTCTTGGCTCCGCGTTTTCTGTCAGCACTTGCATGTTTCTTTCTTCCGTTTCACCACTCGTTGAACCTTCTCGGTCCAGAACCGAGTCGCTTTGTCTCCTCTGAAGCCTCCTCGAGTTTCACCCGGTGTTTCTCCTGCACCGCACCACTGGGGTCTGGTGACCAGCCTCCATCATCCTCCTTTTTAGATCATTCCTTTCTACCCTGTGTAGCTTCCACCTTTGTATCCTACGCTCAGCCCTTAACATTCTTTCTTTAGAAGCTATATGGCAATGTCCCATTAGGAGAGGTCTGTGCTGGGTGGCCATTACCTCACCAGGCGGCACCTTGACGTCCTTCACACTTTTGAGGAACGGTCTCTTTACGAGCACATAATCTATTTCCGTTTGCCCTCCACCGCTGCTGTAGTTTACCTTTTTGCGAAGAATGTACTGAAGACAGCCAGGCTGTGCGCTGTAGCCAGATTCCTCTCTCTCTCCCAACCTTTCTTGCCCTTATGCCTCTGCCCGCGTGCACTCTCTCTAGCCTATTCCGGTCGCTGCCAACATGGCCGTTCAAGTCGCCCGTTACGATGAAATAGTCACTTTCCGGGACCGCGTTGATGGCTTCATCGAGGTTAAGATAGAACTGGTCTTTTTCAACTTCGGGGCAGCCAGCTTGCGGTGCGTACACTGTAATATGGTCCAGTTTGACACCGTCACCGGTGTCGGTGTCACACCCGACACATGACACTCCATTGCCTTAGTCCCTTTCGAGTGAGTTTCCTGAAAGCATAGGACTTTACTGATGATCCTGCGTTTCATCAGGTCAGCCACTTTGAGTCTTGCCGGTCGGCGACCCCACATTAAGAGTTCCGTTTCGAAGTCTCTTTTTTGGCGGAGGTCGTTCACCCCTTGGAAGCCCTCGCATACTGATCACCGAAATCAGGAGAATGTTCTGCGCGCCACTTCCGGGTGACGTCCTGCATTATCCCTGATTTCTTTTGCCATTCTATACATTTTTGTTGTGACTAGGATTCTCCATCAGCCGGACTGTTAACCTGGGCCTGACGCTGGTAGAGTCACCATATTTGCCATTTCTTGCCAGACATGGTATTGTGCCTCGGCGGGGATCGAACCCAGTGTTTAGCAGACGTATTCCTATTCTCTTGAGTACTCGGCTATCCCTGCCTCCGCGACATCAAACGACAGTAGTGTTCGCCTATTCTGCCCTCGCCAGCAAGCAACACGGCCATTGGAGCGTGCAGCTCGATATGAAACGCGCTAGGATCGCGTTAGCGCCCTAAAGGCGCGTTTTTCCACGGGTTCCCCACACATCCTCTCTTCTAAGCACGATTGTTCGTTTACAAAAAAACATGATTCGAAGTACACTTTCTTTCCTTGATTCTCCCCTCCCATACGATACCTCAACTGAAACTTTATACGGTTCGCGGACTCAAAAACATGTCGCCCTGATGTGATGCGATGCGTCACAAGCTGCTGCGACCTCGCAAATCCCAGGTTCGCATGGCTTGAGTCGATACGTTGTCAGTTGTCATGAGTATAGTTGACCTCACTCATGACATGGCGACCTTCGGATTCGCTTTCAAACCTCCGAGGGTATCGTCCCGTTCAGTGGGAGTACAACCAGCTAAGGGTGGACAACAAGGGAACCACAAGAAATTTAGGCAGTGTCGCAAGACTCATGCGTAATATTATGACCGTTCGGCGAGATCTCTGATGTATTTCCCTTCATTTCTTGTGTTGCGCAAGCAGTCTGAAATTTGCTACAGGGCAGATCAGTGTGGGATCCATGTACTTCTTGATGATTTCTAGAACTTCAGCAACGGAAAGGTGTCATCCAAGGAAGTCATTTGTGTCTCGATACACTCATGCTGATCCATCTTCGATAAGAAATCAGTCCTCAGATACTTCATTCCATGCATGCAGATCGTAGTTCATCAGGAATCGTCTTGAAACCAATCATTTTTACTGGACGATATTTATCCACAAGATTGTGAGAGCTGTGTAATTCCTGAATATTTCACAAGCTCACACGGTGGTGTATACAGTAAGAACGCTATACGGTATCAATACCCGTCTATATAGTCCACTACGAACTAGACAATTTTACCTCACATAAGCAGGCTTGTTGAGAGGATGGAAATGTTGAAGCAATATTCACTGTGCTCCGAAAGTCAGTGCGGGCCAAGGTAGTGTATGAATAAGCTGGAATTTTTTGTGCTCGCTGAAGGACCATTACTGTTATTCAGGTCACCGCACCTTCAATTAAATACTGGGTCATTCCATAAGTAATGCCGCTTTTTTTCAAGCATAAATTTTTCCTATAAAATCACAAGTTTTTGCAGCATGTCATATATCATTCGGTAGAGGTTTCTCTGCTCTACAGATGACATCTTTGGCTTCTGAGTATGTTGGAATGGGATCGAGATTTAGGCTGGGGAAAAGGTAGGTCCAGCCAGCAGAAATCGGGCCAAACCGGCAATCGATTGAAACACTATATTTCACTTTAAAAATCAACCAGTCATGTGTCGCGTACTTGGTCCTGACCTCTTATGCAATTTTCAATATGTGGTTGATCAAGAAGTCGTGTCGATCTTTTTCTAAAATCTTTTTTTCGGAGGCACCCACACTTATTCAAAATGAAATTTTTCTTCCAACTTCCTTGCTTAAAGTTGTTTTATGGACCACTTCGGAAAACTTTTTCTGCTGTATCGAAAACATCTTTCTAGTTTGTTCTGGCTGCGATTCAAACTGAATTTTAATACCATGTGATAGAGGTCCAGTCGACATTTTTTCACAATTTATTTCTCCATGAGGAAGTTAAGGAATCCGGTCGGTGCTATTCCTCTGTTCCTACTCTTTACCTGTTCGTAACATTTCACCACTCTTTCAACAGATTTGTTAAGAAAATCTTCTTGCCTTGGTTCGAAAAATTGTCTAAAATCACCGAGTTGTGGCAGAAAAACTAAACGTGGAAACAGAGCGACGTGACTTTCTAAGCAATCGAGTGGTGGAACTTGCAGAAGAGGTCGGAGCCAAGTACGAAACACATGATTGGTCAGTTTTCCTCAAGTAAAATATAGTGTTTTAATTGATTGCCGGTTTGGACAATTTTTGTCTGCTGGACCTACCTCTTCGCCAGCCTGAATGTCGGCGCCATTCTTTTATACTCAGAAACTGAAGTCGTTTTGTAGAGCAGAAAGTTCTCCTCCGAATGATATATGATATGCTGCGAAAACTTGTGTTTTTATGGTAAAAAATTTTCGCTTGAAAAAAACGACACTACTTATTGAATGACCCAGTACATGTGCATAGCAGCAGGAACCTGCTGATGAGAAGGTAGCACTTATAAAGGAAATGATTAGAAAGATAACTGATCCTTCTTTTTCATCTTTTTCGCTCTATAAACTATTTTGAAAAAAACTACAAGGCAGAAAGTGAGTTTATTACGGCCATCTGGCACGAATCCCTGTAGGTCTACTGCCAACTGTCGCAGGATCTTCCTTAGAAAACTTCACCAATATTTGCGTGAATACGACCCTCATTACTCGTGACATAGGTTTATCAGGAGCCATGTGTTTATTGAAATAAATCAATTTTTTTTATTGCAATGTGAAGAAGAACATTGTTGTTGTAACATTGTATTAGAAGAAAAATGCTGCAATAATTGCACAATTTATTATGTTTATCGGTCTGACCAACAATAGGACAAGATACGACGGCGTCTGTTGCATCGGACATCTCTACTTGCCCGGCCTCAACCCGTCTCCTCGACCAATTGCAATGTTTCGCTTCAGTAATGAGAGCGGTCCGATATTTCGCACGTACTGAAAAAACATGCATTAAAGTTAAAGTAAAGTAGAAGGGAAGTTTTTTGGCATAAATCAGTCCCCTCTGTAGGATGCGCCATGCATTCTGGTACCATTCAGAATCGTGGTGTTAGGCAGATATGATTTGGCCTATACAATGACTTGCGTGGGCGAGTCGGTGCACAATTCAGTTTCTTATCTCCTCAAACAGTTCTGATGCCAACCCCAGAGGGGCGAAAGTCTTGGTTAACCTGGGCGGGCCATGATGCGGGCTCCGCACCATAAGGGTGGGAGTGCGCACCTTCTGTTACTGCACCACCTACGCCCAGCAAACATGCTTCAGTTTGCCAAATGTTTTTGTGAAAGAACCGTGGAATCCCTTTGAAATTCTTGTATAGCCACATGCACTCGTTGGTTGTCGCATTCAAGAATAAAACTATAATGGAGCACTCGACCTCAGAGTTAGGAGAAAGAGAAAAATTACCTTGAAACATTCGAAACTACTTTTTATTTGCTGTTTCATCATTACAGGAATTCCAACAGAGAAGATGGGCTCGCGCATGAGACGCTCACAGAAATGATGAAGACGAGAGAGCGGGAAAACAACAGACTCCGACGCGCATACGAGCCATGTGCAATAGTGGGCGGCGCTGCACCACACGACCCATGGGTGAAATGTTAGCGTCCTAGACGCTTTTCGCCTATCCGCGGAAACAACAGAAAGCTTGCAGATGTGGATCCCAGCATGAAGTATTGTACAGAACTCTGGACTAATCATTCATTGTTGCTACTCTCAGACGAAAAGGGACATTGGATTCATTCCTCTACAGCAACTGGAAAACTGTGCAATAAAAATTGTGCTCTTAATTGGATTTCCTTATCTTTGTGACATTTTTGAGCTTTGAATGCTTCTCGGAACGCATTCGTTCAGTCCGATAACATAATGGCCTGCTGATCTGGATACCCATTTCAATTAACATCGAAAGGGCAACTGTATAGAAAAGACTGCTCCGCTGGGAATGCACGATAATCGCTTTCGTGTCAGTCAACATGTTGTGATGTCAATGCGTCGTTTCAGATCGCATGTTACCCAGGAAGTGGGTTCGAGGGCTTAAACTGTCAGCGGAAAATACGCGATGCAGCCTCATTTCAATTCTCTTCGGTGAAATGCTAAATGAAACGATTGTTCTAGCCGATATATAAATTCGCATACAAGAATATTCATATAACAACATTCGGGCATGGACACTTCCGTGCACTGAATGGTGGGAACGTTACACTGGTTCAAAGTGAACCAATGTGTAAATACAGTCCATTTCGGAAAAACAGGTAGGGCCTGGCCTACGGACTTGGATGAACGTATATAAGACTCTCTCACCCCGCCACACACTCTCACTCTCGCCACATACTCTCACACTCGCCATTCACCCAAGTTAGTAGGCCACGCCCTATCTGTTTTACCGAAAAGGACGTAAATTGCTTCATATGTTTTCAATAATAATCGATTTCTTCGAGAAGTGATGAGCTGATGAGAATGTGCATTGCAAGCGCTGAATATCTAGCGGATGTAAGACACTGCGTCCCACAGGCTCCACCCATTCCCCAAACCACGTCCATCAACCGGAGACTAGCTTTTTGTAGCAAGAAGACATTACACAGACAATTCTATTTATGCACCGTTGTGAATTTAAAGCAATCGATGAGGTCAGCGAGCTAAATCGTTGCCAGTAAACGTCTTCTACTAAAATTACATGTACTTAGCCACAGCGCACAAGAGTTTTTTTTTTTTTTTGAAAAGTTGGCACGACAATCTGTTCAAAAGTATACAATCAGTAGAATGAATGGGCGAACAACAAAGCGGGTCCCAGTTTATCCCGTGTTAGGATCTGGACGTGTTTTCAGGTAGCCGGAACAACTACGTTTCAGTTGAAACCACACGGATTAGGTGCACGTACAGTTTACACGCAGTACAGCCAGCTCAGTAGGTGCCGGCTAAACTGAGAAAGAAACCTTGTCGAAGCGCGTTTCATTCAGAAACGTGCCAATGCCGCCTGCTTGTACCTTTAGTGCTCACTTATACCGATCCTTGATTGGCTGAACGTTCAGATTATTACACTCAGTATCCTGAATGCTGCAGTGAGGGAAGATGATCCTACCAGACTGTAACGTACTGCAACCATCACGTATTGCAGCATTCGCACCCTATTCAAGGTGTGACATAACCAAACGGACGCTGAGCCTTTTTTCGCAACGGAAATAGGAATTTGGAATTCAGAACTGTTGATTTCCGAGCTCACCATTAGTTGTGGTTCGACGTTATCTCGTCCCTCGTTGTCCAGCCATAAAAGTGGTAAAGCGACGGATAGACCGAAAAAGATGAACAACAAGAGAGAACGCAAGTAACTGCCCATGCTCATCTCAGTGTTTTCCTGTTGTGGACCTAAATTTACGGGCTATCTACGTGTGTTAATCAAATTAATAAAACAGCAAAATGCGTTGCGTTACAACGATCAATGTAGTGTCACGAACAACGGCAAATGCAACAATCAGTGATGTAGGAAACCTAAGAGAGTCATAGTGTTATTGAGCGTGAGTGGTTTCATTTATTTGTTATCGTCTCAACAGTCATTCCTTCATGAATACTCGATAATGAAAAGAAGGCTTGAAACGGTTTGCAGGGAATACATAGAAGAGAGCTGGATTCGATTACAACTTGGAACGATTTTGTCGAAGAGCTACTGATTCAATTTCATATGAAAGCCTCAGACTTTTCATGATCTATTGCAAGCTATGCCAGTTCGAAAGGGTGGTGATATCGAAGACATTCAGCGTTCATGGGGGTATGCACTCAGTGGACGAGTTTCTGTAATACTATATGCTACGGACGAACTTACATGACAGTTCATGGCACTGTACGATAACTGGTATTTGACGTTTTATTCAAAACATGGTGGTAATGTGGTCTTCAGAATGCTTTCAACGTCTGTTATGACAGTGTCATTTCCGGGAATGGGACTAGAGCAATCAGGGACGAGGAGATTTTCTATACTCAGTACGCTTTCACGACTGCTTCTCTGATGTTAATGGAATCGGGCGAAGAAAAATAAGTTTTATGTTCTACTTGACCAATAAGGGCCGCACGAAAAGTTTCATGCGAAAAAGTTGGAATCCGGCTAAGATACAGCTCCTCAAAGGCGGCCAGGAAGGCTGAGCTTCCCAGGAAGCCTCCCTCCACGTTATTCGCCGCAGTGTGAGACGCATAACAGAAGCTTACGTAAATACTAGCACTCTTTGTCTCCGACAGAGGCAGACGACGGGCCGGGCCTTTGCTCTGAAGCAACGTTCCTCGGCCACCACTTCAAGGAACTGTATCTTGACTGGATTCTCTCTTTTTTGCGTGAAACTTTACGTACGGCCCTTATTAGGCAGCTACACCATGAATATATAGGTAGAAGCGAAGCTGACTTTTCCGTGCACATTCCTCTTATCATAAACAAGTGCCACAAAAATTGTCTTGTTGGATGGAGAGGAGGGAGGGGGGAGGGGGAAGGAGGGGCAGGAGAACTTGAATCTAGCGGATAAATAATATTATATGGAGCTTCTGAAACTGCTGAGCTCAATATCTCCTAGCTTGTTTTGTATGTCAAAGAGTAAAAAAAAAAGAAGTGTTCAACGGTAGGTATGTCAAGAAAAAAATGTTGGAGATTTAGTCCAAGACGCCCGAGTTGGGTCAAGGATGCCGACCTGGCGGAATCCACCACGTCACTTCACGCCAGAAGTTACCAGCAGGGCAGTTACCGCGCGGGTGACACATCTGGTGTGTCTCGACCTATTGGAGGGTGGGAAATGAGCACCTGAAGGCGTGGGCGGCTTTCGTAATCTTTCGTATGTCGTCTATTTTTTAACACCCAAATATAGCTTCAGCACATACCACTAACATACTGTAATTAAATGGCATTCGATAGTAAGAGGGGAATAATGCAATGTAGTTGTATTTTAGGAGCGTAGGTTCGGTCTAAAGTACACGTCCTATGCTCCATAGTACACGCACCTGTTTTTGACTAATAGTACCTTATTTTGGTTAACTGGATGACGTTGCTTCAGTCTTGCACCTGTTGATTGAAGTTCGTTTTAATGGAGGAGGGAAAGGGACTATCAAACAAATAGAGAAGCCTCTTTGTACCGGAACAAGGGTTCGGTCCTCAATTGAATCGGCTGAGAGGGACAAAAATGTTGTGACCAAGAAATCTCTGATTTACTACTGCACATTGGCTACTAGGGCTTCAATACCTTCAAGATGGGTTATACGAGCGAAAAGCCAAAGAAATCATTGAATTGATAGTTTTATGAACTGCTTAATTTACTACGAGACGAGAGTGATGTAACGAATAGCGGCACCGCTCCTACTATTATGTTGCAGGGGTCAAACTCCACATCAGTACCCATCAAAGCTGATGAAGTCCTCATCCCACTAAGGTGAGCAAATTAGTACGAGACTCCACTAGGAGGGCGGTTGTACATTGTTTGGTGCTCACAACTCTTGTACGGGTGGGGTCCACGAGGTCGAATTTCCGCTTCGCGGCGTTTCACTCGCGGCGCCCCCGTACGACTCGCCGTATCGATTGCCCTTGATCGGCCGGCTGAGCGTGACTCCGTCACGTCTGCGCTTTCACCCATACCACACTACCTCGCTTGAAGTCTGCCATGCCCTGCCACTGGCACTCGCACCCGCTGTGCCGCTCATCGCGCGCGGCCGCGCGGAAATTCGACCTCGTGGACCCCACCTCTCTTGTACGGGTCAAATCACCATCATTTGCCATTATGATTCTGAGTAGGTACAGAATGCGAGGGGCACTCGAAATGGAGGATAAATCAGCGCCGAGTGCTCTATGTTTTGATGCTTTTGGTTACGTAAATACATAAATCTACAATACCAATATGAATCATTTCACATGCACAATTCTGCTGGACAGTGATGAAACTCCTCTTAACTCTGCCGTTGGAGGAAATTCGTTGGCACAAAAGCCCTTATTTCCTTGATATCATATATATCACCTGGCGATAATCACGTAGTCTACTTTGGACGTCTTTCCAGACCTTGGAGGTTCTTTGAGCGTGCCCTTTGCTATCTGGTCTGAAGTTGGGGCTTGTATCCTTCGAAACGTATACAGGGGATGCCAAAAAATAAGTAGTTTTGCCTACGGTTCACATCTCCCGATTATACAAAACATAGGGAAAAGAAAGAAATGAAAGTATTGGTGCAAAATATTCCTGAAATGCTCGCCTAAAAGCAGGGATAAGCTGAGACTGAATCCTTTCATTTTCATAAAAATATGGAACCTTCAAGAGGCGCAGTCGGGCTTCAGAGCACCCACGGTGTCAAGGTCCCCTTAAAACAGTGGAGCCGTATTCCATGATAAGTCTTTTGTGGGAAGCTTCCTAAGGATTGGCCCTTCGGTGAAGTCACAGAGCCCATGCTGCTTGGACAAGGCTGCTATGATCCGAAGTATCAGTTTCATGCCCAAATCCGCCTCCGGAGGGGTTTCAGTGGTAAGGGCACGTCCTGGAAAAGAAGAGTGCTGGGGACCCGGAAAAAAAGGAATTTTGGAGAACACCACCCGGTATGAATCCCCTTAGGTACCCATAGTGAACGGACCTCAGCAAGGTTGTGAACGAGGGCAACGAAATTTCGGATTTTACCCAGTTGGTGTGACACATCTTGTTCACTGTTTTCTCGCTCCCGTTTCTGCTCGTGTAGAAGGCTGCCACGGAGTATAGTGTTAGAGTGAGGTTTGCTCTTGAATCTGGGGATGTAAATACTTCAACAGAATTTGCTGTAGTCCGACTAAAGTGGGGTGACAGTGGAGGAGACAAAATTACTTTTTTGGCACCCCCCTATATATACCAGTTATGAGACCTCGTAGGTGTGTAGGGCTTAGGATTCTCTCGTTGGTGTCAACCGGGCAATAAAGGAGAGCGGATGGAAGTTAAAACAAACTATCAAAAAGTTGAGATCAATGGTTCCCAATTCTGACCGAATAAAGTGGAAATATAAATCGATGATGCTTCAGAATGCTCCAGATACTTCGATACGCAAGTTATTTAGATACTTCGAAATTCCGATTAATCAGGAATCGCTACTTCGTCGAGGCTAAATATAGAGGTACAAATGAGACTAATCTTGTTCGCGATTCAGGATTCGAAACTGGACGTTTCAGGATTAGTCGCCATTTCCGTCGTAGTCACAGAGATCACTCCATCCTACGGCTTAATGAGCAGCACCCGCCTACTACTGTGATGAGCACTTGTTTGCTGGTAATCACCTTTTCTAACTCATAAACACATTCCAGTTGTGTTATCTTTTTGTCAGACACACATAACTACATGTGATATCACGTAATATCTGAGGTTGCAATAAATTAATGTAAATTTGTGAATTAATTTTAAATCTTTGTTGTGAACCAAAAATTAGGTCTTTGTTCAGAGAAAATAACAATGTTATTCATATTCATTTATGATGATATTTAGAGATATATTCAATATTTTCAAGTAAAAGGAGAAAAAAATAAAATCCAAAGTCAGCTTCAGCTCATGATAGTATGGTTTTTACTGCCTTGAAGCCCATGCGACGCTCGTGGAGGAGCAGTTGAGGGGTTTTTTTTTTGAAAAATTGCCTATTTACGGCAGGCGTAGAGAATGGATTAATCTAGATAAGCTGAAAAATTGTATTGGACACTCCTCTGTGAATCACACCATTTCTGAAATCTTCCAGAAAAATGCTGAAGAAATGTCGCAAAAACCATCAATCAAAAATCGGCTCGGAAGTATGCATACAGATGATACATGCAGGTTTTACGGTTACACGATACAAAATTGCAGTAACAAACAACAACGAACATTGGAGGTGCCACAAGGGCTAGTCTGGATATTCAGATAGGGTAGGTAATGGATAGACAGGTGTACAGGAGACGGTTTATGATGCAGCTGATAGCGAAAGGCTCGATCTAAGCCCATTAAAAGGTATGCCGTAGCTGTCAAAATTATATGCGGTTTTGGACCTCAACCATAATTTTGGTCGACGTTTACAAGCTCGTTTTTTAGTACTTTGCGTGTGAAGGTTGAAAATTTAGTCACTGGGAGCTCTGAAAATGACCGAAACTTTCAAAAAAATTCAGTCAGCCATAAAAAGCTCATGATTCAGCGAAACGAGCCGTTGTCCAAAAAGTGGAGCGGAATGCGGCTAAAACATTGCTACCCGTCATTTGGAACATGACAGCACTTTACCGCACTGAAGCACGGTGTTGATTATTTTAAGTGTTATTAGTTAAGTAATTTTTTCCTCCTCCAAACTGCATCCTACTCAGCTGAAAAACTTTATTTCACTGAGTGACAGTTGCCTTCGAAAAACACAAAAAAATTGAACGTGATATGTAAACGCTGGCCAAAGTTATGGTTGAAATAAGAAACCGCATACAGCATCAGGGTTGCTTTCAACAGCGACTTCTCCCATATTGTCAATTAAGGGCTTATCGTTGGAAAAACAGGCTCTCATCAACCTTCTAAAATTTCAGGTTTGAACGAGGGAAACAATTCTAAGCTTGAGCTCTACAAAACGTTTTGATGTTATAAATGTGGCCACATGATCGCATAGCTATAGGTCAGGACACTCGATCTAAGCCACGCGCCCGGTCCACAACTAATGCAATCGCGCCTGTCACGAGCATCTCGATTTACGTGACGTGACGGCACAAATTGAGTGCCCTGGCTTGCATTCTGACTAGTTGTTGCTGTGGAAGTGGGTTTATGATGATGCTGCTTTCACACAAAACCGAAATTTTCGAGCTATTCCTCTGAAAGTCAAAGGTGTTGGGCTCGCAGAGCTATGGATGGAGCCACGCGTCGGTTCGCGTATCATTGAATACGCTGGAAACTGTGGGACCAATCTGAAGAAGTAGGTGAAACAGTTCTGGGTAAGGATTGTGGGTAAAGCTCTCCTGAAAGGTTCCTTCTGCCCATAAGAGAGCATAAAATAATATAGTATTTGACGTTGATTCCTTTCTTTGATGCGTCATACATTCCTTCTGATTCCTTTCAAAATCGCAGCGACATCCAAAAGCGGTTCCGGCTATCGTGCCCTTCGGCAATCAGTCGACTTTCGAGCGAGCGTTTTCATGTTTCCAACATCCGAACAGTTTTTCCTCTATCTTTCCTCTGCCTGCAAGATGTGTTACATGTATTCCCAGAGCTAGTGGCTTGGTACTGTTGAGAACGTCTCGGAAACAAGGAGCAAACCAGTGAATCAGAGCTCCGAGCACCATGAGATTGTAATGAATTGGATTCTCCTGAGCTAATTTGGCTCTGTGACCACCTATATTATTCATCCATAGCATGATTAATAGTAAGCTTACGTGACTATTCAGTATTCCAACTAAAACCGCCTGCTGTTGTTTTCGGGTTTTGAATGGCCATTGTTGACGTTCCATATAAGAATTAGATTATTCAGTCAACAGGAGGCTACACAATGCCGTGAAGAATTAGATTATTAATTATTCTCAGGTACTCCATTTCCCAGGAAATGAGTATCGCTCCATCGCTATCTTGTATTGGGTTGGAGCATGATTGATGCGGCTTTTTTCAATAATTTTATTCGGTAAAAACAGGGATAAATTTAGCAAAAACGTTCTAAATGATTACACGAAAGAGTTTTCATCATCGCAATCAGGGGCTGGTCCCCATTCGGTAGTCGTCAAAACGTCAATTTCCACTACAATAAAAAATACAGCACTAAGAAGTCGCATTAATTATGCACCAACCTAAGAGTAGTTTAAAGAAGGAAACTCGACGGAATTCGAACCACTTGACCTCCCAGCTCCTCTGTCATCTTCTCACCACTACTCCATTAACACTGTTTTTCTCAAATGATTTCCGATGACACCAGTCAGTAGTGTTGGCTATGAAAACTGGGAATGTAGTTAGATTACAATGAAAAATGGTAAAATGAATGAAGTGTCTGTCATTGTTCACCCTGAACGCCCTTTGGATCTTGAATAGCCTCGAGTGAAATACGCTCACGCGAGTGTTTTTAAATAGGATAATTTTTGCTGTAGTTTCGTTACTTTTTCTCTTTTACTCTTTGTAGCACTGATTGTTGAAAAGAACATTTCCAATGCTTGGAATCTTGAATTACGAAGAAAGTAAGTTTTTCTACCGAAACCTTCTTCAAAAGCGGAGGAAATTGAAAGAATTATCCTACATCCTCATATAGTTTACTATCCGAGTCTCATTCGATCCAAATCTTTCGCCCGTAACTCAGCATCATAGTAAGGCTGCTGTCAACTTCTGATCACAGTGAATGGAGGTATGATTGTTTCAGGTGAGTAATACATCATGCAGGACAGCCGAAATTCTGATATGAAATTTCAAAGCAAGCTTGAAGCTACGTCCTAAAGTCATTCCCAATTGCTGTAGGATATTCGTCCATCCACCGGTGTGACACATGAGCCATCTACATGGAAAGAAATTCATAGTAACAGATCATTCTCCCACACGCCTGGGTTCTAGAAAAATCCATTCTACGCCCGATAGATTTCCACTTACTGAATATCTGTTCTTGTCGGGAATGGGTCTGAAGACGGTGGATTTGTGTAAGTGATCAGAAGTACTAAGCTACTAATTGCTCCCTGAACTCTTACTAGGATGCTCAGTTATGGGCGAAACCTTTGGTCTCGGACGGGACTCGAATGTGCACTTAATGCTTTCCGGTCATATGTGCTAATCCACTACATTACCGAGACTCCTTCCATTTTAACTCAGCTCCGTGATAGTATGCTCAGTTTATCAGCACTAACACATCTAAAGTGTGTATAATACATATATATGCCAGGAAAGCAGGGAGTGTGGGTTCGAATCCTGTCCAAGACCAAAGCTTTTGCCCATTAGTCAGCATCCTGATAACAACAGTCGCATGCGGCAAAAACCAGCAGCTATCAAAAATTAAAAAGTAAAAATCAGCTCCATGAATTCAGGAGGTGGCAAATTCTGAACTTTTAATTTGAAGCGCAAAAATTTAGAGCTCAGAGATGATAGGCATCAGAACAGACTCTATAATGAACATGGTCTTCAAGCACTTAAGTTGCTTCCTGAGATCGTTGTCATGAAAGCAATCAGGAAAAACAGGTAGTAGAAAGGGAGAATAATTTCAAAAAACATGAGACCACGGTCACGCAGTTGGCAAGATACATCGTGAGTATAGAAACCGTCAGGATTTCAAAATGTCGCCTTTTATTTTCATTTATACCAGCTTTCATATCCAAATTCGAAGGCATTGCAATTTCACTAATATACTCGTCCCCACAGCAGTTAGGCAATTGTAAGCCCAACAGAATGCTATGAAAAGGGGGGGGGGAAGGGGATCTGCAACTTTCTTCTGAACAAGTCGCTACAGAATTACTGCGGGTCACCTAGTACCTAGCCGTCTTTTCCGGGGCGGGGGGGGGAGGGGGGGGAGGGAGGGGGCTCACTTAGCAGCATGCGCTGAATATTGATTTTTCTTCAAGTCACAATTGTAAGAGGATGACAAGTTCGTCTTATATATGTCATCCTCTGACATGTACTAGGTTATGAGGAAAGTTCTGGCAGGCTTAGCGCGTTAACAACATAAACTCAAATCTTAAAGCGCGTTAGCATGAATCAACTTACATATAGTGCTACTTGAATAAACAATAGTCTGAATAGTGAATATTGTCTCTGAATACACATATGTTTCCTTGAAATGCCACAAGGTTTTCGAGTTATTAGCGAATTAAGTACTGCGAAAATGGCACTTTTTGGGTAACTTCGCTATACGATTAGTCGAGCCCCAGCGAAGGCAACCACAAATGTGGGTTCTGCAAGGGGAGGGGGTGAAGCATTGGGTGGAACACATTGTCCTTGGTTTCAGAGGTGCAAAAATGAGGATAAGTTGCCCCAATTTTCAATTTATTAAATCGGTTCAACTAAGACGGCAGAGAGCGATGAACATGTACTATACTTGCAGAGGATAGCTAAAAGTAACAGCGCGACACAGGGTAACCTCCTCAAGTAATTTTGTTCAAAAAAAGGAACCAAAAACTGGGTGCCGCGTGACCCCTCGGAACAACCATTCATGCGCGACCGCATTCTCCGCAAATCGTCTTCCAGCAACTGAAGCAAATGCAGGCCGAAGCCCTTACTCGTCTACGTATTCATCAGGTTTAACGCTTACTAAGGCCCACATTTTCAAACATCCGGAAAGCAGCTTCAATAGCAGTGTGCTCAGAAAGAATGGCGATTTGGAGTCGACCTTTTTCTGATTTCGCGGAATATAAATCGTCAGCCTTGCATCAAAATGAGGTAAGCAAGTATGCCTAATTTTGTCAAAAGTGTAGCAAATCGAATGAAAGGAAATGTTGCATGATTTCCCGTAGACGATTTGTGCAGCAACTCATACATCATTCGGAACAGACTCTTCTGCTCGATGAAATGTCATGTTCACTTCCTTTATCCGTTATAAAGGGGGTCGATTTTCAGGATGACGAAGTGGATGGTTAACCCGACAAAGTTGACCAAACCGGCAATTAATTTGAAAACTATCTTCCACTCAAAAATGATCAATCAATCATGGGTCCCGTGATCTACCGCACTCCCTTCTATAGGTTGCACCAATTGGCTGCTTGAAAAGTAACGTCGCTCTTTTCCTGAATTTTGTTTTCCACCGAAACTCGGCGATTTTTGACAATTTCTTCGAATGGAGACAAGAAAATTTTCTCAGCCAGGCGAAGTAGTGAGTAGGAACGGGAAAACATCATTGACCGTATCCCTTGACTTTCTGCAAAAAAATAATTTGATCGACTAGGCCCCTTTACATAAATTCAAATTTCATTATAAATCGCAGCTAAAATAGAACCGAAAGTACTTTTGATAGGACTAAGAAAATGCTTTCGAATGGTTTATAAAGGAATGCTGAACGACGGATTTGTGAAAATTAATATCATCATGAATAAGTGTGAGTGCTTTCAAAAAAAAAAAGGAGTTTGGAAAGAGGACGACACGAGATCTCAGTCAATCAATCTGTGGAACTAGCAGAAGAGAACGGGACTAAGCACGGGACGCATGATTGGTTGATTTTCCTCAAGCGAAATATAGTGTTTTATTTAATTGCCGGTTCAGTAAGTTTTTGTTGACTGGAACTACCTCTTCGCCAGTCTGAAAATCGGCCCCGTTAAAAAATTTCCAGAAACTATTGATATTTTTTATGGAGCAGAGAAATCTCTCCCGTTCGGTATATAGAATGCCGAACCTGTAAATATGTATATTTAAAAAATTTTCGCCTGAGAAAACGACATTATGGATTTCATTCCTTCTTTCTTATTCTTATTATGCGACATGTTCCAGTAAGAGTTTTGGGAAAGATTTCGATGCTCGTAAATGCAAAGAGATAGGGTTCTCACGCACAAAACAAGAAATGGAGTTGAAATGCCAGAAAATTTGTCAAGAAAGCTGATTCTACAGGCCCACTGAAGCAGTGAACTGGAACACTAACTTAACTTTGAGAAGCGGAGGTCAAAAATTTCAAAACTCTCACTGATTTTTCGATGAGTACTCAAGAAGACGACGGAGGGATTAAATAAATTGTGAGGAATTCCGAGGAGTGAAGATATGGTTTTCCAAATAGCTTCAGCACTGTTCTGCGTTTCTACTCCGCCCCCAAATAGACGTGTCGATGCCGACCTTGTTGCATCACCTAGATGCTCAGCATTGGTGTGAGTATATTCTGCAGTTACTCAGAACTAATATTTCAGTCGAATTTATGAAGCCAAAAAGCGGAAGCAGCTCTAGCTAGAAACCATCACCTTCTGTTATAATATCCGAGTCAAATTATGTCAAACAAGACTATCTACTCATCATCGCATTTCGTCATAGTATTTCCGTCTCATTTAAATGTTTCACAATGTAATTGTCTGTATTCCTAAACTATAAGAGTTCCGAGATTTCCTTGAATTCCTTTGAGAAAACTTTAAAACCAAGATTTTAGAGCCATTCTCTTAAAGGCACATTCCAGGATTATTGGGATATCACATCTCCTGCCGTGGATGGATTCTTCGACCCAAGCCACGTTGGCTGTACCTTTACCGAGGCGTGGGTGTCAGTTCCTGGAGCATGCAGAGCCAATGAATTTAGCGCAACAGCTCGGCCCCGCCCAACCCTGCCGGGGGTCTGCCTTTAGTCTTCGACTCTTATTTTTGGCATAGGTAGACCAGCTACGTAGCCAAGATCTTGAAACTGGCAGTAAACCAATCGCCTCGTGAAATAAACCTACTACTGAGTGACCTGTTCCCACACTAAGCACCGGAACACTTGCAGCATACCCCGGCTGGGGTGGGCAAGCCGAGCTGTTGCGCTAGATTCTTTGGCTCTGCAGCTCCAGTAACTGACATCCACGCCTCGGTAAAGGTACAGCCTACGTAGCTTGGGTCGAACTATCCATCCACGGCAGGAGATATGATATCCCAGTAATCCTGGAATGTACCTTCAAAGCCAGAGGTCGAGGCGCTCAGAGCGTATGGATGGAGCCACGCGTCAGAACAGGAACGCTGAGTTCCGCGAATGACATATTTCCGGCGGGAGATTGAATTTAGGTCATGATTGCCGAGCGAGAACTGTAGTTCTTGGAAACGATCAAACCCGGTTTGCACTGTAATACTAGAAGTGCAAGTATCTTGGACTATATAGGAAAGGACAAGTGGAAATTGTGCAAAAGCAATTAATTGGATTCAAAATGGTTCAGGCTATTTAAAGGTGCTGTTGACGTGTCAGTGCAGATGGAACTAACTGATATCTCCGTGGTGCAATGATACTCTCCTTTCCCTCTCAGAACCATTTCAGATAACCATATCAACTTTGGTAAGGGATATGGGATAGTTCCGTGAATAGCTCCTCCCTCCTATAGTATCCCAAGCACGTGAAAAGTAACCAAAACCCAAAGTTTCAGGGATCCTTTGGTCCGATAGCCCTGCAATCGTGGTAGAATCGGACCAGTTGCAGATCAGGAGGAAATGTTGCCGTTATGGATTAACCAGACATGCAAAAGGAACATATTCAAATAAAAATATAAGGTGTAGGTCCTTTTTTCACTGACGCACACAAGCAGTCTGTGCAGTTGCGTTAAAAACACATCATAATGCACACGAAGCTGTGCGTTCCGCTTATTACTTAATTAGGGGAAAAGGGACAGTTTTTTGAGCCACTCAAATACTTCAACCGCGAAGTTCTGACTTTTCTTATCCCAAACAGTTATATTGGATTATTTCACTACGAGCCGGACGCTACGTTTCAAGGGAGAGTCAATAACAGGCAGAGATAAATTTCCTCAATGTTTCGTCCACGCGGGTATCATGGGCGGGGTCAAGAAAATAGGCGGCGGCAGTCACGTGATTGTTGGTGCGGTGTAAGAAGCAAATCAGTATTGGGCGTGCAATCTTGAAGTGCTCTACTAGCCACCGAAAACTGCGGAAAAGTCATTACTGTCAATTTCGATTTTTGACGCAAGAAATTTTTTGGTTCCTTTTTTTGTTCCTGTTCAAGTACTGTATCTCGTTCAGTGATTTCGAGAATAATTAGAATCGTGAACTTTATTCGCGGTACAATAGTCTCAAGAGGAACAGCAGTGTTTCAGAAGTTTTTGTCGACCTCTTATTGTCCCCCTTTCCCTCTAATTTGAAAATAAGAAAATGAGGAAGGCAACGCCGATCGCTATTTCGGCATGGATAATCGGAATATCTCCTGGAACTACAGATAATTGTATTCTTGAATGTAAAGTATTCTGGAGAGCTGAATAGCAAAGATTATTATTCTAAAGCACGGCTTGAGTTATTCAAGAAAAAATTAATTTAACTCAAGTAACGGAGGAACAGGCAGTGTATTTGACCTTAGAGATTCGAGTAGGCAAGCCGCTCTACACGGCCGTCACCTACGATGTGATATGATAAACTATGCAGCAGCGAGGTGTGGGTGCGACAAGTTATATTCTAAGGAGACCACACCCACAGACCCGCCTACGACCCACCCACGACCCGGCTTATGGGTACTGATGCTGTCAAGAGGGCGGGGGAGTCAGTGCATGAGCCGCGAAGCCGGCTGAAACTAATTCGGTTAAGCACGTACGAGCGATGAATCTGTTGAAGAAGACCTAGCAGTATACGGACTGAAGCCGATCATCCTCAACGTAAATGTCATGACTCTAATCGACTCAATACAAATTACGTCCAAAGTCCAATACTGGCTGAACTCCTTGAACCCTGTACCAAAACCGAAAGCTTCTCTGTAGGGTAACATCAAATGATGGTCTGGTTATAGTGAAGGCTATTGACGAACAATTTGCGATGCATTGAGACATTTCAACTTTTGTTTAAAGGAATCAGCAGATTCTGAAGTATCAAAGCAGGGGTGCTCGGCAGTGTAACGGTGGAGAAAGCACGGAATGAAATAGCGAAACTCTGAAAAAAAAATTACCCGGAACGCTCTTTCTCTCTCGCGCCCTACTGCGTCACTAGCCGGGGTGGACTGTAGACGGGCGAGAAGCTGAATCAGCCAGCCGCGAACGATGTCTCACTTTCGCAGGCAACCCGGCTTATGAATTACAGAACGACACGACGCGCTGCGGAACCGTGGTAAACCCCAAGCAGCGGTTTTGAATGCGAGTTTTGCTACACATCACCTTTCTGAAGTGGTAGGTTTGCCTCCAATAGAACATGTATTACCAGTTCTCACTTTCTCCTTTCTCCTCCCGGTGCCTTCAGTGATCATATTGGTATGTACTTTATAGCTTACTCGGAAGGTATAGCTACTCACCAGATTATAAGTTTTGAAGGACCCAGTGATGGGATTTCCGACGACGAACATTGCTTCTATATTTTTAGGTAAAAAGTGATCAATACATGTAAATACTTGAGATCAGTGCAGGACACATTTTTCTAAGCCAGGGTACGGACCACTTCGACTAGAAGTAACCTCATTTTATTCACTTCAACTACGTCAAACTACCAAGAAGCGAGTTGAATGGTAGGTTAAGTTGCTCTTGTACTGAGGTAGCTCTTGGTTTTTGCATTAATTTCACGGATAGCAGTAATCGCTGTTGCATCGTTAGCCTTAGACAATAACTGTACCGTAACAATCGGCGAATTTCGGTAACAAAATGACTAAACATGCTTATATCTACCTTATGAGTCCGATGTTGATTAGCGAAAATAACAGAACCAAACGTTTAATGCGAGAATCAAAACAAGAAAAACTCGCACTGACGCTTACTGCATCCGTGCTCCCACCATTGCAGAATCTATAAAGCGGAAACAGATTTTGAGTGTTGCAAGTCGTTACGTAAGACAGTTATGTAATCAAGTGTTGTTATCATTTACAATAGGTAACAGACGTGCGGTGGTCTAATTCGGTTGATCACTTTTCCATGCTTTGTCCTTTCCGCATAGTGAGGCTGCTACAGTGTTTTACTTCAAACCATCCGGACCAATCCAGTAATACTTTTCTAGGATTTGCCGATGCTTTGAGGCAGTAGATATCGAAAAGTTCTCGTATTCATGATTAGAGCTGCTGAATCGGTCTTGCTTCGAGTCCATGGGCACCATCCGAGCTTCTGAGCTTTTCATCGCTCAGCAACCACTTTGTCTTCCTCCTTGCAGAGCTCCAAATTTTTCTTGGAGGAGCAAACCTCCAGCGATTTTTTGTTTGGCTGTCTCACAATTAACCGTGGCCAACATCATTTCCAGAGAGTGGAGTTGAAGTTCATTAATGACGTAAGCAAATTCTCTAAATGACCTCGTGGTCCTCAAAGTGCAAAGCGCTCCCGGAAGTACAGACGATCTACGATACTGATGATCCTAAAAGTATTCAGGATGTTTATCAGACTACCCTATAATGATGATTTTCCGTTTCGGAGACTGTCTAGCACTTTCATTACCCACTCGTCAATTGGAAGCTAATTATACTAGAATCAATTTTCTAGAAGTCATAGAAACATTACGTGATATATAAACAAAACTTGAACAATATCAAGAATCAGTTTGAGTTCCACCTGCGAAGAAATATTTTTGTTGGGCATTTTTGTTGAGCTTTGTGATTTCAAAATTAATTTTCACGTCATCCAACGGATTGAAAATGTCTTAACAGCACGTTTATTATGCAAAACCCATTATTGTATGTTATCCGTTCATATGTAGTGTTTCTAATTTTAGGAAATTATCTAAAATTAGTATCTCGTTGACAAAAACAACCGCTAAATATTAATGAGCTTTTTCAGAGGCAATTCAATATTTCAAAGGTGTTTTTACGTTTTTAAGTTAATCACCGTGACGATTTCAACACTTCGCTCGGGTTTTCTGAAGCAAAATTGCTGTGATGGAAGTTAAAGTGAGGGTGCTAAGAAGGTCGCTCCGATATACACCACGCTTTCGACTTTCACTGATATTCCTTTCTCGAAGAATGTACAAACAGTGTGTACAATAGTAATAACCAGGAACTCAGGTCGTTTTCATTTCATTCATTCGACAGATATGATGCTGATGTTGCCAAGTGCTATTACCAACCCGTTTGATCGATGTGAAGGCTGTACAACTACCATTGAAAAACGCATGAAGTGACGAAAATGCACGAGAATGTGGTCAAAAAATCTATTAGTGGTGTGGTTCACAAAACGTGTAAAAGTGCAATACTTACTATAATGGTGCAATTAACTTTCTAAAATAGGAAATCCTAATAGAACGCGATAATGACCGCAGAGCTATGTAGTAATAGATTGAGTAAGAGTATTTGAAAGATCGCTTGATGAAGAGATCCTTTGTTGATACCATTCAACTTGTTGAAGTTTCTGTCATGCATTTCTCTTAGCAACATCATCACAAATCCCACAATTTTTTGGGCCATTTCGCTCACATGACTACACCCAGGATTTTGGCCAATTTATCGTTTTATACTTTTATCTATATGACTTAGAAAAAACTTAGAAGACCCATTCCCCTGCTCTGCTGAAAATCGCCATCTGACACAAGTAATTGGGCGAAATTTCAAAAAGTTCCTACGAGTTCATTTATGCAAGCAAACCTCAGCTCTTCTTTGAGTAGGCTCTCATTTCGTTGTACTTCAGTTGGATAGGTGATCTCCAATTAGCATAAGCTCGTTTGCAAACAGTTTGCGCGGGAGTGGGCCGGTGGGAGCAGGCATTAGCCTCGGAACCCTTCAGAGCTCACAGATACCAGATTTTTTGTGAAAGAGAAAACACGAAATCTCAGAACATTTATGTGGTTGTATAGTCATGAATCAGGACTGCTACAAAAGTCAAGAAGATACGGATCTGGAGCTCAGGTACCAGATTTTTGTGAAAAAAAAACACGAAAACGTAGAGCATTCATGTAGTTATATAGTCAGGAATCAGGAAGAACTACTACAAAATCCAAGAAGATAGGGATCTGGAGCTTAGGAACCAGATTTTTGTGAAACAAAAAACACGAAAACGTTGAGCATTCATGTAGTTATATAGTCAGGAATCAGGAAGAACTGCTACAAAATCCAAGAAGATACGGATCTGGAGCTTAGGAACCAGATTTTTGTGAAACAAAAAACACGAAAACGTAGAGCATTCATGTAGTTATATAGTCAGGAATCAGGAAGAACTGCTACAAAATCCAAGAAATTCGGATCTGAGATGCACTCGGGGCGGCATTTTCACCGCTTACCACTTCATACTACTTGGTACAAGAGCTCAGTGGAATAATTTCTAAGCAGCACAACAACAATATGTAGCTAAGAGTAGATACGTACTGAAAGTGCCTTCGAAAGTCTGTCAGCGCCATTTTGGGAGAACTACGGGGCTGATGGTTTGAGACACCGTAATCACCACCCAGAACAAGGGTATAACTGATTGGAGATAAAGGGATTGAAATGAACAAGAATCAAAATAGTCTCAGTTGCTATCATCATACCAATGCTGTTGGAGGTATATATAACTCGCCCAGTATTAGGTTGGTGCATAATTAATGCGACTCTTTAATGCTGCACTTTTTGTAGTGAAGTTTGACATTTTGACGTCTACCAAATGGGAAGTTCCTGGTTGCGATCGTGAAAACGTTCCAGAGTAATCATCCAAGCACATTTTTACTAAAATATGTCAGTGGTTTTGCTATGTAAAATTGTTGATGAAATCCGCATTTGTTATGCACCAACGACATGTTGGATTTGATGATGAGATCTTGGATTTTACAAGTGATATAGTGGTGACACGAAGACATAAATGGTTGATGATCCAAATTGATAACAACTGATAAGGACTGATAAGGAGCGTCGAAAGGCAATGCCACTATATTGTTCCGGTGTACAGCGTGACCCCAGAGGTTGACATTCACCGATGCTGTTCGTGCTGTTCGGGGTGAAGTCGGAAAGGGACACTTGTGACAAATCACAGAGAGTAACTAGAGCTGATGATGCTAATAAGAGGCGTTTAGCAGCAAATGTCATCACATACGTTGCTCCTTTCCATTTAAGAGCATTGGCACATATACGTATTTTGAGGGTTGTGGGAATCCGATTTTGTAGCGGTTGGTAGGGGTTGATAAGAAGCGTCAGAATTCAAGTGTCGCTCAATCCGTCTTTTTTTCGGCTGACCGTGGTGTGTTCACACTCATCGGTATTAAGTTGTTGGTACGGGAACCTTGATGGTGACACACTTGGTGATAGCAACTGGTGACGACTGGTGAGGAATGTTATGTCACCGAATTCGCTGCACTCCTAACGTTGATAAAGGAGCAACGACACTCATAGTGTTATGTGGGTTGGTAGAGGACACCAGTGTGAGCGACCGAAACTGGTAAAGACTGATAGGAAGCGTCGGAAGACAGTGCCACCGGTTTGTCGCGTTTTTCGGATTGACCGCAGAACTTTGACTTTTATAGATGATATGCGGGATGGAAGGGGAACATCTACAGTAGGTGATAGTAAGTAGTAATCACCGATAAGGGGATCAGAGGTCCATAAAGTAAAGTAATAAAGTAAAGTAAAAAGAAGTAAAGTAAATTAACCATAAAGACAGAGGGTATGAATCAGCCCAGCACAGCAAAAACAGGGAGTCCATCCCGTGAATTCACTTGCGTCTCAGGGCAAGTACATGGTGGCTTTTGGTCCGCGATCAGCCCCCTATCCGCCACCTGGGGTCGCGCCACGTAGCCTTGTCACCTAACGGCTCGCGACCCTTCAGCGAGAGAAGCCCCTCGGTGCAGGAGATCCGTAGAAAGAAAGCATATATTCAGGAAGAGAAACTTTGTCTATTCAAGGAGCGCAGTATATAAGTTGATGTGGTATGTTGACGCACTTTAAAGGAACCGGAAGGGGGTCCGAAACAAGAGGAAGAAGCAAAGAAATGAGCATTTTGTAATGAACACTCAAGGTTAGAAGCGATAATAGGCGAAAAAACCCGGACTCAAAAGCGCGACGCTACGGTGTGTATTCGCATGACATTCGCATCAGCGCATCCATTCTGAGGGGTGTATGTCGTTTGGCGCGGCCCTTGCAGCTAATTTGCCTATGGGGCGCATGGGCAGTCTGGACTCTCCCAGATTTACCGGGTGTGCACCTTTAGTTCCAATAATGTACTGTAGGTGTACGGTAGCATAATTACAAGATTACTTAGGTCACTTCGCACTTAGCTTCGCACCTCCTAGCCTTGCCTGTGGGGTGACCTTTCCAACTGCGTGCAGTGACCGTTGACATCTTCCCCAGTTATAATTATGTTTTTACTACAACGCTTTTATTACGCTAATTTACTACGAAAAACAAACAAAAAAACGAAGGAAACAGAAATAACAACAACATGTAATACTATTATTCACAGTGATTTTGTTCTGTTCTTATAAATGCAAGGCTTAGTCAAAAGGAAGCTCGTCTATCTCTTATTCGAAGTGAATTAAGCTAAGCATTCCAATATTATTATGAGCGAGTTATTGTCAAATTAGTGGATTTCCTTTTCAAAACTCTGGTGCAAAGAAAGCCATACACGAAATGAAAACAAGACTGCAGTGACCAACTCCAAAGCTCGAAACTAAATCGCGTAATCACAATCATAATCGTATTTAATTTTAGATAGCTCCCGCGAACTACCCGGTTTCTATTCTCAACATTATAAAAGGAGTGACAGTGCAAAGACTTCAGATGTGATAGATTTCCTGATTCATCATTATATCAGGGCGAAGGTGGTTTAGTGACAAGCGGTGCGCACCCCACTCTCACGGCACAGTATCAAAGCCCCCATTAGCGCCTGTTCAGGCCTACCAAACCTTCCATCACCCCAGGGTAGTGAAGTTGGTACCAGACTCGTCTGCGACAATGAAGGCACTGAGTTGTATATCGGCTAGCCCTCGCAAGTCTTTGTATAGCCAAATCGCATACACTCGCTACTACAATTCTGAATAGAACTGGGATGCGCGGCGCACCTCCCGGGAAGGAGTAATTAACGCCAAAAGCGCCTTAAATCTCCATCTTTATATCAAAGAGTACATCACTGCTTTTCTTTACTTATTAGCCTAGATATTTATCAACAAACCTTACTAGTACTACTAATGAAGGCAAAGATGCATGGCGCGCTTATGGTTATTGACAACAAACATAAGAGTCTGGGTTGTATCAATGAAGTTTTACTGCGAACTACGTATGCTTTTTTATTTATTCACTTTCTCTTTTGTCCTTTTACATGTGCAATACCTTTCACTTAAAGGTCAGTTGTCGGTGCGAGCAACTAAATGGGCCACCCCATAGGCAAGGCCAGGAGGTGCGAGATGAGGTGCGAGGTGACCTGAGTAATCTTGTAATTATACTACCGTACACCTACAGTACACTATTGGAACTAAAGACCCTCACCCGATTTACCTAAGCCTTTTTAGGGGAGGAGCTTTGGCAGTGCCCCATTGGCAAATTAGCTCCAAGGGGCCGCGCCAAACGACCGTCTCCCCATTCCGAGTTGTCCACTGTAGGAGACGGGCCGAGAGCCAACGTTAGTTGTAGCACCTGACTCCCAGCGCAGTGAAGTGGCCATTCCCAACTACATTAGCATTCATGTAAGTACATCTAGAAACAATATAAGAAAGAATAAAGTAAAAAGTAAAGGAGAAAACAAATTTATAATAGAAACATCTTCTTTTGGCACCATGCCAAGGCGTCAAATTGGCGAGTTTGTGCAATTGCGGCCACTTAAACTCGTCCACACTACGTCTGTTCTACCGTAACCCAAAATTACCCCCTTCTGGTGTCTTTAAGATTCGAATTTATCTTGTGGACGCGCAAAAGCGGCCAAAACTTTCCTTACAACCTAATATTGTCAGAGTATGACAATTACTTAACGATATCATCCTATGGCAAACGTAAACGCAACTGGAAGAATGATCAACACTCAGCGCATGCTGTCAAATGAGCCTCCCCCCGCAAAAGACGGCTAGATGCTAGGTGACCTACAGTAATTCTGTAATGACTTGTTCAGATGAAAGGTGCACATCCTCCTCGAAGCACTCTGTACAAATTCTCCTCGTAGCATTCTGTCGGACCTACAAATGCTTGCAACAGTTGTGGAAGCGAGTGTATCAGTGAAATGGCAAGGCCTTCAAACGTGAATATTCAGCATAAATGAAAACAAAAAGCGACGATAACGCTCGCTCTGCCACCCACAGAATTTAAAATCTGAAGGGAGATGATTTAAAAGTCAGGGTTGAGGCCTTTACGAGAAATCGAAACTTTTTACCGAAAAAACCTCAAGGCACAGTGGCTCCGTGAACGAATCCAAAATAAAGCGGAGTGAATGACATAATAGGTGGCCCATGTTACGATTCCGTAATGAGCTAGTTCATCACGAATCTCAGGAGGTTCAAGATGATGTTTGAATGGATAGCTATTAATGCTCTGAAGAAGTCGATCCCGCCGGCGTGAGAGTTAAAACGATGCCGAGGTGATAAAAGGTCATGGCTGGAGACTGCAGTGATCGTCTTCAACACTGAATTAGGGTATTGTTGTTGCTGTGGACATTCTAAGCTCACCATAGGCTAGACCTTGAACGAGATCCCTGGAATCATACATATGTGAGAACCTGCCAGAGCTAATTAGGCACTGCTTCACCTTCACCAATGGGCTCTAGAGACCATGACCATTACGTAGGAGGATATCTATGATAACCATAAGGATGCACTCGAGGACATTGCAAGTGGTCATCAGAACAAAATTTACAGTTAGCCTTGACTATGAAATCTTTCGAGGCAAATTAAGGACATCACTACCAAATCAGATTATCGCAAAGACCTTTGACCTGACCGGACGTTGATGACTGATAAAGCTTAATCAAAAACTGAAGTAGCCACTGTTGCAAATACTATTTTGGGTATGAAGTATGAAATGTATGTTGAATCGGGAATAAAATGTGAAATAATTGGTCTTGAGTACTTTGAAGATTCGGCCTATTCAAATTGATGACAACCTTTCATCGAACCCTGCGCAACATCATTAATTCCTTCGTCCTGTGGGATGCAATTCCTTCGTCCTGTGGGATGCAGGGGAAGGAGAAGAAGAGTGAGCTAAAGAACAATGAGCATTATGCTTACAGTTTCTGTTATCCAGCTGGGTTCAGTACCGGAAAACGAGAACAACAAATATATGAAACCGTGAAGCGTGGAAGAAAGTGTATCATAATGCGTCAATTTGATGATGAGTGAGGCGCAAGCCTACTGAACCTCGCATGAAATCCAAACAAATTTTCTGAAAATAAGTCGACAGCATGTGATATGGCAAGGAAAAGGATCAGAATCAAAAGTATCATGCTTGCATATGTGCGTTTGCAAGACATAAATTCCGGAATGCTCACAATAAAGCGGTTGTTAAATTTCTCGAAGTCTTGCATTGAGAACAATGAGAGGTCATATTGAGTTATTATTTGCTCCAGTATAACTGCTAATTGAACTAAAAGTTCAGAGAGTAGTTTCATAGGAATTCATGGAGCTCTTGTAATTTGGGGTGTATATCCCTACGTTAGGATTTCGCACTGCCGCGTATCGCAAGCAAAGCTATACTCCATTCCAGATAGGGCGTGGCCTAGGGACATTGATGAGTGACGAAAGTGAGAGTGCGGGGCAAGAGTGACATTGTGTTGCGGAGTGAGAGAGTTTGATACACTCTCACTCGAGTGTGAGACCACGCCCTATGAGGCATTCCGAAATGGACTGTAATCGTGCCGTGTTATTGGGTCCCAAAGCGATTACGATTCAACTGTGTATGACCCGCTGGCATTACGGTGTAATCGCTCTAGCAATAAGGCTCAGCTATAGCAACGCGCATAGCTCGCACACAGCGAATGCACGCTGCTCAGCGTGGTGCAAAATTTTGACGTAAAAGACCACACCCGTAAAAGAAGAGTCAGTGTGACTTTCGTTACTCATGGGCCCTTATTGTTAGATAGGAACCAAAAAACAGCTGTCACTATAACCGCGGGAGTAAAGGTATGAGCAACAAGAGCTTGTGACGACATTACCGTTGAAAACGACTTGATGCCGTCATCTTCCCTATGTGGAATTCCCCAGGCGCTCGCCCATCTACGCATCGCCTCGTTAGTGGAAAATAAACGTTCCAAAACAAGTCCAGCTTACAGCGTTCATTAGGTTTAGTAACATAGAGCGCGTTAGCCATAGCAGCGAATCAGATGGATAGATGAGATGAGGAGCACAAGGATTACTAAAAATTAGTGGTGACGAATAGTAATCTCTCAGCTGGAAAACAGTAGCGCGCGATCATGTTACTAAACCCTGAACAGAACCATACTGGATACGGTAGGCGACCCATCAGTAGGGCTCAGGACTATGATTGAGAAAGTGGTGACTTGGCTCAACCTTTACCGGCTCTGAATTGCGAGGTCATCGGAATGTAAGCCACTAAGCTTCTCTCTGCAATACAGGAAGAGATGGAAATTAAAAAAAATCACACGCAAAAAAGGGGAAAAGGAATAGAGCATTGGAAGTGGTCATCAGAACGAGATTCAGCTAGTCTTGACAATGAAATCTTTCAGAACAAATTAAGGGAAATCACTACCAAATCAGATCAGTGCAAACACATTTGAGCTGAGCCAGACCTTCGCAACGAATTGGACCACTCGTTTATTATACAGATATGTTTTCTGAGAGTAAACTAAGGATGGGTATATGTGATGATGAGCACTGAAATGATTAAGCGAGCGATAGAACTGAGCGGAGCGACTCACTCCTTTGCTACGTGACTGAAGCATGAAAATTAAAGAGAAGAGATGGTGGGATGGGAGGAGTGTTCAGTAAAAACACTCAAGACATGGTGGGAAGAGGACACTGTGATCAGTGATCACTTATTAAAATCATCTGAGTGGCCACAGGTGAATTCCCTAAGCATCAGGTATTCTGCTTGAGTCATTTTTTGATCTTGAGCACTGCCTTGTCCCGAAGCCTCATACTGAATGAGCTTTCACAAAATCGGCTACAAAAAGAGGCTCAAATCATTTTGCAACCTCTTTTTGCAACCAATTTTTTGAGAGCTTTCTTGAGATTTTGGTATAGATCTCACACTGTTTCATACACATTTATTTTTGTTATTCCATGTACTATTCTAGCGAAAACTCATACAGAATAGACATATAACTGCTCATCACAGGTGAATTGGAAATGGTACTAAGAATGGCCTTGAAGTGCTAGGAAGCGAACCTAATGAGGAATGCTAACGCTTTAGCTGGCTTTTCTAGACGGGATTAGGTAGCAAGCCCAATAAGTTAGCAAAGATGTTCTACTAGCCAAGGGTCAGCAGCTCACTTTAATTTTGTGCATAGGTTTGGTTGGGGTGTGTACCCTTATGATTTTGCAACGCGGCATGCCGCAAGCGAAGCAAAGCGGTTGAGCTAAGGGCGCTGTGTTGTAGGGTCCCAAAGCGATTACAAGTTAGCTGCGTATCGCGCCCCTAGCAATACCGTGTAATCGTTCTGAGACCCAATTACCGCGACGTGCATAGTTCGCACACACTGCGTCGCACGCCGCTCATCTTCGTGTGAAATCCTGACATAAAGGTACACACCCGTATGGTTGGAGGCTCACCATGGTTTCATTGTGACAACCATTGGTTTAGTGGTTTCAAACGTGAAGTCGCTATAAAGTTGCCGGGCATTAGGCTGGCATTTCAACGTTACGAGCTCGCATTAGGGTTGCTTTACCGCAGCATTTCAATGGCAAAAATGGACTATTTCTAGTATCCTGTGTATGATGAGGTTTTTACGGCATTCGATGACGTTTTTCGCCATAGCTGCCTTTTCTATGCTTTCATCCCTGTAATGAATGAGATTTACGTGATGATTTTAGGGGTAGCATTTGATGGAGTTGACGGCAATGCACTACGTTCTCTGTCGGAGCCTATTTTTGATAAAGCTCTACGGCTAAATCCATTAGGAATCAGATTCGAATATCACGAGTACAGCAGAGATTTTTTTTAGCAATGATGCATGCGATTTGTAAATATAAGTCACATTCAAATATACTGAGCATATTTCAAATAGCTTTTATTATTTGCCCTCACTTCATTGTGATGGCAACAGTGAAGAACGTTGGAGGAATCTTTCACGGGAAGGTGAGTTGTTCAATTACCCGTATATTTATGTTGTATATGCTTATTATGAATCGCATGCAAAGTTTCACACGATAAAGTGGGAATTCGGCAAAGATACAACTCCCCATATTCTCGGTCAAGTGGACAGGGCCTCTGAATAAAAGCCCCGTCCTACGTCCGACGCGGTTGGAAACGGAGAGTGGGACTAATCACGTGTTTTCTGTTCCTTCGACCGCAACGGACGACGGGGTGGGCACCTTCCCTTCGGCCCCACCCACCCGGCCGAGACTTGGTTGTGCTATATCTTAGCCGGATTCACATTTTTTTTGTGTGAAACTTTGCATGAGGCCCACATTACAAATACAACATAAATATAGGGTAACATAAAAACTCATTCTTCCGTGAACGATTCCTTTACAGCAGGCCTAAGTCGGATTGTACAAGAGCGACTACTGACCTCATTCTTAACCAAAAACCAAAGTGAATCATGGAGACCCGAGTCTCCATAATGAGGAAAAGGAGCTAAGAAAGAAAAGGCGATCATTGCGAAGCGCCAGTCAATGACGCTATTTCTACAAACTCGCCAAGTGTTCAATAACACAAGGAAATTAACACGTAACGCGGCTAGAATTTATGACATTTTCCCGAAAAGTCAGTTTGACATTCAAGTAACAGATGAAAGCTGTGAAAGCCGGACCCTGTCATTTCAATGTGGGAAATGATCTGAGGATTCCGAGGCAGTGGAAAATCCGGAATGAATCTAAGGATTCCATTGCGGGGAAATGATCTGAGGATTTCAAGGTAGTGGCATTTGAGCTTCTCACCTTTAAGGTAAGACCTCAATAAAAGATTCCTAGAAAAGCTGGCACTTACAAATCCTGAAGCTAGAAAAGAGCTCTCTCATATCCCCTCTTTCACAGTTACTGTATATGCATTCTTTACTCAGAATCACTGGATAAGCAGAAATAAATGCAATGGATTATAATACAGTAAATAAGGGCAATGAGGTTTTCAAGCTCAGGCTTCCTGAAAAAACCAATTTTGTCTATAGTCACCCTTCCACAATGATTATCATGAATTTCAGTGAGAAATGAATGTCAGAGGTTTCGCGTGGGACATCCGGTTTTATCATTCCCTCAAGTCCACCCATACCGCTTCTGGCTTAGTTCTAAACTGATGTACATTGCTCTCTAATTTGACTCCGACTTGAGGTGTTTGTCAGCTCGAGATGAACCTTTATTACCCTGCGCTTTGAGTTCATTACCGAAAATGGTCTTGACTTCCGCATTTGTTCGAATTCTGTTGATAGAAGCTAATTAGAAGGCAGCGCAAGTGCTATTGACATACTTTGGGGTCATCTGATATACGTAGACCACCGATCCATCTTTAGCTGCTGCCTGCAACTGACAAATAGCAAATCGAAAACGTCTTCATCACGAGTAGCGTGGCATTTAATGTCGTACACATCCTTGTTCCATAGAAAGCGGGCGAGTACAGGGACTTTGGCGGAGGAGTTGGAGTGACAAGGTAAATTTTCCCCACCCTCATGAGCGATGGATGAAATCCTTGATCAACTCCTACTCGGGCCAACCAAACTTTCATTTCCTTCGAAGTTGCGGGTTGATGCGAGACTTGTTCGAGAGGACTTGTACATCGGCTGGTGCTCTAGTAACTGTATAGACAATCGTATTAAGGTGTAGCTACGGCTCTTAATGGAAGTAGCATGTGTGATGTACCAAAGATTGTTGGTTCTTTCTTATCCTTTTTTTCCGGTTGTTTATAGAAAATTGTTACCAACTCTACTGTAGGCCCAACCCACAGAAAAATAAGGCATGCTCGACGTTGCGGTGGTGGTGGAATGATGTGGCAGGCGCAGCAGCCACTACGCGCACGATATACAACCAACGAATCTCCGATTAAAATCCTGACCTCTCAGATTTTTACAGACTTTTCTCGCTGAGAAATTAAAAGCTCCGTTTCAAACATCGGCAGAACCGATGAATCCTTGTATTGACGGAATAGCCCTCGAACACCACAATGTGTGATACTCTACGAGGTTCATTGCAGGCCATATGCATGCGGCTTCATGCAGAATGCATGGCTCATCCAAAAAATTGATCAATGCCAAAGCTCTCACTCTGCCCATTTTTATGCTCGGCTGCCAAAAAGTAGCCCCGGTGTGTTTACATTCTCTGAAGTTTGACTCGTAGAATGAACCTGCCAAGGCCTAGAAGAGCTACTTTTTCACTACTTAGGTACTAAGTCGTTCGCAGACTTCTTTCGGCATTCGACCTCTGACCTCAAATACTCGTATCTCGGATCGTACGAAGTTTTATGATTTGAGATACAAACCGTAAGAATCTACAGATTTTTGCCGATAGGGTACAAGCTCGCTCATTTCGTTTGTCCAACACTGTAGAGATCTACAAGCGATGAATTCATTGAAGGCCGCTTCAGCATGAAGTTGATTCGAAGCGTTCCTCCCGGAGAAAGCTGCCCAGATGCTTGAAGAAAGGTAATCGGTGGGAGCCAGGGCGCGGCAGTTTCGTAAACCTGATCCTTCAACTTCTACACGCTCGTTTGTGCGACATGAGGCCTTGCGTTATCGTGATGAGCTATTCAGATGGCTTTCCTAGGAGCTGGCACTGGGCTCTTGATCTACAAGTTACCATTCATTCGTTTACCTCACTGTACTTTACAGCAGTAATAGTTTCGCCGGGATCCATGGATTAGACCAGCCGCAGACCACCATACCTCCACCATGGTGGGTAGGTCTACAGCTAGGAGCTTGACCTCAGTCTAACTATTGTACAGATGGCCGTAGATTGTCCTACAGAATCCGGTTCTCATCACATGTCACGATGCGCTTAAGGAATAGGTCACATTTGAGCCGGAAAAAAGGATATACGAGACAGGGGGTGAGCTGTCGTCTGCACATGTCATTTCAGAGACTCTAGAAAGATTCAAAGGGCATCTTAGGACATGCACTCTACTATATCTAAATGGAGAGAGAAATGGGGTTTGTTGTATTATGGGCAACTCTGGCAAAAACCAAAAATATTATTCAGGAAGTGAGACACTTGAAATAGCATGTATTTTCCGAGCGACCTGAATGAGCGCTATCAGATGTTACACAGTGCATCGGTCGATTCCCAAAAGTTGAGTAGGACATTAGGTTATTGTGATGCAGAAGGTTAAAAAAAGTATTGAAGAACAAGGACAATAAGACACCAATGACTGGGAAGTTCTTAAATGTGACTGCTAAGGTGCTGAGTTGTAAGCGCCACTCTGATAAGCCCCATTTTGAAAGAAATGAGTTTGAACGGTAGGAGGCTCTTGCAGTGGTTATTGGAAATGTCTCTTGAATATGAAATTTTGTTCCAAAGCATTTTTCTGCTAATTGAGACCGAACCTAATATCCAAGTCCTTTCGCATTTATTCGAATGCATTCAGATGTGATTAAAAATCAGGGCCTGATCTGAACCGTAAAAACCTAAGAATTTCTACGTAAAAAAAGACTAGTTTTGCTATTAGTGGAGCATTCGCCGCGTGTTTAACATTTTCTTTGGCCCCTGCCAAATCGTATGGAATTTTCTTCTCCATACCATTTTGAGAAGACCTGAAGAAGACACAATATTTCAAAAAACTGCTTAAGATATATGAGAAGTTTTTGATCGAAGCGTCAGGCCTCCGCTTTCTTTTTAGGAACGCTTTTTCTTATTTTTGGATTTTCTCATTTGTTCCTCTCTCTTGCAGTGATTTAAAAGCACAGCGCGCATATCCTCCTACCCACTAAATATTCCAATGGGCAGGTGCTAGACTAGATTTAAAGGAACCGGAAGGGGTCCGAAACAAGAGAAAAATACAAAGAAATGAGCATTTTGTAACGAACGCAGAAGGTTAGAAGCGATAATCGGTGAAAAAACCCGAACCCAAAAGTGCATCGCTGCGATGTGTATCCGCGCCTCATTCGCACCATCGCACTGACTTTCCGAGTTGCCCGCTGTAGGCGACGGGCCGCGGTCCAACATTAGTTGTAGCACCTGACTCCCAGCGCAGAAGTGGCCATTCCCATTAGCATTCATGTAAGTACATAAACAGTGTAAGAAAGAATAAAGGAAAAAGTAAAAGGAAAAAGCAAATTTATAAAAGAAACATCTTCTCCTGGCACCATGCCACGGCGTCAAATTGTGGAGTTTGTGCAATGGCTGCCACTTGAACTCGTCCACACTACGTCTGTTCTACCGTAGGCCAAAATTACCTCCTTCTGGTGTCTTTAACTCATATACAGGGGGTGCCAAAAAAGTATTTTTTCCTTCACATTTATCCTCACATTAGTCGAACTTCAGAAAATTTTACGAGGTATTTTCATCCCCAAATTCAAGATCACACCACATACTATCACTAAACTCCGTGGAAGCCTTCTGCATTGACAGGATCACGAGTTTTCTGAGTGAACAGAGTGTCAACCTCAACACAACAGAATCCGAGATTTCGTCACTCTCGTTCATAACCTTGCTAAGGCCGTTCACTCTGGGTACTTGAGGGGATTCATATTTGGTGGTACCCTTAAGTATTCTGTTTTTTTCCAAGTTCCCAACATCCTTCGTTTCCAAGAATCAAACCGTGCCATCACCACTGAAACCCCTCCAGAAGCGGTTTTGAGGCAAGAAAAATGACACTTCGGATCATAGCAGCGTTGTCCGACCAGCAAGGGCTCTGTGTCTTCCATGAGCCGGTTAACCCTTAGGAAGCTTATCACAAAAGACCTGCCACGGAACCTGGCTCCACTGTTTCAAGCGGACCTTGATGCCGTAGGTGCCCTGAAGCCCGACTGCGGCGACTGAAGACTATATTTTCAGAAAGATGAACGTAGTGAGAAACAGCTTGTTCCTGCTTTCAGAGGAACATTTCGAGAATATTTAGCCCTAATACTCTCATCTTTCTCGTTTCCCTATGTTTTGTAAACTTGGCGGATGTGAGCCGTGAGCAAAATTACTTCTTTTGGCACTCCCTGTGCATACGTGTCGTTGTGATTGAGAAAAAGCATAGATTTAAAAAAACGTCAATTTCATGAAGAATCGGAGGTGTTGATTACTAGGCGAAAGTCTAAGATGGGCAGCCAAAAAGAGCACGAAAGAGCTCTTTAAAAGTTACCTATTGTGCCTTTTCCACTTCCGTGGTGCTTCTTTCTAACATAGAAATTTACAGATTTATATATCTTATATCTGATTTAGTTTTGTCGTGCTATTGCGACAAGCAGTGATAAGGAAGTCAGTGAGACGGGTAAAGGGCGAAAACGGAAGTAGCTGGAAAACCAGACATCTGTAAAATTCAGAGAAGCGCGTTGAGTTATTTAATGCATACGGGTTTCTTTATGAGTTCGAGTTGCAGTAAATGGGATACTAGTCAAGGAAATGGTTTCTTGCTAAAATGCAAGCAAATGGCTCTCACTAATTGAAAATGGTGCGTTTCCTGATAGTTACTGCTGAATGGGCTCAGAGAAAAGCGAAGACTCGCTCTTCTAGATCGTTAAGTGACGTGTTGGCCCGTTTCGAACAATTTCTATGGATGAAGGCTTCTGTAGGTCAGACGACCCATTCAGCTCTATTGAATTGCAGCGGATGCGTTTAAAAGGGTGTTCCATGCAAAAGACCCAGGTTTTTGTCTAGTTTTTGAGATTATGCTATCGCGGTAAGCCTACTCGTCCTAGGAATACCGTATGTACTTGTAAGCTGATATTATTATAGAGTTGTTCCGTACACTCAGAGTTACAACTCCTCCTCATACACACCCTTTATAAGGATCGCAATTGAATAATTTGCCAATCCTTCGGTGCACTCATCATTTCTAAAGCGACCAGCATAAACAGCATAAAAAAGATGCTCACTGAATGGAAGAATTGCTACCATTCAAACAAGCTCCCAAATACTGACCGTCACAGCTCAAGTGTCAAATGGTCAGTGGGTCGACATATCGCCCGATAACAGCTGTAACCAAAGAAGTTGACCGTTAAATCATCTAGATTTCCAAAAAGTGAGGCGATATGCAGTGATGTAACACAGAAGTATCAGTCACCTTTCAAAAATCAAGCACAACTAGTGAACATACTTTGTACCCCAATATCAGTATCAACGAAATTCTCCACGCCCGCTAAACTGCGTGCAATTCCGGTTAGAATAGATGTTTGTGGAAAGACCGAATGAGCAAACGTTTAGTACTGTAGTGTCCTACTGCCTTGTCCGGTGTCGTGACAGTAGAAGTATTGATTTGTTTATTAATGAATAGACAGAAAGGACTAACAGTACGAAGCGACGAACACTGGCGGGATCGGAGGTGCAGGTTGAAGTCGTTGGGCAGGTAGACAACCGGAGACCGAATCACTGGATGCCAAATAAACTGAACATCCCTCCATCCCAGGGTTTATATAGGCTGTTTATTTTCGCACGATTACAAGGTCGATAAGATCACTATCATTTGTGATTACACAACAAGTACTTGGCTTATCACAGTGTGGAATTACGCGGCATTGACCTCTGTGGTCAGTATTTTCTAAAGTACACCAGTTTTAACTGCTTGATGTACCTCGCGAGTGTCCATAGTGGAAGCCCCTTCCATTGCGATAGCTCCCGTTGAACTTTATTGAATTCACACTTATCCGCACATCATCTGTGCTACTCATTAGTCATTGAAATCAAAGAGTAACCCCTGATGATAAAGTCCACTGTCGGCTCCCGGTTCTCTACGCATATTATGATAGCTGTACGAGCTCACCTTGACTTGTACATACGATATCTTTATGCTTTCCATCTCTTCAGTTACCCACTCTGTGATTGGCCTAGATCAAATGGCACTCCTTTCATAAACCAACATACCTCCATGCCATCCCAGTGTGCTAACACCTAGTGCGACATCAGCACACCGTAGAATGACGGTTGAGGGTACGAGATAGATGTTGATATAACTAGGAGATGCTCACAATGATAACGTGGCCTTACATTTATACCACAACAACAATCGGTTTCCCCTAGTTAGAGCGGTTGTTCTGCTCAATCATACCCTGATCACAATCACTCACTTGTGGAGGGGACAAACAAACGCAAAAAATAGCAATTTATGTAATAGAGGGATAATTGTATCTGCTATTCGAGCAGCACTGGGCGATAGCCAATTGACCGAGATGAACAGAACTTTCGAATGATACCGAGTATCATCCGTAGAAAGCTTCCTGAGGTGAGTTTTTTTTTGCTGTTCAACAATGTTCAATGCAAGAGAGAAGAAACGTCTACTCGATAGCGGTGAGAAGGACTCGTCTGATGAAAAGAGCGAAAAGAAGTCTGTCAGTGTTCGCCGTGACTTTTATTGGCAAGCTTGATTCCACTACCCAAAGCGTGCTTTGCGTGAGATGCGATACTCCCTTGTCAACGACCCACACATCCGTTGTTAGTGCAGTAGGCATTGAAGGATAACCTTCCTACCTGAAAAGTGAAGGAGCGATCATGACGTTGTGCCTGTGTTAAGCGCGTCATTATATGCATATCTCCAACTGTTCTATGGCTTAAAACAGTGAAGAAGGCTTCGATATTTTTACCATTTGAATAAACATGCTTGAGGTCAATGTGAAGGAGGACTGTAAATATAGCGACGCAACATTCCGTTTATTTTATGTAAATCATTGCACCAACTATGCTTGACAGAGCGGCGAACATATTCTTTTACATGCATGTGTGATAATATCCATGCTCGCTCTGTCTCTCTCGAGATAAATATCTGTTTTCGCGCAAAAAGCTCTGGAGCGAAGCCTGTTGTCTACGAAAGCGCTGATGGTTGTACTGCTCTTCGGTTACAGTGAATGAATTGATTGCATACGTGGTGAGCAAGTAGCTAGCGGTACGGACCGCCATGCACAACGGCCCGTTGTGATCGCTCGTCACGACTCATTGTCACTGGTTGCAGAGTTTCTCCCGTTTCGTCGCTCTGTCTGCGCACTCCACTAAGAGAGAACAGTAACCAACCGCCCGCGGACTATACTACACGTGATTGGTAGGGGACGACGAGCCGTTGTTCATGGTAGTATCGTTTTGCCACCACAGTACTGCGCGAGTAACACATCAGAATTATGTGTGTTGTGGGCGGATAGTCGATACTAGCCTACCACCAACCTACAGTCCATTTCGGAGCGTCTGGCAGGGCGGGGCCTACATACTTGGGTGGATGTATAGAACTCTCTCGCCACGCCATAAACTCTCACTCTCGCCACTCACCCAAGTCCGTTGGCCACGCCCCGCCGCGCGATGGACTGTACCTCGAATTTGGGTAGTTAAACCACAGGGTGGACAAACAGGCAGACATACCAAACTCCTGGTTTATATATAAGGTAAGATATTAGCCGTACTGGTGCATCGTGGTTTCATGGGTCGTTAAATTCAAACCATTCCTGCACCCAAATCCCTCATCTCTGTGAATGAAGAAGTGTTTGCTCTATGGGAAACATCAGTTATCTCAACTACATAACAACTTTCACATCGCGAATGTGGCGAAAGTCAGCAGCTATCAAATACAAAAATGATCTGAACATTTTTCGACTCCTGCATACAAGGAAGAAAAAGTCTACTACTATTTTCAATGAATGGGAGTAC
Organism: Trichostrongylus colubriformis; assembly: GCA_963978905.1. Lineage (NCBI taxonomy): Eukaryota > Metazoa > Nematoda > Chromadorea > Rhabditida > Trichostrongylidae > Trichostrongylus > Trichostrongylus colubriformis. The sequence goes on along the minus strand of OZ022258.1, from coordinate 15,526,028 downwards.
ATAGTGTATCCAAAACTAGACCGATCAGCGGCAACCAAGTCGCTCCCCTCCATATTTTAGAGGCACCGGAAAGGGGCAAGGAAAGAAAGTGTGTTTTAAAAGACTGTCCTCGGTATACAAACATTTGAGCCTAAAGAAGATGATGTGTGGCGAAACTCGCGATGAAAAATGCGCTATTGAGGCACTGTTGCGATCTTAGCGCGCTTCACCTCTGACAGCACGCTTCAGTGGCAGAATGCCCGATGGCCGCGAGCAGAGATAGTGGAACTGATTTTATGCATGATGATTTCATAGCAATGAAAGAGAGAAGAAGCGAAAAAGTATGAGAAATACGATCATTATAAAAAATATCCAATGAGTTCACGCTATATTTGCCCCTCTCGGTGTCCTTCATGTGCTCCAGTTTGAAAATAAAGAGCACATGAGAAAGGATAAATGAACCGTAGATTCTCAGGCCGCGTTCACAGTCAGAACCGGTTGGGCGTAGCTGCGTTTACAAGCAGCGAGGCAGAATGGCTTGAGGGAGGTGCGGAGACGACATAGGCAACGAGGCAGAGTGGCAAAGGCGGAGACGCAGGGACGCGCGGTCACACCCTGACTGCGGCGGCACAAAGTATGAAAGCAGTCATGAGGTCGTTGCCTTTGCGAAACATCACGGATCATCAGGTCAATATCATGCACAAGAAGTGTCGCCCTCTGAGTAAATGTGCCTTAGTTAAAGGCATATTCCAGGTTTAGGGAAACATTGCAGCCCTTCCATATGACCTAATAGTTCCCCAAGGGGGCAGGGAGACTGTCCACATATCAAAGCGCGATGATGAGTCATCGCAGCGCGCGGAGCTCTTAAAGCCAGCTCAGCCTCACCCTGGAGCTCGGCCGCGCCCATCTCAGACGTGTTTGTTGGCAATGACGGTGGCAATGATGGCAATAACGTGGCAAATGAGGCCTACGCATTGTGTGATAACATAAGATAAGGAAGAGATACCAATGGTGAAGGAGACGTTGACATGAGGAAACAGGTGATATCCCAGAATTCCTTCTGATACCAGCCAGCGGGAACTGATTCAAAGGCTCGCTTTCATGGGGCAATCTCGTCTGAGGCTCGATGACAGGAGGCCTTATTTTTGCCCTTTTCGGGGATTTTTTTCGGATTTTTCTTTGTCGTCGTAATCCTCAGCACCTCTGATTTCATATTTGGCGCTTTGACCCCCTCAAGGCAATCCTGAAATATGCCTTTAAGCAAAGATGATGGTGAATGCGACAATTGAGGTCATGACATAGAGTACAATAAATACACGCGAAACGATATCGGCCCTTCCATTAAAGTTGGTGTGCGCCACGAGTCACGAGACTTACACTCAGAAGAACGGGGTGCATCAATGTGTTTATCGCATGTCCCATGTTATAAGGAGTAGCCAACTGCTCCAGTCAGACCTGCTAAACGTTACTTCGGTAACACGGTATACTTTTCACGACACGTACACTCGTCAGTTGGAAGAGCGGGTGTGTACCCTTACGTCAGGACTTCGCACGAAGACGAGCGGCATGCGACGCAGTGTGTGCGAACTATGCGCGTCGCGGTAGTTGGGTCTTACCATCAGAACGATTACATGGTAACGCTAGGGGAGCGATTCGCAGTTGACTTGTAATAGCTTCGGGACCCAACAACATGGCTCCTTTAGCTCGTCCGCATTGATTCGCTTGCGACATGCCGTAGTGCGAAATCCTGACATAAGGGTACACACCCAGTACTAACTAGCAAAGAGTCCATGTAAGTCCGATTCGATTCTATGTGGGGGCTTTTTTTGGTGTAGCTACTCTTTTGATAGATCAGGCCTAGCGTCTGCAAAGCAGGATCTTGAATCAATCTTTTCTTTCGAAGTGATTATCAATGGACGATGAGGTGGTCCCATTTTTTGCTTCTCCAAGTTGGTGGCAAATAAATATAAGATGAACGTGACTTGATCTGTCTGATAGGGATCCAGTCTTGCATGTAATCTACTGCACAGCATTCATATCCTACCTCGGTGCAATACTACAATTTTGTACCCACTACTAAATTCATTTAGCGTATTTTTTTTTGCAATAGTGCGCCATGTATTCCCAGCTCTTCTACAACTGTTGTGACACTCAAAAAAGACGTGGATTGTATTGTATTGAAGAAAGGACGGGTGTGCATCAATGTATTATCGCATTTCCGATGTTATAAGGAGAGGCGAAATGCTTCAGTCGGACCTACGTGACGTATAACTGGGTATCTTCATCCTCCATGACGTATGGAAACCGGCTAGCACAGAGGGTGGACTTCGACAGGCTTAAGCGGGGGCCTAAACAAGGCAGCGACGAAGTGATGCCATGGAGGCCGAAGGTTTTCTTAAGCGATATAAGAAGTTCATTTGTATGCATGTTTAGATACAAATGTGATGTCTGAACAGATCATTCGCCCCCATTTGTATGCATGCTTAGATACAAATGTGATGTCTGAACAGATCATTCGCCCCCTCCTGGAGAGTATTTGACATATCGCACGTTTTCAGCCGATAGGTCAATACATTTATGAATACATACGCATGACTGACATGATATAAGCAGGAAGCTAAGTTATTCAAATATTGTTGCGGATATTTCTCTTCTGTTGACCACTCGAAGCGAAAGTGAGAAAATAATAAACGATAATAAATAAGTGATGGGAGATGTGTTGACTATTTTCATTATCCATTCGGAGAAAGCACTCATGTATTCCATTTCTGAATACACCTATCGAAGGCAATTCACACCAATGAGATAGACAGATCCACAATGACGAAATGAGCTAGATTTGGGGAATTTATGAATAAAAAAGTTACATTTGTAATATTCATACATTTTATATTTGGGAAATTTATAAATAAAGACAATTACATTCATAATATTCGTACATTTCGAATTTGGAAGTAATATAATATGATGATATATCATAACCAAATTTGTAACCGGTCAACCAATTTTGAACACAACTGCATCATTACTGCAATAAATAGTACTACTCGAAAACTGTGGCAAACGGAAGACACTACACAGCTATAAAGCTACTAACATACGACTACTAATTAAGGTGGGGGTCGATTGGTCGAATTTTCGCTTCATGGCGTCGTCAGCACGACTTGCTGCAGTCGGTTGGAACTCCGCTTAGTATGCAGTGGGCCGGTATCGTGAGGGAACTTCAAAGATTTCAGGTTGGGAGCTTTGGAAGTTCTTATATGCTGTGGTTGTTGCTGTTTTAACGGATAAATTTACAAACAACTCACAATCGCCGCGCCGCTCATCGCGTGCGGCTGCGCGAAATTTCGACCAATCGACTCCCACCTCTAACTTATGATCCATCGTCGCAAAATAAACGAGTAATTCATTATTCACCCGTCTTTTTGTTACGAATCCTTTAAAGTTCCCCAAACAGTTTGAAAATGGTAGAAATAGGAAGCTGTGCTCATGAAGAATTCAGGGGTTTGTGTTCATGAAGAATTCAGGGGTTTGTGAAACTTTCCCTTTTCTCCACTGCTTCAGGACAATTTCAAGGAATATCGCAGATTCTGCTCGAAATTACCGCAGGCGTTTTAGTGGAAGCGGCGCAGTCGTAATTCCTTCACTTCAAATGTGAGTTTCTAAACAAAGGTTCCATGGTCACAAAAATATGTAAGTCGATACAAAAGTTTGCGGCCTTTCAAATGATCCAGTATCTGATTATTTTTTTTCGGTTTCCCGCTAGGGTTGTCTATAAATGTTAAAGGAATCGTCCACGGAAAATGAGTTTTTGTGTTACTCATATATTTATGTTGTATTTGCCTAATGTTGGCCTCATGCAAAATTTCACGTGAAAAAATGTGAATCTGGCTGAGATACAGCACCACAAAGTGCGGTCCCAGTGGGCGGAGCCTCCGTATAAAAGCCTCGTCTTCCGCCGCCGTTGGGAACGGAGAGTGGGACTGTTTACGTAACTTTCTGTTCCTACAATGCGTCTCAGACCAAGGCGGACGCGGTACGAGGCTTTTACACGGAGGCCCCGCCCACTGGGACCGCACTTTGTGGTGCTGTATCTCAGCCAGATTCACATTTTTTCGCGTGAAATTTTGCATGAGGCCAACATTAGGCAAATACAACATAAACATATGGGTAACACAAAAACTCATTTTCCGTGGACGATTCCTTTAAGGCTCGCTTCTTACTGTAGTCAAACATAGTGGCTGTCCGGACTTTGAGTTTTTCTGAACACTAGAACGAAATGGGCAAACGATAGTCGAGGTGCCTAGTAATACGCCAGTGAAGAGAATGTGGAAGAAAGTGGTAGCGGACGACCTTTCCGTCCTCCAAATCCTAGCCTGGACGAGTATTCCACTGGCATGTTGTCAAGTCGTAAAAACAAAGGGGTATTCAAAAATACGACAGAAATCATTTATTAGTGAGCTTGAAGCCAAGACTGAGTAAGCGCGCCTCGATACCTTCAACCCTGCGGCATCTCCTTGGGCACCCCCATCGTAGCCAATCAGGAATCACGTCACCTGGAGGCGGGCTCTGTCATCCGAAGGCGTCTGCTGTTAACCGTTTTGCCGTCACTACAGCTCGGGGACGCGCTTTTCGACGGGGATTTCGCCACAATTAGGGTTTCTAGGCTCCTAGCTTTCATTGGAGTGACTTCTTTTAGAGCTTCCCCACCACCACATTATCCTTCATGCTGCTTTGATGAAAGCAATTGAAAGCCTGTCGTGTGAAGCGTCTAAACAAATTCAAAGGTGCGCCAATATTGAGAAGCCCAATCTAAACCTAAAAATTTCGAGAAGTGGGGCCCTTTTTGATCTTCGTTTGTGACTTCGTGAGATATTATCGTGCCGAAGCGTTTTGGATGGGTTTCCGTCTAGTAGTATCACGCGAAGTTCGTCGATTTCGATAAATTTCTCTTCTTGAAGGTGTATTCACAACACTAGTAGATCATAACTTATCCCCGTGTACCTCGTACCTAATTTTATCTTAATGCATTCGCCGAGTAGCATTTGCCACAGATGCTAGTAATCGCGTCAGACTAGTTTGTATGGTATGCGCTATTTAGCGGTCTCTACACCTTGTTTATTAAAGGAATCGGAAGGGGTCTGAAGAGAAATGTGCAAAGAAGTGATTATTTTGTAACAAATATTCAGGATTTGGAGCAAAAATCCGTGGAAAATCTGCATTCAAAAGCGCGACGCTATGGTGTGTACTCGCATCACATCCGCTCACTTCGAACTGCACACACTGACTTTCCGAGTTGTCCGCTGTAGAGATGTCATTTGTTGTCTCGTAAAGTGTATTTAAGTAAGTGAAACAACACAGCAACAAATAAATAGGAAAGTAACAATTAAAAGAAGAATAAGCGAAACCGTGAGAAAAGGTGTGATTATGATCAAACGCCAATGAATTCACTATCAACGTTTTGGCAAGGTGTCGTGTGTGCATTGCGGCAACTGCAAGCCACAGTAATCCCATACCGTAAACCAAGATTGCCCACCTCCCAGTGTCTTTAGGTTCGGCGACGATGACATCTTCACACGGTCGTCTTGCCCGTGCTCGGGTCGGCAAACACGGTAGTTGTTCTTAATCCTTCCATAGACTGACATATTTCGGAGATCGAAAAGTTTTGGGACTTGTAGAAAAGCTTCTCGAACAAATTAAGGTAATTGAAGTGTTCTGCTTCTGAAAGGTACGAGAGACCAGGTCTGTTGAAAGGCATAATTAAAAGGGAAGATAGCGTAGTTTGAGCTGAAGGAAGGCAGGTGATAAACTAAATCGAATGCGACCTGCTAGTAAATTACGTGCAAATCACCATGCCGCAGAATCATGTGCAGGTGATTTCAGCCAACAAGCTCTTATTTGAAATGCTAAATGCTTTTGATTGAAGAACGCGCAAGAAAATAGTTTCGCAAAAAATGTAAAAGAACTCCATTAATGAACTTTAGCATTGTACAACTTCTGGTGGATGTTACCAACAATGGATACACGGTAATGCTTACGCCGTGTGCCGCCCATCAGTTACCAATCAAGAGAGCTTCATTTAATGGAGTCTCGTACACTGATTCCCTCCTTACACAGCTCCCAGTTGGATGTCTATGCAACTCGTAAATAAAAATGCTGAATATGGCATTTCAGCTTAGACTCATTCTCCGTAAAGGAGAGAGTAACCATCTCATTCCTCCGCTATACCTTCAGTCCAAGTTACTGGTAGTCGCTGAGAGTGAAGCAGATCGTGCAAACTGAGATACCCATCGAGATTTTTCTCTCAAATCGATAGAAGCTTCGAACCTGTGACCCTGCTTGCATTTTTGATGCTCACCGTTGATGAAAAATTGAATGAGTAAGATTCAAGCCATTTTATCGTTGTAATAATTAAAGGAAGGTCAAAGCAAGAGCTTGAATGTGACTACTTGCGTCATGTCTAAAGAGTCGCGAAACTAATGAGAATGATTTGCGCATACATAATTGCGGACATTAAGTAATATTCGAGATCATTTACAAGGCTGGTATCACTCGGGCGATTTCGTTGTTACAGAAAGGCTATGCACGAGCGAAACGATTTTGAGTGTCGTACAGACACGTAAAGGCAATTACGCTACTTTCCTACTTAAATGCAAGAATTGGTCACAGAAGTAGTGGTTCTGATCGGTTACAGCAGTGATACCCATAAAGCTAAGTCAGGTAATCCTGCCTAAAAAGCCATAGAAAACAAATGAGAGATGAAACTTTGACTTCAAGACCAGAAATATACTTTCAGAAAGGAAGTTTGAAAGGATGAGCCTGATTGGAAGAACTGAAAGGAATGTCGAAAAGTCCGAAACCATCGAAGGTACATACTCGATACATCCGACGCGAACCACTATAAATCAACAGCATTATTTCCGGTATTCCGCTTGAAGGCGCTCAGAATAACTGGGCGATCGGCGGCATCTACATAAATACTTACGTCAAGTTGCCTAAGTTATTCATGAGAATGCGAATGAGTCGACACATGACCCATGACTCGACATGCGCTCGGTCTCAAGAAGACTCTCGAGTTTACATTCGAGTTTCTCAAAGACACAGAGAGGGTACAATTGATCAGGTTAAGACCTACCGTAGCTCTCGCAGTTCGTCACGTGGCAGACATTGCCACACGACACCTTCTAAGACGTAGAGTGTGAATTTAAAGTTTTTTTTTTCACCACGTGTACCTCTTTTCTTACCCTTCCGTTTTTTTCCCCTCTCACTGTTTCACTGGACTTCTGTTTTTTGTTGTTTTACTTATTTCAAACATCGATTGAATGAAATACACTCCATGAGTCAACAAATGTCATATCCTTTAGCGAGCAACTCAGAAAGGTGATAGTGCAGTTCGAAGAAATGCGCGAGAGATACGAATGCAGACCAGAACGTTGCGCTTTTGAAACAAGGACGTCACAAGTGTTGCAATGTTGCCCTTCCCTATTGCAGAAATCATGCATCTATTCCCAATTATGAAATAATATGCATGGTTACTGGGCATGTATATCGTGCAGTCGAACATTTACTTCTTAATATTTCTGAAAGAGCTAGTCAAAGAATACGTTTATGCTTTCTGCCTTTTTTTGTAGACTGAGTAGTCCCAGTAGGGTTCCAAGCAGTGCAGGTGATTGCGGCGTAAGAGGAAGTGGTTTGACACATTGTTTTTGAATACGGCGCTGCGATAACGCATGTTATGAAGAGTTTTACTGAGCTTTGCCTGTTTTCAATGATATGTTGATCAGGTTAGCGACTGCCTATGAAGAAAGTAGGGGTAAAGCATGTACCATATTGATAGACCTCTTCAGAAAATGCCTTATATTCAAAACCATCCTAAACGTGACAGTCTTGAAAGTGACAGTCCATACAGTATGGAGCGATGACAGCTTCCGTTACGCAAGTCATGGGATGACCACTCACAGACTCACATGTTGCTACTCAGAGTCACTGCTCTACACTCACTTTGACACGCTTCACCTAATCTTCCCGGCTCGATGCAGTGAGCCACTGAGATAGCTCATACAACGAGGCGACATATTTTCACCGTCCATGTATCTGCCACTTGTTTGGGAGGCGCAACAAAACACTAGAACTGGGTCAGATCACACCATTGTGTCACTTCCACACTTCAGAATAAGCGACGACTTCTCAACGGGACTAGCGAAGTACTTTGTGCTCGCGCTGATGCTATTCGCGAGACCCAGTCTGAGAGTCCTAACGCATACTCGATCAGATGCAGACCCGTGATCATCGACAATCCTCAAGCGGTAGCCAGTCATGTGTCCGGAAGGCCCTGTCGCAGAACCTTGAACATGACCTCCAATTAAAGCAACACTTCCAACCGAGCATGAGCTATACAGAGAGTGAGAGTTGCTGTGCTGCTTCAAAGGTACTTGAATTCGGTCGAGTCTTCAGAAGTGTGTGGAGAATTAAAGACACCAAAAGGGGGGTAATTTTGACTTACGGTAGAACAGACGTAGTGTGGACGAGTTTAAGTGGGCGCCATTGCACAAACTCGCCAACTTGACGCCTTGGCATGGTGCCAAAGGTAGATGTTTCTATTATAAATTTGTTTTTCCTTTACTTTTTACTTTGTTCTTTCTTATATTGTTTCTAGATGTACTTACATGAATGCTAATGTAGTTAGGAATGGCCGCTCCACTGCGCTGGGAGTCAGGTACTACAACTAACGTTGGCCAACGGCCCGTCTCCTACAGCGGACAACTCGGAATGGATGCGCCGATGCGAATGGGATGCGACACCGCAGCGTCGCGCTTTTGAGTCCGGGTTTTTTCGCCTATTATCGCTTCTAACCTTGAGTGTTCATTACAAAATGCTCATATCTTTGCATCTTCCTCTTGTTTCGGACCCCCTTCCGGTTCCTTTAAGTGGATGTTTTCACGACTGTATACAGAAAATGGGTCAGGTGTCTACTCAAATCTGAGCATGATAAGCCTACTGGAAGATGGACCGGTAATTTGGGGACTTATTTATACATTTTTTACTGTATGTTTGTGAGCGGTGTTTGCGGGTGCCTCGTTGATATCCGGCTGCCTAAGAGTCTGTTTGAGCGACAACCAAATGAGTGATGCTCTCCAGTGGAAAAATGTTATCCTGATCCGATAGCTTACCGAGATCCGAGAAGATCTCGGTAAGCTATCGGCTCACCGTGTCTAGACAAAATATGCCAAATAACTAACCTCCGCCTCGACTTCAGGGACTTCTGGCAGCGATGGATCAACGATTCGATGAGAAGCGAGTGGTCTTACATTAACTGTGCTTCAGTCTATGATTTCTGCCTAACTCTTGTATATGGTACCTTCATAGTGGATGAAATGCTAGCACAAGGTAAAATCATAATTCAAGCAAAGAGAAAGGATTTCGCCCACTAACCTACCTTTGCTGGAAAACTACAAACGGAAATAACTATTCGGAGTACTGTACGGTTGTATCATGGAAACAGGGTGTGCAACAACTTACCGTTGATGGGAAACTGAGGCTCACGAACATTCTGTGTGTCACACTCACGGCACGCTCGGCTGACTCCCTTTATCCGGACCCCGCCTCCAAGGAAAAATTCAAGAGATAGACAGAGCCACTCAATGATTGACATGTGAAACTTACTTGTAGTATTACTGCAGCATCGTTTGAAATTATGTGGTGCGGCCTTAAAGGCAGCTTTAGGGGAAATTCGGCCAAAAGTGAAAGAATTAGTGAATATGAAAGCCGAGATGCCTAGTAACAGGACAGTGGAGAAAAAACGGATGGAACTGGCCGAAAACCCGAGAAATAGGACCTCTTCCCACTGTTGATTCTAGAGCGGACGACCTTTCCGTCAAGAAGCGCGTAGTCCGCATAGGTTTTCCATTGGCATTACCAAGACGCAAAACATGAAGGGATGTTCGGAAATGCGACAGCATCTATTTTCATGTGGTGAGCTTCAAGCTAAAAGTGAGAAAGCGCGCTGCGATACTTTCAATCCTGCCGATCTCCTTGACCAACCTCACCGTGATCAACCACTAATCACGTCGCCTGGAGGCGGGCAGCCCTGAACAAAGGCGGCTTGGTGGTGGTATCGAACGTGAGTCTTTCCTTACATTTGAATATATCCTACTTACACTTCTACTTTGACACCATTCTTCAGGTTTTTCATCAAGATCTTTTTAGTTTTCACTGTGTTTTTCGATCTTTATTTGCATTTTTGTTCTTTTCACTCCTTCTTCATAATTTTTGATTCCTTATTTTGCTATTCCTTTTTTCCGCATAAATCTTTGTGTATTCCTCATTTGATGCATTGCTATCAATCTTATATTTTTCGCTCATACATTTTCTCTATCCTTTCTACTACTAATTTAATTTTTATATCTTTTCAGTATAGTGGCTTTTTACAACTTTTCTAGGCGTTTTCCTTGTCTTGGCTTCAGTCTACTTCTTTGATTGGTTTTTTCTAGTCTTTTTCTAATCTAGTCCTATCATCTAGTCTCTTTACAAATTTCATTACTAGTCTTCTTGATGTTGTTTTTCATATTTGATTACTTTGTTTCGTTTTGAATATCGACGTTTTTCTAATATGTTTTTTTTACACCTTCAGTTAATCCTTTGGTTTTCTATTCACCTCAACTCACCGATGAGCCTCGGAGGTGAATAGAAAACAAAGTGGTTCGTATGGGTATGAAAGAGGCGAAACGAACCACTGACCAGTTTAAATGATTTTCTTAGGACAACCTTTCAATTTTTTCTCCTTTTTATTTGCCCTGATGAAGCCGCCTCCGCCACAGCACAAAGGGACGCCTTCCGCGGGGGATTTCGCCATGCAAAGGCCTTTCAGAGCAGTAGTTTTTCACTAAATGACTCCTTTTGGGATTTCTTATCACCCACATCATCCCTAACACTGTCTTCAAATCATATCTATGGTAAGCACGTACACCAACCAGTCCGAATGGACCGAATTATGGAACGCATAGTTTCTATAGAAATCCTGTTAAGTACTTCAACCAAAGCAAAGTTACCTGACAACCTTGACGACCAAAAATTTCATACTTTTTTTGATTTTTGCATCAAACTACTTATCTCGGTAGAAGCAGCGTTTTAGTAAACACTGGGCTCAAATTTTACGATAATGCCACAACGGATAAAAGTAACACCTTCCATTATGGATCGAATCAAGTGAGAACCCCGTACAGTTCCCTACTAAATCAACTCCTTTTTTATTGTATTGACTACTAGCTAGATACGCTGAAAATGATAAATATTGTTCGAGCTGGAGCAATTTGTTGAAGAGTTACCTTTTCGGATGCTAACATGAACATTATGTGCATGCGACTCCAGCTGCTAACAAATAACGACACATAACTGTCTAAAAGATTCGGAATCCTGCGCGAGAGTTGAAAAGAAGTTTGTTGTAAGTCGTCATGGAAAAGCAGGTATTCTACCCATCAAAAATCAGTATTTCGTACATCGTTGAACTTGCTGCGCTCCAATGCTCTCTACATTTTTTCATTTTACCCACCTTAAGGACACTGGGATGGTGCAATTTTGGCCTACAGTAGTCGCCTGTAGTTCGGCTATTGCACACACTCTTGCAAAGACGTCGAATGTGCATAGTGAATTTCCATCATAAGCTTATCTTTCGATAATTCTTCGATTTTTCTCTCTTTCATTGTCTCTTTATTTCTATTTGTTGTTTCACTTGTTCACCGTAATCATGTGCGAGATCAATTCCGCCTCCTCTGTTTGCCGCCGACAGGCAACTTTGCCTTAAGCGCGCAGTTTGAGGTGAAACGGAGGAGGATCGCAACACTGCCAATTTCAACGCGAGTTTCGCTACACGTTACCTTTTCCGGGCCCCCCTTCCGGTGCTTTGAACGAAGTGATGACTGTGCTGTGGTAGTTTTCTCAGCTCTGGTTCATGGTCCAAGTCTCAGTGATAAATTAATTCAGTGCAAGATATTCACTCACTAGTAATTATTCGCATAACTCGAAAGCACTACACGTCACTTTCAAGATCCTGGAACGGGTATGCAAAACTGCTAGCAATTCCTATACAAAGCAAGCATATAATTAATACTACTGATCTCCTAAGTACTTCGAATTGTGCTGAGGGTTCGGGAGCTGAATAATCCATTGTGCTACATTATTCTGTAAGAGTGAATGAAATCAGAGCTGTGGCCTGATACTCTGTCTGAATATTTCTTGGTCAGCAGGGAACATTCAGGGCACATACGTTTCCGTTGGACATAAACCCGCAAAACTCAAGTTCCACTCTGCGATTCATCCTCTGTGGATTTCGCAAGACTCATCAGAATGAACATAGTGCATGATGATTTGAAGTCACCGAGAGGGGTAAGGAGAAAGTGAGAACTGGGGATGCATGTTCTTTGGACGCGAACTTTTCACATCAGAAGTGGTGATGTGTGGCGAAACTTGCATTGAGAAAAGGAGCGCGGCTTGGGATCCTCTCGCGATACCGTAGCACGGCGTGTCGTTCTGCAGTTCATGGGTCGGTCGAGTTGTCCCTGAGGGCACGACAACGTTCGCGGCCGGCTCATATAGCCTTTTCGCCCGCTTGTAGTCTAGCCCCGACTAGTGACGCACAGGGGCGCGAGAAAGAAGAGTGATTTTCAAGTTCTCATTTCTCGTTTCTCGCGCTGTCTTATTTCGTTCTATCTCCACTGCTACACTGTTGAGTACCCTTACTTTCATATTTTACGACCTACCAAATTTACCCCTCTGATTTGTGGCACTTACTGATAGCGTTGCTCGCCCTAACTTGTGCCCTCTCTAACAGAGGACTAGCGTCGCAATGACGATAGGCATCGGCGAGTTCCCCGTCGTAGGCATTGAAGCCGCATTCGGAACCGGCAAGGCAGTGGTAGGCGAGTGTATAGTCGCCCATCTAGCTTGGTCGAGAGGCCGATACGTCATCGTATCCGCAACAACAAACGCAGCCGTTGCTTAGTTCACGGAAACTATACTGGCACTGGACGCCTAAGCTCATATACGGGTGTACCGCTGCGTTGCCGGAACAGTGGTCTTCGACGACACCGTCCCAGCAACACGCCTCGACTTGCACGAAAACCTCAGAAGTCTGGCCGATCGAAACGACCTATCTGACGAACAACTCGAAATGTGTCACGGCTTCCGCACGACCGCACCCGCTACGGAGACTTCATGCGCAATCGAGAGAACTCCATCAACTAAACAAACCAGGAGAGGGATGATCTCATTTCAGCGGAAACCGACAAGTCTGAACTGATCGACAAAGTCATGTCTATCCTATTCAAAGTCGCAGCGCCACAGATCATCGCCATCACCACCTCCTCTCTGCTCAATGACTGGCAAGAATGGCACTTAACCGGCCTCCTGAACAACTTCTCCATCCTCATATGCGACGAAGCATGGCAGATTCCAGAACCACTCTTCGCAGCTCTGACGACCCGTCTTCCCAAGGCTCGACACATCTACATTGGTGACGTACACCAACAGGAGCAATAGGCTCGATGTCCGCCACTCCAATCCGGTCGAATTCGGAGCATGCAGCACAATGGACATGTTAGCCGGTGCTCGTGCAGTCCCCATGGCCCCTCTGGTCACCACGTTCAGCGCCCACTTTAACCTCAGTGGGATACCGAACCACTTAGCCTACAGCAGCATTCTTCGAAGCGGAACCCCGGCGATGAGCGCCGCCTCCTTTAGGATATAATGCGTTTCCCAAACGATCAGATTCCGTTCCTATTTCTGGACGTCGCTGGGACCTCGCAGAAGGCGCAGAGTTACTCTCACTACAACGACGCAAAAGCCGAGGTATGTATGACAGTGATCTTACACCTACTGGAACGGGCAACCAGTATTTGCATTATCACATTCTATAAGGAGCAGCACCACCGGCTCGTCGAATTATCACAGGACGCAGTAGTCGATCCCTCCACAGCGGGCGCCATCCAGGGACGAGAAAAGGACGTCGTAGTACTCTTCACTACTATGACGAACTTCGACACCAGTGCGTCGGAATTCTTGGATTACCCTCGCCGCATGGACGCGGCGCTCACTCGTTGTCGACACGGGTAATTCGTACTAGGACACCAGCAATCTCTGCTCTCAATACTACATTGGAACTCCATCATAACATGGACACGTGCACACAACGCCGTCATATCGGCCATGACTCCATAGGAGCTTCTCCCCGTGGAGTGACGCAGGTCTCTTCCCTTTTCTCTTTTCATCTTCATTTCTTTGAATAATCATTCCTAATTCAAAACCTTCTCATTCGCCCACTCCGCACAATCAAAAAAGGGAGGAAGTATACAATCACTAATTACAAAATCAAACCAACCTCACGTCTTTTTAAGAGAAAAGGGGAGGTGTGATTTCAAGAGATTTGAGCTTGCATACAGTAATCTGATCATCAATGAGAATATTATTGTTTCAGCCGATGAGAGGCGGCTCGCTGAAGATGCGGGGAGAAGGAGCGACGGCAGACGCGGAGAACGGCTGCGGAGAGGATTGACGAACCAGTGAGCGCTCGGCTATTCACAACCCGTGTTCTGTCGAATCAGTGCTGCAACTCATCATTCTAATAAACCGATATTCCTATTGTTGCCGGCTAATGAAAGATTCACCACTTCTACTACTCTTCCCATCTACTTGAAACAATCCCTGGATCACAAGTCTGCTTCCAGCATTTTCACTTAATATGCAATTTTATAGTCCTTACTGCTGAAAATGTTCTTGTTCGTTCTGCGGAAAGATGGTGGCAGAGAACGATGTAAGGTATATCTTGAAGAATAGTGGAAATAATTTTGTAATGATTAGAACCCTTGCACTAGCGGTGCATCTCAATGTTTCTAAGGCAAGAGGAGCTATCTTTGATGTCGGTAGAGTATTTGAGATGTGCACGCCCACGTAATAAGCACGGTAAGTACAGTAGAATCAATATGTGGTATTATACAATGTAAATCTTATTCGCAACAGCCTCAACATCTGTTGCCTAGAATGGCCATGATGGGCAGCGGATGCTGGAGTTCCGGAGGTAGCGGTGGCTACACTACCTAAATGAGGTTGATGCGAGCATTCCTATTTACTCCCGAATTTACTTGCAGCTAATAGAATGGAAGAAGTACGATCTCTAAAAATATCGAGAGCGTTTTTGAAGCAAAATAGTGGGGTCGCCCCTATGTTCTTGGTAGCGTCATTTCACGTGCAGACTCTAAGAAGTTCATCAGTGGTTCTAAAACGCTACTACGCAACGGTCATGTGACCGGTAACAGAGGAGGTGAAGTAAACAGGCATCTTATGACATGAACGTTTTATAAACATAACGAATAAGTGAACACAAATAGCAGATGAATATAAACCAACAGATCAACATGAACAATGAATAGATATACACCTGCAAATGAACATGAACAATGAATGGATATAAACCAACAAATGATCATGAACAAAAGATCAATATAAACAATGAACATACGAACGAGTCGACCTACATTAGAAAATACCAGCTTTAGTGCCAAGGGATGAAGAAGAGTCGAGCTGCTCGTCAAAACCGCACGATTCCATTACAACTGATGACGATGACGGTCACAGGTCGCTCGCTGATGAGGAATAAGCAGCGGATTTCTCACCCGAAACGGTTGGCTTCAGTGGGGCGTGAAGGATAAGTGTAAAATGGCTCCTACTTTGCATATAAATGAATCGGAGTGCAGGGGAGAATCCGATTCTTCTTCAGCATCAACAGACATATCCGGAGCTGCTCTCAAGGGAATCGACCCAGCCGCACTTCACAAATACTACCTGTTAGGTTGTCCCAAAAGTCTTTACTTTTTATTATTTTTTCTTCCAACAAACAACAATTAGGCAACAACGTATTCACCATTGTTATCGGCAACACTCTGCCCCCTCATAAGTAGATCGTTGATTCCCTGCCCCCAAAACTCTGGGTTCTGAGAGGCGAAGAAGTCAGCGTTCGCCTTTGCAAGCATGCCATAATCAGCGAATTTTCGCTTGGCCAGGAAGGATTCAAGAGATGGGATAATCAGAAGGGGCAATGTCTGGAGAGTATGGTGGGTAGGGCAGCACATCCCAGCCGGGCTCCTGTAGCTTGGCCTGGGTACACTTCGCGACGTATGGGTGGGCGTTGTCATGAAGGAGGGTGACCGTGGACCTTCTCAGGCGCTTTTCTCGAAAAGCGACGGCGATCTGCTGGAGCTGGTTGTGTATACGGAAGCGGGGACTGTATCGCCTTGTGCCAGCACCTCTTGGAAGAGCATTCCTTCCACGTCCAGAAGCAACAGAGTAGAATCTTTCTCGGATGGAGGTCGGACATGGGCTGCGTTGGCTCGGCGTCACGTAGCAGCCAAAAAGGTGCGGGGTGCGTTGGTATCGTACATGTCCCAGCTTTCATCGTCTGTAGCCAGATAGACGAGAAAGTCGTTGCGATGCGGACGGAGCAGCAGCGATTGACAGTTGCTCACACGGGCACTTTCGTAAGCATCCGTCAGGGCATGAGGTCCATCGCGACAGCACCTTCCGATAACCGGGCTCGTGGAGGCGACGATTTACGGTTCCAGGATCGGCGCGAACGGCGGAGAGCAGCGTCTCGTCGTCGAATGCGTGTGGGCGTCCCGTGCGTGGCTTGTCTTCAATGTCAATCTCGCCGTTGCCGAAGCAGATGAGCCAGCGGCGCACGGTCTCATAGCTCACACATCCCTTGCCCAATGCAGCGTCGATGGAGTCGCAAGCTTCCGTCCTCAAGACCACTCATAGTAGATGACACCGCGTGTTGGGTGGGTATCGACCACGGGCACTGTAGCTTTCTCCACGGAATCTGGTGGGTCAATATATATTTCACTAGAAAGCTTAGAGAACGTTCTACCATATTCCTAATCCGCCTGGACCTGCCTCGAAGTCAACAAGAGGTATTGATTTTTTTGGAAAAATCCTACAAGACTTTCAGGACAACCTAATAGTTGAGGGAAACTGTTGGTTGCAGCTGTTTCGGTTCTGTCCTCAGTGTGGCAGCAGGCTGAGTGGCACGGAACTAAACGCTGTTGGGACTGCGGCAATCATGAACTTTATCTGTAATAACTGTAATAAAAGTATGCCGCGCGTGCAGCGATAGGAGAGTCAATGCCGAACGTTTGCGCATGAGAAGGAAAGAACCCACAGAGAGAACGTGACTGCCGCAGTTGCTGCCATAAGCACAATCATGCGATAAGTTACGAAAGAGTTACAAAGTTAGGCAAAAATAGCGCAAACAGACGTGGAGTGACCCCTCTCAACGACGATGCCGAACATTCGTCCGCTGACGAATCATCGATCAGATCTACGATTTAAATACATGATCGCGCGCCAAATGCGCAAAGGGTCAATATGAACCAGATCGTCGCTGCTCGCCATTTACGGCTCGTCCACTTTTCCAACCTATCTGATCTTATCAAACACGCTCCGTTATTGTTCGTACGCATTACTATTACGCGTTATACGCATTACTATTTGTCCACTTCGCTGTCACCGTTCACTTGTTCACTTGCTCACTTTGTCGTCATCGCTCATTTATTATTGTTTATCGATCTCTCTTTATCCGGTTAGTTATCATATTCTCGGTGCTCACCATCATGGTTATAGCCTATGAATACTCCTCATATGCTCACTTTTACCTGCTGTTAATAGTTTATATTGTCGTTGCTGATAATCATCGTTGTTGCCTATCTGCGTATCTAATTTTTTTGCTTACAAATATCTACCTCTGAGGTCATTATCATGCCCTCGTGTAACTGATTGAAGTATACCTTAAAGTATTACTTTGCAGTCCGAAGCATTAGCTTTACCAATCTAATTTGAGTTCGTTACTTATAAATCGCTCGGACAGTAAAGTTTAATTACCCAAATTTGAGTATAATGGCCACGCCGGTGCAAATCCTGAAAGCTATTACCGGAAAATACGATGAAAGTTTGAAAGAAATGATGAAACCAAAGACCTCATTGAAACAATTCTAGACAGCTGTTCATTGAAAAAAGGAGCCTTCGCCATTGGTATGTCGAGCATTGCACGTGAAACTATCATTCTAGAGCAAGAGAAGATACCATTCTCTCTTGAGAATCCAAAACAAGTGTGTGGCAATGCAACATATATTCACAGTGGAACGGGAATTTTCAGGTGGCGTTTTTCATACGCCTATATCGCAGCAGCAAGGGCCGCATTGGATATAACCGAACTGCTAGCAGAGCACGCAATCATAGCACCTGAGATTATCAAAATACTACGTGACTTGGAGGTCGTAAGGTAACAGCTGCCTATCTTGGAAGCATGTTCGGTCTCCGTTGCGATTTCCAAGGACACATCTTAGACAAGCGGGATCCATCGAATTATACCGGAAAGGTAAGAATCTGTTTGATGTCTCAGTTTGAGAAGGTGAAGGCAAAAGATATTTGATACACCAATTGTATTCGATGGAACAAGATTGATTGAAGGAATAACCGCCTTGACATAAGCTGCAAAAATGTCTATGTAGGCAACAGGACACCACGTGCCATGCGATCCCGCTCAGGAAGGATACGTATGGAATTTCTTACAGAAAAGAGACGCAGTGAGGCCATTGACTACAGTGAACAAGATCGGCCCAATCATCCATGGCATTGTTCATCCAATGTCTTCGCTTCAGATATTCGTCTCTTTCTGGAGCGAATGCAAGGATTTGCAGCAGGAAAGGATGTTACCCAAAGACTACATACTACTCTCACATCAAAATGGTTAAGGCATTCAACGAGGCAGGACGCATGCAGTTTCAACTTGGAGATGATGTCAGGATGCGACTCAAGAATCCAGGTGAAGGGACAAAAAGTATGTGTATTGTTCCTCGGCAGCAATGAAAATGATCTATGTCTAGGTCATCGCAGCTTTCTCACAGCTTAATCGACTTGGCAGGGTAGCCAAGTAATGTAAGGAATTCAAAACAACCATGGAACTTTGGCAAGACCGTCCCGTACGCATTCAAAAATGGCGCAGAAACTCTTGCTTTTCTAGATCATGAATTATTTGACAATGTGATCTATTTCGTCAAGGCGCACCTGTGTTCAGAAAGGAACAAAAACGTGGGCACCAATCAAAAAAATTGCTCGGTCGATTGAGGGGCCAGCAAGCCATGATACATTCGGATGAGATTAACAGTGGTTTTATAAATCTAAGGGACAAGCATGCCATGTCTGATTCAGCAACGCGGTTGAGGGATTTAAGACTGAAACTGGAAAAATATAGAATTCTTAACAAAACAATCCAAGGGAAACCGATTACACTCGATGAACACGATCCCTCGAGAAGGCGATCAAGACATGGAGAGTATGTGTCCAAACCACCACTGCAAGAAGTTCGTTCAGGCTCGCAATTTACTGAATCTCGTCATGGTAGCAGTTTCGAACCCATGGGGGATGCGCCCACCACGAGCAGATGAACCATGATTTCTGTTTCATTCTAATTTTTTGTGTGTTTTATGTAATATTTTCTGTTGAGTGTTTTCTGTTCTGCCGCACTGAACGTGCTAAAATACCGCTTCTAGCTCCACAGAATATACCAACAGACTAAAACGCGAGTGACGGGCCAACCCCCCAAAGACAAGCTAAACACGGAATACGAGTTGAAGAACACCAACAAGAACTACCCGTACAACGAAAACGAGTACGAAATCAACATTATAGAGTTGTCACAAATTCTGGAACCCTTCTCCAGGATGTCCTTGGAAAGTAAAAAAGAGATCAAGGCGATCACCATGGAAGAAATCGCCAAATTCATACAATGTACCGTGCAGAGAATTGATCAAATGGCCGTTCAGCAGAAAAAGAACACTGAGCTGATAGTAGGCACGCAAAACATAATGGTTGAAGTTCAAAGGGCGATAAACAATATCAGCATTGACAAAAACGGAAACGTTATGGCCGAACCGGAGGAAGAAACTCGAGCACAAAGGTTCTGTTGGAACTAAAACATGTCAAGCCAAAAACCTCTACAAGAAAACGAACCCTGCTTACGCGCATCGATGACGACACGCTAATGTGCCGTTTTTGTAAATTAGTCGGCAGACACGAGTCTGATCAATGCCACATCTTCCAAACTTCAATGCACCGAAAACAAATACTCGCCAACGATCCTTGTGTGAGAGCTGCTTAGAGCTCTGCCCAGAACCATGCCACTACAACTTTCGAATATGGCGGAGCCGTCGTTCATAATACTGTGATCTGTGAAATCCTCGGGATACCCCCTTGCATCGACGAAGCAACCTCATCTCTATCTGAGGACGATTTTTGGCAGGCCACAATGTGCTGACGATGCCGAACATTCGCCCGCTGGCGAATCATCGATCAGATCTACGGTTTGAATACATGAATTGAATTTGTTTGAATACGCCCCAAATGCGCTAAGAATTAATATGAACCGGATCGTCGCTGCTCGCCATTTACGGCTCGCCCACTCTTCCAATCTACCTGATACATGCTCCTTTATTATTCATTGTTGCACATTACTATTTGTCCACTTCGTTGTCATCATTCACTTATTCACTTGTTCACTTTGTCGCTATCGTTCACTCAATATTCTTTATCGATCCTTCCTCTGCGGTTAGTAATCATATTCTCGCTGCTTACCATCATTGTTATGGCCTATGAATACACCTCAGATGCTCAATATTGCCTGCTGTTGATAGTTCATATCGTCGTTGCTGATTATCATGGTTTTTGCCTATCAACCCTCATATTTTTGCTATTACCTGCCTCTGAAAGCCGTTGTTATGCTCTCATGCCACTCATCAAAGTACATATACTATGGGGTATCCCTTTGCAGTATGAAGCACTAGCTTTAACAATTGAATTTGAGTTCGTCACATAAATCGTTCGAGGAATAAAGTTTAATAACCCGAGTTTGAGGTGCCGTCATGTGGTCATTCCAACAATACCTATTGATTCTGTGTTATTCACTGTACGTACGTTGCCTCGTTATAGCAAGTACCACTGAATCACCATCCTGAATAGATCACTATTATGGCAAGAACGAAGGTCATCTTTATCGAGGTCATAACGACCGACACGCACACATCAGGCAACGCACACACACTGTACATGTCACACGAGCTAACTCCTTTGCATAATCAAGGAGTTGTGATTACGCGCTAATAGAACTCCATTCTTCCCTCTATTTATTGTGTTTTTATTAACCTTGGGTTAGTAATGAAAAGGGAAATTCAAGTTTTGGAGCGAGGCATTTTTTATTAAGATAATGAAATTCATGAAGGTAATGAGTTCGTGGCACTACAGAAACTGTTCCAGTGGAATTTCTAGATGTTTCCTAAGAGCGTTACAACGTTACTTGGAGGTTGCCGCTGTCTTCGTTTCATGCGCCTTATCTTTGAAAAAACATGCTTTTTTCGATCTCGATCCTATGATATGTCATTTCTATGGCAGAGAATTGTTTTTGCTCGTAACACAGCATCCATGAAACATCCTTCAACTTTTGATATTGAAATTCAATAATTAACAAGACTTTGACCAAGTCAATATTGTATAGGCCGTGCTGTTTATTATGGTTATCTACAAGCAGCCAACTTCAGCATAAACGATGGGCTACAGTAATCCCTAAGAGGCGAGAATTATAATGTTATCAGTGCGTAGTTCCCTCAATCACGCCGGATTTGACGCCGAACTCGCCATCCTACTATATATAATTCGCTTAGTATGTCTGTCTGTCTGTCTGTGTGTGTGTGTGTGTGTGTCTGTCCGTCTGTCACGAAATTCATATCTCACCTCGCAGTAAAGCTGAGACCATGAATTTTACAAGTGATGTGAGGGGTGGCAAGGGGACACTAATGGTGGTGGACCGAAAGTGATTGCAACTGATAAGGGCTGATAAGGAGCCTCGGAAGACAAATGTCGCCGGATCCGTTTCGCCTTTCGCGTTGATGCAAGAGCGCTGGCACTCATAAGTGCTTAGCAGGAGGGACCAGGGACATTAATGGTGGGTGACTCGCATTGATAACGGTTGATAAGATTCGATAAGGAGCGCAAAAAGGCTAAAGTCGTCGAATCCGTTTTGCTTTTCGCATTGATCCTGGGGCGCTCATACTCACAGGTCTCCAGCGGAGTGGGACGGGGACATTAATGGTGGATGACCCACATCGATAACGGTTGATAAGATTCGATAAGGAGCGTAAAAAGGCTAAAGTCGTCGAATCCGGTTTGGTTTTCGCATTGATCCTGGGGCGCTCATACTCACAGGTCTCCTGCGGAATGGGACGGGGACATTAATGGTGGATGACCCGCATCGATAACGGTTGATAAGATTCGATAAGGAGCGTAAAAAGGCTAGAGTAGTCAAATCCGTTCCGCTTTTCGCACAGGTCGCGGAGCGGTCATACTCACAAGTGTTCTGCGGGGTGGGACGGGGACATTGGTGGTGGGTGATCCTTCTTGATAACGGTTGATAAGATTCGATAAGGTGCGTAAGAAGGCTAGAGTCGCCAAACCGTTTCACCTTTCGCGTTGATCCAAGGACGCCAACATTTATAGCTGTTGTGCGCAGTGGGACAGGGACATCAATGGTGGGTGATCCGCATTGATAACGTTTGATGAGATTCGATAAGGAGCGTCAAAAGGAAAATTTCGCGAAATACGTTTTCTGTCTCATCAGATAAAGAAGTGTCTAAACACATAGCTGTTGTAGGATGTGGTATGGGGACCTTAATGGTGACGAATTGAGTCTGCTAACGAATGTTTAGCACTGATAAGAGCCGAAGGAAGTGGGTTGGGCGAAATCCAGTACACCGCTGTTACTACTCCACGACCGCTACAATGAAAGCGTCCGATGAGCAGTGCCATTGGGTGAACTTATTCTGATTATGTTCCGAAATCAGTTGCCGATGTATCGACCGCTACATTGCCTAGGGTTCAAATAATGATGCGCGTCTTTCGATACTGTTCTCCATTTCATGATCAGGATACATTCTATATATGCGGTAAAGCAAGAGAATCATTTCTTCTCCGATATCACATGCCGATGTATCGACCGCTAAATTGACAAGCGTTCGAATAATGATGCGCGTTTTTGATACTACGTTCTCCATTTGATGATCAGGATACCATCTATAGTTGCGGTAGTAAAGCAAGTGAATCATTTCCTCATGTGCTTCCAACAACACTGGGAATTGGCCGCTAGGCTATCTTAAACCGAATTAGTGGTGCACGCTTACAAAAAAGGGTGTGATAAGGGAACATTAATGGTGAGATGCCGGATGTGATAGCAATTGATAAGAGGTGATAAGGAGCCTTGAAAGGCGAATGGCGGGAAATTCATATCTCGCGACGCAGCAAAGCTGGGAGTCTGGATTTTCGAAGTGATATAGGGGGTGATGAGGGAACATTAATGGTGAGGGACCGGAAGTTAGCAACTGATAAGAGGTGATAAGGAGCCCCGAAAGGCGAATGGCTTAAAGTTCATATCTCGCAACGCAGCAAAGCTGGGATCATGAATTTTAGATACCAGTTGGGCTGGGGCATGCTACTGCGCGCGTCACACATGGAAGCATGCAAAATGAGTTCGATCGATATCGATTGATGCGGAAAGACGAGATTGACGGGGAGGGACTTAATTTCCTTTTCCCGTTTTTGCGAATTCCCTGTTTCTGCAAACCGTTCGAATGATGATACTGATCGATCGATATCGATCGAGCCCGATCAGCATGCTTCCATGTGTGACGCGCGCAGTAGTGTGCGCCAGCCCAACTGGTTAATTAGAATGTGTATCAACATCATCACGTTTTAGGTGCTTTAGAGTGCGTTTGTAGATACAGGGTTTCTTTCTACGTAATTGAATGTATATAATGACTGAAATGACTGAATTTATGGTGTCTGGTTGGTTATGGCATCGTTGAGACTTTAGATAATTCAGGATGTGTTTCTTTTCAAAGTCATAGCAGCGGCAAATCCAGAGAAGGTCTGGTAAGGACAGTCGAGAGTGAAGAATCGAAGAAGTTTGCTGGTGACTGTCCAGTTTTTCCTTAATTTTGCGTTTTGCACTCTCGACTTCCTTTGACGGGTTTTCGCTATTCATCATCTGTAATTTTTATGATGTGATGCGATTTAGTACTTTCCTCATCGCAACCACTTGACTCTTTCCGTTGATAAGTAATGAAAATATTTTAGAAATGGTTGATGTTTAGTTCTACTTGACGTTCCAAATAGTTCCACTTTCTTCGTTAATTACAATTCATGGCTACCTTCCTAACCTGTCCTCTTCCAGAAATCAGAGTCATAACAAGGCTCGGGGGACTGACAGCTATTCTATGTGACACTCGAAATTTAAAGGAATATCACTCGTGAACGTGGAGCGCAAAACTACCTTTTCTTTTTCTAGCTTTTTCTCAACGCATCACTTACTTTAGCATTTTCTAGCTTTCCTTTTAAAATTTCCTTCGTTTTCTTCGTCAACGAATCTCGACTTGTTCAATGCAAATTGAAACTTAGTTTCTGACGGTTCCAGAGTGGTTGTTCTGCATGTTGTATCGTGATTACATTTTGCGGTTCCTGTTATCATTACTTTTTCGCATTTTTCCGCATGGATACCTGTTGCAACTAGAGAAAGGGATGCTTCAGTGCTAAGGCCACGATCATACTTTGCCAAACTGACACCGGTGTCGGCGTCTAAATCATATGCCTGCCGTCGAACAAGGTGGCACTC
Organism: Trichostrongylus colubriformis; assembly: GCA_963978905.1. Lineage (NCBI taxonomy): Eukaryota > Metazoa > Nematoda > Chromadorea > Rhabditida > Trichostrongylidae > Trichostrongylus > Trichostrongylus colubriformis. The sequence continues at coordinate 15,501,295 of OZ022258.1, read as the reverse complement.
TGGTGGCGCGCGCTTGCAAAATTCTTGACACAATCACACTACAGTATGGTGATCGTGGCTGCGAATCTTAGCAGTGTGCCAATATGGTGATCGTGGCCGCTCCGAATCTTGCCATTGGCATAGTGTAATAGGGTCAAGAAATTGCTAAGAGAGCGCCGTCAGAGTCCTACCGTGGTCGGTGACAAGCACATGATTTCGTCACTGGCGTCGGTGTGCAAAATATTACCGCAGCCTTATGCTGAGTGTGTCGACTGGCAACATGACTGGCGTTGCAAATTTGTTTAACGTTCTTACTTGAATCGCGTGTCTATAAAGTGCGGAATTTGTACGATCCTGTCCAGCTGGAGAGTGACGACCCAAATGCAAAAAACTTCAAATGCAAACATTTAAAGTTTTTTATGCTTTTTTCACATTTTTCGCATACCTGAGTGGGCCTTTTGCGGATCTGCAGCTCCATGCCTGAGCCTGAGGCAATAGGCTTCAGGGCATGGGGTTTGAGGTATGAAATCCACGTTATCGTTATGTTGACTATGCAAATGCTGCCATTTCATTATTTAACAAGTTTAACACGTCGGCCCGTCGGCCAAAAGATAAGACGTTAATTGAAGCATCCCTTTCCATCTATGATAACATCCTGACTTGTTTTATAGACCTTTGCTTCATTGTTACCGGACTGAACATCAAAATATGTGAGTAAAGTTCACATTCTACTAACATCCAACCGAGCCGGCTGAGCTCCTTGAATGACTTCGATTCTCGGGCTGATCTGTGAAGCCACGGCCCCTCTCAGCCATACGGTGAGATCCCTTCAAGAGTAATTCGTGGCACGTCTGTGCTTATGGATTTCCTTCTCAGAAACACCGCAAACCTATACCATACTGCATGATGGACCCATGGGTGTTTTTCGAGTTTGGCTTCGAGAACGGACCGACAATGGAGAGGTGAGATGTTGTCTTTCAACTGGTTATCGTGCTTGATGCGAGGGAGAAGTAGCGGAGGATCGAGATGTACTACACCGACGCTGGAGCTTCATCAGGTCCTGTTCAAATACCGCGATCGGTGAGGTGATAAGGCGATCACGCTAATCTGGCAATCATGCGGAAAGAAAAACATACGTGTCGATTAGGCTGTGATATGCTCGAATCGGAAGCCTAAAACGCTATACTACCTTAGACTTAGACTAGCCTTGCTACATACTTCCCTCATACCCAAGTTCAAAGCAGCCACGAAATAGTAGACATTCCTTTAAGAGGGGTCGACAATAACAGCTCAACAGCTCTGGCTAGTGGAAGTTTCTTCGAACTGGAGAGTGGATTTTAAGACATGAAATTCACCTACTCCAATCTCTGGTACCATTGCTTAGTTTCTTAGTATTTATTAGGTTGATCGGGAAGTTTTGATAGGGTTGAGATTTTTTTCTGCTTTATTTTACAACTCAGCAAGTAATGCAGGCTAATCAACAATATGGTAAACATCGCTAGTTATAACATTGTCCCACCCAACGGGCAGGTCAGCGATTCTCTTCTCCCAGAATTAGGAGGATTAGGAGTCAAAGAAGTCACCGACTACTTGTCCAAGGTGGTCATAGTTGACTAATTTTTTTTTTGCTAGGAAAGCCTTAGTAGGCCGGAACAAGTGGTAATCCGAAGAGGCAATATCAGGGGAATAGGACGGATGTGGAACCTTGTCCTAACCTAGCCCTTCCAACTTTGCACGGTTCCCTCAAATAGGTAAAGAGACCCGTGCAAAATTGGAGGAGCTAGGTTGGGACACGGTTCCACATGCACCCTATTCACCTGATACTGCCCCCTCAGATTACCACTTGTTCCGGCCCCTTGAGGCTTTCCTAGCAAAAAAAATTCGTCACCTTGAACAAGTGGCTGGTGACTTCTTTGACTCCTAATCTTCCTAATCCTGAGAGAAGAAAATCGCTGACCTGCTCTTTAGGTGGGACAATGTTATAACTAACGATGATCATTATATTGTTGATTAGCCTGCATTATTTGCTGAGTAATAGAAAAAAATCTCAACCCTATCAAAACTCTCCGATCAACCTAATACATACAGTGCACAGTTAGGTGGCATATATATTGGGGGAGCGTCACGGGACGTTTTTGACTCGCTAGTATGCATGTTACTCTCGCTAGTATGCATGTTACTATGTGGTTTATCAATGCTCCCTCCAGCTCCTATAGCACCCGCAGCTGCTTGAATTTCATATGATTACCGAGCAGTATCTCTGTCCATTACTTCATCACCACCTATAGGTGTTGTGGGTGTTATCGCAATGTGGGCAATAAATGGGAGGGGGGAGGGGGAGGGTCATATCATAGAAGTTGTACACCTAAGCAAAAAGTTGCACACCTAAACGGGTCAATCTGCACGCTCAAGGTATATTTTTAACTCGAAGCGTACGTGAAAAAAGAAGGAGTCACCCCCCCCCCCTTCTAGGCTTAGGCATAGCGTCCACAGTGGGATGCCCCCTCTCTTTGCGGTAGCACTGTCGTTTTTCACTCATAAGCTAAGGTCACAACTTCTCCTCTATGACGACTCAAAGGTTGACTTCAGAGTCGAAGCCCGACTTGATCGTAAGGCCAGCTCCAAGCTGGTAGCTAACTTCATTTCATTGTGCAACGGAGAAGGGCCAAGATTTGAATCCGGTGGGTTTCATAGCGGTAAATTGTTCAATCGTAAAAAAAATTGCCGTGTTCCTTTTGATCAATTGAGGTTTGAGCCTGACAACCTTGTTTTGAGGTCTGATAAAGCAAGTAGTGATTATTCAAGGCATTCGTCCAAACTTCAAAGGCGCGCCTTTGTTTTCTGTGGACGCACGACGTGGCATTATCACCACCGGTGATTATATCGTGAGTTATTCGATAGATGCACGCTTCAGCGCTACGTAGCATCCGCAAGAATCAGCACATTCAGAACAGAAATGGGTGCGGTGGGCGTGCCGCGTCCACAAAAGGAATTGTCCGTGAAGCTATTGTCACAATGGGACCAGCAAAGTATGAGTTTAGACATTCTGCTTTGAACGTCATCTGCATGGCAAAAGCGAGTAATAGTCACATTGGAAGTAAGGAAGAAATTAAGTTGATTGTGAAATTGGAAGGGGGTCGGGAACTATCGCTCTGAGAGCTGTTTTGAGACAATCAACTCGCTTGAGATGCATGATAATAGCAACAAGTTGTCGAGTTTCAGCGTAGATCAGCGCTCCGTTGTACTGTGACTATCCTGGTTCTGTTGTAATTTATGTAGAAACCATTTTTAGATCACATCACTGTGCAATTAACAGATAGGAGCAGAATCTAGCGCTGTAACACTGTAAATGTGCGCTGTATTAACTAGGTAATGGATCATTTCACAAAAGTATGAAAATGTCTTTCGATCTGAGGATTTCGCGCTGAACAAGAACACCAGTAACTCGTAACATTAACTCATTTTCTAATGTAACACTGTGCTGCCACACTTATTCATTTGAAATGCTTACATATTTATTTGAATCCAGCCATGCCTTTGGTTAATTGGTGGTAGGGAAGGAATTACTCATTTCAGAGCCGGCTCGATTGTCATGCTACCGAGCGATACTGATGCAACAATTTATGACTCAATTTTCTGCATACTTACCAAGGATGTCCCTCACATAGAGGGTACAGTGATAGGAAAAGTAACAAAAGGTGCAGTGTCCAAAAATGCGTTATATGTGCCGGCGGCGTGGGAGGCCGGGGGCCAATTGTGATTGTAATATTCCTTATATGTGAAGTGTCCGTAATCGAAGAGCTTTTAAGCCAAGTGTATTGAGCCGTCTCAGATCTTAGCCATGTAAAGTATGTTCCCCCGCCTTCACGCGGCTCGCAATATGAAAAGAGTAGACATCTTCTATGTGAATTCACATTCCGGTTCAAATGGGATGATCTGTGGGGAAACTCCCACTGAAAAAAGAGTTCCTTGCGGTTCCACTACGACCTCGCAGCGCAGTCTCGCATCCCCTGGGCGAGTTGTCACGAAGGCGGAGCGACACTCGCGGCTGAATGACCATGTCTCCTCACCGTTTGCATCTACCTCTTTTGGTTAGTAATGCAGAGGAAGCAACAGGGAAGGGGTTGGAAGGAGGGTTTCGGGTCCATTTTTCGGGTTTTTGCCTTTTCATTTCGAGCCTTCTCTACTGTTACAGTCACTTCTGATCACCTCAACTTACTCCTAAGAGTGTCGTTAAGGTTTTGACACACTACAGTACATCGTATGGAAATATGGTCATTGGACCGGTATACCAAGAGAGAGACTCGTTATTCTGAATTGTGGACAGCTATGACGCGAATGATCTTACCTTGTTGAAGGGCTGCTATAAACAGTTGCCCAAATGGCGAGAATGTCGAGTAGTTGCCATAACTAGCTTAACGATAGGGGTTAATTAAAGCCATTTTGTGTGTGTACTAAGAAAGGTTGCTTTCCAGCATTCTGCCGAAGAATAAAAATTTATTTAAAGGCTCTTCTTTTCAAAACAATGTAATGTGCTCGATTTCATTCAGAATTTGAGGGATATCAAGGATGATTTTGAGCGTTCAGGTGGCGTTGGTGACAAGGCCGCTGACGTCATGAAGTCATTCCATCAGAGGGAAAAAGAAGAAGTTTATTAGTAGAGAGCACGACAGCAAAATACAAAATGTTGACTCTTCTCACTCACCCACCCGGTTGGCGTTTGCCTAGATACAGGCATTCTCAAGGTTTCGCACTGTGATTCGGACGAAATATGTTAAATGTGGGAGTAGCTACTATCCTACTTTATATAATCGGCTAAGTGTGTCTGTTGGTGTGTCTGTGTGTGTGTGTGTGTCTGTTTGACCGGAAATTCATATCTCGCGCAACAAAGCTGGGACCCTGAAATTTACAAGTGATATAGAGGGTGGTAAGGGGACCAGAACGGTGATGGACCAAAAGTGATAGCAGCTGATAAGGGCTGATAAGGAGCCTTGAAAGTCGTATGTTGCCAAATTCGTTTCACCTTTCGTGTCAATCCCTGAGTGCCGAGACTCACAGGTGTTTTGAGGGGTGGGATGGGCACATCAATGATGGGTGATCCGAATTGATAGCGGTTGATAAGATTCGATAAGGAGCCTCATAAGGCAAATGTCGTTGGATCCGCCTCACCTTTCGGGCTGATCCTAGAGTGCCGACACTCGCAGGTGTTTTGAGGGGTGGGACGGGCACATCAACGATGGGTGATCCGAATTGATAGCGGTTGATAAGTTTCGATAAGGAACCTCACGAGGCTAATGTCGCCAAATAGGTTTGGCTTTTCTGGCGTTCACACTCACAGATATACAGGGTACGAAGACCTTAATTGTGACCTTTCGAAACATGATTGCGGATTACAGGGGCCGATAAGAGCCATCAGGAAATGGGGAAGAGATAAAGTCCGGTACACCGCTCACTACTACTATAAGACTGCTATAGTAAATGCGTCTGTTGCTCAGTACCATTGGGTGAACCTATTTTGTTTATGTTCTGACATCTGCTGCCGATGTATCGACCGCTAAATTGCCCAGCCTTCCGAATAATAGTGCATGCCTTTTGATACTGCGACCTACAGTCCATTTCCCAAAAACTGAGTAGGCGTGTCCTACGGACTTGTATAAACGTGTATCAAACTCTCTCGATTCTCTCACCCCGCCACACACTCTCACTCTCGCCACGTACTCTCACCCTCGCCATTCACCCAAGTTCGAAAGACACGCCCAATCAGTTTTCGGGAGATAGACTATACGTGGATAATGAAGACACGATCTAGATTTGTGATAGCAAAGCAAGCGATTCATTCTCTCATGCGGCCAGCAACAGTAGTGGATATCGACCGCTAGACTATGTGAAATTCCAAAAAGTGGTGCATGTGTACAAAAACAATGAGCCCATAACTGCTTATGGATCTACCAGCAGTATGGAGGAAACCAGTGGGGCTGGCGCACACTTCTGCTCGCGTCAAACAGGGGAGCACGCAAAATGTGCTTGATCGGTATCGATTGATATGAGGGTAGGATGGAACTCACGGGATTTTGTCTCCCTTCTGCATGGGTCTCTTTTAGCAAACCGTTTGAATGATGATACCCAACAATCGATATCGATCAAGCTCATTTTGCGTGCTCCCCTGTTCGATGCGCGCATTAGTGTGCGCCAGCCCAACTGGTACTACTATAAGGAGAAAAGACACTGAAGGATGAAGTATAATTCCTGACGTCAATTAAATCCTTGTTGAGATGCGCCGCGCATCCTCGTTTTATCTAGAATCGTGATGGCAGGTGAATGCTACTTGACGTATACAGTGATTTGTAGGGCCAGCCAATGTACAGGTCGGTATTTCCATAATGGATCTGGTACCAATTCACCTACCCTAGAACGATGGAAAGTTTGGTTAACCTACGCTAGAATTGATGAGGGGCTCGATCCCCTCACCATAAGGGTGGGAGTGCGCTACACCTGTGCACCACATTCGCATAAGAAGGTGTTTCTATGTCACTATCCCCAGCACTATTGCCCTCACCTCATGCGTGAGTTGCGTTGCGTGAAACCGCCACTTATCACAGATTTCAGTGGTGCCGTTCAATGCACCAGCCTACCAAAACATCATCAAAGATAACATTTTTTCACTTCCGCCCCTCTCAAAAACTACCCTTTTGTTTTCACAAAACCAACAATTACGGTTGACTGATAGGGCATACTGGCACTCCCTGCTGTATTCACTTTGGTAAAAGGGAGGCCAAAAATGAACGCGGTTCCCAGTGAATTCGAAACTTCCCCAGTGCATAGGCAACATGATGCGCATGTTTACGACTTTTGGGGGTGGGAGGAAGATTTTTTGACGGCACTTGATGAACTATGGGGATGTTCATCGAATATACAACATTATTATTACATTTACTGTTCCATATGATATGAAACAAAAAGAGAACAATAATCAGGTTGCACTTCTATACTACACCTAGCAGGAAATTGCGGGCGAATCCAGAGCGTGGGCGTGGTTTGTAGCCGTGCTCATACCCGCTTACAGATAGAACTGCGAAATAAATTACTGTACAAACATATAAAATATAAAACATGCTTGTCGATGGGAGTAAGATAAGATCTGACCAACGACTGACATCTCTGCATACAATATTCAGAACAGCGTTATTACTAAAAAAATTTTGCCAAATCTAGCAAGTGCATGTCTCAGGAATTAGGTACCAAGCGTACAGGTCGTTCAAAAAGCAAAAAAAAAAAACTCTCTCAGTGAAGTGTCACTCTGAGTGACGCATTTTATGACCAGTTGCAGAAGATATCGTTGAATGAGACGATAAAGAGCTGCCAAGTAAATGAGATTATCGATCGATTCACAAATATGACGCAGCGCGTCACGCACACATGATTTCCGTAAATTTGTACATCGTCTCAGTCCACGAAATAATGCACAAAATGCGATTTTACGTTGGTGACATGCAAATATTAACGACTTAGGGGAGTAAGCATGCGAGAATAAGTGTTAAATGGCGATATATACAATATTTGTGCAAAAAAAGAACACTAATTCACAGGGAACACGCTCATCCGACTAGTAGCAATCCAAACAACCGAGGCATTCTATAACCGGTGCGTTGTACTGATCAATCTCAACGGTCCACTTGTACACAATCGATCACTATATTTTGTATTCGAATGCCTCGTCTGTTGTCTACGACGGTGAGGTGAACCGAAGCCGTGCACCAAACGGTGACCGTGCTCCCTAAACAAGAGTCGTGAGTCGCAGCGCGTCGTTCGCGACTGGCTGCACGAGAAACGAATCGATTTCGTGATAAGTGTTTGACTCGGCGACCAGGCTGATATCGCTTGCGGACGGCGCTTCCTTGTCGCGTTGTGGAGGGGACGAGTAACGCGGCTCGGTCAGCAGTTCCTTGCTTAACGCTTTTGGCTCTGCGACTTTCATGTCGATCAGAAAATCCTGAAAGAAAAGTGCGATAACCGGAGAAGAATGTCCTCGAAAGCGCCGTGGAAGAACGATTAACACAGAAGAATGCCCATGTTTATGAACCCATAGAAGCCAAGGAGTTTGAGATCAAGTTGAATCCTTCTGGTATAGTTATGTGAAATGCTTCCCTATTCCATGTATTCAGCCGAACAACCTTACAAGGAAGGCCCATCAGGTGAGCTTTTTCAAAACGGTTTTTTGCATTTTATAGGGTCCCATACATGAAGCAAAAAACCGGTCTCAAATTCGGCTAAATGGTTTTGGGGGGGGGCCAGAAAATGAGTGACAAAAGTTGCTCAGAAAGAAACAATTTTGACCAGTTTGCTGCAAAGCTTTCCAGCTGCGGCGTTCAGTATATGCATACCAGAAGACTGTCTTCAAACCTACGCCGAAACCACTGCGATCTTGTTCAAAAATGTAGAATCACTTATGGTAACTGCTAAACGAAGCAAAGAGAGCTGATAGGGGATGCACAGGCTAGCGTCCTTGCAGTTGTTGGTTGGCCGAATGGATAGTGGAATAGATTGGCATTGGCATGGTGGTAGGGGTGTTTGTGGTTCAAGTCCCCTCGACGTTTTCGCTTTTGCATTTTCTTAATTTTCTTTGTCCAGCACTACACTATTTGCGCACATGTAAAATGACTGCAATTTTCGTCGCTGGTGCACGAAAGTGACCTCATTTGCAAACTTTCAGTGGTTGAAGTGTTTGAACCCTTCGGCGCCTCTAGCACGCGTGCCAAGCGTTTTCCTGCGAAACTGGTGTGATATTCGTGCTCAGGAGACTCAACTAGCCCTAGATACAAAATACTATCCAAATTGAGATTTTGACCCGAACTCGAGATAGTGGGATGGACATGGGCACATAGTCACTGCTCTACTTGTACAAACGAACAAATAGCAGCCTCGATTAATTTCAATGGAACATTTGCAGAATCAACGTATTCCAAGTGAACTGCACCTAGCAACACCATGCGAAGGCAAAAGATAGCAAATACCTCCTTATATCGGCTAGCGAGCACCGTTCGTTGAGTGCTCTTTACTATGGCAGTAGTAGTCTATTCGTTGCCCAATTTTCCGAGTTTGGGTCGAAATCGCGATTAGGCTGAAAACTTGTCATCTAGGGTAGTTCGACCCCCTGAGCATGAATTATTAGGTTGATTCATAATAAATCGGACAAATGGTAGTGATGATTTCTAGAGATCATAACTCAGTAACGAATTAACGAAAATGGACGCGCGAGGTACCGTTGGAATGAGTATGAAAAGCTCTTCAAAGTACCGCAAAATAATCACTCCAAAGTAAATTCATTCCGCCACAATGCCGCACGATTTCAAGCGGTCCAGAGACCACATCCGCAACGTCATACTATTTATATCGCTATCTGGCCAGGAACCTGCGGATATCGGCAGACGTCTGATAGAAGTTCACAAGGAGCATGCCCCCGGCAGAAGTACACTGTAGTTGTAGCATTCGAAGTTTGCGTCAGGCGACTATTCCATCGAAGACGAAAACCGCGGTTGGTGGAGCGTACACGGCGTAGAGTACTGGGAGCTGCTCGATGAAGGTACCACAGTATCCGCCGACGTCTACGTTCGTCAATTACGAGAATTGAAGGCCAATGTACAAAGTTCGCTACGGCGGCGGTCACATGTCTACTTCCAGCACGACAACGTGTCTACTTCCACAGACCGCACTTCGCAAGATCGACCAAGGCCGAGCTGTTGTCGTACAGTTGGACCGTACTTCTATACCCACCGTACTCCCCAGACCTGGCCCCTTCAGATTTCCACCTTTTCTCCCACAGCCAACGCCACCTGGACGGCCAAGACTTCAAAACTCGCGACGAGGTCAAGGCGGCACTCAGCAACTTCTTCGAGCTCCAGCTTCCGGCCTTCTGGAGCAAGCGCACCCATGATCTGCCTATACCGTGGCAGAAGGTCATCGATAAAGATGGAGTATATTTCAAGTGAATCCCTGTTGTCGTAAAAAAGTTGTACGACAATGATTAAAATTGGTCAATTTGTCCGATTTATTATGAATCAACCTAATAGTTTGCGGGAAAACGCCTAGTTTCCCTGTTATGAGCGTTGGCAGGTCCAAACCAATCATTCGCTTAGTACGCAAAAATACAGGAGATAACGGTTCCCTGATAGAATAAAAATTGATTCTGCACATATTTTGCACGTATGGTCTTACATGAGCACAAAGAGATGAAAACTAGAAAAATGCAAAAATTTGTCCTCAGTGGGGACCGAACCATCAACTATTTTTTGGGCCCCCCAAAACCATTTAGCCAAATTTGAGACCGGTTTTTTGCTTCATGTATGTGACCCTGTGAAATGCAAAAAACCGTTTTGAGAAAGCTCACCATGACCTGATGGGCCTTCCGTGTTAGTGAAACCTTTAACTCAAATCCTGGATTTTTCGAAAATTTCCTCCGTACAGTAATTTTTCAAGAGGCTGGAGTATATTATCCCACTTTGTGATAATGAACCAGGTGTGCGTTTGTTTGACATAACAGAAATTCGAAACTCGTCTTGTAGCATTAGTGATGGTCCAGCTGTCATAAGGAATATAGGGTGTGACAGGGGACGACCAGGATGGGTGACCAGAACAAACACTTACTGCGCAAGGCCGATAAAAAGTGTTCAGAGGCATGTGCCATCAAATCCGTTTATAGTTTTTGCAGTGGTCCTAGGGATACCAATTTTATGTTGGTCGGAGAGTGGACATTGAAGAAATCGTCTACGGAAAGCTGTGCTCTCCTATTACCAGCATAATTATGTTGTATTTGCCAACTAAGGACCGTGTGCAAAATTTCACGTAAAAAAAAACAAGGATAGAACAAGGATCGGAATCGATGATAAAGTTCCTAAAGGTGAGATCCGCAGGCAGTTACGCTAGTGCTATACGAGCAAAGAGGCGATGGTCATATGGTCAGGGACGCAGTGTGGAAAGCAAATCATTTTGGGCGCGAAAATCTCAACTGCGTTCATTCCGTCAACAACTGTTCTAACATTGCTGGGCGGAAAATCTAAAAACTGCTGTTCTTCCAGTTCTCCTGTACGGGAACAGACGAGTTCCTTCAGTTTTCAGATTTCTGCTTCATTAGACCCTTATTGCGCTTGCGTATTGCACCTGTATATCGATTGATCTACATGAGGTCCGCGACAGGACACTCGAAGTGGTCACTGCGCGCCGGTCGCACAACAATCTATAGGTAATTTTCTGATGGGATCTATGGAACTTTTTTGCATCACTTTTTTGCGGTGAACAACTCCTTCCGTTAATTCTACATCAGCAATCACTTCAATATATGAAAACGTGATTTTATATGACTTGATACGACCTTATATTGTTTTCGAATCATTTCTTAATATACTTAGCGAGACACACCTTCACAGGTTTCTTTGCAATATCTTCCAGTGAGGGTGCAGGAACGCCGGCAGCGAACACTCCTGCTCTGCTTCGATTGATCCAATTTTGCACCAGCGGGCATCGAACAAACTTCATAATTGCGTAGCCAGTCACAACAACCAGTACGGTAATTATAAATATTATTAGAACTGAAATGAGAACGTTGTGTTATCTTCACTGGGTTAGCATGTCTCTTATATCAATATTCAAGCTAAGTGAAGAACCAAGAGTGATCAACTGTAATCGGTGGGCGAACTGTCAGCTAATGTACAGCTGCTGAAATCAACAACCCACCGTAATCTATCACTGAAGCCGTAGAAACGGTTACTATAGCTAATGAAGAAGTCGGAACAGCGGATATACCAGCAGACGGAGGGCAGTCCGTCGATGTGGGCTCTAAAACATTGAACAAAACATTTCAGAAATTGAAACGGGTCTTTTCTCAAAAATTATAGGCACACAGCTACGGCTACCACTGGAAATCATGCGATTGCGAGTAGGCCACTACCCTTTTAATACACGCGCCTATCTTTTTCCTACTGCTTGCATTCAAACAGGAATCCGGAGACTGCGCCTAGTCGGATCGCTCGAGCTTTCCGTACTACTAATCCGTCAAACACAATATTCCCCGTGAATGAAAAATGAGGACACGTTTGCAATGAATGCAGGTCGAAACTCCCTTAAGAACCAAGGCTCTTTTTCCCTTTATATGATGGTTTGGAGTCTAGAAATGTATGGCCAAACTCTAGACTGGGAGGATATAAAATAAAGAATGCGGGCAACCAGTGCCATGCTGTGTTCCACGACCACCGCAAATTTTCGTGCAAAGTATAGACGGCCTGACCTCAGTCCTAATGTGCCGGGTGTGCTTTGTGGTCAACGGCCTACACGTTTAGATAATCCTAGCCACAATCAAGCAAGGATCCACTCCAGAAATTTCAAAGGAAAATACAGATGGTACGTACCAGATGCGCTTGAGTGCGGGACGAAAGGTGGTGGTGCTGTAGAACGGGCACGATAGAATATTTCAATTGCGTGGAAAGGAACTCCTGGGATTGGAACTGAAAGAAGTCGTTTAATCGGACAGTAGTTGCAGTCACTCAATGGTGGAGCTTGCACGGGGAACTCGTATTCAATGTTTCGTGATCGGTTCCATTTAGCACTTAACCATCCAAAAGGACTCATCGTTTGCTATTGAGTACTACGGTAGTTTCATGAGTCCTGTCTACGGCAGAATTTTTGCAAAAACTTTTGTCACATGGTTGCTATTACGGAGTAACACCATAGTGATAAATGGAAGTCGCTGAAGATAGAAGTTGAAATCATGACTTAAATGGGCAGCCGTCCAACATCGACCTAAGTCATTTCTGGCTCTTGCCTGCGGCTATAAATCATTCTATTTTACCAATCTATTCACCGATCAAACTGAACTCGCCTATTGGTAGTGGCCTTCTGGTCAACGGCACCTTTGCGAAAACCACAGGTGATGATGAAGAAGACTGGACCTCCTGTGATGTTATTGCCTTGACGGTCGTTTCTGAAAAAATACGCAATTCTGGTACCTCTCAAAAGCTGTTAGTGATTACAGAATGCTCGACTCACCAATATCCTTTGTTTGCAACCTACCAGTACTTGTAAAAGGCACTGATGGCGTGGATGAACCTAATTCGACCGGTTTTTCAAGTGAGACTTCTGTTATAGCTAAATTAAGAGAAGTTCTGAGAAAGAACGAGTAACAGTACTGCAGCCAAGTGGTGATCGTTACAGCACTTACCTATTTTGCAGTCCTTTCCTGTCCATCCAACCAAACACACTTTTTCACCACGTGGATCACACACATAGTTAGCACCTTCATGTTCGAAGCATTGGCGAGCACACATGATTCCATAAAAGGGTCTACAAAGGACAATAATAATAAAGCCGCCGTAATACTTCGCGATTTTGCGATTCTGTCATTTTCTAACGTCGCACTTTCGCACGTGATACTGCGATCGCCAAGATCTTGCATTGCTGCAATATCGCGCGCTGAGCCACGACATCGCTAAATAGCAGAATCGCGAAGTTTGAAGGCGGCTCAAAAGAGGTGCAGTTCCTTGGCTTTGATCTAATACTTGCTAAGAATGCGCGCTTGAATTCCATTCAACTTAATGTCAACTATCAAATAATTTTGGCCCATGATCACCCCTCATGTGGGAAAACACCATCGACAGTTCCTATGATCTCAAATGGAAATTGGGACAATTGCTGATGGGCAGCATTAGGTTTTCTATACTCTGAGTTTCATTTGAAAAATGCAACTCAATCCACATAAGACCCACCTGTCACAAACCGTGACGAAATCCATTATTATTCCTTGAGCAATTGCAATACGTTCAGCTGGAAGGGCGCCGTCAACAGCTACACGATTGGCTAATTTCCGAATAGGTCCTGAAACTATATCGTTACTGTTATCTGCAGATTGTAGCTGAAAGTAGGAAGCGTGATGCAAAACATACTTCCATTATTTCCAACAATTTCGAACTCCACAGTAAGGTACTCCTAAAACAAAAGTTGTTATCAACTGACAGCTGGTTGTTATCAACTGACAGCTGGCTTCCAGATAGGGTATTCCAGCTCTGGTACTGAACAGTGCCTTACGTGGCTTCTATTATGTAGCTGTTCCATATGAAAATCGACGGTGGATTATTTTTCAGGACGAAAATTCTCCCAAATTTTTCGACCATGAATTTTTTCAACCACCAACGATCGATTGATGAGTAACTATTCATGAATATGGAGCATAAGAACAACAGGCTATGTTAGGCCGCGTTCATACTTTGCGGTACTGATGGAAGGGCGCGGGTGCAAGTCTCTGCATCTCCGCCTGTGCCACCCTCTCTCGCTGTCTGCGCCGTCTCTGCACCTCTTCCGGGCCACTTCGCCCACTACCGGTGAACGTAGCCAGGCTCTGCCGACGCAAAGTATGAGCGCGACCTTACACGCATAAAGTTATGCTTACCGCTGTAAGATTAGTGATTCTCAGGTCAAGCACAGTTTCCATTTTATCGATAATTTCTAGTTGGCCTGATTTCAGACATTTCCTGTCACGGCCCTTCATGGGATACGGTAGCTCGGTGAAACAATACTGGACGCGAAGTCGTTGCTCTGATAATATCCGCACAAGGAACACACCAGAACTCATCTGGAAAATATCTACTTTATAATACTAATCAAAACTAAAGATAGCTAATAAAATTGATTTTAAGGAAATTCATTTTTCGTTAAGGGGCATACGCCACCCTTCGGCGACATTAGATGGTGGGTACATTAGGCCAGTGGCGGGAAGTTTACTCGACCTCAGGGAAAAAGGAAATCCAGTATGGGCGAAAAGTTCTTTGTGCCGTAAGGGGGTTTCGCCTTACTTCAGAAGTAGTTCACTCACTTGGCAGCTTGTTGCCAGTACTTACTGCCAGACTTAGCTTTTGCTCCACCTACATGTGTAGCTCCTGCATTTGCTTCAAACTTTTGTCAAAAATAAGTAAGGGACTTAAATAGTAAACAACTTACTGGTGATTTTCAGTGCTATGTGGGCAAGGGGGTATTTTGGGCCACTTCATCTAAGTCACATCCCAGAACAATCAAAACTGGCTGAGAAAGGATATATGCGATGGACGGAGCGAACAAACGATTGTGAGGAGGTTTGCGATTTACATAAGCCTGGATATGAGAAGAGCTCTGGTATGGTTGAGCTACTTCTGCATTCCCATACACACAGCACCGATCTCGTTTATATGCATTCATTTTTATCAGTTACTTAATAGAAACATAGAAAGATGATACAAACCAAATGGGCGGTCACTGTCGACTGCAGGAGCATAGTTGTTAATAGATGAAAGAGAAACATTGTAGGACTGAAGAAGTCCTGCCCTCCTGAATTACACTTTGAAATTCGAACTATTTGATGTCTACCGAGGCAACATAAAATCCGCTATTGAAAGAAAAATCCAATAAGGCGAAGGTCAAATGATATTCGAGTACGAATGTAATGAAAAACAGCTTCAAAAATCGAATCGGCACGTTTTTAAGAGATAAAATCCGTGAGATTGTGTTCACACCATTACTCAGGAGTAGAAAGAAGGCAACCACCCACTCAACACAGAGACCACGCCCACTTTAGGTCTCTTACAGCCTTGGGTCAATAGTGATCACATCTGCTTCTGCAGATGGTTGAAAAGTTTGCGAACCCTAAGCAAATCTAGCAACTGATAAAATAGTTCTTGTTCGACAAAAGTGAAATAAAAAACTATCTGTAAGTATCTGCATTTAGGATAATACAAAACCTGAGAATGAAAAATCATTCATCGTTAAAAACGTACTCATAAAAACCATTGAGATCATGACTCTGAAAGATTTCGAATACAAAATCGTACTGCAGAGAAACCGTTTGAGATCTGACAAATAACGACCTCTAGACGCGGTTCCGAATATCTAATCAGAGTTCGAGACCGGCGCTAACTGCCAGCGGCACATCGTCACCTTCGTCAAAGCGACCACCGGCGATCGTGGCTCGTCCGGCCAGCTCGCGGCTCGTCTATCCGCCACAAGCGGTCGTAAACCCAATTCGATTGATAAGAAAGGCGGTCAAATGCCTTCGGCGGCATCAGGTGGGTGGTTTCGTGGCCATTTACATCGCTCTCCTCAAAAGGTACTTATCAACCAAATATAAGTGTTCATTGGATTTCCGATACTGCGAGGAGGTTGATAAACAAATGTGATTGAAAAATTTTCAATTCTGAATTTGTGTGTTTGTAGCTCTGATCTTCAGTTAGGGGCAACATCGTTTGGCTATCGACCTACATCCAAAAATGAGCTCCGGGAAATTGCCCATGAACTCCTCGGAGAGTCTGACTATTTTGCTTGCACTTACATTTACCAATTTAACTAGCAAATTTAGCGAAATTAGTAAGCAATTTCAAGAAATTATCGATTTTTAGGAAAACATTCCTCTTTGGTCATTTCTAATAATTGACCTACAGGATAGGACCGCTTTTTCGCTTGCAATAGTCACTTCTGAATGCTAAAAAGTACGCAATAGTCGTTTTCTATAACTAAAAAGTTTCAAATTATAGGACAATTGCACAACGTTAAACGAAAGAATACATATACATATGTAATTTAAGGAGAGGTAACTGAACATGTTAGTGCTATCTTTTTCGGGTCGTTTGGTCAAATTTTCGTACGGCAGCTCGCAACAAGCGGCGCGGCGAGTGCGAGCTAATTGTGGTTCTATCCATTCAAACAGCTGCAACAACAACATATAGGAACTTCCGAAGCATCTAACCTACAATGTTTAAAGGTCCCTCACGATACCAGCACACTGCATGCTGAGCGGAAGTCCAACCGACTGCAGCAAGTCGTGCTGACGGCGCCGCAAAGCGAGAATTCGACCAAGCGACCCCATCCTCCTCTTTGTTATCTTTCATGCTGAACAACCTTGAGGAAACCTTTGTGTGCCGGGGGCTGAAAAGTTTTGCTGAAGCCTAAAGGCATGGAGCCCTAAGGTGGGTGGAAATTCTAGTAGGCATGATGGGGATGGCTCTCACACTAGTTATGGTTAACCTGGTTAACCCGTTTTGAAGTTCATTTCAATTAGGCTTATGCAAAATTCCATGTATTTTGGCCCACTATCTTTAACAGGCATCAATCCTGTTGTCCCTGTAACCATTGTTTAAAGTGATTGATATTTTTACGTAGCGTTAGATTTTAAGGCACAGTATGTACACACCTAACTTACGTATATTGCAAATATAGGAAGCAAATAATAAAAAATTGAGAAACGTTCGAAATGGTGAAATAGATAACTCGCAGTATCCACTAAGAGGACAACGATGGACAACCGTAGCTCGAGACCTTATGCACGAAACAGAAGATGAAGAGTTGTGAAGAACATGAGAAACCAACCATAGCTTACAATGTGCAATTTGAAAAATAGGAAACCCTATCGAAAATGTGTGAAAGCAGTAGCAGCAGAAGGCCACCAGTGACCAGCAGCAACGCCTGGGCCATACCACTTAAACCTTAGAAAATTGTCGGGTATCGACCAGGTGAACCCATCAAGTACATGGACCTTTTAGGGCGGGACAAATCCAAATGTAAGTGTGGCCTGTGTCATGGTCGGAAATGAGATAAAGCATCATCAATGCGCTGAAGCGGCATTGCTTTGAAGAATTCATGCAGTTGATACGGTAGCCAACAATGCCGACCGACATCGCCCGCGGATCCAGGCAGATAGGTCCTTTCGGGATATGGATCATTAAAGGACACTTGAAAAGCGGTACTTTATGAAGTTGAAAACAGTGCTCGATAACTATAGGAACAATATCAAAAAAATGATGTGGCTGTGAAGACCATCCCTTTTTCAGTGCCATTTTATTGTTTACCGAGATATAACGCGAAAGACAAGGTACATTAGTTTATCGGCAGCCTCATTAGTTTATCGGCAGTTTATCGGCATTGTTCGCTCCTATTTCGAAAAAGGAAGGCAGAACGAACACGAGGACGAAAAAAGGCCACAGAGCTATCTTTATTTTGAATATTCCTTTCTTCTTGCGTTCTGTATATGTTTGTAAAAAAATAGTCAAGTTGGGGAAAGTGTCGATAAAGGGGAGGTACAAAAGTGGTTCATTCACCTCTGAAATTTGTCCCTTACAAGGCTTGGGCACAATCCGTATTTCTGGCTCACAATCATTTAGTTATACGGTCTCCTCACCTGGGATGCGGATTTGGGAGCATTGGGCTGGAATTACACAGCCTTTCTCCCTGTCCAAGGAAACAAGCGGGAGTGGAAGCTAATAAAAAGTCCTCCAGAAATGGCGTAAATGTGATAGAGAAATCGCGATTGTATCATTGATGAACAGAGGAACGAGTTAAGAGTTCGAATCAGTTTCTTCAGAGCCAGTAGCTCAGGATAGTTCAGGCTGTTCATGTCCTCACGGAGCTTAATGCGTTCCGAAGAATGAACAGTCATGCTACTACGCAATCATAGTCAAAGAGTGGAAACGAAGATGTGAGATCATTAGCACTCGTACAGCTGAAGTCGAAAGAACAGCGAATGCAATCGATGCATTCGCTGTTCTTTCGACGATAGACGAATGTATGGCATATGCCTTGAGAGCCGAAAGATCACAGGTACAGTACACCTGGAGACCAGGATTCTTCGACGGGGGGGGGGGTTGTATTCGAAGAGCGAAATAGGGGTCGTAATTGCAGAGGTCAGCGATGATGCCAGGCTATATGATAAACGGAACGTGCCGTTAACTGAGGCTTGTGAAGAACAAAGTGATGATAATGCTATTGAGTTGATATAGATCATACCCAAATAATGTGATCCGGCTCCGTCAAACAATGTTGGCAACAGTCTGTATGTCTGAAAAATACATATGGTTTTGAAAGTATGAAGTGATTGGATGAGAAATTAACAACAAACCGACGATGTGGAAATCAGCCAGATGGCCGAAAAAAGCCACACGACGGCTGCACACGATCAGAAGAAGCTGATTGGACAGCTAGGCAACAGACATTTAATATGAGTGTCAGAATACTTGACGAAGGTCAGGAAAATATAGACTGCCTTGCGATGATCACTATATGAATCAGACAAAGAGGAGAATCTCAAACAACGTAGATAGGTGACCATAGCAGCTGGACAGCTATGCACACGGGCAGTTTCCTTTCGAATGAACTCCCAAGTGTATGGTTTCGGTGATACAGCTGTAAAAGTGACGGATGGCACGCACGGTCAGTAGAGTCACTGGGTCACGCAGTGACCATGCACATCCCCTAAACTCGTTTGCCATAACTGTTTTTCCTGGAGATATTTTGAAAAGTGTGTAGAGCATTCTGCGAAAGGAGGATAGGATTTATATGAACAAATTGACTGAATAATTTATGTCACAGGGCAAAGGCCACAGACTCTCACAGGGTCGCAGGTCAAGGTCAAACCGTGTGTCCCAACCTCCACCCCCAGGGAGGGTTAAGAGTTTTCAGGGAACGGTGAATACATGTTGTCTGAAAACACACATTTCGCTTTAGAAGAGGTGCTGTGTTGCGACACTCGCATTGAAGAAGCGCGGCTTGGGGTCTTATCACGATCTCGCAGCACGGCGTGTCGTTCTACAGTTCAACACCCGGGCGAGTTGCTGGCGAGGGCGGGATATCGTTCGCGATCGGCTTTCAGCCTCCAGCTCGTCTGCAATCCACTCCCATCTGGTGATGCAGGGAGACGCGAAAGAGAAGGGGTTTTCGGGTTCTTATTTTTCGAGGCATTCGCCGTTTTATTCCTTTCATTCTCTACTGTTACACTACTGAGCAACCCCGCATTCACATTCCACAATCTGCCAAATTTTCGCCACTCGGTGTCGGATTAGCACGACCGTGCCGAGTCAAGGATATTCCACAAGTTGTTGATAAGCGTTCTGTTTTGTAAGTGCCATGCAATTATATCTACTATATATATCCACTATATATAAAGCGCTAAGCCGTCTGTCCCTCCGTCTGTCACGAAATTAGGTATCGTATGAAAAACGACCTGTGCAGATGGGGCCAAGTGTGTTATGGGTAGGGCATGGGACAGGAAGTAAAGACCACACATGGACCAAATTAAGCTCCGCCCACGGGGGCAGGACGTGCCCTGGAATGTTTGGCTTTCAACCCGAAAATGTTGATTACGTTCGAACGTGCTCCTAACGTAGGGAGAAGATGGATTTAGGTCAGGGATGAGTTTCTGAAGGTCAGGAAAGAATGCAGGGCACAGTGGGCGGGGCATTTAAAGTGGTGGGCGGAGCTTGGACGTTACATGAAAAACGACCTGTGGAGATGGGGACAAGTTTGGATGGGTAGAGCATGGGACAAGAAGTGAAGACCACACATGGACCAAGTTAAGCTCCGCCCATAATGGGCGGGGCCGTCGTGGAATGTTCAAAAATTGTTGATTGGGTTCGAATGTGCCCCAAACATAGGGAGAAGATGGATCAAGGTCAGGGATGAGTTTTTGAAGGTCAGGGAAGAATGCAGGGCACAGTGGGCGTAGCATTTAAATCGGTGGGCGGAGCTTGGACGTTACATGAAAAACGACCTGTGAAGATGGGGACAAGTTTGGATGGGTAGAGCATGGGACAAGAAGTGAAGACCACACATGGATTAATTTAAGCTCCGCCCACGGTGGGCTGGGTGTGCACTGAAATACTCTGTCCTCAAGAAATAGAGCAATACAAGCCGACCTACTGACGCACATGGTGTTTCGCGCACAGTAGTGTGCGCCAGCCAACTGGTAGATCTATAACTTTAACGGCCTCCTTAAAATCGCTTGGTAGATATGTGGTGGGTGTGAAGGTGGTAGAAATGCTGAATGCACCCTGAAGTTTTTTCCTTCCCAAGCGTTTGCAAAATTCAGACGCATTCGCTGCTACATAACACTTCCACATATCGGTTTTGATATTTTTGACTTACATATCGACCTCCATATCTTGTTGGGAATGAGATGTATCTGAATGAAATATCCCTTCCTCTCTATACAATGACGAGCTTCGGAAAATGGCATCCATACAAGTTTCATTCAACTCCTCACGAACACTCAGTTTTTGCAATCTTTGTTCAGTCGTAATCTCTAACTTAAAGCCCTGAGCCCAAGAGAACGCAGTTACGGTGAACAGCGTGCTCCAAATTGGCAGCATCGCTCTGCGCATACAAGTCATCCGATAAGGTGAAATAATGGTGGACAAGGCATTCAGGATTGATCACTTCAACCCGGGATGTGCCGCGCGCTTCATTCGTTCAGGATCGTGGAGGGCTGAACTCCATCTAGTCTCTATAATGACTTTGAACCAATGTTCATGTGAGCGTTTTGATCTTGTCAAGCAAGTCCAGAACCGAATAAAGGAACCTGGAAGGATTAAAGACGTAGCGTTCTTTGGCACTGACAGTCCAACTTTCGATCATCAGACGACTGGAAGGAACGCCAGTTGTCACTTGATCCACCAAAGTACTGAGTAACGTGCAAGTGTTCCGGCAAGTATTCCGACAGATCAGGTCATCATTGTTGCGTGGCGAGTAATTCACTATGGAAACACGAAATTATCAGTCTCATCAGACTGAGACTTTTATATTGCGGACTGCTACAGTTACTAGCTTTCACCTACTCTGCACATCTCATTTGTTGGGAATTCATTTATTGGAAGAAGTCACAACTTTATTATTTCTATTGTATCATTCAACTATATTACATATTTAACTTCACGGATCTCTATCTTTCTTCATTGGTCTTCATCTTTAACATAAGTAGACCAGCTACGGAGCTCAGATCTTGAAATTGAATGCTCCAGGTTCCCTTTTCTTAGAACCTCGGCATGTTCTTCACATTAACCGTGCATTGCTTTGCCAGTTTTTAAGTGGATTAATTTTATTAACGGCTTGACGTTTCGACCCTTTTCGTCGTCTTCAGAGCCCATGTGATCCACTGCGAGTGGTAGGGCGTCGCTACCGACTCCTGTTAGTATGATAAGCGAAATATGAGTGAAAGTTAATCTCTCGATTCGAGTAGAGAGCCCACTCATAGACGATCTGGCCAGCACACCACTCGTCGGAACACCACGTAGCATTTAAAGGAATTTATCTTTTGATCAACAACTTGTAGGTGAAGGAATTGTGGTTTCTCTTTTCCCAAGGTTTTTGAGTCAATTTTGGTGGGCTTTCTATCTTATAAACTTTACAAGGATACGTGATAACTTTTGATTGTTGGTTCTTTTTTTTGGGAAGTTGTACACATCTTCGCCATAAAACCGTGAGAATCTAGCATCATGTCAGTGTTCGGATGTGCTCTCCAGCACTTGGCATGCTCCCTAGCACGTTTGAAAAAATATCATCTTAATTGACCTATTTTTCTGCGGCCACAATGGACAACCCTATGCCTCGAAATCAAAGCAACTTCATGGTAATTCACAATTTGGCTAGGAATCTCCTCTGAATTTGTAACGCTCCTTCGATGTCACTCCGCTAAATGCTTATGTACGTGAATCCTTAGCCAGTAACGCGGTGGAAACGTTTTCGAAGACGAAAGACGCTCCGATCCACATTCCCTTGTTTTATGTCAATGGTATGTACGAGAAAGTTGGCTATGAGCTGGCAGACGTTTCAAGACAGTGGCAGCCATCATTTATGTAATTATGGCTAATCTTTGATCAACTGCGAAATTGAGGTAGAAATGGATTAGGAACTTACGGAGGGTTTTTCAGAACATGGCGCGCTTTGTGAACGCGTTTTGTTTTCATCGTATGGGGGTACGTGCACGGAACATATAACTGACCCTCATTTTTGTTGAGCGGCCTTACGTATGCTAAAAAAAAGGTTGATTGTTCGATCCTCACCGAGAACAAATTTCTAAAAACTTGGATTTTTAGTTTCTGGGTTTATAAATGGTTGAATATGGAAATTAAGTTCAGCAACGCTTTTAGAATGCCAGTCTACTCTTCATAGTTATTTTTGGGCCCAGTTTTTTAAGCCTGCCAGCTCTCACAGCGCACGTGAAAGACATTTTTGCGAGAAGCGAATGCAATATTTGTGCTCACAGGTTCGAACTACTCCCCAGAGAGCATTTTCCAGCCCAATCGAGATTCTGACCAAAATTCGTAAATTTGAGCTGGGCATTCTGTGGGTAAATTGCTTTTGACTGCACATTCAACGAATGAGATGAGGGTATCACATGTCAGAAAATCCTTAATATTTTTGTGGTTTGATGCTTGAAGGATGAAGTTATAGTGACAGGCATTCATGCTGCGCATATTTTATTAATTTTCGCCGAATTTGTTAGTTGTTCATTCTACATGTGTAACGTATCAGGTACACCTTCTCCAAACCTGCCAAACCTACTTTTTCGAGGTCAGGGTCAAAATGTGGATTTGGCTGGAAGTGGGTCCCCGAGGATAGTTTGACCCCCAGAGCACGAGTCTGATACTGATCAAGCACGAAAACGCCAGTTTGATACCCTACAAGCCTTGGCGAGTCCAAAAAAGTCGGGTTACCGCATAGGCTAAAAACTCCCCTTGATTACGAGTTCTCAGCCGAGTTCAGTGAGTTCTGACATCCTGGCAGCGAAAATGATATTCATTCGGCAGAAATGGGCATATATAAGGATGAAAAAAATAAAAATCAACTGAGTACAAAGCTTCGCCATGGTCGTGATCAGAACCACGAAACATGCCTGTGAGAGTCTCGCTTTCCCCACCACACCATCAGGACGCTGCACAAGATTCACGATGGAACTGCTATGCACTTCTGGTGTATGCCGATGATGAGACATTATTTCTTTGTGTAATTTACTTTCTTTCCCACGTGAAAATGAAAAGCACATCTTATCTGCCCATACTCAGCGCTCGGAGGTTTACTAAACATACCGAGTGCATTAAAGACAGTATTAGGGGTAATGAGGGTGATAAGAAATCCTAAGAGGAGTCATTTAGTGAAAAACTACGGGTCTGAAAAGCCTATACATGGCGAAATCTCCCACGAAAGGCGCCCCTTTGAGCTGTGGCGCAGACGGCATCGTTAGGGCAAGCCGCCTTGGCCTAGGGCAGCCCGCCTCCAGGCGACGTGATTAGTGATTGGTCACGGTGAGGCTGGTCAGGGAGATCGGCAGGATTGAAAGTATCGCAGCGCGCTTTCTCACTTTTAGCTTGAAGCTCACCATATGAAAATAGATGCTGTCGCATTTCCGAACATCCCTTCATGTTTACGTCTTGGTAATGCCAATGGAAAACCTATGCGTACTACCTGCCTCTTGACGGAAAGGTCCTCCGTGCCTAGAATCAACGGTGGGAAGGGGTCCTACTTCTCGGGTTTTTGGCCACTTCCATCCATTTTTCTCCACTGTCCTGTTACTAGGCATCGCGGCTTTCATATTCACTAATTCTTTTACTTTTCGTCCAAATTTCTGCTAAAGCTGCCTTTAAGATCGCCGGTTTGGGAAATTTTTTCTTTGTCATTCGTAGGGCCGCTCAGAAAAAATGAATAGAGGTGGTTTCAACTGTGGTTGTTTAACGTCGAAGATTCTCCCTTGAGAATGTAAAAGGGCGAAAATTATCGCGAAGTCATGTGATTTTCTTCCAGAAATATGCTTGAGTTACCGAATTCGAAGCCGTGCGTATCGATCCTTTTTCTGTTCTGCAGGAGCCACCTGTTGAAGACTATACTTTACACAAACCAGCACAGGTCATCTATCTCTGGAGAGGAACCAAAGCCGGTTCAGAATTCAGACAGGGTGATGAGGAGTTGAATAAAGATGATATGAGAGGAAAGCACCGTGGCTGGCGGAGATATAAGTCAAGAGGAGCCAACCGCGATGGCGCAGGATTTGCGTTCAAAGACAAGTATGCAATATTTTTGAAAAACATTCATTTGAAGGTCCTTGAAGCAGGGTGCAACCTCCCAATTTATGTCAGATGCGGTACTCTTTTAAGTAGTATTAGGTTGTACAGAATGTTGTGGCCGGTTTTACGCGTTCGCAAGATAAAATCAAGCTAGAAAGTGCGCCAACTCAGATCAACTTAGTTTTTGTGCTCGTTAGTTAGATTAAATGTTACTCTTTCTGAATGTAGGCCTTCCTTAGAGTTACGTAAGGTTCGAAATTACTGGAGAGATTTCAAAGCTCTCTACAAAAGGTGATTTTCCAACGACATCACTTCACGAATTCTTGTTTATTCGAATCGCAACGAAGGCAATAAGGCAACTACTACAAATGTTCTCCGTGCAAGGGGAAGGCATTGCGTCAGGCGGAGCAGTTCATCTCTCGTTTTCGAAGCACAGAAATGAAAATGAGTCGCTCAAATTTTCAACTGATCAACGCCCTTCAACTTGAACAGGAGAAAGCGATAAGCGTCCGTATTTACAGGAAATATTCAAAAGTATTGATCTTTTCAAAACAGATATGGTTTACCATTTCAGCTAGCTCAAATTCGCCAAAACTCCAAAAATGAGTAACGAGCCATCCCTCGGATAGCCAGGCACGACTTCTTTTTTCATAGATCTACTTCTGAAAATTGAAAAGTTGCAGGCTGAAGCCTTCACTCTTTTTTTATAATCGTTAGATTATAAAGCCTACCTAACATCTAGAAGCTCCCTTAAAAATAGAAAATTGAGTGCACTTTCCACGATCTCGACTATATAAATCATCACACTAATATAACTTTTATCGAAATGCAACTCGCAAACACAAAAAAGCTTTCTTTTGACAAAATGTGAGAAATCGCACTGTGTTTATTCTGTGAGAAAATATGCAATTAAGCCAAGTTATGACCTCCACAAGTCAAAGTTGCGAAAACCGGAAAAACCTTACTTTACAACCTAATATGTAGTGGTATATCGATAAATGGTGTCGACTTCGAATAGTTGAGATTGAGCTTAGCTTCACTACTGACATTCGATCCCATCAGCAGTGAAGTTGATCATGAGTCATTCACCATTACGCCATTACGCCACCTTCAACTAGGCAATACAGTATTTTTTTGGTCTTTTCCCTTATCTTACGACCGAAACGGCTGCTCCGACTGCTCCCTAATCTCTAGGCTTAAGCCAATGAAAACTCATTCCTTTGACGTTTTTAGAGTGAGATTAGCTCTCACAAACACTTTACCATTGAAATGCGGCCACTTGAAGTGAACTTTCATCAGTGCCTGTACATAAAGAAAACCCCAATCACTATAATTTTTTTCAATGTAAGTAATGTCGATACATTGTTGAACTAGAGGATGAACAAATTTTATTCACACCTGCCCAGTTTCGACAGTATTTTTTCAATGAATAAGGTCAATACATTCACTTGGGCTATCGCACAGTACTGCGCGGAAAACTCAACAGGATCACATAATGGGGAAATGGTCAATACTGACCTGTCCACATCGCGCAGTTCCACATTGTGACAAGCATAGTACTGAGTGCTAGCCCTACAAAGCAGTTCTAGCTACGCAAGGTACCTCGCGCGTCGTCACATAGCACTGGTGAGGAGTGGACGGCGCATGAGATAGTTTGAACAGGACTAACTCACGATGTGGTTTAGCAAAGATAGGACATACAGTTTTATTACATTCATACTTATGCTGTTGAAATCATTTACAGGTATCACCCATTAGTAACATAGTTCTGTGACTAAACTCCATGATGCTATGATCCATTATCCATTTTCGACCCTCTGCGCGTATCATGATAGCTTACTGAACCGTCCAGGACTGGGTTAAAACACTGCAATCGTTTTCGTTCGGGCAATTACCCACTCCTTGATCGGTCTAGTCCAAACGGCACTACTTCTCCGACAACGCAACATACCTGCATGCCATCCCAGGGTGCTGACACCTAGTGCGACGTCAACATACCCGCAGAATGGGTGCGGGTGTACGTGGTAGGTGTTTAGAACCAACTAATATCCTTATACATATATCAAACGGTTGATTTCCCCTCTCATCCCCTATCACAACCGATCACTTGCAGACGGACTGATATACAGACCGTCATACAAACCGACCTAAACGGACAAATAAAGTTAATGGTTTGTATAATAGCGAGATACCTATTATTAGTTGGAGTCCCACGTAGTTCAGCAGACAAGCTTCAAGTTGCTACCGATACTATGTATATTCTTGCCAAGCATTTAGTGCTTGAGGTATTGGGTGTCGATAATCTAGAGATTTTATACTACATATCGCAATGCTAAAGAAGACCACCACTTTTCGGAGGTCCAGATGATTAAGCATTGATTCCTTGTGTCACAATAATGTAGACGATCAATGTAAATGTCTTATCATTTATCACTTTGACTGAGATGGTTACTGTCGGGGAATTTATCTAGTTTAGAGATCGATGGATTTGTGTTCGATTGAGCATCCCATTCCTACATGTTCTTGGTAGATCCATATGCTAGCTATCGATGCTTATCGTTTGTAAACATGCACTACTATTCGGGACTTCGCGATCGATGCTTAGTAATGTTGCTGGTACCGCATGAGGAACGGAATCACTTGCTTTGCTATCACGAAACTAGGTCGCATCTTGATCATCCATGTAGAAAGCAGTATAGGAAGGCATGCTCCATTTGAAACACTAGGCTATTAAGCAGCAAGCGGTTTCACATGGGCAATCGATATCACTACGCAAAATATGTTCACCTAGTGGCGATGAGCATCAGACGCGTGCACCGGATTTTTACCACCTATACATCCCAATGGCTCCTATCAGCCCCTGTAAGTTGCTATCGGTTTCGATAAGTTACCATTGGGTCTCCGTACCCTGCAATACCTATGAATGTGAACATTCCCCTGTAAGCCGAGAAGCGGAAGGAACTAGGTGACATTTTCCTTCCGACGCTCCTTATGAAACCTTATCGATAGTTACTGGTTGGATCACCCGTCTTAATGTTTCCGACCCACCCTGCTGAACACCTATACGTGTCAGCGCTCTCGAATCGATACGAAAGGCGATACGAGGCGATATATGCTTTTTCACGCTCCTTATCGAATTTTATCGACCGTTATCAATTTGGATCACCCACTGTTGATGTTCCCGCCCCCCAGCATCTATGAGTGTCAATGCTCTACAATCAGCGCGAAAGGTGAAACGACTTTAGTGACATTCGTCTTCCAAGGTTCCTCATAAGCCTTTATCAGCTGCTATCACTTTGGGTACACCGCAGTAAGAGTCACATTACTACTCTCTATATCACTTGTACGATTCGGAATCTCACCATTGCTGTCACGCGAGATATGAATCTTGGAACAGGCACTACACAGAAGTACCGAAGATAATAATAAGAGTAGGATGTCGAGAAATATTTGCATCGCGGCATATACGTATTCGTCCGGCGAAAGTTCGAATTTTCGTTTACCGTCGATGATCAGCTAAAAATAAAAGGAATTCAATCACGTTCAGTTTACCACTTATACTATTATAGATTCTCCAGTACTAGTCCAGTACTAACATTTTCCAATACTAGTCCACAAATAAGGAGTACGTTTGAAAAACAAACGGGGGTACTCATCTTCGGCAACACCTGC
The DNA here is from genome assembly GCA_963978905.1 of Trichostrongylus colubriformis. Lineage (NCBI taxonomy): Eukaryota > Metazoa > Nematoda > Chromadorea > Rhabditida > Trichostrongylidae > Trichostrongylus > Trichostrongylus colubriformis. The sequence goes on along the minus strand of OZ022258.1, from coordinate 15,472,814 downwards.
TACGACGCGCTCTATTTATAACCATCGACCAAGTCATAAGGCATTACAGTGATCGTAGAGAAAATCCGCACGAATCTGTGGCGAGATTCGAATCTGGGCCTAGTGTCAAACTGTGGCGAGGTCATAATACGGTTGTTCGGTTTAGTCGAGCTTTATAAAGTGAGCACGTCGTAACAGTGATGAGGTTGCAGGCGGTAGTATGCCATTGTGACAGCGGTGCCGCATAGTATCGAAGCTGCCTCACTCTCAAATTCGACAAAACGAGAGGCAGCTGCTAATCAGTTGGCATCGTGTGGCAGCATGGCCCATTGGCGAGGCAACTGAGGCAGGTCTCAGAAAATAGGATCCCACTCCAGTAGAATGTGCATACCGTTTAATCAGATCAGTTCACATTCTCCTTTCAAAAATATGGTTTGAAACCGAAAAAACCAGAACTTCCATTTCTTTTTATGTCCAGGAACTTGCATATGATTTTTCTTGCGAGTGTCATCTTTCAGAAAATTTTGAAAATTAGTATCCTCCAGTCTGTTCACCTCAATATCGATCGCCAGAAGAAGCATCAACAGAAGTGCACCTAAGGCAGCATAAACAGCTTACAAAGGTGTGACACTGCACGCAAGGTAGGCGATAATAGCTGTGAAACCGGAGAACAACAACGTTGTGCCCACTACATAAGTCATACCGATCATACTAAAAATACTAGGGAATAGCATAGCAAAAAATAAATGAGTAAATAAACGAATAAATAAGTAAATAAGTAAAAAAGTACTGGCTCACGAGATCAAAGTTGGTTCTGGATGAGTGAGATTTTGACTAAAGAAAGGTATAAACGGATGCACCACGGATTCACCATTTTTTCCAGTTGTATTAACACATGATCTCATATTAGATTGCACAAGAATGAGGTGCTCACTATTCACGTGCAGGGCGGTCTTTATCGAATATTGGACACCTATGCATCACGGGGGGGGGGCGGGGGTGGTGTAGTGACAGTGGCGCGCACCCCACTCTCGTGGTGCTGGGATCAAATCCCGCATCATCGCCCGCCCAGGCAAACCAAGCCTTCCATCCCTCCGGGGTCGGCAAATTGGTACCAGAATCGTCTGGGAGGATAAAAGCACTGACTTGTACATCGGCTGGCCACCGCAATTCATTGTATAGGCCACATCACATTCACCTGCCATCACGATTCTGAATGGAACTAGAATGTGCGGCGCATCCCAGAAAGGGATTGATTAACGCCAAAAAACTTTATCCTTTATCTTTATGCATCACGGGAAAAGGGGAAAATCCACCGGTGAGCGCATGCTGCGCGTGCTGGGTGACGTCACAGCCACCGCGCGGCCCGACGGTGGACGTTGTCCTGCGCTTACCTAATGTCGTGATTCAATAGGGACAGTCTCGCTGTCTCCTTTCTCACGTATAGGATGGCTGGTCTTTTTCCTACTGTGCGTCACCTCACATGGTTATACACCATATGAATGAACATTGAAGCGACTGAATAGGGTCCCTACACCACAAAACCAGCTCTTGCAGTTATTACATAAAGAAGCTTGCCAGAGCAAGATACACTTGTCCTCAAAGTGCAATGGCAATGGCACGAGGGTGTATCCTTATGTTAGGATTCCGCACCATGACGAGCGGCGTGGGACGCGGTGTGTGCGAGCTATGCGCTCCGCTCTTGTTGGGTCGTAGAGGGATTGCACGGTAATAGTGGGGGCGCCATACACTGCTGGTTTGTAATCGCTTTGGTACCCAACAACAATGCGTCTTTAGCTCGTCCGCGTCAATTCGCTTACGACACGCGCGGTGCGGAATCCTGACACATGGGAACACATCCCAGTAGCACGTGCCTTCTCCCGCCGTCGCGCCGCGGGTAGGCTGTGGCGTTACCCAGCAGGGGTGAATGCGCTCAAAAATGAGATTTTCTATGGAGCCTTGCATCGCTTTGGTATCGAATTGGATTAATGCTTAACATTGACATTTGCACTTTACATGATTCTGCACGTTTCATGTCCACCAAGACCCATCATGGGAAGGATTTTTTGAACAACTGCCTTTGTAAAATTTCCCCGCCCCTTCCCAGTAGTGAAGTACGTGGTATTTACCTGCAAGACGAATGTAGTCCCAGTCAAACGATCCCATAGTTTTATAAATCAGATCAATCTGGGAGTTGATCCCTCGAGCATGTATACGCCACTGGTTGTTGCATTGCGTTAGCACAATCATAAAAGAACCATCCACGGAAACAACGATTCTAATTTTCTTAAAATCACCGTACTAGATACATGAAGAAACATCAGAGGAGCAGGAAATTTTCCTCTATTCGGAAACAGAAACCAAAAAGCTGGAAGAAAAGCAATTCATTTGGATTTCCGCTACAAGATCTGAACAGCAGTCTGCGAACCAGAGCGCAGTTCAAATTTCTCTTTGAACTGCGCTTTGGTTCGCAGACTGCTGGAGGGCACTTGTGTGCCCAGTGTTGATTTGCTTTTCGCTCTGCGTCCTGTCCACGTGATTGTCGCCTCTTTGCTCCTCAGCCCTCTAGCTTCAAACCTATTCGGACGCCCCACCGTCGCTCGTAACCTTGGGAAACTATATCTCAACTGTATTCTTGTATATGCGCATGAAACTTTCCATGGGCCCTTAGTGAGCGAATATGATAAATATCTGGGTAGTAGAAAGATTTCAATTTCCGTTGAAGATCCTTTAAGAGCAAAAAATAATTGTTTAAAGCTATCAAGTCTTTGGGCATGCCCTTACTGATTTCCAGAAAACTGATTTTTGGATTACCTTGGAGGTTGGGCCTTTGCTCAATGATGCGCCATACACTTTTTCATTGAATGTGCTTTTACCACTTGACGAGAAAATTTGTGGTGCAAAGAAGGTTCAAGCAGACTAAGTTTTTGACCGCTTCACTAGAATTTTAGACGTGACGGAGATGTCGTAATCTCTACAGCTAGTACCTTCTCGATCAACTTGGGAAAGTGATATGATGGGATACGGTGCGTCGCGCACGGTCATTCAATTCGTGTAGTGCACACAAATGACGCACACCTGACCGGTGTGCCGCGTGCAATCTAATTTTTTCAATTGCTGATGAGCTGAGGGAGGGCACATCTTTAAGTTCGTTCGAGCTCACGTTGTGAGGTTCTTTTTTACAAATACAGCAAATACAATAATTGCAGTTGACGAACATGTAGTCATACACAAAGCTAGCAGCACTGTTGGAACATTGAGGTTGACGTTGTCGCCATGACCATGTAGCCGGTAGCTAGTGTCTAAAATCGATCGTTGATTAACATTGATTGTGGGACACCAGAATAGCGCTAATAGGTTACGATTATGCCCAATGCGATGAGATTGAGTGGATATGATCGGCAAACTGAGCTGCAGCATAACAGTACCGATGCCACAACGAAATAAATACTGCTGAAATTGAGATGCATAATGGTGTCTGTGACTCATGCCGCTCCGAAATAAATCTCAAGTGCTTTTCACGCTTGCATTGCTCTAATGATATATTTCCAGATCACATATCCACTATGGAGGAAGACCGTGCGTAGAAAAGTGAGGAAATGGGATATTTTTGTGTGGAGGGCCATAGTATTCGTCTTGCCGTTTGAGCTCTCTCCGAATTCACTTCCTTACTGGATTAGGTACTTTCAGAACGATGAAGACTTTCCAGCTCGAGGGAAGGGGCTATGTAGTTTCTAATGGGGCACGATTGTGATCCGGAGAAAGGGGATAAAAAGGAAGATGCTTCAGTTCTCCGCGTGTTCCACCGTCTGATCCCTTACAATGCAGAGGAGACCCAGACTAATTATCTTATTGCTAGTAAAGTAATCACTTGATTGATTTTGCTGACTTTTGCCTCACCATCCCGAGTATAGGATATAAATTGACCACGTGCATTCCTACTGAGTTCCGATTGGATCGATAATTTAATTTACGAATTGAATAGAAACGGAATATTGATCACGTCCACTTTCAGGTCCGGTCGGTCTTACCAGAAATTGTTAATTGACGGGGTCTGCGGCTTCTCGAGCGTTCAATCTATGATTACCTTGTGTGGGCCATAATCTCAAATGTTGGAATAAATGAGGTTGAGAGATACGGAGATCCCAAAGTAAGAACGAGCACTGACAGGGACTCGTTTCAGGTATAAAAAAATCGACTTTCTTTCAAAATTGCTTTCGTAATCAAAATCACTGTCTCATACAATTCTGGTACCTACACCACGATTTCGGTCTATCTCGTGGTTGCCACCTCTGCTAACAACCAGAAAGACTTAAAGATTTTGTAATAAACAACTTACATTGCCACAAACAAAAAGGCTATGTTTTTTTGGGTCCAGACCATAAATGCAGGGAAGATGAATGGCACGGCACACATAAAACTGACAATACCAAACTGAAATAAACAAATATGGCTTGAAATCAGCAAATGATGTTCCGGACCCAGAGCCGACCGGATGATCGTCGAGTCTTCTCATGAAGTAAGACGTCAGCTACACGTGATGGACACCATCGTTGACGAAGTTAACAAACGATTCTGTACTATTTGGACAAAAGCATACTATTGCATGCATAACACTGTGGAGCGGAAAGATGAGTACTTTGAGGTGTTTTACCATGTGACTCGCCCTCTGTTGCACGCGGGCTCGGGTTTATTACACGGGGTGTCTACTGCTCCCGCTTCCGACCCTGCCCACAGAAACCGTTGATACAATTCTGGTACCTACACCACGATTTCGGTCTATCTCGTGGTTGCCACCTCTGCTAACAACCAGAAAGACTTAAAGATTTTGTAATAAACAACTTACATTGCCACAAACAAAAAGGCTATGTTTTTTTGGGTCCAGACCATAAATGCAGGGAAGATGAATGGCACGGCACACATAAAACTGACAATACCAAACTGAAATAAACAAATATGGCTTGAAATCAGCAAATGATGTTCCGGACCCAGAGCCGACCGGATGATCGTCGAGTCTTCTCATGAAGTAAGACGTCAGCTACACGTGATGGACACCATCGTTGACGAAGTTAACAAACGATTCTGTACTATTTGGACAAAAGCATACTATTGCATGCATAACACTGTGGAGCGGAAAGATGAGTACTTTGAGGTGTTTTACCATGTGACTCGCCCTCTGTTGCACGCGGGCTCGGGTTTATTACACGGGGTGTCTACTGCTCCCGCTTCCGACCCTGCCCACAGAAACCGTTGATTCCGATAGCCACAGTCTATAGAAAACTTTCCTCTGACTGTGATCCCGTCCGTCTTGCAGGTAACTTTACCCACCGAACAAAGTTCACCTCGAGTGGCTTTAACTTCTCCATGGTTTCTGCCTGTTCCATACCCAAAGTAAAATTTTAGATTCTATTATAATCAACGGTCGCAGCCGCAATCAACTACCATTCGGCCCATACAATGATTTGTGAGGGCCAGCCGATGTACAAGTAATTTTTTTATTCCCCCCACAACCAGAGAGTGCGGTACCACGTCATCCTATCCCTCCGGACAGACAGAAAATAGGCTTGAGTTGGCATTGCACTTGATAATGGCACCATGCATGTGCACCTCACGTTGGTATGCCACCACTGTCCCTTTAAAACAGAGTAGAACTCACCACAATTGTGACCAAAATAAAGACTTTCGTAACAAATCGCGATCGTATTGATTGTTCACTGGAAAGTTGAGGGTTTTTTTTTGAGAGCAGGATAACTTGAAAAGCAATATCAGTAAAAACTGGTACAGAAGTTCGAGAATAAGAATTTTGAGATAACAGAGAAATGTGAAACTCGATTAGTAAGGATTCACCTGAATAACATGTTTTTAATGCTGTGCGGCATGTCGACCGGAGTCACTTGGGGCTGCTCCATCTAAAGATTTCTGTGAAAAATCATTCAGTTTCAATGCTCCGTATGTGAAAAGCAGATTCAATATGTTGCAAATGACTAGCTATGGTGACTGATAAACCAACGGAATAAAAAATTGAAACGAAAGAAATTGGAATCAAACGTTAAGAGGGAAAAGGCAGAGTTCAGTTTCGTTTAGGAAATGCAGGGGTTGTGCAGTTAGTGGGCAGAAGCTGTGACCAGCACTCTAGCTAATGGTCCACCCAGACCATTCAATCCAAATCCGAATCACTGCGATGTGGTTCTAGTTCTGAGGAATCGAAGAGCGTTATTTAAAACACGATGCACTGCCCTAAGTGCTGTGCTACTGGCGGCTGGTGCGAGGAAGGAGAGGGGGAGGTGCATTTGTAGTATCGCTTGAGCCCTTTCACATACTTGACAGGATAGCATTCTACAATCGTCACTCTAAACAGTTTCAGACTCATTTTTGCCTGAAGAAAGTGGAAAAAGGAGAACAAGCATGCCGACGTCTTCTATATAAACGGACTTGGACTAGGATCAAGGGTGAGTTAAGGTTGATTTGGCTAAGTCGGCCCTTTGCGCAAAGTATGATAGACTATCGAACATCGAGTAAGCTTCAGGAATCATGGAAAGAACTATCCTGGAAGCCACCATCACACTGAATTTCCGGCTCTCAGTGATAACACTCCGGCGAGTGTCACTGTGATTCGTGATGCTGATTTCTGTGCTAGTGCGTACAGTTCGTTCTATCTTGAGCTATCTGGAGAACTTCACTTCAACAGAAGTCATTCCATCACGTGGGTATCCATCACGTGGATAACATTTATAAAGAGACGTCGCAAATGTGCACCTGGTTGATTTGAGCTGTGATTTCAATCGAAATTTGAGTGAATGGGATACTAAAGAAAAAATAAGTGGTCAAAAAATGACGCAGTTGTGTCTCGCAAAACGCAGAATCGTAGGACTGCATTTGCTGCGACGCATGGGACAGGCGATGCGGTCTACAGGGTCTCGTTTAGTATTGTACTTTTCCATGTTTTCTTCCTCACCATTACTCCGCATCACCATGGCGATATACAGACAAAGTGCCTCATGGAAAAGCATAGAACATGGATAATTTCGTGCTGACCAGTGTCTCTGGAAAACGTAACGCATTCTTCTTTTGACCTACACAAGAGCTAGAGGGCCAGAAGATGTTTAAGCCACTGTTTCGTTCTTCCAAGCAAGTTTGAATAAATCACCGACCCTGTAGGATAAACGTCGGTTGGCCAGAGCGGACACCGATCCGGGACTCGATCCCAGACACCACAGTGGAAGTGGCGTCCCTCCTGCTACAACACCTTTGTCCACGACACGTATAACACAAAACCACAACGCAAATAGTACGTGACGCGTTTCTCTTTGCTAACCATTGCTACACGAGCAGTGAGTGCAGTGAACACAGGAAAATGAAACACGATGGAAGAAGTTTAGTTGAGAGACATGAGATGTAGATTGATAGAGAGCTGCCGCAGATCACAGATTTCCACATTCCTTACGTAGTGACAGCGCAGTGAAAATGAGCCCAAAAAACATTTCTACAGTTCCATCTATGACTCAGCACCATGAAGATCTGATTTGGGACTACATACTGCACTGTATGCTGAGATCAATAAATGGAGGTGAAATGGCTATAAAATTTTTGAGAAACGCTTTTTATGCAAGAATTAATCTTTTTAAATTGCTCCGTGCTCTCATTAATGAAATTTGTGAAATGAAAACCTGAATTTTACAAAAATAAAGAACGAAGATTATCACTAGTAATTGGATTAATAAAAGGAAGTTCTGCAATTTACGATAAGGCTCCTCATGGTAGCACATTGCAAGCGGGCAGACTACCTACAGGCCTAAGAAATTTGACGGGATTGAATAGTTGGGAATTCACGTTTTACACACTATTCTCCATTTACATACATGAAAAGTGAGTTAATCTGCATTTTTTTTCAAGAGTACAGGAAGCCACGCACGTCAACAAGTATAACGGGAATGTTAATTTGTTTTGAATAATATGAAAAAGCGGGAAATGGTGAAATGTTCGAATTTTTGCGCAACATTCCAGTTCTCGGCGCAAAAGTTGCAGATGGTGTTGCGATTCGAAAGCCATACTTGTCCATTCCATGTCCATGTTATTCCAAATTGTCGTCCTTCCACATAAAGTCAGATCGACCACTTGTGTGCTTTAACCAATAGTCGACAGTCCCCCCATGCCCACGAACCGACCGCAAAGTACGACTTTCGAACGGCTGGTTTCCAGCTGAATTCGAGTTTTTCGCACGAAACCTCTAAAACGAAGACTGATTTGCGTGAGCCTTACTAAAATCGTGGTAGTATTTGATGATTCTGATCTGAATAACACCCTAAAGAAGCTATAAGTCTGATGCAAGTGAATCGTTCCTAGGAGTATCGAAGATCGTTGTTTGCCATAGGCTGGCCTGACATTAGATCAGGGTCAAGCCTCCGTCGAAGAATCTCCGACAGGGGGGAGGGTCGTATTTGGTCCGTTGGGACGGGAGGGGTCGTAATCGTTGAAGTAGGTGTATTTTTTGAGAATTTTTCTTGACGCACGCTTGACCCTGTATTAGATCCCCCGATTAAAGCATCGTAACAGTACTCAACTTTCGCGCAGCACAATACGTAAGATATGGCAAGAAACTGCTACACATCTCGCGGCGCTCTTACGCATCCGGGAAAGAGCCACGCGTTGAATGATTCCTGTCCTACCCAAATGCGCCGCACGTGGGAACATTGAGTTACTGCGACACCGCGCCCCCATCTATCGTTATACAAGTCATTGGAACGTAATTAGTGCAGATACTCTCCGTCGTCTCGTGCTTGTGCTCTCCCTAAATACCAGAGAGAAAAAGCAAAATGTTTTAGAACACTGAAATTTGGCTCTGCTTGTTATTTGTAATATCCGCTATTGCGGAAAAAATATTAAAGAGGTAAAATATTAAATATCAAACACGACAGGGAATGGAGAGACGAGCCACAGGCACGCAGGCTATGTGGGTACCACGGCTGTGACGAAAAGCGTCTAGACTGTTACCTCGTGATGATGATGTAACGATTTATCTACAGATCGATCCATCTGTCTGCAGAAAGACGCTGAACATCTTAGTTATTGATAGGTATGACTCAAAAATCGTAAATGACAGAGCACCTGGAAAAAGCGACCAAGGCTGACTAAGCCATATTTACATGCACTTGGGTGAAGCATATGTATTATCACGTATTGTGTTCTCTTATCTTCCATATGTCACCTCTTAAAGGCATCATTAGGGGAAAGTCGGACGAAAAGTAAAAGAAGTAGTGCATATGAAAGTCGAGATGCCTAGTAACAGGACAGTGGAGAAAAAACGGATGGAAATGGCCAAAAACCCGCGAAATAGGACCCCCTTCCCATCGTTGATTCTCGACGCGATTGATTCGCAGTGAGTGAGTAGTGCGGAAGACTGGAGCTTCCCGGAAATTTTCGCTGAATATTGAAAGAACTGGGATAGGCAGATTTCATTGTCTTCCAAGAAATGAAGGTCAACTACCGAATCGAGAGCGAGAAGGGTATTCTCATTGATCAATCGCTTCATTACATGACCATTGAAAACTTGTGAAAAAGGATGTGGTACAGTGCAGCGCTGTGACTCTCTTCGCGCTCAGCTGGACCATTTTGTCTTGACCTTTTCCTATTCACCTGTTTGTCCTGTCCCAATGTTTTTCCTCGATGAAGTGTCCCAATGTTTTCAATGCATTCTCATAGCACCATTTTCAAGCTCATCAGTGGAAGGTGCTAGAGAAGCAAATCTGTCAAAAAACTCGAATTTGCAATCGTGCCCAATCTAAAGGCTAATGAGCCGGCTATTCCGACTACAAGCCAGCGGGAAGTGGCGCTAGAAGCGCTTTGAGGACGGTGACATACGAAGTAAATAGTTCCCCCAAGAAAGTAAGCCACTAACCTGATTAACGCGTGCTATGCCTTTAAACAGTTGTCGGCGAGAGGAGCGCAGTACAAATTTCCACGTTCTCTTGAGTCGCGGGCTCCAAGGTAAAGATTGCGACCGAAGAATTTCGCGAAAATTGAGTGCTCGTGAGGCGTTAAATGAAATTGCCATGTCTATAAAGCGCGTATATGCCTTGTAGTTTTGGATTGCTTTCCAGCACTTTGCATCGCTCCCTAACATGTTTTTTTTTTTGAAAAACGTACCGTCTTGATTAGCTATTTTTTTGAGTCTACAATGGACAGCCTCCTGCCCCGAAAACAAACAGCTTGATGGTAACTCTCCATATGGCTAGGAATCTCCTGCGAAACTGTCACGTAGGACCAAGCCTCCATCGAGGGACCCTCGACAGGGAGGAGGGGTAGTATTTGGTCCGCTATGGGTTGTATCTGGTCAGCTGGGGGTCGTATTTGGTTAGCTGGGAGGGGAGCCGTAATCATTGAGGCAGTGATCAGCGGAATATCTCAGGCTAAGAGGCTAAGGTGCAAAGGGAAAATGTGATCTTACTGACTAACTGGGTTTTAATCCAAAACCAATATTTGATAAATCTTCACTCCACGTATCGAAAGTCATACAGGAAACTGCACCCCACAAATAGAAAACAAGGCAAGACACTAAATTTTTAGAGATAAATGCTCAAAGGCATATTCCAGGATTATCAGGATATCACATCTCCTGCCGTGGATGGATAGTTCAGCCCAAGCCACGTAGGCTGTATCTTTACCGAGGCGTGAATGTCAGTTCCTGGAGCGTGCAGAGCTAAGGAATCTAGCGCAACAGCTCGGCCCCGCCCACCCCAGTCGGGGGTCTGCCTTTACTGTTCGACTCTTATCTTTGACATAGGTAGACCAGTTACTAGCCAAGACCTTGAAATTGGCAGTAAACCAATCGCCTTGTGAAGTAAACCCACTATTGAGTGACCTGATCCCACACTAGGCACCGGAACACTTGCAGCACACCCCCGCTGGGTTGGGCGGGGCCGAGCTGTTGCGCTAGATTCTTTGACTCTGCACGCTCCAGGAACTGACGTCCACGCCTCGGTAAAGGAACAGCCTACTTAGCTTGGGTCGAACTATCCATCCACGGCAGGAGATGTGATATCCCAGTAATCCTGGAATGTGCCTTTAAGACAATATTGCAGAGAGAAGAGCTCATGCACAACGTAAAGGATCAGCACTGTCGAAGGGCACGTTATTCCCCTACTCCACTTTGATATGTGGAGTGTGATCAAGGTGTCATGCTTCTGCATCCAAACGCGCATTACGTAGCGAACTACCTTGTTACCGTGATATCTTCTTCACAGTTCACAATTCTAAAAGGACCACGGGAACAATGTGTCCTTTGATTTTATGGATTGTTTATGGAAGCATCATGCATGGCGCAGCTCACAGTGAGACCGGCCAATGCCATTTGCCATCTCCCTGGTCCGACGGCACCGAAAACACGCACAAATGGAGCCCGACATTCACCGATTAGACGTGGGGCGCGCCGTCTATTCACCACCAGCAGCATGGGCAGATATTCAAGAACTATTGGATGAAACGAAAAATAAGCTGATATGGGCTTCTATTACACCTTACTACGATGCAAGCACGAAAGTGCTAGCGAGCCACTATACGAGCCGGGAAAGCGTTTTCAATCACCAATAATGTGAATTGAATCTTTTGAATCCTCATGCATGGCGCATCCCTCAGAAGCCAGCCGACCACCCTTCCGTTTGTCTCCTAAGAGCAAGAGATGTGTACTGGAGACTTTACAGACACCATGGGACATTCTTTTCTAGGAATCGTAGGATTATCTCGCCATTCTAACGAAGAAAAATTCTCGATTGGCTTCCCTCAAAGTAACTTCTTTCGTTCTGAACTTACGGTATAGCCTATAAGTATTCTTCAGAGAGCTGACACTTCGTAAATCCCGCATGGGAAATCCGCGCTCATAAACTTGAAGGCAGTGATAGGGGAAATTTGCACAAAATGTTAAAAAGGGGTGAATATGACGTACGAGATGATCACGACAGTGAAGAGAAAACGGAAGTGATCAGAAACCCGAGAAATAGGACCTCCTCCCACTATTGAACGCGGACGGCTTTTCCATTGGCATGCAATCAGCCAAGTAATCAATTGACAAAAACAGCGTGGAAACAATGCAAAACGTAAAAGGCATACCATCGTCATTTGCAGACGAACGAAGATAATAAGTGAGAAATAAGGAAAAGAAAAAAAGAATAGGAAGAAAAAACTCGAAAACTCTACGAGTAATTATTAAAAATGAAAAACACTGAAAAAGACAATCAGCTATTCAGAAAAGGGTCTGCGACATTACGTTTACGAAAGCGCGCCGAGATCCTCCAACCCTGCCACAGCTCCTTCGCCGCTACCACCCGCCAATCAGGGATGCTCGTCGTTAGAAGGCGGACCGAGCCAAGAAAGGCGGCTAGATCTGAAGAGACCGCCTCTGCCACAGCCAGGAGGCGCCCCTTTCGCGGAGCTTTCGGCACAGATTGGCTTCCTAGACCTCAGCTTTGAAAAGAATGACTCCTTATAGGGATTCCTTGTCTTCCACATGACCCTTATACGGTCTTCAAAATGGATGGAGTTACGTCGATTTAAAGTGAGGCACTTCGAACTTCTGGATTTTCCCTGACTTCTGGATTTTCCTGACTGGATTTGCATGTAGAGAACTACACAGTCATCAGGAAAAGTGAACGGCCAATAGATTGGATTTAGAAGGTTATTGCGAAAACAGATTACAGTATTTTAAAAAATTGAGTTTTAGTAAAGTCACAAGTACTCGAAGAATGCTCAGATTTTCTACAAAGAGGAAGTAGGAGCCAAACAGAATCGTAATGCGCTCCACTGCGATTGCCGCGTCGCTACTGCAATACCGACGCGGTAATGGCAGTGGAGCGCTTCACGTGGCTTCTGTTTAGTCTCTAACTCTTTTATCCTTCTTACTTTCACCCTTCATCCCTGCCGCATAACTTGTACGACCTTTACCCTTCTCCTCTATCATTAAAGGAGGAGCACATGACCCATGGTCGGTGACGTCTTGGTTTCAGAAAGAAGTATTAATTCCATTAGACTCTTATTTTTCTTATTTTGTCACGAGTTTGGTCTCAGTTCTTTTCGAACCGTAGGCTCCTAGTTTCCATGATGAGTGCATCGCATCGACTGGGTAGAAAACACGAAATAGGGGAACCTGAAGTAGGGGGTGGGTCGTACGGAGGCCCCTTTAGGTGGGGGGGGGGGGGGGTGGTATTTTTTGAACATTTCCTTGACGCCACGCTTGACCCTGCTGTCGTGCTCCTCCGACGTTGCTCCGTTGAATGCTTCTGTTCGGTGAATCCCCGCCAATATCGTGGTGGGAAAACCTTCGACAACAGGAAAGGCTTCGACTCAATTTCTCCTTGAGCTATGTTGGTGGTACTAGAAAGTTGAATATGGATGCAAATGCTCGAACACAGTGGCGGCCATTATTTATGTAATTATGCCTAGTTTACTGAGCTGCAAAAATGGGAGAAGAATGGATCAAAAACTTAGTATACATGCTGTAATCTTACTACTTCTCACTTTGCTTGGATTTTCAAAGTTTTCCGGCAGAACTTATCCATTAGAGCAGGAACAATTCACAAACGGGGTAACCTCAACTTTATCTGTTCAACGTCGAGAGTTCACCTTTCAGAGCTAAGATGTATCGTAAATTTGAGGGCATGTCACTTTCCTTCAAAAATATGTATTTGAGTTATAGAATTCGGAGGCGTGCGTATCGATCTTTTTCCGATCGGGAGAAGCCAACTTTTGAAGACCAAACCTTACACAAAGCAATACAGGTCATCTAATAAAGCAAGCGCATTGCCACGGGCAACACAAAGAAGGATGGGAACCTTTGATTTCTCTGGAAAGGGGAACCAAAACCGAAGTGGAACTCAGATAAGGTGATGAAGGGTTGAATAGAGGTGACATGTCGAGAATCTTTTGTGATCGGCGAAGGAGACACGGAGAGCCATCCGCGACGAGGCATTCGCGTTCGAAAAACGCTTTAAAAAACGTTTGTAATATTTAATTCAGAAATCATCTATTTTCATTCGCTACACGCAGGGTGCAATCACTCGATTTTTGGAAGATGCGATACCAGTTGTAAGTATTAGATTGTAAAGAATATTGTAGCCGGTTTTGTGCGTTCACAGGGTAAGCCCCAACTTTAAAGATTGCTATTTCATATCAGCTGACATACTACCGCCTTAAACCGACAAAAAGATGCCTTTTCTAAAAACTGCAAGAAGAATACGAAATTTAATTTTGATCAAAGAGAATTTTCCTGTGAAAAAGATCGAGGACTAAGCTGGATTGCTTAGATCCTCAGAAAAATGTTTGATATCATAATTTCCTTCATCTGTAGAGAGTTAATGCGCCAATGTCAATGTGTGACATGCGCGTAAAAGGGCGCTGGCTTCAATGTGTTAAAGACACCAGGAGGGGGTAATTTTGGCTTAGTAGAGCAGACGTAGTGTGGACGAGTTTGAGTGGCCGCCCTTGCACAAACTCGCCAATTTGACGCCTTGGCATGGTGCCAAAAGAAGGTGGTTCTATTATATATTTGTTTTTTCCTTCTAGTTTTTACTTTGTTCTTTCTTATATTGTTACTAGATGTACTTACGGGTCAAATAAAGTCGGGGGGGGGGGGGGGGGGGGAAAGGACGCAAAATTTTCACCCACGTCAAAGCTTCTTTCCCTTCCTAGGGTTAGGCTAAAGCAGATGAGACCTATGCTTTGACAGATGCTTTTTAATGTGGGAGGAAGGGATACCAATTTTAGCCTGAGCCTAGTAAGGGAAAGGAGCCTCGACGTCGACGCAAAGTTGCGTCTCCCCCAGAGACTTCCTTCATGCCGATTTCCTACCTCAGGCTCTTATAAAAGCAAGTATTGAGATTGGAAAATAAAAATTGCTATGTTAGCCTGAACACGTTTTTTGAGTAATTTTCACGTTTCCAATCCCCAGCCCGTTATCACTTTATCGTTATCACGATTTTCATACTCATTAAAGTCACTCAGTTAAAAGCTGTCTGCTGCAGTAACAGGTAGGCTACTATGCTCCGCTCTATACTATCACCTAGTAAGTAGTGTGGATGCGTGAGCGGATATCCAGAATTCCTTCCGCTCGCGCCCAAGATTTCGTGTAGTGTAAAGGCTTTGGATAGAAAATTGATGACAGGTGATGAAAAGTGATGAACTTGTGAAGGTTGATTGAAGAGGGAATCAGAAAGCAGACCTCATATTCTTTACATATTCATGGCTGCACGAAAAGCAGAGTAAGGCAAGCAAAGCTAGCAAAATTAGCGAATAGTTAAATATGTAGCAAATGATAAGTGACGTGTCAATTTTTCACTGATTCAGCAACTATTCCGAGCTCCAAATCTGACTTCTTACCCTTTTCAATTGATTCCATCACTAGAGCACAACTACGCATGTGTCATACGCTTCTCTTCAGGAGCGAGCACATGATTATGATTACGCCGCGTTCATACTTTGCGCCAGCAGCGTGTGGCTGCATCCACAGGCAGCGAGAGAGAGTGGCACAAGGAGGTGGAGAAACGACGCAGGCAACGACACAGAGTGGCAGAGGCGGAGACGCAAATACACACAGCCACACCCTGTCGCAGGCACCCCATTGTATGAACGCTGCCTGGTGCTATCGCAATGAGGGGGGGGGGACATCTCACAGAAGATTCCATTTATGAGTTCCTCTGGAGGATTTTGTGGGGTCACTCTGCACATTCAGGCGTATATTTTTACCTAAACCTCAAGGAGGGAAGGAAGAAAGGGGCTTTTTTCTTTTTCTCGGCTCACGTAAGAAAAGGGTCCATAGTGGGATGGCCCCCTTCACAGCGACAGCACTGGCTGCCTCAAGAAAACGGCTTCTGTTCCTACAGAGGATCACGAATAGTGGGTGTAATGGTACAGCATGTGTGAGAGGGCCAGGGTGCACGCTTGCATTCACTGTGTAGGATGTGATGGTCGCATCGATACTGCGTGATTGGGAGTAATATCCCATGTTAGCGGCTGGAAAGATCCCTTGCAGACTGACCACAAAGATTGTAAAATAGTATGAACAATCTCAGTACCACGGTGACGATCACAGTGCAACCGTTATGAGACAACGATGGAATACCTAACTTCTGCATTTCTGTCCCCGCATCGTTGTCATCGAATGTCTTACTCCACTCAATCGATAGGTATTTTATCCTTTCCGCCGGAATAGGAGCAGAAAGTACATATAAGATACGTATCGAGTGAGTGAATGATACGCTTGCATCACTTGATGAATATGTATTTTTTTCCTCCCGCCTGAATCGGGCACATCATTGCGATCGATACGGCATTAATACGATAAGATGAGTATCATTCTGCCATTATGCTCATTAGGTTGCGTTCATACCAAATCGAAGGCTGCGTTCATACCAAATTGAATGAGAGAATTGGCGCATTCGCGTCATGCATGAGATACGTATCGATCAGAAAATGAGAGTATTGGCGCATTGGCGTATCGGCGCATTCGCGTCATGCATAAAATACGTATCGACTAGAAAATGAGAGTATTGGCGCATTGGCGGATCGGCGCATTGGCGGATCGGCGCATCGGCGCATCCGCGATTTGAGAGAATTGGCGTGCCACGTCACCCTTTTGAACGCGGCACGTGCCAACGTGCGGTTAATTTCTTTTCTTCTCTTTTCATTTCTTGATCTTTTCTGTTATGGCAAATATCCAAAATCGCGGATGCGCCAATACTCTCATTTTTCAATCGATATGTATCCTATCCATCACGCGAATGCGCCAATTCTCTCAAATCGCGGATGCGCGGATGCGCCGATGCGCCGATCCGCCAATGCGCCGATGCGCCAATGCTCTCAATTTCTAGATCGATACGTTTCTTATGCATGACGCGAATGCGCCGATACGCCAATGCGCCGATGCGCCAATACTCTCATTTTCTGATCGATACGTATCTCATGCATGACGCGAATGCGCCAAATCTCTCATTCAATTTGGTATGAACGCAGCCTTACTCCACATCTCAGTCACTCATCGACAAAGTCGACCTTTGGAGGCGGACTCTGCTGGGAAAGACGGAGCCTGTTCAGAACCAGGCCCCCTAAATTTCAGGCGCGCGCTTTCCACCAGGAACTGTGCCACATGTAGTCTTCCTAGACTCCCAGATGCATTTGGATGTCCCACTTCACGGGTTTCTTATTGGCCACATTACCCCTAGGTCTGTTCTCAACCATACAAACATTTGAGTGATGGATATTTCTAGCGATATGATAGGCAGCGATGAATGATGCGAGTCATCATTGGGTGTAAGATGGGTGAACACATTCCTACTTCCATGCGAATTGACTTGGCGAACGTTCATTACTGCGCTCTTGACACAGTGGAATTCAATGATGGACTACACAGTTGACGAAGAGAGCACGGCATTCTCTTCCTTGCTGTAATTAAAAAATGTAGCACTGGGTAAAGATCGGGTTTACAAGGCCTTCAACTTGCCGAGTGTTGGAAGTTCCCTACTTCTTCCACCCGCTCTCGACGGCCCACAGCAGGTTCACTTGCTTTTCGGAGCCTGAGAAGTCACTTGGTATCCTGGACTTTTGGTCAGACACCAATCTCTTCTAGGACCTCCTAGTCCTACACACCGGCCTGAAGCCCTTCTCTGCTATCCTTTTTCAGGGCAATGTCGTAAGCGTCGCTTGTGTCCAGGGAAGAACTGGCTCAAGGCTCACGCTTGTTGTGCCTTACTATAATGATTAAGTTCCGCTTGCTTTCTCAGTATTTATATGGCTCATTACTCCTTTGAAGTCGACTATTCAGCATTTTGATTATTGTACTCATCGAATGGCTGAACTTAGCAGCTTTCTGTCTTCCCCATGCTAGCTGCACGTTCCTTCTTCGCCACACTAAAATGGTGATACACACGTAACCGGGAAATTGGAAACGGAACTGCATCCAAATAGTTAATCACCCTGGCGTATAGCACATGTCTGTGTTTCGAGTAACGGATGAGCGATCTACTTCATCAGAATGCTGTTTGTGCCTCAATTAATTCATGCGTTTATGGTTAATAATATGGTTTATGGTTAATGAAACAGCCTCGCGCCGCTCTGAGGGTGCAACCTACGCACTTCTGATAAGTCTGTGCACCCATGGAGAGGGCTGAATCCGAATTATCGGGCAGTATGCCTTCGAGTACGACTCAGCAGCTTTCAGAGGAGCTCGCCAAGGAAAACCAAACCAGGAAAATGTCAATAATGACAATGAAGCTGATGCAGTTATTTTGGCTCTACCTTTGCCTAGGGAATGCTCTCACTACGGCTTGCCTCTACGAGGGACGAAAATATTCGAATGGAGAGACCTGGGTAAGTGTTTCTTATGAGACTTACCTTGTCTGCCGTTTGTTAAATAAAATGAGTGTGAGTGTTTAAGAACATGCTGAAGAGCACTTGAAGGCAACCTGAAGATGGTCAGATTTGTGGCCAATCTTTTTGGGTCAAGTAGGTCCCTCGAGTGGTGAGACTGAACCTTTAATGTGGCTGCACGGTGCACCTTTTACGGTGTTATGCATGCTTGAACATAATTAAGTCACGCCCACCCAGTCAAATCACACCCGGCATTAGACGGAAGCACTTCCAACGTGGGAGCTGCTTTCATCATCGAAATGACTAATTCACTGAGTTATTTTCTCTTATCGCAAAATTCCTCTACGCAAGCGCCACGATGGAAAGGCGGGTGCGATTTGGTTGGGTGGGCGACGCTTGGTTGTGTTCGAGCCGGCACAACACGTGAGGGTGCGCCGTGCAGCCGCAACAAACGTGCAGCCTGAGCATTTATTCGAAGACCTACTTGTCCCAAGAAACTAAGCCACTAATCTGATTATCGCGGGGTGTGTCGTCAGGAAAGCCTTCGCAATTTAAGCTACCCATAAAAAGTAATTTCGTAAGTGTTATTCAGTCCAAAATGCCGAAACAGTTGATTGCCTTCTGTGCTCGTCCCTCTTCACATAAACCTGATTATAAATTTGCAATAAAAATTTTGTAAGGAGGCAAAATACCAAAGACTCCCTTTGCTCAGAGAATTGCTGCGTCACATAAGGCACATGTTAAACAGCGTGCCATAAAATCGAAGAAGTCTTAGTTCTCTTTCGTTAGCCTAACCCTTGCTAAGTCCCCTT
The DNA here is from genome assembly GCA_963978905.1 of Trichostrongylus colubriformis. Classification (NCBI taxonomy): domain Eukaryota; kingdom Metazoa; phylum Nematoda; class Chromadorea; order Rhabditida; family Trichostrongylidae; genus Trichostrongylus; species Trichostrongylus colubriformis. The sequence goes on along the minus strand of OZ022258.1, from coordinate 15,453,675 downwards.
TGGCTAAAGCTTCTGATTCATGAGATTCGAAATGCCGATTGCACTCTTGCTCGTGAGGTGATTTTCATAGTGGCACGTGAATATAGTGGGACAGTTGGAGTCAAAGGGTCGAGTTAAAATGGCAAAATCACTAACAATTTCTCTGGCTCTTGAGGTCGGTGTGCCTGAAGGGAAGCGTTAAAGCGCCATAAGACGCCATTGTGAGAAAGGGGGTTAGACTATGTCTTTATGCTGCAATTTGTCTTCGGTCTATACATGAAAAGACCTAGGATGATTTGCTGTGCAGATCCATGTTTTCATTCTCTGAATCTCATGCCAAGAAGCAAGTCCATCTGTGAAGGAAGACTGAGTTAGCTGCGTTTGATCGAGAATCCGTACATGTGGTAGCTCCTGTTTTACTTGCTCACTGTTCAAATTCTCAAATTCACTAACAGCAACAAGTAAGATGCACCTGCATGTGCACCTATCTTATATATTGAAAAGTCAACATATTAGGCGCAACTTCGCTTCCGAAATGATTCTTGTGAAAACCAATTCCAGGTAGAAGCAGGTATGAAGTTGAAGTGCACGATCACTGACGATGGTGGATGGAGTATAAAAGGTGTAGGATGCGTGACACAGAAAGGCACTGAAGTATGCGATTTCTAGTGCGCTTCGTTATTGTCATCATAAATACCTGTCCGGAGATACTCCTTTGTAGATTCAGGTGTTCAGCGATAGAAGAGGGCTGTAGCTATTTCCGCTCCGCAGAATGGTACGTGGGAGGTCTAGAGACGACGCAGGCAACGAGGAGGGTATCTTAGGAGGAGACCCAAAGGCGCGCAGCCTCGCCCTGCCGCCGCCACCGCATAGTATGAACGCTCCTTAACTGGGATGGCGTCCTCATAAACCTTATTGCTTTTCTAGAAAGTGCAATCAAGTCACCAAATAGTCGTTTTTTGCATTGTAAACTTCGGCCCTGCACACTAGCTCCCTTCTCTATGGAGTCACCATCAACTTGCTCCCTTTGTTTTCCTGGCATACGTTTTACGCTATAATCAAATGATTTTCTTTCAAAGATTGGTATCGGTCAAACCGTAAACGAAGACGGTAAGAAATACACGTGTGAAGATCTTGGCAGTGGTTTCTTGCAAATGAAAGTGGAGTCACCTTGAAGAATTTCAGTTCTGTTCGTAAAAAATAAAGGTCTTTTCATATGCTGTCCACTACTTGTGCGACATGCGGCTGCCAAGAAAGTTTGAATACATCAAAACGAATCGTACCTCACACTCTTTCAAAGGTGAATAAATTCAGCAACAAGTTGTTGCGCATGCGCATTATCCATAGAAGACAGATTACATTGAAAGGAAATGCTCGACAGCAATCCTACTACATATATTCGGCCAACACTGTGGGTGTGTGTGGTGTGTACTGTGTGTGCTGTGTGTGTGTTTTATTGGAAATTCATCCCAAGTTTCAGACAAGATAGGAAACTGAACTTTACTTATGATGTAGCGAATGGCAAAGGTATCTTGAAAGTGGGTATGCTAGGTTATAGGTGTTGCTATTGGTTGTTAAAGAACGTTGGAAGGCAAGTGTCATCAAATTCGGGGACACTGACGGTGATTAACCGGATCAGAAGCTGATAAGTGATAATAGCATTAGATATGGCGGAATCCTTTGATCCACACTTCAATATGAACACCATAGTTCAGTGGTGAAGATCGAAAGGATGTTAAACTTTGTTTCTGATCTGATGTCAGTGTTCATAGAAGGTGTCGGCTACTAAATCATCTATACTTTCTAAAGGTGACTTCCTAACGGCTGGTTTTCAGCAGAATTCCAATTTTTCGCACGAAGCCTCGCTGAAACGATAATTGGTTCACCTGAACCTCATTAGAATCGTGATGGCATTTTGATGTGTCTGACCTAAACAACGCCCTGCAAAAGCTATGAGCATGATGTAAGTTAGTCGTCATAGGGGTATCAGAGATCATTGGTTAGCAGTTTAGCAGTTCGGCCTATAGTCAATAGTTTGGCCTAGTATTCGATCCCTCCGCTGGGCGCATCTTGTCAGTACTCATCTTTCGTTCAGTTCAATAGGTATTAGATGAGGTCAAGAAAGTGTTACGCACCGAGTGCGTTAAATTAGGACAGAAAATTTGCGTTGCGGCTCCCGGCATGTCCCGCTACTGTGCAAGCTATGCGCGCCGTACTGGATGGGTTCTAAAGTGATGACGTTGGTCTACGCCTTATTCTATTGGGTTGGGGAATAAGTCCCTGCCGTTTTTTTCAACCCCGTTTTTCAAATTGTTCCCTTCATCTTTGGACAGAGCTCATATATGTTTTCGGTAGAGCTTTTTTTGCTCTACGAAATGCTTATATCTGTTTTTTTGATTTTTTCGATTACTTGATATTTATGAGGTTTGGAAATGAAGTAAGCTCGAGGCAAAAAACTAGCACTTGCGCACCTCATCTTTCTCGTCTGCCATTGAGACCAAAAAATGATTGTGTATATGCTTCGATAGAGCTCTTTCCGCTCTACAAGATAGTGTTTACAGTTTTCGTAAGAATAAATTTTTGACATTTTTTAGATCACTCAAAAGTCGACGAAATCGAGCATTTTTGACACCATGTGACGAAAATGTTCGATTTCGTCGACTTTTGAGTGATCTAAAAAATGTCAAAAATTTATTCTTACGAAAACCGTGAAAACTATCTTGTAGAGCGGAAAGAGCTCTATCGACTGGTATAAAACACTCTGCCAAAAAAATCATATTCATTGTGCGATTTTGAATTGAAAATCAGGTGGAAGCTTATTCCTACATGCTGAAATATGAGAGGATACAAAAGAAATGTGGTGTCATCTTGTAGAGCAAAGAAAGCTCTATCGAATGCATATATGCGCATCTTCTTCAATCTCGATGGTAGGCGAGAAAGAGGAGATAACGAAAGTGCACACTTTTGCGAGTACTGCATTTCCGAGTCTTAAAAACAGCAAAAAGTTGAGCGATTTGAATAAGAAGTAGTACCATTCTGTAGAGCTGAAAAAACTCTATCGAAACGTATACACAAACATTTTTTGGTCTCAATGGCAGACGAGAAAGATGAGATGCGCAAGTGCTAGTTTTTTGCCTCGAGCTTACTTCATTTCCAAACCTCATAAATATCAAGTAATCGAAAGAATCGAAAAACAGATATAAGCATTTTGTAGAGCAAAAAAGCTCTACCGAAAACATATATGAGCTTTGTCGAAAAATGAAGGGAACAATGTGAAAAACGGGGTTGAAAAAAACTGCGGGGACTTATTCCCCAGCCCAATAGTTGTCATCCCTGTAGGGCTCCGCTACGGCACCCCTATCTGCAAGCTATCGTTGCGCACCAAAAGCGGCCACGCGAATTTTTTGTCCCAACGGCACACACCCTTTACGCAATGCGCGGTAATCTTGCGCATTCAGGAAGGAGCCACGCCTTCAATGGCTTCTGTTCTGCCCAAATGCGTCACACAGGGAACGTTGAGTCACTGGGACACCGGGCCGCCGTTATCCGTGTACTCCTCAGTGGAACACGATGTACAGAAACTTTCCGACGCCCCATGTTTGTGCTCTACTGAAAAACCAGTAATAAAAAAGGAAGAACTCTCGAAAACACTTCATTCCGCTCTGCCTGCTATCTTTTATGTTCGCTATTGCGGTTTCAGTAAGACACTGGACGGGCATCAATCACAAGAGGAGGGAAACAGGACAGGGTATGGAGAGACGAGCCACAGGGACGCAGGCTATGTAAGTGCCACCGCTGTGACGAAGCATCCAGCGAGATTAGCTATCTCTTCTCTCTTTCAGGAGTCTTAGCGCCCTAACCACTAACTGTTGCCTCACTATGATGATGTGGCGTGTTACCAACAGCACGATCCATCTGTCTGCAGAAAGACGCTGTACATCTTAGTTATTGATAGGTGTGACTCAAAAATCGTAAATGACAGAACATCACGAAGCAGTCCAAGACTGACTAAGCCATATTTATTAAATATGCACTGTGGGTGGAACCTACGTATGATCACGTATTGCAATTCCCTTATCTTTCATGTGTCACCTCCTATCGTACGCAATGAGTTAGTGGTGCAGAGGGGTGAAATATTTTGGAAATTTTCGCTGAATATCGAAGGAACTGAGAATCAATTTTTTCTAATCTTCATCAAGTTTAACGCCCTTTTGGGCAGATTCCACTGTCTTCCAACAAATGGAAGCCAGCCTACCGATTTCATGGCGAGAAGGGTGTTCTTAACACCGCTTCATTATAGGCCATCAAAAAGAGCAATCGTGGAAAAGGAGAGTGGTAGAAGTAAGTGCTGCACCTCTCTCTGCGCTCGGCTGGACCACTTTCTTCTTGACCTTTTGCTATTAACCTATTTACCCTATTCATTTCTTTAAAGAAGTATCTCAATGTTTCCATTGCATTCTCATGGCACTCAGCTCAACTTCATCAATGGAAGGAGCTAGAGGAGCAGATCTGTCAAAATAGTTGAATGTGCGATCGAGCTTAACTTAAAGGCTAATGAGCCGGCTGTCCCGACGAAAAGCCAGCGTATGGTGGCGCCAGGAGTTCGAGGGTAGTGACATACAAGTATTATGTAAGTACAAATGAAGAACTCCCTGTGAAATTATTTGTTGACCATTGTCTATTTACTCTCTTATCACAGCTAAAGAGCAAGAAACCAATAGGGACACATAGAGACAACGTGGTGGAATCATCCCTCGGACCGAAGGAATCTGTCCAGGGCAGTGTGGCGCTTCCAGAACTCGTAACTGACTGGTTGGTAAACACCGTGGCACCTGCTGAAAATATCCGGATGAGTAATGACCACGCCCTTCCACTTCCCTGTTACACCTTTCCGGACCTCATCAGTGAAGGAAGCCCGTGGGATAGACCGCTTTTTTGCGCCGATGATCAAGCTTTTCCACGGATATGACAAGATCTACTAATCAATGAAGTATGCCCCTTGAACCTATGATGCAGCATTGTTTTCGAGTAATTGAAACCTCTGAATAATGAAATAGAGCTTGACAGCTTCTTTGGCTGTTGTTAGCTGGTCGCTCTATCCAACCGGAGCCAAACCGCTTTGGTTTTTGATGGGCTACTATTTGCTACTCTAGAAAAAAAGTCGAGCACCATCAGCTTGGAAACAGAACCACAGCAGCAAATCGTTTCCTTCATTGCGGTCGACCCATATCCCGAGAAGTGTTTCCGCTTTAGGAATATTCGAGAATGTCACACTGCTTTCAAGGCTTTCCTCACAATTTTTTTTTCTCATCATTGCCTTTTCCTAGTACGCGGCACTTCATCGACTCGCAATCGTTTTTTGTTTACTATGTTCTAGAACCAAGCTTTAGGCTCTAAACCTTGAAGATGATAGTATGCAACTATATTAACGAAGTGTCAGTAACATGTACAAAGGGTCAACCCCCGTCGAGGAATTCTCGACAGGGAAGGGATGGTATTTGGTCCGCTGGGAGGAGGTCGTAATCGTTGAGGTAGGCAGTGATCAACGGAATTTCTCGGGCTGAAGGTCCAAAGTGTAAGGGGAGAGATACGATAAAACTGACTAACTGGGTTCGAACTCGAAACTAGTTTAGCTTGATCTTCATGGAAACCTAATGCATGACGCGATCTACAAAGAAGTCAGCCAATGCCAATAACCCTTTCAGGTGCGCTGGCACCGAAATCACGTACAGAGACACCAGCAAAACTCACCGATCAACCGTAGGAAGCGGCATCTACCCACGAGTACCAGCTTGTGTGAATAGTCCAAAAACCATGGGATGAGAACGAAAAATGAGCTGATATGGATTCCTTTCATATTCTATAAGGATTGCAAGTACTTGGTCTGGTGCTAGCGCGCCATTATGCCGACCGGAAAAGCGGCTGTATTCACTGAGATTGGGGAGAAATCCTCATGCACGGCGCATTCCGCAACGAGGCCAGCCGAGGCCAACCACCCTTTCGTTGGTATTCTGAGAGCAGAAGGTGCGTACTGGAGGTGTATCAGACACAATGGATAATTTTTCAAAGAAGATCTAGCAACTTCGACAAAAAAATTTCCTTGACTGGCTTTCTTCAAAATAACTTCTTTCATTCTGAAGAAATGGTGTAGTTCAGGTAGTCATTTGAAAGCGGCTAATTCGCAGATTCCAGACAAAAATCAAGTTGGTTTCAAGTTAAATAAGTTAGGAATCCCAAGCTAAATAGAGTTTCAAGTTCAAAAAATGTCCAAATTTAGTAGGGGAGATACCGCGTGTGATAGAACACTTTGCCACGCGGTAGCTTCATTTCCAGGCCTCAAACTTGAATAATTAAACGAGAAATATCGACATATAACACATCAAAACAGCTATACCTAACATGATACAAATACGAAAGAATCACAGCATATATAGTTATATAGACAAAAAAGTTACAAGGATCAATACAACACAAATCAATAATGGACACAACATCAACCAGGCAGAGGTTCAGTGGATGAACCGTCTGAAAAGTTCAAATCCAGCTTTCCTGGATGTAGCATAATCAAATACCAGTCATTACATATTTTTGGACATCAACTGCCGTCATTTTGTTGCGCTTTTCGACGAATGTGCGCTGCGTAAGCGCCGCAACAAATGACGTCATTCTGTCCATAAGCTGATAACTGCGAGTCGAACTACCGCATCTCAAACTTGGGTGATTAAACGAGAAATACCTGCATATAACACATCAAAATGGCTAGACCTGAAATGATACAATTACAAATACAGATACAGCCTGTATAGACAAAAAATATAGACAAAAAAGTTTACAAGGATCAATTCAACACAAATCAATTATAAGCACCAAAATGTGCCTGTACCAGATCGCACTAAAGCAGCAGTGTGAGCACGAACTGCACGAAACAGAGAGCACCAAAGCACCAAATATGAGCACAACGTGCACTAGAGAGCATCACAGCACCACCTCACTGTACCGAAACAAGGGATCACAGTTGGAAGGCAAGAGAGCACCAAAGAGGAGGAAGCGCACCTAATCCGACGAGCTAACGGCTACACTGATGAGCATTTGTTGAGGAGTTGTGCTTATATGTCCCTCATATGTATGTTATGCTCTTCGAAGGCATTTATGTAGGAGGAAAATGGCAGGGAAAAAATGGTACGGAACCGCTAGAATATAAACAAAGGTGAGTTTTCTTCGCCATACAACTTTTGAATATTGAAACTTGCACAAACGTAATTCAAAAATCTGACTTTGCTAGTGTGATGGTTTCCCACACTGTCGCTCTGGCTTATCCAGTCCCTGCCGAAATTGTCTGAACCTGGCTTCTGTGCGCTCGTCCGTTTTTGGTAACTCGCATATTGCAGAGAGATGTTTCTGAGTAAGCAGTATCTGCAAAAGGACTTTTTCCGTCAACACCGATCCGGTCTGGAGAGTGTCCAGGCCGTTGTTGCACCAGGCGCGCTTACAGCGCCCACTCACGACGTTCACGAAGAGCAGTTATCACTGCAGTGTAGCCCTTTACGGGCACAGAACGCTCAACGCAAATACTTATTTCCCCCCTTCACTTCGACGATATACGCGATTATTCATTTGAGACAAACTCGCATTAATTGAAGGTCTTTTTCAATTTGTTATGCTCTTCTACGAGCTTCTGCCGTTTCCTTTCGGGCTTGAGAAGATCCGGAGTCTGTCTTGCATCTTCGTGCGCTTTAATCGTGATTGCCTCTGCCTGGATTCCCTCTGCTCGCTTCCGTGCTCTCGGATTGGTCTTCCTCGTTTCGACCTTCGAATTGCTGCTTACAGCTATACTAATCTCCAAGATCCAACAAGTCCTCCTCTTCTTCTCGAGTCCTCTAGGCACTGTGTCCTCCACTAAATCCTCGGTCCTCGTTTGAGTCTGATCTGCCTTGTCTCGCACCACATCGTCGTGCTGCTCCGCCGGAGAGGCAGTTTGGGCCACTGTTGCAGATTGCCTCTGGTTGAATACGGCGAAGTCTTCTCGAATCGCTTTCATCACCTCTGCGATTTCTTGGATCTATATTTTTTATTTCCACTTCTTGCTGGAAATGCTTCGACTTCGTCATAGCTTTACAAAACCCACCGACGATTTCCATCAACTCTGCCATGGGATTTGTATATTGTTCCAAAGACAACTGGATTTCCGCATTTTTCATTTCTCCCTCAATACTGCGCTGCACTTCATCGAAGAAATCCACCTCCATCCTTGTATACGTGACGATAAAGGCCCGTTCTATCGATGCTCCTTTGACGTCCGTATCATAGAACTCCTGCCGCGACTTCATGGTGGCTGCCTTTGCCAATATCAGGAGCTTGTAGGATTCATGAACCATGGCGAGACCTTCCATTGCGCTGAATGCACCCCTTAATGTGATTTGCTCTCAGCCAGACGCCTTCCGTCTTCGGCTTGTAGATACTGGTCTCCGGCCTCGCATAGTGGCTGGTTCGAACACCTTGAACCTTTATGAAATTCTCTTGAAGGTGGTTCTCTTCCATGAGACGAAGAATTTTACGAATGAACTTCCGGATCTTCCCTTGAACATCCTTTTCGGATGATAGAGTTGGTGTTAATCTTAGACCCGATCTTTTACGTTTCAGCTCCCCAATCAGCCCTCTTCCGTGGTAGCTCCCCTGCCTTTGTCATTCCTCGTGCTCCTCCTGCTGCATGATCCTGTAATTGCATATCTAGTGCAATGATAGCAAATTTCCTGCCAAATTATTCTCTAATCTTTATTTCCTAGTTTTTTTTCTTTTTTTCTATGAGCCTACGTAGTTCCATCTCCAGAAAATTTTTCGTTGTGCTTCACTGTGTGCTTGTTACGGCGGATAAAAATGAAAGCTCAGCTTATTGTGTGGAAAATCAGCTTCGTTATCCATGTGGACTGCCAGAACGGCTTTGCAGCCCATGCCTAAAAACTGCACGCATGCTGAGGCCAGAAACAGGTGGGTCAAGGTAAGCGCTATCCCCACCGTTGCTAGTGCGATGATCACGATCTTGTACCAGTGTAAGTAGACGCCGTTATGTGCCCGAAGTAGGGCCACTGTCGTTGTGTTCCTGTTGGAAGGGGTATTGACAGCCGTTATGCACGTTGTAAACATATTTTAGTATCCTGGTAATCTCAAACGAAGATGATTTCGGTCCGCATCGTACTGAGCATTGAATAATCGTTTCTGCCAATGAGTGATAAAATCGTGACTATACAGATGCTCCGGATGGAGAGCACGGTACTGTAAAGGCATCAATTGCGCAGTCAACTGCTGCCGATATTATGTCTGATGTGGAACTGCACCGTATGCCCGCTACTGCACCCTTCTTACAATTGTTACATCCAGCAATGTGGTTGTCATCGACGGTATATTGATCCTCCATAAAATCCACTGCACTATCATCCGAAATTTTGTTTGTATTCAGCAAGATTTACGCAGATACTCCTTGTTCGATGTGAGCTAAATTAGCATGTGTTGGGCTTGTCGTCAATTCTAAGCCTGGCCGTACCACTGGAAGTACATTGCTGATATCCCGGATATGTCTTACAACGCAGGTCTCTCGCGTGTTCGCGGGAAGGGCACAAAAGCATAGGTTCTTTGTTCGTATCCCATCATGCTTCTCCGGTGGTTACGAAAGCGGTTTGCCGGTATTGGTGGCAGCGCTAGCACGCTCAGTGTGAAACTTAACGAAGAAAATCCTATTGGAATGTTTTGTTGTAGCGCCAGCGCATACGTTTTCCACTCCTTTTCATCTAGTTGTTTTATATGAATCATAACTTCACTTGTTCTTGCCGAGTGTGTACCCTTACGTCAGGATTTCGCACGACGACGAGCGGCGTGCGACGCAGTGTGGGGCGTCGCGGAATGGGGTCACAAAACGATTACACGGTAAATCTAGGGGCGCGATACGCAGTTGACTTCTAATAGCTTCAGGACCCAACAAAATGGCGCCTTCAACTTGTCGGCATTGCTTCGCTTGCGACATGCCGCGGTGCGGAATTCTGAGGATACGCAACAGTTCTTGCCAGCGGCGGCATGAGAAAGTCTCTAAGATCCCTTCGTCTGTCGAAACCGCGTAAATCCCGTATAACAGGCAACAAGAACTTGGCCAGAAGCAATCACAGCCGAGCCCGACACAAGATTCGTAACAGCTGGTTATTAAGGGGTATTTTTTCCCGAGTTCGATCTATTTAACCTTACTGTTAGAGTGTACACCCGCGCATTTTTTTTTTGCACGAGCCATCCGTTGGGCAACGCTTGCTGTCGATAATTTTTCGTGTTGCATTCCTCGTGTACATGATGGTTGACTTCTCGAAATGCAAATTCCTTTCTTTTCCAGTGCAGATGACCTTTCCAAGTCATCTGCACTTCCAATAAAGTCGTTACGTAAAAGTCGAAAGCGTGCACCCTTTTCGAAGCTGTTACTTGAGTGTTAATGTCATTTTCATTTTGCATATCCTTTTGCCTTCCAAAATACTACAGCTGCGCATGTTCTGGGGAAGGACGTTCACTATTTAAAATGTATAACATCTCGAGCAAAGAGACATGTTATCCTCTGGAAAGGATTCGGAATGGTCCACCTATGACAACCGGGACGCAACACATCGTACGACCAGTGATAGTAATGATGTACAGTTACGTCCCAACTTTAAGAATTGCCGATACTGGCCAACATTTGGGTTCAAAAGGTTGGCAGAGCACATCGTACAAGTGGTTGCTGGGCAAAGTGTTGCGCTGGGCACATCTTTCAGATGATGAAACTATTCTCGTGACGTATCTTCCATTTTTTTCATAGTCGTAGAAAAGTATATCCGATGATGATGGTAAGATCTATCATATTGGTGGAGAATATTATTTTATGCACTGGTTATCCACGCATAGCTCGTAATCTGGTACACTCCTTCCCTCGTGCATTCTTTCAAATATTCTGGAGGAAGATCAGATGCAACTCCTTCTACGGCCCTACTATCGACCATTCCTGTCGGCTTAGCCCGTACTGTTCGAGTTGCCATAATAACCAACGGCATTTTGAAATAAAGGGATGATGGCTATGTACGAGGGCCCCTCTAACTCCGTTGCAGGGCAGAAATGGCCGTAACTTTGGCTATGTCCTCTGATGCCGGTGCATCATATGATAGAACACTTTGCAACGAGGTGACCTTATTTCCAAATCTCAAACATGGGTGATAAAACGAGAAATACCGATATGTAGCACATCAAACTGCTATAGAACTAAAATGATACAAATGCAAATACAAATACAAAAATATACAGGGGGTGCCAAAAAAAAAAGTAATTTTGTCTCCTCCACTTTCGACCCCATTTAGCCAAACTACAGTAAATTCTATTGAGGTATTCTCATCCCCAGAATAGAGCAGACCTAACTCTATCACTATACTCCGTGGCAGCCTCCTGCACGAGCAGGAACGGGAGCAAGGAAAGACTGAACAAGATGTATCACCTCAACTGGGCAAAATCCGAAATTTCTTCGCCCTCTTTCACAAGCTTGCTGACGTCCGTTCAATCTGGGTACCTAAGGGGATTCATACCGGATGGTGTTCTTTAACACTGCGTTTTTCCCGGGTTCCCAGCGCCCTTCGTTTCCAAGAGCCAAAACGTTCCCCTACCACTGAAACCCCTCCGGAGGCGGATTTGAGGCATGAAAATGATACTTTGGATCATAGCAGCCTTGTCCAAGCAGCAGGGGCTCTGTGACTTCCAAGAACCGAAGGGCCATTCCTCAGAAAGCTTCCCACAAAAGACCTACCACGGAGCTTGGCTCTGTTTTTAGCGAATTTTTAAGTGTAGGTACTCCGAAGCCCGACTGCGCCGAATGAAACCTCCATATTTTTATGAACATGAACGTGAGGAGCCACAGCTTGTTCCTGCTTTTAGAGGAACATTTCGGGAATGTTTTGCCCCAATACCTTTATCTCTTTCGTTTCCCCACGTTTTGTAAAATTAGCAGATGTGAGCCGTGGGCAAAATTACTTTTTTTTTTGGCACCCCCTGTATATACATACAGTAGCGCTCAAAAGTCTTCGGCGAAATGGTCTTTCACTTGGGTTTTTTCACTTGTAACTTTTTTGCAACTGCACCGATTTAAGAGAAATTTTAGTATGTTGTACTCGGAGACACTGCATACTTAATATACTATTTTGGCGCGCAACGGTGTAGGTTACGTGGTTATATGAAATTTTTTAATTTTGGCATGCCATCGCTATGCCGTCCCGCTGTGCCGCTGTCATCAAAAGTCGTGGTCTTTCTACAAAATATTAATGTTCTCTGAGGCTTGCTCTTTTTGTTTTTGTATAGAAAGCCGTTTTTCTTAAACAAGCCTCTTACTTTTTTTGGGTGGTCTTGTAGTAAATTCTTGTAAAAAATCATGAAAAATGGCAAGCGGCGCTCAAGTAGTAGGAAATGTTGACAATAGGTTCAGGCACCACATATTAAAATTTTGGCAAATTTGGTCAAGTAGAAAAAAAGTTATGACAAAAAAGTTTTGGCCGAAGACTTTTGAGCGCTACTGTATATATCTTCGTAACAAGAAAGGCTTCGACTCAAATTTTCTTCGTGCTGTGTCAGTGGTAGTAGAAAACCGAGCCGCGCCTGTAGAACCGAGTCACGCCCGGCGCTGGATGAACCGAGTTCCAACGATACACCACTGAACGCCAGTTTGCGGTCTGCCTCTATTGTATTCTGGATCGTCGTCGGGTGTTAGTCGAACGTTCACAGGAAATGATTGGCTGATGTCTTCTATATTATATTGCTTGTTCCTAGATTTCGCATTTCATTTCTTTTCGATGTTATTATTTCATCGATTGTCTATTATGGCATTGAAGCGTTGGCTGCTTGTTTCTGGTCCTTGTTCATTGTTGCATTGTCATTGTTGCAGCAAAGAAATCAGCTGAGTGGTTGGTATCGATCGAAACATAGAGGTTGGCAAAAAGCCAAATCTCGGAGAACTCGTCCAAACTCCCATTTCTACGGCACAACTCTCGTCCGACCCTCTGGGGATGAGGCTCCCATTTTCGACGTTCTCGGTATTTTTTGTTGGTTTTTCTCTGTTATTGAGTAACTTACCGGCTCTACGTTCATTTTTGAGCGCGAACATGGTCAATTTGATCGCGTGGAGTGCCTTTACCTGCAAAAATGGGAGAGTTTCTCTGGCAAATTTATTTATAAGAGCAGAAACGATTCACAAAAGAGGTAATCTCAACTCTGTTCGACTTCGAGAGTTCTCCCTTTAGAGCTTTTTTAGAGCTCTAGAGCTAATTTTAGCGAAGCATGAATTCGAGGGCATGTGATTTTCCTTCAGTGATATACATATACTTGATTTATTGAATTCTGGATTCGAATTTGAAGGAAACGATCTTCTTCCGATCTGGAGGAGACATCTATTGAAGACCATACTTCACGCAAAACAGAACGAGTCATCTTATTGATGCAAGCGGGTGGGGTTCACGCGGTCGAATTTCCGCGCCGCGCGCGACGAGCGGCGCTACGGGTGCGGGTGCCACTGGCAGGGCATGGCAGCCTTCATGCGAGGCAGTGTGGCATGAGTGGAAGCGCAGACGTGACGCAGTCACGCTCGCCCGCTTTCTCACAGGCAATCGATACGGCGTGTCGTACTGGTGGCGCCGCGAGTGCACCGCCGCGAAGCGGAAATTCGACCTCGTGACCCATACCAGATGCAAGCGCATCGCTACGGTCAACACAAGAAAAGATGGTCACTTTTGATTCCTCTATAAGGCCGGAGATGAAGGATTGAATGAAGATGATATGACGATGATCTTTTGTGATCGGCGAAGGAGTCACGGAGAGCCGTTCGCGACGAGGCATGCCTTCAAATAAAAAGTTTGCAACATTTATACTGAGACCATTTATTTCCACTCGCCGCAAGTAGGGTACAATCACTCAATTAACATAAGATGCGATACCATTTCTAACTATTTAATTGTAGAGGATGTTGTGGTTGCTTTTGTGCGTTCATAGGGTAAACCCAAGCTCGAAAGCTCACCAACTCATATCATCTGACATACTAGCTACTTCGACAGACAAAAAAGGTGCTCTCCTGATTATTGGCTTCCATCGGGGCTCTCTCCATAAGGTCCCTGAATTGTTGGGAAAATTTCAACGTACTGCGAAAAAAGTACTTTTGGATGATTTCACATTACGAGTTCTTGTTTGGTGGTGTCGTAATGGAGGTAACTACAAGCATCAGACTTCGAAAAGAAGGAGGTTTAGCAGTAGGTTAACTGCTTGTATCTGGTTTGAGAAGCACAGAAATAAGAATGAATTGCGCGAATTTTCAACTGATCAGAACGCTTCCATCAAAGCAGCAGAAAGAGATGAGCATCCATACATATTTGCAGGGAATAGTGGTGTTATTGCAATGCGTGGGGAGGCAACCCTCTATGAATGCTATTTCTACTTATGCTCAGGGGAGAAAGACAACCCCGTCCTACGCCACTGAGGTTTGGGCAACATATACGCTTGAGCTTGGGAATGACCATTCAGAGATCGCCCCGAGATTCTTAAATGTGCAGCTTTCTCTAACATGGCATGCCCCTATTGTAATAACACCCTGCAAGCACTGGTCTTTCCAATACAAATGCGTTTGATCAGTTCAGATTGGCGAAAACTCGAGAAATGGATACTGCGCGATCACATATTTCGCAGATCGTCTTCCAAAAACTGAGGAAATTCCTCATTCGTCTTTTATACTGAGTGAGACCTAGCACTAACTGAACCCTAGCTTATTCATCATCCAAATACTTCCCTTGAGCTTAGAGTGTTCAAGATGCAGGACCTTTCAGAAAACAGTTCTCATGATTCCTCTGCACAAACGCAGAGATGCTTTTGAAAATGAAACCGTGATAAATTGAGCAATGCGTGTTCTGTGAGAGAATATGCAATCTGGCGTTATGATCGCACGAACTTAAAATTATAAAAACAGGTCAAAATTTTCCACACGACCTAACAGTAGCATATAGGTAAATGGGGTTGACATTGAATAGTTTGGGCTAAACTCAGCTTCAATGCAAACATCCGATCCTATCAACCGTGAAGTTTATTATGGGCCATCCAAACCACTACGCCACCTTCAACTATGACAGCTTTCTTCGCTCTTTTACTTCATCTTGCGACCGATAGCGGTTACTCCGACTGCTCCTCGAGCTCCGCGATTGAACCACTAAAATCCTTCGACGTTAGTAGAGTGAGAGAGTGAGATTGGTTCTTACAACTACTTCACGAGCGGAATACCGGCCCTTGAACTAAACTTCATTGCATGTCTGTAAAGAAATGCCCAACTACACGTTCTTCTATTGCAACGTCGATACATTGGAGCGATTAAATAGATAATTTCTCATCAGCTGCTAATCCTTTTTCACAAAGACGGTCATTTCTTTCCGAAAATCTGCAGAATGAATAAAAATATATTAAGAATGTCGAGAAATATTTGCAGAGCGGCAAATATGTGTTCTTCTGGTGAAAGTTCGAATGTTCGTCCACCCATAATCATCTGAAGTGAGAACAAGTCAATCATGCTCACTTTCTTATCTTACTAGAGTTTGTAAGCATATCCCTGCGTTCTCAAATGATCTCTCCAAGTAAGGAGTACATGTAAAAAACAACATATGGAGGTACCGACCCCCGTCAATGCCGACGGTGTTGCGACCCGCTCCCTTTATAACGCTCAACAGAATCATACCATCACATCGTGATCGCGGCGAGAGTCCGTGGAGATCTGTGTCGAGACTCGAATTTTGGCTCAGTGCCAAACTGCGACAAGATTATCTTACAGTGTATGGTTCGGTCAAGCGTTATAAAGGGAGCGCGTCGTAACAGTGATGGCGTTGCCGGCAGCGGTGTGCCGTCGTGACAGCAGTGCCGCATAGTATGAAAGCAGCCTCATATCTCAAAGTCGACTAAAACAAGAGGCAACCATCAATCAGAGGACTTAATGTAGCAACAGCGACCATTAGCGCCTCAACTGAGTTACTGCCCCGACTGCTCCAGAAATCAGTAATTATAACCTTGTTTCCTAGATGGTGCACACCGTTTGAACACGGCGCTCACCCTTTTCAATTCCTAAACATGGTTTGAAACTGAAAATACCTGAATTTTTATTTCTTCTGATGTCCAAAAAGTTCAATTCTCCTTTTCATGTCATATGTCATATTTCAGAAAAATTGAAAAATAAGATGCTAATGATAATATCCTTCAGTTTCACTTTACCTGAATATCGAACGCCAGATACAACATCGAGAGAAGTGCACCCAATGCAGCATACACAGTATGCAGAAATGTGACATTGAACGCAAAGCAAGCGATAATCGCCGTGATACCGAAGAACATCAACGTCGTGCCCAATACATAGGCAATACCGATCATTCTGATAATACTAGGGAATAGCATAGTGATTAAGGAAATAAATCCATAATTATTGGCTCACGAGGTCAGAATTAATATTAAAGAGATGATTTTCAGGGCCAAAGAAAGGGAGAAGCAGATGCAGTACTCACTATTCTTTTCAAGTGTACTAGCAGCATATGATCTCATATTAGTAGGCACAAAAATGAGGTGCCCCATCATCAAGGACATCGGAAGGGCGCAAGGGAGAAAAGCGTACTTTGAGTTTTCCTCTCAACTAACGTTTGAGCCCAGAAGAAGTGTAGAGGAATTCGCGCTGAAAAACGCTTATTGGGCTTGAGCGCTCCTCCGGGGCGTTATTGCTATTCTAGCGTGCTTCAGCTCAAATTGCACTCTTTAGATGGGGCGATGCCATCGTGATCTGATGTCGCGTTGAACGATATTGATCACATTCATAAGAGGGTTGAACATGTGGAAAAGCACTTAGCAACAAACATGTTCAGGATAAGCGAAGGAGTGAGAAAAAAGTATGATTGTGATAAAAAACCCAATGAGTTCACCAGACTTCTTTATAGGATGTATCTATCAAGATGCAGACCACCGTAACGCATACCTTCGAGGGGGGAACTCTTTATCGAATATTTAACCCTAGGCATCACTGGTGTGCTAAACTGGTTAAGTGGTAAACATCGACATTCGCTCTATACCCGAATTTACACTTCTGACGGACCTTGCTACCCATCGAAGAATGCTGTCTTGAAAAGCGCATTCTGTAACCCCCTCCACAGAGTAGTAAAGTACCGGGAACGGTATTTCCCTACAAGACGAATGTGGTCCCAGTCGAACGATCACATAGCTGTGGAAGGCTAAATAAGTGCGAACTCGGTTGATCCCTCCAGCACGTACGCGATAGCGGCACTAATGGTTGTTGCGCCACATCTGCACAATTTTAGAAGCAAAAAAAGTTAGCCGAAGTCATAAAGCCTTTGGGCATGCCTCCAGATTTCCACACAGCTGATCTTTGGAGTACGTTTGAGGTAACTCTTCTGCTTAGAGACACCGGAAGGTGGTAATTTTTGCCTACGGTAACACCTACTGCAGCGTTTGCAGTTCGTTAGATTGCGGACATTGCCACACGGCACCTTGCTGAGACGTTGAGTTCGATGGAATTTTTTCATCTTGAACACTTTCTTCCCTTCGCTTATTTTGGCATTCATCGTTTCACTGGATTGTTGCTGTTTGTTTGTTTTTCATCATCATGTATGAATGAAATGCACCCTATGAGCCAACAAATGACATCTCCTACAGCGAGAAACTTGGAAAGGTGATGTTGCAGTTTCAAGTGATGCGTGGGAGATGCGAAAACAGGCTACAACATGACACACGACTTCGCCAGGTTATACGAAGAAGCAGAGGCGGTGCCCTTCAGTGCGCGATCCATTCGCAACAAGACCAGCAAGTATTCGTCGTGTACGGTCATTCGATTTGTGCAGTGAATAGAGATCGATGTCATGACGCACACCTGACCGAAATGTCGCGTACAATCTCATTTTTTCGACTTCTACTGTGTAGAGTGAGTCTCAAAATGCGACCAATATCACCTAAAGGCATACCACGCCGTAACTAGATTAGTGGCTTACTTTCTTAGGACAAGTAGGTCCTTGGATAGCACCTCACACTGCTCTTTGTTGCGGCTGCATGGTGCCCTCTCACGGTGTTGTGACTGCTTAAGCACAATCAAGCCACGCTCACCCAACCAAATCACACCTATCCTTAGACAAACAATTTTCCAACGTGGCGCTCACGTGGAGAAGGAAAGATGCAATGAGTGGAGATAATTTTATGAAAATGCCATTTCGATGTGAAAGCAGTTTTCACTTGAAAACATTCGTCTAAAGACAGGTGTGAATTTGGTTAAGTGGGCGTATCTTGGTAGTGTAAACAGGCACAACACCGCAAGGATGCACCGTACAGCTGCAACAAGGGGGCAGCCTGAGCAGTTACACAAAGACCCTCTTGCCCCAAAAAAGTGTGTCACTAATCTGGTTATCGCGTAGTGTGCCTTTAAACTTCTGCATGTTTGACTTGGTATTACTTGTTTTTCAGCGGCCCGATTGTGTGCGAAAGGTAGACCGCAATGGTACGCATGCATGATCTACGGCGATCGCGAAATGCACCCATATATCGACTCGTCGGCCCAAAAAGATGGATTGAGTCTGGTTCATCTCATCCGTCGTGAGCACTTCGAGCAAGAACCCAATACTGGACACCTCCATCGGCAAAGACATATTCTGATACTGCTCATCAAGACTCGCTCTAGATCCAGGCTGCGAAGACAAGGGCGTCGCGGAGGGTCAGCAGTAAGAAGAGCATTTTGTACCCGTAATAAAGGATATATTATACATTTTGTTCACTACACAGAAAATAAACGCGTGGCAGCAGGAAGCTGCTTAGGCTAGCTTGAACAATCACTCAAAGTGCGGGTATATCTTTGAATTTGTTCAAACTCACGTTGTGAGATCTTTTTTTACAAACATAGCAAATACAATAATTGCAGCTGATGAGCATGCAGTCATACACAGAGCAAGCAGCACTGATTGAACATTATACGTTGACGTTATCGCCATGACCATGTAGCCGGTGGCTATTGTCTACAATCGGTTGTTTATTTTGATTGTGGGACACGAGTATAACGCTAATAGCTTACAAATATGCCCAACGTGATGAGATTGAGTGGATATGATCGGCGAACTGAGTTGCAGCATAACAGTACCAAT
This sequence comes from Trichostrongylus colubriformis, assembly GCA_963978905.1. Classification (NCBI taxonomy): domain Eukaryota; kingdom Metazoa; phylum Nematoda; class Chromadorea; order Rhabditida; family Trichostrongylidae; genus Trichostrongylus; species Trichostrongylus colubriformis. Next base: position 15,434,512 of record OZ022258.1, on the reverse strand, counting down.
GCCACAACGAAATAAATACCGCTGAAAGTGGGATGTATAATGGTGTCTGTGGCCATGCCGCTCCGAATTGAATTTCAAGTGCTTTTACCGCTTGCATGGCTCTAATGATATATTTTTAGATCGCATATGCTCTATGGAAGAAGACGGTGCGTAGAAAAGTGATGTGACGGGATACTTCCGTGTGGAAGGCCGTGATAATTGTCTAGCCGTTTGAGCTCTCTCCAAATTCACTTCGTTACTGGATTCAGTACCTTCAGAGTGTGATAGAAAGGCTTCCCAGCTCGAGAGAAGGAGACTATGTAGGTTCTAATGAGGGCATGATTGTGGTCCGGAGAGAGTGGGTGAAAGGAAAGTGCATTAGTTTTCCGCGTGTTCCACCGTCCAATCTCTGACAATGCAGAGGAGACCCATACTGACTATCTTATTGCTAATGAGGTCATCATTTGATTGATTTTGCTGACTTTTGCTCTCACCATCTCAAGGGTATGTAGAGGATATCAATTGATCACTTGCGTTCCCACTGATTTCCAATCGGATCCATAATTTGATTTGCGATTCGAATAGGAGCGGAATATTGATTACGTCCACATTCAAGTATGGTCTGCCTCGGCGAAAATTGATAACTGACGGGGCCTAGGACTTCTCGAGTTTTCATTCTATGTTTACCCTCTGTGAGCCATAATCTCAAGTGTTAGAATAAATAGGATTGAGGGATATGTCATCAGTAACCAAATCAGCTACAGGTACTAATTTGTACCTGCATACGAGATACCACCGCAAGAGCGAGCGCTGACGAGTATTCGTTTCAGGTATGAAAAACAGCTTTCCATTAAAGTTGCTTTCGTGACTAAAATCACATTCTTCAACATCATAATCACATCTATAACTCTAGTATCTACACCACGGCTTTGGTCTATCTCGTGGTTGCCACCTCTGCTAGCAACCACGTCGATGTTAGGCGGTACTTATCTGAAAAGGTGAATACTAGCTGATTCACAGGTCTGATAATCCTCCGTATGTGCCGCAGCGTCTCCGCTTTTCTGTGTGACCTTAAGGAATTTCAAAAATTTCAAGTCGGCAATCTTTGTCCGCGTTTTGGACTGTTGAGTACATTTGTTTCAGTGGTCATCATGATGCCTATAATGCATTCCTTAATTATTCCGGAATAATCGCAGTGTGAGATGAAGGACTTTGACTTCAGAAATTACTTCTTTATATGTAGTCCTAGCTCTACAACCAGACAGGCTCGAAGATTTTGTAATAAATAACTTACACTGCCACAAATAAAAAGGCTATGTTTTTCCGGGTCCAGACCATAAATGCAGGGAAAATGAATGGCACGGCACACATAACACTGACAATACCAAACTGAAAACAGATATGTTCAGCTACACAAGTGAATATGGCGCTTTTCGCGAATGAGAAGAGGTGAGACAATGATAAATGGCATGCTACCATAACTCTTATCAGCAAATGATGTTCCGGACCCCGAGCCGACCGCATGATGGTCGGGTCTTCTCATGAAGAATGAACGTATGCGACACGTGATGAACACCATCGCTAATAAAGTTAACAAACTATTCTGTGCTATTCGGTCACGGGCATACTGTTGCACACATAACACTGTGGAGCGGAAAGATGAGTACTTTGAGATATCTTAACATGTGACTCGCGCACTGTTGCACGCGGGCTCGCGTTCATTACACGGGGTGTCTAGTTGCCCATTTTCAACTCTTTGCCCATAAACCGTTGATTCCGATAGCCACAGTCTATAAAAATTTTTCCTCTGAGCTGTAATCCCGCCTACCTTAAAGGTATTAAGTTGTTGCAAAATTAATTTCGATTGATCTATTCCATCCCAAGGAACACCAGGCATATCACTTAGTGGATTTTTTCTGCTCTTTCAGAAACTTCTATGGATGTCGCTCTAAGTCTTCCAGCTGGCCTTTTCTATGGCTGCGTATAATCATGAACCGACGCGACTATCGAGTCATCATGCTTTACGAGTTTAAATTGGGACACTCCGCAGCGAAGGCAGCTCGTAATCTCAGCAGTCTTTGTGACGAATTGTCCTCGCGAACGGACAGTGGAGCTCTGGTTTGAAAAATTTGCTTCTGGCGATTTCGATCACGAAGAGAAGTCGGGTCGCGGCCGCAGGTCATCGCTCCGTCGAAGCAAATCCGGAGACGAATACTCGTACGTTATCAGAAGACCTAGGCGTACATTACTCTACAGTGGCCAGACCTTTGCTCGGAATTGGCAAGGTGAAGAAGATTTCGAAGTGGGTGCCTCATGACCTGACCGGTGAGCAGTGTCTGACACGTTTCGACACCTGCTCTAACCTCCTAGTCCGCTATAAAAATGAGCCATTTGTGAGCCGTATTATGACTGTAGATGAAAAATTGGTCCTTTATGATAACAGGAAACGGGGATTAGTCTGGATAGATGAGGATGCTCCTTGAAAGACTTTTCCTAAGCCCGACCTTCAAGCTGAAAAGGTTATGATCATTGTGTGGTGGTGTTGTGAAGGTGTAATCCATTATAAATTCTTGCAACCTGATCAGCCAGTCACAGAAAAGTCTCACTGTTGTGATCCGGAGCAAATAGGAAGTTGTAAAAATTGTGGCCGATGGTGGTGAATAGAAGAGGGCCGATCTTGTTGCAGGACAACGCAAGGCCACATACCTCACAAACCACTCGGCGAAAATTGGCCCACTTGGGTGTCAATGTTCTCCCTTACCAAGGGTATTCTCCCGACCTCTCCCCCACAAGAAATCACTTTTTCGAGTCCTCAATTCTCATCTGCGTCAGAAACAATTTACTAATTTAGACAATGTTGAATGTGCCGCCCTTGAGTTCGTTGATTCTCGTGATAGTAGTTTTTACAGTGAAGGCTTAAAATATTACCTGTTTTTGGCAAAGATGTGTAGATTCATTCTGATGGTTTTTACTTTGATTGATAAACTTGTGTTTAAGCTGAGTTAGTAGTTTGAAGTATGCAGTCCGTTTTCGAAATTGAATTTGCAACAACCTAATAACTCTCGGCCCATGCAGTGACTTGTGAGGACCAGCCGATGTACAAGTGATATTTTAACCACTTGAGAGAGTGCAGTACCACGTCATTCTATCACTCTGGACACACAGAAAATTCGATAGGCTTGAATTGAAATTATACTTGATAATGGCGCCATGCAGCTGCACTACACGTTGGTATACCACCACTGTCCCCTCACAAAACAGAGTAGAACTCACCATAACTGTAATCAATATAAAGACTTTCGTCACAAATCGCGATCGTATTGACTGTTCACTGAAAAGCTGAGTGTTTCTCCAGGAGCATGATAATTTGAAAAACATCATTGATAAAAACTGGCAGACAAGTTTGAGAGTAAGAAATCCAAAATAACAGTTGAATGAAAGGTTCTATAGTAAGGATTCACCTGAATAGCATATTTTTATTGCTGGGTGGCATATCGACCGGAGATACTTGGGACTGCTCCATCTGGATATTTCTGTGAAAAATCATTCAGTTCTAATGTTTGCTATGTACAGATGTATTCGCAATGTTGTAGATGACTAGTCATGGTGACTGAGAAACGAACGGAATAAAAAATTAGAAAAGAAAATGGAAACAAAAGTCAGGAAAGAAAAGGCAGAGTTCAGTTCTAATTAGGAAATACAGGGGCTGTGCAGTTAGTGGGAGGAAGCTGAATGCTGTGATCCCAAAGCACCGCGCCCAGTTCAGAATCACTGCGATGTGATTCTAATTGTGGGGAATGAAGAACGCCATGTAAAACACGTGATTATGATACTGCATTGAAGTGCTGTGCTACCGGCGATTGGTGCGAGGAAGGAGAGGGAGGTGCACTTTTGCGTTGTCACTTGGGCTCTTTCACATACTTAACAGGATAGCATTCTACAATCGTCACCCTAAACAGTTTTAGACTGATTTTTGTTTGAAGATAGTAGGGAAAGGGGCTCTCCTGACCTCAGACAAATACGTCTGCCCCGCTCGGATCTAGTTAATACATTCGAGAACGATTCAACCGCTGCCCCTTCCGTCTATCTAGCCTCTGTTGTGCGCCTCGGTTGTCTTGGATCTACAGGGTAGAAAGTCGGTGGAACCCCGCTTACCGAAAGCAATTCTATCAAGGATTTTGACATACTCTTCGACAATGATTTGAAGTTTTCCGGTCACATTGCCTACTGGTGAATAGGGCATATTCAGCTCTATTCTCAACATTTAGAAATACCCGAAGCTCTGATTCAGCTATACATTTTCGTCTCTAGAAGCCGTATGTGATGCCTCACATTCCTCATTCCTCATGGCTCGCAAGTATGGGATTCCTCTCTCAAAAAAGATATCATTACGACAAAAAAGTTCAGCATCTATTCACTCGTCTGTTATGGTATAGAACTACCAATAATCTTGTTAGCTGCCCTGCTACAGAGATCGTTGAAGAATTTTCTCATTTTGTTCCCTGCAATACAGGGGTATAATGTCTGATCTAGTACTATGCTTCTGCTTACACCGCAAAGAAGTGAATTTGCTTGCTAGTAAATACTGGGTTTTTGGAAAAGGGTACGAGGCTCTTCTTCTTACTCTCCCCTGCGTTTAACCCCGGCCGTTGCGGGTAACGCTATTCTTGTCAGTTGTCCCCACTTTTTTCTATCCAGAGTACCTTCTGCCGTGGCTTTTACTTTTATGACGTCGGTTATGATGACGTCCCTCCACCTTTTCCTTGGGGCTCCTCGTGGTCGCTTGCCGGGTACTTCGAACTGTACCGCTTTCCTAATTGAAAGGTCTGACGACCTTCTCAGCACGTGCCCATGCCATCTTAGCCGTTGCTCCCTTAACTTCAGCTGGATCGGTGCTGTTTGCATGACGCCCTGACGTCCTCGTTCCTGATTATGTCGAGCCGCGTCCAGTCACATGCCCATCTCAGCATCCTCATTTCTGCGGAATGTAGCTGCTTCTCAAAATTCTTTGCTATGGGCCAGCACTCGCTGCCATAGAGCATTGCGGGTCTTATCACCGTTTGGTATTCCTTGCCCTTTAGAGTCCTGGAGCACCGTTGATAGCAGAGGATTCCTGTGGCCTCACTCCATTTCAGCCATGCGCGTTTATTCGGGCTTTCACGGCCTGATCTATCGTACCATCCTTGACTGTATCACTTCCCAGGTATCGGAAGTCCTGAACCCTTTCGATGCTTCCTCCATGGCGGTCCACGATAGACACCGGACAGTCTTCGGAGCTTAGGAATTTGGTCTTCTTCACGTTTACTCGTAAGCCGTTCTCTGCCAGCCTTGCCTGCCTTCTCTGCACCTTCTCCTGAAATTCTTCTTTGGTATCCGCTATCAGGGCAATGTCGTCAGCGTAGAGAATTGTCCTCAGTGGTCCCTTTCTGAGGTCTTTCACCATGTCACCCACGGTGAGAAGGAAAGGAACGGGCTTGGAGCTGAGCCCTGGTGTACCCCTACCGAGATCCCTATTTCCGCTGTCAGTCCTTGCGGGGTGCGTATGACAGCGTTAGCCCCAACGTACATGTCCTGTTTAAGGGAGACCAGGTGGTCTGGTATCTGTCGTTCTCGGAGCGCGTTCCAGATTACTGGCCGTAGCAGACGGTCGAAGACCTTTCCAAGGTTCAGGAAGGCTAGGTACCAGAGCTGACGCTTCTCGCGGTACTTTACCATCACTTGTCTAAGGATGAAGATGGTATCGGTGGTGGACCGCTCGGGCATGAACCCGAACTGCTCCTGAGAGATGGTGACGAGCTTCCTTAGCTGCAAGTCGATCAGCCGTTCGTATAGCTTCATGGTATGTGCTGTCAACTTTATTCCACGGTAGTTGGAGCACTCCACTGCGTCTCCCTTCTGCTCGAATATGGGAGCGATGGTAGTGGTCCTCCACGCATCCGGAATTTTCTCTCTGGCCGAGACCATGTTCAGGAAGCGTGTAAGCCACTCCACCCTATGCTCTCCAAGTGCCTTTCACGCCTCTACTGGTACTCATCTGGCCCTGCGGACCTATCCATTCTTCATTTTTCCAAGCACCTGGCTAACTTCTCCTGGTGTCCAAGGGAGGATGGGGCCAGCCGTAGCCTCCTTCTGTCGGCTTTCCTCACGAGGGAAGTCTTCGTTCAGAAGCCCATCGAAGTACTCCCGCCACCTCCTTTTGACCTCGGCTGCATCCTTAGGATGGTACCCTCGCTGTTCTTTACCGCCTTGACCACCCAGATGTCTCGGGGGGCTAGATGTATGGCTTTAGCCAGTCTGATGACGAACTTTTCTGCATTCTCTCCAGCCTTTCGTACAAGGCATCCATTTCTGTATTCTTCGCTTCGGCCACAGCTGCCTTAGCAGGACTCTTGCAGCGTTTGTAGGTGTCGAGGTGTTCTGGGCTCTTCGTTTTCTGCCACCGCTTGCATGCTTCCTTCTTCTGTTTCACTACCCTCTCGGCCTCCTCATTCCAGAATGAAGCTGCTTTCTCTCCTCTAAAGCCAGCTCGTGTCCCCAGCATTTCCTTCGCGCATCTCAGGAATCTCCTGTCTTGTTCCATGTCTCCTGAATCGGACCGTTAGGGTCTGGAAGACCTATATCCATCCTATCTTAGTAGCCTTCTTCTGAGATCATCCCTTTCGCGTTTGTGCAGCTTCCAATATCTGATTCTCCGTTCGATCTTGAGTCTTTTTCCTTAGGGAGCTCTATGGCGATGTCTGCTAGAGGCGATGCAGCACCTTAACTGCCCTTCACAGTTTTGAGGGCTGTTCTTCTCATGAGTATATAGTCGACTTCCGTTTGCTTCTCTCCACCGCTATAAGTGAGCTTTTACCCCTCTTTTTGCGAAGCACGTGCTGCAGGCCGCTTAGACGTAGGCCTTAGTCAGGTCCAGTATCCTTCCCCTCTTAGTGTTTCTTACGCCCAGCCCTTTGCCTCCGTGCACCATCTTTGGGCCCCTTCTAACTCTGCCGACGTGATCATTCAGATCACCTGCCGATGAGATAATCACATTACGGAACTGACTTGACGGCGTCGTCCAGGCACAGATAGAACCTGTCCTTCTCGTGCTCGGGATGGCCGGCTTGCGGTGTGTACACAGTTATTATAGTCCCGTACCCCATTTTCTGTATCCATTCTTACTGCCATGATTCGACCGCCGTTGTAGAAGAGTTTCACTTCTTCTCCAATTTCCCTTGCCTTGACGCCTTCCCGGCGTGTTTCCTGGAGACATAGGATTTGGATGTTTCGTCGACTCATTAAATCGGCAATCTCTCAAGGCTTCCCACTAAGTGATCCTACGTCCAGAGTCCCTATTCGATCAAACTTCTTCAGCCGAGATCGTTCATTTCTTGGTAGCCCTCGCATACTGACCACAGAACTCGGGCGGGGTTCTGCGCGCCACTTCCGGGTGACGTTGTAGCATTGAAACTGCTTCTTAAGCAACTTTCAGGCATATTGGAGTGACTAGTGTTCTCTATCAGCCAGCCTGTCAACCTGGCCTTACGCTGGTAACGTCACCATTTTCGCAATTCCTGCAAGGCATGGTTTTGTGCGCAGGAGGGGATAGAACACAGTGGTCTTGAATGCGCAGGCTTGAACTTAAACCTTTGGCCACTCGGCTATCCCTGCCGAGGCTAGGTGGCTCTATTCTCCACCAGTCCCTCATCCACCGTAGGATACTCCTTGATGTTCATGCCTATTTCCAATCGATGCGTGAGATGGTTCTAGTGCAACCCCCACCGTTCTCTTGTCTACCGATAGTAATTCATTCAGAGATAGGGCTGGTAAAACTCAATGCATTTCAAACTTCGAATATCCCTGAATATATTTAACAACCCATACGTATTTTATACTGACACATTACGACATGTTTTTTTCCCATAATAATATTTGGGGGATGATTGTGGCATCAAAAACAAGAAAGCGTCGGTTCAATTCAGTTAAACCAAGTTCGGGGTGATTTTATACATTTTGCTCCTCGTTCTATTAATTTATTGTGACGGTCACAATCAATGTACAAGAGAGTAAAAATCGACTGCTCTGGAAAATTTTTTCTTCATTAGGCTCATTAGTGATAATCGAGTCACGACAAAACAATTGCTTTATGATTCTGAGACGTTGCTAACAAGGGAAGGATACCAGGTGGCACCGGCCCTTTGTAACGAGACATGTTTCACCAAACGCGTTTCTGGATGGTGATCTCAAAGTAGATTTTAAAACCTGCAAAGCGATTCTCTGAACGAAGTTATGGAGGTTTTTCTGAATGAACGGCTACACGTTGAAACGTGGTTTTCATCACTGCGCGGTAGAAGGGAGGGCATCCATGGCTGCGGTGTGGCACAGATGACATGGAGGTGAGCGTTCGGACTTGCAATCGGCAGACCATAGATTAGGTCCTGGGCTCTGCACCTGTTTTGCATTTCATGGAATTCCTTACTTTGTGCTTGAGAAGCACTTTTATGATGATATATACGCATTTTAAGGTTCAAATTATGTATGGGTTGATGTACTATACCTGTCTTCAGTATTGCAGAAAACTCCGTGATCCAGCTTATTTATATGCAGACTCTCATAACGCACAAGTTAGGCGTCGTCGCGTAAAGCAATTACGATATTCGCGCTCAGGGGATCGATACCCCTCTATGCAAATTTTCAGCCGAATCGAGTGTTTGGTCCAACTTCGGATAACCGGGGTGCCGGAGGTCAAAGTGGTAGTTTTGGAATTTTCCCCTACAAAAAGTCCTACAACCTGAACAAAATACCCTCCACATACCTGTTACACTTGTCCATCGCATTAAACGTACGTAACAAGCGTCAAATAAGAGCATTTCTTCGGCAACGGTCAACTACTCCTCCTTTGTTCAATATGTTGCCACCCAAAAGCCATTGCCACTTTTCCGAAATTTGGTCAAATTCTCGAATTGGCTAAAAACTTGTCCCTTGGGGTAATTTGACTCCCTGAGCACGAAAATCACAATAGTATTGCAGATTTTGGGAACTGATTTGAAATCAGCATCCAGAAGCCCTTCTGATGATATATGTCTCGTTACAAATGGCCAGTGCCACCTGGTATCCTTCCCTTGTAAGCCCTATCGCTTGAGATCGCCCTTTACCTGTCCTTCTGGGGCTTGAATGAATTCGTTCATTCGTGTTAGATTGTCAGAGCCCCAGTATGGTGACTCTCTTGCGGTTTAGGTTTGGGACCAGGAACTCCCGTTGAATAGATTCACGCACTGAAGAGAAAGCAGCCTTATACATTGCCATTGCTTCAAGCTCTGTAGTCTCTGCTAGTCGTAGAGCCTATGAGCTGTTGATTTATTCTATAATTTACTTCCTTTCGTATTCGTAAGGTTTTTCATAGTTTTTGGTGCGTGTGTGGTGGTGTACCTTCGCTTGCATAAACAAATAAACAAATTAACAATCGTTAGGTTGTCCCGAAAGTTATCAGTGCTTTGTGTTACTGTTTTTGTACATTCATTGCTGATCAAAAACTTATTCTCCCATGCGTCTCAGTAGAACATTCTGAAGAGAATTTTTGGCACTACCTGGTGTTATTGCCGTTTCACCGTTGTTCGACTAACCCCCTCTTCCCAAGGCTTCTCGAAGCATGTCAAGAGAGCAACTTTGAGCGATATTTTCTTAAGCTGGTGAATGGGGGGGGGGGGACATAAAGCGTCAAGATCGCGAATTACCGCTCGCTGCAAATTTCGGGCTTGGACGCAACTATTGCGCGTCCGTCATACTTTGCGCTATTCAAGGCACACTTGTTTGCTTCACTCTATTGTGGATTACACACTTTGATGTTAGCCTCCTTATCTATTAGATCTTTCGGGGCCGTCTTTCCCATGTTTTGGCAATACTCACGACCTGCAGCTGTTTTGGCTCCAGTACATGGTTATACCATTTTTTAACCCTGCTAAATAGAAAACCCAAATACATAGAATATAAAGTAGAACTGAACGAACAGTGCCGCATATCATCGGCTCAACATTCACTTACAAAGAAAGAAGAGGTAGAGCACGGTGAAGCCACGGTAAAGCAATGAAATAAATGAGGAAAGCGGATGGTACGAATCAGCAAAGTGGAGTTATCACACCTCAGTGCGAAACCGCGTCGCGAGTACCGTACCCCGTATGGCGACTAATTGGGTCAATCCGCAGTCGAGATTGCTCGACAAACAGGTGTGGGGGCCCAACAGTGTTGGAGAAAGCACCGTGCGACAATGCTAAATCAAATTCCGTTCTGGAGATTTCAAACTCGGAGATGAACCTCGTAGCGGTCGACCTCAAGCAATACCTGCTGAGAATCTGAAGGCGTTTATGGAGGCTGACCCATCCCAAATAAATCGAGAGATTGGAGAATAGCTAGGCCTTGGCAAATGCGCTGTTACGGATGGCTACAACGCATCAAGAAGTGGTAAAAAACTCGACAAGTGTGTGTCCCACTATTTGAGTGCCCGGCAGAAATTGAGACGTCTCGAGGTCTCTCCTACTGTTTTGCGCAAAAGGAATCGATTTTGGACCGAATCGTCCTGTGATGAGAAGCGGATCACGTATGATAATAGGAGACGTTCCGTAGAGTGACTGGATGCCGATAAATCACCAAGGCAATTCCTGAAGCCTAATCCTCTCGAAAAAAGATTTTGGTCATTGTATGGTAGTCATCAGCTGGTGTGATCCACTAGAACTTTTTGCCACCAGGCCAAACCAACATAGCAGAGTTCCACTCTCAAAAAATCGACGAAATGCACGAAATTTGCGTCAGCTGCAGCTAGGATTTGTTAATAGGAAGGGGCTGATTCTTTTTCATGACAACGCCCGCCTACACGTTTCACACATCACTATCCATAAATTGAACTAATCGGGGGTTGAAGTTCTATCGCGCCCGTCATCCGTCATGATATCCAGACATTTCACCGACCGAGTATCACCTTTTCAAACATTTTCAGAGCTTCCTTGCTGAGAAATACTTCGTCATTAAGAGCCAGGCAGAAAAAGCCTTCGTAGCTTCGTAGGATTCCCGACTATCCAGTTCCCTTTTTGACGGGATTTATCGACTGATGTCACATTTGCAAAAGCGTGCTGATTCGAACAGTGCTTACTTCAACTAAATCTGATGAGCATTGAGGAAGTTATGATCGATTAAAGTGAAGGACTCAGAACGCTGACTTTTTGGAACTTCAGGGTGAATTGGTTTCTTCACGTTGCTTAAATTTCTCCGTGTGGTCCTGATACGATGCTAGAATCGCTGGGGAAGATAAAGCGCTTGGTAGTTTAGCGCCTTGAATGTTAACCTTGCATCACGTTCAGGCCTCCGAAGACGACGGTTCAGTCGAAACGTTAGGTCGTCACAATAAATGTTCCTCCAATCAACTTTGAAAAGCACAAATTAATCAAACAACTCACAATTGTGATTCTCTATCCTCCAGGATTTCAGAAAGCTGTTGACACCTGGCCTGATCCAGGAGGAAGAGCTCTGAAAATTAAAAAGCCGTATGGATGTGAAGAACAGAGTTTTTATGTCCTATCCTAATTAATCCTAATAGGCCTGTGGTGATAGGATGTGTGTACTTATCAAGAATTTTCGCACGGCCACAAGCGCCTCGGCGAGAGCGAGTACCAGTGGCAGGACATGACAGCCTTCAAGAGAGGCAGTATGGCATAGGTGTAGGAGGCAGGTTGGCATGGGTGGAAGTGCAGAGGTGACGCCACCACGATGTGCTGGGCTCCCAAGGGCAATCTATTCGGCAATTCGTACCGATGGCAACTGTGATTTTCTGTCATAAGTGCACACACCCGTTGTGATACAGTGGAGGAAAGAAAGAAGTGATGCGATACAAAGAACTGAGATGAGTGATGAAAAATTCAAGCGTGAAATATAGTCAGGTACTAGAAGTAAAAAGGAAGTTTGTGAACACATAAAAACCAGAGAAATGAGCTCCAAGACAGCTTTCAGGGTGAATGGTACCAATAAATACGCAACACTCAAAGTGATGAACTAATAATGGTATTCACTTTAGCAACAATGTGAACAGTGAAATAATTCTCTTTGAAAAAGGAAGGAGGTGAGTGTAGCACTGAGACGGAAGAAAATGAGCACCTCTCCAGCGCGTCTGCACTTTCCATAGAAACAACCTCCACTAACACAATTCTAAGTGCACTAGAGTGATAAAGCTGTTCAGGTTCCGTCTTCCATTGCCTTCCACACCGAGCACAGCTGATAGTGGCAAAGGCCTGGTTTTTAGTTGTTTGATTCACTCCATTTGCTAAGAAAAATATGAGTCAGCGGTGGTGACAACATGAAAACTTTGAAGTCTGACATCCGATGGTGAAAATCTGTCACATGTGATAGGTCTATCAAAAGCTATCTATTAAAAAATCATCACTTCAGCAGAAGTCATTTCATCACGTGGGTAACAGTCATGAAAAGAAGGGCTTCGGGGCGTAAACACTCGTGAATGTGCACCTTAGCGATTTGAATTGTTGTTTCAAGGGTGAATTGGATTACTAAAAAGAAAAGTAGTGGGTGAAAATGTTTTTGTGTCTTAAAGATTCTTAGAGCGCAGTTGTGTCTTGCAAAACGAAATCGCATGATTGTGGAATCACAGGATTGCATTTGCCGTGAAGTATGGGACACGCGACGCAGTCTGCAGCGTCTGGTTCAGCATTCCACTTTTCATGTTTTCCTCCGCACCCATTGCTCGGTAACCCTATGGTGACCTAAAGACAAAGTGCACCCATGCGCAAGCATGGAACGTGAATCATTTCGTGTTGATCAGTGTTTCTAGGAAACGCCACGCATCCTTCTCACTGCCAACACAATAGGTTGCGGGCCAGACGATGCCCGAGGGGTGAGGCTACTTACGCCAATAAACCGCGTAGCCGTCCGCGGCGGGCGGCGCGGCGGGCGCGAGTGCAAGTGGCAGGGCATGGCAGCCTTCAAGCGAGGCAGTGTGGCATGCGTGGAGGAGGCAGGGCGGCATGGGTGGAAGCGCAGAAGTGACGCAGCCACGCTCTGCCGGGCTCCTTAGAGCAATCGATTCGCAAGTCGTACCGGTGGCGCCGCGAGTGCGACGGCGCTGAAGCGATTTTCTGGAGTAAGTAGCCTCACCCATGTCCAAGCCACTGCTTCTTCCTTCAAACGATCCTGAACCAATCGCCGACCCTGAAGGATTGACGGCTCGGTTGAGCTGAGCGTACACAATCAAGCATTTGATCGCAGACCAGTCTAGTGGGAGCGGCGCCCTTCCTACTGCAACGCCTTTGTCTACTGCAACTTGTGCCGGTATTGCATAACTTTTCTATAACTTTTCAAAGACAGTGGTAGGAATATTTAGGGCCGAATTTCGAAGTATTACCTAATACAAATATTCAAGTGCTTAATAATACTATTAGGTTGTTCGGAAAGAAATGCGCGTTGAATTTGTCCATTTTCCTCTCCTACCATAAAAGATTTTTCAAAACAGTTCAATCTATTATGAAGAGATTTTTATTGTGCATCTTTTCATATATCTTTGTCTATGTCTACTTGGTTTTTTTCAAAGAAAAAAAAGTTTCAACCACTTGAGGCCGATTTCCATGTTCTTCGTCATCCAAGCTTTCATTACCGTTTTTTGAACGCTGGAACTTTGCCCGACACTTTATTCAGCCAAATCTTTCTGCAAACATTATACGCATGGTGACAAATATTTACCGCTTATTGCATTGAATCTTGCATTTTTTTGAAATTTTTTTTCAAAATTTTGAAAAAAATTGAAATTCTTTTTTGAATTTTTTCTTCGAAAAAAAAGTAGATATACACAAAAAAATTCAAAAGATGCGCAATAAAATTCTCTTTCTAACAGACAAAACTGTTTTGCAAAATCTTCTGTAGTAGAAGAGAAATAGATGGACAAAAAAAAAACGCGCATTTCTTTCCGAACAACCTAACATAAAGAGTAAAGAACGGAACGGTAAAACCTGAAAAATAAGAGCCCTCCCCATGTTGATTTCAAAAGGAGGGGTGTTCTGTCAGCGGAAGGAACGAAACGTGTCAGAAAAAGTGGCAGCTGTTGAAGCAGGGTCAAGCCTCCGTTGAGGAATCCTCAACAGAGGGGGTCGTATTTGGTCCGCTAGGAGGGGGGGGGGGTCGTAATTGTCGAGGTAGGCAGTGATCAGCAGAATTTCTCAGGCTAAGGGTCTAAAGTGTAAAGGGAGAAGTGATCAAATTGACTAAATGGGTTTACCCAAAACTAGTTTAACTTAATCATCATGGAAACCTCGTGCATGGCGCAATTCACAACGAAACCGGCCAGTACCAATAACTCTTTTGTTGGTCCGCTGACACCGAAACCACGTACAGGGACACCTCCGGAATTCACCGATAAGTCGTGGGAAGCGATATCTATCAGCGGGTACCACCGTGGATGGACACTCCCAAAACAATGGGATGAAAGCGGAAAATTAGCTGATATGGACTTCTTCCATATCTTACTACGATCGCAAGTACGTAATCTAGTGTTGGCGGCCACTATGCGGACCGGAGAAACGTTTGTATTCATTGAGAATGTGGATGAAGTCCCCATGCATGGCGCATCCCACGGAAAAACTGACCGACGCTTCTCGCCTTCCCACTAGGCCTCCGAGAGCGAAGGATGCATACTGGAAAAATTTCAGCAACAATGAATCGATTTTAGGGAAGATTCGTGGGAAGATCTCGCAAATTCGACGAAAAAAAAGGTCCCCTCAACTAGCTTTTCTGAATTTTTCTTGCTTCGTTTCAGAGGTGTGGCATAGCTCAGGTAGTCATTCGAAAGCAAAAACCTCGCAGACTCTGCTTCACCCAAACGAACTCATATAGTTAAGTTTGAAGGAAGTTATGGTCATTTGAAGTAAAACACTCCGAAATTCCCCTCAACTGGCCCTCAACTGGCTTCCCTCAAAATAACTTGCTTCCTTTCAGAGATATGGCATAGCTCAGGTAGTCATTCGAAAGCAAAAACCTCGCAGACTCTGCTTCACCCAAACGAACTCATGTAGTTAAGTTTGAAGGAAGTTACGGTCATTTGAAGTGAAACGCTCCGAAATTCTCCTCAACTAACCCTCAACTGGAAACCCATATCGAGAACTAAGCAATCATAAGGGAAAGCAAGTAGTCAATAGATAGGTCTAAGGAAGTTATTGGGAAAACAGGTCACAGCTGCTCGAAAGATGGGCTCTAGGTAAAGTTTGAAGTGTTTTAATAATGTCGGAATTTAGTATGGGGTGATAATAAGATAACGCGCTCCAACGCGACCGCTTCGCACGTCGCCCGTCGCCTGAAACGAAACTTCGAAGGTAACTGTCTTTTGTTTTTGTTTTTTTGATCGAGAGCCCCTTCTGGATCATTTCTAGACTTGTCCAGTTCTCGTGCCTTCATTATTACTGATTCAGTTTTTATTCAATCACATCCCATTGATGGACATGAGTCAATGTGTGTCCATCCCTACTATATATAAAGCGCTAAGCCGTCTGTCCCTCCGTCTGTCACGAAATTCATATCTCGCGTCGCAGTAGAGCTGGGACTCTGATTTTTTAAAGTGATATAGGGGGTGGTAAGGGGACATCAGTGGTGAGGGAACGGAAGTGATAACAACTGATAAGGGCTGATAAGGAGCCTTGAAAGGGGAATGGCGAGAAATTGATATCTCGCGTCACAGCAAAGCTGGGACTCTGAATTTTCAAAGTGATATAGGAGGTGGGAAGGGGACATCAGCGGTGATGGAACGGAAGTGATAGCAACTGATAAGGGCTGATAAGGAGAAAGGCGAATGGCGAGAAATTGATATCTCGCGTCACAGCAAAGCTGGGACTCTGAATTTTCAAAGTGATATAGGAGGTGGGAAGGGGACATCAGCGGTGAGGGAACGGAAGTGATAGCAACTGATAAGGGCTGATAAGGAGAAAGGCGAATGGCGAGAAATTGATATCTCGCGTCGCAGCAAAGCTGGGACTCTGAATTTTCAAAGTGATATAGGAGGTGGGAAGGGGACATCAGCGGTGAGGGAACGGAAGTGATAGCAACTGATAAGGGCTGATAAGGAGAAAGGCGAATGGCGAGAAATTGATATCTCGCGTCGCAGAAAAGCTGAGACTCTCAACTCAGCTTTATTATCACGCCATCTTCTCTGCTTTTTTCCAATTCAGTAGCTCAGCTGAAAGCAGAGGAATTTCCACGTAATTCCATACACAACTGTGGTCGTGCCGATCAAAACCATTTTGCACAATATCGCCATGGATGGCGCGCAGTAGTGTGCGCCCGCCAACTGGTAATATAATAGTTTGTAGAATGCTTTTTCGAGTATATGCATGGGAAGCTCATCTGGTGCTGTCACAATGAGGGGGGGGAGGAGGGGGCATCCCTCTGGACATTATTTTTACCTAAGCCAGGAAGGGGGGGGGGTCGTATTGGGGGCTCCTTTTTGGGGGGGGGGTCGTATTTTTTGAAAATTTCCCTCAACTGGACGCTTGACCCTATGTTGAAGATGACGGCCTTATAAAGCCCGAGGGCGGCTCCCTTAATCGGATATTTCGCCACATATATGTAGTGTTCCCTTCCCAGACCAGCACTTCTCATTCTGATGAGTAACTTCAGAGGCTATCATAAAAGACAGCATTAGGGGTAATGTGGTAATGGAGAAATCCCTACAGGAAGCCACTCACATGGTAGTACTGGGCCTAAGAAGGCTATCTGTGGCGAAATCCCGGTGAAAAAGCGCCCCTCCGAGCTGTAGAAACGCCGCAAAACGCCGCACCCACCTCCCGATGACGTAATCCCCGATTGTCTGGGGTGGGAGCGGCCAAGGAGATGCGGCAGGATCGCAGGTTTTGCGGCGCGCTTTCGCAGTTTTAGCTTGAAGCTCACTCCAAAAAGTGGATGCTGTCGTATTTCCAAACATTCCCTTTTGTTTACCTAGCAACATGCCAATGGAAAACTAGATCAGACTACCCGCGTCTTTTTGGACAGGTCGTCCGCGTCGAGAATCAACAGTGGGTAGGTAGTCCTATTTCTTGGGTGTTTGGCCGTTTCCATCCGTTTTTTCTCCACTGTCCTGTTACTAGGCATCCCGACTTTCATATGCTCTACTTCTTTTACTTTTCGTCCGAATTCCCCTAATGCTGCCTTTAACCACATTTTCTCTACCGCTGTCTTTGAATGGGCTATCCATTGCTGCATGGCATTGCTGCCTCTTGTTACAGGTGCGACCTCAAACGTCATTGTTAACCTTTCTGACTGACAAGTCCACTGCCAAAATCAAAGAACAAATAACCCGAGAAATGAGATCCCACAGATGTGCATGGGACATGCGACGCGGTCTGCAGTGTCGCCTGCCTCATGAGTATTTGTGAAACCTCATTTCTCGGGTTTTGAGCAATTTTATGGGAATTTTTCTCTCTGCTGCCGCTGCATAGCAACTGTTCGATTTCTGAACAGAGAGAAGGCAAATGGTGTATATGGTGTGAGTTTGAAACTTCCTAGGGGAGGAAGAAGTAGTTCATCGAGTGTATCGAATAGTTTCTATGCTGTGGTAGTAGAGAAAAGAATCACTATAAAATTTAGATGCTATAGCACATGCAAAATTGCAAGAATTGCAAGTGTTCATGCTTTTTGCATTCGAATGGAGGCTAAGCACTCACCAATGTCCCACTGCTCACTAGTGAGGTAGCAGGTACAGTTTGCAACGATTGCAGTCCGTTTGCAGCTCGGGTGAAGATTAATTACGTACTGATACAATGATGCGGGGCAGAATCTCAAAAACCACACCACAAGGAGAACACAAGGAGTTTCTCCTTGTTCACAAGTGCTACATGAGCAGCGGGTGCAACGACGAACAGGGAAGAATGAAATACGCTCGATCAAGTTTAGTTAAAAGGAAAGCGATGTAAACTGAATGAGACGCACCACAGGCCAAAGGTTTGCAAATTCTTTACGTAGGTACAGCGTAGTGAGAATAAGCTCGAAGAACAAAGCTACAGCTCCATCTGTGATTCAGCACTATCCAGATTTCCGGCACTATTCAACTATCACTACCCCACATACCACGAGTCGATAAAAAAAAGATTTCGCTGAAACTTCGCCCAGGGGCTTATCTGGGGTGCTGATCACGAATATAACATCCGCTTTTGGCGTTTGCGCCAATTTGGTGCAATTGCACCATGTTGGTGTAGAACAAGTTTTCATCAAAATCGCTGGAACCTTGCCCAGGGAGTTTTTTGAGAAAGGAGGATGTTATCTTCGTGATCATCATCCCAAATAACCTCCGTGGGCAAAGTTAGCGATTTTGGTGAAAACTAGTAGTTGCACCACGGTGCAATTGCACCATATTGGCGCAAACGTCAGAAACGGATGTATTGGGTTGAGGAATAAGTCCCCGCCGTTTTTTTTAAATCCCTTTTTTCACATTGTCCTTCATACGACAGAACTTACATATGTTTTCGATAGAGCTTTTTCTGCTCTATGAAACGCTACTATTTGTTTTTCGATTTCCTCGACTACCTAATATTTACCAGCTTTGGAAATGAACTAACCTTAAGGCAAAAAATTGGCGTTTGCGCACCTCATTTTTCTCGTCTGTCATCGAGATTAAAAATCAAGTGTTTATGTGCTTTCGATAGAGCTTTTTCAGCTCTACGGAATGGTGCTTTTTTTATCTGAATAGCTTAACTTTTCGCTGTTTTTAGGACTCACAAATGCGGGTACTCACAAAAAGGTGCACTTTCGTCATCTTCTCTTCCTCGCCTACCATCGAAATTGGAGAGGATGTGCATGTATGTATTCGATAGAGCTTCTTTCGCTCTACAAGATGATACCACTCTTCTTCTGTATCCTCTAATATTTTAGCATGTAGGAGTAAGTTTCCACGTGTTTTTCAAATATAAATTGCGTGATGAAAATGAATTTTTTGACAGGGTGATTTGAATCATTCGATAGAGCTCTTTTCGCTCTACAAGGTAATGCTTACAGTTTTTGTGCGAGTTAATTTTTGCCATTTTTTAGGTCATTTAAAAGTCGACGAAATCGAGCATTTTCGACCCCATGTGACAAAAATGCTCGACTTCACCGGCTTTTAAATGATCTAAAAAACGAAAAAAATCTATCTGAAAAGAAACTGTAATCACTTTCTTGTAGAGCAAAAAGAGCTCTATCTAACGATACAAAACATCCTGTAAGAAAAATTCATTTTCATCACGCAATTTATATTTGAAGAACACGTTGAAACTTACTCCTACATGCTAAAATATGAGAGGATACAGAAGAAGAGTGGTATCATCTCGTAGAGCAAAAGAAGCTCTATCGAATACATACATGCACATCCTCTCCAATTTCGATGGTAGGCGACAAAGAGAAGATGACTAAAGTGCACCTTTTTGTGAGTACCGCATTTGTGAGTCTTAAAAACAGCGGAAAGTTAAGCTATTCAGATAAAAAGTAGCACCATTCTGTAGAGCTAAAAAAGCTCTATCGAAAGCATATAAACATTTGATTTTTAATCTCGATCTAAGATGAGAAAAATGAGGTGCGCAAGTGCCAATTTTTTGCCTTCAGGTTATTTCATTTCCAAAGCTATTAAATATTAATGTTCGACGAAATCAAAAAAACAGATAGTAGCGTTTCGTAGAGCAGAAAAAGCTCTATCGACAACATATAAGTTTTGTCGAAAGATGAAGGGAACAATGTGAAAAACGGAATTAAAAAACGGCGGGATTTTAATATTCAACCCAATAATATTCGTGATCAGCACCCCAAATAAGCCCCCGAGCTTATTTCAGCTAAATTTTCTTTCGACCATCCCGCGGTATCTGGGATAGTGATAGTTGAATAACCTGGGGTAGTGATAGTTGAATAGTGCCAAGATTTCTTTATCTTGGGACCGCATACCATGATGTATGCGAATCTTCGAAAAATGCCGCACTGAACGAACACGAGCCCTATGCCGTGTTTGTTAAATAGAGGTGAATGAAATTCTCAAAAACGCTTAATTTATATTAGTTAATCAGTTTAGATTGCTACTTGTTATAATAAGTGAAATTTGTGAGTTGAACATCTATATCTTACCAAAAAACGAACAGTATCACTAGTAATAGGATTGCTAAAAGAAGGCTACGCAACTTACGGCGGGGCTTCCTCCTGATAATACACTACGAGCGGGTGGATTACCTACAGGTCTAAAAAATTTGACGGAAATGCATAGTTGAAGAGCCACACTTCT
Organism: Trichostrongylus colubriformis; assembly: GCA_963978905.1. Lineage (NCBI taxonomy): Eukaryota > Metazoa > Nematoda > Chromadorea > Rhabditida > Trichostrongylidae > Trichostrongylus > Trichostrongylus colubriformis. The sequence goes on along the minus strand of OZ022258.1, from coordinate 15,414,285 downwards.
TACCATTACCCTCCATTTACAAGCACGAAAATTGAGTTGATCTGTGTTTTATAAAAAGGTACAGGTTGCCTTGTACGTTAACATAAACAACAGGAATCTAACTTTGCTTTGGCAGATAATATGAAAAGGTGGGAAATAGTGAGATGTTCGAATTTCTGCCGCACAGCATTCACAATTGTTACCTGCCCGAAATTCAGATTGTGTAGCGATTCGAAGATTTTGCTCACCCAATCCATGGGACGAGTGTAGTCCTTCTACGTATAGCCAGTTCAACCACGTCCCCCCCCATGCCCGATCCTCTAGTCGACCGTCCCCAAGTGCTCACAACCGTTCGCAAAGCATGGCTTCCGAACGACTTGTTTTCAACAGAATTCCAGTTTTTCGCACGGTTCGCCTGAATCTTATTAGAATCGTGGTGGCATTTTGTTGTGTCTGACCTTAACAACGCCTTGTAGAAGTTATGAGCATGATGTAAAATGTTCCTCATCACAAGGCTCAGAAATCGTTGGTTGGCAATAGTTTGGTAGCTTGGCCTATAGTCAATAGTTTGGCCTGATATTCGATTTCCCCCGGTAGGTGCACCGTGTCAGTACTCCTCTTTCGTTCAGCTCAATAGGTAATAGATTGTTACGTACCGAGTGCATGGAATTCGGGCAGAAAATGAGCGTTGCGGCGCCCGACACGCCACCCGACTGTGCTATCTATGCGCACAGTACTGGATGAGTCCTGAAGCGATGACGTTGCTCTACGCCTTGGTGTAATTGCTTCAGCACTCAGCTACTGGCTCCTATCTGCACGATATCGTCGCGCACCAGACACCGCCACGCAAAATGCCCTTGCCAACGGCACACACCCATTACGCAATGCGCGGCAGTCTTACGCATTCAAAAAGTAGCAAAGAGTTCAATAGCTCCTGTTCCACCCGGGTGTATACCCTACTTCAGGATGCCGTCTCAGAACGATTACAACGTAATGCAAGGGGTGCGATACACAGTTGAGATACGAGCCACAGGGACGCAGGCTATGTAAGTGCTTCCGCTGTAACGAAAAGGCATCCAGCGGGATTGGCTATTTATTCTCCCAGGAGCTCTAGCTCCCTAACCACTAGCTGTTGTCTCGCGATGATGATGTGGCGTGTTATCAACAGAGCGATCCATCTGTTTGCAGAAAGACGCTGAACATCTTAGTTATTGATAGGTATGACTCAAAAATCGTGAATGACAGAACATCTCGAAGAAGTCCAAGACTGACTAAGCCAGGTTTATTACACATGCACTGTGAGTGGAATCACGTATGATCACGTTTTGCAGTTCCCTTATCTTCCATGTGTCACCTGTCATTGTAGGCACTGAGTTACATAGTGATGCAGAAGGGTGAAATTTTCTGGGAATTTTTGCTGAATATCAAAAAACGCCGTTTTGCGCAGATTTCATTACCTTCCATCAAATGGAGTTCAGCCTACCGAATTGAGGGCGAGAAGGGTACTCTTTGTGATCAACCACTTCATTATAGACCATCGAATAGCGCTCAGCTGGACCAGCCTTTCCTGACCTTTTGCTATTCACCTATTTACCCTACTCACTTCCTTGGTGGAGTGTCTCAATGTTTCCATTGCATTGCCATAGCACCCTTCTCAACCTCATCAGTGAAAGGAGCTGGCGGGCAGCCAAAACACTTGAATGTGCTATCGAGCTTAATCTAAAGGCTAATGAGTAGGCTACTCCTACGACAAGATAGCGGGTAGTAGCGCTGAAGCAATTTCGAGAACAGTGACATACAAGTATTATGAAAGCACAAATAAAGACCTGAAATTATCTGTTGGTCATTATTTACTCTCTTATCCCAGCTCCAGTGCAATTGACAAACTAATAGATATACATTAGGAAGCGTGGTGGAATCATCCCTCGGACTAAAGGAATCTGTCCATGGTAGTGTGGCGTTTCTAGTGTTCTAGTTTAGTGGTTGGTAAACACAATAGGCACTGCTGAAAATGTCAGATTGAATATGACCATCCCCCATTCCACCTCCTTGTTACACCATTCCCAACGTCATCAGTGAGGAAAGCTCGTGGGGTGGACCATCTTGTTTGCGCCGATGGTCAAGCTTTGGCTGATGGCGCCATGGCTATGACAAGAAGTGCGAGGGCGATCTGGTCAAAAAACATTAATTAGCGATAGCTTTATCCTATATCCCTCCATGAACAACGAGGATACCACTGGGAGCATCGTTGGAGGGATAAAGGTTTCTTGCTCTCCGAAGCCTCAGTCTACTAATCTATAAAGTATGCTCCTTGAGCATATCCGTCCAGAATGCTGAATTGTTAACGATAATTCAAACCGCTGCATAATGATACAGAGCTTAACAGCTGTTTTGGCTGTTGCTGGCGGTCGCTATCCATCCAGGTGCCAAGCCGCTTTGGTTTTCGATGGGCCGCTAATTACCACTCTAGGAAGAAGTCGGGCAGCATCAGCATGGGAACAAAGCCACAGCAACAAGTCGTATCCTTCATCGCGATCCATTGGTATTCTGGAATGTGTTCTCATATACTTGAATGTCACGACTGCCTTCGCGGCTTTCCTCACAATTTCTCCCCACATTACCACTTTCCTGCTGCACGGCACTTCATCGATCCACAATCGGTTGCTGTTCACAGTGACCTATAACAAGCCTTTCTCTAATTCCGTATGTTTTAGTAATGAGCTTTGGGTGCTATGCTATGAAGGTGGCAACATGCAACTGCCTAAGCTAGGTGTCAGTAACCTATACCTTACATGCACCTTGCCCACCCTTTGCTCTGCTATTGAGTCGGCAATCATATATCACTTATGCTACCCCAAGGCATATAACGCTGAAAAACTTTATGGGAAGGGAGCCACTAATGTGCTCGACAAATCGTCAGAGAACCCCAGTTTCGATCGACGGGCATTCGATGTTCGAATACAATTTGGAGTAGCTCATTTTGAATTGGGGCTCTTTCCCGCTTGAGATTCTTAGCACCCTCCCCCGGTCTCTACAGGGAACGTGAATAGGAAAGGCATGCACTGCGATTACAGTGAATTACCGCACCCATTCATTGGCATTCAGTTCAACTAATGGCTGCGCTACGGACTGACCCCAATCCATATGTGTTTTCTCACGAAAGTTGTTTCATAGGTCTAGCGCCTAAAAAAGGATATAGAATAACCGAAACATCACAAATATGATATGATACACACGGCGAGTGCCAAACTGAATTTTGCAAAACTTTATTTTGATTTTTGAATTGGTGAGCAGGGCATCTTGTGCTTGTTTTTAAGGATTGAGATAAAGTTTTGACGATGACCGATCCCTTGTCAGGATGCGCAGGCATTGTAGATGCACTCATGCGGGATTTGATATAGCACCATACTATTGGGAGTGCGCCCTACCTAACACTTCATCACCTCTCCGTCCACGTGGCTATGACCATACGTATATGTATATATTAGGAACCTAAACTGTGTTCAGCTTATGCCGTGGAATCTTCGCGCTGCGTTACATTGACAGTCAGTGGTTGAAGATGACCCCGTAAACGAGCTAAAGCCTTCTCATGCTGCTCTCGTCGAGCCCTTGTGTGTGAAGAGTCGGTTATGATGAAAAGGCGACTGATTGCCGGCCTTGGGAGGAGTGGTGACGATTGCTAAATGCCCGATTTGCAATGAATCTCCAGCACTCGCCCTATCAACACTTCAACGCTTCTCACATTTCATTCTTACTGTAGTCACAGTATGCTCTATCTACTAACTTGTCGAATGAATCTTACATTTTATTTTTGTTGTGAGAGTTTTAAGGGAAGCCATGCGAATTAAATTCAGATCTGCCTTAACTCCATCTCCATGGGATTCTCCCAACAGTTTTGCTTATGGAGACAAGTTGCATCAGACAGCACAAATATTAAGGCTATTTCCGACGACCCTATGCCAGTTCTTCATCAACTCACCCTCCTCTTCTCAACCTGTTAGAAGGCGATAACCATTGATGGGTGAGTCAGAGTAGCCCAGTGGACCCGTTTCGGGTTGATCGTTGGGCCAGTGGTGGTCCTCGTCTTCATTTGTCAAAGATTCAAAGAATGTATTAGGTTGATTCATAATAAATCGGACAAATGGTAGTGATGATTTCCAGAGATCATAACTCAGTAACGAATTAACGAAAATGGACGCGCGAGGTACCGTTGGAATGAGTATGAAAAGCTCTTCAAAGTACCGCAAAATAATCACTCCAAAGTATATTCATTCCGCCACAATGCCGCACGATTTCAAGCGGTCCAGAGACCACATCCGCAACGTCATACTATTTATATCGCTATCTGGCCAGGAACCCGCGGATATCGGCAGACGTCTGATAGAAGTTCACAAGGAGCATGCCCCGGCAGAAGTACACTGTAGTTGTAGCATTCGAAGTTTGCGTCAGGCGACTATTCCATCGAAGACGAAAACCGCGGTTGGTGGAGCGTACACGGCGTAGAGTACTGGGAGCTGCTCGATGAAGGTACCACAGTATCCGCCGACGTCTACGTTCGTCAATTACGAGAATTGAAGGCCAATGTCCAAAGTTCGCTACGGCGGCGGTCACATGTCTACTTCCAGCACGACAACGTGTCTACTTCCACAGACCGCACTTCGCAAGATCGACCAAGGCCGAGCTGCTGTCGTACAGTTGGACCGTACTTCTATACCCACCGTACTCCCCAGACCTGGCCCCTTCAGATTTCCACCTTTTCTCCCACAGCCAACGCCACCTGGACGGCCAAGACTTCAAAACTCGCGACGAGGTCAAGGCGGCACTCGGCAACTTCTTCGAGCTCCAGCTTCCGGCCTTCTGGAGCAAGGGCATCCATGATATGCCTATACCGTGGCAGAAGGTCATCGATAAAGATGGAGTATATTTCAAGTGAATCCCTGTTGTCGTAAAAAAGTTGTACGACAATGATTAAAATTGGTCAATTTGTCCGATTTATTATGAATCAACCTAATACAATATCACCTTCTAACATTAAAAACTTCAGAGACGATTCATAAGAATGAACATACCTCTTCCGTAGCATCACGGAATCATGCACGTAAATATTGTATAGCAAAGTCTTTCACGTGAACGCATAATAGTGTTTATCATTCGAGCATTTTGCACTTGTAAAATTAGATTCCTTAAATTTGGATGAAAAATAAGTGTATTACCCACCCTGAAGGAGTCTGGAAGGAAGCTATTTTTATAGGATTACTCTTGATTGCTTCATGTATGTGACCCTATAAAATACAAAAACCGTTTTGAAAAAGCTCACCATGACCTGATGGGCCTCCCTTGTAAGATTTGGGCAACATATACACTTGAGCAACGGACTTACCGGTCAGAGATCCCTCAGAGATGGTTATATGCGCAGCTTTCCCTATGGAACGCCCCTATTGTGATAGCACCATGCAAGTACTGTTCTTCCTAACACGAATGAGATTGATCACTTCAGCTTCACGAAAACTCGAGCAATGGATGCTGGCCCCTCAAGCAGTTATGAGCGACCGCTTTTTCTGCAGATCTCCTTCCAGTAACTGAACAGCAAGTCAAGTCTTCACCCAACCTTCATACTGAGTGAGGCCTAGCACTAACTAAACCCTACTTTTCCCAACATTTAAACAGCTTTCCTAAGATCAAAGTGTTCAAGAAGCAAGACAGCTCAGAATAGACTTTTCATAATTTCGTGGTGTACAAACGAGAGATGCTTTTTGAGAAAAGCGTGAGAAATCAAACGATGCTCATTTTGTGAGAATTTGCAATCTGAATGCGTTATGATCTCACGAAGTTAAAACTACGAAAACCGGTCGAAATTTTCTACACAACCTAAAAGTGCCTATCGGTAAAAGGAGTTGATTTCGAATAGTTCAGATTGAACTCAGCTTCGATGCAGACATTCGATCCTATCAGCAGCGAGGTTGATTATGGGCCATCCAAGCCGCTACGCCACCTTCAACTATGCGACACAAAATTTCTTCACTCTTTTCCTTCAACTTGCGATCGACAGCGGCTGCTCCGACTGCTCCTCAAGCTCCGCGATTAGGCCAATGAAAACTCAGTGCCTTGACGTTTGTAGAGTGATATTGGCTCTTACAAATACTTCACGAGTGAAGTACGGGCACTTAAACTAAACTTGATAAGTTCTCTTAATGTGAGTAACGTCGACACACTAGAGATACCAAATAAATAATTTTTATTCCCATCTCATCAGCTGCAAATTATTCTTCACAAACACGGTCATTTCTTTCCGAATATCTGCAGGAAAAATAGGAAGATATTAAGAATGTCGAGAAATATTTGCATAGCGGCAAATATGTATTCTTCTGGTGAAAGTTCGAATTTTCGTCCACCCATAATCAGCTGGAAATGAGAAGAATTCAATCACGCTTATTTTGTTAATCTTACAAGATTTTCTAAGAATATCCCGGTCTCAAATGATCTCTCCAATTCACAAATAAGGAGTACTTGTAAAAAAACTACATGGGGAGGTACCCACTTCGGCAACGCCGAGCTGCTGCCACCCGCTCTACTATTTATAACGCTTGATAGAACCATACCACAGTATCGTGATCGCGGCGAAAGTCCGTGGGATACTGTGTCGAGACTCGAATTTTGGCTCAGTGCCAAACAGCGACAAGATTATCTCACAGTAGTATGGTTCGGTCAAGCGTTTTGTGACTTTAGAGTGACTCGCAACAGTGATGGCGTTGCTTGCAGCAGTATGCCGTCGTGACAGCACTGCCGCATAGTATAGAAGCTGTCTTATATCTCAAATTCGAATAAAACAAGAGGCAACCAATAATCAGTGTATATCATGTGGCAGCAGCGGGTGTCTACCCTTATGTCAGGATGCCGCATCGCGACGTTCTCCGCGCGACATTGGCGCGCGAGTAGTCTGCCCTCGGTGGGAATCACGGGTAGTTGCACAAAAAGGGCGGTGACCGTATCGACGCCTATTCTTATTCGTTTTGCCGCATTTCGGGCTTGTTTTTGTATTGTTTTCTCTTAAATATGTATGAATTTAGCTCATTTTGGTGTTTCAGTGTTCACACTAGAAGTAGTATGGGGCCAAATAAAGTCTTCCCTCCCTAGGCTTAGGCTAAAGCGGATGAGACAGATACTTGAGCAGATGCTTTTTCATGAAGGAGAAGGGGATATGAATTTTAGTCCAAGCTTAGGGAGGGATGGAGCTTCGACAGACGTCGGTTAAAAGTTGCGTCTCCCTTCCTCCTCCTCCTCCCCCCGCTCCCGACTTTACTTGACCCGCAAGAAGCGCACTGATACAACTTGATACAACTCAAACAATACAAAATAATACAATAATACAATTAATTCAACTATAGCGCGACATAGTTGAATTATTTGTATTATTAATTCAACTGTAGCAAAAAAAAATTGCCGGATCCGGAGAGCAAAAATGACCGATATAGTAGGTAACACAACCTAGAAAATGGAATGACTGCATGCAAAACACTATCATCAACTAGAAGCAAATTGAAAACATGCAAGATGAACTAATTCATACGAATCCCGACTATTAAAATATAAACAATTCAAAAGCAAGTTCAATATCACGCCAAAGTGAACAAAAGTGGCGTCGATACAGTCGCCGCCCTTCGGTGCAATTACATGCGATTCCCACCGAAGGCAATGAACTCGTGCGAAAACGTCGTTCGCCGCTTTGTGCCGCGCGGCGTCCTAACATAAGGGTACACACCAGCAGCGACCATTAGCGCCTCAACTGATTAACTGCCCGGATCACTCCAGAAATCAGAATTTATAGCCTCGTTTCTTATATGGTGCGAACCGTGAACACGACGGTTACCCTTCTTTTTTCATAAGCATGGTTCGAAACCCAAAATGCCGAAACCATTTCTTTTGATGGCCAGAAACTTAGAGCTTGGTTTTTCTTAAGAATGTCATCCTTGAGAAAAAATTGAAAAATAATAAGCTAATACTAATAATCTTCAGCTTAAATTTACCTGGATATCGATCGCCAGATACAGCATCGAGAGAAGTGCACCCAAGGCAGCATACACCGTATACAAAAATGTGACATTGAACGCAAAGCAGGCGATAATCGACGTGATACCGAAGAACATCAACGTCGTGCCCATTATATAGGCAATACCGATCATACTGAAGATACTAGGGCACAGCATGGTGAATTAACAAATATATAAATAAATAGTGGTTCAGAAATCGAAACTGGTTTTTGGATAAGTGATTTTCATGGCTAAAGAAAGGATGTTTTGAAACTTTCTTCTCTAAACGAGCATTTGAGCTCAGAAAAAACGTGTAGGGAAAATCGCGTTTAAAAACGCACTTTTGAGGCACTATTGCGATTCTACGCGTTTCACCTCAAACTGCACGCTTCGGGCAGGGCGACGCCATTGTCATTTGATGTCGCGATGAGCGACATTTATTCCATTCATAAGAGGGTTAAACATCACATAGCAACAAACAAACAAGTTGAGCGGTGGATAAGGAGTGAGAAAAAAGTATGATTGTAATAAAAAACCCAATCAATTCACCAGACGTCTTTATAGGGTGTAGTTAACAAGCTGCAGACCACCGTAACCCATACCCTCGAGGAAGGTCGGCTCTTTATCGAATACCTAACACCTAGGCATCGCTGGTGTGTCAAATTGGTTGAGTGGTTAACATCGACATTCGCTCTATAACTGAATTTACATTTTTGACGTGTCTTACTATCCACCGTGTGAAGAATTCTATTCTCAACAGATTGCAGCGTGCATTTTTGTAGCCCCTGTCGTCCAGATTAGTAAAGTACCGGGAATTTTATGTTACTACAAGACGAATGTGGTGCCGGTCACACGATTCCATGTTTTGGGAGGCTAAATTAGTTCGATATCGGTTATACCTCTAGCATGTACGCGGTATCGGCACTAATAGTTGTTGCGTCAGACCAGCACAATACTAGAAGCAAAAAAGGTTGACCCAAGCTATCAAGCCTTTGGCATGCCTCCTGATTTCCACATAGCTGATCTTTGGATTACGTTTGAGGTAACGCCATTGCTCAAAGGCACCGGGAGGTGACAATTTTGGCCTACGGTAGGGCCTATCGTGGCGCTTGCAGGTCGTTAGATTGCAGACATTGCAGACACGGCACCTTGCTAAGACGTCGAATTCGATGGAATTTTTTATCTTTAACACTTTCTTCTTACCGTTTCGCTTCTTTTGGCACTCATTGTTTCACTTGATTGTCGCTGTTTGTTTGCTTCACATCATCATATATGAATGAAATACACTCTACGAGGCAACCGCAATCCCTATAGTTATCTTCTCGAGAAACTTGGGAAAATGATATGAGAGGGTGTGGCGCGTTATGACACACGACTTTGCTTAGGGTATACAAAGAAGCAGAGGCGGTGCCCCTCAGTGCGCGATCAATTCGCAAGTATTTGTCGTGCACGGTCATTCAGTTCGTGCAATGACACGAGATGGATGTCATGATGCACATCTGACGTGTCCGACAATGTCTGACAGTTTCATTTTTTCAACTACTACTGAGTAGAGTGTTACAAAACAACGATTACTTACTTAAACTTCTACGTGTTTAACTTAATATGTCTTGTCTTTCAATGGTCCGATTGAGTGCGAAAACTAGATCACAATTGTGCGCATGCATGATCTACGGCGATCCGCGGGAAGTGCACCCATATGAATATATCGACTCGCCGGCCCAAAAAGACAGTTTGAGTCTTGGTCATCTCATCCGCCGTGAGCACTTCGAGCAAGATCTCAATATCGGACACCTCCATCGGCGAAGACATATTCTGATACTGCTCATCAAGACTCGCTCCAGATCCAGGCTGCGAAGACAAGGGCGTCGCTCGGGGTCAGCATTAATGAAGGGCATTTTATACCCGTAATAAAGGATATATTATACATTTTGTTCACTACACAGAAAATAAACGCGTGGCAGCAGGAAGCTGCTTAGGCTAGTTTGAACAATCACTCAAAGTGCGGGTATATCTTTGAATTTGTTCAAACTCACGTTGTGAGATCTTTTTTTACAAACATAGCAAATACAATAATTGCAGCTGATGAGCATGTAGTCATACACAGAGCAAGCAGCACTGATTGAACATTATACGTTGACGTTGTCGCCATAACCATGTAGCCGGTGGCTAGTGTCTTAAATCGATAGTTGATTGATATTGATTGTGGAAACGAGAATAGCGGTAATAGCTCACGAATATGCCCAACATGATGAGATTGAGTGGATATGATCGGCGAACTGAGCTGCAGCATAACAGTACCAATGCAACAACGAAATAAACAACGCTGAAGTTGGGATAAATTATGGCATCTGTGACAAATGCCGCTCCGAATTGAGTTTCAAGTGCTTTTCGCACGTGTATTGCTCTTATAGTATGTTTCCAGATCGTATATGCACTATGGAAGAGGATAAAGCGTAAATAGTGATGTAGCGGGACATTTTGTGTGGAGGGCCGTAGTATGTGTCTAGCCGTTTGAGCTTTCTCAAATACACTTCCTTACTGGATTTGGTACTTTTAGAGTGTGTGAGAAAAACTTCCCAGCTCGAGAGAAGGGGACCATGTAAGTTCTAATGAGGGCATGATTGTGGTCCGGAGAGATGGCTAAAAGGAAAGATGCTTTACTTCTTCGCGTGTCCACCGTCTGATCTCTGACAATACAGACGAGACCCAGACTAATTATTTTATTGCTAGTGAAGACATCACTTGATTGATTTTGCTGACTTTTGCTCTCATCATCTCAAGGTATGCACAGGATATAAATTGATCGCGTGCATTCTCACTGAGTTCCGATCGGGTTGATAATTTGATCTGCGAATTGAATATTAGCGGTATATTGATCATGCCCACTTTCAGTCATGGTGTGCCTCAGCAGAAGTTGATAACTGATGAGCCCTGCGGCTTCTCGAGTGTTCGTTTTATGATTGCCCTGTTTGGGCCATAATCTCAAATGTTAGAATAAATGGGGTTGTGAGATACGCCACCAATAACCAATAAATGGGGTTGTGAGATACGCCACAAGCTGCAGATACTAGTACATGATAGAGCCTTATTGTAATGTAATGCCTCGTGGCTGCATACGAGATTCCACCGTTAGAGCGAGCCCTGGGTGGGCATTCCTTTCAAGATTCAATTTTCTATCGAAGGCACACCTCGCACACTTCGCGATGAACTGTAAGCGTTGTCGCTTCTCCCAGTGAAAATAAAGGTCTTGATTTACACGCCAGATAAAAAGCGAACGATAAGCTCAGGGAATGCCGAGAACGAGTTCCCTTGAATACAGTCCTCGTACGAGTACTACATCCTTGAATCGAAACTCTGCTTGGTGGTATCACCCGAATTTCAACGATATCACCTTTTGCGTCCTGCTACGTTGTCTTCATAAATGGAATTTCTGTCTTATCTTTGATGGTTCGCAAACATACTTCCCGAAGTAAACGCCACATTGGAATTCCGGTTCATTAACCGGGCGCAGTTCGGTTCTGTGAGTGCGGCTCGGTTGAGAACGAGCGCGGCTGTCGTTGCGAGGGTGCGCCGTAATGCCGTAAAGAGTGGCGGCCTGGACAACTACCCAAGGTTTTACCTGTCACGAGGAGGTAAGTACCTATTTTGATTACCGTGTGGTGTGCCTTCAACGTTGCTTCCGTAATTAAAATCACTGTCTCATCCTATTCTGGTACATGCACCACGAGCTCGGTCTATTTCGTGGTTGCCACCTCTGCTAGCAATCACATCGATGGTAAGCAGTACTTGTTTGGAGAGGGTGGACAGTGACTGATTCAGAGCTCTGATCTTTCTGGCTGTAAAGGAGGAAATGAAAGATAAACAAGGAGATACATGCGCTACAGCGCCTCTGCCTTTTCTGTGTTACCTCTGGAAATCTCAAGTCGGCAATTTGCCAGGGTTTTAGACTGTTGAGTACATTTGTCTGAAGGATAATCTTGATGTCTATAATACCTTCCTTGACTATTTTGGAATAATCACCGTGTGAGATGAAGAACGTTGATATTAGTAATTACCTATTTTATGTAGTCCTAACTCTACAACCAGACAGGGATTGAAGTTCTTAAATAAACAACTTACATTGATGAGAAGAAAAAGGCTGTGTTTTCTTGGGTCCAGACCATAAATGCAGGGGAAATGAATGGCACGGCACACATAACACTGACAATACCAAACTGAAATAAACAAATATGGCTTACCTACACAAGAGAACATGGTGCAGTGATTGGGAAGAGGTGAGACCAAGGAAAACGGCGTTGCCACCACAACTCTAATCAGCAAATGTTGTTTCGGACCGCGAGCCAACCGGATGATGCTCGAGTCTTCTCATGATGTAAGAACGTCAGCGACACGTGATGGATACCACCGCTAATGAAGTTAACAAACTACTGTTAGGTCTGTGCAGAATAAATGGCCAAAGCATAACTGGCCATAACTTCGCTCAGACACAAGTTTACTTGTTGAAATAAGAGCCATTCGAATCTACAGAATTTCGTCAATGATCTGTTGAAGAAAATATGTCACCATGATCAAATTCTGGATTGCTAGAATCAATAAAGTCAAGAATGGCATTTTTACCGTGCATAATTTTTCTGCCGCAGGTTTGCATCGGGAACCCGGAAAAAGTGGTAGTCCGTCAGGGATATGTCTGGGGAATAAGGGGGGGGGGGGGTGAGGGAGAGGCTCGATGCCTAACTGCATCATTTTTTTACTGGGTGCGCAAAACAACGCAAAACCCCACAGTTCGCAAGTCACCCGGCAGAAACTGATCGAGACTCTCCCTCACCCCCTTTCTTCCTCAGACCTATCTCTGACGAATTACCACTTTTTCCCGGTTCTCGATGCAAACCTGGGTCAGAAGGAGTTCGGCGAAACGATGCATGTTGAAAATGCCATCGTTGACTGCATTAATTTTCGCAATCCTGAATTTGATCATGATGGCATATTTTCTTTACCAGATCGTTGGCAAGATTGTGTAGATTCGAATGGTTTTTATTTCGACAAATAAAGTTGTGTCTGAGCGAAGTTATGGCGTTTTGAAAAAAGTGTTCCGTTTTGGCCATTTATTCTGCACAGACCTAATATTATGTACTATTCGGTCAAGTGCATACTATTGCACGCATAACACTGTGGAGTGGGAAGACGAGTACTTTGAGGTATTTTACCATGTGACACGCGCACTGTTGCACGCGCCCTCGGGGTCATTAGCGATGTCTCCAGCTGTCCGCTTCCAACCCTTCACACAGAAACCGTTGATTCGGCTAGCCACAGTGTGCAAAAATCTTTCCTCTGAGCTGTGATTCCGCCTATCTTGAAGGCAGCTCTATCCACTGATCGAGTTCACCTCGAGCGGCCTTCACCTTCTCCACGGTTTCTGCCCGTTCCATACCCGAGTTATAATTTTAGATTCTATTATAATTAATGGTCGCAGCAACAATTAATTGCTATCGCCCCATACAGTGACTTGTGAGGGCCAGCCGATGTACAAGTAATTTTTATCCTTTCTAGAGAGTGCGGCACTACTTCATTCTATCCCTCTGGACAGACAGGAAGTGCGATATGCTTGAGTTGGCATTGTACTTGATAATGGCACCATGCACCTGCACCAAACCTTGGTACACTGCTACTGTCCCTTTAAAAATCAGAGTAGAACTCACCATTATTGTGACCAAAATAAAGACTTTCGTAACAAATCGCGATCGTATTGATTGCTCACTAAAAAGTTAGTGTTTTTCAATGCATGAAAATATGAAATACAATATTAATAAGGAACTGGTACAAAAGTTTGAGGGTAAGAATTTCGAAATAGCAGGGGAATGAGAAGTTCTATTAGTAAGGATTCACCTGAATAACATGTTTTTATTGCTGGGTGGCATATCGACCGGAGGTACTTGGGACTGCTCCTTCTAGAAATTTCCTGTGAAAAATCATTCAGTTCCAATGTGTCATGTGAAAAGCGGATTTGCCTTGTTGTAGATGACTAGTTATGGTGACTGACAAAACAACGGAATAACGGAATAAAAAAGTAAAAAAAAATTGGAAATAAAAGTCAGGAAAGAAAAGGCAGAGTTCAGTTCTGATCAGGAAATGCAGGAGTTGTGCAGTGAGTGGGGGGAAGCGGAATGCTGTGAAGAGCACTCCAGCCAGCTATCCACCCAAAACCATCCCGTCCAGTTCCGAATCACTGCGATGTGGTTCTAATTCTGATGAATCGAAGGACGCCATGTAAAACATGTGATTATGATACTGCGATGATTGCTGTGCTCTTGGCGATTGGTGCAGGCTAGGGGAGGGAGAGGTGCAATTTCTGTGATGTCGCTTGAGCTCTTTCACACACTTAACAGGATAGCATTCTATATACAGTCGTCACCCTAGACAGTCTCAAACCGATTTCGTCTGGAGAAAGTGGAGAAAGGTGCCTCCTTAGGCATAGACCAATACGTCTTTCCCTCCGAATCTGGAAACTTTATTCAAGACTGATTCAGCCGATGCCTCTTCCGTCTATGTTCTAGCCGTTGATGTTAGAAACGAAGAGCACAGAGGGTACCCGACTCAAGAGATATCAAATCTTACGTAAACCATTGTGATTCCTCGAAGACCATCCAATGATAACACCCATTTAGCGATCAGTTTTGGATGTCGTTGTTATGTAGAAGTGGCAAATGTTGTTTTCGTCTTTATTGCAATGTGATGTTAAAGAGCGAGTATGCCAATACCTTCTATGTGAGCAGCCTTGGAGGAGGATGCAAGGTGAGTCAAGGTTGATTCTGCTGAGCCCTCTGTGCAAAGTACGATAGACTGTTGAGTTCACATCGAGTAACTTCCAGGAATCATGGGAATGATTCCCCTCGGAACCATTAGAACACTAACGATCCACATCCAGTGATAACGCTCCGGCGAGAGTAACTGTGGCTGATGATGCTAATCTCTCTGCTAATGCTTTGAGTTTGTCGGATCTGGGTCCGTCCCTCTCGCTTGCAAGATCAACTCAACTTAATGCGCTACGAGGAGCCGCAACGTAGACATCTCCAGCATGGATCTTTATGCGTACCATTCCGACGTAACCTCTGCAGAGGTGTTCAGCCATTACCCGACGTCGATGTTGATTTTCGACTGCTGTCAGCTAGTGGTCTAACTGTTTTCGATCAACACAGACGGCATCGAAACAAAAGCTCAACCTTCGAACAATAGCAAAGCCTCAGACCACTGCGTGAGATAATATATAATGGATGCATACGCATATCAGTCAAAGATAAAGGTGGCGCATTCGTTGGTATGCCAAAATCACTGGACCGTTCCATAACCAAATTCCACCTGCAGAACTCTACCATCTATCAACTCTTAACCAAGAAAGGGTTCTGTCATAGTGCATGCGGCTCAACCATTTATGGCTGTACGCAGAAAAATCTGCCGGGCTTGACGGAGGTTGATCAACATTTCAACTGGAAGCCGAACCGTCCAGTATTTTAATGCCTTTTAAAGACCCATAAGCTTGATCGCCATGATATGCTGTCGATCTCCGCGGTACATATGAGATACGCTCAGTAGTTAGTTGTGTGAGGGAAAAACTTATCCGATATCGTGTTTTCTTGATAGCAGTGAGCCTACTTTCGCTTATAGTTTTCTCACCAGCACGGTATCAACTTTTACTCAGCTCCAACATTCACGAAGATTTTGTAGTAGAGGCGTTCGACGTAACGTCACTTTCTACCAATATCCAAAATGAACAGCTCTCACAGACATTGTCAGAGATGCTTGAAAAGTGCATGCACAACATACGGTCGTTCGGACTTTGTAAACGATCCATAGTGACTCTGGTTAGAAAAAGCTCAAATTTTAGCATTCATATGGGCACAAACATACCTTTTCTCAAATCACAGGTCTTGCCATGGGTTACCGATTATCACCGATACTTGCTGTTTGTTTGATGGGTAGAACCGAAAAACTGTTGCTCAGGTCTACTTCTGATGTACTGTAGGTATATAGAAGACTGTTTGGAACTATTCGGCTATTACAACCCCAGTGGGGGTCGATTGGGGCAAAAAAATAATTTTCGCTGAGACTTCGCCCAGGGGGCTAATTTGGAGTGCTGATCACGAACATGACATCCGGTTTTGGCGTTTGCGCCAATTTAGTGCAATTGCACCAGATTGGCGCAAACGCCAAAAACGGATGTCATATTCGTGATCAGCACCCCAAATTACCCCCCTGGGCGAAGTCTCAGCGAAAATTATTTTTTTGCCCCAATCGACCCCCACTGGGGTTGTAATAGCCGAATAGTTCCGACTGTTTCATTGTAACATCAACACAATCCGAGATGGATGAGTGTTTCCGCTTAATGAATGAGCAGTACATCATGCTCACAGGCGAAACATCACACGACGGTTGGCTCCCTTGCATCATCACATAAGTCAAACTATTGAACGGCATCATATGTGTGAAATGGTACCGCAAAAGTAACTCTGAGAACATTTTGATTCACGCTTCATCGGCTTTTCCCATACCCGTTGAACAGTGATTGTCGGCAACACGTTCAAGACGGCTATGTGCACAGACTATGTTAAACGACATAAATCACATTAGCTAGTTGCAGAAATAGCCATAGCTAATGGTATGTGGCACCACGATTACAAAGACGGCATATCGTCTCGAAAGGTACTGGGTCGAACAAATTTACCCCTTTGTCTCCCCTTTATATATGACAAAGTGAGTGCTGCCATTCAAAAGAGCATTAGAAAAGCACATTTACATGACGACGTTCAGTTAGTGATCAGTCCTAACGAGAATTTCGGTTTTCAAGGTTCGTAACAAGCTCTATGATAGGCAATGATTATCAGATAACTGTGTTATCTGCCCATACGGCAAGACAGGAGATTGTATGCATAGTAAAGCACTTTATGGGATCGAGTGTCGGGTTTGCGACTCTACTCATAGGAGAGACAGGGCGGATTCCAGCCATTCGCGTCAAGGAACATCTAGCCAGTATGAGAAGCGGTGCCCTCTCAACAGCTTTTGTGAGGCACGAAACACGGTGGCGCTGAATTCGAAATCAAGTGCACGGTGTTGGCGCATGAGGAGAGAATCCGAGCTAGAGAGCATTAGAAGCGTTTATGATTCCTGGAAAGAATCCAGGAATGAGCAGCCGAGATGAGCGTCAGTCAATAACGAACGAAGTATAGGCGTTCGTACCGCACAGCGAGCTGCAGAGTATAGCAATAAAGCAATACTCGCTTTTGCCAAGTATTATATAATATTTCCATATCGGAGACCACGAGAGCGCTTTATTTGCTACTGATTGTCATTATAGTGTGGTAATGGATTTTGCCGTTCCAATGGGTAGAACTTCAGGGTGAGTTTATTTCTTCATATTGCTCGGTTCTCTCTCTATGGTCCTGACACGATGCTGGAATCGCTGGGGAATATGAAGCGCTTGGTGGTTTAGAGCCCTGAAGGCACATTCCAGGATCACCTTGAGTGGGTTAAAGCGCTAAATTATGAAATTAGAGGTGCTGTGGAATACGCTGACAAAGATAAATCCGAAATCAGCTCACGAAAAGGGCAAAAATAATGCCTCCTCACATCTGGCCTTGGACGAGATTACCGCGTGAAAGCGAGCCTTTGAATCAGTCCTCGCTGGATGGTATCATAAGTAATTCTGGGATATCACCTGTTCCTTTATGTCAAGTCTCCTTTATCACTGGCGTCTTGAATTATCACACAAATCGTAGACCTGATTTGCCACGTTGTTGCCAGCGTTGTCACTATCATTTCCAACTATCACGTCTGGGGAGAGCTACTGGGTGGAGTCGCGCTTGCTTCTTTCAATCGGCACGCCCCTGGAACTGACACACACGTTTCGGTAAAGCTACAGCCTACTTGCTGTGCTTCGAACTATCTGACCACGGCAGGAGCTGTAACACCCCAATAATCCTGGATTAGCTTTTGAATGTAAACCTTGCATCACAGTCAAGCCAGACGCAACGTGGTCGAAACTTTAGGCCGTCACAATGAATGTTCCACCAATCAACCTAGAAAGTTACAAACTAATTAAACAGCTCACAATTCCGATTCTCTATTTCTGCAAAACTTTAAGAAGCTGGTGGCGAGATGCACCTGGTAGTTTCAAGGAGCTGGTGGCAGGTTGCACCTGGTTATGATCCAGAAGGAAGTGCTTTGAAAATTAAAAATATTTGTTTATGAGCCGATAGACCTATTCTGAATGGGCTGTTTTAAAAAGTGAAAAAGAAACTGAAAACAGTGATGCAGGCTGTTTTAAAAAGTGAAAAAGAAACTGAAAACAGTGATGCAAAAATTTCATGTGCAAGGAAATATTCAGGTACTGGAAGTAAAAAAGAAGTTTGTGATCTCATAAAATCCAGAGAAATGAGCTCCACGATAATTTTCAGGAAACCGTATTTCCAATAATTACTAAGCACTCAAAGTGATGAAATTGTAATGGGATTAAATTCGCAACGAAGTGAACAGAAAAATAAGTCCAAAAAAAGGAAGGAGGTGGGTGCATCACTGAGACGGAGGGACGTGAGCACCTCTGCAAGCGCGTACGCACGGTCCACAGAAACAATCATCTATGACACGAATTAAGTGCGTTAGAGTGATGACGTTGTTCAGGTTATGACTTCGATTGCCGTATGAGCACAGCTGATAGTGGCAAAAACTTGGTTATCAGTTGCCTGACTCACCTCATTTGCTAAGAAAAATACAAGTCAGCGATGGTGACAACATGAACTTTGTAGTCTGCCATCCGATAGTGAACATCTATCACAAATCACGATTCATGATAGATCTATCATAAGCTATCTAAAAAAATCATCACTCCATCAGAAGTCAATCCATCACGTGGGTAGCAGTCATGAAAAAATGGCGTCGGGGCTTAAACAGCTAGCAAATGTGCACCTAATTAATTTAAGCTGTTATTTCAATTTAAATCTGAGTGAATTGGATTACTGAAGAGAAAATAAGTGGTTGAAAACGTTTTTCTGTCCCAAACGTTTTTATGGAGCGCAGCTGTGCCTTGCAGAACGATATCGCACAATCGCAATCGCAGAATTGCATTTGCCGCGACGCGTGGGGCAGGTGACGCGGTCTACAGCGTCTGGTTGAGCATGCTACTTTTTCATGTTTTCTTCCACACTCATAACTCTGTAAGACCATGGCGACGTAAAGACAAAGTGCACGCATGCAAAAGTGTAGAACATAAATCATTTTGTGTTGATCGTGCCTACGGGAAACGCTATGCATTCTTCTCTCGACTTACACAATAACATGATGGTCAGCCACTGTTTCGTTCTCCCAGGCGAGTTTGAACTAATCATCGACCCTGAAGGATAGACGGCTCGGTGTCACAGCGACACCAATAAGGAGTCGATCGCAGTCCACTCTACTAAGAGCGGCGCCTCTCCGCCAATCACGCCTTTGTCTATTACACGTATGCCAGCATTGGATACCTTTTCTATTCTTCTTGAATACAGTGGTAGAAATAGTTAGTGCCGAACAGCAAAAGATTGCTCAATATGAATGTTCAGGCGCTTACCAATACGAAAGCCCCTCTCTTGTTGGCTCCAAAAGGAGGCGTGCTCTGTCAGCGGATGGGACAGGACTTCAGAGCAGATGGCAGCTGTTGAAAATGACGGCTCTTGGAAGCCCGAGGGCGGCTTCTTTCCATCGGAAAAAATTTCGCCACATATAGTGCTCTCAGACCCGCAATATTCATACTGGTGACTCACTTCGAAGGCTCGCATTACTCACATTTTCCCCGCTGTCTTTAAATGAGACAGTCGTGCACTGAGTATCGCTATTTCATGTTACAGTTGCGATTTCAAACAGATTAATATGCCCACCGCAAAATTCAAGAACCAATAAACCGAGATATGAGGTTCCACTAGGGCGCATGGGACAGGCGACGCGGTCTGCAGTGTCTTCTGTCCCATGAGTATTTGTAAAGCCTCATTTCTCGGATTTTTGGGATTTTGTGCAATTTTATAAGGATTTTTCTCTCTGCTACCACTGCACAGCAACTATTCGATATTTGAACAACGAGGAGACAAATGGTGTAGGTGGTGTGAGTCGGAAACTTTGTAGGGGGAGGGAGAAGTAGTTAATCGAGTGTATCGAATAGTTTCTATGCTGTGGTAGTAGAGAAAAAAATCACTATAAAATTTTGATGCTATAGCACATGCAAAAATTGCAAGAATTGCAAGTGTTCATGCTTTTAGCATTAGAATGGAGGCTAAGCATTCACCAATGTCTCACTGCTTACTAGTGAGATGACAGGTACCCTTTGCAACGATTGCAGTCCGTTTGCAGTTCGGGTCAAGGTTAAGTACATATTGATACAATGATGCGGGATCGCAGAATCTCAAAACCCACACCACAAGGACAACACAAAGCTTTCTTCTTGTTCACAAGTGCTGCACGAGCAGTGGGTGCAAAGACGAATATGGGAAAATAAAGTACGCTGGATTAAGTTTAATTAGGGAGAAGCGATGTAAACTGAAAAAGAGGTACCACAGGTCAAAAATTTTTGAATTCTCCACGTAGGTACAGCGTAGTGAAAATGAGCTCGAAGAACAAAGCTGCAGCTCCATCTATGACTCCGCACTATGCAGATTTCTTTATGACTTGGGACCACATACTATGGTGTATGCGAATCTGCGAAGAATGCCGCACTGAGCAAACACGAACCCTATGCTGTGATCAATAAATGGAGGTGAGAAGCTGTTGAAAATCTCAGGAAACGCTTGATATATTAGGTTGATTCATAATAAATCGGACAAATGGTAGTGATGATTTCTAGAGATCATAACTCAGTAACGAATTAACGAAAATGGACGCGCGAGGTACCGTTGGAATGAGTATGAAAAGCTCTTCAAAGTACCGCAAAATAATCACTCCAAAGTAAATTCATTCCGCCAAAACGCCGCACGATTTCAAGCGGTCCAGAGACCACATCCGCAACGTCATACTATTTATATCGCTATCTGGCCAGGATCCCACGGATATCGGCAGACGTCTGATAGAAGTTCACAAGGAGCATGCCCCCGGCAGAAGTACACTGTAGTTGTAGCATTCGAAGTTTGCGTCAGGCGACTATTCCATCGAAGACGAAAACCGCGGTTGGTGGAGCGTACACGGCGTAGAGTACTGGGAGCTGCTCGATGAAGGTACCACAGTATCCGCCGACGTCTACGTTCGTCAATTACGAGAATTGAAGGCCAATGTCCAAAGTTCGCTACGGCGGCGGTCACATGTCTACTTCCAGCACGACAACGTGTCTACTTCCACAGACCGCACTTCGCAAGATCGACCAAGGCCGAGCTGCTGTCGTACAGTTGGACCGTACTTCTATACCCACCGTACTCCCCAGACCTGGCCCCTTCAGATTTCCACCTTTTCTCCCACAGCCAACGCCACCTGGACGGCCAAGACTTCAAAACTCGCGACGAGGTCAAGGCGGCACTCGGCAACTTCTTCGAGCTCCAGCTTCCGGCCTTCTGGAGCAAGGGCATCCATGATCTGCCTATACCGTGGCAGAAGGTCATCGATAAAGATGGAGTATATTTCAAGTGAATCCCTGTTGTCGTAAAAAAGTTGTACGACAATGATTAAAATTGGCCAATTTGTCCGATTTATTATGAATCAACCTAATATATAATGAGTGATCTACCTAGGTTGCTCCTTTTTCTGATATCGAAATTTCTGAGAAGCTCACCTGAATGTTTCAGCAATCCTGATTGCACATTGCAAGACCGTACCTAAGTGCTCACGAACCGTTCGCGAAGTATGACATCCGAACGGCTGGTTTTCGGCAGAATTCCAATTTCTTGCAATAAACTTCACTAAAACGAAGACTGGTTTGCCCGAACCTTATTTGAATCGTGGCATTTTGATGTGTCTGACCTGAGCAACGCCCTATAGCCCTTCGCCCTGTAGTCAACAGTTTGACCTAATATTCGGTCCCTTCTGTTCGTGTCAGTGACCTTTCATTCAGCCTAAAACCCCGGAAGGGGGCAGTTTTGGCCTACAGTAGAACAGACGTAGTGTGGACGAGTTTAAGTGATTGCCATCGCACAAACTCGCCAATTTCACGCCTTAGCATGATACCAGGAGGAGATGTTTCTAACATAAAGTTGTTCTTTTCTTTTAATTTTTCCTTTGTTCTTTCTTATACTGTTTCTAGATGTATTTGCATGAATGCTAATGTAGTTGGCAATGGCCACTCCACTGCGCTGGGAGTCAGGTGCTACAACCAACGTTGGCCCGCGGCCCGTCTCCTACAGCGGACAACTCGGAAAGGGATGCGTGGATGCGAATCGGATGCGAATACACACGGCAGCGTCGCGCTTTTGAATCCGGGTGTTTTCATCGATTATCGCTTCTAACCTTCAGTGCTCGTTACAAAATGCTCATTTCTTTGCATCTTCCTCTTGTTTCGGACTCCTTCCGGTTCCTTCAATAGGTAGGAGATCAGTTCAAGAAACTGTCGCACCGAGTGCATGAAATTAGGACAGAAAATTCGCGTGCGGCGCCCGGCATGTCACGCGACTTTGTAAGCTATTCGTGCCGTACTGGATGGGTCCTAAGGCGATGAGTTGCTCTGCGCTTTATTTTAAGGGTAATCGCTTCAGGACTCAGCTACGGTGCCTCTATCTCGTCTCGCACCAAACGCGGCCGCGCGATTCTTTTGTCCCAACGGCACACAACCTTTACGCATCGCGCGGTAATCTTAAGCAATCAGAAAGGAATCACGCTTTTAAAGCCTCTTCTACCTAATGCACCGCACGGGGAACGATGAGTTACTGCGACACCGTGCCGCCATTATTCTTATAGACCTCAGTGGAACATGATGTACAGAGACCTTCCGACGTCTCGTGCTTGTGCTTTCCTCAGAGGCCATTAAGAAAATGGAAAGCACCCTTCAAAACCTTTAGATTCGGGTCTGCTTGCTATTTTTATTATTCGCTATCGCGATTTCGGAAAGGCACTGAACCGGCATCAGCCACAAGAGGCGGGAAACAGGAGAGGGTATGGAGAGACTAACTACAAGGACGCGGCCTATGTAAGTGCCACCGCTGTGAAGAAAATCGCCCAGCGAAATAGCTCTCATTCTCTCTTTTAGCAACCGTAGCGGCCTAGACACTGATCGTTGCGCCGCGATGATGATGTGACGTGTTACCTACAGAACGATCCATCTGTGTGCAGAGAGACGCTGTACAGGAGTACCAAAAAAAAGAGATATTTTGTTCGCGGTTCACTTCCACCAAGTATACACAACAGAGGGTAATGAAAGGACGAAACTATGAGGGCAGAAAACAAGCTGGGGCTCACTACTTTCACCGTCACAAAAATATGGAGCCTTCAATAGGCACAGCCGGGCTATAGAACATCTACGGCATTATGGTCCGCCTAGAACAGCAGAGCCAGCTTCCGTGGGAGGTCTCTCGTGAGAAGTTTCTAATAACCGACCTTTCGGTTCATAGAAGTCACAGAGCTCTCGCTGCTTGGACAACGCGCTACCTATGATCCGAAATGTCGTTTTTTTTGCCTCGAACCTGCCTCCGTAGGGTTGTCAGTGGTATTGGGTGTGTATACTACGAGAGACCTACTTCACACTTGTTTCGCCCCCATAAGCGGACTTCGCATCTTATGTGCCAAGAAGTAAGTAACTAGGTGAGAATTAGAGGTCACCCGCGACCTAAGGAATTGTAACGTTTTCGAGATTTGTGCTTAAAGGCACCGGAAGGGGTTAATTTTGGCTTACGGTAGAATAGACGTAGTGTGGACGAGTTTGAGTGGCCGCCATTGCACAAACTTGCCAATTTGACGCCTTGGCATGGTGCCAAAAGTAGATGTTTCTATTATAAATTTGTTTTTTCCTTTTACTTTTTACTTTGTTCTTGCTTATTTTGTGTCAGATGTACTTTCATGAATGCTAATGTAGTTAGGTTTGGCCACTCCACTGCGCTGGGGGTCAGGTGCTACAACTAACGTTGGCCCGCGGCCCATCTCCTACAGCGGACAACTCGGAAAGTTAGTGTGTTGGATGCGAATGGGATGCGAATACACACCGCAGCGTCGCGCTTTTCGTTCTTCACCATTTAGTTGATACTTTTTGTTACTATGGCTTAGAAACGGAGTATTTTGTAGGCGAAAACCTGTATTTCCGGCACATGCAGATCCAATACAACCTTCCCTTCGCGCACCAGATCGAATCATATGAGGAAATAATATTAGGTTGTCCCAAAAGTCTTGTCATGTTTTCCCAAAAAAATCAGTAACTCTTGTTCACTTCGAGGCAGGTCCAGGCGGTTCAGGAATATGGTAGAACGTTCCCCAAGCTTTCAAGGAAAATATACATTGACCCACGAGATCCCGTGGAGAGAGCTACAATGCCCGTTGTCGATACCCACCCAACTCGCGGTGTCAACTGCTATAAGCGGTCTTGCGGCACCAAAACGACGGAAGCTTGCCACTCCATCATCGCTGCATTGGGCAAGGGATGTGTGAGGTACGTGACCGTGCGCCGCTGGTTCATCAGCTTCAGCAACGGCGAGATTGACATGAAGGACAAACCACGCTTGGGACTGTGCTGGTTCTGGGACGCGGAAGGAATGCTTTCCCGCGAGGTGCTGGTACAAGGCGAGACAGTCACCGCTGCCGTATGCACCCATCAGCTCCAGCAGCTCGCCGTCGCTGTTCGAGAAAAGTGCCGGAAAAGGTCTGCGGCCATCCTTCTTCATGACGACGCCCGCTCCCATTTCGCTCCCATTTCGCGAAAAGTCCTAGGCCAAGTTACAGGAGCTCGGCTGGGATATGCTGTCCCACCCACCGTACTCTCCAGACATTGTCCCTTTTGGCTATCACCTTACTCCTCCTCTCGAATCCCTCCTGGCCAAGAGAAAATTCGTTGATTATGACTTGCTTGCGAAGGCGATCGCTGACTTCTTCGACTCTCAGAACCCAGAGTTTTGGGAGAAGGGAGTCAACGATTTTCCTATAAAGAGGCAGAGGGTGCCGATAACAATGGTCAATACATTGTTGCTTAATCGTTATTTGTTGGACGAAAAAAAAAATAAAAAGTGATGATCGAAAAAAATACTACAAGACTTTTGGAACAACCTAATACTGTGGGTGGAACCTACGTATGGTCACGTATTGTAATTCCTTTATCTTCCATCTGTAACCTCGTATTATACGCGATGAGCTAATAGTGCGGAAGAGTGAAGTATTTTGAACATTTTGCTGAATATCGAAAGAACTGGGAATCAACTTGGGAATGGGAATCAACTTCTTTCAACTTTCATCACGATTAGCGCTGTTTCGGGCAAATCTTATTGTCTTCAAACGGAGGTCGGCTACTGAGTTGTGTGTGAGAAGGGTATTCTTATTCGCTTCGCTATTGGGCATCGAATAGTGATGAACAACGGGGGTAGCACGAGTAAGTACCGTCATGCTTCTCTCTGCGCTCGGTTGGACCAGTCTTTCTTGGCCTTTTGCTATTCAACTATTTACCCTGTTCATTCCATGGTGAAGTGTCTCAATGTTTCCACAGCATTCCCATAGCACCCTGCTCAACCTCATCAGTGGAAGGAGCTGGCGGGCAAATCTGCCAAAACACTTGAATGTGCTATCGAGCCTAATCTAAAGGCTAATGAGTCCTATACCGACGACAAGCCAGCGGGTAGTGGCACTGGAGCGATTTTGAGAACAGTGACATACAAGTATTATGAAAGTGCAAATAAAGAATTGCCTGTGAAATTATCTGTTGACCATCGTCTATTTACTCTCTTATCCCAGCTCTAGTGCAACTGACAAACAAATAGACACACACTAAGGCAGCGTGGTGAAATCATCAATCGAAGTAAGGGAATCTGTCCAAGGCAGTGTAGCGTTTCTAGTGTTCTAGTTTACTGGTTGGTAAACATAATCGTCACTGCTGAAAATGCCAGGTTGGATATGGCCACCCCCTATTCCACTTCCTTGTTACACCATTCCCAACCTCATCAGTGAGGGAAGCTCGTGGGGTGGACCGTTTTGTTTGCGCCGATGGTCAAGCTTTTCCATGGCTATGACAAGAAGTGCGAGGGCGAGCATTAGTTAGCGACAGCTTTATCATAATCCCTCCACGAACAACGAGTCAAGGGATCCACTTTGAGCATGTTTGGAGGGCTAAAGGTTTTCTGCTCTCTAAAGTCTCGGTCTACAAATTTACCAAGTATGCCCCTTGAGGCTATCTGTCTCGAAGGCTGAATTGTTCCCGAGTAATTCAAACCGCTAAATAATGATACAGAGCTTGACAGCTGTTTTGGCTGTTGCTGGCTGGTCGCTCTATCCATCCGGGTGCCAAGCCGCTTTGGTTTTCGATGGGCCACTAATTGCTGCTCTAGAGGGAAGTCGAGCACCATCAGCTTGGGAACAAAGCCACAGCAACGAGTCGTCTCCTTCATCTCAGTCCACTGGTATTCTGGAAAGTGTTTTCATTTTTGGGATACTCAAGAATGTCACGACTGCCTTCGTGGCCTTCCTCACGAAATTTTCTCTCCACATTGCCATTTTTCTACAACACGGCACTTCATCGTTTCACATTTACCAACCCTTTATCGAAATTATCGCATTTCATATGTTTGAGTAATGAGCTTTAGGTGCTATGCTATGAAGGTGGCAGCATGCAACGGCTTAAGCTAAGTGTCAGTAACCTATACCTTACATGCATCTTGTCCATCCTCTGCGCTGCTATTTAGTCGGCAATCATGTACATATCACTCATACTACCTCAAGGCATTTAACGCCGAAATATTCTATGGTAGGGGGGCCACTAATGTGTTTGACCAATCTTCAAAAAATTTTAGCTATGATCTACGAGCATTTGATATTTGAATACCATTTGGAGTAGCTCACTTTGATTCGATGCTCTTTCCCAATCTTAACGGTTTGGAATCCTCAGCATCATATCCCCCCTCGTCCTCACAAACCGTGAATAGAAGGTGGGACTGCAATAAAGAGCTGAAGAGTTAAGGTATGCAGTGTGATGACCGTGAGTTACCACACCCATTCATTGGCATTCAGTTCAACCAATGGCTGCTACAGTACTGGCTCCATATGTCATTTCTCAGCGAAAGTTGTTTCATATGCCAGCGGCTACAAGAAGAAATAGTAGAAAACCGAAACATCACAAAGATGATATAATAGGCAGAGTGCCAAACTGAATCCTACCCTACTTTTATTTGCCAGGTACCACGCATACCCGGTATACTCTTCGAGTTCGTCATCTGCTATGCTCAAATGTTCTGTCCATGGATCTTAATTTTTGTGACGGCACGCCCATAGCAAACTGCAAGCCCACCAGCAAAGTTCATTGAATTTACAGCAACTCAACACAGTTCTCCAGTAAATTGATAAGACCACTTCAAGTGAGAGCTCTTGAAAGCTCTCTTTATGCAGTGAGGATCGTTCCAATCTCCATTCCATTTACCCTTTCAGAGCAAAAGTGGCCAAGGACCAAGACACTCCCAGGTATCGAGGAAAATATAGTCGCTTCCGCACGACCTCCCGCCATTTTTGGCCTCTACAATCTAGCTCTTGTCGGATTGTATAGTTAGAAGGTTCATTATGTATTCTTACCTGAAGCTAAAAGATATTCATTTCGAATTTCCTCACACGGGTTCGCTTACAGTATCGCTGTAAAATACCCGTCGCTTCTCATTCGCTTATAAAAATTAGATTCTAGTGCTCATCGCTGACCTCTCCATGTACGACCCAAGCCCTCCCCCTGTCCGGTCGAATACGACCCCCTTTTCGGTATACCCTGCCCACTATACCTCGATCACAAAACTGTCAAAGCATGCCGGCGTCAAGTGGTCACCAGCCTGCCCTCTTCTGGAGCTCCTGCCAGACGGGTAACCTCGATGACAGCGTTTCCAGAAGCGTCCACGAGATACCGGAGACACACGATACCCGTTGTTATTGGAGCTCTTCACCCTGAAAATCATCTTCTGTACACCGGCATTGTTCAGCTGATGAGTCGATTTACCACCGGCTGCTGGAACTTGCGTTTGTGCTGGTTCAGCCGTCAGGGACATGACTTCAGTGAAAGCCCTGTCGAAGTCAACCGTCAAAAGCTCCCCTTTGTGAAGACTGTTGTAAGAAACTAGAGACTGTGCGGCTCTGAGTCAGGGGCACTTCGCAAACAACAACTTTGGCAGTGCCCGAAAGCAGTTCAAATTGTGCGGTGACGTCTTCTTACCTCCTCATGACCTTTAAAATGGTGAGCAGGGCATCCAATGGCTATAATTGAAGAATTCAAGGATAAAGTTTTGACGATGACCGATCCTTTTTGGATGCGCAACGTTCCATTCAGAATCGTGGTGGTAAGTGAATGCGGTTTCACCTATACAATGACCTGGTCAGCCCATGTACAAGATGGCGCTTTTACTTTACCAAACGAGTCCTGTACCAATTCACCTAACTCGGAATGATGAAAGACTTGATTGCATTGTGCGGGCATTGATGCGGGATTTGATACAGCACCATACTGCTAGGAGTGCGCCCTACCTATCACTGCAGCATCTCCTCGCCCACTGCCTACGGCTGGCTACACGTATATATAATATCAGGAAGCTGAACTGTGTTCGGCTTATGCCGTGAAATCTTCGAGCTACGTCACATCAACAGTCAGTGGTTGAAGATGACCCCGTAAACGAGCTAGAGCCTTCTCATGCTGCTCTCGTCGAGCCATTGTGTGTGAAGAGTCGGTCATGATGAAAAGGCGACTGATTGCCGGCCTTGGAAGGAGTGGTGACGATTGCTAAATGCCCGATTTGCAATGAGTCTCCAGCACTCGCCGTATCAACACTTCAACACTTCTCACATTTCATTCTTACTGTAGGCACAGTATGCTCCAGCTACTTGAACTTTTTCACTTAGTTTTTCGTCAAAACAAATTCCAAAAGAAGCCTATTCAAACTCCAAATCCAAACCTGTTGTGACCTTATCCCCATAGGATCCTTTCAGCAATTTTGCTTATGAAGACAAGTGGTATCGGACAGCAAAAATTTCAGGGATATTTCCGATGACTCTATGCTATCCCTTCATCGACTCACACTCCTCTTCCTACCCTGTTGAAAGGCAATAACCTTTGATGGGCGAGTCAGAGTAGCCCAGTGGACCTCTTTGGCTTTGGGTCAGTTTGATCGTTGAGCAGGTGGTGGTCCTGGTGCTCGTTTGTTGAAAACTCAGAAAATGTGCCATCTCATCCTCACAATAAAAACTTTAGAGACGATTCGTAAGAATAAATCTGCCTTCTCCGTGGCATCACGGAATCATGCTCCTAAATATTATGTACCAAAGTCTTTCATGTGAATGCACAATAGTGTTTATCATTCGAGCATTCTGTACTTTTTAATTAGATTCCATGAATTTGAATGAATAATGAGTGCCGAAGGACCTGGAAAGAAACTCTTTCGTGGGATTACTTTTGATGAAAACTGTCCCTTTGTAAAAAACCACCTGTACTCAAGAACTTGTTTCGCTGAGTACCTGAACCACAAAACTACATTCAATCCAGTGGAACTACAAGACTTTCGAGGCTAAATACTAAAGGGCCACCAAAAGAAACTTTACCACGATGCAGATTTCAACTAGAAGTTTTGAGCGATACCAATCTGTTCTCTCCACAACCTGGAGAATGCAATTTGGCTACCGTATCTATCTTCTTGACAAGATGAGCAAATTCAGAACGAGATGACGAGCAACGTGAGCGCTAGCGGCTGTCGTTAAGTTGGCGACGAGCGCCTCAGTGAAGGGATCGTAATCCAATAGGGACAATGACGCACCCTAATCGGCTTGTTTAGCCGCCAATCTAGCATCCTCAGGCGCTGTACGCCCTGATACTGATTGCCCGATCGGGAGCGCTTCAGAGGTGGTCTGCATTACTGCGCCAGTTTCTCTTCCTTGAGCGTACCTCATGGTTCCCTTTTCACAACGAAGTGCGCTCGGCATCCTTTTGTATTCGGACACCTCTACTTGTTAGCCATAAAAGTGTTACTAAAAGACCTACCAATCGGTTCTTTCTTTATTATTCGATCAAAAATTCTTGTAGTTTCCATTGAAGGCTAATGTTAGAGCAAGTAACATTTGCTCTTAGAGTGTAAAAGACCTTACCCCGAATTAAAATTTATTTTGTTTGTTAAAACTTATGGGAGGCTGGGAAAATCTCAGGGAGATATCGGACCCGTGAACATTCAAGTATATCAGGCTGAACTGCCAGAAGTTTCGCTTCACGATATTTCCATCATTCATGTTCACCGTTTCTGCATGATTTTTAAGCTTCGAATTTCATTTTTTCCTTGCCGATATCTTTTGAACACTCGACAGTTTTATCTATCTGACTTTTGCACGGCTTATGCTTCATAAGGTATGCGTATTTGAGATGTAGTAGTGAAACTTTTTGTTTTCCACCAAAATGCTTACGCTCACCAGCATTCCTTACAAAGAATACCTTTTCCATGTTTGTATTTATTTTAGGAATCTTAGTGTCTAGTGGTTAAAGTAATCTTTAATGCAGAAATTACACTACCATCATAAAAGAGATTTTCAGCTCCTAATGGATTCGGAGGAACAACTCTGAAAAACCTTTTTTTACTTGATAAGTTCGGGAGTTTAACTGATCACTTCTCAAAATGTCACTTCGGAAAGTTCTTTCACTTTCTGTAAGATCATTCCAAAAATGGGAGCTGAGACTGCCGGAAGTGAGCGGCTGGCGGCTCTTCGACCTTTTCGGGGATAGCCGCTCGACACTGCCACTGCCATAGACGATGCCGCTCAAGTATGCTGGAGCGGGGCACTTGACGGCACAACTATTCCTCATTATTACTTATTCATAGGATCCTAATTAGTCAGCAAACTAAGGATGTAACCAGGGTGAGCCCCGTCCTATGAGACTTGTAACCAGAAACCTTGAAACGGTCCCTCTTATTCTGGAAATGACTCTTTAGTACTCCTCTGTCGACTCTCCTTTTTTGGAATGAACGATTTCGATTAGTGAAGTAACATAAGCTTGTTGCTGTTATAAATGATATCCTTAAGATTCCAAAATTTTGTGCCATCGTGGTTCCCTTTCTTCAAGGTCGACATTTCTAGTTTTGCTGGACATGATCGGCGAGATGTACAGGGGTGCTAGATGTTCAAATAACTTCAGTTCACTGAATCCTCAAAAGTTGATATGCTTTCTATTCATATGCTATGGCAATAATCGTCTTGTTGATTTGTAAAACCCACAGCACTTGTGGATCGTCTGGAACTAAAAAACCTATGTTTAGGGCTTGAAGTAGGACCCCACCTCCAAGGATGGTTAGTAGAGAACATGTCAGGATGGCTGCTGTGACCCATGCCTCCGTGCACGCACATAAGTTATCAAAGCCCATTAAACCAACGTCATGTTGACTACTGAAAAACCGAGTTAATAAGCTCCTCTGAAGTTGATTGAGACCAAAAACTGGTCCAGCATTTGAATCGACAGTCTGATTACTGCTAGAAGCTAAATTCAATAGCTTGTGGGAATCACCCTTCCACATGAAGATTCATACATTTACTTTGCGGATCCCTGCAAATGGTCCTTGCTTATGACAGCTGTTAAGCATAGTCA
Organism: Trichostrongylus colubriformis; assembly: GCA_963978905.1. Lineage (NCBI taxonomy): Eukaryota > Metazoa > Nematoda > Chromadorea > Rhabditida > Trichostrongylidae > Trichostrongylus > Trichostrongylus colubriformis. The sequence goes on along the minus strand of OZ022258.1, from coordinate 15,382,578 downwards.
ATCTGCCTCTCGAGTGCTATGCTTCACGCTTCGCTATTGAAAGCGGGACATCCGCCTAAGAGCCGTTCCAAACAGAGCGGCGTAATTAACACACCGTAGTCCTCATAAGCCCCGCCCATCACTGCTGGCGGCAGCCAATCAGCGACGTCGCGTGTTGGTCGACGAAACCGCCGAGGCGTAAATGCGATTTTGCATATCAGTATGTGGAATGATGTTGTCGAGTGGCACTCCATCCCAGACCGATAATTTGGTTTATGATGGCATTTGAGAAGTCGCTGTTGGGATTCCTACCCATTTCAGATTTTCTTGGAGTGGAGATGGCACTCTGGGAAGGTACTGGTAACGAATATGACACCCCTTTTTGCCTCTGGCGCCAATCTCGTGCAGCTTACAAAATTTGTGCGACATTTTATTTCCAACAAAATTGCTGAAACTTGGTCCAGAAGGGTTACTCGGGGGTCCAACACAAGTGTAGCATTCGTGTCGTTCGGTGGCTCTATAGCGGTGATAATATAGAGGGGGTACCAACATTCCCTACGCCATTCCTTCTTCACTGAATCTTACGAAAAAGTATACAATTGAGGGAGCAAATCCATGATTATGGGATAGTATCAAGTTAGACGACAGCGGTAAGATTACGCTTCCCAGCTACGTTAACAATACTACACTACAAGTGAACAAGACTGCGCCATCTCCAACAAAACAGTGTCCAAGCTGAGATTACTTTCATATGTGATTCAGCCTTAAATGACAATTTAAACAAAATTGGTGAGAAAAAGTTGTCGTCCTTAACAGTTGCCCCAAATTTACGCCATTGTCGAAAGAGGATGTCATACACGTTTTCAGCATCCCGAATAACTCTTACAGTCAAAATTCCAGCAAGAATTTTTCGACCGTCTCGCGGTGTCCGGGGGAGGAGGAGGGGGAGAACTAGTAATAGTTGAATAGTGCCAGAGGTTCCTTTCCCAGATGAAGAACAGACAAAAATAGGGTAGACGCCGAGCAGAGTGAACACGCATCTCCCCAACCACACTCACAAAATATTCGAATAAACCGCCAAAAGGAAAGAAATGGGACCATGTCAGCCACATGTGGCTGACAGCAAGCCGCCGACCGCGTTTGATCTGGTCCAAAGCGCCATTTTTTGAAACTAACGGCGGTAGCGAATGGGACAAACAGTTGTTGGCGAAAGAAACACAATTCAAATTTTCGCGTCCACTGTCTGTTCCGCTTTCTGCGTCCTTCACCACGTGACCGTCGCCTCAGAGCCCTCGTGACTCCGTCTCCACGGGAAGCATCACCTCGTCGGACATCATTTTGAGGAGCTGTAACACACACAGATTTTTGTCTTTTTGCGTGTGAAGCTTTGCGTGTTATCAGTATTAAGCCAAAACAAAATTATATAGTAGCAGGAGAACTAAAATTTCCGTGTAGAATTCATTTGAGGATGAAGCAAAAACCGGTATTTCGAGGAATTCCAGAAATTGCATTAGATGTATTTGGAGTGATGGGGGTTGCCCAGGACTGAACAGTGCTTCACAGGAGCAGAACGCTCGAAAAGTATCCTTTGTAAATCACCTTTATCGAAAATGAGGTCAATGAGGCCGAGAAAACTCCATAGATAGAAAAGAATCATTCTCCTCCATGATATCGTTCAACCTCACTTCGCGAAGATCATCGAGGCTGCTCCCAAAGGCTTGATTGGAGAGTTCAGCAGACCCATTGTTTCTCTAAAAATTATTATCTCGTTCGCTCGCTGCTTCTCCGAAGAAAGGAGTTTAAATTAAACATTACAAGGGCATGCAAGCTGAAACACTAATTTCTTCGAGTCCAGTGCAAGAGAAATCAGGTGAAAGGCATCAAATTTAGGTAGGAGGAGGTGGCGGGCAATTACGAAAAGTACATAGTTGCTTGATTTTCCTGCATGGAATACTGAAATTCATCGAAATAAATAGAAAGCTGTGAGAACATGGTCCCAGACCAACTGCTTATCTGTTATCAGTTATGTATGGGTATGGGTGAAGTATGTATGGGTTTTGCATCAAGGACTTCTTCTAGTCATACACTGTACTTGATAGCACGATATATTAAGGGAGTAGTAGGAGCACATTTTGAGTAGTAAGGCACCTTACTGTTAGCATTTCTAGCTGTCTTTTAGGTGATAATCTCTGGTGATTGTAGCGATAGTGTCACATGACCGTGGTATGAAAAAGGATGTTCGGACAATTAATATTTTTCACATCTGTACCGGATTTACATAGCGAGAAATACGTGCAGTATAATCCATAAAAACAGCGTGGCTCCTTGAAGTTGAGTGATTTGGGATAAGGATTGCTGCATTTCATTGCCCCAGGGGAAGAGATGAAGCAATTTTTCTAACCATTTCATCGAATATCCAATAACCGCGCAGGTTACTGAGCCGATTCCTCTGCAAACGAGGTCTTACGACACGGACGCATAAGTGTTCGAGAAATTATTTCACAAAACAAATTTAAATGCAACCAAAGGAGAGGAAACAGCGTCGGAGTGGACCGCTTCTATGTCACGCTCAATCTTTTCCAATCGCCTTTTTTTATACTCGGAACCATATGGTGCACTGCCTATTACTTACAAAGCTTCACTCGTCGATATCGAACCCTGGCAATTTGGATAAGTTCTAATTTTCCACTTATAGGACGATGAAAAAGACACGCGAAATGGCAGATGGTAGTCAAGAAGATGACGAGAAGATTTCGGTTGTCGACGGAGATTCTGATGACGATTTGGAATGCTCTGAGAAAGAAGCATCAAAAATCACCGAAAAAGCGTCACTACCGCGTTTTTCCGTCACAAACATCCTCTCTCCGTTCAACAGCTTAGGTGAGACTTTAATTTCGCCTTCAAGCAAGAATCACTTGCTATCAGTGGCACATGTGCCAATACCCGTTTTTATGATCGTAAGCGACCAGTTCGCGGCTTTTCGTAGATACTTTGAAAGTTTTCGAGGTCCATAGTGTCCTCAAAATTGCACCTCCTTGTTTAGATTTTTTGAAGGCTGTAGGCGGTTTGACGTCGTCTTCAGATGACACTCAATTGTAGCAATACATCACATAGTATCTAGGAAGATTAAGATCCTTCCTTTACGTAACGCATGCCAAAAATTCGTGAGAACAAATAAATTGGTCAAGGACATTAAAACTTTTATAGTTTTCTGAATTATCGTAAGTTTTATATCAGAACGGAGGTGATGTAGTGGCAGTAGCGCGCACTCTCACTCTTATGGTGAGAGGATTGAATCCCGTATCAATGTCCCCTCAGGGCAAGCAAGCCTTTCATCCTTCCGGGGTATGTTGGTAAATTGGTACCACACATACCTGGGAGGATAAAAGCACTCACTGTACATTGACTGGCCCCTGCAGGTTACATATACGCAGCATTCACTTGCCACCACGATTTTATATGAAACTAGAATGCTTGGTGCACCCCAACACGGGTTTGATAAAAGCCAAAATCTTCATGGTTTTATTCCATTTCGTGATTTTCACATCCCGGATGCCGTTGAATCGCTGCATATTCGGAAACTGACAGCTTTCTCAACATCCCTGCCGTCTCGCTAATCGCCATATCGGGCAGCTTTTGGAGATTAGGCTTCACTTATGGGCTTATAAATAATTTAGCTAAGCACGTAATAATAAAACATAGGTGTGAAAGTAGACAATAATAAAGAGTATGTGAGTATTCTCGTTGCCATCATCAGTTCCCACCTTCATGACGATGTTGACTGCGACTGTTTACCTTGGGCAAACTTGAACTGATCCAAAATGGAGTGAAAAATCGAAAATAAGATTGTTCTATAAAATCAGTCGTCTGGGTTTCTACCTCCTCATACATATAGTGAAACAGTTTTTCGAAAAAAAAGTAAAGCTATAGCCACTACAGAGGAAAATTGCAATATTCCATCACAATCGTGAAAACTTTGTGAAATTACTCATCTAATGACAAAAGTCTTTCAAACTGGCCGATTGAGCTCCTGAAGCGATTAAATCACTAGATGGCGTTGATAAAGCATCACGATGACAGGGAGATCTAGCGATCTCCTCATGATTGATGGATGGTAAAGGTTACCATTCCTTATAATTCACTGATAAGTTCACGATGTAGAGAATATCTCTCGTGAACCATTGCAAGACCTACGGGTTCTCAATGGACGGATATATAGCAGATCGATAAGTAATGACTCAAAAAGGCAGTGATCACGTTCAATCACGGTTCAGAGTTATGCGACGGGGCACTCGAATTGGGTCATAGCGCGAAAGATGTCTGGTATCGATGGTGCGAGCTCCCGCGTTCTCAGTACCGGTAATACATGTCAATAGTGGTAATCATAAGTATTATAGATTCTTTTCGATGATTCAGCATGCTGCCGCATTCTCGGAGGGTCTGGAACTGGAACTCTTACTAGTTGCTGCAGGGCTACTCCATAGCACCAGTAATATGGACGAAAGTTTCACATGGGATGACACCAATACAGATTACACTCGGTTGCGCTCAAAAACCAGCATAATACCGCGGATACTACTTTACTAGGGATATTATCACTGCTAAGGATATTATCACTGATTATCAAGCGCTCTACCTACTAAATATGGTTCCGACTGTGACACGCGATAGCAGGTAACATCACGCGGCAATAAGCAGAAATCGGTAGCGCAGCTGAGAGGAAGCTGTGAACCATGACGTTTTATTTAGAAAATATCATTAAAAATTTTGTGGCAATAGCGCCTATCCTACTCTAATAGGGTGTCATCGGATTGGTTAAATAATGTCGCGATATAGTGCGATATTGAATACAATAACTTGTAATCTTGAATATTGTAATTTTAAAGAGAAAAACAACGACATATGTTGTCCTTAGTAATTTTCATTCCACATTACCGTATGCTCGTCGACGAGCTCTTTTCGTCATGAAAGCGCTTTGCACGTCGTTGAGTTCCCACTTGTGCGTGGCTGTGCAATCGCGCAAAGACGCTTGAAGTGGTTCGTCGAGCGGCTTTTCATGAGAGAAGCCGTCCCGAAGCCTCCATATTCAGAGCCCAACAGACGTCCTCAAGAGCTGCAGCCAACAGACCGCACCTCTCAGACCCTCTTTGGGTACCTCCTTTCGAACTTCTCAGAGCTCACTCCACGACTTCGTCCACTACCGCCGTCGCATCAACTTATCAGACCACTCGCTACCCACTCTTCTCACTTTGAGACTCCTCTTCTGTAGCACCCTTAACGTGTGGAGGAGTAGAGTCGGACCCCGTGAAGAGATGCTCTCCTGTACCCCCTCCATCGTCATCGTCTTCGTAAAGTGCCCTACAAATAAGAAAATGGGGCTTCACGGTTAACGAGGTGAACCAGTTGCAAGAGAAGCCTACCTTAAGAGAATGAACAATTGATGTCAGGGATTTTCATTTTCTATTAACGTGCTTGAGAGCTAATCTTTTCGATATCTTCTCTCAAGATCATAAGAAGCTTCAAAAAACCTGGGACATCGTTGAAAGCAACCTGTGGAGGGTTCGGTCAGGCTATGCATTGTATAACTGTGGCCGGATATTCCGATGTGAAGACATGTCCGACTGAAGCTTTTCAGGGACTTTTTGGAGATCTTCTTCTGCTTCTTTTTTTTTGAAATTTCGATGAACTGCCAATGACGCTTCCATTTCCGCTCAACATAGCCTATCTTCACAATTTTGACATACTTGTTTCTTCGAGATCGCTGAACCGCAAGCAAAGAAATTACCCAGCCAGTTCTCCTGTACCACATCAGAGTTTCACATTTGAATGACTAGTGCTCGATATTTCCTGGAGCCTGAAATGAAATTGCCATATCATATAAGGAGAAGGTTATCCCACCAATTCATCCCAAACTCCACAAAATGTGCCAGCATATCGAACCGAAAAATGGTTTTGTGTAATTACCAAAGTCACTTCGAGCCACAACTAATCAGCAGCAGCCACACTGCCGTGACCCAAACGCTTTGTCTACAATAAACAGCGCCTTCGATTTGCTTCTTTGTGTTGAAATATCTTCGAAGTTATCAGGAAGTTGACATCCACCTCTCTAGAAATTGGCTAAAACTGTAGTACCTTTCGGAGTGTGAAGGAATACAGAGACAGAATGTCCAGAAAGATGTTCTCCTTAGCTTTTCTTCATCTTTTGTGTAATTAGTGGCCAACATCGAAACTTTCAAAAACTATTATAGGTCGTAAGAGTTTTTTAAAATTTTCTGCTGTTCCCAGCAGTGGCAGAGCTGTTAGAAATGTGGAAATAACCTATTAGTTAGACGATCAATCCGACCTCTCACAGCCCATTAGTCGTTGGAGGTATCTCGATTCCCTTCCACTGCCCTCAATGCTCGTGCTTAATGCCTAGATTCTTATCATTTCCATCTTCTTCCGCTCGTTGATATGGGAAAGAGGTTAAAATGAATGCAAGGAGTTACAACCACTTATCACCTTTTCTTTAGCCCGAGTTCAGCAGCATCTTCTGAAAATGACGTCATCGCCACTTAATGAGCATTCGCTGGCTTTTGGCTACCGGCCAGCTGGCACTTTGCCGACCTCCTACTTTGGCACTACACCATTCCAGGGATACCAAGGCGATTTCACAAGGTTAGTTCTTTACGATTTTCTAGAGATACCTGCTGCTACAATCCTATTTTCCAGCTACATGACAAATTCCGGATGGTATGGTGGTGGAGATCCACGGTTTGCCGCATGTGAGTTTTCAAGATCATCCCGTGAAATCGTAATTCTCAGTTAAAGATTTCAGTGTTACCGTGTGGGATCGACCCTTCTAGAGCGGCTGTCCATGGTATCCAGCTGCCGATGTCTCAACGACGGAAACGACGAGTTCTTTTCAGTCAGGCACAGGTTAGCAGTTGTGTCATCTTCTGCCGAAAGTTTTCTGAAGGTGATCAATGTCTTTTTCAAGGTCTATGAGCTTGAACGTCGTTTCAAGCAGGCCAAATACTTAACAGCCCCAGAACGAGAACAGCTCGCGAATTCAATTCATCTGACACCAACTCAGGTACGTCCGCAACACGGTACCTACTACGTAACCAGTCCGAGATCTGATTCTCTCTATTGTCCATGAGGCAGCAGTAGGACCAAAATATTGGGCGTTTCCGATATAAACAGAGCCGAAACATCTCGATTATCTACCCCTGTCTACAGTAGTCCACAACCCACGGACATATAGCTACCGTATCCCTCAAAATTCTAGAGTAATGCATGGCTTCCATAGTAGAGCTACTAGCGTACTGTATGCTTCCTTTAGTCTTACATAGTACTATAGGAAATTATATAGTTAGTCCTCTGTGAGAAAGATGCAACGCTAGCCGCGATTCATAATGCATACATGAGCGATTTGCTTGCGGGCCACTGCAGAAGTGTTTCGAATACCGTGGCTCATAAGAAAACGTGACAGCCGTCACACTTTCTATTTAGTGGAGTGACCTCACGCCGCTTTCATAAACTCACCTAGGAGCATTCTATGAATCATCACCAAGCGACACAGCTGAGAAACTGCAAACTTTTCAACATTCTCGGACTTGAAACGCGGATTTTCGGTTGCTCTAGTAATGCCATTCTTGGGCACTTATAATCCCTCGCAAAACTGTACGGCTTGCTCAAAGGCACAATACACGATAATCAGATAGGCCGGATTATCCTCTTGAGGTAGTAATTTCTTGGACAACTGTGCGACATACCGGCGTAACACCTGCTCAACCCCACTCCAACCACACCCATTTGAGCTTCTTTAGTGGCCAACTGACAAAATGGGTGTGGCCGGTGTGGAGTGAAGTCTGGATAGTCACTCAAGGATCCACTGCCCGTAGTAGGTGAGTAGACTTATTGGGCTATGGTGGAGTGTACCTTGAATTTTTTTTGAGCGAGTTCAAAAAATTCGATGGACTCTCAATTTTTGCAGTTGTCATACGCACTCACCCTGAGCCACTGCTCAAAGGTGAAGCGAGGTTGGAAAGTGGTAAGCTAGACTGGAAAGTGTGAGCTAACATTACCATAGTGTAGTTACTAAACTTACCCTACCTTGACGGTTGTCCTTCCATTTGACAGTACCCAACAATTACCAGAACTACAGGTTGAATAACGGCAGACCTTACACGTCTTCATCACCCATTTACACCGATAGCGACCACATATCCTTCTTCCTCGATTATCAGCTCCTGCTCTGCTACCGTATGCGCAAAAATGGATTACCGTACCATTCCCGTTTAACAATATCCGATTGTTACCAGGACTACAGGGTGTTCAGTGAGTCATGATATAATATTTTTAGGTAAAAATATGGTTTCAAAACCATCGCTATAAGTGCAAACGACAAGAGAAGGAGAAGGCCATGACGGGTGGTCTCAGTCATCGTGACGATTCAGCCAGTCCACAATCGGTGGATGGGGATGGGTTTGTGGTGAACAATATTCTACATATATCTATAAAAACAAACGTTCCACCATTACGCAATCGAACCTTTCGTATCAATTCGTAAAAAAATCGACATAAAAAACGAGTGCGTGACGCGGAGCACCTGGAAATTGTGAGATTTGGTTCACTGGAATCAACCACGAATGACCCTGAGTCGCCCGAAGCCCTCTCTGATTTCAAAGCTTCCGAGCCCACCTGTTCAGTCTAACAATATATCAAATAACTTGAATGGTCTCGAGGGTTTAAATGCCATATGACAATTAAGAGCAACTTCCCTATAGCAGTATAACTTAAAGACATCATTAGGGGTAATGCGGAACTGGAGAAATCCCTACAAGAAGTCACTTACATGGTAGTCCTGGGCCTAAGAAAGCTATCTGTGGCGAAATCCCGGTGAAAAAGCGCCCCTCCAAGCTGTAAAAACGCCGCAAGACGCCGCTATCATGCAGCGGTTCCGCCTCTTGGACACAGCGGTCCCGCCTCCCGATGACGTGATTCCCGATTGACTGGGGTGGGAGCGGTCGAGAAGATGCGGTGGGATCGAAGGTTTTGCGGCGCGCTTTCGCAGTTTTAGCTTGAAGCTCACTCCAAAAAGTAGATCCTGTCGTATTTCCAAACATTCCCTTGTGTTTACTTGGCAACATGCCAATGGAAAATTAGATCAGACTACTCCCCTCTTGACGGACAGGTCGTCCGCGTCGTGAATCAACGGTGGGAAGGGAGTCCTATTTCTCGGGCTTTTGGCCATTTCCATCCGTTTTTTCTCCATTGTCCCATTACTAGGCATCTCGACTTTCATATGCACTATTTCTTTTACTTTTCGTCCGACTTTACCCTAATGCTGCCTTTAACCATATGCACTCAAGTATGCCTTAGCTATGTTTGACCCTTAAGCAACTCGCGTTTACTCAGGTGACCACAAGAAAACCGAATATTATGTGTTATGACCATAAGAAAACTAGACTCAAGGTTCAGCTCATTTCTCAATGAATTCCAGAAAATAAATATATCAATTTTGTAAAGGCATACATACCTGCGAAGAAGGTGCACCTGAAAGCAGAGTCCCAGCAAATCTGACTACAATATTCCTTTTACCGTATGGTCCTATTTTCACATAAATAATTCAAAATAGTATTGTGGTGCGATTTCGAGAACAAAAAACCCATGATTTTAGGAAGGCTTCACCACAGTTAAGCACGTCCAAGGAGGACCCGTCATGCTCAGAGGCGGAGCCTAGCCAGTCCACTTCGGAACCGCTTCCGGAGATTAAAGGCAGCATGTTTGCGGCGGTAGGTGGCAGTGCAAAACTTTTACGATTCCTACTTATTTTTTAATAGGACTAATATACTCAACCTATCCGTAATATTTATATTGTCGGGCTAAATACGTAGATTCCTGAGAGGCGATTCTGGGAACCACATATGAGTTGTATGGAAATTTAAGCAATCCCGGAACTCTTCTACAATACGTCTTCTGCAACATTGTCTGACGCAATGAAGCAACTTAAGTCGCCATGCTTATGGAGTTGTTTCAGAAATGCCGGGCTTCAGAGCTTGTTGCTTTCTTTATTAAAAGATCCGGATCAATATGGATCACAGGGGAGGGGAGAGGGGGGAAAGGGGAGGGAACGACTTTACTTTCTATGATTCGGTGATAAGGCGTCGTGCATTGCCCACAATCATGTGAGCACATGGAAAGATGGCTAGTAGGATTTGAGCCTTAGCCTGAACTTGCAAATGGACAAGAAACTCTAGGGAGCAAACCACTTTCCACTAATTTCGCTAAGAACCCTTTTTTGTTCGTGGAAAATGTTTCACCCAGGCCAAAGCTCCTTCCCCTTCCCTGAGCTCAGGCTAGAATTCATGTCCCCTTCTTCTTCATGAAAAAACCTCTGCGATTGTCCATGACAGGAACGAAGTCGTGGTAACGCCTTTTGCACGTTTTCATTAGTATGCGAGCTAGCGACATAAAATTTGAAGTCGCATCTGCCTTACACACATTGACCCAAAGATCCATTGTGCACTTGATTTTATACGCAACGGATCCATCTATGTTTGCCTTACTCACCTGGTTATCTCATTTTTCACCGGACATACGATACGGGTAATATTAGGTTGTTGCAAAATTAATTTCGGTTTTAAGGTATGTATAAATAAGTAGATTTTTTACCCTGAACTATTCCATCCCAAGGAACGCCAGGCATACCATTTGCTGGGATTTTTTCTGCTCCTTCAGAAACTTCTATGAATGTCGCTCTAAGTTTTCCAGCCGGCCTTTTCCAGGGCTGCGTATAATCATGAACCGACGCGACTATCGAGTCATCATGCTTTATGAGTTTAAATTGGAACACTCCGCAGCGGAGGCAGCTCGTAATCTCAGCAGTGTTTTTGGGACGAATTGTCCTTGCGAACGAACAGTGGAGCTCTGGTTTAAAAAATTTGCTTCTGGCGATTTTGATCTCGAAGAGAAGTCGGGTCGCGGCCGCAGGTCATCGCTTAATGATCAAGATTTAAGGAGAGCCGTCGAAGCAAATCCGGAGACGAATACTCGTACGTTAGCAGAAGACCTAGGCGTACATTACTCTACAGTGGCCAGACATTTGCTGACAATCGGCAAGGTGAAGAAGATGTCGAAGTGGGCGCCTCATGACCTGACCGATGAGCAGCGTCTGGCACGTTTCGACACCTGCTCTAATCTCCAAAATGGGTTCTTTATGATAACAGGAAGCGGGGATTAGTCTGGGTAGATAAGGATGCTCCTCCAAAAACTTTTCCTAAACCCGACCTTCACCCTAAAAAGGTTATGATTACTGTGTGGTGGTGTTGTAAAGGTGTAATTCATTACAGTTTCTTGCAACCTGGTCAGCCAGTCACAGCAGAGTCTTACTGTTGTGATCTGGAGCAAATGTATAGAAAGTTGCAAAAATTGTGGCCGGCGGTGGTGAATAGAGGAGGGCCGATCCTGTTGCAAGACAACGCAACGCCACACCTCACAAATCACTCGGCAAAAATTGACCCACTTGGGTATAGAAGTTCTCCCTCACCCAGCGTATTCTCCCGACCTTTCCTTTCCCCAACAGACTATCACTTTTTTCGAGCCCTCAATTCTCATCTGCGTCAGAAACAATTTACTAATTTAGACGATGTTGAATGTGCCTTCCTTGACTTCGTTGATTCTCGTGATAGTAGTTTTTATAGTGAAGGCTTAGATTTATTGCCTGTTCGTTGGCAAAAGTGTGTAGATTCTGATGGTTTTTACTTCGATTAATAAACTTGTGTTTAAAGGAATCGTCCACGGAAAATGAGTTTTTGTGTTACTTATATATTTATGTTGTATTTGCCTAATGTTGGCCTCATGCAAAATTTCACGCGAAAAATGTGAATCTGGCTGAGATACAGCATCACAAAGTGCGGTCCCAGTGGGCGGGGTCTCCGTGTAAAAGCCTCGTACCGCGTCCGCCGTGGTCTGAGATGCATTGTAGGAACAGAAGGTTACGTAAACAGTCTCACTCTCCGTTCCCAGCGGCGGCGGAAGACGGGACGAGGCTTTTACACGGAGGCCCCGCCCACTGGGACCGCACTTCGTGGTGCTGTATCTCAGCCAAATTCACATTTTTTTCGCGTGAAATTTGCATGAGGCCAACATTAGGCAAATACAACATAACTATATGGGTAACACAAAAACTCATTTTCCGTGGACGATTCCTTTAAGCTGAGTTACAGTAGTTTGAAGTATGCGGTCCATTTCCAAAATTAATTTTGCAACAACCTAATACTTATATCCGCCTAACATGCTATGAACACTTTTTGGGATTTCCATTATTATTATATTCTTTCCTGCAGACAGAACCAAATTTTCAAGTGCACATTTCAGGTTCCTTCATCGGTCTATCCACCACAGCCAGCCGCATTCCCGTTTCCATTTGGATCACAGTCTTATTCGGCCGCTCAATCAGCATACTATAATCAAATTCGTGGCGTAGGCTGGTAGCCTAATGACACTCTCTCACAGAAATTCCTGCTAAAAGGAAATTTATATCCGTTAAATTTACACACTTCAAGCTAATCCGATCTGTACATTTTCAATTTTATTGAACGCACGATTATTCTTTTACCTTGCTTATCACAACTGACCAGTGGCTGTCGAGCATACATGATGCTCATATCCTTCATTTCAATTTGATATCTCCTTTCTGTTATTCGAGACCAATCGCTTCCCTTATTACCCAGCCGTACCCTCTTAAACCTCCAGCAATGACCCGATTCTGTAGGATATACAGGGGGTGCCAAAAAAAAAAAGTAATTTTGTCTCCTCCACTTTCGACCCCATTTAGCCAAACTACAGTAAATTCTATTGAGGTATTCTCATCCCCAGAATCAAGAGCAGACCTAACTCTATCACTATACTCCGTGGCAGCCTCCTGCACGAGCAGAAACGGGAGCAAGGAAAGACTGAACAAGATGTATCACCTCAACTGGGCAAAATCCGAAATTTCTTCGCCCTCTTTCACAACCTTGCTGACGTCCGTTCAATCTGGGTACCTAAGAGGATTCATATCGGATGGTGTTCTTTAACATTGCGTTTTTCCCGGGTTCCCAGCGCCCTTCGTTTCCAAGAGCCAAAACGTTCCCCTACCACTGAAACCCCTCCGGAGGCGGATTTGAGGCATAAAAATGATACTTTGGATCATAGCAGCCTTGTCCAAGCAGCAGGGGCTCTGTGACTTCCAAGAACCGAAGGGCCAACCCTCAGGAAGCTTCCCACAAAGGACCTACCACGGAGCTTGGTTCCACTGTTTTTAGCGAATTTTTAAATGTAGGTACTCCGAAGCCCGACTGCGCCGAATGAAACCTCCATATTTTTATGAACATGAACGTGAGGAGCCACAGCTTGTTCCTGCTTTTAGAGGAACATTTCGGGAATGTTTTGCCCCAATACCTTTATCTCTTTCGTTTCCCTACGTTTTGTAAAATTGGCAGATGTGAGCCGTGGGCAAAATTACTTTTTTTTTGGCACCCCCTGTAGCAATTCGGGTGTAGCTTCCGGGGTGCAGTCCAGGACACTCGAACTGAGTACGCACGACGCAAAACGCGTCGCGACGTGCTAAAGGATTCTTGCTTCTTCCGATATGAATGGATAACATGCGGAGAGGAGTGGCCTCGGCGGACTGCGTGAAGGCGGCCCAATTTGAGTGTTCCGTCACACCAGCAGGAGTTTAGTTTGGAGTCCGTGCAAACTGAATGCACCTCACAAGTTTGCCGGAAGGGGGGGGGGATGGGTTATTCCATGGATCATCACTGATAGGAGAACATCAGGAAGCAATTGATCCCTTTACACTATCGCGACCGCGAGTTTCTATTTCTCGAGCTTGTTTCCATGACACGCTATACATCTGCTTGCCTTAACATTTGTTTTTTCATTAGCTATTTCATTTCTAAATAAAGAGAATGTAGAAAATTACATACGTTCTCAGGATCAGCACTACATCGATTTTCCTGAACAGAAGCTCTTCGCCCCATCAGAAATGCATTAGTCCATGACCAGAAAGCTAATATTTTTCACCGGGTAGTTTGTATTCATTCCTTGTGTTGCCGTTTATGACAGAATTCATATTCTAATCAGCTGATTGTGAAAGGTTTTCGACGTGATCTCAAGATGTTCGTATGTGCGACTATTTGTATTGAATATGCATTTGGTATAAATTCATTCAATATGCATGCTATTCATTGAATGTTACGTTGAGCTCTGCTCCTTATGCCGTCTTGCGATGTGAACACGTAAATTATACGGGTGTGAGAAGGCATGTTGACAAATTTGACACTTGTGCGGTTTTTCACCTGAAAACGTGCTTCAGACAATAAGATCGAATAGGCGTTGTCAAACCCTTCAGTTTAGAATCGTAGTGACATCAAAACGATACTCGATGTACAAGTGTTTTTTTTTGCACAAAATGAGCCCGGTACGAGTTCATCTATACCGGAGAGCTGGAATCGCTTGAGCACAGACTGGACCCAGGCTCAATTCACGACCACTAAGTAACAGGAGAGGCACTTGCCACTACCTCACCTCCACTCCATTTCTCCAAGAGACACTACTTTTTATCAAATTTGTGGCTCACTTTTCTGGGGCGAGTATGTCCTTAGATAATTGCTCAGAATGCACCCTTGTTAAGGCTGCACAATGCATCTTCGCAGTACTGTGCCGGCTTGAGCACAATCAGGCCACGCCCACCAAGCCAAATCACACCTGGCCTTAGACCCGAATAAAGCCGAAATGACAGTTTCACTCAATTATCTTCCCTTATCGCAATTTCCTCCTCCACGTGAGCTCCACGTTGGAAACTTCTTCGCCTAAGGCCAAGCGTAACTTGGATGGGTGGGCGTGGCTTGGTTGCGCTCAAGCCGGCACAATACTGTGAGGGTGCACCGTGCAGCCGTAACCATCGCAATCAAGAATTGTTCCAATTTGGTAGTCGTCAAAACGTCTATTTCCACTACATGAAAACACCAGCAAAAAGCCGCATTAATTGGGCCATCCTAAAACAAATATCGATTGGATCGGCTCACCGGGTCGGCGTCGTCTCAATAACATGTACGTGGGTGATGCTAAACCTTGAGGGAAAATCCTTAGTCCGATCGTCCTCCCACTTTGCAAGCGACCACTTGCAGTGGATGGGTGTGTGACCTTATGTCACGATTTCGCACGACGACGAGCAGCGTGCGACGCGGTGTTTGCGAGCTACGCGCACTGCTATAATTAAGCCTTAGAGCGCTTGCATGGGGATGTATGTCGTTAGGCGCAGCCCCTTGTAGCTAATTTGCCGATGGGCGCATGAGCCGTTGCTGCCAACCTAACGCCGACAATTCAGCGTATCTTCTGCGAAGAACGACTAGCCCACACACTGGACCTTCAAATTTTAGCATTCGATAATTGCCATATAAAGGACTACAATAAACAA
Source organism: Trichostrongylus colubriformis (assembly GCA_963978905.1). Classification (NCBI taxonomy): domain Eukaryota; kingdom Metazoa; phylum Nematoda; class Chromadorea; order Rhabditida; family Trichostrongylidae; genus Trichostrongylus; species Trichostrongylus colubriformis. The sequence continues at coordinate 15,367,151 of OZ022258.1, read as the reverse complement.
GCACTGCAAATTACAGAACATTGCGAAACTGATTCTACTTCACTGACGAGCGTGGATTCCGGCAAATTTTCCAGTTTTCTGCTTTTTTAATTCTTCTACATGTTCAGCAATAGGAAACATCGCTTGTTCACTCCGGGGTGATTGTCTACAACCATTTAGGAGATGTGATACGAGCTACTTCTCAGTAATTTGCAGTGCTTGTTGAATGAGATCCCTATATGGTAATTATCAGTTACGGAAATTTGAGGGTGATGTGGACAAGTTGACCACCGCAGAAAAGGCGTCAAATATCTCCGCTTACATGGTTATGATAGGGGCGCCATACACAGTTGACTTGTATTTCCTTTGGGACCCAACAACGCGGCACCGGTAGCTCGTCCGTATCGCTTCGCTTGCGATACGCTGAGCTGCGTAATCCTGGCATAAGAGTAGAAACCCGCCGTGAATTACTCGATCCCTGCCTTAGCCTACTGGGGGCTTCTTCTAGAATTCTTGTTACGTTTTCCCAGCACCTCCTACCTAACTACTTGGTGTAAAGAATTTTCGTGGAACAACGAGGTTTTCTCACACTAAAAATATATATACTAGCACAGCTGATTACTGTCTTTGCGATGAATACCACCTAGACCACTGGCCACTCAAATCGGAGGAATCTACACTCGAGCAATTAAAGGACACAGAGCGCCCGAATAGTAGCAAGATCGAACACGGTAAGCTTACCTGTATGTGTTTTGATATGTGACTTTAGATTGGCTTCTAATGAAAACGCTTTTGAGCATCCATCGAATTGACACTGCAAGCGGTTAAAAATTCGTACTCTCAGTAGCAGAGTGAGGAAATTAACACTGCTAAGAATTTTATGATTTGATCTCTGTCTTTTACAGCTACGGAAAGCGCTCTGGATCTTGAATGTTCTCCTTCGTAGATAACGAGATACCAACATTAATTTATTGGAAAAGCTGCTCGGTAAGATAGTGGCAAGGATATAATTGCTGCAACTAGGCAGTAGAAAATGACAATGAACGCGTCACCAAAAAATGGATTGAGAAGGATGTAAGCGGTAGTAACAGCGCCTTCTCAGGACCTTCTTCAACAAATGAACGAATTTCAAATCAATCAACTAAACAATTTTAAATCAAGGGCTCAGCGAAGTAGCCCGGTGTATGAAATACCGTTTTGGGATGAAACAAATAAGCGACTCTTACCCTAAAGGCTCTTTCACCCGTGTGCGTGAGCATATGCCGATTGAGCTTCGTTCGCTCTATGAAAGTCCTTCCGCACCGTTCACACGAGAAGTTTCTCACAGCGTGAACTTTTGCGTGCTTTCGTAGAGCAGTGCGAGTCTTCAAGATTGAAGTGCATCCCTTCAAAATTCAGGAATTTCATGAAAAATCACTAGATGAAAAGCTCTGGCCATACTTGAGCAACAGTTCCAAGTAAAATATTTTGACGCACCTCTATCAAGCACGGATATCCGTTCGATTCTGAGTTCCTCCTGGACTGCGATTTATGCCTGATAAAGGTGTAGGATTAAATAGCTAAATAAAAGAACGTGCGCAAGAGAAAAACTGGAATTATACCTCGTATTTCGGGAGTAGATTTTCACGGGGATGTTGAATTGCCGAACTTCTATTCCATATTTCTCATCGTTACTGATGCCCTGAAGAAAACGAAGTTAAAGCCTTTCCAGTAGAAGTGTGATGTTTTCTTATAAACGTTTTCATACCAAAATAATCCAGAACAAACAAATTTTTATGACAAGAGGTACAATCCCATGTAAACGACAACAAACGTGAGTTTGAAACTTTTTTTTCAAAATGCGCAAAATCCAAAAGCAGAATTTAGCAACTCTCCAACAAAAGACTCCAAAAAAGATCCTCCATCATTATGAAAGTGTTCAACGACAAAATATCTGCTCGTTTAAAAAATAAATATTAATTCAACCTCTATGAAAATCCATATTATCAGGAAATAATAAAGCATGTTAACCTTCTGAGTATCATGGCTGGTTCCTGTGTCTATTGGTGGGCTACTAGTTCGTAGTGATCCAGAATCAATTTCAGGTTCAATTTCCATAGAACTAAAAATTACCGCTGTAAAGAGAAATATGGAAATGACAGAGAGACTACTAATGAAATGAACAAAAAGATACTTCAGCTGAAAGCTGCTCGTTGAGCTCGCTGACGATGTCGAAGGCAAAGGGGGATTTTGTGAAGAATACCATGATTGTGCGTTAATTGATGAGAGTGATGGATCGGAGTCCTGCTTGCAAAAAGCCGGGTGACGGTTGGGACACACGAATCTAGGCCGTGACCCTGTGACAGCCTGTGGCCTTTGCGTTGTGACATGAATAATTCAGACAGTTTGACTATACAACGGAACAGACTTGCAAGGAGGACACGATTTACATGAACAAATTGTCTGAATTATTTAAGGCTTAGGTCAAAGGCCACAGGCTGTTACAGGGTCACGGCCTAGATTCGTGTGTCCCAACCTACACCCCAAAAAGCCAGTACAACACAAAGTATAAAAATCTCCATGTCAGTCTTTTTTGAAACCTGTGCATCTATTCATATATATGCTTGTGTTTATTTTCTGCCGTACACGTTTGTTAAGGCTAAACTTTAATCAGCACCGAGCGTGCTTAACTTCTAGTACACAACGGAGCAAATTCGAGTAAACAAAAAACAAAATCTGCTTCGCTTTCTACTCAAAAATGCTTCGCTTTCTACGCAAGCGCTCGGTGCTGGTGGAACCAGGATCTTTGACAACGACGAAACTGTCGAAACGTCAGGTGGATTAAAAATTCCTCCTTAACAAACCTTTACGGCAAAAATAAACACAAGCTCATATGGAAAGTATGGAAGTAAATAAGTGGAAAGAGGTGTGAATAATCTCAAAATTAATCCGTGGAGTGTGGCGAAAAAGTCAAAGGTAGAACTTCAATGAAACTTACAATACTCAAATCGGTCCTAGAGTCGCTGTCTATCGGACATGAGATCTCCGACGAACTTGAACATGCCATCAAATCATCTATAAGAAACACAATTACTTCCGTTTGTGATCTCCATTTAGGAAGTGGAAGTAATAAATCACCTACTGGAGCTGTGAGCCCAAGCCATGGATTCAATTCGTCGTTTATCTGTCATGATAACAACTTTTTTGGGAAACCACTGACTAGAAGTTGAAGTTTCCGTGTCCACTTTCCTCATCACAGATACCTTGAGGTTCTGCAAATAATGTGAATATTCTTCTGCACTGCTACAGTAAACAACATTTCACTCTAACCTAACTTGATTTAGGATCATCAAATACTTGATGTTGAAAATGAAGCATAAATAGAAGTTTTTGATAAGATCGTTGGGGCAGATCCGCTCCTTGACGTGCGGCGCGATGCGTGTGAGCTGTGACTGCGGTATGTAGCTGGGTCCTGGAACGACTACCGTGCCGCAAATGACTTTGTATGCAGCCTATCGTTGCCTATCATTCGCTGGCGCGAGGTGCGATGCGACACTTGTGAGCTGGGGCTGGTGCAAGTTAGGGCCTGAGGTGAATGTAGTACCCCACGCCTTTTTTAGCGTAGGACACTACATTCACCTCAGGACCTAACTTGCACCAGCCCCAGCTTACAAGTATCGCATCGCACCGCGCGCCCGCTAATGATAGGCAACGATAGGCTGCATTCAAATTTATTTTGCGGCACCGGTGCCGCAAAAAAAATGAATGTGGCCATACTTCGCTGTGCTTCAGCCGGGGGTGTGACATTAGGGCAGAGAATTCGCGTGGCTGCGTTCAGCGTGCGACGTGACGGTGCGAGCTACGGGCGCCGTATTGCTTGGTTCCTGAAGAGATTACACCTCTAAGATCGCGTTCATACTTCGCGGTGCCGGCGGCAGGGCGTGGCTGCTTGTCCCTGCGTTTCCGCCTGCACCATCTTGTCTCATTGCCTATGTCATCTCTGCACCTTCCCCGTACCACTCTGCCTCGCTGCTTGAACGCAGCTACGCCCTGCCGGCGCAAAGTATGAACGTGGTCTAAGAGGCAAGGGCACCGCCATCGCTTGAGGATCCATCCAATGCGGAGCGCATAGCTCGTACCATCGCGCCGGATACCGAACGTCTCAAAGCGATTGTTCTGTTCCAATGACATACACCCTTCCAGCCATAGCGTGAGGGACACAGATCGCAGGGAACCGGCTACCTAACTCCAGTAGCGCCAGTATAGGTATACATCCTAGAGTACACAAACAGAGGAAAGACTTCGAAATGTGGAAGTGTGTTGATAATGATAATGAATGATAACGAACCATACGACCATAAAGTACGTTGTTGTTGTCGGGTTGACTGACATCATTACCTATCAGCGTGTAATCTTTCGTGACGCTGTTGGAAGTGTGAGCTTCTGGTTTTAAAGAGTTGTAAACAACCTCTTCACCAGCGACAATCTGAAATCAATTTTGATCATTTTGGGATGCGAGTTGCAAAACAGAAATTCTATTTGTTTTTACATTTTCAAGGTACTGTGCAAATGCATGTTCACTTCGCTATAACGATAGTTACTACATTAACCGTAAAAGTGCTAACGCGATTGCGGGAGAAGAGGTGTCGAACTCATTTTCAAGCCGTCTCGCGCGATACTAACCACCAATTTGCACAATCAAGTGAATATTTTTGCTCGACCAATATTAGAGGAAAAGAGGGGTGTCTTTTGCTTCTGAATTCTTAGCAAATTAGGCTGGACACCGAGTGCGGGAACGTTCCCTCACCTCCCACCCCAAATATATTAGCCCACCATCAAAGCCTATATTCTGATGACTGGTTGCCTCAGTTGAAACTAGCGAGCAATATGCGATTGCGGTTCAGGCGATATCAATTTAACGATTACTCTATTTTGCGCGACCGCTTCACCGTACAAGCGAACACCAGATTGTTTGCAAGGAATAACTGCGACTTGTTGGAACTCGGATCCCGCTGCTTTTGCCTAGAGCAGTCTATACTTCGCGTCAAATTGAAAACACGCGCCGCAACGTCGGCGAAGGGTGCGTTGCGTTTGGAAGGCGTATGAAAACCGTCACCACGCTTTGCTGACATAATCCTAGTCTCGTACTTAGACTGTGTTCATACCCAAATAAAGGGGGATTTTCAGCGGATCGGCGGTACGGCGAATTGGCACATCGGACTGTCCGCGATCTAAGATTTTTAGCGATGCCACGAAGTACCACCGTGCCAGTCTACATGCTTAGAGCAAGTATGCAAAATCACGGATACGCCGATCGGCCTAAAATCCCAGATCGCGGATACGCGAACTCACATTTGCTCGACCAACTAGCATCTTTCCTAAACGCTTGAAATCCAGAAATCCCACCCAATTTTATATGAATTACCGCAGTGGCGCGCGATTTCGATAAGTTGGTCTGACGTTTACACTTTTCTTTTTATTTTTCTAATTGTTTTGAAACGTTTTACATTCGGTAGGCCGCATTCATACCCGAAACCATACTATTTTTTATTTCTACACTCCTTCCTAATCTTTTACACTTTCTTGTATTTCGCTCTTGGTACAGGTGCCTTACTCTTTGATTCCACATGTTTCAGAAATGGATTAATGCAACTCCTAAACTTTTCAACACGACCGGGTGAAAAATGGAATGCAGCGCGAAGAGCGGCCACAGTGCGGCTGCGTCACAGAGTATGAAGCAGTGTGTACTTGTTATCTTGCTGATTCCGTGGGTGTGTCAGGTTCCGATAAGCTTCTTATCCGTATACTCGAACTTCCTCATGAGCGCAGTGGTAAGCGCCGATGAACACTCGGGCGTAGAGCGAGAGAGACAAGACAATCAGAAAAGGGCGCGACCGCCTTCGCCTCGTGGCCCCTTTTACTCACACAGCACCTTATAATGTTGTTGTGATTGTACATACTACGCTTCCATTGAAGCAAAGTACCTATGGAGAGCCGTTGCTGGTGCTACTGGAGTTAGGGGGGCCAGCGCACTGTGCTCTGCGTCTCTAAGGCTTTGTTCACAGTTTTGGAATTTGCGGAATTGCAGAATTGCGGAAAACGATGAAGATACGCATCGACTGGGAGAATTGTGGAATTTGCGGAATTGTGGAAATGCAGAATTGCAGAATTTGCGGAAAGGCATTAGATACGTATCGACGCTTCCACCATTCTTCATTTACGCAAATTCCGCGATTCTGCATTTCCACAATTCCGCAATTCTCCCGATCGATACGTACCTAATCTTCTTTCCACAATCCCGCAATTCTGCAATTCCGCAAATTCCGGAACTGTGAACACCGCCTAACGGTGCGCGGAGAAGTCATAGCGCCTGCCGAACGGGTTCGAATATTACAAAGAAAACAAGTCGGATTCCGGAGGCCGTGATTTGTTCCCACCGTAAAACTGTTCAAAGGACGCAAACGCGTCCTTTAAAGATCTTGCCACCAGCACGGTCCTTTGAACACGGTGGAAGTTGGGTTTGCCGAAGATGAGACAGATGCTTTTCACCGACGTCGAAGCTCCTTCATTCTCTAGGCTTAGGCTAAAATTCATATCCCCTCCTTCTACATGAAAAAGCATCAGCCAAATCATCTGTCTCATCTTCGACAATCCCAACCTCCACCGTGTTCGAAGGACCGTGCAGGCTGCAAGATCTTCAAAGGACGCGTATGCATCACCGGCCTTCCGAATCCGTCTTGTACAAAGAAACGATTTTGATGAAGAAAATTCATGCTTTTTTCTATCCCATGTTAGCCTAAGCCTTAGGAGAGGAAATTCCCTTTCCCTGGGATTGGGCGAATACGCTTAAGGCTGAGGTCATACCGTGCGGACCGTCCGGACCGGTCGGACCGGCCGGTCCGCACGGTATAACCCCAGCCTAAGTGACTGTTTAGTCTAGTTGAAGTAAATTTCTCGTTATATGCTAATGGAGGACTAATCGTAATCGTTTTCTTAGTTAGTTGGCTGTATCTAGGCATAAAATAACCTTGAGAGTGCCTATAAGCAGAAATTGGGCGCTACTTATGCTTTTGTCGAGTGGATCGTATCTAAACCTAAGGTGCGACAGCGCGGGCGGTCGCGTGTGCATCGTTGCTGGGGCGCGCCAAACTTTTGGAAAAGAGCATTTTAACGTAGATGCTCGGATCAACTCGCACTCATTGTGTATTTCGTGTAGTTAGCTATATTAGGCGTTATAAAAAACCAGATGTAGGGAGATTCTTCCATTCCTTTCGATATTTCAATAGCCAATCACCAGATCACCAGTGATCAGCAGCGAATAGTGTGAAAAGGATCAAAAGGACTGACGTTTCACGACTTCCTTATTTGAAAAAGCATCACTCCGAGTCTCACTTTTGTGCGCACTAGATTCAATCACTAAGTGGAAATGGTCTGTTCCATCAATCATCCGTCCTCAGAACACCATAAAAGTAGATGCAGTGGTGCTAATGTAGTTGTGAGGGGAGGGCCTCAGTGTTTCGCTGTCGTCCCTCAGTCGAAACCGACCACAATCATCAGTTTGTGTTTTACCTCAACTGTATGTTTTTACGGAAGCCTTCCTCAAAGGAATCGTTCGCGGAAAATGAGTTTTTGTGTTACCCAAATGTTTATGTTGTATTTGCCTAATGTTGGCCTCATGCAAAATTTCACGCGAAAAAAATGTGAATCTGGCTGAGATACAACACCACAAAGTGCGGTCCCAGTGGGCGGGGCCTCCGTGTAAAAGCCTCGTCCCGTCTTCCGCCGCCGTTGGGAACGGAGAGTGGGACTGTTTACGTAACCTTCTGTTCCTACAATGCGTCTCCGACCACGGCGGAAGCGGTACGAGGCTTTTACACGGAGGCCCCGCCCACTGGGACCGCACTTTGTGGTATTGTATCTCAGCATTCACATTTTTTCGCGTGAAATTTTGCATGAGGCCAACATTAGGCAAATACAACATAAATATATGGGTGACACAAAAACTCATTTTCCGTGGACGATTCCTTTAAGGGGGGAGGGTGAGGCTTCCTTCCAAAGTAAGGCTTAGGCTAAAAACTAGGCGAAATAGCGCCGGGCGCCGAGCACAGTGGAGTGTCTCCCACCATCTATATCAGTACCGGATAGAGGGAGGTGTTCAAAATACGTGAGTGGATCGAATTCGGACATTTATGTGCACTTTTCAACAAATGAAGCAGTGAATGCAATAGTGCGAAAATGGTCGGTTATGTTGTGAAATACGAGAGTCAACGGTCGATAACGAACGATTTACGAGTAATGCAGATTACAACGAGATGTCAGATACAAAGAAAGCATCCAAGGAAACTCCTACACTCAGTACGGCGCCACTAAGCGCGCCCCAGCAACGATGCGCACGTGACCGCCCGCGCTGTCGCACCTTAGGTTTAGATATGATCTGTCGAGTGCCCCCCCTAACTCCAGTAGCACCCCGTTACTTGCCCTCCAATCGACTATTGCTGCGCCAGTTTCGTCTTTACTTCAAACGGTCTTTCAAAAAGTGTACAGCAAGGGAAGAGCGCTCCGGCCAAAAAAACTTATGCTTGACGCGTAGTGAAGGGTGGAGCGTGCAGGGTGTCGACAAAAACATAAGTTGTGCCCAATTTCTGCTTATAGGCACTCTCAAGGTTATTTATGCCTTGATTCAGCTAACCAACCAAGAAGACGATTTAATTATTCCTCCATTAGTATATAACGAGAAATTTACTTCAGCTAGGCTAAACAACCACTTACGCGTATTCGCAGCCTAGGGAAAGGGAATCTCCTTCTCCAAGGCTTAGGCTAACATAGGATAGAAGGAAGCACTAATTTGCTTTATCAAAATCGTTTCTTTGTAAAATTCGAACCCGATTCGGCAGGCGCTATGGCTTCTTTGCGCTCTAACCATAGCGTTAGAGACTCAGAGCTCAGTGCGCTGCCCCCTCCCCCCCCCTAACTCCAGGGGTGTATATCGTTAGGACAGAAACGTCGCGTGGCCGTGTTCGGCACGCGATGGGATGGTGCGAGCTGTGCGCGCCGTATTAGTTGAGTCCTGAAGCGATTACGCATAGAATGAGGCGTAGAGCACCGTCATCGCTTCAAGACCCATCCAATACGGCGCGCATAGGTCGCACCATCCCATCGCGTGCCGAACACGGCCATGCGACGTTTCTGTCCTAACGATGTACACCCCTAACTCCAGTAGCACCAAGGAATATGCTCTCTGTTTTTGGCGTGAACGCATATCTGGTCTAGTGGCTCCGAATTGATGCACAACTTCTATCACCAGTTCGCTGAATTGTACGCACTACATATGGGGGCTGACTGGGGCGTAACATTCATTTGAAGTGTTGGCGTCGTGCAGCGCCAGTACTGCGGTGCTACTGTAAATAATAGGGGCACCACACTGGACCTGGTGTGTTGCGCTATTTTCGCCTAAGCAAAGTCCGCCTTCGGACTTCGCGACTTTGCCGCGTCGGAGTTTCGCACGCGATTTTGCGATCCCGAGATTCTGCAATGCTACAGCTTCGCGTGTGCAGCTGCAACAGAGCAAAATCGCGGAATGGCAGAATCGCAAAACCTCGGAATCGCATAATCGCTAATCGCGAGTCTAACAGCGGCTTGGAAAGAAAGAGAACCTTACCTTGTCCGTTAAGGCTTGGAGTGAAAAAGTGTGGTAAGAAAAATGTTTCACCAATTACACCATATGGCGTCAACGCCAAAGAAAAGAATGTTCGTGATTAGAGCGCCAATAAACCCTACGGCAAAGTTTCAGCGAAAGTCATTTTTTCACCCAGCTCATGTTATTTGGGGCAAATGATGGTTTACTAGTTCTGAATGATCTTATAGCATGCTGTTTCATAGATACAAACAATTGTCATTTGTTCAAAAAGCTTCATGTGGAGAGAGACTTGTCATGTTATTGGTTGTTCTTTGTGACTTGGTTAACACTCAACCATAGCTCTTTTGAGAAATCAGTATGGGGCCCTACATCGCAGTTTCAAGGGAAGGGCAGGGGATGGGAGATTGTTATGGTAGAACTATCGAAACGTCACGTCCTCAACTGCAAACGGAAATACTTTATCACTGAGGGGTATAGAGAGTTCTCTCTCTTCCTAGCGCAAAAAAGGACTGATTTTGTCAAGACATTTGGGAAGTTTGTTCCCTTTTTTCAAATTACCGAAGCACAATCTGATTTAGGCTTACGCTAAATATGAGAAATCCTTTCCTCCGCTGCGTTCTTCTGCCCTACCGCGGGAAGACATTTGTAAAAATGACGGCAGCGGTACAAATTCTCTAAATTTCAGAACTCATCTCGTGGGGAGATGCTGTATGGCCTTTAGGCGTAAGCGGAGGATGTAAGATGATCACAATTCGAGTCACTCGCATTTATAAAACTCCTAACAATAAGTCGAGGAGGAATCGACCAGAAAAAAATCGATAAAACGTTCAAGCATAAACCCACGATGCCATGTGGTTCAATTTCGTAGGGCGGTAGAATAGATGTGATATCACCCTGTGAATACAGATCTGAAGAGTACATCCGGTCTACGGAATGTGCTCCAGTTGCGGTCGACGTCTAGAAGGAAGCAATTACCCACGCAGACCACCCACATCGTGTTGGCGGTGAGCGGCGTCGCGCGCGGCACCGCGGGCGAGTACATCCTCACTCGCCATCCGCTAGCGATCGAAGCCCGTGACGCATTGGTCGTTTCAGCTGTTGACTGTTAAAATTTTTCCCTACCTTCACTCCTATTCCATCCTCAAGATCCTGCCTTTGATTTTATGAGGACTGGGCGTATGTACGGTTCAGTTGATGTTGTGCACCAAACATAATAATTAGTCGCCCTTTTCGCTGCTATATCAATGAATGGGAGAAGCCTAATAAATATTGAACAGTTACGGGCTTTTACATGTGCAAGAAACCTCAGTAATGTCATACATTGGTAATCCCCTAAAGCATGTTACTTTTTAATTGACCCTCCCTTGCTACTGTACTCTTTCCTCAGCTTGCCCTCATTTTCTAACTGAAATGTGTCACCACTAATTGAATTTTTGAATAGGATAGTATTTCGGGCAGAAATGTCCAAGGCGAAAAATAATTATGGCTCTGTTCGAAGTAAATTGCGTTGTACTGAAAGTGCTTGTACTAAGTTTCTGATGTTCCATTAGATTTCTTCACTACTTCTGTAAGCTTCTACCCCATAGTCTGCATTGATTAATCCGTGCATTCCTTTTTAGCCATGATCTTTCCATTTCATTCATTTTCGTTTCCATTTTCCAATTCTTATGTGTATGCTAACATGGGGAATTTTAAACAAGGGGCATTCCATCGTCTCTTGACATATTCTATCCAGTTGTGATTCTCTGGTTATTTACGACTGCTCTTGAGGATTTTGGGTCAACTAAAGCAACTTTTCACTGACCTCGGAGCACCTTTCCCTCGCTAGGCTTGGGCTAAAGCAAATGAGACATGCAATGGCCGATTCTTTTATGTTGGAGGAGAGGAGGGTCAAATAAAGTCGGGGGGGGGGGGGTCGGGGAGACGCAAAATTTTCACCAACGTCAAAGATTCTTTCCCTCCCTAGGCTTAGACTAAAGCAGGTGAAACCTACGATTTGACAGATGCTTTTTCATGTGGGAGGAGGGCATATGAATCTTAGCTCAAGTCGAGCAAGGGAAGGAGCTTCGATGTCGGTGAAAAGTGTCCCCCCCCCTACCCTCCCCCATATTTTGCTTCCATAGTTGTGGCATGAACGAGATTTTTCAAATTGGCAGAATTCATCGACCGCATTAAATACATTATTAAAGAAACGTGGAGCGATAGCGTTTGCCGTTTCTCTACTTTCGAACGATAGAGTCGAAAATTTCCCCACTCAGTCCTTTGCAAGGGGTTCCATTGCTCGTCCTGATTCCACAGCTATCGTTGTCGATGCTAATTAACGCTTTTTCCTTCCTGTCTGTTCCACTTGTTCCAAAAATGTGAATGCTGGCTTGATGTTCTTTTTCGAGTATGCTTTCTAGACTACTTGCGACTAGTGCACTTTAGGTCTATTCCACTCCATGATTTGGATAGACATTGATTAGAGATTGGCATAGACGTCCTTGCACGCTACTCCCTCACGCTCAGCATTTTACTCCAATTTTCTACTAGTACCACTTCAACACCTGGCCTTAGAACTTATAACTCGCTTATTGGTTGGGTTACAAGCATTCAACGCAGCTTAGCCCTGGTGATGAGATACCACTGAACATGTTTTGGTTTATAAACCCAGTTCGTCTTCACTTGCTTTGCAGTTTTATCATTCTCTGTGATTCTTTACATGAGATATTCTCCGAGCTGATACCTCATTTTCTCAAACCGCTCTTCAAAAACTTTAGGATCGGGCTGAAGGTTTCGGAAGTGGTCATATGATAATCTCCCTTTAAATTGATGGAAGAACGCACTTATTTCATAAACTCGTTAAGGAGGGTTCCGGAGAATAGGCAACACTTATGTAGAAAGCTCACGCTGGAAACATATTGATTTTTCTCATCCTTTTTTCTTCCCCTATTGTCACGGAATATATTCGTCTCAGGATGCATGAAAGCAAGTGTATAGTGAAATTCTTGGCTCGAACATACTAGAGATCGCGATTTCCTTTTTCATTTCCTGTTCAAGGAATCAATGAATTGATATTGTATTCCTTCAATTAGGATTTTCTGAAAACAGTGGAAATAGAAGACACGGGCATCTCCGTCATTTCCTTAATTTTCCTGCTTTTTCCGCTGTTATGTTACGCTTACAGAGGAAACCACGTGATAAACGTCAACCGAACTCACACGTGATTTGAGAAAGTGTGATAAGATACAAATGAAAAATCAGGCGCGTGCCTACCTCTTGTCTGCCCTTTAGGTTTGGCTTGATCTCAGATTTTCCTAAGGTCTCAGATTCCCGTCAGATATGCCAAGATTATTTGCGTTTCGACGACTCTCGTTTTGCATTATGCCATGACGTCATCATTTTAAGTACGTATTTTGCAGCAATAGGTGATGGATAGCTCGTCAGGTGAATGCGTAACACCATGTAAATCACCGCCGACTTCACAGAGCTCAATTGAAAGTATTGCAGAGGAGATTGGTGCTTTTCATGAGTGTCCAGAAGAGAAACAAGTGGGTCGCATTCTATTAAATTTTTCTTTTACAGTTCTGCTATAATTCAATTCCGAATTATTATGGGTTGTCTTCGAGTAAACCATGGGGAATCTCGTGAATGGGCTAGAACCCAATTAGTGCTGTCTATTAACCGAGAAACATCTCCCACGTTCAAGCCTGACAAGTTGAAAGGTATACATTCCTCGAATTGAGGTACTTCCTCTGATTTTGAATAGTGCGTGGTCTCACTCACTGAAAGCAGGAGTGTAGGGTATCAAGGTAACAGAAGAGTGGTATAATACATTATGCCATCAGGCCCCCGTTGGCGCAAAGTTCTTGTTAGTAGTTTGAACAGTAGAACCCCGAGAAAAGTGTCGTCGTGCCTCTTCCCACTGCAAGAAGGCCATCGAAGGAACAGTAGGATATCACAGCTTCAGAATTTCTAAAAATGGTCACTAAATTGACATAGCACTCCATTTTTCGCTCCCACCCTCCCTATTTCAGCAAAGCCTTGTCTTGGTAAATACGCCCTTCCCGCTTCAGCGGGCCGAATGCGCCTCTTCTCCACTCGAGAATTCCTCAAGCAAAGATCGGCTCTGACTGGAATTGTGTGGGAGATCACTCACTTCTTGGGTCATAATTTCAACTGCATCTCTGCGACCTTTTGAATTTTTAAGTGCTACTTTGTTGATAAAAGTCTGTTCCGTCATTTATCTATTTAGTTATTTTTATTTATCATGCGCTGAAGGAGCACCATCGGTAAAAGAGAACAACAAGTCTTAGTACAATTACATATCGAACTTGGACGTTACTTGGAAAACACCCTATGGAGATGGGAACAAGTTGGCATGGGTAGGGCTTGGAACAAGAAGGGAAGAGCACAGACAGACCAAGTTAAGCTCAGCCCACGATGGGCGGAGCGTGCACTGAGATGTTCTGTTTTCAGAGCGAAAATTGTTGATTGTGTTCCAAAACGTGGGTAAAGACAGATTGTGGCCAGTTATGAGTTTTTGAAAGACATGAAAGAGGCCTGGACGCGGTGAGCGGAGCGCACCTCGAATGGGCGACCCTTGCAACAAAAACTCATGACTAGGTCATACCGCAGTCTTGAGAGCAGGGAAAATCGGTAGAAATAACCAATGTCCAAGCTGTTTTGAGCACACTCGAAGTGAGCGGAGAACCGCACACACTGGGCGGAGCGTGTAACAATCTGTATGTAAACTTTTCAGGAAAAAAATCAATTCTGATCGACCTACTGACGACCATGGTATTGCGCGAACAGTAGTGCGCGCAATACCATGGTCGTCAGTAAGTCGATCAGAATGCGCCAGCCAACTGGTCAAGTTTATATGTAGAGCTAGCTATTAATGATGAAACCAATAGTAAATGATATCAAACATTATTAGAATTCTTCAACAGTATTTGTTGCAAAGATTTTCAGAACTCATCCAAGCGCAAATCTCCAATGGATTTGGCCTCCCAAGGTAAACGATGTGCTAGAAGCCCTAGGTCGGTGAATTTTCATTTCAGTTTTCCAGTTTCTATCCTGGTTCTGCTTTTAAGCTTAATTGATTTCCTTCCAATTTCCCGAAGACAAATCTATGTTAAGTATTCGTGTTCATGTCATCAATAAACCGTCATTTCTCGAAGGAGTGTAAAGAGCGCGCACACCGTTTTTGAGAATGTTTTTTGTCCAAGCCTGCTATTCCATAGTTTGCGCAGTCTTTTCCTGACTGGTTCCTGACGTGCATATCTCTCAGTCATCGCGTCTCGGTGACTTTTTGTGAGTTGATGACATCTAGTGATATTTCGAGTTAGCCCATGGCAGGTCCGATGTAATTGTCTTGCATTCCCATGTTCACCGTTGAATGTGTTTCCTCCTCGAAACTGATACTGATTTTCGCCTATTATACTCAAGTTTATCTCAAGTAGAAGTTAATCGCTATGTGTAATGGTGTTATGAACGTTCTTGCAAGTGTCCTTTGTTCGATTGAAGATCAGTCTGATTTCTCTTTCAGTTTTTCAATGGACTCTGACGAGGAATCGACGGCACCTGCTGCTATAGAAGATGCTCATTTGATTCGTCCATGGGTGGACCAGTTCCAGGTGGTGTTAATTTCTTACCATGACTATTGAATTTTTGAACATCGATTATTAGAGCATCTTGCGGTACGGGTGCCGTTTAGCGAAATTGCGTTGTTACAACTTCAAGTCAATGTGTGCCTTTGTACTTTTCTCAAGTGAGACTGCTCCTGGTAACGTCCTATATATAGGAACTGTTCATTAAAAAGCTTCTCCATCCCCAAATTGTTCCTTTCAATTATCTACCATCCACTAAGGATTTTTTGCTTAATTTGAATTCGGAACTAAGGCTTTTTTATTTTGGCTACGTCATGGGTATTTATTAATATCCGAAGATCCACTGTGTATACCTACAACTGTCAGAATAGAGGGGGCAACAAGTTCGGTAATTCTACAAGTTTTTGCGCATGTTCAAGGACTCTTTTTCATCGTCGCGCGATACATTAAGGACAAGAACTGTATTTCTCCGGCAAATATTTGCATAAAAACCTCACTACACGTTGTGCCTAACAACATGGTGAATGCTTTCTCTCTTAAAACCACTGTGCTTTCTAGGCAATGTCACGTCGATGTCAACGTAATGCTCTTCTTCAACTGATTAGCACTTGTGGCCTGCAGCATGTGCGACATGTTCGCCAACTAATAGAGCCTCATTTCCAAAAAGATTTCCTTGCACATCTCCCTGTTGAGGTCGGTGGAACTTTTTTTTCTTCTGTTGGTTGATGATAATTTCATTCAAGAGTTTCTGGTTTTTCGGAAATCTTTCTGTTGAATTAGAATGATGCGTGTTTAGCTGGCTATTCAAATAGTGGCGAATCTTCCAATGGCAGACATCGTTCGTGCTGCCCGTGTATCGCGTTTCTGGCGTGACATATGTGAAGATGACCGAATGTGGCGTTTGAAATGTGAAAAAGAAGGTTTAGAACCTTTGCCAGTACCAAGGTCAGTGTTCGTAGTTCGATTCTGTTTTTTTCAATTCTTACTACTCGTAATGGCAATTCCTGTGATGATAGAAATCTATTTCATCGTCTAACCTCGGCAAAAGGTGTGCACAAGTGTTCTTTTTGCAGTTTCAATGGAATTAAAATTTCCTGCCCCCACGACAACATTTTGTATCCATAGAGATTTGTTAAAAAGTTGTGACCAATCACATTTCATGATATTAAGGGTGTTCTACTTGGAAGCTCTTTTATGGACCTGAAATTTCTTACACCCTTAAGGTACACCGCCTCAAGCCGCGGTAATGATCAGTAGTCCTGTTACAAGTGACAGTGCATGCTGTATATTTGTTGTTTCTCCTACTAGACTGTAAAAATAAAGCCTAAATCCATTACAAGATCGTTCTGTTAGTTTGCAATCAACATGGACGTCAGACAATATACACGTGTTAGGAGTCGATCGCTTGCATTCTAACCTCGTAATGGAGTTCCAGAATGTTTTTCAGTGAACGTGTGGCTGGCGCGTGGGAGCAAACGGCAATGGGTAATGGTGTCACTGTCGTGGATCACTACAAAGGAGCAGAGCTGGAGCTGCACCGAAAAACTAGGGAACAAAGCTACGGAAGGTAAGTGGTCCAACATTGTGTTGTTTATCATTCGAACCAATGACGTGCATAGAGTGGCATCATAGTGTCTTCAATAGTACTCGTTTTTGACCTTAGACCATCTAGTGTGTATTCGCGTTCGGTGTGGAAGGCCACATATTTACGGCGATGCAGAATAGCGGCTAATTGGCGTCGTTTACCGATCGGAGGAAGCATGGTATTGAGAGGTCATGAAGAGCACGTAATTACTTGTCTGCAGGTGCGCTGCCTTTGGTTTTTTCCTTCTGAGGGATCGCTGTTTCACGCTAACATGCTTATGACAATTATTTATGTTTAGATCCAAGGCGATATGCTTGTTACTGGCTCTGATGACAACACATTACGAGTTTGGAGCATTGAACAGGGCAAGGTAAATCTTAATTTCATTTTCATTTATCGACTCCATTTTTGATTACTGCGTCTGCAAAACTGCAGCCGACGTGGCAGTTGACCGTTTTTGCTAAAGATAGTTCGTCAAATACCAGTCATGTGATGACTGAATGTTCATTTGGTTTTAGTTACTTTTCACACTCGTTGGTCATACGGGAGGAGTTTGGACGTCTCAACTGTCGACTGATGGCAAATATATCATTAGCGGTTCTACAGATCGTACTGTGAAGGTATAATATATGATAGTAGTTTCACTACTATTCAACGAATGTTCTTTCTAGGTGTGGTCAGCTAAGGACGGCTCCTTAATTCACACTCTTCATGGGCATACAAGCACAGTGCGATGTATGAGCCTCTGCCGTAATATGTGAGCTTTATTCATGAATTGCCTTCTTTGCAACATTGTTTTCTTACTGGAATTCTGATAAGTTGAAAGCGGATTTATTTCTATAGTTTCGTACAGATTGGTATCGGGCTCACGCGACACAACCCTAAGAGCGTGGAATGTCGACACAGGTGTATGTGAACAATATCTTACCGGTCACGTAGCAGCGGTACGGTGTGTACAGTTTGATCTAGATGACGGTCGTATCGTTTCGGGAGCGTATGATTTCACTATCAAGGTAATTTGTCATTTTCACTCGGATAAGTTCTGACTTGAATAGTTTGAATAACTCTAAAGGCTCTATTGGGCTGGGAAATACGGGCATGAATAGCCGCAATAGTTTTTCTGTTCAATATGAATATCACTAACTTGTTGGACACTCGAGATTTTGCGTTTTTCTCAGTTTTTTTTTTAAGTAAAAGCGTCGAATTTTGTTGAGATCAACTATTTCAGGTATGGGATTTCGAGACAGGTGCGTGTTTATATACACTAACTGGTCATACAAATCGCGTGTATTCCCTGTTGGTAGGTTTTTTGATCTTGCTTTTTTGTTTTGTTTTTTTACAGTAACCTTGAGTTGAACTGATTCACTCTCCAGTTTTTTAGACCATTGAAGACATCATGAAGGAGGGTATCTTGTGTTTGCTGAAGACTGGTCTTTTAAACTGTGTTTCTCTGATAGCATTCATATTAGTAGCGAGAGTATTGGAATGAATGTATTCCAGCTTGATGCTCAGCGCAACATCGTGGTCAGTGGAAGCTTGGATACCACCATACGGGTGTGGGATATTTCAAAAGGAGTATGTATGAGTGTCCTCTCCGGCCATCATTCTTTGACGTCTGGAATGCAGCTGAGAGGTGACATACTGGTGTCATGCAATGCGGATAGCGATGTTCGGGTAAGCGAATTTTGGGGTTTAATTGATCGGGAAAGATATCGGCTACATGAACGCAGAGATCTTTTCAATATATTTTCTCTCTACTCAGAAAATGGTGTGTCATCCTGAACCCGGATATGAGATTTTTGAATAAATTAGTGCATTTGTGTAGACGCCAAGGTCTCTTAGATTAATTAGTTGGATCAGCGTATGAAACCAATATAAAATAGTGGGGACACCCGTGCTTGCCAGATATACTGCTCAAGAGAACTATCATGCATGTCAACTCAATAAACTCAAAATTTTCCGATATCTCTAGCAAACCTTGCGAATTCACTTTCACATTTCTTATTCTCAATCGTGTTATTTGGCACACTTCAGGTATGGAATATACGGGACGGGTCATGCATGTATCGCCTTCATGGTCCAAATGGGCACACATCAGCAATCACGTCATTGCAATTCCTCGATAACGGTATCGTCGTGACCAGCGGAGATGATGGAGCCGTAAAATTATGGGATGTTGTAAAAGGTGATTATTGCAGGTTCTGCTTCTTATCAAATCAGGTTTCTCTGAAAGTTCATCCCTTGCGATGCTAGATTTGGTAAGCTCGAGCTTTTCAGAAGGATGTTTTGGGTTCAAGGCCGCGGTTATATCTTATGATTAAGCCGTTCCTGAAAAATATTAGGTATTCTAAAAGGTCTTTTCGTATTTTTAAATACCGCTTTTTCCCTCAAAAGTGCTTCCCACAAAATTTCTTCTATACATATATATGTAGTACAAGTCCACACGCATCTATAGGTATTGTTGTCTTCCATCTCCCGGATAACCCTTTTCGGCAAAATAAAAATATCAAAAGTCACCTCATTTTCAATTCCAATTTTTTTTTCTTTGAATGGCGTTAGACAGGGAAAGAAAAAGGTGATAATCCGATGGAGCAAGATCAGGGCTATAAGGCAGTAATTTTTATCCAAGCTCGAGAATTTTTTACAAGAAAAAATTTAAAAATTTTTTACCACTAGTGAAAAAATCACTCACCAAAAAATTATCGAGCTTCGATAAAAATTGCTGCCCCATTCATCTTATAGCCCTCATCTTGCTCCATCGGATTATCACCTTTTCCTTTCCCTGTCTAACGCCATTCAAGGAAAAATTTTTTTATAATTTTTGTATTGAAAATGAGGTTGACCGTTGATTATCCGGGATATGGAAGACAATAATACCTATAGATGCGTGTGGACTTGTACTACATGTGTATGTACAGAAGAGATTGCTGGAAAACAGTATGAGGGAAAAAGCGGTATTTGAAAATACGAAAAAACTTTTTAGACTACCCAATATATGTAGCGTACAGTAGATGTGGCGCTTCGGTGACCGCAGGATTGACAGGTCGCATGTTTGCTAGTATAACTGTTGCCTAGATTTCGGTTGTTATGCGGTCAGTTGCGAAGGCCGTCCTCTGTCATCGGTCTGACATAATGCCATCCGAAGCAGCTTATGTAGCGTTCTCACATGTTTACGAGAATGCTTACCGATAAATATTCCAAGTTGGTGAAGCTCGAGAATGCATTTATTTATATGCATTGTAGGAGAATTTGTCCGTGATCTTGTTCGCCTGTCATCCGGTGGAAGTGGTGGATGTATCTGGCGCCTGAAAGCCACCAATAATTTACTGGCATGTGCAGCTGGTTCTCGTAACGGCACTGAGGATACGAAGATCATATTGCTGGATTTCGATGCTGGATATCCGTAGACAGTTGTTTTTATCTCTTATCTCGTTATCTCTTCTCTGGTAGTTTTTCTCATAAAAGGGTGCGAATCGCTTGGTCACGGTTTACCCGGGGCAATGGGTTGTTTACTTAGTTCGGTTTGTTAGTTTTTGTGAGGAAAGGTGGAGATGACGTCATTCCTATTCGTGCGTTTCGTTCTTTCAAATGACAAGTCTTTCTTCTGTTAAGCTGAAACATTAACCACTTATTAGCTAATGATATGACGTAATCACCACTGGAAAGCATAAAACCGGTTGAGTTACGAAAAGGAAATGCTGGTTATATTGCCAAATTCTCGTTACTCACTTTTACCCGTACGGATGCTTCTTAGAGCAGTTTATTGTTTTCGTGTAGCACTCTTTGGAAGTCGGATCTAGCGGTTGGTCGCCGCAGTGGGTTGGTCTAGAGTTCCTCAGTAGCTGTTGGTTTGCTTTTATTTGTAGTCAGTTACCTACTAACATTTCAGCATTATTTCTAGTCACGTTGTAAGTTGCTTACTTTCTAAACATGCTTGTTTTATTATATTACACACTCTGCCATCGCCCATTCTATTTAGATCACAATTGATGGTGTAATGCTTTAAGCGTTTCATGATGTTACTATATTTGGTTCTATGGAAACTTCTGTTTTCATTTTCATTTTCAATATATGGCATTTTTGGGTTCTACTTTTTGTGCTGCATCATTTTGTTGTCGGGACCTATCTCATCAATTCATTTTGATTGTTTGGCGCTGGTGTAATGTCTTTCATTCAACCCCTTATTATCTGATGTGCCGAAGATGTCATAGCTATGTTGTCTACTGTAAGTATTGCGTCTGTTCTATTTTTGAAATAAATAGTTGATACTCTGGGAAGACACGAGTGCGCCGGCTACCTCCCGAGATATCCCTCATTACGACTATGTGGATTACAGCAAATTTTGGCGCTGCAAGATTAAGAGAACAGCGCTTCCTTCAGCCGTTTATTAACAGTTGTTTTCGGTTTGTAGACCGTTAAGTTGTATGATTCAGAAACATTTTAATCATCTTGGTCAGTCTATTTAGATATGTGTTTTAGGACCTGATGTTCAATATCCATTGATGATAATAAAACAAATATTCCGTCGACTAGGTAGTGTTAAGATCCGTCCAGTTGTAGCTACGAAAAAAATCATTCCGCAAAAGATGAAGCTTGATTCGCCAGAGTTTAGGTACGGTTCTTCTTTTTTTGTTATAACCTACTCTTGCATCTTTATCAAACGAACGGGAGAGCTCCACACCTGCACATAGAAAGATGTTTTGGATCTAAGGCCGCGGTTATATCTTATGATTAGTCTGCCGTTCCTGAAAAATATATGAAATGCACTATAGATGTTGCGCTTCGGTGCCGCAGGATCGGCAGATCGTACGTTGTGAGTATAGAAGTATGCACATATAAAGTACATATATGTGGCGGTTCAGTGGATTCATGTGAGACAGAATATGTAGACGGGATAATGATATATTTATCTGTAGACAAGTAAGGTGGGCAAACCAACGTCTTGCTCGTGACGTTGGAAAAGCGAATGTGGCCCACTATCTTGTGGGACCATTGACCCCATGGATCTTAAGTACGGACTCCCGTATAGAACGTCGTTTCAAACAACGAGACGACGATGAACCGGCATCGTCGTGATAGACGACGATAATGTACTTCAGTGTTGGTACCAATTATTGACGGCGAAATTGGTTACTACTGTCACACAGAGGCTAAAGGAAGTGAGAGTATTTTCCACATGCTGAAGCATGGACCAACTGGCCCCATCCCTACAGGCTTATGGCGTGAGAATTTGACGCCAGGGTCTTATCGCAGTGAGGAGAGGCTATTATATAAAGAGTTGCACATCTAAGTATCTTGGAGGGATCCACGGGTCAATCTGCACACTCAGGCGTATATTTTTGCCTAAGCCTGGAAAATGAATATATCTTTGTCTAAGCCCCCCTCCCCCCCCCCCATCCTCGTTGTGACAGCAGCAACCATAGGTCTGTTGGCTTTGCTTCAGCCTAGATCTGAGGGATTCTGTAAGTAATTGCTTTAATTCAACGCCCATCATGACTAGAGTAAGGCTGCGCTCATAGCCATCGTTATAGGCGTATGTAGGTGAATGTAGTTAAAGGCACACCACGCGATAATTAGTTTAGTAGCTACTTTTTTGGCGCTAGTAGGTCCTTGGATAACTGCTCACGCTGCATCTTTTATGCGGCTGCACCGTGCATTCTTACAGTGTTGTGCCTGCTTGAACAAAACCGAGCCACGCCCACCCATCAAAATCATACCTAGCCTTAGACGAACAAATTTCCAACATGCGGCTCACGCGGAGAAGGGAATTTGCTATAATAGAAGATAATATGATGAAACCGCCATACAGATGATGAAAGCAGCTTCCACATTGAAAGTTGTTCATCTAAGTCCAGGTGCGATTCGGTTTGGTGGGCGTGACTCGGTTGTGAGGGCACAGCACCGTGAGGGTGCACTATGCAATCGTAATAAAGATAAAGTTTGAGCAGTTATCCATGGACCTACTCGCCCCAAGAAACAAACCACTAAACTGATTATCGTGTGGTGTGCCTTTGAAGATTTCGGGCACACCAGCGAAGGAGCACAAAATACATATTGATCACAATGCCACGCCGTGGGGTAAAATCGTGTTTCTTAATTTCTCTGATAGGTGGCATCCCAAGGAGTAGGGAAGAAGTGGGATATTTTCTCTCTGACCCATGCGGCGTTGGGGGAATCTTCAGTTCCAGTCAACAGTATACAGGGAGTGCCAAAAATAGTTATTTTGCCCACGGCTCGCATCCGCCATGTATACAAAACATTGGGAAACGAAAGAAATAAAAGTATCAAGGCAAAATATTCCCCAGATGTTCCCCTAAAAGCAGGAACAAACTGTGGCACACTACGTTCACCTTCATAAAAATATGGAGCCTTCTCTAGGCGCAATCGGGCTTTAGAGCACCTACGGTATCAAGGTCCACTTAAAACAGTGGAGCCAGATTCCGCGGTAGGTTCTTTGCGGGAAGCTTCGAAGGATTGGCCCTTCGATTCATGGAAGTCACAGAGTCTTTGCTGCTCGGACAACGCTGCTATGATCCGAAGTACCATTTTCCATGCCTCAATCCCGCCTCCAGAGCGGATTCAGTGGTAACGGCGCGTTCCACCTAATATGATCCTCTTAGGTACCCAGAGTGAACGGACCTCAACAAGGTTCTGAACGAGGGCGACGAAATCTCCGATTTCGCCGTGTTGAGGTGACACATCATGTTCACTCAGAATAAGCTCCCGATCCTGTTCGTAGAGAAGGCTCTCACGGAGTTTAGTGATAGTAGAGGTGTGCTCTTGAATTCGGAGATGGAAATACCTCGCAAAATTTGCTGAAGTTCGACTAATGTAGGGTTGAAAGTGGAGGAAAAATCACTTTTTTTATTGGCACCCCCTGTATATGCACTATACGCAAAGATCTGCGATGTGTAATAGGTGTGCTTCGCGGAGATGCCTTGTCACCCCCCTCCTCCACTTTCACGTAGCGCCTTCCGTTTCAAAAAGTTGTAAGGTGTACACCGTATTCTTCAGATCGTTGTTTACACCACAGCTGAATACATTGTCTGATCTCTTCAAAAAGAACAACTACGAGTTAAGGTATGTCTTTAACCACTTTTAATACCTCTGAGAACTTATAAGCTACTATTTTCAATTTTTCCACTTATAACCAATCAACCATTTGCACTTTGCGCATCGACGCCGACAGCGGGGGCTATGGCGGCGATTCAACGAAGCACGGGCGGCCATGACGTCATGGTCATGTGCCCACCGTCGACAACGGCGGCACACTCCTGACGCGCTCCGTTCGTAAACTGCTCGACCCGGTACCAGTATGATGATCGTGGCAAGAGTCCACGAATTCAAAGACGAATCTTGGCAGTTTGGCATTATGCCGATATTCGACTTTGAATTCGTGGGCTCTTGCCACGATCATCATAGTGTAGTTGGACTGGGTCGAGCGTTTTGCATACGGAGCACGTCTCAAGAGTGCCACCATCGTCGGCGGCGGGCACTTGACTTTGCCGAGATGGTTGCCGGTGCCGGCGTCGGTGCGCGAATTATGAATGCGGTGCAAACCTGAGGTGAGTGCTTGTATCTGCCTTTGTAAGAATAATGTAAAAATAGAATTGCTGGTGGAGCAGTGCGCGATCTGTTGATGGGAATACGACCCGCTGATGTCGATTTCGCGACCACAGCGACACCCACGGAGATGAAGGTATCTTTTAGTGTATGATGGGGATTGGTTCTGACAGATTGCTTTTAGGAGCTTTTTGAGCGTGAAGAAATTCGAATGTTGCACAAACGAGGAGAAGAACACGGCACGATAACATGCCGTATAGATGATGCAGAAAACTTCGAGATCACAACATTGAGGTGCAACAAGGTCTATTCAATTCACCGAACACTTTCATGTTCATGTTCACCTTCATGATTACGTCAGCTCGTTGAGCGTCTTCTGATTCTGCTCAATTACAGAGTCGATTTGGTATGTGATGGACGTCGCGCTGAAGTACAGTATACGACGGATTGGCAGTTAGACGCCAATCGAAGGGACTTGACTATCAATTCGCTTTTTCTTGGTAAATTTTCCAAAACATTTTTATACCTTCTAGTTCAGGTGCGCTACTACTCCGAGTAGATTATACATTTACGTTTAAATGAGTGGGCTTGAAGCGCTTCATTCGCATCAAGCTTTTCTATAAAATGGAGCAACTCTAATTCCACTTGAAAATGCTGTAGCTGCCAATAGGGATGTCTATTTCATACAGAACGCGCATTTGTTAAAGTGATCGGCACATCGCTGTCGAAAGGTAATCATTTTTTACAGATCTCGATGGAAATGTGATCGATTATTTCGGAGGCATAAGAGATATCGAGAAAAGGCGTGTAGCCTTCGTGGGTGATGCCGTGCAGCGGATTCAAGAAGATTATCTTAGGATTCTGAGGTGATAATGTTTTTCATAGAAACGCTTGAAATTGTTTAGCAGTGTTCTGGTTTATTCAGAAGGGCCAAAATTCAGAAGCACGGATTGAATTCGGTAATAGAGAATCGATAATTAAGGTTAAACATGCAGGCTACAAACAGCCGGTGGATTGTGCGACTCTCTGTTGTAGGGTTCTCCCATTCATACAGTATAGCCTTGTTGGATCTTTTAAAACGAAAAATCTGCTATTTCGGATGATGCGTTAAGTACCGAGCCAACGCTTGGGCAATGGTTGGTGTTAGCTTTGTTAGGTGTGCTGCTCTTAGCTTGTCGGAACGGGATGTTGTATCGCTGAAAATTTGTGTCGGGCCTTTAAAAGGGGTGCTGGAAGGGCTAGGTATCTTTCTCTGTGGTACTACGGGAGGTGGACACACTTTTTAGGAAGGTAATAGTGATTGATGATCTTTTCCTGTCCTTATAAAGCACACCTCACCATTATCAGATTGGTCATCTACCATTGCTGATGCAGTAGATCCTTGGGTAACTAACCAGGTTGCGCCATCGCCGCTTGCGTCTTCACTATAAGTCATCACGGTGCTTTACCCCGAACCCGGGTCACGCTTAGCTAAGCTTCACGTCGGTGGTTAAGCGTTTGCAGCGCCGCAATAGTGCACCGTGATGGCACAACAACAGTGCCACCTGATTAGTCACCTAAAGGTCTGCTGCCCCGATAGGATGAGTCGACTGATCTTATTAATGTAGGACGTGCTTCAAAGGTAGTGGTTGATGTAACGTGGGTAATAGGGAACTCCTAATGTAAGACATCCAAATGAATCTAAGGAAGCGGAAAAATGCTATATGTTGCACAATTTCTCTATCAAAGGCGAGCCCTTGAAATGTGGATACTGCATAGTTTTCAACCAGCTCCGCCCTTTTTTTTCCGTGATCCGTCCCCTAAGCTCGACTTTACCAAATTGTAGAGTAACAAGTATGATAGCAGAGTGTTATTTATTATATCGTCCGGTATAACGTGATGATTGACGTGTCGTCTCTCGTGGTGAAAGCGTCCACCGGTAGTCAAATGTTTGAGTGGAAGATAAAAAATGTAAGGAAGTTACTCCTACCACTGCTTTAAAGGCACACCACGCGATAATCACTTTAGGGGCTTAATTCCTTGGGGCGTAAGGCCCTGAGATAAGTACCCAGACTGCACGTGATACAGGTACGGTGCATCCTCACGATGTTGTACCTCCCTCAACACAACCAAGCCACGCCCACCCAACGAAATCGCACCTACCCTTAAACGAACGAATTTCCAACAAGGAAGATCGAAATGGCAGTTCCATTGAATTATCCTTCTTATTGCAAGCTTCCTTATCCACGGTAGCACCACGCTGGCAATTCGTTCGTTTAAGGCTATATGCGATTCGGCTGGGTGGGCGTGGCTTGGTTGGATAACTGCCTTATTCTTTTGTTCGTTGGAATGCATCGTGCAGCCGCAACAAAGTGTAGTCTGAGTAGATATCCAAATATCTACTTGCCCAAGAGAGTAAGCCTCTAATCTGATTATCGTGTGGTGTGCTTTTAAGTCGCACAGAGTGCTAATTGTAAGGAAGCTGGCTGATAGCAGGCGAAGATTTGTTTAACTCCAAAGTCGTGTACCATCGCTAGCACGGACCTAAGCTGTATCGCGCTCGACTTCGTTTTTGCGTATCAATTTGCATATCTTAAAAACTCAGTCGAGGAATGTGTCTTGTACCCATTATGAGAATACATGTCTTGAACTTCAGGTATTTTCGCTTCTTTGGGCGGATATCGGAGTCAACTCAGCATGATGCTGATACTTTAAAAGCCATCAAAGAAAACAGTCAAGGATTAGCTGTAAGATTTTTGCTTTTCTGCGCATTTTTTGGTATGTTGCAAATACAGCTCTCGACGATTGTGTGGCGGGTGAGGTCAGTTGATAATTGATTGGATCTTGGAGCACGGTCATATATTCTTGGAAGTAAAGGATCATTTCTTGTTTGAGAGATTGGCTATGGTGTCATAACAAAGGAAATATCGGAACACGGCTGAGCTCATCCTGGCGATTTTCCAGGGTATCAGTGCAGAACGCATATGGACAGAGCTGAAACGAATAGTCGTCGGTCGAATGGCGGACCATGTGAGAGCTTTTTGTCGTCATATGAGTCATTTAATTTGATCTGTGACATATTAGTAAGCTTTAATTCCTTGTGGGGTAGTGAGATTCTCTGTAGATAGCTCAGCTGATAGGAGTGCAGTGTTGCGTATGAAATAATCTCTAATGTCAAAAACTAATTAAAAGTTTCCGCAGCCCGTGCAGGGACGGGATGGAGTTTATACTCGTCTGCGTGCGGTCGCATCTGGGTGGTAATAGTGGTTACCGTGATCTGTAATCATCCACCTAGGGTATTAACTTGGCAAATTAGATGAGCTTTGTGGCAGGGCTGCAAAGAGATGTCTGGAAAAAACTGATCCCAAGATAAACGTTTGTGCTACCTGTAGAGATAATATAAACTCATGCTAATGAATCCGTGCTGCGTTTCGTCCTCCCCACCTAATAACTGTGAAGTGTGAAGCGATTTGTCGCCTCAAAATCTCACCACATGAGAAAAATCGAAAAACGCAGAGATTTTTTGAAATTGGTAAATGGATCGAGTTCAGGTTATCAGGTGCATGATTGAAGAATGCAAACTGCAACAATATCTTGGTTTACCGGAAAAGTGCAACGTGGATCGTTTTGCTCGTGTAAGTGTCTCGCTAGTGCCTCAGCGAAGGCAAAATAATGAACTATTCGTACATAAACAGAATTTAACACGGAAAATAGTTGTACGATTCGTTTGCCATTGTGGTGGGACGAATCTTTATTTTCCATATTTTTCCTTGGCTCACTTGATGTGGAGACTGGCAACAAGCCTGGCGCCGCGGTCATACCTTACGTGTCTGCGTCAGTTGTCGCCGGTGACTGCATCAATTGACACAGGGTGTCTGCGTGCAACCGGTGTCAATTGACGCAGACATGTAAAATATGACTGCGGTCTAAGGTAGCTTTATGGTAATTGTCAAATGGACTTCATGTAATGTCCCAGGATGTGTTAACGACTTGAACCACGTTCTAAACTGTTATGTGGTAACGAAAAAAGCAATATAATGTTTGACGCATTTCTTACGCCGCACGGCAGACCGAGAATGGGGTGGGTAACAAAAGTGTTTCAGGGTTGCTTTGCCCATAGTGACGCTAGTCTCCCATTCCCTTTACTAGTATCATCGGTGTCAAAAGAAATTTAAGTATAAACGGCCAGTTGATATTTGGAGGGGTCCCTAATGTTAGCTTTTACGTAAATGTTCAGGTGTTTTCGAAATACAAGACCGGCCTTGAGCCAATGTCGATGATTGCATCACTTTGTGAAAGTCAAAAGGATATCGAATCGTTTCATAGAAAAACTAAAGTGGGTTTCATAACTATATCTACTTTCACGTTTAATCTTGCCTTTTTTATTGGTACAATTTTATTGTTTCTAGTTATCAAATGCCGAACGGATTCTTGGAGAGTTCATTGTCACTCATCGGAAGGAAGCCGAGCAAGCACTAGCTAGCAATACCGTGGATTGGTGGAAAGACATGATCGTTGAGCTGGAGGTGACTCCAGGTCATGGTAAGCTTTCTTCAGCTGGTTAGTTGATTGGAAAACATAAATTTATCGAAAGAAAGAGATGAAGTCGACCTGATCTCCTTGAGGCTCATACTTTGCGCACAGACGTCGTCGCCGCCGGTGCCGGCGTCAAGTTGGCATCGGCGGCAACGGCGTCTGTGCGCGAAGTATGAATGCGGCCTCAAAGAAATTAGGCTTCAAACTGACGCAACCATTTGCCTGCCGCAGACGACGGCGTCAATAGATAATGCGCACCTTTTGCAAAACGCTCGACCCAACCACACTACAGTTTAGTGATCGTGGCGAGAGCCCAGGAATTCAAATTCGATGGCATAGTATGGCACTAAGCCAAGATTCAAAATCGAAATCGTAGGCTCTCGCCACGGTCACCCCCAGCAAACGGGGCGCATTATTTATTGACGCGTCTTCTGCGTCAGTTGGACGCCGTCGCCGCCGGTGCCGTTTTGGCGCCAAATTAACGCGGGGACCGGCGGTGACGGCGTCGGTGTGCAGAGTATGAACGCAGCCTAAAATATGATTGCCCTTAAACCACTCGTTGTTCGTCTCTGGTTCTGACGCACCTTTAATAAACTACGAGTTTCATGATTCGTGAGACAGCTTTGTCTCCTGCCTCTTCATGTGGGGTCCAGACAAACTGAAAGGAAGTTGAAGTCCGAGCGAGGTCTCTATGTATACAAAAACAATATAATATACAATGTATAATATACAACAAGGCTGCAGCGAACAAAAGGGGTTTTCATGGATGTGTCGAGGTCTAGGCGGAAAATGTACATCATATGACGAATGGAAGCCGGCGTGCCAAAAATTGAAGGACAGGTATCTATTGGGTTGAGGAATAAGTCTCCGCCGTTTTTTAAAACCCCGTTTTTCACATTGTTTTCCATCTTTTGACAAAGCTTATATATGTTTTCGATAAGGCTTTTTCTTCTCTACAAAACCTACTATTTGTTTTTTGATTCCTTCGACTACCTGATATTAACGAGCTTTGGAAATGAAGTAAGCTGAAGACCAAAAATTGGCACTCGCGCACCTCATCTTTCTGTTCTGCCATCGAGATTAAAAAAAAAATATGTGTGTATGCTTTCGTACAGCTTTTTCAGCTCTACAGAACGGTACTACTTCTTATTCAAATCGCTCAACTTTGCTGTTTTTAAGACCCACAAATGAAGTACTCGCAAAAGTGTGCACTTTGCTTATCTCCTTTTCCTCGCCTACCATCGAGATTGGAGAGGATGTGCATAAACGCATTCGATGGAGCTTTTTTTGCTCTACAAGATGGTACCACCCATCTTCTACATCCTTTCATATTTTAGCATGTAGGAATAAGTTTCCACCTGTTTTTCAATTCAATATTGCGTAATGAAAACGAATATTTTGGCAGAGTGTCTTGCATCATTCGATAGAGCTCTCTTTGCTCTACAAGAGAGTGTTCACGGTTTTTATTCGAATCAATTTTTGCCCGTTTTTAGATGATTCAAATGTCGACGAAATTGACTATTTTCGACCCTATGTGACGAAAATGCTCGATTTCGTCGACTTTCAAACGATCTAAAAAACAAGAAAAATTCATTTGAACAAAGACCGTGAACACTCTCTCGTAGAGCAAAGAGAGCTCTATCGAATGATGCAAGACACTCTGCCAAAAAAAAATTCGTTTTCATTACGCAATATTGAATTGAAAAACAGGTGGAAACTTATTCCTACATGCTAAAATACGAAAGGATTTAGACGATGGGTGGTACCATCTTGTAGAGCAAAAAAAGCTCTATCGAATGCGTATATGCTCATCCTCTCCAATCTCGATGGTAGGCGAGGAAAAGGAGATAAGCAAAGTGCACACTTTTGCGAGTACTTCACTTGTGGGTCTTAAAAACAGCAAAAAGTTGAGCGATTTGAATAAGAAGTTGTACCCTTCTGTAGAGCTGAAAAAGCTGTACGAAAGCATACACACATATTTTTTAATCTGGATGGCAGAACAGAAAGATGAGGTGCGCAAGTGCCAATTTTTTGCCTTCAGCTTACTTCATTTCCAAAGCTCTATTATCAGGTAGACGAAGGATTCAAAAAACAAATAGTAGCGTTTTGTAGAGCAAAAAAAGCTCTATCGAAAACACATATAAGCTTTGTCAAAAGATCGAGGGAACAATGTGAAAAACGGGATTAAAAAAGACGGTGGAACTTATTCCTCAACCCAATATATTTGGACGGAAAGCTTATCAATTGAAACCGTGCGAAGCGCCAGAAAAAATTTTCCCAGTTGCACATAGCAATCCAGAGGTAAGCGTCAACCTCCAGATCAGCGAGTAATTCTAGTCAGTGGGTGGCAGAAGAAGCTTCTGGCTCATGTGATCTTGCTTTTCCGTCGTCGAACAATGCTGCACACACCGTGTTCAAGCAACAGCGAGCGCAAAATGCTGCCATGGACTTAGACAGCTTGGTCGTGCTAAGGACCAAGATAAGTAAATGATATCATGACCCTCGATGTGTTGGGTACCATCTAAGACTGCTCTGTGGTAAAGGAGGTTGACTTCGAAGCACTGCGACAAGTTGGAGGTTACTGCGAATGCGTTTCCGTATGCAATTAGTTTGCGTTGTGAGTTTCTCTTTCTCCGGAAAGCGTACTAACGAAGTGAGGTATGTGAGAACGAGAAGATGTATTATGTTTGTAAGTATGGTGACAAAAGAGTTTTCAATTTATTAAATTAAGCACGACTGTAAAGTGATGAGCTGGGTGCGTACTCGTAATGTCGTTAATTTTTTGTGGTTCACATAGAAGATGGAAGTGGTGATAGGAGCTTTGCTGTCGGCTACAATCCCTTACTGGGCTCTTTTGTTCACGTAGACGCTTCGGTCGATCGTAATGTACCAAATTGTCTAAGCGAATATGCGTGACTGCTGAGAATAGTCTGTTATTTACTGGACATTTTTAATATTATATCAAGTGAAATGAATTATGCACCCTTCCTTCATTTCATGTTCATTTTGACAGGCATGTTGGATGCATACAGGTGAAAATGATTTGGGGATTATCAGTATCTTAACCACAGTCAACTCAGAAACATAAAGAACACCATGTTAAGACATTTTGGATCAGATTCTCTGCCATGCTTTTTTACCTTTTTTACAGATCAGTCGAAGTTATCAGGCTTGGTACAAGTCACGCAGCTGGCAAAAGCGGTGTGTGCTGATGAAAAGCTTATCGATGAGTTGGAGAAGTGGACAGTTCCGATATTCCCTGTTAAGGGTACCACATAAGTTTACTTTTCGTGGTTCTAAATAGTTTCTTTGTTAATAAAATTGAAGCGTCGTGTTTGGTTGAATCGATTATTTTCTTCAGGTCTGGATCTAATGACCGTTGGAGTTAAGAGTGGTCCGAAAATGAAGTTGACGCTTACATATTTGTTTGAACTGTGGCGGAAGGTTAGTCGAGGTGTTCTCAATGTAGACCGTTTCTTACATGAAGGTGGAGTAGCCCTGCAAGCTTGTGGAGCAACAAAATCCCTTTACCGGCTTCTCACAGGATATGAAATTAGTCCATGGATCATATTGCATCAAAGGCCACGCGATAATCAAAGTGGTCATCTACCTTCTCAGGGCAGGTAGACCCTTGGATGGTTGTGAAGATCGCACCCTTTTCGCCGTGCCACGGCTCACCCTCGCCACGCACGGCCCGGTCGACCTGAGCCGAGTTGAGCCCACCGAGCCGAATCACACTTGGCCTGAGACGAACAAATTTCCGACGTGGCTTTTACGTGGGAAAGGAAACTTGCGATAAGACAAGATAGGGCAGCGATTTCAATAGCGAAGTTGGCTTCAACAGGGGAGAACAGGTGACATCGTAGCATTTTGCGCGATATCACCGAGCAAAAACTCATTTCTAATCTCCCATACTCGTACAAGGACCGAAGGCAAGGAGCTTTATTTGGGGGTACTGGAGGCTTTTGATTCATTTTTCTTCACTGGTGAGTGAACCAGGGCCTCTACATCCAGTAGCACGCGCGATAGCTCTTAAAATTTTTCGCGAGGTGTGCCGTTTAAGGAGTCGTCCGCGAACGATGAGTTTTTCTGTTACCGGTGTATTTATGTTGTATTTGCCTAATGTGGGCCGCATGTAAAGTTGCACACGAAACAATGTGAATCCGGCTAATATACAGCACAACGAAGTCTCGGCCGAGTGGGTGAGGCCTTCGCCCAAGTGCCCACCCCGTCGTCCTCCGCGGTCGGAGACGCATTGTGGGAACAGAAAATTCCGAACAGTCTCAATCTCTCGTGAAACTTTGCGTGCGGTCCTTATCAAGCAAATGAATATATGGGTAACAAAGAAACTCGTTTTTCCGTGGAGGATTCCTTTACGTAGATTGATTACTTGTGTTGAGTCTATCTTACTTTTTTTTGTAGAGGAGATATGAAATGAGTAAAGAAGAGTTGCTTAAACATGCTCACGATGAGGCCATACCGGATCCACCACCTCCTGTGCGAATGCCAAAAAAGCGACGTCATCAGGAATCAGTCAAGGATGTGTAGTATTTTGTTCAGTATGAAACTCCTTTGCGATTATTGATCAGATCCTCAGATACTCAGTTTGTAGAAGTTGTTAAGATAGCGGTTACTGACTTAACCCGGTAATCGGTATTCCTTGTCTTCATATATTGTTACTACGAGTTATTACTCAATAAATCTGCCATATAAGCTTGTCTGATGTCATGATGTTGAAGTGGGTAAGGATTCATTTTGTGCGTAATGCTCTGTGTGGTGGTGTTGTTCAGGGTCGTAATTGGCACTGGAGGTCAGCGAGATGCTTCAAAGATGATCCTTGGCTTGACATAGTTTCATGTGTACACTCTCAGAAGAATAAGTGTCTATGAGAGCTTCAAGTGATACATATCGTTACTGTGCAGTCTTTTGTGCCTGGTTTAGGAGCTTTGGCAGCGAGTTCAAACAAGACCCTTTATAGAGGGGTGCTTTCAGTTCCTGCTTCTGCGGATGCCTCGTATTTGAAAGTACGTTTTCCGTTTTTGTTGCACCACTACTGCAAACCAGGCTCAGGGGTGCGTTGAGATATCCTTCGACGGGGTGTTTTGGTGGGAAAGTGGAGGTCGCATTTTTCAAGATCAAGGTTCCTCGACAACCGCTCGGCGCTCACACACTCGTAAGGAGAAGCCCCAGAGGGGAAATTCTCTGCCCGTTGGTCGATTTCAGAAGTCGTCGATCGAGAATCAGACTTTGTACCGGGGAGCACTAGCATGGTCTCTTGTTGACGAACTTTTCGTGAGAAACGGGTTGTGCATAAACACGAGTTCTGTGGCGACAGGACGGCAGTTTTGGACGCGTCGACGTTGAAGGTCTTTGAAGTGGGGAGGGAGGAGAGAGGGTGGTTGTGCTTCCCGGAAACTTTCCTAGGCGCATGGCTCAACCCTGCTGCGAACACCTTATTATTTGTACCTCTACCTAAATCTTAAAGTGGGCAAATGAAAGGTAATATTCATGCGAACTTGATGATTGTACGCATTGGAAAGGCAGGATGGACACTTCTGAAAGCAGTGTGCAGGCAATTTGTTGGGCTGCAGCAAATGGAACGAGGGTTTCGAAGAAGAGCGATAGACGTGCATAGTCTGCGGTGTCCGTAAGTGGGGTGGGGACAGTACGTAAAACCAGGTGTAGAGTACCCGAAAATGTGGATTTTCGTATATGCGAGGAATAGAAGGTTTTTAATTAAAAAAGGTTTTTTTACACGTTAAGTGGTTCCCTCACTTCGGCACCCTTTCCAGCGACACTTCCCCAACCTACATTGAACCAGTCTCTAATTTTACGCTAATTTCAGTCACGGTCTTTATACACCATTTCGGAGCGCCTGATAGGGCGTGGTTTGCGGACGTGGATGAGTGGCGAGAGTGAGAGTGTGTGGCGGAGTGAGAAAGTTTGATACACTCTAACCCAAGTCCACAGGCCACGCCCTATCAGGCGCTCCGGAATGGAGTGTAGGCGTGCGCGCCACATCACTGGCTTATCAACTGCGGCCACGCGTATCTGTGATTTGTGGCGATAGAACACAGTACGTTGTGCTCGGAGGCGAGATTTGTCAAGTCGCCTTGCACAAGATGTTCTGCACAAAAACCTTCTTTCTTAAAATGACGCGACGACTTTTGGATTATTTCTTCAGCGGGAACGTACAACACATCCGCTTATACACCGACTTTCCATTGTACTGCATATACACATTTCCCCTTCCTTAAATTCAAAATTATCACACTCACAGTCGCCAGGGGCAGTGATTGGTTCCTGTTTGGCTTCTTCCAAGCGGATGCTCGTCACCCCTTCAAAAAAAGAGAGAAAAAACTTTGTGACGCGACGACTCACTTGCCAGCGTGCGGCACGTGCTTAACGGTGTGCATCAGTTCCCTGCTGCGCATCGCTGCTCATGACAAATGGGGAAGAGTGCGGGTGGCAGGAACGTGAAACGCACTCGAAACAGGCTTGGAAGTCCTGACATAGCGAAATGGGATGCCCCTTTTCGTGATAAGCGAGCATTTAGTGAGGATGGCAAAGGCATGGCGCATTTCGTAGTATTGTACGGTTGAACATAGGTGGCATTTTTTTCTATCTACCTGTGCGAATAGCCATTCTTCGGTGCGCCTTCTTTTCCTCAGTGTTGATGTATGCGATGTGCAGCGTTTTACCCATCGCCAGCAAAGCTACCGTGCTCTCAAGCGTTAGACGGCTTTCATACTTTGCGTGGTGGCCGGCACTTTTGCAACGTACCCGACTGAACCATACTACAGTGTGATGATCGTGGGGAAAGCCCAGCTCTTGCCACAGTCCACTGTGCTAGGAT
Source organism: Trichostrongylus colubriformis (assembly GCA_963978905.1). Classification (NCBI taxonomy): domain Eukaryota; kingdom Metazoa; phylum Nematoda; class Chromadorea; order Rhabditida; family Trichostrongylidae; genus Trichostrongylus; species Trichostrongylus colubriformis. The sequence continues at coordinate 15,331,446 of OZ022258.1, read as the reverse complement.
TCCTTCCGAGACCCGAATCCCTCCACAGATTTGCGCAGGTTCTTGCCGCGATCATCATATTGTGGTCTAAAGAAGTGTGTCTCCGTCGTGCGAGTTATAAATGGAAGGTGTCGCAACAGTAACGACTCCTGTGCTGCAAAGTATGAAAGCGAACTCATTTCTGCCCTTCGGTGTCCTATCCTCATCAAATATGGCATGATGCTGAATTTAGCGCTATCGTGACTACGAGGAGGTATATGGATCAGTTATAGTCGAGAATACTACAAAACTGGAACGATTTGTAATGCTGCATTTGCGGAATATATCGTGTACAGGTGGGTTGCGATATCCTGCCCCTTATATTTTTTCTTGTGCTGTCCAGAAAATGGGATGAGGGGGGGTTTATTGACGTCAATTCGCATTTACGCCACGATAGCTACACATAAGTAATGTGAAGTTTTTTTGCTGTTCAACGTTGAGTTTGCCATCTGTGATTGATAAGACAGACTGAAAAAAAGTTGACCCATATCAGGACAGCTCTTTTTTTTTCTGCTGATTTTCTTACTCTTATTTGCGTTTTTAGCCGTTCTGATTGCTTCTTAATTTTTATATCTTTTTCAGCAACTCCATGTGTCAAGTTTCGGAACAATACAAAGCTTAAGTCGATTTGGCTTCCTAACCTGAAATACATGGACTATAAAAATATGCCCGAAGATGCGGTGGTACGAATTTAAAGCAGCATAAAACTTGAAATATTTTCAATTTTCCTGGCGGTCGATCCACTACCTCAGGCCAGAGATTTTTGGCCAGCAGGTCGTTATTCACCGAACTTCTAGTAACTACTGAAAATTCGATTTGAAACTACATTTTCGCTACCGATCTCACTCTCAGCCCAACGGTGCCTTAGGCCGCGGTCATACTCACCGCAGACGAGGCGTGGCTGCGTCACAGGCAACGAGGAAGAGTGGCACGGGGGAGGTGCAGAGATGACGCAGGCAATGAGGCGGGGTGGCATACGGGGAGACGAAGATGTACGCAGCCACGCCCTGGCGCCGGCATCGCAAAGTACGACCGCGGCATAAGCATGTGCCAACCTCCTTTTGTAGACCACTATCGCTCACCTTTCAAGGGATCCCCGACCAGTATTGGTGACTCTGCATCAGTGTCCACTGCGGACCAAATGTTCACTTCAAGATGGGAGGAGAGGCCATGACGAAGTGAACAGAGAGGGTGTCGTATGAGTGTTTAGATTAGGTCGGTCACCATTGTTCCATGCTACCAACTCATGGCAAACTCATCAGTCCAAAGAATATATGATGGATTCAGAAAATTAAAGTGATTAATTTCTGAATATATCTAAACGGACTGAGGCCGCACTACCACTCTCATGTTCAGGAATCAAATCCAGCCCTAGGCCGACTGAGCCTTCCATCCACCTGGGTAGGTGAAGTGGTATCAGATTCGTTTCGGAGGATAAAAGCGCCGACTTAGACAACGGTTGATCCTCTCGTCATTGTATAGACCAATGTGTCACCACGATCTGAAAGGAGCTTATGCGCTGCGCACCCCAGCAAGGAAGTATCGCCAGAAGTTGCTCCTATGAGCTTTTGAGGAGGCATCTTTTTCAACGGTCGCCGACATTTTTATCCGAGCCCTCCCTTTTTTTCTCCTAGACCGCCCTTCCAAGAACCAAGGGCGGGGAGAGGGTCTTATTTCTCAGGGGGGGGGGTGGTTTGACATTTCATTCACTTTTTTGTTCACATTCATACTACTGAGCACCTCGGATATTATATTCAGTAATCGTTTCGCATTCGGGCCGGATCATCCCTATCAGTGCCTTCAACGGTCTCCTACTAATCGTATGGCAAGGGACCAGTGAGCTTAACCACTTCACTCCGCTACCGTTTAGCTGATTCACTTGGAAGGCGACAAGCTGGAGGTGACAGCCGTGGATCTGGAGAATCTTCGATTCCTCACTGGTGATCGTTTAACAGTCATCAATCCTGTCAAGGCGCCTGATGTTCATGGACAAGACATATTACGTTAGTTGCTGTTTACATATTGTTATAGTTTCCTTCGAGAATAACTATGTTAACCCATTGACGCCCGCATGAGAAGCCGGGTTCTCACTCGGTATTGATCTCATTAACAAAAATTTTCCAGTACTTCCGTGGCTCTGTGTGTTCCATAAACTCGAAAGCCAACTAATGCTTTTCCTTTGAGTTTCTGGTGCACATTACTAGTTGACATCTTCAATTTGAAGAATGTTATGGGACTTCAAAATTACACAGTGGTTGCTCACAAGATTGAGAGTCAACCCTCAACTCAGTTAATAAGTTCTTGAAACACTTCTTTCGGCTGGCGTTTTGTATATCAGGTAACGTAATAATATTTTACGTCAACTTTGTCTGAGAAGAAGTTGCTTGGTTCCTTCTGTTCACTGTTCATATTGTTATATGTTGTTATAAGTTGCTCCATGTGTTTGGAGGAATAGAACATCATATTTTTGTACAAGGAATAATTTTCTAGATGGATCTTCACATACTGGTGTCGAGAAAACGCCAGTTTGCTTGAAACACATGAAATATTTGGTAACCTAAAGCTAATTGACAGTTATTTATTATTATCTCCTTCTTTGTAGCGGAGTACGCATGCGCGCGAAACGGCGCGGGCGTCAATGGGTTAAAAAAGCGGAAGCAGTGAAGAGTTTCGCCGGCTCCGTATGCATAGTTAGAGGACACCGGTTCATTGCTCAAGGTAACCAAGCCCTTCATCCCTGCGGGATGAGCGGAATTGTCAGCAACTCGTTTTAGAGGATGAAAACTTGTTCTAAACACCGGTAGAGCCCCACCTTTCACTTTACATCTGGGTGACATCACTGGGTGACATTCAAATGCCTCTGCGATTTCGATTGGAGGTGAGGCCTATCTTGTAAAGTGGCTGGTTGACATCGAATGTTTTCAATGATTTTATATACTGAAAGTAATCCCAGAATTCATTCATTTTGACGCCAGTGCAGTAAATTCTAGGACAGTGCTAATTTCCTAATCGTTCTTTTAGGAATGCCGCTTCCTGGGAGGAAAGGTTTTGAAATGGGAACGTCCTTTGTTTAAACAACCAGCTCCATCACTTTGTGGTTAAAGATTGTATCGAGATACATTGCCACCACTTTCACAAACACTCCATGTGAGAGTCACTGAGATTGGAGGAGGATCTGCGTGATAACTTTCATATCCACAAATGGTACCTAGAAGAGCTAGACCTTTTTCGCACAAAAGCGATTTGCTTCAGCGTCCCGTCATTTTTACGATGATGAAGTGCTCATGTTCATAATTGTGGCTCTTATTGTGTTCGTCGCTATGAACTTTGTCATCTCCATATTTTTCATCGTCAGAAGACAACAGCTCAAGGTCTGTATGAAAATTTCGAATTGACGAAAAGCTCCCTCTTAGGGCTGTGAGAGCGGTAATTTGGAGACATCACAGCCTCGTTTAGTGATATCAAAGTGAGCGTTCAGTGGTGCAAGAGGCAGAAGAGAAACGGCGCTTCACTGTGTCATCGTCAGTAACAACGGTCGACTTCCAGGGCGACACACGTACATGCAACACCACACTACTGGGTTGCTCTATGACCAACTCGTTCCATAAAGGAAATCCGCGGGAATTAGAGATTGCCGGTTATCCACATAGTTCTGTTATGTTTGTTTGCTTTCTAAGGGCCGCATACAAAGTTTCACGCGCATATACAAAACCAGGTGAGATGGAGCCCTGAAAAGTAACGGCCGACTGGATGGGACGTCAGAGGGGGTCTGGACGCTAGAGAAGTGAGGAGCAGAGAGGCGACACTCACGTGGTCAGGGACACCGAGTGAGAAACAGTAAAAATTTGTAGTTGGTGTTGCGGTTTCGTTCCTAAGCGGCCGATATTTTTGGCTTTTAATATCGTGGAAGGGTTAGATGTGTTTTCCTTGTAAACAACTTGAATTCTGAGTATCTGAAATTCTGTCTGTAGTCGTTGCAGTGTAACAGTGAGCGATGTACCACATTAGATCATGCTCACTTTGTTCAAACACTTACCAGCTTTCATCCGTTGTTTAGTTTGGTTCATCAAGAATCAACGCCCGTGTTCTACCACTTGAGTGTCAACGCTCTACTCTTAAGCTGAAAGCGAGCGACTTGCCATAAGAGAGCATGATCATATAAAGTTGTAATCGACGGTAACTTATTGCACCACAACTTAGGGATTGGAAGTGGCCACGATGAATGAGATGCTCGAAATTCGCAAAACTTCAATAAATGCCAAAACAAATCGGTCTGTTGCCCACATGGATTCCTCCTTGTTACTATATTTCTCATGTGAGTAGCCATTGTAGATGAGACAGATCTACATTATATTTTCTTCAGCTACAGTATCGAGAACTTTCAAAGAAAGAATCCGACAAAATCGTTTGCCGAGGTAAAGTGTGCAATCAAATTCGCACATGAATGGTTTGGTCGTGTTGCATCTAACTTTTATCGACGTACTAATTATTATAATACATACCTTATAGCAGCATAGTAATTATTATAGAGTTAGTACCGTACTCAATCTTGCTTTCTTGGAGAAATCTACTAGTAAACTTTGGTATTGCATTAGGTGGAGCAGAGTAGAGGCCCACGACGTGAGAATTCGTTGTCCACTTCAGGGTGAAGCAGTGCTTTGGAAAAAAGTGCAAAACATTACGACCTACACTCCAACTCTGATCGACTCAAAATGCGAACCCATCGAAAACATCATCATAAGCAATGCGACTCTGGCCCAAAAGGATGTCATAGGAAAAACAAATTCAAAAACGTCTCGGAATTGGTGGGAATACGGTGTCGACTGCTATTGTCGACTTTAGCAATCTTGCATGAATATGTACGAGTATGGAGGGGAAGAAATGCAGGAAGAGAGAGTATGCGCTGAGACGGAAGACCATACGCAAGAAACGGGGATAGCGGTAAAAACAGCGATGATCCTTGAGCACTTTCAACGCCTGCTGCTGCATTTTACCGCTTGAAGTGACCTAGACGCCCCCCCCCCCCCCCATTAATCTCCGAAATCATTCCATCATTCCCTTCTAGACTCCTCCATCTTGCTGATGTAAGGCAGGGGTGCATGGATTAATCGTGGAATATGCCTCCAAAGGGTAATGCACATGATGCCCCCTCTTCCTTTCGCAGCTTGGCTGACACTTGCTTTGTAACCGTGCTGATCAAATTTAGGTTCGATCTCGATATGCCATGAATTAGAGTTTCTTTCACCTTTAAATACCTTACAAGGGAAGGACCCAAGGTCAAAGTGGCCATTCGGAATTTGATACATATGGTCAGACGTATTTTCGAACCTGCATTCCAAATTTGCAGAACGATTCTCTGAGCGGAGTTATGGAGGCTTTTTCGAAAAACAATACTATTATACGCTAGGTTTGGAAGCCCATAGCGCGCAAGCCACACGTTCTCTAGCGAAACCAGTGCGATTTCCATGTTCAGGGGACCAAACTGTCATGTGGCCATGTTCTTAGCCAATTCGATGCCGATTGGGTAAGCCAAGAATTTTTCAGAAATTCGGAAAAGTTCTCGAATTGGCTGAAAACATATTGTATGGGATAGTTTGCTCCGCTTGACGCGAAAATCGCACTGGTTTTGCGCGAGAACGTCTGGCTCGCGTGGTACGGGCTTCCAAACCTTTCATATAATAATGTCGTTTTTTTTCAAAAAAAACCTCCATAACTCCGCTTAGAGAATCGTTCTGCAAGTTTTGAATGCAGGTTCGAGATAAGAGTCCGAAAGTACGTCGGACCATATGTATCCCCTTCCAAATCGCCACTTCGACCTCGGGTCGTTCCCTTGTTAGCATCACTGAAGAGTAGTTTCAAGTAGACGTGGCGCTGATGATTTAGCTGTATTTCAGGCACTTTCTGCTGTTTACAACATTCCAGTTGACCAGGTAACAGCGATCATTCTTTGTAATCAATGGGAAACTTTTCTAAACTCAACCTTTTACAGAAAGCTCAAACACCACAATGCCGACCAAGTCGTGCAGCCCTCCTTGAGGCGATGTCGAAGAAGGTCAACTAGTCCAGGAACCTGTTTACCATTGCTACATTATCTTACCACATAATCTTCGTCGAAATTAAAACGTTTTATGCTTTACTACTGTTCTTTGCTTGTCGTACTAGCTGAAAGGTTGCACGAGAAAATTCTTCATCTTTCAGAGAAAGCCATCAGTAAGAGTATCGAACTGCTGAGGAGATGTCCATAGCAACCTATCACCCTCCTTCTGTATCGGTTTACTCTACATAGGATTCTGTAATGTCCATTTTCAATTACATGTAATGCAGAAGCGCCCCACTGTACTTTTGTCAGAATCTTTCATAACCGCGTAAGCAGCAGTAGTTTGGCTGGTATCACGTTGACTGAGAAGGTAAAACTGCACGAGCCGTAGAGACTTCATGCAAAAGTGGAAATTATTCCACAAGGTTCGGTGGGGCATTCCAGTTACTACTACACGTCCAACAGAAACGGCACTTGGGCTTCATCCACGTGTCACAGCGATTCGATTTGCTCGAGCAAGATGGATCATTATGTAAACCTTCATAAAAACAAATTTGACCATTGGTGACACAATTTCGTTCCTTTTCTCTCTTATATGAAAACCGATTTCAAATGAGAGATGCGAGGCACACTTGATGCCCTCAGAGAAGTGCTACGATAACAACGTCGCTAGCCGGAATTGAAGGTATGGCGTAAAAAAGAGCAGAAGCAACAGCACAGGGCAGAGAAAACAAAACTGACGAGATGGTGGAAAACAAGATGAATGGAACCCTCACTATTTCTATTCAAGCGTTTTATGCCACGCACTGCAATCGATAGTGGCTGTGAGGCCGTTCATACTTTGCTGTCGGGCAACATCACGTGCGCGGGTCTCTCTGGTTCTCCGCGTTTGTCACCCTTTCTCGTTGTCTGCGACGTCTCTGAATCTCCCTCTGCCACTTTGCCTCGCTTTCTGTAAACGCAGCCACGCCTTGCTGGCGCAAAGTATGAACACGACCTGAGAGGGATTTTCGTAGCCATTACGAGCGCTTTTCTGTGAAGATAGGCAGCGACTACGTGGAGCGCTCTTTATACCACGAATTGCTCGACATTCCGTCCTCCTGCACCCCCACTCGGTATTACTTATGAAGCCCCGCGGTAGCCGAATGTAAATGCATTCCTTACATAACCATAACATGCCGTCTATAATTATACCGCAATCGCTGATTTGAATGTTTTCCGATTCTGTGCATCATTTTTGAGTATTTTATGTGTGAATGATGGTGCTAATATAGTTGGGGATGGGAGGCAATCATTGCCGCTCTGTTGCCCTTCACTCGATGTAACCCTATACACAACACTTTTTACACTTTTGATAATTTGGATTTCAGATAGCTGCTGATTATCGCCGCCGGCGATGCGAAAGTTACTACTAGGGGCTGACTTACGTACAAAAGCTTTAGTGTCGGACGGGACTGGAACCCGCACTTCGAGGGTTAAGTGCGGGTTCGAGACCCAGTCCCGTCCGACACAGAAGCTTCTGCTTATCTCTCATCATCCTAGTAGTCACTTTTCACACTCACGTGTATATTTTTATCTAAGCCTTGAATGGGAGTGTGGGAGTTCCCTTCAATCATGGCTTGGGCAAAAAGCTCAGGAAAAAATGGAGCCAAACCCATAAACGAGTGGGGAGGCCGAGCATAAAGTGCCTACCGCCCCTCTACCAAACTACTATTAGGTTGATTCAATGTGAATCGGACAAATGGTAATGATGACTTCCAGGGATCATGACTCAGCAATGAGTTGACGAAAATGAATGCGCGATGTACCGTTGGAATGAGTATAAAAAGCTCTTCAAGATACAGTCAAACAAACACTCCAAACTAGTTTCATTCCGCCACCATGCCACAAAATTTCAAACCGTCACGAGACCAGATCCGCAACGTCATATTATTTCTATCGCTATCTGGTCAAGAACCCGCGGATATTGAAAGACGCCTAAAGGTAGCTAACAAGGAGCATGCCCCCGCCAGAAGTACAGTGTACTTGTGACATACGAAGTTGGAGTCAGACGACTATTCCATCGAAGATGAAGGCCGCATTTGGTGGAGCGTACACTGCGTAGAATACTGAGAGCTGCTCGATGAAGGTACACCAGTATCCGCCGACGTCTACATTCGTCGATTACAAGAATTAAAGGCAAATGTCCAAAATTCGCAACGGCGGCGGTCACTTGTCTACTTCCAGTACGACAACGCGAGACCGCACATTGCGAGATTGAAGAAGGCCGAGCTGCTCGTACAGTTGGACCGTGCTTCCACACCCACCGTACTCTCCAGACATGGCCCCTTCAGATTTCTACCTTCCTCCCACCTCCAATGACACCTGGATAGACAAGACTTGAAAACTCGTGACGATCAAGAGGGTACTGGAGATTCTTTGAGGCCCAGCCTCCAGCCTTCTGGAGCAGGGGCATCCTGCCTAACCGGTAGCAGAAGGTCATCGATAAAGATGGAGCATATTACAAGTGATTCCCAATTGTCGTTAAGATAAAGATGAAATTTTGTCAATTTGTTCGATTCATATTGAATCAACCTAATACATGAGCACTCAGATGATAGCACCTGCCGGTATAACATGACTCTTTCTGATTTGGGTTCAACATGTATCAAGGGCAACTCGCGACTTTGCGTTTTATACACAGACACGGCATTACTCCATTCTCACCCTAGAAACAGCGAAATAGGTAAAATTTAATTGCCTGAAGTATACAAAGATTCTGCTACGGCGATATGTTCTTTTCATTGAAAAATCTATCGCACGAGCATTTGTTATTTGTGATCAAACCTAAGGACTTGGTTAGCTTCATTGTGATTTTTTCAGTGATTAGATTCGATGAAAATACTAACTGAGACCTGCCATCACGCTATTCTCTGTATCTGTATTGTTTGAGTCATCTATCAATTGGATAGCAAACTTCGCTCTTTCGCTTCTCCCATGAGATCAATCAGCTATTCGTGGAATTTGTTTCAGCAGTAGACATTATTTATTAGTGATGGACACTGCTCAAAGTTTCATCGTTGTCTTGTTACGAGTGAAAGGAGAATTGTTCAACGTGTAATCGAATGCATAGCGAGTAACAGACAGGTGTAGCGCAATATGCGTGCGAAAGGCTCTGGCATGAAGGGTGGGTTAGTCACGTTACAGAATGTTAGTTACCAATTTTTATTAGTTCTATAAGGTATGCCATGCATTTCGATTCCATTCATGATGTGTATGAGAGCGTATTTCTCAATGTGCTTTCTCCAGGATTCGTGCACGGAATTTGTATGATTCTATTTCATCTCGAACAACTATACTAGATACGATACTCGAGGAAAAGCACAGGAGGATGAACCTTCTTTTCCTAGAGTAGAAGTAAGAAAATGTGAGAAAATACGACTCGTTTGAATTGCCGCGAACAATTTCTCAACAGTTGGCGGCGAGAAAAAGCACAGACCAGAATCTTGCCCAGTCAGGGTGTCAGGATTAAGTCTGGCGCGTTGGAGACAATTTCGGAAATATACGATCTTCTCCGCTAGGCACTTCCGAAGAGGTGACTGGGCATATACCTCAACCTCCTACCAACAAAGACAATAATCGATAATTATAGCGTTGCTACACATTGCAAGTCCGTCGTAAATACCGACTTTTGATTTTTTACGTGAATTTTTGCAGGTGGATGCTGAACAAATACTCCATATCTCACTGTACAGATGCTTGCTGTTGCTTTGAATAAGACAGCGCAAACTTTCGAAATTTTCTAATTAATGAAACGTAAAAGAACCTTCACGGAAATGCTTACAGAGGGCAGTTGCGAAGGGTTTCTAACCATGCAGCCTTTGAAACGAAAAATTCGAAAGGATCACACTATATATGCATAACAAAACGCAATATTTTTATACTTATGTAAGGAAGAAAAACTCAAGCTTCCGTGGACAATTCTTTCAACTACTGGCAGAAGTTTTGACAGCGAAAGATTGCTTCCATATAGGAGCTCCTGCGTTGCCTTTACCTTCATCGGGATGTGCGTCAGAACACTTGAATTAGTTCACTGAGTCACGCTGATAGGGTTGCCGTACGACAAATTTTTTGCTTGTACCATAGTGTGTAGCTGCACAGTAAGAGAGCGGCCACGACCTAGTTACACGATCTGACCTGATTCGAGGGTTCCGATACACACCCGCCTCGGCCCGTTGAAGACAAACACAATATCTTTTCTCCACGAAAGGTGGCTCGCAATGTTGGATGATCAGCTTCAAAGTAGGAAAAGATGGCTTGATCACACCCTAACAGTAAGGCAACTCCCGTGACCCTGAGTCACATGGCTTTTATCTGCAAGTTACCTACCGTTCAACTCTGAGAATGTCCTCAACCCCTTTTGAAACTTATGTGAGTATGCAATGTCACGCATATGCCAATAACATTCCCTTGCGTTCTCACTTCAAATCATCACGAATCCACTCAGCAGTCAAGAGCTACACCATCTTTCACAGCCGAGGTCGTTTGGTCCGGTAGAAGTCGAACATAACCATCGTCTCGGATCGATTACAAGAGCGCTGAAAGCAAATTTGATTTGTGAACCCCTCCCCCACCAACGTTTTCGCAGTAAACTTCTCCCATTTCACCCATTTCAGAACTCAAATTAGAGTGGAGAGACTTACAGGAATTTTCTTCACCGTAACTCCTTCACGAAATTTTGTCTGCAATGTTAGGGAACAGTAGAAAAGTTTTTCATTGGCTTCGTGTGATGCCTATTGTTCCGGTTACAGTCTGGATCTGAAGCTTTTTTGGCTCAGCTTCAATAACTGTTCTTTTCAGCCATCCCTTTTCTTCTAGATCAATTTTGCGAGTTCTCCGAATATACTAAACAGCTAATTGAAGTTAGTCGACCACTGACGTTGATGGCATCTCTCTGTGGATTTAAATAATTACCTTTCACTTTCCTAAATAACGTGAACAATTATGCTTTTAATAGAAGGAGCCGCAGATCGGTACACTAATTGGGATCGAGGATTAATGATGATAAGTCATATGAGCAAAGTTGACGAATTGATGATTCCCAAGTTATCCGAAAAAGCCCTCCCTCACTAATGTATACAAAAACCAGGGTTAGCGTTTTTTCAAATACCTAACAAAGTTAAAGTCCCGCTTAGAGGATAACAGAGAGAGTCCTACATGAGGCCAACCGCTGAGGGCCTTGACCTTATATTGACAGAGGTGTGTAGATAGCAGAAATTTTTTGACTTTTCTGTTGCCCGTTTAGTTACTCGTTTCTGACTGCACGTAAGACCACTGAACGAACGTTTATTGAATCATCCCGTACACTTCGATGGTGACACTCCCTTTACCCACATTTTCGCAGCGTCCACTTTAGTCTTCTGAGTTAATCATCCCTTTGAGTCGATACGAAGAACGTTTGAAGAGTTGTGAGCTGAGTTCAGAAAGATACCTGTTGTAGGCATCGCTGAAAAACAATCGTATTTCTCGGAAGATTTCAACTTACAGTTTGTGTGTTACAAAACTGGCGATGAGATTCAGTTACTTGTGGCCAAACTGTTTTTGCGCAATAATTGTGGCTTGAAAGTCACTCTCATCAAGGAGATTACAAATGGGCCATATGTCCGATAGTTGTCTATAGAGTAGGTAGCAGCGGATGTGAGGGTCTGTGTTCAATAATTATTGGAAAGGTAATGTCAAGTTTCCGCGGAATGCATTCAAAAATTATTAAACAAGCAATTTAAGATTGCACCATTGACGATTGATTATTATAATAAATGAAGTGCACTTGTAGTGATTATGGTGTCGAAGAGCGAGCAAAGCACGATTTGCTGTGGTCTAAGGAATCACATAACCAATTAAAAACGCAGCCCGAATTAAGCCTAAGCGAGAATGCCAGCTGAGCGCATACAAGAAGAATTCCTCCTACCTTCATTTCTAAACTCATTTCCAACACATTAATCAATGAAGTAGCCATATTTTGTTTTAATAAATGCTGCGCTGATTGCAAATTGCACCAAGTGGAGTGAATTATGAACCCTTTCACCGTTTCAGCTCACTTGCCTGAGCATTTCGAATTGCGCGGTTTTCCGGCGCGGAAATCATTTCGAACGATTCAAAACTCGCTTTCTCGGATGCTGTTTTCCTACAAGATATGTTACTTTCTCTGAATGGATAGCGGCGTTATTATTCAGGATCCAGGACTGCTTTTGAGGTCAATTTTACCACGTTCGCCGCTTCAGCTACACTATCAAGGGCCCAACAATAAACGTAAACGAGCGCGAAACGGTCGCAGCGGCTCATCGAGAAGATTTTGATGAATCTTGCAGTGAAGCTCAAGCCTGGCACAGTAACAATCGTTCTTCAGAGCAAATTGATGGTCAAAGTAACATAAAAAAGTAATTAAACAATCAATTTAATGGTTCAGAATATCTCGGAAGGTTCATGTTTTTGATTGGATAGGACAGGAGTTAGCATTTCTCAAAAGTGTTCCTCGATGCAATGCATGATCCCTTCAAGGCTCTTTGCGAGCTTGCAGTTCTTCGTTTTCCAACTTTTCTGAGGGGCTTATCCTTATTTGGAAGTCTAAGTGGATATTTCGGAGATGCTGCTCTTGAGATTCGTTAATTAGGGACTGAGAGCCGGCATGTTCCTTCATGACCGAACCACAAAACGAAAAGGAAGCTTCTTTTTGGCAGTTGGAGTTTTTACCGCAACGCGTCACCTTGAAGGAAGAAAACATTTAGTATCGGGTAGGTACGTGATCTATGACATGATTGAATGAGCTCAAGTATATAGCAAAAAAAGTAATGTTCGATAGTCAGAAATGAGATCATGGTACGGTTCTGCGTTTCTCCACACTAACTCGCAATTTCTGAATATCGTGGACCAGAATGAATAATATCGTGGATCCAAATGAGAAAATCTGCACAGCTTCTTTTCGAATAACTTTAAGAAACCAAATAATTCGTAACTCACTCGCTAATTTCTGGCCTATTCATTCCAGTCAGATGTGACATTGCCATGCGATCCCTATAACAAAACTAGTATATTGGTAGCAATGAAAAGCAGCTAGTCAGAAAAAATAAGAAAACATCGTATAGATTTTTGCCGACTTACAGATTCCTGAATTTTTACGGCCCAGCAATTCCAAATATTTGGGACAGTCCGAGTGCTCGAGAAAAGGTGCTCAGAGGTTTTCAACCATGGACTTTCTAACTTACGGTGGAATTTCGAGACCTATGTGGACTGATAGGGTCTCGGATCATATATATGAAATCAGTTGCAAATTGTCGTTACAAAGCGCGGTAGGAGAGGTCAAAATAAGGGTGACTCATCGGCGGAGCACTTTGTCGTCAGGGGGTTACTCCTGAAGGCATCATCACTCGAAAGGACAGAGTGGTAATTGTAGCGCTTTATATTGGATTGGCAACTAAGTAGGTGCGAATTTTTAAATACTGCTTTTTCCCTCAAAACTGCTTTCCACAAAATTTCTTCTGTACATATATATGTAGTACAAATCCACACGCATCTATAGGTATTGTTGTCTTCCATCTCCCGGATAACCCTTTTCGGCAAAATAAAAATATCAAAAGTCACCTCTTTTTCAATTCCAATTTTTTATTTCAATGGCGTTAGACAGGGAAAGGAAAAGGTGATAATCTGATGGAGAAAGATCAGAACTATAAGGCAGCAATTTTTATCCAAGCTCGAGAATTTTTTGAAAAAAAATTTAAAATTTTTTTTACCACTATTGAAAAAATGACTCGCCAAAAAATTCTCGAGCTTGGATAAAAATTGCTGCCCCATCCATCTTATAGCCCTCATCTTGTTCCATCGGATTATCACCTTTTCCTTTCCCTATCTAACGCCATTCAAAGAAATTTTTTTTATAATTTTTGTATTGAAAATGAGGTTGACCGTTGATATGTTTATTTTGCCGAAAAGGGTTATCCGGGAGATGGAAGACAATAATACCTATAGATGCGTGTGGAATTATACTACATGTGTATGTACAGAAGAGATTGCTGGAAAGCAGTTTGGAGGGAAAAGCAGTATTTAGAAATCCGCAATTACTTAGTTGCCAACCTAATGGAAAGTGCATAGAGGGTTTGCACTCAGCTAATGCTGAAGTTTTTGCAAATCTCGTGTTATCTTTAATAAGTATTTCTATTTCAATATTCGATGTTTCTTTGCCCTTTGACTACAATCACATTGCATATCAGTAAGTTTTATTCGAGACTGACAAAATCTGTGCATAAATTTATGTATTTCTAATGTTGAAAAAAGAAAAAGGTCCGCTCTAAAGTGTTAATATCAAATCTCGCACACGTTCACGTCACACAAACATCTTCAGAGATCGAATCCTCGTTTCCACCGTATCTGACTACCTTTTACTACTAGGATTCAGCGCATTTTATTTATCCAGCAAGTGTATCGAAGCCACAGAGGCAATACGAAAGAGAGGCCCGTTGCTCTTGTCAGGCGAGCAATCTGCGCCCATTTCGCTCGTCAGGTGTCATTTTTTCCCTAGAATCGTTTGATAGTCATGCTCTTGCGACTCTCCCTTCATTTGGCAGAATATTGATATGTGTCAGTTTCTTGCAGCCGAAAAATGACTCTAATTCTTTACGGCTAACGTTTCGGACATATTTATTTGCGTATTTTTTCTTGTCGACTTCTTCATAGAGTCGAAGATAATTGCGATACACTCTCAAGCACCATTTCAAACTCACGACGGTTTCACATGGAGCAGAAGACTTTAGATAGGAGCCACAAACTAGTAATCACAGGCGAACTCACCTTGAAGCACAACCAGCTACCGTTGAGATCACCGTTATTCTGATTTCGTGGGTGGCTCCAGGTGACCCGACCCAACGGCACGAAGCCGATGGCGTTTTTATCCCACACAAGTTCAGAAAAGGGGCAAGTTCGTTGGTTATGGCTGGACATTCCTCCTTCCTATTCATTTGAGGGCTTTGCTCAGCAATCCAAAATGCTTCTAAAGTTTTGCGCGCTGGAGTCCGCTATTCCCGCTACAGATCTGTAACAGCTACTTGAAACCCCACATTTTATGTAAGAAAAGTGATAAATCCATGACTCTCTTCCTTTTCCGAGGTTATGATAAAAAGTCGATTTGGGTAAAACTTTGTCTCCCGGGGTAATTGCCTCCCTAAACCCGAACATCACTCATTTTGCACGATAAAGCCGAGCACACTTTCGGAAAAAGAATATATCTCTGAAGATGTTTGTATGATGTTGATGTATGTAGGATGTTGATGGTGACAGTTCAGAGCAGGATTTCTTCTTTTTATTCCAATACTAAAAAAAATGAGTATTTTGTACAGATTTATTTAGCTTCGAATAAAAGTTATGGTATCATGGTAGCGGCAATGTAAAGGGACGACGAAAATCGCAGTAGACGCGTTTAACAAGAACACAACACAAAGAGCAAAGCCTCCAGCATCAGCACGGCGGCTTCCTTGTTTATAAACACTATGTTCCGATTGGTCACCGTAAGTAGGTTAAAGAGGGGGGGAGGGGGGGGGGGTGGAGGAGAGTGTGGTAAAAATTCCCAAAAATTGAGTAACCCGTTGAGAGCCCTTTTTGCGGCCATGGTTCATGGTATTACAAGTGCCAAAGGCTTATCCATAAGGTGAATTCTCATCTTAGAAGTTAGATTGGTTTCGCAGGCAGGACGCTGTGCAGTGGAATCGAAGTGCATTTTTGTATGACCAATCGCTATATTATTATTCCCAATGCAATTTTCAATCGATATCAGTCAATGCTGTATACTTGTTTTTGTGTGTAAACAATATAAGAATGCACCTTGGGTTTCGGTCACCTTGGGTCTGGCAATGTTCCATCTCCGTTGTCAAAACTTACTACAGCGACCACTGTACTTCATGTAGCAGTGGTATTATATAGTGAAAACGGTGAGTTTGTACGATATAAAAGTAACTTATTCATACTTAAAGACTCCGGAAGGAGGTAATTTTGGCCCACGGTAGAACAGATGTAGATCGGACGAGTTTAAGTGGCCGCCATCGCACAAACTCGCCAATTTGATGGCTTGGCATGGTGCCAAGAAGATAAGTTTCTTCTATAAAGTTGTTTTATCCTTTTACTTTTTCCTTTGTCCTTTCTTAAAGTAATTCTAGATGTACTTACAATGCTAATGTAGTCGGGAATGGCCACTCCACTGCGCTGGGAGTCAGGTGCTACAACTAACGTTGGCCTGCGGCCCGTCTCCTACAGCGGACAACTCGGAGAGTCACTGTATTGATGCGAATGGGATGCGAATACACACCGCAGCGTCGCGCTTTTGAGTCCGGGTTTTTTCGCCTATTATCGCTTCTAACCTTCAGTGTTCGTTACAAGATGCTCATTTCTTTGCATCTTCCTTTTGTTTCGGACCCCTTCCGGTTCCTTTAAAGGCAAATCACTCCATAATCAGTTTAGTGACTTTTTTTGGACCGAGCAGGTCCTTTGATGACTGCTCTGTAGCATCTTTGTTGCAGCTGCACCCTCACGGTGTTGTGCCTACTTGAGCACTACCAAGCCACACACTCACCCAACCAAATCACACCTGCCATTAGAATTGGCGCTCACATGTAAAAGGAACTTGCGATAAGAGGAGGATCGATAAAACAGCCATTTCGATAAGAAAGGTAGCTTCCACGTTGGAATTTCGTTCGTCTTAATTTTGTTGAGTGGCCACGGTTTGGTTGTGTTCATGCAGGAACAGCAACCGTGAGGGTGAATCGTGCAACTGCAACAGAGGTACAGTCTATCCTAGCTTGGCAGTTATCCAAAGACTTAACCGGCTCAAGGAAGTTAGCCAGTAATCTGATTATCCGTGATGTGCCTTTAAGAAAACAATGCTAAAACGCAAAGCTACTTCACTGTGTGCATGAGGAAAGATGACAGCAAGAAAGCTCCCTTCTCCGGTTTCATACTGCAGCAATTGCACTTAGTAAGCTCTTGGATTGCTATCATTCTCCATGTCAGCTATTCCTGATATTTGAAAGGATTGACCATAGAAGTGTTGGCTCACTCCCTACCCCACACATGTAAAGGTTCACGCAAAAAGGCGGATGTAAACATTTCCTCAAAGCATGTATAGTTCTCGGGCACACAGGTAACGTGGGCGGAGCTGCTATGGCAAAGCGGCGATGGTGATGCGATCGGTGAAGCAGTATAGGAAACAACTGAAGAGCGAGCACCAAGCTCTACATTGTGGTTGTAGTTATTTTCTGGATATTTTTGTGTTCACCTTGAAGTAGTCATCTATTCGCTATTCATGGTAACGCCTGATTCGTAAGCACGCTTAGATTGTTGGCAATAACAGATGCCTTGTCTTCTGATTACGGTGGAGACACAGAATCTATCACATCATAGCAGGGAGATTTCAGAAACAACCTTCTTCGACTAACATCGGTCCCTTCATAGAGTGCAAAGTACTTCGGTGACAAATTTTACGGATAGCTACTCTTTTTTAGCCTTTCAACTTGTGACCTCGTTTAGAATCGAAAAAGAATCTACCAAAGCGAGATCAGCTCAGCTACTGATTTTACAAGATACTGCAGTCACTAAGGCTCCGACGACTTCCGTACAGAAAGGTCCAGGGTTGCGTCTACTTACGACAAAAATCGCGTGGCCGCCCGCGGCGAGCGGCGTGGCGGGTGCGAGGGCCAGTGGCAGGGCATGGCAGCCTTCAAGCGAGGCAATATGGCATGGGTGGAGGAGGCAGTGTGGCATGGGTTGAAGTGCAGAGGTGGCGCGGCCACGCTCTGCCGGGCTCCCAAGGGCAATCGATTCGGCAAGTCGTACTGGTGGCGCCGCGAGTGCGACGCCGCGAAGCGATTTTCTGTCGTAAGTAGACCCACCCAAAGGTTCTGGTCTTCAGTATTTTTGCATCAAAAATCCATATAGTGTAGTTGCAAAAATCTCTGCAAAAACCCCGAAAATCCTCCTGGTTCTCATTTTGCGGATAGATCAATCATAAAACATGGGACCGAAGTATGAAAAAATTTATGGCTTCTTCGTGAAAGTTTGGTTCTTTGCGAGAGGGTTTGCGATACTGATATCCCTTAGCTGAGCCTCCGAGATTGCTATAATATTTATTCTGCAAGGTTTCGTCAAATCGCCCTTTTCAGAATCTTACGGAATGTAAAATGGAAAATTGGCACTTGAAGCACTATCATAGGTGCCAAACTATGGTTCCTCACTTGCCTTCGGGTCCGAAATAGGCTACGCCAAAACGTTAGCCGGATTGATATATTGAGAATCTTGAAGGCTCAAAAATGATATCATTGACCCTACTAAACTGCAGACTTGCAGAAGCCGGCCTAAATTCCGGATTCGGCAAAATCGGCTAGCGTGTGGTAGAGAGCATATATAATGACCTTTCGAGCCCATTATCAACCACCGCCTAATGCTCTCAATCTCCATTTCTGTCTTTCTGATGGGCAGCTTCCTCATAATTTATCAGCGTCATCCACACACGCTTTCAGATTGCGTGAACGAGAGCTAATTGATCTATGACGGATCGAGTTACACTACTCAATGCTATTAATACTCAGTGTCTAGTGATATTTGAAACTGAATAGCTGTAGCGGAGCAGTACTGTAGGGAAGAATCAAATTTTATCACCTCAAAGTATGTACCGCATCTGTCACTTCTACACAGATTCTACAAGAGCTTGAACCAGTCGCCGTTTATCGACGGAATGATGTGGAAGTCAAATGTCGCTCTGACACAAAGGGATGGCTCGGCTGGTTGGAAAAAGCGACCATGATCGGAATAGGTTGCTCAGGAAATCGGTTACTACAAACTGTTGATGGACTGAGTGGGTACTATTCGGTTTAGAAACCCGATCATGTTGATCGTTGAGCGCTACATATCGTTGGGTACTAGGGCTGTTTAGGCCGAGTTCTGTCCGCATCATGACCTGCACGGTTTTCTCTCTGCATCCAACCAAACACACGTGAGGCTGAATGTCATCGAAAGGTCCCAAATAAGGGCTTAATCGAAAGTACGATACTTACTCCATCTTGAGCCGTAGCGATGTAACGGTGATGAATATAGCAAGAAGTACGAACAAGCCTCGCATCTAGCAATTGTGAATTGAGTAAATAGGCGGTACGAGTAGGAGGCGGTCGAAACGCTCCGACTCCTATAGGTGCTCCTTAGAATGAGGCTCAGCTGAAGTGCACCGTTATGCTTATAGGCAATGCCAAGTGTCTGTGACGTGCAGCTCGAAAATGGTTGTGAATAAATAACGGACCGCTTTCGTTACTTACCCCCAATTTCGGCTGTGCTCCAAAGCGAGCAATGAGCTTACGTTGGTCCTTTTCAGAAAAGGTTCGGCCAACAATTTCAAGAAAATAAGCAGTTTGAACTAAAAGCAGAAGTGAGTTATGAGCACCGCTTCATCTTCCACATCATTTACACTTTGTTCTACAGGGTGAATTCTAGCTGTGTCCGCTCTAAAGCACCGGGATGTGGCTATTCCAGTTTACGGTAAGGCTTACCGTAGCATCGCAGATCGCTAGTTTGTAGACGTTACACACGACACCTATCTAACCAGGAAGGGCTTTTTACTTCCCATGGAGCTTCGAATAGGGACCCCTACAGATCGATAGGGCTTCGAACGCTCATTACAAATGTGAAAACCATAAGTGCTACGGGCTGTTCGGAAGCGAGTTAGGAGGGGTCAAAGTTCGCATGCGAAGACTCATCGACGGGGGACTCTGCTAGTGGTGACTCGTCAACGCGGCTAATCATGTATGTCACAACAGCCACGTTGGCTCAAAGGTAGTGATCCTCGTCTCCAGGCGTGGGGTGTTGGGTATGCTCCCCGCCTGTTGAGCCTTTTTGCGTTTTGTGTTTCATGGCCAAAAAATGCTTTTCTTTCACTTCTGAACGTTTCCTTGTACTGGTACCTATCACACCCATAATTTACTCTGCCACTTTATTTATAACTACTAACAATACTCACAAGGGAAGCACATCAGGTCGAAGAGACTCCCATACCACTCGAATTAGGCGTTGTTGCGTAAAAAGATTATGATTCGCGCACAGGGGGTCAAATTACCCCTCTGTGCAAATTTTCAGCCGAATCCAGTTTTTGGTCCAACTTAGGAAAATTAGGGGTGGCTAGGGGGTAAACTGGTAAATTTTTGAATTTTCTTCTACAAAAAATCCTGGAACCTGAACATAATCACCTACACATACCTGTTACACTTGCCCATCGCACTGAACGTACGAAACAAGCGTCAAATAAGAGCATTTGCTCGGCAAGAGTCAACGCCTTCTCCACTGTTCATTGTGCTGCCACCCAATAGGTCGTGAATTTTTGCGAAATTTGGTAAAATTCTCGAATAGGCTAAAAGCTCGTCTCCTAGGGTAACTTGTTTACCTCAACACGAAAATCATACTGGTTTTGCACGAGAACGACTGGCTCGCGCGTTATGGGCTTCCGAACGCACCATGTAATAATATTAGGCATTCAGGTAAACGTGTAGACAATGAGACACAAAATGCAAAAAAATCTCCACCGGCGGGGAGCAAACACAAAACCTTTATGCTGCAGATCCGGAGCACTACCAGCAAGCCACAGTGGCCGTTGATAGTTCAAGAGCAGCCGTGCCGACGGCAAAGTGCCTCGCCAATGAGATATCACAAGCAAACTTTGTCCCCTCCTAACTCGCTTCGGAACAGCCCGTAGCACTTTTAGTTTTCCAAATCGTAATCAGCGTTCGAAGCTCTATCGAATGATATGGGTCCCTATTCAAAGTTCCATGGGAAGTAAAAAGCCAAAAAGCCCTTCCTGGTAAGACGTCGAGCGTGAATTCAGTTGATTTTTTTTTATCACGAGCACCTTTTTTTCCTACATTTTCGCATATTCTCCCATTCATTGTTTCACTTAATTGCTGCTGCTGTTGTTTCACCTATTTGAGATCATCATGAATTAATAAAGTCACCCTAGATGGCAACATATAACATCTACGAAGCAAGCCCCTCGGAAAAGTGATCTGCAGTTAGAAGGGGTCGTTTTGTGTTTCCTGCGTAACGAGCTGAGCAAGCAATGGCTTCACTTTGACAACTGGTCCTCACGGTGATGCCTGTGCGAGTCGTGAGTTGCAGTGTCAGTAGTCGGAAAATACACTAAATTGCTTTTCTCAGCCGTAGTTCCACGGATGCAGATTTTCCAGATTTCTTTTGGCAGAGAAATTGTACTCTGCGATTAACAGAAGGTTTCCTTCATTTACTGAGTTCACCTTGTCAAGTGTTTGTGACGGTTACTAGTGGACTTTTACGAAAGCCCAGGCGTTCTCCATTCCATTTTCAGAGCCTTTGTTGTTATCGTGTAAAGATGTGGTAGCAGGAGATTCTGTCTAGTGGCACATAGAAATGCAAATACAAATCATTAATTTCTAGCCGAGTTTCGTTGCGAATGCATATTTTGAAGTGAACCACGCATGAGAGAAGCCGTCTGCACACGAAATGCAGTGGCTCAAATTAATACTCTATGATAAATTGGACCACATTTACATCCTATTCAGAGGTGATGGTAGGGTGCTCCGTCTACCTTGGCTGTCTCCACCTTCAAAGGCACTATTGGTGTTAACAGGGTGTTCAGAAATTGTGAAACGTGTTTACTGTAAACTCGTGCGCGGGATTAGCTTTTTATGGTAGCCGTCATGGTGGTATGCGAACCCGAGCGGCAACGGGCTGGCCGCTGCCGTGCGGGTTCGTATCGCGCTGCCTTATCACCTCAGTAAAGCGATGGTGTGTGGACATATGACAGCGAATCGCGTGGCCGCCCGCGGCGAGCGGCGGGCGGGTGCGAGTGCCAGTGGCAGGGCTGGCAGCATCAAGCGAGGCAGTGTGGCATGAGTGGAAGCGCAGACGTGACGCAGTCACGCTTAGCCGGCTACCAAGGGCAATTGATACGGCGAGTCGTACTGGTGGCGCCGCGAGGAGATTCGCTGTCATATCTGTACACACCCTGAAGCGATGGACACGAGAGGCATTCCCAATAAAAACCATGATGAGAAATGCTCGGACTATAGGATGTTGACCGTTCCATATATTCTTTGTTACACTACGTTAATACTGATATCGAACGACCAAACCAACTGCATCTCGTGATACTTTGCAGGCCAAGGACGAGTTATCAGATGGTGCAGAATCCATCAATTCAGGCGGCCATACCGTTTAAGTGTTGGACAACTCGCGAACGCAGACGAATGAAATGCGACGGATGACTCGGCTAAAGCCATAGTCAAAGTAAAGGGAAACTCCTGATTCGTGAGCCACTGGGGGAGGTTCTCGACTACAGCAAAAAGACTCCCATCATGCGTTGTTCGAATCGCGCCCCAAGACCTCTATGACATTCAGCTTCCCTCCTTTTCCGGATGAGCCGCCACTCTTTGGTCTCGGACGACCACAACAAGTGAAGGTGGGAAAGAAGGCTAAATTTGGGGATCCTACTTGGTCTTCTGCAAATTTTACTCACTGGAGGTTCACCTAACGTGGCTCAGGGGAGAAATCGGAGTCAGCTTTGAATGTGCCTCTATAATCTGAAGATGTGTTTTCTTTAGGCTATGAAAGTGTGCGCTCTTTCTAATGAGTGTCGAACAAATTTCGCGAAAGCAGTGTGAAACCCAGAGACTGGAGCTTGCTAATATAGCTGTTACACGAGGCGCGTCGGCAGTGGGAAGTGTGCCCTTTTGTAGTTTTCACAGAAGCAGTACTGTCGTTATGGTAAGCAGCACTACTCCTTTTTGTTTGAATGAAAGCCTGTAGGCAGTCGAATGAACAGTTGTAGCATGGTTTTGATATCTTTAATTTTGATAACTGCTGTTTATCGCCGCTTCGGTGTCCCGTCCGACGCCGAAGCTTTTGCCCATAACTCAGCATCCTTGTAGTTGTAGCATGCTTTGCATACTAGGCAATGCTTCATAATGTAAGCAATGGAGCAACCTTGAAGGCAGTGGTAGGGGTATTTCGGTTGCATCACTCATAACTATCTTTGATACTGACTGGTGGACGTTTTCACCACAGAAGTCGACGCGTCAAACACAATGTGATATCATTCGATACGGCATCAATACGATACGATAATCATCATTTTTCTTTCATACTCATTATTCTGCATCACAGTCATTCTTTGGCAAAGTCAACTTTAGAATGCGGACAATGTCAGGGTAGGAGGAGCCTGTTGAGTACACGCTTTCACCGGGAACTGCGCCACATGTAATCTTCTCAAGCCCCCAGTTTTCATTTGAATCACTTCACGAGTTTCTTATTGACCACATTACATTCACCACTGTCTTTTCTAGGACGAAAAAGAGACATGACTATCCCTGTTTCATCAAGGAAATCTAATTACCGAATATGGTAGAATTCTGCACTGCCCTCTTTCGAAGCTCTATATCAGCTCACTGAGTGTTACTGTCCAGGCGCCTTCAGAGGTGAAAATGAAGGTTGCCTGGATACTTGTCCAGCGATTACACAGCTCTACATCATCAACAAAGTAGGCGACAAACATCTATTGTAGTATCTATGAAGAGTGTAGCTGAGGCGTTCGGAGCCATTAGCTTGGAGTGAGTTGGTATATGGAAGCGGAGAAGAGGTGAGAAAACGTATACCTTTGGAGGTGTCGAAGAAATAAAAGAATTAATGAGGCCTGCGCGATGAACGCTCCTCGTTGGCAAGGAAATTTCGCAATGAACGATCCTTATTAACAAGAGAATCAAAACACTGATATAATAGTTTATTTTCCCCAAGCACAGTACGAATAGATTACCACTTTGCAAACCACTAGCTGTACAACTAAGAAATTCAACAGTCAAACTCTACGTCACATGCAGGTGTGATACAATCCAACGGTTCGGCAACAGACGACAGAATTGAAAAAAAACTGACGAAAATCTCAGTAAGTTAGTAAGGTCTGTACGACGCTGAACAAATCATGCTCCTACTGCTGAAAAATGACTGTAACATTAGGTTGTCATAGAAGTCTTGTAGGATTTTACCAAGAATCAATAACTCCTGTTCACTTCGAGGCAGGTCTAGGCGGTTCAGGAATATGGTATTACGTTCCCTTAGCTTTCTAGTAAAATATATATTGATCCATCAGGTTCCGCGGAGAGAGCTACAGTGCCCGTAATCGATACCCACCCAACACGCGGTGTCATCTGCTATGAGTGGTCTTGGGGCACAAAGCGACGGAAGCTCGCGACTCCAGCAACGCCGCATTGGGCAAGGGATGTGTGAGCTGTGAGACCGTGAGCCGCTGGCTCATCAACTTCAGCAACGGCGAGATCGACATGGAAGACAAGCCACCCACGGGACGCCTACACGCATTCGACGACGAGACGTTGCTCTCTGCCGTTCGCGCCGATCCTGAAACACCATGCGCGAGCTGGCGGAGAGGAATGGACAAGCACCCATAACCGTAAACCGTCGCCTCCACGAGATCGGTTATCGGAAGGTGCTGTCGCGATGGACCTCATGCCCTGACGGATGCTCACGAAAGTACCCGCGTGAGCATCTGTCAATCGCTGCTGCTCCGCCCGCATCGCAACGACTTTATCGTCTATCTGGCTACGGGCAATGAAAGCTGGGACATGTACGATACCAACGCACCCCGCGCCTTTTGGCTTCTACGTGACGCCGAGCCGCCAACGCAGCACATGTCCGACCTCCATCTAAGGAAGGTACTACTCTGCTGCTTCTGGACGCGGAAGGAATGCTTTTCCAAGAGGTGCTGTTACAAGGCGAGACAGTCATCGCTGCCTTATGCACCCATCAGCTCCAGCAGCTCACCGTCCCATTTCGAGATAAGCGCCGGAAAAGGTCAGCGGTCACCCTACTTCATGACAACGATAACTCTCAAGTCGCAAAGTGTACCCGGCCAAGCTGCAGGAGCTCGGCTGGGATGTGCTACCCCAAACGCCGTACTCTCCAGACATTGCCCCTTCTGACTATCACCTTACCCATCCTCTTGAATCCTTCCTGGCCAAGAGAAAATCCGTTGTTAATGACTTGCTTGCAAAGGCGATCGCTGACTTCTTTGACTCTCAGAACGGGTTCTGGGAGGAGGGAATCAACGATTCTTCTATGTGGTGACAGAGTGTCGTCGATAACAATGGTGAATACGCTGTTACCTAATTGTTGTTTGTTGGAAGAAAAAATAATAAAAAGTGATGATCGAAAAAATCCTACAAGACTTTTGGGACAACCTAATAGTACCATCGAGTTGCAGACAGGGCACTCCCAAGTGTCGAGGAAAACAGCCGCTTCAGCACCACCCCCTCCCCCTCTCCCACCCCGTCCCCTCCTTGACGGGCATTAAATACGACCCACCTTTTTCTGACCTCTGCAATACCAGTAACTGTTGCCGGATTGTATAGTTGTGATGCATTTTATGCTATTCTTACTTGTATTCTCACTTGAAGCAACAAGATATTTATTCTACTTTCCCACATGAGAGTTCGTTGCGAAATACCCTCCGCTTCTCATTTGCCTATTGAGAGCTTAAATTCTAGCATTTATCACAGAACTCTGCGGGGACGACCCCCAGTCGAGGAATTCTCGACCCCCGGTGTACCCTGGTTGCAGATTTTCTCGTACTGAGCTAAATTGAGCTACGTACTTCTGTATACCAGAAACGAAAATATCTTGTGCAAGCTTGTGATACTACATAGTAGTAAAACCTGTGAGTTCCCTCCTTGTCCATAGCTACTCGCTGGGTGTCACCAGATACAGCTGTCAAATATGACCGATCGCGCGTGAAAGCATATCATTCAGTTTCATGAAATAGATTAGCTTTTTGTCGAATATTTGTGTGTACAATCTTTGAAACGTCAAGTGGTAGTCACAGCAATTTGAGGTGGTGGCTCCAATAGAACCTGAACGCATCCTTGGTGAATGTACCTCGAATTCATTACAATAAGCAACAAATGCGATACGGGGATCAATAAAAAACTGATTTCTTTTAAGGTCCATATCCACTAATTTAGATTTGTGCGATATCAGTAAGCAGGCTAAACTGTACCTGATTTTCTCTACAAGTGGAGAATGGCTGGGCCACATAGCAGTCATCAGGATCTCCGGTAGAAAGAGGCAATTCCTGAAAAAAAGATTCTGACATACAAATTCACCGACGATCGAGTGTAGAAGCCGCTCACAAATAAAACAGTTATCTTAATGCCATCAATGGCTGGAGTCATGGAGCCAAATGCCCTTTGCTCACTCTTCTCAAGTTGTCGAAATGTGATGATTATTTGTGTTCTAAAGATCCTCTCCAGATTTCTTGGGATTTAGGATGGGCTATTTATTGCTCGAGTTAGCGTTTTGATCTAGTTAGCGACTTGTAATATTATAGCGCAATTTCACAGAAGCAGAGTCTTTCAAATATTATCTCTCGTCTTTCTTGGATGCATGATCTACTGATGAAAACCGAGAAAGTTAGATAACGAGATATGCAATTCCTTGATATACGATAATTGTTGCGCTTTGTGAGCACACACCACGACAGATTTGGAAAGTCGCCACTTTCGATACCGTAGAGGTATGCGGAACCGAGACGGTTTTTCCGCGGTTCCTAGTAGCTTGTGCTAAGTAAATGTGGATCAAAACACTCACAGAGCAGACAACAGCAAATTTTCAAATGGTATCCCTATCTCTTTTCCGTGTTCCATTTGGTGATCCCGCAGATCCAGTGCAAAGTTCAAAGAAACATCACAGAATTTCGCCAAGTATAGCTACAGCAACACTGGCCCTTACATCAAAAACCGATTGGATGTGTATACTGACTTTGTCCGGCACGTTTTGCTGCCTTTCTCGCTTCCTCCTGCTCTTTAACCTTAGCTAAATATTTTCGCAGACGCGATCGTAGACAAATGCATAGTATGCCGAATGCGGTGAACACGAGGAGTACAGTCAGTGCAAGAACCCAATTCCATGAATCTGTAATTAAACATAAAAAGCAATGAGATACGGCGTAGAAATTCTTGCTCAGATAGCTCACCAACTGTACTTATGGGAGAGGTCGTTAGATGGTTGCGCATCCTTGGACTGGGAGGCGACACTTCGGCAACATGCTCCATCGTGTTGCTACACCCGTGAAGCTGTAATCGAGCTCACAGAATTCTTTGTCTATTTCCATTTTATCCGAATTAATTGTAAAAGTATGATATGGAGCAATGGTCGGTGTTCGCCATCGCATATCACACAAGAAAGAAAAGTATTTGGTAATATAGAATAAAATGAAGTAATAATAAAATAGGAATCTGGGGAGGATGTAGGCGTATTTAGGACAAAGCTCCGTTAGATGCTAGTCACACCCTTTGATAAGTCTGCAACTATCCACTGTTGCGAGCGCGCTAAGCAGTCTTTTATTAACTTGCTCACTGAACCCCATTAATAAGATCTGTGAGCCAACAGTTCTACCATACGTGATGTGTCTAAAGGTCACCCGTAATCAATGTAAGTTAAGATCCAGGTCTTTATAGCCAACCGAGCCTGCTTCAGGTCATTTCCGGAGAGAGTCTGTAACGTGGCTATGGACGTGGCGATGCGTTCAGTGCAGAGACAGGCGCTGAGGACTCAGCCCTGCGTTGCGGTTGCGATCGCATCCTTCAACAAAAGTTTGGTAAGATTTTGGATCACATGTCCGTCTTGCCCCTATTGTTCTCAAACTCAGAAAATACTTTATTCTTCGAACCAATGGGAATAATGATCCATTATAGCACCATTCATTTGTGAAAGTTTCCGTTATTTTTACCTTACATTTACTGGGAAGTCCAGTGAAGTGTAAGAAAGATTGACTCAAAGTGGTCCTTTAAATATCCGGATACCCGGAGTGAGTAATAAGGCTGCGTTCATACCGAATTCAATGACAGTTTTGCCGCATCGGCATCCGCGATTTGGGATTTTTGGAGTGCCACGTCACTCTAGCAACGCGATCAGTTGAAAGCGGCGCGTGACAACGTGCGATGGTTTTTTTCTCCTCCTCATATCTCTTGATTTTTCCATATCTTATCGAAAGTCGATATCTGCAATGGCAGATATCGAAAATCGCGGATGCGCCAGTACTCTCATTTTTCAATCAATGCGTATCTTACCCATCACGCAAATGCGCCTATTCTCCCAAATCGTGGATGCGGAAATGCGCTCATTTTCTCGATCGATACGTATATTTAACTTTACGCGGATGCGCCAAAACTCTCATACAATTTGGTATGAATGCAGCCTAGGTAAAGTAACAAGGATGTAGACACGAAAAACACGGGCAACTCGGAACGGCGAATTCGGGCTCCGAGTGGGGCTGAAGATGTCTTTTCTCTCAAGATGTGAGAGCATCGTTTTGGAACGAGTTGTGGCTTTTTATCCAATATTAGCCACCGCGATTTCTTTTTCAAACAACAAACCACCAGACTTCCGGTTAACATATAAAAAGAATCGTCCCATCCAATCTAGGATTTGGATAGGGAATCCCTTCAGGGCAAGGATGAATCGGGGAAAACCCACGTGCCGTTTAGGCAGATAAATTTTCTGTTGGAGATCCACATCCAGGAAAAGAAGAGAAAAAGAAAGGGAAAAGCGGGAGGCAAAGGAAACTAGAGGAATCATTTGAGCGCGAATGCATGAAGATCAGGATCAGCAGTTCATCAGGAGTCACAAAATTGAACAGAGACGATGAACTGAATACAAAGCGGGTGCAGAATGTTGCATTTTGTTAGGACGTAAAATCGGTTTTGTTCAAGGCCTCGTGAATACAATAAATTTGAATTTCAATAAGTTTCACAGTTGTTGTTTTGCCACAATAGAATTTGCGTTGTTTTTTCGGATACGATTTCCATACAAAACTCAGTACCACGTGTTGTCAAAGAATCTGAGTGGAATTGTGACGAAGAGAAGCGCAACTGGCAGCACTCTTCCTGCTACGGTGTATCTTGTATGGGAATACATGCCTCATCCCTTCCTGTGGTGAAGCAGTACTGATTTCACGATAAGAACTTCTACAAAACTTGAAGCGGACTTATGCATGTTCGGAACAGAGATCAATCTTTTGTCCCTATTTTCTCTTCAGCATCTTCTTCTCACCTCTTCAGCAAATACAGGTAGCTAATAAAAAATCGGCAACTAGTGAGGAATAAAAACAACGACAATCAAGCAAACAGACACGCACTACGAACACAACTGCGTGACAAGTCTCCCTGCATGATTAATGTTACCCTCTTTCATCCTATGAATCAGTTATTGAAACCACAAAAGCGATCGATATAAGTGACTTGTGTGTGAACCGGTAGAGACCGGACTGGTTGAGAACAGGCGTACGAGATGCACACGGAAATACTCGAGAATGTTCTGGGGTCAATTCTGGCCACTCTGATTATAATGAAGTTTTTGAATGCACTGTAAGGCAGGAGATTTACCTTGGCGAGTTGTGCATAGGCAAGTTGAATATAATGAATTGCTTTAGTGAACATCCGTATAGTGAAATTGGGGCGAATCACTGACCTCCGACCAGTTCGATTCTTAATACGCGCAACTTATTGTACTCTTTCTCATAGTTGTACCGACATTTTAATACGTACGGGGTCCATGCACTAGCACGCGAATGTACAGCATACAAAATACACAAAACACAACAAACACCTTATTGATCAACCGGAATACTCTTACGGAAATAACTATTATTGAACAATTGAATACAACAGCATTATGGAAACCAAAAGTGGCGAAAAAAGAAAGAAAAGCATAATATACATAGAACTGAGGTGAGAGATTGAACAGAGATGCAAATGGCACACTGGGAGATCACGAATGCCGTCTTCAACCATGGCCATCGTTTAATAAATTCGGCATCCCATCAGATTTGTGATCCGGTCGACGTGTTGTTCATCCCACTACCATTTTCTTAATTGAGAACATCAGTATGAGATTTACTTCTCTATGCAGCTCAAAGGATGAGTTCGCATTCGGTGTTCCTTCTTAATTTCTCTATTCTATGATTTGATCCAATTTCTAATTCTCCTTCCATAGAACATCAGAAGTTTCTCATGTTTCCATTTTACAAGAAACAATTTTTTGAACCACGTCGTGTATTATGCGTATTACTGATTTCAAGGTAATCTCTATGTATCTCATGTGCCAGCATGATGGCATAGATTTTGATATTATGTACACGATATAGCCTGAAAAGTAGAAGTCTTCTAGGAGCGCAAGAGAAACATTTTGTATTTTGGCCAGGAGTTCGGGGATGGGAATAGTGACGGACGAATATGAACGGACAAGAACTTATCAGCATTTGCGTCTACTGTATAAACGAAGTTGCGCGTCACCGAAATGCCTTTGCTTTTTCGAGTGACAACACTCTCAGATTATTCGAGAACGGTATAGGAGCGCGGGAAGCCGCGCACGGATCGTGGAGGAGGTAGGTTATTGTTGGAAAAGTGTTAGTAGTATGTTTGTTTATTTATGAATAGAATCGATGCGAATGTGTGTGTCCACACACTACCGAAAAAATTGCGTACAGGTTGCTTAGCATTGTAATGCCAAGAATACGATTGGTTAATAAGAAATATTAACTTTGATTCGTGCTCGATTTGGGCCGTTCCACATCTTCTTGAGATTGAACTGTGGATGAACGCTTTTTCAGAAGCAATCGGAATCCAATAACCAATAACGAGATCAAAATAAAGCCGACGAGAAGTGCCACAGCAAGAAGCCAGTTGTTGGTATCTAGATTTCAAATCTGAAAGTATATGAAAAATTCAACTATACAGCTACTCACTCACCTGAGACATGAGTATCTGGCTCGACAGAGGTAAGACTATCCAGTGTCAGATTAAGGAACGATAGTCCAGCAACAGAATCCATTGTAGTGGACTGAGATAATTATAATCTGCATGGAATGGAATGAATGAAAATACAATTAAATCAATTCAATCAATTAAAATCAATCAAAGTATCGGGAAGATGGCGAGTAAGAAAAGCGTATTTCAAAACACTGTTCACTGCGACCGAGCACTTGTACTCAGAAAAGATAATACATACGAAAATCAAATTGAAAACGCGCCTCTTGGGTTCTGTTGCTATTCGAGCGCCAAATGTTTCAAGATGAGTGCTTGAGAAGATATTGTAAAGTGGAGAGCTCATGGACAACGCAAAAGGTTGACAGAGTCAAGGCCAGGCTGGTCCCTTAGTTCTCTTGGGATTGTGAACTGTGAATAAGGTATCAAGCTTCTGCAATCGGACGCTCATAACTTATACTGTGGAGCGAGGTCGCTACTTCACACCTTTTTCACAGTACACAATTCAAAGACGACAACGGGAACAGTGTACCCTATACCCTTTAACCTGATGGATCGTCTATCGATCACATCACCCCTTTCCATCTCGATCGTGGAAACCTCATGCATAGCGCGATTCACAACGGAGCCGGCCAACGCCAGGATCCCTTTCGTTGGTCCGCTGACACCGAAATCACGTACAGAGAAACCTCCAAAGTTCACCGATTAGCCGTGTGCAGTGATAGCTATTCAAGGGTTACACCATGGATGAATACTCAAGAAACTATGGGACGAAAACAAAAAAATAGCTGATAGGGGCTTCTTTCATATATAGATACGATGACAAGAACGTAAATACGGACCGGATAAGAGTTTGTATTACCAATAATGTGGAAAGATGTCATGCATGGCGCATCTCGCAGCGAGGCCGGCGAGCTCTAGTTGCCATTCCGTTGGACCTCCGAGAGCAAAGAATGCGTACTGCAGGCATTTGGGATACAATGGATCATT
Source organism: Trichostrongylus colubriformis (assembly GCA_963978905.1). Lineage (NCBI taxonomy): Eukaryota > Metazoa > Nematoda > Chromadorea > Rhabditida > Trichostrongylidae > Trichostrongylus > Trichostrongylus colubriformis. The sequence continues at coordinate 15,299,547 of OZ022258.1, read as the reverse complement.
TCTTCCTATGACTGGTTGAAAGATCTCGCCACTTCAATGGAAATTTTTTTCCTCTAGTTGCTTCCTTCGAGATAATAACTTTTCCGATTTGGATGTGGTACAATTCAAATATTGGAAAGCGGCAACATCGCAGACTCCACACAAGAAATTTTCACTCATATACACTCATAAGGTCAAGTATGAAGGGGTGACCATTGGAAGTGGAACAATTGAAGTTTTCAAAAATTTCCTCGACTGCATTTCCATATAGAGAACTAAGCAGCCATTAGGGAAACTAAGCGGCCAGTAGATTGGTCTGAGAAAACTGTTCAGAAAACAGTTACAGTGCTCTGAAAGATTTTAATCCGTTTTAGCTAAGCTACAGTTATTCAAAAATGCACGAATTTACTACTGAAAAGATACCGCGCACCTTCGTGATCACCGCGTCGCTACCGCAAAAGCGACGCGGCGATCGCAGTGGAGCGAGTACAGGCAACTACTCAGTTTCTAGTTCTAGTTATCCATGCCACACAACTTGCATGACTTTTAAGCCTTCTTCTTTGTCAACAGAGTACGACCACATTACCCACGCTTTACTCTCCAAATCTAGGTACTGAGTTTTCTAGGATTCTTATTTGTCTTACAATTAGACGCTTTTGTTTTGGAATATAAGAACTGAGTGTTCTTACTTCTATTATTTTGTTGGAAGTTGTTAGGTTCTTACTTCTATTATTTTGTTGGAAGTTTCGCCTCAGTGTTTTCAACCGCAGGCTCTTAATCCCTTAATAAATCGCTGAGTAGAAACCACGGAAATAGCAGAACCTGGAGAAGGGGACGGGGGTCGTATGTTGCCCCCTTTTGGGAGGCTCGTATTTTTTTGAAAATTCCCCCCGACACTACGCTTGATCGTGGCCGTAATTGTGGCCCTTTTTGCACATATACAAGTACATATGCTTGTAGTACATATATGTGATATGTATACATACTTGCATTTGATAAATTATACTGTTGTCCTCCTCTCTACTCTGTCCCGAAACCTCATGTTCATCTTGACGTGTTTGAGACCAGAGACATTTCAGATGTCTCAAAAAAGTTTTCACATAGTTGGCTGCAAAAAGAGGTTGCAAAAGGATTTTGAGCTTCATAGGCAAGCTTTCGGCACTTAGCGCCTCGATTAAGCCTGAAATACCAATGAGATCTTCTTCAGAGACTGTTTGTCGAGTTCTTTAGCGACTTGCGGCTGTGAAAGTGGTCTACTAAACGTCACCACAGTCATAGCACGTCTGCGCTAGTTACGGTTAGATCGGGTGGAGCAACTAACTCTGCTTCACTCCCAGGGATTTCCATGAACATAAGGACAGTGATCCCGTAGCAGCAGCAAGTCGGTAAAGAACAAATGCAAGGCAACTTTCAAGCAGCGTCTCTCAACAAGGTCTGATGTGTTCTGTCTTAGGCTTCATTTATGCGGTAGGCACTGGAAGCGTGCCCATTAGGTTCAAAACCTTTTGCGAACTCTTTTTGCAGCAGATTCTGAGAAAGCTGTTTTAAGTCCTTTGCAATAAATTTTGGAAGTCTCAGTCTCACACTGTTTTGAATACTTACACTTTTGTTATTATCTGTGCTTATGATTCTCGATAAAACATATGTAGGAAAGAGACCTTACCTACAATGGCAAGAGGAACAGATGGGACGTCTAGATAGCTAAGGAGTCATTTTTCTTTTGACAAATCATGTCTTTACTATTGAAAAGGGAGGATGGGATAAAGATCAATTTTCGAGCCAATCGAATCCGGCCGTGTTCCATGGTATGGAAGATCATCTTGAAATGAGATGCAGTAAAGCCTTACGCTTCATTATTTCATGGGACGTTATTTATCAATTCACTAGAAGAGAACTACTCAGAAAAACGAAGACACAGAAGAGTAAAGTCTGCTGATGATAGATGATGGTTGTATGCTCCATTGAAACTTCCGTAGAAGTGTACTTAGGTAGTAGAAAAGAAGGCGCAGTGATCCGGATAATCCTTAAATGTACTCATTCATTGACTTTATCTTCGATACATGTGCTTTTAGTCCTAAAGGGCGACATAAATCAGCTTTTCAACGACCTTTGAATGAGTTGGTCTCTGTAGTTCATATCTTTCCTTCAGTAATTAGTCGTGAGCAACTCTCTACCCTCATACTAATTAGTCAATTGGATCATCAACAATCCACAAGCCCCACTTTTTTGGGTTTGAGCCACAACAAAGCACAAATTCTAAATCTGATGTTCCTATTACCTATATAAGAACGATTCGAAGGAAATATTGTGTAGCCCACTATAACCAATGAGCACGAGCCGCAGTTGAGATCAAAGAAAATTGAAATAGAATGAAGTCGAAAGTAACACTTTTGGGAAGTTCCAAAATATTTTCTTCTTTGTGGTCGCGAAATCGGATTTATATGGCACACAACACCTGATTTCGTGCCCAAATTCCAGCTGTTTTTGTTTCGTTGAAATGGAAAGGACAGAGCGAATATCATTCGCGTACTGAATCGAGAGAGCGCAGACCTATGGGCTTGCCCTGTGCTGTGGGACACGCTGTTGACACTTGCAAAATCGAATCACGAGATTGTCGAAAATGAAGTTCACAGAACTACCCTACAGTGTGATTCAAAGTGGTCTTTCCTTGAGCGGAGGTAAAACGAATCGATCACACAATTGACATCGGGGTCAATAATGACACGATTGAGGGGCACACTTTCAGTAAATGAATACGACCCAAGAGAGCCTAGGGATTTGTTTAGAAATACTAAAATTTCTACACGCACTTACAGGTTGCCAGAGTTTATTTCAAATATGTATTGGCACCAGGTCGTTCCGCTGAGTCTTTCTCTTAATACATACAGTAGCGCTCAATGTTGTACTTGGAGACACTGCATACTTAATATACTATTTTGGCGCGCAACGGTTTAGGTTACGTGTTTATATGAAATTTTTAGTTTTTGGAGTGCCATCGCTATGCCGTCCCGCTGTGCCACTGTCATCAAAAGTCTTGGTCTTTCTACAAAATGCTAATGTTCTCTGAGGCTTGCTCTTTTTGTTTTTGTATAGAAAGCCGTTTTTCTTGAACAAGCCCCTTACTTTTTTTGGGTGGTCTTGTAGTAAATTCTTGTAAAAAATCATGAAAAGTGGCAAGCGGCGCTCAAGTAGAGGGAAATGTTGACAATAGATTCAGGCACCACATATTAAAATTTTGTCAAATTTGGTCAAGTAGAAAAAAAGTTATGACAAAAAAGTTTTGGCCGAAGACTTTTGAGCGCTACTGTATGTGTCTATAATTGCTGGAATTTTACCTATTGGCGGATAACTTTCAGAGCCTTTTAGGCTCACATTCTGGGTGCCGTGCCGTAGGTCTCATACTATTAGGTTGTTGCAAAATTAATTTTGGTTTCAAGGTATGTATAAATAAGTAGATTTTTTACCCTGAACTATTCCATCCCAAGGAACGCCAGGCATACCATTTGGTGGGTTTTTTCTGCTCTTTCAGAAACTTCTATGAATGTCGCTCTAAGTTGTCCAGCCGGCCTTTTCCAGGGCTGCGTATAATCATGAACCGACGCGACTATCGAGGCATCATGCTTTATGAGTTTAAATTGGAACACTCCGCAGCGGAGGCAGCTCGTAATCTCAGCAGTGTTTTTGGGACGAATTGTCCTTGCGAACGAACAGTGGAGCTCTGGTTTAAAAAATTTGCTTCTGGCGATTTTGATCTCGAAGAGAAGTCGGGTCGCGGCCGCAGGTCATCGCTTAATGATCAAGATTTAAGGAGAGCCGTCGAAGCAAATCCGGAGACGAATACTCGTACGTTAGCAGAAGACCCAGGCGTACATCACTCTACAGTGACCAGACCTTCGCTGGAAACCTGCCAGGTGAAGAAGATGTCGAAGTGGGTGCCTCATGACCTGACCGATGAGCAGCGTCTGGCACGTTTCGACACCTGCTCTAATCTCCTAGTTCGCCATAAAAATGAGCCATTTGTAAACCGTATTATAACTGTAGATGAAAAATGGGTTCTTTATGATAACAGGAAGCGGGGATTAGTCTGGGTAGATAAGGATGCTTCTCCAAAAACTTTTCCTAAACCCGACCTTCACCCTAAAAAGGTTATGATTACTGTGTGGTGGTGTTGTAAAGGTGTAATCCATTACAGTTTCTTGCAACCTGGTCAGCCAGTCACAGCAGAGTCTTACTGTTGTGATCTGGAGCAAATGTATAGAAAGTTGCAAAAATTGTGGCCGGCGGTGGTGAATAGAGGAGGGCCGATCCTGTTGCAGGACAACGCAAGGCCACACACCTCACAAATCACTCGGCAAAAATTGACCCACTCGGGTATAGAAGTTCTCCCTCACCCAGCGTATTCTCCCGACCTTTCCCCAACAGACTATCACTTTTTTCGAGCCCTCAATTCTCATCTGCGTCAGAAACAATTTACTAGTTTAGACGATGTTGAATGTGCCTTCCTTGACTTCGTTGATTCTCGTGATAGTAGTTTTTATAGTGAAGGCTTAGATTTATTGCCTGTTCGTTGGCAAAAGTGTGTAGATTCTGATGGTTTTTACTTCGATTAATAAGTTGTGTTTAAGCTGAGTTATAGTAGTTTGAAGTATGCGGTCCATTTCCGAAATTAATTTTGCAACAACCTAATAAATCTGTGGAAAGCCGCCACTACAACCGGGGGCAAACCTCCATCTAGGTTCACGACAGGGGGCCGTATTTGGTCAGCTGGGAGGTTGGGGGTTTGTAATCGTTGAGGTAGACAGTGATCAATGGAATTTCTCAGCCTAGGGGTCAAAAGTGTGAGGAGGGGGATGTGAAAGAACCTAATAACTCGGTTTCAAATTAATAACTAATATTTAATTCAGTCTTCGCTTGAAAATCCTGAAGGACATGCAGGAAGCGACCCCCCACAAGCAGAAAACGATGTAGGACAAAATTATTCTTAAAACAAGTGCTTAAGACGACACTTCACAGCGGAGAGCGACATGTAAAAGATAAACAGAGTCTCAGGCTAGGCTGACCCCTTGGTCCCTTCGAACTGTGGACCGTGAACAAGGTATCAAGCTTGTGCATCCAAACACTCACAACTTATGCTCGATATTACGAGTACTTGATACCTGGTTCATGCACAGTTCCAAGACGACCACGAGAATAGTGTACCCTTTAACCTGTTAGATGGCCGATTGAAACCGCATGCATGACGCGATCCACAACGAAGCTGGCCAACATCAATAGCTTTCGATTATCCTCTGGCAACGAAACCGCGTACGAGAGACATCCACAGTTCATCGATTAGCCGTGGGAAGTGGTATCTATCCACGGTTTACACCACGGATGAGTACTCAAGAAACTATGGGATGAAAACGGGAAATCAGCTGATAGATGCTTCTTTCATATATTAATACGATAACAAGAAGGTAAACACGGACTGGATAAGAATTTGTATTACCAGTAATGAGGAAGAAAACCCCATGTATGGCGCATCCCGCAGCGAGACCTGCCAACTCTAGTTGCCATCCCGTTGGACTTTTGAGAGCAAAAGATGTGTACCGGAAAGATTCCGGACACGATGGATTTTCTCCAAAGATCCGTAGGAAGAACTCGCCAAATCGACGAAAAAAATTACTCGGCTGGCTTCTCTCGAAATAGTTCTTTCTCTTCGAGGATATTGTATTGTTCAGAAGGTCATTGGAAAGGGGCAACTTCGCAGGCTCCGCACAACAAATTTGCACTCATAAGGTTAAGTATGAAGGGGTGACCATTTGAAGTGAACCACATCCATATTTTCAAAATTTTCCTCGACTGGACTTCCATGTATAGAACTACGCAACTATGAGAGAAACCAATCGGCCAGTAGATCGGTCTGAGGTAATTATTATGAGAACAGTTCACAGTACTCTGAAAGACGGAGTTTCAGTCATCGAGCCTTTTGAAACTGATAAGATCGATTCGACAAAGCAGCAGAAAAAAACGCATTCTACCGTTTTGCTCCCTGTGACCGCCGCCGGAGAAAAACTGCTGCCGCTGATCATTTTCAAAAAAGGTTGGTACTGAAAAAAACCTTCCCTTCTTCCCTTCCTGTTGTTATCTAGGCCAATGATAAGGTTTGAATGAATCGGGATCTCATGGAAACGTGGCTGCATGAAGTCTAGAGTAAGAGAAAGCATTGTAGCAACGATCCGTTGCAATCATTGATAATCCTGGATTCTGGAAGGTACCGTTTGACGGAAGGCGTTCGACGTATATACCAGGAGCACCCCAAAATTGCGGTTATTTCAGGCGGAATGACAAATTTTCTGCAGCTCCTCGACGTTGGCATTAATGAACCGTTCAAAGACAACTTGAGAGCAGGATGGGAACGATGGATGGCCGACCCAACAAAAGCCAGATATACCAAAAGCGGCTTCGGGAAAAGGATGAGCTATGGAGAGACAGCTGCGTTAGTTCCCCACAGTTTCTGCTCAATTTCTTATGAAACGAATTTTAACAGCTTCTTATAGGCTTTGTACCAAGATCCATTGTTAGACGAGATGAGTGAGAGTTTTACGCTATGAAAGTATGAAAAAGAGATTGCGTAGACAGTTTTGAATGAATGGTCATTGTTACACGGCTTCAACGAATTTTGATACATGGTATTTCAAGAGATTAGAATAAAGTTGAATTAACATTTTCAAGACTCAATGGTGCATCGCAATCCTGAGTTCTTTGAGACTGCTCCTGCGTGTGCCGCGCGCGACACCGCCTAAGGGCGGACTTATCTAAAAGATTTTAGGGTATATAAAAGGTCATGATACGAATAAGGCTACTTACACATTGAAGCGAAAGGTTGCCTCAATCAGAAACGGGCGACTTATGCGCAAACGTTGTGAGTGCGACATTGCATCGCGATTTTTCTCTTTTAACGACACACATGCTATTATAAATCACAGTAAAGGCTCGTCGTCAGGCCTGAAGAAGGTGTCTTACACAGAAATATCCCAAAATATTTTGAAAACATGTATGAGGTCATTTGACTTTTTGAATAAGTACTTTAGAGTCCCAGTTGTTGTTGAACATTCAGATTATTACGAGGCTCCGGAGCAGCACGAAACAGGATCGCTATTAGTGACTCGGCCATACAGCGCACGACTTAATTCAATAGCATACTCAAAAAAATGAGAGAAACGACCGGAACACTAAAAATAAATGCTCATCCTGCAAAAAGGGCAGACATCTACACATCTCCATCTACAGTTGCGTCCATGGCGTCAAATGCACTCCGATCAGTGGGGCCAATCACATGTTTTAAGATGTTACTATCTCATTTTTGAGATAACGGCCACCCATACCGATGTGCCATCTGTGCTGTTATATGGAACATTCTCTCTACATGGTGCTGAAATCCACTACTTGGAATGCTCCTGCGCTCTGCTACTTCATCCCTAAGAGTTGATCGAGGGCCTCCTTTCACACCGACGAACGGCGATGATTCAGATTGAATGGTCAAAAATTGATGAATTAGTGAGGAACAAGAATTTACTCAAGGTGACCTGCGGTGGATGCTGCCATTGCGGCTTACTCACGGTGACCGACTAGTGGATGCTGCCATTGCGGCTGAGGACATGAATTCTACACAGACCTTATGCTCTCTGATACGAAGTAAGGGAATGTTTTTGGAAGACGTTAGCTTCTAGTTTTCGAATCTCTACCTTCTACTGTTGAAAGTGGTATGTATGACCTCGTTGTCCATACCTGAGTACACTGACACATTTGAAATCTCATTTATTTACATTACGAATTCTTACGCTAATAACAAATGCATTGTGCAAATGTGGTAGGCAGAGAACACCAAAAGAGCTAGAGAATAAAACTCTATACTTTTCAAGTTGAGCGTATTATAGCAGCCAATACTTGGCTTTGTCACCAGACAATATACAGTAGCGCTCAAAGGTCTTCGGCCAAAACATTTTTGTCATAACTTTTTTCTACTCGACCAAATTTGACAAAATTTTAATATGTAGTGCCTGAACCTATTGCCAACATATTCCTCTACTTGAGTGCCGCTTGACACTTTTCATGGTTTTTCCCAAAAATTTACTACAATACTACCGAAAAAAGTAAAAGGCTTGGTCAAGAAAAACGGTTTTTTTACAAAAACAAAACGAGCAAGCCTCAGAGAACATTAATATTCTGTAGAAAGACCACGATTTTTGATGACAGCGGCACAGCGGGACGGCATAGCGGTGGCAATCCAAAAACAAAAAATTTCATGTAACCACGTAACCTATACCGTTGAGCGCCAAAATAGTATATTAAGTATGCAGTGTATCTGAGTACAATATACTAAAATTACTCTCGGATCGGTGCAGTTGCAAAAAAGTTACAAGTGAAAAACTCATGTGAGAGACCCTTTCGCCGAAGACTTTTGAGCGCTACTGTATATTAAACACGGACTTATCAGATTGAACTATCATTTTTCTATACTCTACTAGTACTCGTTCTTAGCTAATGCTGAGACGTGATGTGTTACTACAGCTGTATCGAGGAGGATCGGTATCCTTATGCGTTATTGATCTTGTGGACTCAGGCGGTGGTGTGTATGGAGGTGGAGACGATGAAAATGACGATTGCACTGGAAATCACGTTGTATGCATTAAACAAAAGTACCTTCTAATTATAAGAGCGAAACACGGTCGGTGACGCTTTGTTTGGGTTGACGGCCGGAGCAAGCTGCTCGTCCATCTGAACAAGGACCGCACCACAGAAGCAGGTCAAGCTTACCTCAAGCGGACATGGTCAAAAAACGCCGGCTAGTCGAAAGAGTGACCTCACACCTACTGTCCATCCTTATGTTGTTTTTAAGGAGTAAACGTAAGCTACTCCGCTTACCGTGAGGCAATTATGCAACCCTCAACAAAAGATAGAATCAGGAATTAAATACGGTGCTGATCGGTTGCTTCTGAGATGCTCCACGCATTCGATTCCATTTGAATCATGTAACATTTTCACGCAATTTGGCTTGATTGGGGGTATATTCGACGCTTGCCGCCTGGGGGAGCACAGGGAGGAGCTAGTCTTGACTTCATTGGTATTGAACCTGTGAAAGCGGTCTGAGCCTATCCAGAGTGGCGTGATGAAACGGCCCCCTGCTTAACTATCAATGACTCGAAAAGAGCCCTCCCTTGGCCTACTTCTTATGGGAGGTGCGTTAAGTGATCAGCAGGATCGCGCGTGGAGTCGAAGAAAGTTTTTGAAAAATACGACCCCCCTCCTCAAAGCGGTCTTAAGAGCCTATGTTAGAAAAAAATTGAAGTTGAAATCGTGACAAAATGACAAAAATAAGAGCTTAACGAAATTTGATACTTATATTCTTGAACGAACGCGACCACCATTGTTATGTGCTCGTCCTCGGATGACCGAGATAAAGGGTTCACAGTCATGCAATCATGTGGCAGGGATAATGGACGAAAAGAAAAAGAATTATGAAAATGTTGGAAACCAAAACGAAGCCATGTAATGTGTTCCACCTCGATTACCGCGTCGCAATGCAACGGCGCCGCTGCGATCGCAATGGAGCGCAGCATCTTCTCAGTAGTGAATTGGAGCGTTCTTTGAATGCTTGTAACTTTTCAAAAACTCCATCTTTCAAGAATCTGTCAACTGTTTTCCTAATAACATTCTTGGACCAATGTACTGGCTGCATGGTTTCCTAATGGTTGCGTAGTTTCTATACGGCAATCCAGTCGATAAAAATTTTGAAAAATTCCAAAATGTTACACTTCAAATGGTCGTCACTTCCTTCATGCTTACCTTATGAGCGCAAATTCGCGTGGCCGGGTCTGCGAGGACGCCGCTTTTCAACAACTTTTTGAATTATACAAATGAACGAATTCATTGTATTTCAACGGATGCCAGCAGAGGAATTTTTTTTTACGTCGGAGTGGCGAGGTCTTCCTACGGATCTTCGGGATAAAATGATCCATTGTGCCCGAAATGACTTGGCTAGACGTCTTTGCTATCAAAGGTCCAACGGGATGGCGACTAGAGTTGGCCGACCTTGCTGTGGGATGCGCCATGTATGGGAGGTTTCCATTATTGGTAATATAAACTGTTCCGGTCAGTGTTTATATCCTTTTATCGTATTAGGGTATGAAAGAAGCCCCTATCAGCTAATTTTTCGTTTTCATCCCATAGTTTCTTGAGTATTCATCTATGATACGCTGTGTATAGATACCGCTCGCCACTACTACAGTGAATATCAGAGGTCCCTTTGTTAGTGGTTTCGGTGCCAGAGGACAAACGAAGGAAGATTATTGATGTTGGCCGGTTTCGTTGTGAGCCTACGCCATGCATGAGATCAGGTTAAAGGGTATACTATTACCATGCTCGTGCGCACAGCGCCGGCTAGCCAGATGCCGGCGCATCCCCGAGGAGCCCAAATTTTGCCTCTGGGAGCAGCAGCCCATTGTGTCCCAGAGGAGCTTCTCCATCGGGGAAATGCGTCCCGGTGTAGCCTTTGGGCGGCGAACGCGGTGAGGCTACTTATACTGGAGCGAGGGTGCGCCGGCTGGCACGCATGCCGACATGTCCCCGAGGAGCCCGAATTTTTCCCTTGGCATCGCGTGTCCCAAGGGAGCCGTTCGGCCCCGCGGTCGTCTTGGAATTGTGAACTGTGAACAAGGTATCTAATATCAACCTCACACCACGCAGTAGTTATGCGCTTTTGATTGCACAAGCCTTACACCTTGTTCACATCACAATTCTAAAAGCTCGAAGGGTCCACAATAGCGTCTTAAGCACTCATGTAACAGATTAACCATTAGTTTCAGGTTTCAACCCAATTAGTCACTTTTATCACATCTCCCCTTTGCACCCTAGACCCTCATCCGGAAAAATTTCGTTCATCATTGCGTACCCAACTAGTGAGACCCCCTCCTCTCAGGGGACCGAATACGATCCCCCCCCTGTCGAAGATCCCTCGACAAAGGCTTGACCCTGGTAGTATAGGATTGAATGAAAAGGCTTGGTTTACATAGGTGGGCCCCATTTGGTATGTAATCTGTGGACCAAGTGAGTGGGTAAGCTAAAGCCCCAGCAAGAGGTTCTTTGCTATTGTAAGAGAGCTTTTCTGAATTCATTTCTCGAGCTGAAACCCAAGAGCCTACGGCTAAAATATGGTATACAAACCTTTCTTGCGTTCTACCACCACAGGCGAAGTGGGACAGGTTCTGCACTTTGACGTGAAACAGTCCATCCCTGCTATGGCAAGGAATGCGAATATAACCACTAGCAGAAGAATGCCCAATACCATCATCTGCACCTCCTCATGTGTCCAGCGATCTGAAAATTTTATTGAGTGACTAGTTATAAATTAAAGACAATAATTACTTGTATCTCAGAGAGTCGCTTCTTTGAGGTTCATTTCGCGAACTCCTCATATGGCTAATGGCACTTAACACATAACGCACCTTGGCTATTTTCACAGTTCCTGCGTGTATGGCCGCACGTTTTTATCTAGTCCTCAAATTATGCAACACCGGGTGTTGCACTTGTCCACCCAGGACTGTCTTTATCGGGGTCACACGAAACCGTCGATTTGTGAAGGCTAAGGCTGTTAGGATACGTTTTCGGATATGGAGAACATTATATCTGTCTATCATTGTACCAGAAAAAATTGGTTTGCGTTTTGATGTCACTCCTAGGTAAAACTAAACTTTTGTACAATTAGGCAGTTAGCCCCCAGTCAATAGAAAAGTAATCTCAGTCAAAATCTCATCTGTGGAGGTGTGTAGTTGTCCTGTCAATTGTTTTGTTATTGCTCGTTATGGTGCTAAAAAGCGTGGTGCCGAATCCTACTTACTTTTCGCAAGGGAAAGGTCCAAGGAAGATATGTTATTTTTCATATTCGAAGACACATATTGACAGCTTTTGACCGCGATAGAACTTCGATACGAAAACTTGTGGTTTGATACTGGTGCCACATTTGGCCACTCAGGAACGGTCTTGAATGCATCACCATGTCTTGCTCGCGGTACGTTGTCGGTTAGTCTAATGCAGTGCAATCTGTCTCAAAGCACTTTCGCACAATGAATAGAGGCGAATGAGTAGCTCGGTATAATACTCTCTAATCAGGGACTTCACGTTTCATTTTGAAAATGCTGGTGAGAGGACTAAAAGCAGCATCTGTCACTGATAGCTGAAGAGACATTAGTCGTCCTTTACAATGACGGCAAGAGAGCCGTTTCCTCGCTTTCACGTAAAGAGATCTTACATGCAACCTAGTTGTCCACTTCAAGACGGTTATGTTCTGCTGGGTGGATCTGCGTGCTCTACTCAATGGACTTGATAATTGGAAAACAGAGTCACGATTTGATGGATTATATTCCTTTCCAAACGACCCATTCCACTTGGTAGGGTACGACTGACCGCTAAAACAGACGTCTAAGCAAGGCAGCTTTGCTATTGCGGTGACCTCCCGAAAAAAGTGGTGAAGAAAAACTGAAGACACTTCCTAAATGAAATACGTTCTCGGCTCATTGTGAACTCTACCCCTAAATCTAAGCCTCTCAACAAACAACAGCAACCAGAGAGCCAAAAATTCGATATCGTTGAGAGTAGCCCAAAGTACGATGCGCGGAAAGAGGATTGAAGCATAAAGGCGCTGCCAAGAAGATGGAGGGAATCAACTCATGGGTACTTAAATGCATTGTTGACTATTAGTCTCAAATTGTTGAATTATATTTCTTTCAAAACGACCCATTCCACTTGGGAGGGTAAGACTGACCGCTAAAATGACCAAAAGTTTCAAAGATCCTATTTAAGGTACTAGATTGTACCAAAAGTCTAGTAGGATTTTCCAAAAACATGAATAAGTCTTGCTTACTTCAAGGTAAATCTAGGCGGTTCAGGAATATACTGGGTCGCTCTCTAAGCTTTTTAGCAAAGTATATATTGACCCGTCAGATTTCGTGGGGAAAGCCAATGCCGGTAGTCGATACCCACCAAACACCAAAGCGACAGAAGGTTGCGATCCATCAACGCTGCATTAGCAAGGGATGTGTGAGCTACGAGACCGTGCGCTGCTGGTTCATCAGCTTCAGCAACGGCGAAATTGGCATGGAAGACAAGCCACGCTCGGGACTGTGCTTCTTCTGGAGGCGGAAAGATGTTTTTGCCCGAGGTGCTGGTACAAGGCGAGACAGTTCCAGTATACACCAGCCAGCTTCGCAGCTCACCATCGCTGTTCGAGAAGAGCGCCGGAAAAGGTCTTCGGTCATCGTCTCTTCTTCGTGAAGGCACCAGCTCCCAATCGCGAAGAGTACCAAGGCCAAGCTACACGAGTTCGCGTGGGATGTCCTGCCCCACCCACCATACTCTACAGACTTTGCCACTTGTAACTACCACCTCCAATCCTCTGCACCCTTGCTGGCCAAGAGAAAATTCGTTGATTATGACTTGCTTGCGAAGGCGATCGCTATCTTCTTAGGCTCCCAGAACCCAGAGTTCTGTGAGGAGGAAATCAACGATTTACCTATGAGGTGGTAGAGTGTTGTCGATAATAATGATGAATACGTTGTTGCTTAATTGTTGTTTGTTGGGAGAAAAAATAAAATGAAGTGATGATCGAAAAAGATCTTACAAGACGTTTAGTACAATCTAATATAAACCGATCACAAATCATTATTTACGTTAAACCGTTACTGAAGGCATGGTGCTTATAAGAGAGGCCCACCAAGACGAGGTAAGCTTTTCTGAAAAAAAAAAACACTTTTAACTAATAGAGGCACATACTTCAAACCAAGAGCCGGCAAATTGGCGAAACGGTTCCCTTAGTGCCAGGAAATGGTTAATGGTACGATCTTCATTGAAGACGAGTTTATGCACTTTTTCAATTTCCTTCCTCGTGTGTTCATTCATATGCAATCGTGCTTATTCACTTAGAGTCTCACTGCGGATCCTTACCTTTTAGTTTTTTGCTTATTTGACCATTGAGCTGTTCTCACCATTGGAAACCACATGCTCAGAAAAAGCGCGAGCTACGCTTAATCCTGACATGACAACGGTACACACCTTATGGGTTATCCGTGTCATTTTGAGTGATCACCGAAGGTCTCTATTCATTTACATCCAGTTCCCACTGGTCTGAAGCAGGGTTGAGGGAGGTCTTCTAGTAATGCATCTACTGAACCCCACCACTGGAAAGACTGCGAGTAACTGGTCAAAATTATTTCCCTTCCAGCAACTTTCTAGCAACATTGGTCACTTATTTTCGGCTACCCAGGACCACCTAGCGGAATTTGAGACGGGTTTTTCGTATATGTGTGAGATCGTACAGAATGCGAAAAACCATTTCAGAAAAGCCGACCATGCCCTCTCGTAAACTTTCCGTGTTAGATTGCCTTTCCAATCTTTCAAATACATCGCTGTGGAGACAAACAGGCCTCTTTATGTCCACTTCTGTTAGTAAAAATATTACTGACACTAATACTACATGACTCCATTGGTAGCAGTTGAGAAAGGAGAGCAGGAGAAACAGGAAGAATTGATCGAAACGTTAGACATTCAACAAAGGTTCTACCACAGGTTCTCGTCAACAGCCGATAAAACAAATTTGATGTAGACTGTTCGATCTGAAACTACGTAACCAATTCAAAGTACTAGTATGCACTTTTATAGTTCTGCAATGGCCAATATCATTATTCAAAAAAAAAACACCGGGCTGCCGTAACTACCTGGGTTAAACTTGAGGAAAAAGTCTCGCAATTATTACAAGAGCTAACATAGAAAGCTGTGATCTGAAAGTGTTGGCCTATCTTCATTAGTGATAAAAGGCAAACAATCAAAGAAATGGAGCACGACAGATTTTGCACAAACGTGAAATCAACTGAGTTTGAAAGAATACTTTAGCCTACCAACTATTTCGTCGTGCATCTTATTGAATTCGATAAGTTCATCATCCGTGAGATTGTAGTTGGTTAGTACAAATCTGAATGGCATATCTGAAAAGGAAGAAGGTTGAAGAGCAGAAACGTTGCTCTGTAGGAGGCTTCAACTCTGGAAGCATTCTTAATAGCGAAAAGATTTCCAGTAAGGGTCACAGTTGCTTCTCGAGAGAGGAACTGAACATATGTATGGCGAGAAAAATGTCTCGTTGTCGCAACACTTCAAGATCTACCTATCATTTTGTGTGCCCGCTGGTAACTAATTGAAAACAATGATATTATGCAATTGTCATCAAAAAATCGATCCGAAGATATATACGAAACATGCATTCAGTAAAAGGGTCACTTTGGTGTACGAAGCCCTCGTGTGTCTTTGCAGAACTGCTGGTCCTCAAACCTTCAAAAAGCACCGACTTGACTCAAGCTCAGACTTCCCCACAGAGAATACCAGTTTGAGCGAGCTATCGCTCAATCAGTCGTGTTTGGGTGTACAGAAATGTGACAATAACTTGGAAATGATCCACAGAATGCAAGGTGGTGTGATGACACTGTGGTTTTCCAAGTTTCAAAAGTGATTTTGTGTGGTTGCCTATGCATCTCCCACCTTTAGACACATTTAAATTTATATAGGATTCCACATTTATCCTTCAAGACGGCGAGATAATAGATATCAGCTGAAACTTTTCAGTCCAGGCAACCATCATTCTAAGCAAACAAGGGCACAGTTCATGATGGTTCAGGATGCGGCTTATCAAGCTTTCAAAAATTCTGGGGATAGTGAAACACATAAGCAAAGAAAAACTGAACAAAGCATTTAGAAGAATAAGAAAATGAGAAAAAAGAAGAGGAAATGAGCCGGTACCGTTGAAAGGTGGGAACCTTTCCACCACCAGCTTCCACCACAAGCTCACATACCGCTGCCTAACACACACTCAGGTATGCACTGTTTCCAGCTATAGTAGAGGTGTTGGACGAATATTAACACTTTCCTGGGATGTGCCATGGCTCCGTCTACCATGATAATATTGAAGTCAGCCAGATCCATACCATGATTTTTGTAAGCAAGCCGTAGTGTATGTCTAAGTTGGTGCCGTTACTTTCTCAAGATGTTCTGGTAATATCTCATCGGCTTCGGAAGCATGAATGCAGTGTTCTGGCACTGGTTCAGGATCTGATTATGACAACACCCACGCCTAACTGATGATCTGTCAAATATTTGACAAGTTATTTAATGCTGTCGATCCTGACTTGAAATGCACGTTACTGACGTTGTTGTGGTGACCAGAGTTCCTATACATCAACTGCGTTGGAAAATTAATTAGCAATCATGCAGTGATTGTGAGAGCACGAGGTCAGAGTGCAGGAACTATCGCGTTGCATGGGAAGTTTTTGCAGCTTTCGACTTCTAATTTAATGCGGCTTTAGCAGAATTTAGCCTCATTTTCTACCATTTATCATAAAAATCATGAGAAGCGGTAGATTTCGCCATAAAGACACAACCTGAATTATTTCGGTTGCCCAGCACTGTGCAGGTATAGAGACGATACAGTCCAGTTCCCGTCTTGAGTGAGAGTGTGTGGCGGGGTGAGAGAGATCGATACACGTTCATCCAAGTCCGTAGGCCTCGCCCTGCCAGCCGTCGGGAAATGGACTGTAAATTCTTTGAGATCCCTTCAGCGCGTTGTGAGTCTTGATGCGTTGCTCCTGAGCGATGCTGTCCGCACGTTTGAAGAAATGGTGATCGACGCTCGAGAAAGTGGCATTTTGTGAGGTTATTTCAGACGAGTGTGGTGGATTCCTCAAAGTTTCGTAGCCTGTTCATTCAACTTTTTCGGGGTTGTTTGTACAACATGAGGCCATAAGCCATCATGAAAATGGATAGGTTCTTGCTACTGGCTAGTGCTGGACTCAAGCTTTGCAGTTCCAGTGCATCTCTCGAGCTCCTCATGGCACTTTGCAGCCGTTATGATTCCGCCAGGACCCGCCATGCTGACGAGGCTGTCTGCTACGAGCTTTATCCTTGTTCAGCCTTTCTGGAGATGACCGTTTTCTGCCATACAGCATAGGGTTCTCATCACAGGCCATGCCGGATAGGAAACGAGCCGTTTGTGTACGATAGAAGAAATGCTAGAGACGTGGTTGTAGAGATGGCATTTGTCCTTGTTTTGAAGAATTTCGAAAAAAATTCAGAATTCATCTTATGGCATTAGCGTTCTATAACCGAATGGAGCGAGAAGCTGGCTTCAGTGTTTTGTAGGCAACTTTAGAGAAGGAGCAAAAAATAATTCAAAAAGTGAAGCAGCCAAAACAGAAAGAGCTTCACGAGCTATTTAACAAAAATCAAGACAAAAGTCAAAAGTTCGTTGTACCAGTTGACTACGGTTATCTAGAAAGAAAAGGAAATTCTTGGCGGATGGCTGTTTTCCCTGGAGTGTAGTTCAGAAAAGAAGGAAGATCTGTTGTATCGGTTGTAAGGAGACCGGTGAAGGAAGAGCGCAGAGGAAGTTCTATTTCAAAGTACACTGGGGAGCGTTCTTCCAATGATCAGGACTTTAAAAAGGCCACCGATTTTAGGGAAGGGGAGATGATGGTTTTAGAAGTATACGTCGACGGTTTCATACCACTTATCTCGCTAATCGGGACGCGATCCGATTCCAAGGCAACAGTATTCATACTGGGGGGGCTTATGCGAAACGAAGATGCCTCTAGTTTTTACATCGAATAGCATGCTTAAGTCATTTTATTAACAGGAACAGTTTTTTTGCTCGCCTTTCCCGATTACTGGCTTCCACCGACAACATATGGTTATACTCAGCCGTTTTCAGGAGATAATCTTTGTTGTTTGGAAGTATAAGGGGCAAAAGGCACGTATATTTTTTTGAGTTCCTTACTATTGGTACAGATTTGGCAAGCATACGTACTCAGATCAAGGGTCTCCTTCAATGGGATAACGCGATAAATTTGGTTGCGCTTTAATTACACCCTATCCTATCTCGCTCAAACAGGCGTTTAACCTTCTGTATCTTTTGGTGCGTCAGCACTATGAAGAAAGAGGAAACACGAAGCCGAGTATTACGAGCATATGCAAAGAGAAAACAACAAAAATCAAGAAAAAAAAAAACAAAAAAAGCGGTAAAAACGTATGCACTTCGTACAGGCCGCTTATGTAAAGTTCCTATTCCTCCGTAATCATGGATAGGAACCGAATAAATACTTAATACCAGAAGGTTCAAAAATCCTTACTATATTTTTCATACGCGCATTCAATCCTCCACCAATAAGTAAGTTTGTTAAAGAGAATTGTATGGTATTATGCCCGAAGTGAAGTTATGAAATAGCCATACGGTAGGAGAGAGTGAATCAGCAACCCACATATATTATTTATCCGATCGCTAAGGATGGAATGTCAAGCTGATTAGCGACCATGGGGGAAAAACTCTGAGTGGCAAAATTACTATATATTCATCTTAAGGACATTTTAGTGCCAAATCTGAGGAAATAAGCAAATCAATCAGCAAATTAGCAAGAAAAAAAAGACTCAGCGATAAGCTACATATTTGAGAAAATTTCTATTAGTGGAGGTAATGTTAACGATACCAATGAGTAGTTTTGAAGACTGGCTTTGAGTGTTTATCAGATTCATAAGAACAAGTTACTGAAGATTGGGCCAACGAGCACCCAACTGTAGGAGAACCCGTTTTGGCGTTGCTAAAAATGAATTAACTCAAAAGTATTTATATTCAATGGCTCGCAGTTTGTTTTCAGATCAATGCCAATGTCATGATACTGACGAAACTGAACAGCTAAGAACATGGAATGTTCTGCGAATGCTCGAACGCTGATGCAGACTATTACAGACTTGTAATTGAATAGGCAAATTTTGCATCGAAACTTACTTATCTATTTACCTTTGGCCAGATGTGATGTGTGTGGTAGGAGCAAAAAAAAAGCACTGAAATGATATTATACTTACACGAAATAGCAAGAGGGATGAATTGGTCGAAATCTTTTCTGATGCTCGCCTCGTATGTGAATTTACACTTGTGAAAAACTTAGAGATATCCAAAAACTTCTACCACAGTGAATTTTATAGGTTATTATGAGACAAAACCTCGTCCCTTGTATTCTATTCCAAAACTAAATTTTTCTTTCATTCCGCATATAAGTCGAACACGTGCCTTCTGCAAACATTCGGGAGTTTTCTTGCCATGGCCAGTTCCCTGTGAGACACCTCCTGCACTAACATTTGGAAAATTATATTCGAAATGAGCGGTATAATGTTATCTTCTTTCTTTATAGGTGGTAAGGCAAGAAGATGTACTTGGTCAACATATGATGACGGTGTAATGAATGATGAGAAATCAGTCGTAGTCACATGCACGGTGGATGGAAATGAATGTTGATTCATGGAAGAAACAAAAAACAAAAGAAGTGTGACATTCCTTCAATCATTTGAATTGGGATGGGTACAGGCAGCAAAAGTTGCAGTCTCAAACATTACAATGCACCCCCTCTTGAAACAGCATTGCTTGATGCATGTAGAAACCCACATTTCCTTGCTGAACTGGTTTTTGTGGATGATTTCGGGCTTCGAACGTTTCGGAAAATTCGTCGTCCTCAAAGAAGTGAAAGCATTTAAGAATATTGATACGTTCACTCTGCTCCTCAACGCAGACCTGCTCATGACCACTTACATTACAGCCTACGATTCTAGTAGCAGCACTGTAGAAGTAGCGAATCCCTGCCTCACACGTCCTCTTAGGAGTAGGCGATGCCGAGCAGAATCATCTCTGCGCTCATCAGGATGTCTGCTAGCACTGGGGACTGCTACGGTACAGGGAAACCTTAGGCCGTTTTCATACTTAGCGGTGCTGGCGGCAAGGTGTGGCTGCGCGTCTCTGCGTTTCCGCCTGTCCCACCCTGTCTCGTTGCCTGCGTCGTCTCTGCATCTCCTCTGCTCTTCTTCCTATCATCCTGTAAACTCAGCCATTACCTGATGGTGCAAAGTATGAACGCTATCTTGGGAAGTTCTCATACTCTGCTGCACTGCCAGTGGTGCCCGTCGCAACGCCACCATAATAATAAATATACATATCTCTATCTACAATATATCTGTGAAATATATGACTATCTTCATTACCGCTACTAATTCATGGTCAATCGACACCAAAAATGGCAACCTTCTGTCCTACGGCACAATTCTCGGGATTTTCTCAAATTTTGCCTCAATGTACTACGGGCGCTTCTCATCGACGCTGCGGAATCGTAAAGAGCCAAGTTCGATCGTGACTTTCAAAACAAAGGCTTCATAACCCTAAATATTCTTGTATCCGTGAAGAACATGATTCCATGATCATTTTGGTATCTCTCATGTTTGGATTCAGCGGCGGTAAATTATCTATTGAAAATTTCTTGAACACAATGTTCAGTTTAACGCTGCTGAATCCTGGCTTTAGAGATACCAAAGTGATCATAAGTTCATGTTTTTCTCGAATACGAGAGTATTTTCGGCTATGAAGCTTTTGTTCTGAAAGTCACAGTCGAAGTGGACGGTTTACTACTCCGTGGCGTGAACGACATCCCACAGTAGATACTTTGAGACAAAGTTTTGCGAAAATCTCGAAAATTACATCGAAGGAGAGATGAAATGGAAAAGTTCTTGAGCAGGGCTTTTTACTGGCACCTTTTTCGAATTATTCGGAAAACTTTGAAGAAAATTGTAGGAAAAATACGGAGAATTAATGTTTTTTCGATTGACGTGAATTAGTAGCGGTCTTCTGTGGTTACGAAAATCATTCAATTTCGAACAATATATTTTGAACGTACACTGCCCATCGGCCGAAACTCTAAATGCTGGTCAAATTCTCAACTGGCATTCATGCCAGGAAATATTATAGGAAATTAATGGGTTCTCACCGCTATCTCTCCGATGAAAGATCAGTGATATATAACAATCATATTGGAGATTAAACCAACTGTTTATTTCCTGTTACAGTTCACCTGCCACCCTCACCCTTCTAATCACGGTGTGATGCTATTGCTTGTGTTGGACTTGAAAAGTTGATGACGTGCTTTCGAAGTGAGTCATTGATTCGAATACCCTTTCAGTGCTGACAAGGTGATAAAGTGATTGCGCATCAATCAAGGAGTAGGTGGGTTCTGCTGAATCATCCAGCTGTTACTCCATGTTCGACTTTCTATTAATCGCGGCTTATTAAAACTTGATCAGTATGACGTTTGTGTTGAGCCTCCGAGATTGTTATTATATTTATTCGGCCAACGTTTCGGCACAATCGCCTTCTTCAGAGCCTGCAATGAGCCGAAACATATCAGTTATACAACACGTCGAATACCCTCTTTCGAGTTTACAAAAGAAGACTAAGGGTTAATTAATCCTAAGAGATATAGTGAAACCCGCTAACCTTTTGAAGATGTGGAGCTGTATATTGGCACCTTTAGCTAGGATTATTGCGGCGGTGTTTATATATGTGTTTTAAGCTCGCAAGGTTAGGTCAGGTTTCCTATGGGAACCCCCCAGAGATAATATTATTAACAAACTGTACCAACGGTTATCGATCCCTGCTGATAGCCGCCCGTCGCCCTCCTTTCCACTGATTTAACCGAACCCCGCGCCTCGTCGCCTCGTAGTCATTGATTTTAGGGTCCCAACATCGGACCTCCGCCTCGGCGCCCCCGCGGGGGTTCGACCGCGTAGGTCAAAGGCCACACAAGTCTGCAAACGGTGCCAACTCCCTAGTAATGGCCACGCGCTCGTCTTTCCTGTTGATCTTAGGGTCCTTTGCCTTGATCCACAACGCTTCAAGGGTTTTGCGTGCTGAGATCTCCTGTTCACGTGCTAGAATAGTGATCTCAACTTTGACGTCGACATTGCCATGGTGTTGGACCCTGTGCTCACCTAAAGGAGTGGATATTCTGGACTTTTTAAGTCCATCGAGGTGCTGCTGGTGCGCGTCCCAAGCCGGCGCGTCCCCGAGGAGCCGAAATTTTGCCTCTGGGAGCAGCAGCCCACGCGTGTCCCAGAGGAGCTTCTCCCCGGGCCGGGGGAATGCGTCCCGGTGTAGCCTTTGGGCGGGAACGCGGCGAGGCTACCACGCGCGTTCGGCCCCGCGGATGCGGGCCGAACGCGTCCCTGTGCGCGCGCGTGTGCTTGCCACACGCCCCGCCCGCGACAACTCGTCCATTTCGGACCAGTTGTCTAGAAGAGAGAATGTGTGTGTGTGTGTGTGTGTGAAAGCAAAAAAAATAATCAAAAAATCAAAAAAATCCATCAAAATTCGTGAAAAATTTTAAAAATTCGTGAAAAATTTCAAAAAATTTAAAAATTATCTCCGCCCCAGACAACTCGTCCAATTCGAGACAACTCGTCCACAAAAGTCCACAAATCCTATCCGTAGGGCCCCCTACACTGCTTATGATGGGTCTAACCTTGAAATTAGCTGGGTCTTCTATATGTACGGCGTCACAGGGAAGCTTGTGGGTTTTTATGAGCAAGTACAATACCGGGCACGAAGGTAGGTCGCATTAAGAAGGCCATTATCAAGAACATGTTCAGGACTGCTAGCGGAGTCTCATCCGAAGGCGCATACCGAACTGAGTCAATTACACTGGCTCATCGTATAGCGCAAGAAAATGGCTATTTACAATGTGGGAAACCGGCGGGGCATGGACGACGAGCTAGAGCGGAGTCTGGACAGGAGGAAGAGCGGGCGAAAATACCTTTTTGCGTCCCTTTCATTTCGGATGAGATGAGCGCGGCCATCCGCGCTTGTATTCGGAAAGCAGATCTCCAGGACGATGTGCGAGTGATTGAAATACCTCCTGAAAATTTGAAGCGACGTTTGGTGCGGAACCGTCTCTATGACCGACTTTGCCAAACCCCTTCCTGCATAATCTGCCCTCACGGAAAGGAAGGCGACTGCATGGTTTCAGGAGTGGTATACTTGATCACCTGCAAACATTGTGGGAAGGAATATGTGGGGGAGACAGGTTGACCGCTCTGTTTGAGAGCTCGGGAACACCTCGATGGACTTAAAAAGTCCAGAATATCCACTCCTTTAGGTGAGCACAGGGTCCAACACCAAGGCAAAGGACCCTAAGATCAACAGGAAAGACGAGCGCGTGGCCATTACTAGGGAGTTGGCACCGTTTGCAGACTTGTGTGGCCTTTGACCTACGCGGTCGAACCCCCACGGGGGCGCCGAAGCGGGGGTCCGATGTTGGGACCCTAAAATCAATGACTACGAGGCAACGAGGCGCGGGGTTCGGTTAAATCAGTGGAAAGGAGGGCGACGGGCGGCTATCAGCATCGATCGATAACCGTTGGTACAGTTTGTTAATAATATTATCCCTGGGGGGTTCCCATAGGAAACCTGACCTAACCTTGCGAGCTTAAAACACATATATAAACACCGCCGCAATAATCCTAGCTAAAGGTGCCAATATACAGCTCCACATCTTCAAAAGGTTAGCGGGTTTCACTATATCTCTTAGGATTAATTAACCCTTAGTCTTCTTTTGTAAACTCGAAAGAGGGTATTCGACGTGTTGTATCACTGATATGTTTCGGCTCACTGCAGGCTCTGAAAAAGGCGATTGTGCCGAAACGTTGGCCGAATAAATATAATAACAATCTCGGAAGCTCATCACAAACGTCTTACTCATCCAGCTGTTGCTAGCTGACGGCCTTCGCTGTATGTGGGCGCTCACTGCAGTGCAGCAGATTGACCCAACCATGTATTTGAGGTCTTCTCGTTGTTTCACGTCATTCTCGATAACACTGGGAAATGAAGAATTTTTTTCTAAATTTTATGAAGAAGCCCTCACCACACTCGACTCTCCTACAACGGCAATGATGAATTCCTTTGGATGGGAGGTGATTTTCACATCAATAAAGTCCTCTAATCAAACCGCACAAATCTTGCAAGCACTCTTGGTAGCATTCTACCGTCGGCCGAGGGCTGTGGACCGCTGCTTTGTGCTTCGAGGAAATTCAGTTACGATGTTTTTTAAGAGCAAAATTAATTGCTCTACAAACTTCTTTTGTAGATAGAAATTGCTTCTCGAATGGAGTAGTACCTATGACCGTATCTTAAGACGAAACTTCGTTGTAAATGAGAAAATGGAAACTGCGAATCAACAACGTAGTGCTTAGTAAGCTTTCACTTTTCATATCCTTGCTCGACTATCGCGTATTTACCATTAAAGGAGTGCTGAAACATACCCCATGCCTCCTCTGCTCCCCAAACTGCAAGATCATTTAGGGGTAGTGAGTTTTAAAAGGCAATTTTTCTTTTCGAGAGCATGAACTGAAATCCGATGTTTCCTGAGCGCAGTGCCAAGAATGAGAACGAAGTCCAGTTTTCCAACCGCGCTGCGCACCTAAAAAGGCAGCCTGACCAGGTCATCACCGAAATCGTGTGTATTTGTCCCATTTTCCCATTTTCCTGGTCATTTGTTTTTTGGTCTTTGCTCCACGTATAGCACGATTATAACCGCCCACCGTTTCAAATGGCATAGGCATACAAGGAAAAATGGATAAAATTCTCAACCAAAGTTTATCACCTCGGCAAAAACTTCTTTCAGCACTTCCGAACTTCGGGGAGAATTAAGGGAAGCTTGTCGAACTCATGCAGTCTCAAAATCTAACTAAATTAGGAAGGGCACAGTGAAAGTAAACACTATAGAAGACGAGAGAAACCGAATGGGCTTCTTGTCAGCTGCTTATATAGGGCTGTCAATTCGATAACGAAAGAATTATGACGTGAGAAAGAGATAAAGCCTTCAGCTATCAATATGCCTCTGCCTTTTTGCACGAAAATTAACACATCTAAGGGCTCATTAGCACAAAAAGCTCGGCTATAACAGTGGATCAAAGTTCCATGTACTCCGTTCTGGATGGCGTCATAGTTTGTGTGAGTCGTCCAGTAATGATCCTCATCAATTGTTCGCTTTTCTGCAAAAGACCCTCGCGGCAGACGGCGTCTCTATCCTAACATGTCTTTGAATTGGTGTCGAATTTGTTGAATTTGAATTTTGCCATGTATGTAATGTTACTTCTCTCGACTTGCTTTACCTTCACGTCATTCATTCTCCATTTCCTTTCCCAATCCTATCACCAGGCATCCTCGCTCCTTTGCCACACTGTGCTAAGGAAACCATCAATGTGAGATTATGCTCTCACGCTCTGCTATCACATTTTTGTGTGATTTTCATAAGAAAATTCTCAGAATCTTCTTATTTTTTCTTGCGCAATACTTCCAAGTCCCCATGTTTGAATTCTGTGCTCCTACTCACAGCCATTTCCCTTTTTGAAGTGGGAGTCTTACAACGGATGCATTTGCCCTCCAGCGTTGCTCTACGACCGCTTTTTGCCTGTGCTGCTTTTAGCTACTCTCGCACCCCGTTGAGCAACACATTGAGGATCAGAAGGGTACACGACCATGCCTGTCGAATTCATCTGCGCGAGTGTGTCTACTTACGACGAAAACCGCGTGGCAGCCAGCGGCGAGCAGCGCGGCGGGTGCGAGTGCCAGTGGCACGGCATGCCAGCTTTCGAGCGAGGCAGTGTAGCATGGGTGGAGAAGGTAGTGTGGCACGGGTGGAAGTGCAGAGGTGACGCAGCCACGCTCTGCCGGGCCCCCAAGGACAGTCGATTCGGCAAGTCGTACTGGTGGCGCCGCGAGCGATTTTTTTGTCATACATAAGTAGACACACCCCATTTGCGCATAGCTGCGGCACAATTTTCAGGGCTCAGGATAGCTGTGATCGCCTTGCTCGGTCGGTCATAAGTACATATTTGCCCGCTGTGCTCACGGACTGAGTCTGGGTATGTAGACTTATGTCGAATTTTTGCGCAGCCATGCGCGACAAGCGATTTCTTCGCGAGTGATTGCATACATTGCAACACTCCCTCTAGAGTTCACGCCGGAATCAATTATGTTCTAATCAGCATTGTCATCATGTGATGTTATCGTTTCTTTTACATTTGATGTTACTATTTTGTCTTTTCACAGCACAAAAGTTATTGTTTTCAGATGATGATGAGATAAACAGCTATTTCTCCAAGGACTTCCGTGGTACCTGACCCTTGCGTCCTGAGCGGAAATCCAACCGAACGCGGCAAGTTGTGCTGATGGCATAACGAGTGCGATAATGCAAAGCGAAAGTTTGACATAAGTCTACACGTCCACGGAGTCTAATCCGGGGAGCTCATCCAGACTGCCACGAGTTCACGTATCATTTGCACACAAAACGAAAAGCTCAGCTGCATCAACTTTTTCATTCTCCCTTTGCGGTACAAATATTGCAACTTCTTCAGTTCCAAAATAGCAGAAGCTTTCATGTTTTTTGCACTTTTCTCACACTTTTTGTTGTGCAGGTCGAGTCTAGTTTGCAAGGATGATGTCACTCGCATCAAGCCGGTATGTCATTGCAGTAACATCGCACCACGTCCTTAGTTGCAAATATGTTTTGAGAAAGGTCTTCTGTTACCGAAGGCTTCCAACTCTTGTCGCCCCTGGAAGCGATCTCTTCTCTCTGTTTGAATCCACATTACAATACAGGTTTCTGAAATTTTGTTTTAAACCGATTAGAAAGAGGCTAAAGTGTCCCCGAGCTACTACTTAGATTTGGATTCCAGAATTTACCATGTCATCTGTTTTTGTACTATTTGCTAGTGTTTATCAAGGCTCCAATCACAAAGAGAGCCACACTTTAGCGGTAATTAGGTTTATTTTAGAAATGCAGGTGAATGCATAAACGTGAAAGCTGTGGTTAACATATTAGTGATCACTGTAAATATTTGACACGATTCCTTTATGTGCAGTTCCTGTTTGTTTGTTCTTCGATGCATTAACAAGGACTCAGTTTGCAAATTAACTGGACGACTGGAACGAGATCTTTGAAACATGCTATAAAAAGCTCCATAGACGTCACAGCTTGAAGGCCCTTAAATCGAGTAGATTTCCTTCTGTTCGGTAAGTTCCCGTGGCTATGTGGGGCACCTACTGTTGAATGAAGTAACAGGAACCGTCGTAGTGCTTTCGACTGCTATTACGTGAATAAAAAACCTCCCACGATCTTTTGTTAAAGAAGTCATTGCAAGTGATCAATCTGTCGTACGCCGTCGTTTTGACACAGCTGTAGTAAAAAAGGCTCAATTGATAAAATTCAGAGGGAGATAACTGCTTCCAACAAATACTGAGGTAAATGGGATCTCCCCAAATGGGATTCTCCTACTTCCTCAGTATCTCCCCAAATTCCCAGATTGCGTATCAAATTACCGTAGGCGATATCGTGGACATTACGGCCTCGTAAACCATCCACTGCTATTAAGTTTACATGCTCCTTCTATAGCCTCTAGTTTCTATAGGTCGCATCAGCACGAGAATCCACGACTGTTTCGATACCCATCACGTCCAACTCCAATAAGTTCCAACTGGAATTTGGGAGCCACGGTTTTGCTTTCAACTTTTGATACATCTTCTTCTGAGGTTACGCTTACATATTTGAAGAGTATCAAGCAGTCTATTTCATCAAGGATTCGAAGTGTACAGTAGCGCTCAAAAGTCTCCGGCCAAATGGTTTTTCAGTTGTAACTTTTTTCTACTGAACCAATCTAAGCAAAATTTTAGTATGTTGCACTTGAGTGTAGTGTATATAAGAGGTCGCTGTGCTACGAAATGGTAAAAGATGTGAGGCTATATAGAGGTTCCTGTTATGACACCAGCTTTTTCAGCTCCCCATGCTTAATATATCTCAACTTTTTTCTACCTAAACCTATCTTTGACGCTTCATTTGGGTTAATGTCATGGCTGGTGCGCTTATATAATGGCTAGGAGATAGGAAGTTCCCATGGTGTACGTGAAGCGGCCGTGAAAATGAAGGGGTCTGGAATGAAAATCAATGCCATTCTAAGGATCTTGGAGGCATCACATCAAACAATATCGTCGATCCTCAAATGGTAAGAGGTGGAAGGTTCTACTACTGATGCACAAAAAATGGAAAGACTTCGGAAAAGTGGAAAGGACAAGTTCTTCAGTGGATTCAGTGGATTAGGACTTGAAAATCCGAACTGTTCTGTCTTTTATAGCCTTGTCAAAACCCACAAACTTGCTCCTACGGATATGTAGTCATTGTCAGCGGACACTTTCAAAATACGACCCATTATAAGTTGTGTGGGAGGACCAACTGATCGACCTTCACAGAAAGACTTCGTTCTGCTTCTTACATGCAAGACATACGGGTCATTCACCTTTGAAAGCTGTCCCCCTCTCACGGCAGTGGATACCGTCGCTAACTTTTCTGGAAGCGATGGCATTAAAATCAGTCAAAGTCGTCAGACTGTGAGGGAGGCCTCAATGATGTCGGAATCTACGGAGTACGTCTAGTTCAGAGAGCATCTATAACACCCCAGAATAGAAAACCACCTGCAGCTCAGCGGATTGTGGCCCTTTTCATCGATTAAAGCAAGTTCAATTTGTTCGAAAATGATGGCATCTGTTACGATAGGCGCCCTTTGACAAAAGATTCTTTCCGAAGTACACGAAATCCGCAGTCAGGCATGGCTAAAGATCTGTGGTGGTGTATGGGGCATTTTCACTCTATGATGTTGATCTTACTTTGCAGATAGAGGAACGATGACAGCGGAAGGTCCAGGGACACGATCGTTCTCTCATAAGCGAGGAAAGGCATGCCTGCTGCATGGGTTCAATAGCGAGATATCGGTCCAAAACACACGAAAACAAAGGTGAAAAAGCCTTTCAGCATCAAAAAGTCACACTTCTATAGTGGCCAATCCAATCCCTGGACTTGAATCCGATAGAACACACGAGGGAAGAGCTCGAAGAACGCTATTAATTGAAAATTAGTAAAAACAGAGAAGAGAAATACGCCCAACTATTGGGAGAATATTACGTCTGTCTCGTACCGTTACTGAGAAGCTCATGGAATCGATAGAATCGATATCGTTCCGAGGTGCTACTGTCAACAAATCTCGGTTTTGCCTACGAAATGTTAGTGTTTTCTACGGTCCATCAGTTTTGTGCTCCAGAATATCCCATTTTTCCTGACCAGGCTTCCCCGCGCTTTCAGATGATTTTGTAATAAATGCTTGTAAAAATACATGAAACGTGTCTAACGGTATCCAAGTGGTAGCAAATGTTTACAAGAGGATAGAGCACAACATACTAAAGGTTTTTCCAATTTGGTTCAGCAGAGAAAAAGTTATGGTGAAAAGCAATTGGTGGAATACTTTTGAGCGCTACTGTATAAGAAAGGACAGTACCGGTACCTGGATGGAATCACTCACCTGGGTGTTGATGCCGGGCCCTCAAGCCTGAATTCAAATGCGATCTAGAAGGTGTACAGTGCCATCAATGACGCACAGAGCAATAGAAGCTCACACTATCATTCACAGAGGACTTGCATTCGTCGAACTTATCAGAAGCGAGGATTTCAGGGATTTCTGCTCATGCGCGTGGTAATCTCTATGCACTATTTATTCACTTTTGGGACATATTTACGTCCCTACTAGTGCAATAACTCTCGGGATGGTAATAAGGAAGGACCTCTCTACCTGTATTCTCAACACTGAATCAAATCATGAAAGGAGTTCTCCATGTTCGCTCTTCCTCGTCCGGCGAAGCAGCACACGAGTAATCTTAACATGAAAGGAGTTTCATAAAATTCTCAGTTGACGCTTTCCTGGCAAATGAGGACACAGTCGCAGAGTTAACTGATTCTGTAGCAGCCCTCTGCACCGACAGTTTCGAGTTGACCGAGTCGACGCCTTGTGTTTCAAATTCACAGCCATATATCTCAATCTTATGATAGCATCTAAAATTGTATGACAAAAAGTCAGTTCAACGTATGTCTTACATTATGTGAGCACCTGTTGAAAACGATAGTCCAGGAATAACTCCAAGGTATCAAAAAAGCGTAATTACCTGTGTGATCTAAGTATTGCCCCTGAAGCGTTGCACCTTCATCCTCTAGTAAGGGTGTATGCACTGGATCACTTGTCAAGAATTGAGACCGTATAAACGCACCGCTTTCTGTTTGCCTATGAACCCATATTGAGATGTATTATGGTCGGTTATAGGCCAAAATCTCAGTTCACATCCCCAAATATGCGAGATTTTATAGCACGTGAAGGAGAACAGGTCAAGAACAGAATTTTGTGGTGTTACGTGCTCTACGGCTTGTAAAATCTTTTATGTGTGCCTTCAGAATTAAAAGTTCATGTCGCGGCGTAAAACATGCGGCGCTATGGGTGCGAGGTAGGGGCACAGGATTAGATGGGATCTAAAGGTATGACGGTGTTCTACGTCTTATGTTTTTTTTTACTTTTTTTTTCGGTTCAGGACTTGAAGGAATGGTCTACGGGGAAATTAGTTTCTGTGTTACCCGTATGTTTATGTTGTAATAAACCATATAATAAGGGCCGCATGTAAAGTTTCACGCGAAAAAGTGAGAATTCGGTTAATATGCAACTCTCCAAATCTCGGCCGGGTGGGTGGAGCCTTCGAGCAAGTGCCCACTCCGTCGTACGCCGCGGTCGGAGACATATTGTAGGAACAGAAAATCACATAAACAATCTCAACCTCCGTTCCCAACCGCGGCGGAAACGGGACGGGGCTTTTGCTAGATGTTGGGGAGATGTATATTAGCTGAATTCTCACCTTTTCGCGTGAAACTGATCATGTGGCTCTTTATCAGGAAATACAACATAAATATGTGGGTTACGAGGGAACACACTGTTCTTCTAGTTCTCAACCCTCACTTCGTGTACCACACGCACTAATGCGAGTTTTATGCCTTAGTGGTACACTTCGCCATCTTTCTGGTATATGGTAGCGTAGGAAATTCTGTTCGTATAATGGGCGAGCATACTATGTATTCTGTTTGGGTACTGGACCATCGCAATGGAAACCTGTACATCTCCATTTTCCATTTTTTAAATGAAGGAGAAAACCCTTTTTAAAGCTTACACTAAATTAAATCACAAGCTGGAACATTAGTCAGATGAACAGGAGGAAAGTGGCTGCGTACATAGCGAAGCACGAAAAGTGAGCTTAAAAAATAATGGGACCTCGAATTTGATGGACTGCATGATTTAGCGCCATAATTGAGCACTCTTCAATTTGCGATTCCATTTATCAAACCTCGTCTTCGTTTCAGCCTCCTTTTGAACTGGTTTCACCACAGATCTATGACTTTTTTCCAGTCGTCCAAGACTTGTGAAATGGAGCACATAATCATCTGTTTAACACTTCTCAACAATACTTTATGGAGTTTGACAAGCAACACAGAAGTCTGAGATCTACACATTCACACATACACTTTGATATCAAATGAGATCATTAGCGCATCACCCGCCGGATATGTCTATCTGGGTACCAGAAGAGTGCTGACCGTCAAGCAAACGAGTCAGATGGCGGAGACACACAAAAAAGATGGCGTCAGTTGGTTAAGTGGTTAGGTGGTGGTGGTAGTGATAATGATGATGGTGATGTTGGTGAGTGCACATGAAAGGATTGGGGAAAGTGGGAAGAGAGAAGATCTAGTAGAAGCCTTGCGCTATCACGAACAACCATACACCATCACCATCGTCATCGTCCTCATCATTTTCACCCGGTCGAGCTGCTCACTTTCGGCCAAACCTGAATGATCCGCAATTACGATTCCTTTTGACACCACTCCGAGCTTCCCATTCATGATTCACGCCTTTTTTGCTTATTTACTGACGATCGAGGCTGTTTTTCTCTCTTAAAATTGTGAAACATCATCGCCATCCAGATTCCCTAGGAAGGCGTATTTCTGGGAGCTTAATATGTTAGCTTACATAGTTGAATATGGGTAAAAACGTATCTATCAGTCATTGTACCATTGTGTAAATTAGTTCGTGATTAAACTCCACTACTGAACTTTTTTAAATTTTTGTACAACTGTGGAGTCAGCTGTACAACCAGTAGATCGAAGGTCTATCCGTAGAGGTGAGTAGATGTCCTGTTAATCTCCAATCAGTTCGAAGAAAAGTGTGATATTTGCGTGGATACTAGAAAGAACTCAAAAATACGTGTTGTCTATTTTTGCCTTCTTTTCCACTTGATTCTTTTATGAGCTTTGCGTTATGAGCTGAGTTTTGATTGTTTTATAGCAACCGTACCGCACAGCAGAGCTCGGCACATCCTTTTCTTTCCTTTTTTTTTCTTTTGTGCACCTTTTGAAGAGATCAACGCGCTCACCCTATTACAAGGAATCAATGCCTGAAGCTAATCATCTGTTCAGAGACTCTTTCTTTTATGTGATCGAAAAACAAGGATCGAAAAACGAATGGTTCGTTGATAGTCAAATGGAAAAAATGAAAGGTGGAGGGGACATTCATTTTGTTGAGCGATTAGCTAAAAGTTACAATCGTCGCCCATTATCTACATACACCAATTTATGTATCATGTGATTCCTGCTTTTTCTGTCGTTTAATTTAGAGATGCATTTCAAATGGCAGCGAAATAATCCAAAAATGATTGATAGCCATTTTTTCCCTCCTCAGTTGGCTCACTTCCATGAATGCATGAATTAAAGGCATATTCCGCGCTCGCTATGGGTGGAGTAACCAATTGACTCTCCATTGGTTGTCAGCGGTTGGGAGGCGGTCTCTCCACGCCCCACTGCAGGCAATAAGGCGAGGAGAGACCGCCTTCGAACCGCCGACAACCAATGGAGAGTCAATTGGTTACTCCACCCATAGCGAGCGCGGGATATGCCTTTAAAGGATCTGTGTCGTCGATGTTATTATCTCGAAATTTTTGAGCGCTGATTCCAATACAAGTAAAAAACAACTGTTGACGGGTGATGCGACCCTGTTATAAATGGAACTACAAGCTATTCGACAGATATTTTTCAGCTGTTTTAACGAGAATCAATCTCGGCAGCAGGTGGTGACCATGCTTATAATAGCTGCTCAAATCTTCTTATATAAGGTTTTTGTAATTTAAACATTAAGACCAGAAGTCACAGCAGTTCCATGTTTTCAAGGAATTCACAAACATAGGAAAAGCACAAAATCTCTTCGTCATTTTTATCGTTTTGTTCTCAAAAATTGTAGAACATTCTGCAATAACCAACCTTAAACGTTCGGCTCCATTCAATGACTCGATCAGTTTGTTGGTGAGAGGTGCACGTTTCTCACTGAAGTAACTTAAATATCATATACTTTAATGATGAATGATTTGAACTTGGTCAGAAGGGTGTATGAGGAAACTCACTAAACCAGACGTCCATACGGATCTTCAAATTCGATGGGTTCACGGAATGCGCTGTAAATGGAGAATTTGGTGAAGGGAGTGATTAACGTAGTGCATTATCAGTGCATATATAATTTTTACACACGGTGATATTAGCATAAATGGCTATAAACAAATAAACATAGTCGCCAGTTGAACTATGTTTACAACTTGTTCTCTTACATATGTTTTTTTCTGTCATTTTTTGTAGTTACTTTGGTTCACTGTTACTTTTTTTGTCATTTTTTGTTTGCTGCCTCTTTTTCGTCATTTTTTAACACCTTTGGTTTTTGATTTAAATTATTTTCGGATTCATTTTATCGATTAACTTCACCAACAACTTCGCCAACAAGTGCTTCGCATGTGGAGACGTCGATGATAGCCTTGCTATGTAGATGAATCTAAATACTAGAAGTTCGTTAGTCCCCATACGTCTCTTTATCCCCACTGGCCGTTCAGAAAAGCAGACGCCATGGCTCCTGCTCTGGCGATGCCTTCAGATTACATAAAGGTCAAAGTACTGAGTTAGTTCGAACATGGGCGGGTTTCTTCATTAGGGCCGTTTCGAGAACTGAAAAGGTGTCAAAAACAAAAGTGTAAGTGCCGCTCATTGCAGTGAACGTACGAAAATTTATGAAAATTTAGTAAGCGACGCTCGATAGTTGATGCGGTCCATGTTACAAGAGCGATGTTTGAAAATCGTGAATTTTTGAAACTCCTGAACGTTCATTGAGTAGAAAACGCAAAGATCTGGTGTAAAATCTGGAGAAACCTTTGAGTTATCCTATTAGTCGATGACGCGTGGCTGAACCGAACTTCCGCGTAGGGAAGGCTTCAAGGAGTTTATTCCTGTTTTTTCCGCCTACGTGGTGTACACAACTTAATAAATACGCCTGAATCACGTCATAGCAAGTAAAGGGCCATTTCGCTTGAAATTCGATAATCAATCTCCGATCAATAAAGAAACTCTGTCACAAGGCAATTGCCAAGGGCTGAGCTTTTCATTATACCTCGATTTTCCTTCCCGTTCAAAAGCATCGTTTGTCAAACTCACGTTAAGCTTGTGGACATTTGGTTTCCAATCTCAGGGCTTCTACACGTCTTAGTCCCTACTTAGTTACTAGATAGGACAAAAATTCCCGCCGTTTTCACATCGACCATTTCACGTTGATTTTTCAACACCGATTTCACGATTTTTCAGATTGTTTGGGTATCGATTTGTAAAGAAACTGCTCTCTCATCCACATACAAAGAGTAGACAGGATTTTAAAAAATCGCGCTATTCCAACCGTATTTTCAGGCACGGAGAGGTACGAATTTTGGGTGGTGGCACAAAATGCCTTTTAACATGCATAATTTTAACAGCATTCGCATCGCGGGCCACGGCGAAAATCAACAGCTATCGAAAATCAAAAAATATCAAAATCATAACGACTATTGCGATGAGTGTTACTAGCTGTGGATAACAGGAAAGTAGCAGTAGAAGTTTAAATCAAAAGAGACAATGGCCCAAAACAATGCATGCTTTGGTCGCTTTTTCATGGATTATCACAAGCGGACCGCCGAAATTCTGCGAGCGAGTCGTCCACATAGCACTGCTCTTCTGGTTGCTTCTACTAGTCCTGAAGTACCCTTAAGCCCAGATTTAGGAAAAATAACCCACGTCATTCGGTAATCCTTCATGCGATGTAATCCACACTGGATTTCGAGGAAGAACACTAGGAAGATGGCGTTTGCATGTACATCAAAACCCTCGTACAGACCCTATTTTGGAGAAAGTGGGCACTTGAAAGTGAGAGACGAAAGCCTGGTTTCATCTACGCATGCTCATGCCTGAGTGATGCTAAGGACCACAAAGGAGAGGATTATTAACATCTGAAGGAGCC
The DNA here is from genome assembly GCA_963978905.1 of Trichostrongylus colubriformis. Lineage (NCBI taxonomy): Eukaryota > Metazoa > Nematoda > Chromadorea > Rhabditida > Trichostrongylidae > Trichostrongylus > Trichostrongylus colubriformis. The sequence goes on along the minus strand of OZ022258.1, from coordinate 15,264,417 downwards.
CCTTTTACTTGTTCTCTATGTAGAATTTGTCCCCCACACCATAATACTCCCTAATTTACGCCCTAATTATTGCCCTTTTGATTCGTAGGAGTAGAACCCCCTAGAACACGCTCGGTACAGTGGCGCTAGACTTTAAACGACTTCCTGCTCTAGCTGATAATGCACTGTAGAAGAAAAGTAATGCAATAATTAGTGTTATTTTGTGGTTGTTCACCGAATTTTGGAATATTTCTCAGTACTTTTCATGAGCTGACGTAAATGAGAGCCTTTCGCAGGGCAATCATTATGCAGAAATTCAAGGGATTTGCACAGCAATAACGAGTGCATATGTGAGGTCCTTCTTGAAAACAGTCATTCCACTTCCATAAAGTCATTATGAGTAATGAAGGCTTTATTGCGATATTTCCGAGTCCAGCAGCAAGAGGATAGCAATGAAAGGCCACGTCAGCCGGGCAAAGGTTTGTTTTTTTCAAGGAAATTCTTAAGGTTTGTTTTTGTAAGAAGAAGACGGAGGCGGTGTAGTGACAGGCGGCGCACATCCCACTCTCATGGTGCAGCGATCCCGCATCAACGTTCGCCCAGGCGAACCAAGCTCTTCCTGGGTGGGCTAATTGGTTACAGACTCGTCTGGGAGGCTCAAAGCACCGACTTGTAGGTCGGCTGGCTATCGCAAGTCATTGTATAGGTCACATTACATTCACCAGCCATCACGATTCTGAATGGAACTAGAAAGTGCGGCGCATCCAAGAAAGAAATTGATTAACGTCAAAAACTTTATCCTTTACCCTTTACTTACTTAATTTGTCGCTCATATCACTTTGTATTCAAATGGGAGGATTACTGTCAATGGGTGAGGATCAGTAAAACGTGCATTAACGGTATTTATGTACCAATTTCGAGTGAATTTGACGTATCATGGCAGTGTGATTACATCGCGTGATCTTTGCTAAGCACCAGATGGTTTTGTAAAAAAAACGAACCCACGGAATGATAATAATCGTAATATTTCTCAATTTAGCCCCTCTTCCTCACGTGAAACTGAGAACATTATCTTTGGATCCTTACGCGACTGCATCTAATTGGGATTCCGCCATCTCCCAGTATCCATACTTCTTGTCACGCATAATTCGCCCGTGTAAGTTTGTTTACGTGAACTGGATGAATCACCTCCCTACTGGGGGATTGGTAAGACTAACAACAAGGATCAAAGGACTGAATAGAGTGACGTCGAAGGGCACGCTGAAGAAGTGTGGGCTTTGATCACTTCTTCCAAAAGAACCCACGCATATGCCCTTAACAGGAAACTAACGGTAGATTCAAATACTTCTATGTCTACGAGGCTACAATGCAGAGCAGCAATGGAAAATGCAAACTTATGAACAAAATGGAAAAAAGAGGGTTGATAATGAACTCGGCGGAGGGGTAATTATAACGGGAGAAAGCTGAAGTAACAGAGAAAGTGGGAGATGTCAAAAAGGCACCGTAGTAATGGTCTATTGAGTGCACTATATTGCACAGGAGCTTGGATAAAGCTGAAGCGAAAGAAGGATCGAAAGAAGAGAAAAGCAATGGCAGCGCTGACCAGGGAGAAGGTGAAGAGTATAGGACCACTGAAGAGCAGGAATAGTGAGGAAGGAACGTGCTGCGAGGAAGCGGTTCATGGAATGAGACTGGAAGAGTACGAAAAAAAGAACACAGCTCATGAAAGTAGGTCAAATGGAAAAGAATAGAGCAGTCCAAAACACGTCACGCATTTCACTCCTTGATCATATACGATTGCCATGGTTTTTTTTTGAAAGCGTGGAAGAGGTAAGTAGGGAAACGCAATTCAAATATATCGCATACTTAAGATACCCTCATGTGATAACTGCCGGCTGACGTATCATTGCCATATGAAGTTAAACTTGAGCTGTAACTGCAGCCACCAGGCGAAAACCGTGGGAAACGCCGAGTTTATACCAAGAGGGCTTGTAGTTTTATTAGGAAAGAAATAATTCTAAACTGTGGATTCCGTGTTGATATTTATCCATTCCAATCCATGATTATAATGCTCTTTTGACCTATTGATCCCTTTGAATAATGGCGCAAGGTTCCTCGTCCAAGCACTATATGTACATGGCGCTGTAAAAACCCCGTCCACAGGTGATCACGTCTCAAAGAGCCCTACTTTCAAAAAACGAAGTGCCTACAGCTTTTTTTTACTAGGAAATATTGAGATCAGTGTCGAGTCCAGCGCTGACATCCCCTTTCCCGAGTTTGATACCTCAAAACCCAAAAAGAGCACAATGAGTGCCATACCGAAAAAGGTGAAGGTATAAAATTGCCTCGATCACATTCTATTACTGATCATATGATTTTTTCTAAATTGTGCGTCCTTAGCCCTTATATTTCAGGTAAGTGGTTTTGTATTATATCTGTGAAATAATTCAAATAACCTCTCAAAGACACCTATAACTATAAGGATAGATTTGGTTTTTGGTAAATTGGTTTCTGGTACATTCGAATTAGAATTATTTAAAATCTATTAGGTTGATTCATAATAAATCGGACAAATTGACCAATTTTAATCATTGTCGTACAACTTTTTTACGACAACAGGGATTCACTTGAAATATACTCCATCTTTATCGATGACCTTCTGCCACGGTATAGGCAGATCATGGATGCCCTTGCTCCAGAAGGCCGGAAGCTGGAGCTCGAAGAAGTTGCCGAGTGCCGCCTTGACCTCGTCGCGAGTTTTGAAGTCTTGGCCGTCCAGGTGGCGTCGGCTGTGGGAGAAAAGGTGGAAATCTGAAGGGGCCAGGTCTGGGGAGTACGGTGGGTATAGAAGTACGGTCCAACTGTACGACAGCAGCTCGGCCTTGGTCGATCTTGCGAAGTGCGGTCAGTGGAAGTAGACACGTTGTCGTGCTGGAAGTAGACATGTGACCGCCGCCGTAGCGGACTTTGGACATTGGCCTTCAATTCTCGTAATTGACGAACGTAGACGTCGGCGGATACTGTGGTACCTTCATCGAGCAGCTCCCAGTACTCTACGCCGTGTACGCTCCACCAACCGCGGTTTTCGTCTTCGATGGAATAGTCGCCTGACGCAAACTTCGAATGCTACAACTACAGTGTACTTCTGCCGGGGGCATGCTCCTTGTGAACTTCTATCAGACGTCTGCCGATATCCGCGGGTTCCTGGCCAGATAGCGATATAAATAGTATGACGTTGCGGATGTGGTCTCTGGACCGCTTGAAAACGTGCGGCATTATGGCGGAATGAATTTACTTTGGAGTGATTATTTAGCGGTACTTTGAAGAGCTTTTCATACTCATTCCAACGGTACCTCGCGCGTCCATTTTCGTTAATTCGTTACTGAGTTATGATCTCTAGAAATCATCACTACCATTTGTCCGATTTATTATGAATCAACCTAATAGAATTATCGATCTTGAGCGCTATGACAACAGACGAAGAACGGAATGAAGCGGTCCAAAGCCCGAGAAATACGACCCCTTTGTATAATTAATCCCTATCTAGACGTCCTTTCGCACCTTTTTTATCACTGAAGAAGGTGATGCAGACGGCAAAGACATGGTCCCCAGTGATGCTCCCCTTTCCACAGCCACTTCGCCGTCGGCACCCAAACGTATATGGCCCCCTTAGACGAGCTTTCGCTGCAAAGTTCGCCAGAGATATCTCTTTGAAACTTGCACGCCCATTCACAAAGAAAATGTCTTGCCACTTATTTCTCTCTTTACCCCTGTAGGAGTTTAATCGACTGATTCCACTCACCTTAACTGATCATCGTAGCTTCGCTTGCCATATCGAAGTCGACTAGCACCGTTGATTGCTGATGTGAATTCGGTCATATCACTTTTCTTGTCAAGAGCCGAGACACTGAAAAAAACCTTATTTAGAATTCGAAATCATGAGCTGACATAATAGGAAAACTGAATGAAATGTAATGTTCCTTTGGTCTCTTGAGCATGAACTCTCGTCACTCATTTGTCACTGTTCATATTTACATTCATGACTTATTACAGCTTATTCAAAAGTATATTCATAAGAGATAAAGCTGAACATTGACACGATGCGGTATTCGCGGATGCCCCGTGGCCTCCACTAAGGAATTTTTGAAGGATCAGTATATGTACAGTGAAGCTATGTATAGAAGACAGGGTGGGACCAATTGATTCTTCTCGAGGTAACGGGCTTCTCGCCAATAGGGAACATTGGAATGTTGATCTGAGTAAGCCAAACCTTGGAGTGTACAATTGCGAATCGCCACCACTTGGCTCTGCTCCGCTTACCTTGGTCCCTGCTGGGTTTGGCATGGAGAAACATCTATTGGGAACAGATCCTATCGGAATTTCGTGGTCTAAGACTAATGAAGGCACGTGTTCAAGCGGTGTAAATCCACCAGCGTGACCTGATATGGATCTCTTGCAGCAGCAATTAATAAGAATTAGTGAGTTAGAGGTGTTTTTAAAATCGGCTAGACCACCTCCACCTCTGCATTCTTACGTTCCGAGTTTCACTGAAGTTGCACAGTGATGTCAAATCTTACAGATTATCTTTGAGAAAAGGGATTAGGCCAAGGGAAGCATTGGACTTAGAGAAATAGGCTGAAGCCTTAAGAGCGTATGCTTATCAGATTAAGAACTAGTTCCTGGGACGATACGTCTTCAGGCTTCACGTAGACCACGCAGAGACCATAGTCCAGCAGCCAGATGAAAAAAGGAGTAAAAGTTTGACGCTGCACTGGCTGTCGAATGAAGTAAGGGGGGGGGTGTCGAATGAAGTAGGGGTGGTTGAAGGGCTCCTAGCCCTTTCCTACTAGAGCCCATTTTTTACAGCGACGACATAGCTCTGGTAGCGGACAGTATAGAACTTCAGGCAAAAGTTTGAAGATACTTTGTGGCAGTAGTATTTGATAAAGAGGGAAAGACAAAAGGATTGCGACTATAGCTGTTGTTGCTCCCATAAGCACGTTTTAGTGATTAATCCCAGATCAGTGCTTCGTCAGACCTACAGGTACCCTAGAGACGGTGCGCTGGTGTTCCGAAGGAGTGAGAGTACTTGTCTGTACATCTATTCTCCCTACAATTCATTGCATATGTACGTCAATTCGCTTTCATAGACCACTGCTGTGTGCAGTTGGAGTCGCAAGGTCGTCGTGTACAGATAGCTCGGCCACAGAGGGCTTCCTTGACTATAGAGCACCTCGCCCACACCTTATTCACAGGCAGATATTGAATGCAGGGTAAAGCGCAGCACTGTCAACACCCTGATATACGATTTCCGATCTATAGTGATTGCATGGTGCATCCCAAAAAAGTCTCTTTAAAGTTGAATTATTGCTCTTTTTTTAATGTTCGATGACAAGTTCGGTCACAATAAGGTAATGACGTGCATGCAAAAATGTTCAAATGAGCTACTCAATAGAAACCTAAAGAGAACCACTATGGTATCCTCAAGCTTGCATACCTAAATAGGGGAAGAATACTCTGCGGTGCTGCATAAGTAGTGGCAGGGATGTTTGTGAAGGTAAAACTGCTAACTTGCGGCATGGTTTATCCACGCTCTTACCGTAAAGGCCATATAAGCTTCCAAAAAACCAGTGGTCTTTGATAATAGAGTAAATGCGTGGTGCATTCAAGAGGATTTGCTGCTGTTTGACCCACTAACTTTGTTACCCATTGAGCAAGCTTCAGAAGCAGGTTTCTAGCAAAACCAGACAAAAACGAAAAGCCGAAAGGGGCCAATTAATAGGCCGATCAGGTTACATGTCCTATGTCGGAAGCGGTTCAGTTTATATCCAATAAATAAATAACGCTCTAATTTCACTCGAAGAATTCGAAGAGAATTGGACAACTTATTCATTTTCTGTCAAATTACATATTTATGCTATGTGTTGGAAAGCTGTAGACTACTTTGGAAAAGACTTACGTTAGTATATTGTAGAGTACAGTAAGAACAGTGAAGAAAAAGCAAATCATTGAGCGCATATTGTGTTACTGATGCAGATGAGAGCTGGAGGTGGTGCTTGTATGAAAACGTGGGCGGTGCCTCGGGTTGAGACGGCGCAGTAAGCGGGAGAAGCTGAAGCACGGGTTGGTGCTGTAATGGTGATACTTGAAAAGGAGGGTGTGGCCAAAGGCGGGATTCATGAGAAAAGTCACGTAAGCGACTTACAGAGTGGAAGTTGGCGTACGATTTCTGCATATCCTGTTAGGTTACAATGTCCTAGGGAAAGAACATGCAGGTGGATGAAGAGCGCAATCGCAGATTTGCTAAGGGTGCTATCGCAATGAAGGGGGGGGGGGTATCCCACTATGTAGCTTAGGCAAAAGTGTACGCTTGAATGTGCAGATTGACCCCTCAAGGATCTCTCCGGGATGCTTAGGTAAGCATTTTTTATAAGATGCCCCCCCTCATAGCACCTTGTTAAGTTTGTACGCCTCTCAAATCCAGATGGAGTAAGAAAAAGTTTCTTTTGTTAACGACATCACTATCCTTCTAATAACCATGCGCTGTATGCAAAAGAGCGCTCCTACTGACCCGCTCCACCGGCCCAACCGTCAGATCCCATTCCGTTGCGGTTCCATGAAGTGTATCGCATCAAAAAGCATTTTTCTCGACCCTAGGAGTTGGAAAAGGATTTCTGTTGAAACAAATCTTTGAGAAATATGAGGCATAGACGAAAACAATTCAACGACCTCGTTAGCGCAGAACTACAGTAAACGGTATTCACGGCTTTCGAGCAAGAAGGTTTGGTACTATTGAGCAGAATGGACCACTTGACAGACCATGCGGTTGGGTTCCCGGTCTCGCCGCTTCGCATGCGGAGTTGCGGTGATGTAAGATCTTAAGGTCGCAGTATTGCGTACGAAAGTGCGATGCCGCAAAATCGCAGAATTGTAAAATTGCAAACCCAGCGGCAGCTTCTACTCTGTGAGCCTCTACTCTGTATTGTCAAAATGCAAAATGCAAATTGCAATAGCGTAATATTGCAAAATCGGGAAGGCCTTACTAAGTCGTGGCATGTAAATGAAATGCCAACCACATGGAAGACAGAGCAAAGTCCTTAAGAAGGCTGGGTTTTTCTGAAGACGGTATGTGGAGATGAACAGCCAGCTACTTCTCGCACAACCCGAGATTCAAATGGTTGACCTGTCTCTGAAGATCGTGGGGCCCTACCAACTGACTGGTTACCACCGGATAAATTCTCATCATTTTGAACGTGAGCAGCGCACTTAGAGGCCCTCATATCAGAATCTCGGCAACAGTTTATCACTACGCTAGAGCGCTTCGTCGAGTGTAATAGAGAGGGAAGGACGTGAAGGTGCCAAGAAAACAGGGATGCCTTGATAATCCTCACCACAAGTTCAAGGAGGGATGGTGAAGTATTCAAGAGTTCACTAATGTCGCCTACTTCCTTGTGACTCCTATCAGTCATTCCTATACCGTGGGTACGAACTAGCATAGTCGATGGCTAATGAGTTATCGTGGGATTTGTTGACAAGCAAAGATATAATTCGTTGAAATCCTTAGTGAAGAAGAGTTACAAAAACGAATGTAGATGAGATTGTGTGCTTCTGTTTTCTCTCTCATCAACCGGGTTCTTTGATAGAAGGCATGATCGGGTTTCAATCGTAATTCTTATTGATTGTTTTTCTAGTACATAAGCCTCGAAACATGTGAAGAGCTTCGAAGCATAGATTTCGCCACCTTTTTGGGAGTGAACCACGCACACAACAGCTGTCAGAAAATACCCACGAGCATTGCAATGGATTTTGAAAGCTCCCAAGCTCATTTTGTAGTAGTATAATAGAGTATTGACCTGATATCGTAATGAGTTTATGAGCGGCTTTGGTTTATAAACGTGGCTGTCGGAGCGACACAGTTCAGATATATCTTTCAAAGATCTCATAGTTACGGTTGTCTGTCTCTCAGTGATTTGAACAGGCGCCTAGCCGAGAACTCCTCAACCGAGACCGTACCCAATTGAGCAATCTACAGAAGGTTGACGAAACCTCCAGCACGGCACACTCAGGTGTCACGGAAAATAGCCCCTTCAAAACGCCCTTCCCTCGACTGGCACCCGAAAACGACCCCACCTCCTTTCCACACTTACATAACCTTTGCAGTATAAGTAAATTGCATAGTTGCATAGTACTACTAGGTATTTTTTTTTTGTAATTTTTGCATGATCATAAAACTCAATCACATTTTCTCACATAACCGGATCAAATGACGGCACGTTCCGCGTATCATCCAGCCTGGGCATTGGTGAGCTATGCAGCTACGATAGCTCCATCCCACTCGTTGAATATGACTTCCTCCTGTCGAGAAATCCTTGACCTCCGAGTACCCTGACCTCCACAAACTTGACAAATCAGTTATTGCAGTCGCCCGTTACTTATTAAAATAAAACTGTCCAAATTTCAAAAAACTCAGATAAATGTGGGACCTTTTAGCGACCAGCGTGAAGCAGTTAACTCCATTACGAGGGGTGGGGGCATCCACAATAGCAGTGGGCGTTGTCGCACGCCACAATGCAGTCTGTGGTGATGTAAAGGGCAACCGGTTGAGACGCTCACACATACATGCGTGTCTAGCCAATTACACTTGCTACATAGTAATGTGATACCATTGAAACAATGAATGCATGGGTGGGCTTTCATGTTGGGTAGTTGTGTTGGCTACACAACAAGGGTGTGTTCATATTAATGAGATGGTTTTGCCCTGTGCGTGACACAGTAGTGTTGTCCTCTCTGCTGCATGGGGTACATGTAAACTAGTCTTGAAAGTGATCGGGAAATAAAGGTGATGGAAGATCAGAGGATGTGCAGAACCCCAAATTATCAACTCAAAAACTACTTGAATGTGAAGGTGTACCTCGTACTTCTATGATCCTTAAAAAAAATCACGCTTGCGCGAGCCATTCAAATACACCGGGAGGTGTCAATTTTGGCTCACAGGTATACCTACCGTAACGCTTGCAGCTTGTTAGGTTGCGGACTTTGCACACCCAACATGGCGCCAAGATGTCGAGTGTGAAATCAATGGATTCCTTTTACCACGAACACCTTTTTCTTTTCCTTCTGTTTCACTTAATTGCTGCGATTTGTTGCTTCACTTATTCCACATGATTATGAATTAATGAAATACACCCTACGAGATGACAAATGACATCTTTCACAGCGAGCAACTCGGAGAGATGATATTGCAGTTCGAATAGATGCGCAGGAGATGCGAATTCAAACCACAACGTCGCGCCATTGAACTTGGGTTTCTCTATCTATTATACCATCGCTTCTAACCTCGGATCCGATCCCCTGCCTGCAAAAAGAAGGAGTTCTCACGGATTGAAATCCGGCCGGCCCTCCCTTGAATTAACTAGAGTAATGTGCAACTGAATATATACTTTTACGGAACGACACGAATGACACGAAAAGCAATTATCAACGGCATCAGCATCGCTGTTCGTGTCATGATGTCTTTTTTGCCACTAACTTTCCAATCATGAACCTATGTAAGTGGTGTAGTGTCGTGGAGTGCACTCCCTCGGTGAATTGGTAGCAGACTTGTCTGAGAGGGTAAAAGCCCTGACTTGTACATCGGCTGTCCCTTGAAGGTCATAATATAGTAGACCAAATCGCATTCACCTGCCACCACGATTTTGAATGGAACTAGAATGCACGGCGCATAATGTCACGCATCACAGATTCACGTGAGTCATCGATATATCAATGTTGGAAGCCCGAGGAACACCTCGTTTACGGTAGGACAAGTCCAACTGTCTTCCATCACGCAGAAGGGACTGATTGACAACAAAGAAACTCTATCTTAATCTGACTTTGACTTTTCAAAACGGAAGCTAAGTACGCAGTAGATTTGGAAGCACCAATGTTACACCAGTCACATCGAGCTTCTTCTCCTACGCATCATCTACAGCGCGTATCAAAGGTATCCTGCGCGAGACTGCAAACTTTTTGGCTCGGTTACGAATAAATAATCAATGAGGGCAATTTTTCAGTTGCTGCGCGATGCGCACTATGCGTGACTTGCCAGCAGGCCACGCGGTAGCAAACTCCTTAAGAGGCTCTCCGAAGTTGAGCTCAATGTCCCGATCCCATGATATATTCTTAACTCTAACTCTCGCTCACTATATCCCATAGTTCAATGAAGACGTGCAGGCCCTCCGCTTCTAATGAAAACCTCTTTTTCGCGTACCCTTTTCATTCCTTCTCGTATTGGTACCATTATGCCTCCATTCGATCTGTCGAGTCACCTCTTTATAGCTGTTGTTCAAGAAAAGTGATGGCGTGTAGGGATATAAATAAATAGGTAAATAAATAAACATAATAAAATTTTTCGTTTACCGCCTACACTGTGACAAAGAACGTAAGTAATAGTGTTTGGGTCAGCAACAAGAGGCGAAAACAAAAAATGTAATTAGTGAGATCAAATGTGATAGGATTATTCCCGATGGTGTCGCATTATTCTGAAAATAAGGCCGAGGGTGTCATAAATAGCTGCATTGGTGGACTCATCTTTTCTAGCCCAACGGTAAAACTTCTTCTCAACGAAATCAGGCCTTTTAAAGTTTTCTGCCGTGGCTCCGGTAAGCCATCGCAAGAAGTCAAGGAAAGAGGGATCCCTATAACGTAATAAATTTGCGGTGTTTCACAGATTCAAAATGAGAACTATGGCGGGCAGTAAGGTACCCGAGCAACTATCAATTTTCAATAAATTTTCCAATCAAACCAATTTTCGCCTTTTCTTCAAAGCCCACAGTTTGAATACCACATTGTCAATACGCGCAAGATAGTGACCTAAGGCATTTTCCGTCCGGTAGCGGCGTCCGGGATGCCTCGTTTACAAATATTTCAACCTCTTCAGAATACTACCCGCCTAGCTAAGCGTCGCCCAGATCTCGGCGCTTTTCCATGATTTTGATGAATGTGCAGTGGACAGCCCGTACAGCTAGCAAGCGGACAATCAGTATTATCAATGAGTGCGGTATCTTCTGCTCTGCTCTACCCATCCCCGTATGGGCATTCACTGTGAGTTTCCTAAAGAAGCTGAGTAGATTCTGGTGACGGTCAACCCTCTATTCAGTTTTGCCTGATCATCTTGCTCCTTCCCTCATCACTTATCAGCAAAGTGTCTACTTTTTTTGTGAAGCCCGTCACGTCTAATGAGCGCAGGTCCGGTTGTACGTAATCAATCGTACTCTGATCAATACATTTCTGGAGTAGGGTTCACATGGTGCAGTATCAGGTAACGCTCACTGCCCCTCGTACAGTGCTGGGGTCAATCCTACATCAATGCTCGTCCAGAGCAATCGCGAATTCCATCTCTTCGGGGTATGTGTATTGGTACCAGGGTCGTCTGGGAGGTCAAAAACACTGACTTGTGAATGGGCTGGCCCGCACAAGTCGTTGCGCAGGCCGAAAAGCATACACCTGCCACCATGGCTCTGAATGAGCCATAATGTGTAGGGCATCCTAACGAGGAACTGACTAATGCAAAACTTCTTTCTTCCTACTTTGGGTTTCTAAAATGGCACCCCAATCACGTTACGTAGCGCACAATGCACCCATCCCGCGCAAGAGTAGGCAAGCCTAATTGTAAGCAGAGTGACGATATCAATGAAGCATCTGATCACGGCTGCAAAGTCGAATCCTTGGAAAAGGCGTAATTATCTGACTAAGAATTATACCCTTCTTAACTGCAGAAGGATTCCCCGTTCGGTTAAATTATCATAGGAGATGACGTCAAGCACCAAGTACCCTCAGACACCTACTCAGTTCTGACGTTTCCTGCTTTAGCTCACGAGTAAGGTGGAAGGGACTTCACCTCGTAATTGGTACCTGTGGAAAATTTGAAAACATGAGCTCGAATAAGGGGGAAGCATATTATTGAGTTACGGACAACGACTTCTCTCCAACGGAGACATATGTACATATTAAGTTGCGTGTACTCGCGCTTACACAGTGAGGGACCAATTATGCATGAATGACCTCCCACGCCACCAAGTTTCCAACCTTCAGGGATTGAATGGTTTGACAGGTTCGCGTAGAAGGATATGCTGACGTATGTGCCTCAGGGCTGGTCATCTCCCATCAGGTCACATGAGGAAGAGGAGACAACGTATTCTGAAGCGGTCACTTCACAACGGGATCAGAAAGGCATTTGGAGCGCGCGGCGACGTAATTTGCGTGACGTGATGTCTTACATAGCTAGACAGTCTTGACGGATACCCAAGCACTAACTTGTGCATCGGCGGGCTTCCGAAAGCCATTCATATCGCTCTCAACTATTGCTATGATTCTAAATTTAGCTAGAATAATGGGGTACCCCAGAAAAGATCGAAGCCGAAGATTTCATCATTTCTTACATTACTCGGAAATAACATCCTTCACGGTTGGGAACATATGCTACTTCTAGTATGATTGTTATTCCGAGGATACAGTCGACAACAGCGGCTGGAAGAGCGTGATGTGGGGTGCAGGCTTGATGACCAGCTCATTGCTCAAATACTGATTTTCAGTTGCAAAAGTGAAGGCGTCATAAATACTGTTACGTGGTAGAAAAAGCGAATATCTCTGGCAAGACTACAACAGTAGAAAAGAAATTGGATGAAAAATATTTATACCCTCTTTGAACGATCTGTATGTTAACATCACTTTTTCATTCGACCTCTTGACTTCAAATTACGACGGGTAGGGGTAAGAGTCGACAACAGGACGCTTGTATCGACGTCGAGTTTCGCCCACTCCCACCGGAGAGCAGCTTCGAGGGACTCAAAACCCTGGTAAGGTGTTGCGGTGTCGGCAGGTTTCTTCCAGATTTCCCCGAACGGCGTGGTTCAGAGGGTCGGGATCGGACGAGGAGCTTCCTGTTTGAGAAGACTGCCCTCAGGTGTTCGTTGGTCAACATCCTGTCATCACCTCCTATCCCAAGCTCCGTCTTTCAAAATCGTTATGAATATTTATCATCCATGGGCGGAGATGGTGTAGTGACAGGTGGCGCACACCCCACTCCCATGGATCAAATCCGGGGATTAAATCCACATCAAAGTCCGCATCAACCCTTCCAAGCCCCGCGGTCAGCAAATTGGTACCAGACTCGTCTGAGAGGATAAAAACATTGACTTGTACATCGACCAGCCGCCGCAAGTCATTGTATAGGCCACATCACATTCAACAGCCATCACGATTCTGATTGGAACTTGAATGTGCGGCACATCCCAAAAATATTCGGCCTTTTTATCGCTAACAGTATTTATTGCCCATCTTGTATGCTCTAGCTATTCATCTTCGGGGGTGGTCACTGTTTCCAGTGTCCCCATACGACACTGGAAACAGTGACCACCCCCGAAGATGAACAGCTTCGACGGCCCATGTGACCAATAGACTGTATTTCATCCCCAGGCTTCTTTATCGCATAAATTTATTTATTGCGCACCTTGTACGGTATGAAGCTTGGTCGTGCATGGCATTCTCCACAGCATGTATGTATACCCTTCCCCCTCGAACACCAATTACTGGGCCTCGCGTGGTTTTGAAAGTTGGTCAAGACCATTAGCCGTACATTTGAAATCGCCAACCATAAATATTCAGCTCTGATTGATGGTCGACCACGAGAGTTCCAGTAGCTCCCATTGGCGGGTTCCAGAAAGAGCTGTCTACGCTATGAGAATGGCTGTTGACTGGTCATTTAATTGCTTGTTGACGTGTCATCTTTAAAACATGCAGTGTTTCCATATGTACTGCACCCAATGGGATCAATAACCATCATTCCATTGAGGACCATTAATTGACCCACATTACTGTCACTAACCAGGAAAGGGCATTCTATTCCTATGGAACTTTGAAATGAGGCCTGGGTGGATCTATAGGGACTCAAATGCTGATTATAACTATAAAAACCAAAGTTGCGAAACGCCGCTCCCAAGCGAATGAGGAGGGGCCAAAGTTCGCTTGCGATGACTCTTCGACAGAGTACTTAGCTTGAAGTAACGCCTCAACGACGCTAATGTGTGTGCAGCGGTCGCCGTAGCTCAGGGCTCTCGGGTGAGAAGTAGTTTAAGATAGATGATACCCTCGCATGTACCTTGCAAGTGAGTCATGATGAGCAACATTCCCTGCCAAGAAGTGATCGCAAGCAAAGTTTGACCCCTCCAAAATTCTTTCGCAGCGGCATTCTCCACATCCGGTCCTTGTAATTGTAATCGGCCTGCGAGACCTTACATATCCATCTTAGTCCCACTCCAAAGCTCCATTGGTGAACACGCTTTTCTGGTAAGAATCACTGGTCTTCGAGGTGGTGGTCCCCTGACTCTACTTTCCCATATCGTTGCAGGTGGAGTTGGGCCGGACCATGCGTTCTACTCTCCACAGATGTGGAATAATATACCTGCTTGGGAGAATATTGATGTCATTTACGCTTTCCACATCGGCAATCAATTTTTCAAGCTTTGTGTTTAAATGATTCTGTGATTCTGAGTGGAAATAAAAGGACACAAGCGAGCTTTTGATCATTTTATACTTGTAAGATCAACCCAGGCTTATGCTCTCCTCCTTCCAGACAGGGAAGTTCCCCATGAAAGCATTTCTTTTATCCTTTGAAGGCACTGCATGGCTGCGACACTGCTGCAACTCCTTCTCATTAATCCAGCAATTATAATTTCTCTTATTAGGCGCTCGATGAGTCGAATAGGAAACAACAACGACCACCCACGACAACAATCACTACGCGATCGAAAACACCATTTACTGGAGCTGGTTAGATCGAGTCCAGGCACGAAATTTTGTCGCTGACGTGCGTCACCAAGTAATGGCTACTGTGACGTTCGCGATAAGTACTCGAGTGTGACTTAAAGAATCACTTGTTTGGAGTGCTGTACACAGCAAAATATGTCACAGCAATACTTGGAACGCAAAGTTTAAAAAAATGGACGGGGTGAGTTCGCAGCACGATTGGCCCGTTCCTTAGGGGCGATCCCACCGGTCAACATTCTGCGAAATGGCGTCGGAGACTACATGATACAGTACTGCTTTCTACCCGTGTTACCTTGCATCTGCACTACCATATACAGCAAATACTAGCCCTTGGAAATTAACGAAGACAATAAGGAATCAAAGAAAATTGTCGTTTGAGGTGCACCTCGGCTATCTACTTGCATTAGGAATCGAAGCGCCACTGGTATTTGCCGACTCTCAGGTCAGGTTATCAGAGGGTGACAAGAACGATTATTCAGGCCGATCACCCATTTCCCGCCGTCAAATAAAATGTCTGTGGTGCAGTGCCGTTACTCTAGCGTCTGGGGCTCTCCTAGATTTGCCTGAGCCTTTCAGGGAAGGAGCATGTCCTCTAGCCGTCTGGGACTCTCCCAAACTACATTCTATTTGACGTCAGGGAAGCGGGTGACCGTCCCGAAGTATCGATCTTGTTGACAAGGCTCCCCTCTGAAAAGCTCAGGCAAATCTAGGAGAGCCCCAGACGGCTAGAGCAACGGCACTGCACCACAGACATTTTATTTGACGGCGGGAAATGGGTGATCGGCCTGAATAATCGTTCTTGTCAGAGGGTGCGCAATGAATACGGTTACGTGATGAATATAAGGACCGAATCTCTTTGACAAATGTATGACAAAAGAAACGAAAATTGGACGATAAATATCGTGTATGTAACGATTCTGACTAGTATGTATGTTATCATCTCTATTCGATTCGACATCCTTGTTTGGGATGGCGGCGCATATGTAGCTGTTCGGGGTACGAGTCAATGACAGGACACTGGTGGTTAACCTTGAATTTTGCCCACTCCCGTCGATGGGCAGCCACGAAGGGTTCGAAACGAATGAGGTGCTGCGCAGACGTTCTCTTCCAGATATCCCTTTTCCACATAAACGAGATTGTCTGGAGTTTTGAAATCGGGCGAGAGGGTCCTCGTCTGAGAAGATCCTCCTCAGGTGCTTTTTGGTTCACGTCCTATCATCGAGTTCTATCCCAAGTGCCGTCACCCAAAATCGAGGACGTCGAATTGAAAAATGATGATTTTTCAATTCGACCTCTTCGATTTTGATTTTTCGAGTCGACCTCCTCGATTTGATTTTTTTAAAATTTTTTCAGAATCGTTAATTTTCTCTTCTTTTGTTGCTATCTTGCCAGATATATTCGGTTTTACCCCGCATAAAGTATTTATTGCGCACCTCTGTGTTCCCATACGACTTTAGTAACAGAGGCGATACCCGAAGATGAACAGCTTCGACGGCCCATGCGGCCAATACGCGGTATTCGAACCCCAGACCATGCGACTGAGAATGGCACCACTTGTCACTAACATCACTTTTATCCGAGTGACAAATTGCAAGATGTACGTGATATTAAGAAAACAATGTTAAATGATCCGACTGTTAATTTCTCACCCAGAACTCTTAGCTGCCCCTGGCGGATCACGGATCTGCTAGAATATTCTGTGCATTCAGCGAAAGTTGACTCATAATAAATCATGAGCACAAATCATTGCGAGCGTCTTCTCTTTGAGACTCAATGAATGTTGGACGTCAACTTGATAACCAGTAATCGCCATTGGTAAGCAGTGTGTAGTACGTGCCAGTACCCGGGCCCTAAGTTGGAACGAGAATTGTTTCATGGGCACACAGAGGCTAACGCGCAGGTGAAGTTTGCACGGTCCAGGGAGTTGACCCAGTGGGTGTGTACCCTTATGTCAGAATTTCGCACGACGATAAGCGGCGTGCGATGCAGTGTGTGCAAGCTATGCGCGTCGCGGTTGTTGAGCCTCAGAACGATTACACGGTAGTGCTATGGGCGCGATACGCAGTTGACTTGTAATCGCTCCGGGACCCAACAACATGGCGCCTTTAGCTCGTCCGCCTTTGTTCGCTTGCGATATGTCGAGGTGCGACAATCCTGACATAAGGGTACACTCCCCTCCCCCCCCCCACATAGTAATCGTCTCATCACTTGAAAGAAAGGGTGGCATCAAAGTTTAGTCATCAAAGTTTGTGAAAAACTACCCTGGAAATCCTTTTCCATCCAGGGTTGATTCCATTTGCTCTTATCTATTACTTGATTCTATTTCTCTTCACTGAATTCTACTTTTTTCTTTCTAATCCTCTTATTTACTTCTGTCTGCCATTAGATCAAATAAAGCGAGATATACCCAAACGTGGCAACGAGCAACGAGTTCTGTGAATTCGCTCCATAAATGAGAATCATTAAATATTTAAGCAAAATCGTCAAAGTGCGTAGCCATGTATGAATAATTTTGTCAAAAGTCACGCTTGTCAGCAAAGTACAAAGTGGGGCAGAATTTCCAACTTGTGGTAAGCGATAGGAGGCTACAAGGGAACACTTATTATTTTCGGTATTTCATTTTTATTATGGCAGGTTAGAGTAGTTTGAGGGTTACCCAACTAGAGGTAGTTGCCTTTATTTCAGAAGCCCTCAATCACTTTGCGTGCAACTTTTTTTTATCTTTGTGGAGCATCTGCAGTGTTCCTTTTTTAGATGCTATTTTGAAGAACAGCAAAGAAGAAGGAACAGTAATGTCACAAATTATAAATAACCTAAAATCCTTAAAGTACATTTACACGATCCGGAGGATAAAAACAGCTCCGATGAAACTTTTTCTTTCACCCTTTTCTTATACATGGCACAGAATGTCACCCATCTTCGAAAATAGCTCGGTGCTATGTCCAGGTTTGGGCCACATTTAGATGTGTTCTCAAATTACGCACGGTATACCCAGAGCATGTGACTTCATCGTAATCGCTCTTTCACTGTGGAAACTTGAACTCTGCCTCTGCCTGTCAGTTCCCATACACAACTGATTTTCCCGTGGGATGTAGGCCAATGTAAGCAGGCACTTCCCACTTATCCACCAACTATCACTTTGAAGAGTCACCCGATCTCTCGAAAAATTAAAACCCTCATTCATGTGAGAGGGTGTAATTTTGAATGCTTACTACGGTCAGCATGCAAGGTACCACGCAAAATGGTGAGATTCCGACTGAGATGCAGCTGTAGTGGACGATGGGGCGGGTGCAGGCGCTAGATAGAGCTGAGGAGCAAAGGTTCGATCGGAGACACAGAAAGGGAACAGGAAGTTACTTCTTCTCTTCGTCTCCGAATTTGGCGAACGACGGGTCAGCGCACCCACCCGGACGCCCCACCTCATCGTCCTCCACTTCAAGGAGTTGTAGCTTAGCCGTACTCACTTTTTCGCGTAAGGCTTTGCCTGTGGCCCTTATCAAGCATATACAACATAAATATATGTATGGCTAGCAAAAAACTGATTTTCTTGTGCAAGATTCCTATAAACATGTCCGTGACTCTTCATCCGATATGCTAATGCTCAGTTGTTTGAGCAGCATTTGTTGGGTTAACGTGACTCAACTTCATATTCTCCGTTTTCCCACCTTTTTTTCATTTGTGTGTACGGTATCCTAGCTTCAGTGTTCTTCGCGACTATAGAGACACAATATGTGCAGTTAGTATGTAGTCATAGTCAATTCGACAAAATTTTGATTAGGAGCCCTTCAAAAGTTTTTGTAGTATCATAACATCTGAGCTGACTGGCCAACATAGCCAAAGATCCCTGAGTTTTGGCCGGTGTTTTAATCGTTGCTACGAGATACAAGAAGTCGTATTTTTTCAGTACAAAAAGTATTTCCTCAGAATAAGGAAATGATGTATTGTTAATCTGGTTTGACTGCAAATTCCGAGGAATTATGCTAATTTGGTGATATAAGCCAAATCGTGCGGCGAGAGGATCATCTTGGCTTGAGCTCTCTAGTCGAAGAAAAATCATGAAAACAAAGAAAGTACTTCTTCACAAGCACGTTCGCAATGCAGTTGAAGGTTCGGAGATCAGATAGTGACTCAATGATGGCAGATGGACGCTATCACTCAGGGACTAGCCTCTGGACCTCGACACCAAGACGGATCGGAGTCTGTTGATGTCCGGGTAATGGAATCATCCACGGAAATTCCCTGATTCTAATCCCTTTTAGAACCACTCCACTTGAAACAGATTATAAACAGGCACACGGAGATAACCGAGAGATTTTCTTCATTCCAAAACAGAAAACGGAAAACTGGAAGAGGAGCAAGTCGTATTCCCGCCATATTTATCGGCACAAAGTCAGCGGCAACAGCGCATATCAAATTTTCGCGCACCATGTTAATTTTTTTCACTCTGCGTCTCTGACCACGTGACCGCAGCCACCTCTTTGCTCCTCAGCTTCCTAGCGTCCGAGTGCACTCGGACGCCCCACCCCGTCGGCCATCACTTTGCGTAGCTCTAGCTTATTGGATTTGATTATGCGCATGAATTTGTGCTTGTGGTCCTCAGTGGGTAAATACAATATAAATAAGTGTATCACAGAAGAACGCAATGATTCCTTTGAGCATCAAGAATCTCTCCTGCAAGTGCAGTTTCGCACTTTGTTAGAGACGAACAACAACAACCGATTGTCCTGCATAGTAAAGAGGTTCATGGGAAAATAATTGGATACGGTAGTAGAAGGCTGCGTTACCTCTTGTAGACCTTGTGCAGCACACAGACCCATGGAAATGCTCTTAGGGAACGCCTAATAAAGGATAATAACAGACATAGTATTCGTTTTTCCGCTTTACCACGAAAAGCGTTATGCACATTATCTTCGCAATTGACTGAAAGCCTTCGATCTCAAGAGGAAACGATTTGAAAATAATTAAACTATAAGTTCACGATAGGGCGGAGGTGGTGGAGTGACAGGTGACGCATACGCCACTCTCATGGTGCGAGGATCAAATCCCGCATCAACTCCCCCCCAGGCCAACCGAGCCTTCCATCCCTCCGGGGTCGGTGAATCTCTACCAGACTCGATTGGGAGGATAAAAGCACTGAAATGTACATCGGCTGGCCACCGCAAGTCATTGTATAGGCCACATCACGTTCACCAACCACCACGATTCCGGATGGAACTACAATGTGCGACGCATCCCAAGAAAGATGATTTACGCCAAAAACTTTATCCTTCATCCTTTGAGTTCACGACAGAATAGGATAGTAACCCATAGTCACAAGTTTGTTGCCAGCTCACTGGAAAGCCCGGGTGTGTGCAGATATGATAGCAAATCGCGTGGCCGCCCGCGGCGAGCGGAGCGGCGGGTGCGAGTGCCAGTGGCAGGGCATGGTAGCCTTCAAGAGAGGCAGTATGGCATGGGTGGAAGCGCAGATGTGACGGAGCCAGGCCGGGCTACCAAGTGCAAACGATTCGCAAGTCGTACTGGTGGCGTCGCGGTGAGACGCCGCGAAGCGATTCGCTGTCTTATCTGCACACACCCGGAAAGCCCAGCTGTGATCAAAAGAAGTTCTCCATTACTAGGCAGCAAGGCAAGGCAGTGTGAAGCTGTAGTGAAACATCGATTCCGCCAAAAAGGAAGGATAGCTGTTTGACCCGAGGTTGGCGGTGGTCGAGTGTAATATAGCGACGCTACATTTTATTTATGCCTATGGAGATCATGAAAATATTTGCGCTACATCGCCACTCCGCTCCTCATCCACATTTTTATAGCTTGTTTACGAAAGTACACAGGCTTTTGACCACGGATATAGCGTCTGATGGGCCATTCCACGCACAGTGGGGCCATTCCATCAGGGAACTACTACATCCATAAAGGCTTATGTCACGAGTATTTTCAATATTTCACATCTAGAAAAATTGACGAAATTAGGGCTGAAAAGACGAAGAGAAGGAGGAGATGACTGGAAAAGATCGAATTTGAAGTGCTGTGGGTGGAGCAACATTACCATATATGTACAAATTTCCTCTGTGTGCATGAAAAGCTAATAGCCGCAGAGAATCTCCTCAAACTTAGGCGGAAAAGGGAAGCGTAAGGCTGCGTTCATACACAACGCCGGCAGGGCGTGGCTGCGTCCACAGGCAACGAGGAAGAATGGCACGGGGAAAGTGCAGAGACGACCCGGGCAACCAGGGAGGGTGGCATAGTCGGAGAGGCAGAGACATGTGGCCACATTCTGCCAACGGCACTGCAGAGTATGAACGCGCACTGATGACGGTGACTTTATCTCATTGGTTGAAGGTATGAGTTGCTCTGCGAAGAGCTTTCTTTTGAGATCACGTAAAATCAGAAGGCTCAACATTTTCGAGTTTCTCCTTATGTTTTCATTGGGTGCGACTTCTCACAGCTCCTGCAACTGTTTCGTACCATTTGCCATGGTACGGCCTGAAGGTTATCCACATCATCATTTCTGCCCACCCAAAAGGACATATACAGGGGGTGCCAAAAAAGGTAATTTTGTCTCCACCACTTTCAACCCCATTTTAGTCGAACTACAGCAAGTTCTGTTGAGGTAATTTCATCCCCAGATTTAAAAGCAGACCTTACTCTATCACTATACTCCGTGGCAGCCTTCTGCACGAGCAGGAACGGGAGCGAGGAAATAGTGAACAAGATGTGTCACCTCAACTGGGCAAAATCCGAAATTTCGTCGCCCTCGTTCATAGCCTTGCTGAAATCCGTTCAGTCTGGGTACCTAAGGGGATTCATACCGGGTGGTGTTCTTTGAGATCCCGTTTTTTCCGGGTTCCCAGCGCCCTTCGTTTCCAAGAGCCAAAACGTGCCCTTACCACTGAAACCCCTCCGGAGGCGGATTTGAGGCATGAAAATGATACTTCGGATCATAGCAGCCTTGTCCAAGCAGCAGAGGCTCTGTAACTTCCACAAACCAAAGAGCCAATCCTTAGGAAGCTTCCTACAAAAGACCTACCACGGAGCCTGGCTTCACCGTTTTACGCGGACGTTGATACTGGAGGTACACCGAAGCTTGACTGCGCCGAATGAAAGCCCCATATTTTTATAAAGGTGAAGGTAGGGAGCCACAGCTTGTTTCGGCTTTTAGAGGAACATTTCGGGAATATTTTACCCCAATACTTTTATTTTTTTCGCTTCCCTGTGTTTTGTATAATTGGCAGATGTGAGCCGTGGGCAAAATCACTTTTTTTGGCACCCCCTGTATACAGTGTATACAGTTTGTGCGTAAAAACAAATTAGCATAGCATCCTCTACATAACATCATCCGAGCAGAAACCTAAGTAAAAGTCCTTTTCATTTGACATAAGACCTCTCGACAATTCTTTTCATTTGACATAAGATCTCTTGAACATTCTTCGAAGCGTGTTCACCGGTCCCCAAACACGCATAGAATTGTTGGAGAGAGGTAATGCAAGTGTATGTACCTTCGTGCTTGTTGTTTCGAAATAAAGGTGAGTTCCGCATCTTCAGCTATTTTGCATTTTACCTTAGTACCTTAGTTTTACCTGCATTAGCAAGGCGAGCTAATACAAGATCGTTTTATGACATCCACGATTTTGAAGCTTACACCATACCCTCGTGGAAATATCGCGCGCGTCACCCTTCTAAATATCCAAATGCCGTATTGGCTACTCCTGTGCTTTCAATACCTGTACTATATTCTAAGATTTTCTTTCAGTAGTCTTCCTTGAAATGTGATGCGATTTTCCGGGCATTGAATTATCCTGATTGCTGCCTTACACAATCTACTCGGTATCTATTAATCACTATACGTTTTTATTCTGTAATCACTAGTAGAGAATTCATAGAAATGTGCTTACCTGTATACCGCGATTGAGCACGCTGCGATTGTTATGAAGATGAGATGCTGCATGCTAGTTGGGCAGGACGTTGGCCTTTGCTGTTCGAACGAAACCGATTACCTTCAAAATTGAAATATCACTAGTAAAATTGGATTTTAAGAGCGATCGGCAAAGTGGGCGCTATAGGAACAAGTGGAAAAATCGGAAAATCGGATAGAATTGGAAGGCAATGGTAGAATAAATCTCATGAACGATATGAAACACAATGTACATTCCATTCGAATAAGAGTATTAACAAACAGTCAAATGGAAGCGAAGAGCTGGGAAGATGAGAGCTTTCAAAAGGAATGGGAAATGACAATACGGGAAAAGGAACAGCAGACAAATAGTTCATAAGTTTTTCGATCCTGATTAGTTCCATAGATAAGATCGTAGTGGAACTGTTTGATAAGAAAGGAACAAATGACGATGATCTTCCTTATAAAAGTCAGAATATCCGGCACACGTCCTCGTAATCGCAATTATAGTCTCTAACGACACTGGACTTCTTTTTTCATCATTTCTCATTTTTCGATGGTCCTGATTGACATGGACAAAATCTAATCCCCTTGTACGCGCTGCTGTAAATTTCGGGGTGGCTAGTACTCCATCTATTGGCCCCATACAATCGAATGACTACTCGTAAGAAGCGAAAAATCAAACCTACAGAAAGAATATCATGCCCATTACATAAAAAGACGTAGTTTCCGGCGGTGATCAACCTTTTTTTGCTTTGATTCCATCCAGAATTATATTTGTAGATGAATGCATTCGGCCTATACAATGACTTGCGGGATCCAAGCGATGTACATGCCAGATGAGTCAGGCACAGATTCAGCTATCACGGAACGATGAAATGCACTGGTGCGGGATTTGATCCACGCATCGCGAGATGGGCAATGCATCCTGGTTCCATTTATTTAGAATCGTGACGGTCGGCGATTGCAATTTGGCCTATAGAATGACTTGCGACGACCAGGCGCACAAGTGAAGCCCTAAATCTTGCCAGATTAGTCTGGTACAGATTTACCTATCCCAGATTAGTCTGGTACAGATTCACCTATCCCGCAGGAATGGACGCCATTGATACGGAGTTTGATCCGTGCACCATGCGAGTGAGTGTGCTCACTTACTGCCCCTACACTACCTCCGTCATGCACTACAAAGAATATATTAAAAACACTCATATAACAAGTCAGGAAGAAGTAGAAGTCACTTCGAAGAAATCGATCCTATGAGCCTTAGCACGACTAAGCCAATGGTTGTAGGCGCTACTCCATCGCCACACTCAAAAGTACATTAAATATTAAGTCAGTGCAGCATGGAGACGGTAGCAATGTCGTCATAGCGTGCTGGGGAAAGAGTAGCGAACAAGTTGGACATTTAAACGTCCGCCCATTCCTTCCTGGTCTTTGATAGCCAGCTGGGCGGAACATTTGTTATTCGTTTTGCTGTAAGTTCATTTGGCTTTATATTAGCTGCACTGAAGAGCTTTGAAACAAACCAAGGGAATCTTCTCAGCTAATTTCATGATTTCTCCGAAATTGAGAGACTGCTCGGTTTGGAATCCGCCGGCTCGAAAACAGGATCAAACGGTGGCTCTACTGAAGGATGTTCGTTCATGGCGAAAACACTGAACGTGTCTCGCTGTACGATTGCTACATAACACTTATCAATAATTCGCAATTTTCGGAAAACTTAAACCTAATACAGGTTTTTAAAGAAGCGTTTAAGATCAAAAAAATGGTGGCGGCACGAAAGGCCGCCTTTTTATGGGGGCTGCCCAATGCTTCCAGTTTCCATACATTGCGTAGAGGCCTTCACTATGAATTATGCTTTGTTTATAAAACTAGTTTTATGTTTTCTCCTCGCAAACGCATAAGAACTCAGCCAGTCAGCTAATGTGGAAAGAAGGCACGAAGAGTGAGTTTGATACACGCCATGTTCTACTTTGAATACACAGTTTCACGCAAAGCCAAGCCTTGAAATAGTGATAACCTGAAGATTCATGGCAGCATCATGTTTTTAGAAATCGTCTACAAGAATTCGGGCCTTTTGTTATCTACCTATTTATGTTATATTCGCTTACTAAGAGCCGCATGCGAGGTTTGGCGCGCATATACAAAAATGCACCTAAAGGGGGTGATAGAGATAATTCGGACGGAAAATGGAAAAAAGCAGTGAGCATGAAATCGAGATGCCTAGTTATAGGACAGCGAAGAAAAAACGGATGGAAATGCCTCAAAATGCGAGATATAGAACCCCTTCCCACCGTTGATTCGTGACTTGACGGCCTTTCTGAGAATAGGCGGGTAGTCTGGACGACTTTTCCATTAGCGTGTTGCCAAGTCGTAAAACGAGGGATGTTCGGAAATAAAAACCATCATTTTTATAGAGTGAGCTTCGAATTGAAACTGAGGAAGTGCGACGATACCCTCCCTCCACTGCCATCCCAGCCAATCGGGAAGGACCAAGCCAGACCAAGTTCACTAGGAGGACCAAGCCAAGAAAAGAAGCTAGCGCTAAAAAGGTCGCCTCTGTCACAGCTCAGAGACGGCCTTTCGCGGGGACTTCGCAGATAGGCTTCCTAGACCCCTGTTTTCCCTGTTTTCGAGTGGATTAATCCTTTTCAGCGATTCCTTATCACACATATGATCCCTATCACTGTCTTTGAGATCGGGCTCCCCACATCGAGGGGATGGAGAATCCAAGTGGTTTTGGGCATTAAAAAGCTGATGAGCAAAGAGGCGACACTCATTTGGTCAGGGATGCACAGCGAGAAGCAAATAAACATTGGGCGTGAGAATTTCAAATGCGTTTTGGCCACTGACGGTTGTTTGAATGTTGAGCCGGCAAAGTGGCGGGAACTCGAACAGCTCACTCTTCATTTTTCCGATTTCTGCTCCGGAATAAAAAATGGAATAAATTAAGTTCTCGGTTCTTTTCGTATTGCCCTTCATGTGGAAGTTTCACGAAGATTCCAGCTCTGGTAGCAAGTTCATCAGAATCACATTGTGTGGAAAAAATAAGGCTTACATGATTTGCGAAGTCTCACAGAGCGTGAGATCTTTCATGTTGCCAAAGATAGCACGAGAAGACACTTGAACTGAGCCACCTCACTCCAAAGGTGCAACCACGCCCTTCAGCCCGCATACAATTAATAGGCGACTGTCGCGCGCGATTTCGCAGTTCGCGTGACGCGCTAAGGCCGATTCCATACTTTGCGCACCGACGCCGTCACGCGCGTGCCGGCGTCGGTGCGCAAAGTATGGAAGCGGCCTAACGCCGCCGTAAGACTTTGCGATTTTGCGGTTCTGCGATTTTGCGATTTTGCGGTGTCACGGCTCCGTACACGAAGTTCCGGTATTGTATATCTCAAGGTCGTAGTATCGCGTGCTAAAGCGAGACGCCGCAAAATCACAGAATGGCGAAATCGCAAAGTCTAACGGCGGCCTGACCTCATAATTGACGCTTCACTATTGCTTGGTTGGTCGACCATATTGGAGACAGGTGGGATAACCGTTTGACCACTGCTTAGTTAGTCGACCCTCGTCAGAAAAGAGACCAACCTGTCGATGGTGCTCCTTCATCTGCGCAAGCATATGATGTTTGTCGGAATCGCTGTCAGAGTCCTCGAAGAGGTCGTTCTTGGGTTCAGCGGGAGAGCATACGAAATTTGAAGAAGTGGAATCTTGAGTCTACAGGCTGTGTTTCTACATCATGCGGATGCGATATCCGGCGAAACACCGCAGTAATATCAATTTGTCATCGAGTAAGAGATAAAGCCTTTTCGGCTGTGGGTCAGGACTGTCTAACTAGGTCAGGTCATGCAAGGAGGCGACGGCCACGCCCTAAGAGCGCGAACATGTTACAACGGGAGGAGCAAAGACATCTGATACGTGAGAAGACGTAATTGGTGGGGCGCGTTGACCTAGTTAGATAGTCCTGACACACACGCGGAAATTTTCGTATAAGTTCATACCCATGCCTATTAAGAGAATGGTGTAGGCTGGAGCAGAATAAAATTGACCCCAAAACTCGCCTCCCGAATGTACATGTAGTGGAGGGAATCATGTTTTTCAAGGATTTTGGTCCCATTAAACCCTCTGACGTTCTGGATGGAACTCTTTTCCCATTATGCATTTCTAATCACCCTTTTTCACTCTGAAGTTCATAGATGAGCTCCAAATAGTTTCTGTTGACCACAGTAGGATTGGCCCTACTGACCTTGCTAAACCACCTGACGAAGTGCAGGTTGTGCCTGAATTCACTCGATCTAATCCTAGACAAAACGTTTTATAACACTATCCCTAGTAGATCTTCATATATGGAGTCAAGCTATGTGGAACGGCGCTGATGACATTAAGAATTATGATTGTTGATGCAGAATGAGATATCTCATTCCAGAACTAGTTGATCGCTGCAGTAAAATTGAAATTCAACAGCTGAGTATAATAAAGGAGACACCAGATAAAAGGCTGCAGTTCATAAATGCCTCATTTTAATGAGCGTCAATTTTATAAAGAGGTTCTTGCAGGTTCTGAAAAGGCTAGTAGGGTTGGCTCGAGAGTATCCAAATGACCATTATCATACAGAACTCTGATGGATGGGGCAATCGTGAAAAGAGCAGAGTGCTCAGGTGACGAGGGTCTTGGGGTTCCAACGTCGGGGAATTTGAAACTTTCTATTCCGTTTTACCACTTCGCGAACGTTGTGTGGTCCAAAAAACAGAAATTTTGTTGCACAAGTTTGTAGCTTGTACGAATGCTACTCGCAACTGGTCGCAACTGGAAATCTCTTTCATTAACTTTCTGAATATCATGAACAAAAACTATATTCCGAGTAGCTTTTCTAAGCAAGTGTGTGCCAAAAGCTTTACGAAGTACCTGAATTTCCCACAATTGAGTCTTTTCTGATTGCTCATCAGAAAATAAAAGAAAACAGTTTTCATGACTGCTGTTACGCATCAATTATATGTATTACTGGTACTAGTGGGCTGTTGTTAGTACACGTTCAGGGAATGCCGATGCCACAGGGTCAGGCCTAGAATACCTAAGTAAATAGTCTATTTAATTTGTATTCACATCATACTGGTAATGAGATCGGTGGGCAGACAAAAACATGACAAACAAGAGGATGCCGTCTCGAATCAACTGATAGTACAGGGGATACTATGAAGTAGGCTCTTTCAAACAAAATCTACTCCATTTATTGGAGTTTGAAAGACAAACTATCGAGTCAACGGAGCTCATACAACACTTTTTAGTTGGACTTTTTCAGATTTGAATGAGCCTCATAATAGCTTGTAACGGAGAGACAATGGCATCTTTGAAGACATCGTTAAGGATAAATTTTTGAAGTCATAAAGGTTGAGATGATTAGTATGAATGATGACAGTAGAAAAAGAATAGAGTCATGCGATGAAAAACCCAACAATTTTGGGCAAACTATCAAGTAAAAGGAGCTCATACAAATGTTTTAGTTGAGTTTTTTTCAGGTTTTAATAACCCTCACAATAGTATGTGACTGAGCGGCAATTGCATTTTCGAAGACATCGTTAAGGAAAATTTTGGGAGTCATAAAAGTTGAGGTGATTAGTAGGAAGACAGTAGAAAAACTGTAGAATAAAGCGGTCAAAAACCCAACAAATATGCACTCACAACCCGTTCTTCCCTTCGCTCCGTCTGCGTAACTAGCCGCAGGGTTGAGACGCAAAGGGGCGAGGGACCAACGCAGCCAGCTTCGGATGTTGTCGCGCCCTCGCAGCAATTCGAGATATTGAGGGGTTGTAGTTCAGAATTATGCGCGGCATCCTCACGACTGTTTTCTCTATGGGAGTTTCAAAGTGCGAGGAAAAGAGCACTGATCACGCTGGATGGAAAAGACAATTATGGAAAATGCAAAATTTCTGTAGGACATGAAGGAATGGATATGATACATCTGCGCACTCAATGACAAGCAAGTCAGAAATCAATTTTTGATTATGTTTCAGTCAGCCTCAATCTGCTAACGATGGGGTTGATAAAATAAAATAAAATCTGCTATGTGAAAAGAAGAAACATTGGATCTGGCTCTTAACTTTGAAACCGTCTATCTGATCTAGAGCTCCGAGCATACCTGGTCGACCACACAGTTGTACCTGCTATCTATTATACTACGTGGCCAAATATGGGTGTGCAACGAGCCACCGGAAGAACTCTGAACTGAAATACACAGGGTGAACCTTGTCTTCTGATGTCAACTAATTCAACGATGTCGTGCTAGATTTCGCTGTCCAGCCCCACTTGAAGTATCCTGTATTCTCGTTCCGTGTAGCATATATCCAGGGCCAAACTGCGCCAAATCATGAAGTATGATGACGAATGGACTGAAAGGTTATTGGACCTCCATAAGAACCATCACGAATCAGAAGAAAACTCGTTACACAGTAGGACACGCATGCACGGAAATAGCAGATAAAACCACAACGAATACTATCGAACGGTAGGTGAAGTGGCCATACCCATTGGCTCTTGAAGGAATCGTCCACGGAAATGAGTTCTTTTTTGTTACCCATATATTTATGTTGTATAATACTTGGATAATAAGGGTCGCATGCAGAGTTTCACGCGAAAAAGTAAGAATTCGACGATGATACAGCTCCTAGAATTCTCGGCCAGGTGGGCGCAGCCTCCGAGTAAGGCCTTGTCCCGTCATCCGCCGCGGTTGGGGATGGAGAGTGGGACTGTTTACGTGACATTATGTTCCTACGTGCGTCTGCGACCACGGGGACGACGGGGTGGACACTTTCTCGGAGGCCTCGTCCATCCGGCCAAGATTTAGTGATGCTGTATCTCAGCCGAATTCACACGCATGAAATTTTTGCTGGGTTACAGAAAAACTCATTTTTTGTGTGAACAATGCCCTAAACCGTTCGTGATTGGTGATCGCGAAGAACAGAATCGAAATCTTTCATAGCGTATAGCCGCGGAGATGAAAGCGAGTAGCTCTAGTGCAAGTAAGCTATATAAATAGGTTACATCCATTTCCCGTGGATGACCAGTTGGACACACGCAAATCGGAGAGTGGAGTGCGAAAGCGGTGCGAAGAAGTCGAAACAATATGGCATTACTCTACCTTCAAGGAAGTGAGCGCAAGATGTGTTGATCATCCACTCTCTGCCACCACAGAGAAACAAGGTTTCGACCGATATCGATTGGTAGCGCATGGCTCTACAGAGTTCTCACTTTTCTACTCTTCCTCACCCATGAAAGCGAATTGTTATCCAGAACGGAGGCATCAGAAAAAGAAAAAGTAAAATTGATTCCTTAAAAATTCAATGTGCGTTGTGTTCGACGCACTTCTCATTCTTGGTCCTGTTTGTATCCAAAAGGTAGGTCTTGTCTCTGGGAGTGAGGTGCGACAGAATGATTGTGCACGGTGCAGTCTCGCGAGAAGGACAAAAACTTAAATGACGAACGGGACACTGTCTGTGGCAACACGCTTCCCGCCGTGAGGTCAGACACCAGATAGGTCAGACAGAGTACGGGGCGCTCCCAAAGCTCCTTCCCTGAAAAGGCTTAGGCAAATCCGGGAGACCCCAGACGGCGAAGGACGATCCAGACGCAGGGGTACGCAATCACGGCCGGCAAAAAGTGCGTGGTCCCGCGCAGAGGAAGAGTGTCCCACTCGTCATTTGAGGTCTTATGTGAGAAGGCTGCGGCCATGTTCCGTCCTGCGCGCCCTATCCATGGTGGAGCTGGCCGCGCGCGGTGACACGATTCGCACGACGCAGTCCCACTTGAGGTGTCCTGCCACCCACATTGACAGTGAAATAACAACAAGCAGGATTGCAGACGTTTCCACGACACATAAGCGAGACACAGAAGGATGGTCTTTTGAATCTCTTCTCCTTCGTTGCCGTGGAACGGTACGTGGATATTAGTGTTGAGTTTGCCTTCTGAGGTACTGCTGTCACCATTCCCCTCTTTCTTGAACCGGGTGTTTGCGAAGATAATGACATCGTCTCCTAGATTTGACCGTGTGGATGGAAAACTTAGGAAACATGATGATGCCTAGGAAGAGCACAATCGCATTCGGAACGCGGCTCTTTCCAAAGCCTTAACTGAAAATGCATGCACTTCCAGGTAGGGAAAAAGGAAAAGAACATCCAACAGCTCGCACAGCTCATGAGTTTTCCCGAACGCTATAAATGACCTAACTGAGGGTATTCTTCGAATTTCGCGCTGTATGGATTTTGCCGTATATGGAAATGATCACAAACCAATATTTACTCACTATAAGCAATCCGGAATGAAATGGACGAGAGTGACAACGGCCACTCTTTCGTGCTGCACTCAGATCTATTTCAGAAGTGCTCAGACCATTAGGCAGTCAATCTATGTGAGCCGGGTGTATCGTCAAGACAGAAATTCAACCAAAACGTGCTGCGCTTCGTGTGAGCTAGAGAAGCTGTAATCAGTTGAGTACTGAAGCGAACATCGTGTCCGGCGCCTCATGTAGGATTCGCGTCAAGTGCTGCGTTGCGAAATCCTGTCCTAGAGATACACATCCGGGCAAGCGCGCCCGTGTTAGAAACATTCTACTCTACTTCCAGCACTAGCCAATTCAGTAATTTACATCAAATTATAAAGTTGCATTCCTTTCTCTCGTCTGCCACACAGTGCCCTTTCTACGGTCAAAAATATTGGAGGGAGAAATTGTTTTAGGGTTGGGTTGATGATGCGCGCCAGAACTTTCTCACCATGCCTGATCTACATAGCCTTCAGGTTGATGACCTCATGCCAGATCTTTACCATGAAGCCATCGTTATCTCGGTTGTCCTTAGAGGGCAGGCCATTCGCTGTCATTGAATATCTATGACTAACTATTCATGCATATATCCAAACCCTTGATGTTTCTCTGATGGGTCGTAAACCCCCTTGATGCGTCGAAGGACCTCATTCCCCATATAAAGTCATCAGTCAAGCATAAAATAGCGCTTGTGAGGGTTATTTCTTGGTCAGAAAGTCATCTCAGCGAGATTATTTTTCAATGAAATAACCCTTCTAAAACGCGGTGGTCAAACAGCGGGTGCCGCAACGACACGCATGGTCCGTGGACAACCTGTGGATTCATTTCCTTTCAAATCGACCATCCCTTGCATCCTGTGAAGCCACCTGATCCGAGCTCCTGTGACAATGAGAAGGCTACTGCGCCACGGGTGTAGGTTGGGACACTTGAATCTAGGCCGTGACCCTGTAACAGCCTGTGGCCTTTGACCTAAGCCTTAAAGGAATCGTCCACGGAAAATGCGTTTTTGTGTTACCCATACGTTTATGTTGTATTTGCCTAATGTGGGCCTCATGCAAAATTTCACGCGAAAAAATGCGAATCTGGCTAAGATACAGCACCACAAAGTGCGGTCCCAGTGGGCGGGGCCTAAGAGAAAAGCCTCGTTCCGTCGTCCGCCGTGGTCGGAGACGCATTGTAGGAGCAGAAAGTTTCGTAAACAGTCCCACTCTTCGTCCCCAACGGCGGCGGACCACGGGACGAGGCTTTTACTCTTAGGCCCCGCCCAATGGGACCGCACTTTGTGGTGCTGTATCTCATCCAGATTCGCATTTTTTTCGCGTGAAATTTTGCATGAGGCCCACATTAGGCAAATACAACATAAACGTACGGGTAACACAAAAACGCATTTTCCGTGGACGATTCCTTTAAATAATTGAGACAATTTGTTCATGTAAATCGTGTCCTCCATGCAAGTCTGTTCCGTTGTATAGACAAATTGTCTGAATTATTCATGTCACAGGGCAAAGGCCACAGGCTGTCACAGGGTCACGGCCTAGATTCGTGTGTCCCAACCGTCACCCCTGCGCCACAGGTCGCCATCGAGGCTGCCTTCTTGATACACGAATCCAAATTCTATCAATTCAATTCCGAAGAAATTTTATTAGGAGCGCATCCTGTGGAGAAATGAACAATAACTATGCCACTTTCCCATTTTCCCAAGCTTCCCGAACATAGTAGGGTCAGGGGTTAGCAGATGTATGCCATAAACCCCTCTCCTCTGCCAGAACTCAGAGTGAATCAGCTATTTCATCTGTCTGCGCTGTCACGGATCTGGTGGAGATGCAAACGAGGAGTTCGCAACCAAGAAGAAGGCTTACTCAGACGAACTATGAAATGATGAAGTTCGCAATTTCAACACAAAAAAAACAAACAAACAGCATCAACATTGTCCACAACAGAAAAATTAGGTGAACGACTGGACCCCAGTGATTGGAGCCCCTGTGAAGCGCTTTCGTTCCACTACGTGGCGCGGGCTCAGCTGAATCCAAGGATACTCTTGTTTGAATTGCCGTTCACCATCCCAACCAATCCACGAATCTCGTAAAAATATGAAATATGACGTGGACCTGATGTTCGAATTTTGCTTTGTTTACTGCAAAATTTGTTTTTCAACCAGTGTATGGCATGCATCCGTTACGTGTTTGTAGGAATACACCTATAAATAGCAAGAAAAGATGCAAGTAGCCCATAAGTATTGAAAACACTCCAAAAATAAAGTTAGTTTTTCACACACGAAACTGGCATATCCAACATTTCGTGGAAATAGTCGTGCAAACTTCAGTCAAGCAACTATCAAACTTGACCCTACTACAGGGATCATTTAAGGTTCACGGTATGTCTTCGTGAGACTGATTTCGGATGAGATGAACATTGCACACACGACGTCTTGGCTAGATGCCAAGACGTCGAATGTGCAATTCACTGAGTGTCTCATAATGTGCAATTCATCATGGGTGTTTTATAATATTGAAACTGGACGTTTTAACATGAGCTGCTTTTTATTTTACTCTTTCGCTTATTCTGCTTTTTATTGATTCACTTACTTGCTGTGTTCTTGATTCACTTGTTTCTCATCATCACGAATGAAATCGGGTTCACCGTACGCGAGATCAAAAGACAATGGCATCAGTCGAAGAACTTTTTCTGCTCGCCACCAGCAGGCCTTTAGGTCACGGAAACGATGCAACTTCAGGTGAAGCATCCTAAATTAGGAACAGCGCCATAAGGACGCGCTTTTCAACGCGAGTCTAGCTACACATAACCCCTCCATTACTGACCTTTCCACTGACTGAAAACAATCCTTCCAGCTCCCTTGCTACTCCTCCAGAGGTGTAGTGCTAGTACATACCCACGGATTTTGATCTTGGCCTACAACCCTATGGCAGCCTGGTGCTCAACCCTGTGACGTAGCTTATTCAGACAATTCAGATTCATGCAAAACCTAGCCTTCGTACAAGTACATTCCGCTGTATTCGCGAGTGGGTGATAGTACCGTGACGAAGTCCTTAAAAAGGTGAGTTCTGCAATTAAAGGAAAACTGATATGAAGCCTTGCTTCAGAGAAGGCTCGATGCATGCTATAGTCTTATGTCCCACTTACTTCTCATTCTAATAATCGCACAGTAGTCTACTCGCTTTTCAAAATATCTCTGGAGAAAACTTAACAGAAAACTCTTTGAAGGGACTGGCATTGTCACAGTGTGATCTGGCGGCCTTCCTGACCGTGTGTCTCAACCGTTACCCCTCCTTCGGTGTCATTAACTGACTCTTTGTGTGTGCGAAACAACATTTGCACGGGTCAGGTAAACGCAAACGATGACCACGCCCCTGCGCCTGCATCCAGGTAACAGTGGAAAAGTTAGCTTTTCGGCGTGAGCGGTGACCAATTCGAGTGTCTTGACGCACATCCAAAATGTTTTGTAGATAGTATGAGATCACATCACTGCAGTCTCGCTTTTCAATCTCACATAGCTTGAAGGAAAATTTTAGACCAGACTTTGGTTGCAATACGATTCGTGAACAGCCTTCAAGGTAAACTTCTTTCTGTTGCTCATCTGAGGATTTCATGCAAAAAATTGATGGAAGTTGATGGCGTCATACATAATATTTTTGTTTGTCAGTGTGGAAAGACTAGTATTCAAAAAAAATAACAAAAAGTACTTGACCAGCTCACTGGCAATCGAATCAAAATTTTGCCCTGTCGTACGACGCAGGCTGTCATGTCCGTCTTCTTATTAACAAGATGAATAAATCGAAGTTCAAATTTCAGAAGAAAAGAGTACTCATCACGCCTTCACCAAATCAGCGTGAATAATCTTTGAAATAAGTAGTAGAAGTGTGATTTAGAGTAGGAATGAGGAGAAAAATGGCAGAGACATAAAAGAGGAAACAAAGACGAAGCAGCCAGGTTTAAGTTTGTTACGAAAATCTTAGAAAAATGCCACTGGGTGAAAGGCATAGCGTGGACAAAGGAAACGAAAGAAGACAACGAAAGATTTTTTGAATTTTTTCCCTCAATTATTCTGAGGAGCTCGTAAAGGGAAAGCAAGCTATCGAAGAGATTCTCATCTAATAATCTGAACCTTAGGGAAGGCGCATCAGTGGATATTACAGCCATATACATAGCTGCCCAAAAAATCAATTAACAAGTAGAATATATATCTTTAAATAGCCTACCATTCACTATAATATCGAGTACTTTCTCACAAGTAAGAAAGAAAAATGAAAGAAATAAGATTAGTAGCATGAGAAACTGCGACTAGAACTACATACATATGTATGCTATATCTAAAACTGATGGAACAAAGCTCTCCAAACTTGGTCTAAATTCCATATGTAGAGAGGTTTTACGCAGAAGAAGAAGCCTCATGTGGGCGTGGTCACACATAGTGGTCAAAATTTGCCTCTCTTAAATTACGAACAGCATGTGCTGTTCTGATTCCAAGAGGGGTAACACCAAGCTTTCGTGTAACCGCCGCACTTTCGTGTAACCGCCGCAAGGCAATTAACCGCCGCACTACGGGGAAGCTTCGATAGGAATCATTTCGAGTTATTGCACGTGGTACAAATTCCATTTGACATTTGTTATCCAAAAATATGCAAAACGAAATGACTAACTTTGAAATTTTAGGAACGAATTGTGGAAATAGGATAAAACACATCTCCAGAGCAGGACATTTCCAGAGCATAAAATTCTCTAGAAATTCGCCAAAAAATTGAAAAAAATCCCTTACAGCCTTTATACATTTGACATCTCGCTTCGGATCAATCTTCTCTAGAGTTTGGTTTTTATTCATACTTTGTAATTGTAATGAATAGCATTAGAAGGAGTCATGGCTTTTTTGGAAGAAAAAAAAAGAATTGAAATCCTTACTGTTGAATGATTTTTATGTCCATGTTTCAGCACTTTTTGGTTCCGCCTTAGTCTGTTAGCTCAGTTTATTTCAAAAGTTCTCTTCGAAGTTGTCAATAAAAACCAGATAATTTTTATTATTGAAGTTGGACTACTGTACCCACATTCTCTCCCACTTCAATTTGCGGACTCCATAATTTATGTAACAAGCAGGTGTTTGATCCATCTACTGGTCTCACTGCTTCAGTCTGATTACTTTTGTAGTTTACGACAGATAAATGTCTAATAAAAGAGCGCGTAAACAGATGAAATACTACCGAAAGCTACAGATTTCACCGAAGAATTATTAACGAATAAATGAGCATGGTATTAGGGACCTCGCCACATTCTCTCCTTTCTAAGCCATCACTGCTTGCTCATGTCGCTGGGAAAGTCTAAGCCAAGTGAAATGTCACGTGTGGTGTTTGCAACGTTGCACCTGGAGATACAGGGCCAGAAGCGTCATATTTAATTGGGACGTATGGCCAAAGCATTATGAGTAAAAGCACAAAATCGTTTCGGGCTCCAACACCCCACGGCACTTCTGGCTCACACGCATCGCATCGTACGTCGCGTGCACTGACGAAACATATCGTATGTAGAGCCACATCCACACTTTACACTTTGCTCCGGCAGGGCGTGGCTGTGTTCACAGGCAATGATGCAGAGTGGCATAGGTGGAGACGCAGAGCCACGCCTTGGCGGCACTGAAAACTATGAACGCCAACGATACGCACCCACTAGGTGACGAAAATTCATGTTTATAAGGTAAGTGTGAGCATAGCAGAAATACCTCATCCAAAAGATGTGCAGAGAGGCGAATAGGATGCTGGATATGGAACTAGTTTGAAGAGCTATCAGGCTGTATACCAGGCTGTATCATGTCTACCCGAAAAGACGTGTTGCGATTCTTCATGAAAATGAAACGATGGGATCATCTTCGCGCTCCACTGTAGTGTTGTGTGGAACGTCGTGAAAGCCACAATGGCCGAAAGCATAGTATCACGTGCGACCAGTCTGAAATCTTGTACGGGACGTTTTCAGCATTACACAAGCTTTGGCGGTTGCCGCTATTCGAACTGTGCCGTCATTCTGGTGGTTACACTGTGGTAAAAAGTCAGGGCATGAAACTGGTAGCATGCAGAAAGATCGAGATTGGGCCGTAATTCATGGATACTATAGAGGTATGGCTATAACGAAGCGGCTCCTGCAATATATGTGCGAATATCCAGCTCTAGCAGATTTAATCTGGAAAAAAGACCTCGATTCTATTGGCTGGCAATTCCTGGTTCCCGAACTAAAGATGAAAGGACTATTCACGGCAATATTAATAGGGGACGTTTTCAGGTGGGGCGTCGGTCTTATGGGTGAGACTGTGGTAAGGTCACCTAACACCAGTTGCTATGCAATGAGAGGGGCATCATATTAGAAGTTGCACGTCTAAGCTCCTTGGAGATCTTTGAGGGTCAATGTGCATACTAACAATAAGTCGTATATTTTTGTCTATGTCTCAGTGGAGGGAAGAGCGCTTTATCCTCCTCCCCCCCTCCCCCTCCAACAAGTCCACCTGGCTTTTCATAAATTTTTGTATATCGACATTAATTCTAGTTTATTACACCTTTCAATCAATTCGTTAGGTTTCCTACTCACCCCAATTCACCAAACAGCTTCAAGTCGAGGGGTGGGGGATAGAAAACGCAGTGGTTCGTATGATCGTAGTCGTGGGAATGCTCTGGCACATTCGAGGGAAACATGCACCCTCGAAGGCGTCAGGATGTGCTTAGAATTACTTAACGCCCAAAGAAAGCGAAACGTGTTAGTAAAGAATGCGAAGGTACCCACTGGATTAGGTATTAGGTACCCAAAGTTTACGTGAGAAAATAGCAGGGAGATTTGTGTCGAGGTACCTAATGAAGGTACCTCGACACAAATCTCCCTGCTATTTTCTCACGTAAACTGGCAGCTTTCTGTATGCATGCTTCATCAGCGATTCCGAACGATATTTCGCTCTCTCACTGAAGATTAAAGTCGCTGAGGCTAGAAGCATGAAAGTGAAGTGATATGTTTTAATATGAACAAGTTTTGCGGTGCTCCCAATCAATAATGCATTGATGGAGCCGCGCGAATCTGTAATGTGTGGCGACGATACGCAGTCAAATGAAGGGCTCGCATGTGAGAAGAGGATGATAAAGGGGCCCTCCTCTATAGTGTATCGCTATGGCACACAAAGTCGCACATTATACTATCAGACGTCCTACCACTCGAGGTGGATCAGGGGTTTCTGAAGACGACGAATGGGTCGAAATGTCAGGCCTTCAATAAAATTGACCCACCCAAAAACCTCATCCGGCAAAGCACATAATGTGAACATCATGCCGAGGTTTTAGAAAGAGAGAACTTGGAGTATTCTACGTAATGTACCGCCACAGTGCTTCTCTCTGATCCGCGAGGCTTTATCGCTATAGTGTTATATTGGAAGCCGGGAATTTCCCACCACGAACAGCAAAACAAATTTTCTTGTCCTTGAAATTTCCGCTTATGACGAATTCTCCTTTCCCCACACCCATATTTCACCTGCTCCCGCTTTGAGGGGCTCCAATGGCATATACAAACATACCCTTCTAAGAAGTTACTGAACCTACATAGAGGAAGTGCTCCGTGGTTGTGGGAAGGGATGTTCATTTAGATGACGTGGTAGCTATTGAATGCTACGGTTGTCGCCTTACGTCTGCTTCCGGTAATTAGACTTCGCAAATATATAAGCAAACAATGATTAGAATGATGATCCGGAAGAAAAATGTCTGAAATAATATGAAAAATCGAAATATCCAACGGTATCATCAGATCGTTATGAATTGTCTTGATCCTTTTGGACTCCGAAAAAGGCTACGCCGCCGAAAGGTCACAATAAAGATATTTTATCAATATCCTGAAGAATTAAACGGTAAACAAAATTAACAAGTATCATTACAATCGGTAAAATCCCTAAGGACAAAATTAGTAATTGGTTAAGTAGGTGTAATTAGAATATATTTCGAAAATCATTTTGATAGCTTGTAAATCAAGCAGACGTGACAGCCGGAAGTACAGAGATGATGGCTTTCTCAAAAATCTTTCTTCTCGGAGCTAATTGCTGCTTTTCACCCACTCTGTGTTCACTGCCTATTTTGAGGGAACCAGTTCTTGAAGCTTTCACTCAGTTTTCTACCTATTATTAAATCCACACGTGAAAAGCATGTCAGCTCTGGAAATATACTTGCTGTAGCTTTTTCTACATGATTTTTTTGAGTTTCGACCAGTTCAGCTTATACGTTTACTAGTCATACATACACAGTGTGTCCCAAAAGTATAGGTCCACCCTATTTTTCATCCATATCTCCAGAATGGACCAGTGATTCCTTTCCAAATTTTTATCTGTGGTACCTGATCACTGTAGCGATCAAACGCCTCAGTAAAATTGGAGTCATAAAGCTGCAGAATTTTATTTGCTTT
Source organism: Trichostrongylus colubriformis (assembly GCA_963978905.1). Taxonomy (NCBI): domain Eukaryota; kingdom Metazoa; phylum Nematoda; class Chromadorea; order Rhabditida; family Trichostrongylidae; genus Trichostrongylus; species Trichostrongylus colubriformis. Next base: position 15,225,007 of record OZ022258.1, on the reverse strand, counting down.
TTTTCAAAAATAAGGGTGTCCCAAAAGTATAGGTCCACTCAATCTTTCCGTCTTGCTTCCATCGAAAGGTAAGTTGTGAAATAGATGTGTTGACACATCCTTCTGAGATTTACTCTACAGCGCCATGCCACGCGGTACGCTCTTATCCGAGTACGAAAAAGGACTAATTCTGGCCTACAAGGATGGGGGACTCAGCAATCGCAAAATTTCTGAGAAGACAGCAATCGCAAAATTTCTGAGAAGATGGACCTACCCCACAACTTGATCAGCAGCTTCTGTCGCACCATGGACCTGTACGGAAAGAAAAAGAGAAGTGGAAGGCCGCAGAAGCTTTCTGAGAGGCAGAAGCGTCGGATCCTCAACGCTGCGTCCAATTTCAGAAAGGGTGTTTGTCGGCTGTGCAGGGAACTGGCACCTACTGTATCGAAAAGCACTGTGCACCGTCTGGTCAAGTCGACTCCTCACATAGAGCGAAGACGGCTTTCGTTCACGCCACTCACGAGGCGCACGAAGAGGCTGGAATCCATTTTACCAAGTAAAATGTCAGCTTGACGCATCAATGGGATGAGGTAGCCTGCAGGGTCACATTATTGACGTAGTAGTTCACGCAGCATTAGTAATAGTGTTGCAGGTGATCTTTTCTGAGCAGAAGAAATTCAATTTAGACGGACCGGACGGCTTAGCTAGTCACTGGAAGGATTTAAGGAAGGAGCCGCGCTCCTTCTCGAGGCGCGGATTCGCTGGTGGTAGTGTTCTGGTATGGGCGACCTTTTCTCGCTTTGGTAAGAGCAAGATACTATTCATCACGCATCGTATGAATTCCAGGGCTTATCAGGACGTTCTAGAAAGTAATTTGCTACCATATAAACGGCGGTACATACATACATTAGGTGCCAGTTCCCTGCACAGCCGACAAGCACCCTTTCTGGAATTGAACGCAGCGTTGAGGATCCGACGCTTCTGCTTCTCAGAAAGCTTCTGCGGCCTTCCACTTCTTTTTCTTTCCGTACAGGTCCATGGTGCGACAGAAGCTGCTGATCAAGTGCCCATCCTCTCAGAAATTTTACGATTGCTGAGTCCAACATCCTTGTAGGCCAGAATATGTCCTTTTTCGTACTCGGATAAATGCGTACCGCTTGGCATCGCACTGTAGAGTAAATCTCAGAAGGATGTGTCAACGCATCTACCACAACTTACCTTTCGATTGAAGCAAGGCGGAAAAGCTGAGTGGACCTATACTTTTGGGACACCCTTATTTTTGAAAAAAAAAACAAATAAAAGTTGCAATTTCATGTCTCCAATTTTACTGAGGCGTTTGATCGCTACAGTGATCAGGTACCATAGACAAAAATTTGGAAAGGAATCACTGGTCCATTCTGGAGATATGAATGAAAAATAGGGTGGACCTATACTTTTGGGACACACCCAAAATTGATGCTACCATTTCGACCGAGCACATCTACTCATCAAGACCAACAAAAACATACCTTCTCGCGATGCTACGTGCATCTCGCCTATTCACCGAAGAAAAAGCCTAAATTCCAGCTTCCCACGATGCCCAACTCAACAATCGGGCACAACTCACTGCGTAGTTTGATCCTGCCTCAGGAATCCTGCAACCTACGACGATCTTCAGGCAAGCTAACGTTGGTCGAAGCTTTCTGCCAAAGATGATCAGCAGATCTGGAAGCCACCTTCGATCAGCACAGATTCGTCAACCAGATTCGTTCAGATATGAAGCTGTCTGCTTTCAAATCAGAGGATGAAGGACGATAAAGCGCAATGACCACATCGTGGGGGAAGCAATGAAGAGGCACCATGATTGTCTGTAGCTCAAAACTGAGTTCTTCTTAAATTTGTTCGGAAGAACGTCGCATTTGGTTGGAAAGAGGATCGGGTATAAAATCAAGCACAGCCTATGTATGCATTACTGTTTAACCTTATACGTTGGGGTTGTCTTCTCAAAACTTTTGAATGGTAAAACCTGCACAAACGTAATTTAAAAAACCTACAGCTGATGAATGCTTATCACTTCACGATAGTGGTCTTCTCTGACGAACAGAAATTTGATCTGGATGGACCCTAAGGCAATGGATGTTACTGGTGAGATCAGAGAAAAGATCCAGTGCATTTCAGCCGACGTAACTTCGGTGGCCGTACGTTAATGATCTGAGAGATTACGTCAAACACAAAGCTGTAATGGCATTTCATGCTGGATGGACTAGTAAGAGGATCAAAATACCTTCGAGTGGAACATGTTACTATTCCCGGGCCGTTGGCAACGCTTGAAGCCGATCTTACAGCAGGACAATGCAAGCGTTCAGTATGCCTTTCACAACACGCTATGCATAGGCACTAAAAATGGCAGGAGGGTGGTATACCATTAAAAAAATCGGTCATGGCATTCGGGGTAACGACGCGTTGGGTGCGAGCTAGGGGCACCATTTTTTGTTGGGTCTTGTTTAGTTCGTACCCATCGCATCGCGCTTCACATTCGAATTTTTTCCAAAAATCACACACATTACAAGAGCTGTGATCACTCATTTTTTCACAGCGCTTGATCTCAGGTGACTCCAAATACAGTGAAAACAAGACAATAAAATGAAATAAACAAGCAGTCCAAAATAAAGTTAATAAATAAACAGGAATAAATTTAAAAAAACCTTAGAATAACAGCAGATCAGATTCAGGGAGTGAAACTCACGTGAATAAGAACCCACTGCTTTTGAAGGCTGTGGCTTAGGCCATATCAGGAACATTGTGGAAATTTGTTGTACTTGAGATAAAAGATCTCTTACTGACGGAATTTCAGGCAGTTCATGTTCAAGAATGTGAGTCACCCATCGAGGAGACCAAAATTAGCTTTCATGGTTAATCATTCTATTCATCACCGTGAACATTTGTTAGCTCACTTCAGCTGCAAAGATCGCATAGTCAGCAAACCAAAGAATAAATATTCACCATAGTGAGCAAATGATCGACAAGAATCGTTGTGATATGATCAAGTAAAGGGCGGGCGTGCTGTAGTGATAAATCGCGCATACTCCCATACACATGATGCGGAGATCAAATCCTGCTCAGTGCCCGCTCAGCCAATCAAACTCCTATCTCTCCGGGACAGGCAAATTGGTAGAAGACACGTCTGGGTGAACGAAAACACTGATTTGTGAATCAACTGGCTTCCGCCGGTCATTGTAGAGGCCGAATGGCATTGACCTGCCTGTTCATTCTGAATGGAACTATAATGCACGGCGCATCTCAGCAAGAGTTTGGTCGACGTCAGAAAATTATACCTTATCTTTCATGAAAAGTGATGGTTGTTTTGATGGGATTATGCCGCACATTGCAGCTTTGTTTGTAAGGTGTATCAATATAGTATGAATTATATCGTATGTATTTAGGTACGGATCAACTACTGCATGTTGATCAAAAGCATTCGCATTAGCATGCACCACTCGAATCATTCACCATTTCATCGCAACAACAGTAGCATGAAAAATAGTCTCGATACAAAACTGATGTTAGATTCCACCGGTAGCTGAGAGAGTAATTAGGTAAAAAATTACCGAAATACCACGCTGAATAGTCGCACACAACCTAATTAAATTCACTGGAAAGTAAAGGCGTATCTCGCGATGATTAGATGAGCCGACTAATTTCTTTAGAACAGTAGTTTCTCGGGTAACCATTCAGGTTGCACTTTCTAAACCTCGGAGAGAGCAATCATGGTGCTACACCTGCTCGAACCCTCTGACCACGTCCATTTTGCTCAGATGACCATTGTGGGATGTCAAGTGGGTCTGGCAGAGTGTGTTCGAGCATAGTTTCTGCGCCCTCAATGTTTCTTGTCTTCCTTCTGTGTCGCCTCTTCCTTGTGTATCCTGTTTAATTCTTTAGTGGATTTGCACAATGGTAATGATCTAGGATGTGTGACATTAGGACAGAAAAGTCGCACGGTCGCGTTTAGTGGGCGAAGAGATTGTGCGTGAAAGGAGCGCCATACTAGTTGAGTTCTGAAGCAATTACGCCTGAAATAAGCCGCAGAGCACCATCATCGCTTCGGGACCCATCCAGTACGGGGCGGCACCATCACGTGGCACGCCGGACGCCGCAACGCGAACTTTCTATCCTTATGGTCCATTTCACAATAGTCAAAGGTAGCAAGGGGAGCTTGATTTTGAGGATTAACCTCATTTTTGGAGGCTTTCGTTACTTATAGGTCACATTGAACTTCTGTTTTCTATATTGAGCGCCCTATCCCGCGTGCTACCAACGTAATTGTGTCATAAACGGGATATATGACATTTCATTTATTCTTTGACCAAAGTCAGGTTTGGAGCATATAAGGAATCATAAAAGTAGCAATTGCATCTCAGTTGATGGTAGACATCACCTTCGCTTGGCCTGGTGAGTGTGGCGGAAATTGGGTGTGGCCGGCGCTTTTTTCATTGAAACTTTTAGGGCAGTCCATCCTAGCAAATAAAAGTTCATATACAGCGCCTCCTTTCTGGATCATAAGCTCATTTATATCCCAAACTTTCAAAGGAGCAAGATGTGATGGGACCTGGGGACCTATCAATCACCTTTGAGGAATACAAATCTGGAAGAGGTCGGGACAACAAACAATGCGTGGGTTGCACGTCAGTGACCCTGTGAAAACATGCTGGCTGTTATGGACAAACACATTCGAAAAATTTGAACATAAATTATGCAGCGCATATCTCGAAACGACAGATGACGTCATTTTGGGAATAGTAATTTTTCTGAGTTTAGACCTTTTCACAGGATATTGGGATGAATCTGATGCGTTATTGGTTTTTTTTTTCAAAATCAAAAATGTTTATACATGGGTGGACAGCACATAAGCGTTATTAAATGAATATTAATGGCGATCGAAGACTGCCAATGCACTAGTCATACATACTACGATGAATTCCCACGGTCCGATGTTTGGTATCTCATCCCACGCACACGATGATATTCAACCCAATGCGTCCATTGAAACGTTTAGCAGATATTATCTGGTAAATAGGATGATGCAACCACACATCATAGTAGTTGAAGAATTTTACATGAAACGAAAAATGAATTTTTGAGTTCTATTCCGTCCCATGCTGATGTGTCTTCCTTCTTCACGTGAGGTCGAAGTGGGTGATACATTAAATACCACAGAGAAGATGGTGTCCTTGTGCTCATCCATAGTTTGGACAGAGGGGTACACCGGGAGTCGAGGACTCCTCGTTGAGGGGGGGGGGGGTTGGCGTGTAGTTGAACGTTCAGGAGGGGGGGATGTCATGCTGGCAGATATCAGCGATAGATCAGAATCTAACCCTTCACTAAGCAGATGGGAAGCCAAGAACTTCACGGCGAGCCAGTGTGAGTAAATCAACATTTTTTGTTGCTTCAGGTAAGAATACGTAACAATAAAGCACATTGCAACTATACAATCCGGCAACAATTACTGGTATTGTAGAAGTCAAAAAGGGAGCGTGTTTGTTCCCCGTGGAAGATGGGGGCGGACGTACTAAAGCAGCTATTTTCCTCGGAACCTGGTAGTGCCCTGGCGTACAGGGAAACTCACAGAGTTACACGCTACATCCAAAAGAAACGTCGAGTGAATGGCGTGAAGAAAGATGGAGCAGACTTGTTGTTTCCATTAAAGACCCCACATAGCCTTTAGGAGACGTGTTTCAATCCACAACACCCTCCATTAAAATATTAGGTTGTCCCAAAGTCTTGTAGGATTTTTTCGATTCACTTTTTATTATTTTTTCTTCCGATAAACGACAAATAGGCAACATCGTATTCGCCATTGTTATCGACAACACTCTGCCCCCTCAAAGGTAAATCGTTGATTCCCTCCTCCCAGAACTCTGGGTTCTGAAAGTCGAAGAAGTCAGCAATCGCCTTTGCAAGCAAGTCATAATCAGCGAATTTTCTCTTGGCAAGGAAGGATACAAAAGGATGGGTAAGGTGATAGTCAGAATGGGCAATGTCTGGAGAGTATGGCGGGTAGGGCAGCACATCCCAGCCGGGCTCCTGTAGCTGGGCCTGAGTACACTTCGCATCGTATGGGTGGGCGTTGTCATGAAGGAGGGTGACCGCGGACCTTCTTAGGCACTTTCCTTGAATAGGGACGCCGATCTGCTGGAGCTGGTGGGTGTATACGGAAGCGTGTACTGTCTCGCCTTATGCCAGCACCTCTTGGAAAAGCATTCCTTCCGCGTTCAGGAACAGCAGAGTAGAATCTTCTTCGGATGGAGGTCGGACATGGGCTGCGGTGGCGGCTCGGCGTCACGTAGCAGCCAAAAGGCGCGGGGTGCGTTGGTATCGTACATGTCCCAGCTTTCATTGCTCGTAGCCAGATAGACGAGAAAGTCGTTGCAATGCGGGCGGAGCAGCAGCGATTGACAGATGCTCACACATGCACTTTCGTGAGCATCCGTCAGGGCATGAGGTCCATCACGACAGCACCTTCCGATAACCGAGCTCATGGAGGCGACGATTTACGGTTATGAGTGCTTGTCCATTCCTCTCCTCCAGCTCGCGCATGGTGGTTTCAGGATTGGCGCGAACGGCGGAGAGCAGCGTCTCGTCGTCGAATGCGTGTAGGCGTCCCGTGCGTGGTTTGTCTTCCATGTCAATCTCGCCGTTGCTGAAGCTGATGGGTCAGTGGCGCACGGTCTCGTAGCTCACACATCCCTTGCCAAATGCAGCGTTGATGGAGTGGCAAGCTTCCGTCGCTCCGCTGCCCCAAGACCACTCATAGTAGATGACACCGCGTGTTGGGTGGGCATCGACTTCGGGCACTGTAGCTCTCTCCACGGAATCTGGTGGGTCAATATATATTTTACTAGAAAGCTTAGATAATGTTCTACCATATTCCTGAACCGCCTAGACCTGCCTCGAAGAAAACAAGAGTTATTGATTTTTTTGGAAAAATCCTACAAGACTTTTGGGACAACCTAATATTTCTAAGACCTACAAAAAGTGAATTTAACGACCTGCGTTAATATCACAAATTTAGTTAGGACCTTCAAATTTGGAAACATGAGGATTGCTAATTATAATTCAAGGGCTGATTATCTCGGCTGTTCCCGAAACGAATGTTCTTTCCAGAAATTAAAAAAGAAAACCGTGTCTGCTAAGAATGAGCGCAGATTGAAATCCCGTTCAAGCCAAAGATTTAGCCCATAAATCAGCTTCCTTACAACATTATGTAGAAGTGTTGTATATCCACTTCCCCATAGCTGCTGGCGAGCCTGGAAGACAAATGCCCAATGTTCTCATTGAACAACTTCCACTAGGAGTAGTTCCAGTTGCTAAAATTGAAGATTTATGATTCTCTTCCAAACCCCGAACCGGAAATGGAAATGGCTACCCATAATTTTAATAGATCTTTGCAATGTCACTTCCGAGTAGACAGAAATTTTTTTTGAACTCAAGAGTTATGCACACATCATAATGATATACAGTGCGTTTCATAATTATAAGGTCACCCCCAAATTTTCGGTTTTCAGAACACACAGCCAGCCGAAAATTTTTTAAGTATTTTTTACAGATTCCCCACCTCAGAAAACCCTTCCATACTAGTTTTGATGACATTACCTTTTAGGCCGATTTTTCTATGAATATTTTCTGATTTTTGTGCCGTTTCATAATTATAAGGTCACCCCGAAGAAATAGAAGATTTGCTAGAGTTAACAGCGCATTCGAAAGAGCTCATAATCTATGGTTCCCTCCTGTTTAATAACGACATTAACTAGCCGTTTGGGGAAGTAGAAAGGAAATTTCGAAGAGCCTTACCACAGATATTGTTTTAGCGTCAACAATTGCCTGTTTCAGCAGCTTTGCTTCCCAGAGCTGGCGATTATTGGAGTAAATACTTTGCGGCGATGTCTTCCAGATCTCCCCAATAGAGCTGAGACCAAGACTGCATGCTACCTATGGCTGGAGGTCCGTAATTCGGAACTTTAACCACGATTCCGTTGAATCACCTACGTGAACAACAGCCTTGTCATGCTGTTAGAGGCAATTATGAAGAGCCGGTCGACTCCAAAAGGCAACTAATTTCTTTGTAAGATCTTCTAGAGTCTTTGGAGTCCATTCTGCAGGTTTCGAAGGCAAGGTTCAATGCAACCTCATTGCCGAAAACCACTCAAGCCCTCTCCCTTCTCCCAGAAAAATTGCCAAGGCTCCGCTAGATCGGCGCACTTCTTAGACCAAGCTAGTACTACCTCTACCTGTCAGTACCATACAAATAAAGTATTTTCAGACTCAAAAGTACAATTCGGATGGAATTATTCGCATGCAGGGTGCAACTGCTATGCAAATTCAGTTTCGCTCAATCCGTGCTCAAGAACAACCTTATGAATTGAAGTCGTTCCGCCTTATGGTGTGCTGTAGGCCTCGGAAACTACTTCATTATTTCTTCTGTGATGTTTCTGCTCTTACTCGCTGCTGTACACGCTGTGGTTCTAGACTAAAAATGGTTTAACTCCAAACAAATCTGGTCCATGAAGGAGGTGCTGTAGGAAGTGGCCCCCACAATCCTTTCCCCGTTAATGATAATAATCTCACGTGGGAGTCCAGAGCCTGAAAAACATCTGAAGACACCGAATCTCTCAAATGTCATCTAACTGAGCACAGGAATCTTCCGATTTTTTTGGAATGGCTCTCAAACTGAGCTAGCATCACAAGAATCCCAAATCTGGGCTTTTCTCTCGGAACGTAGAAGCTAGCCACAAGACGGATAGAATATGTATCTCGAAGATGTATTTGGAAGACAAATCTACCATCACAAACCTGCCGGGGCCTTAACTGTTTTCTTTTTTTAGGGTGACCTTATAATTATGAAACGGTGCAAAAAAACAAAAAATACTCATAAAAACATAAGGTAAACGAGACTGCTACCAAAAATCGAACACGGGGGTTATTTCAGGTGAGGAATCCGTCAATGAGACTGAAAAGATTCCTCAATGGAGTGTTGTCGAGAAAACCTGAAATTCAGGGGTGACCTTATAGTTATGAAACGCACTGTATTGACAAGAGATCTAAATATGTGTTTTAAAATCAGTGAAATGGTCAATGAATAATGTACGGTTACTGTACATCCGAGGTGGAGAGTGCCTCCTTCGCCATTTTTGATATTCAGTCTCCATGGGTGACCAGTACATTGATGTGCTGTGAGAAAACTGAAATAGGCTACCCTTATAGGTGGGAACCTCCACAGGAACAAGCTGTGACTCATCTTATACCCTCATAGCTCTTTCAATGTACAGCACCAAATTACGCTTTTTTGAAATAAATTTGTCGTAGTGTAACCCAAAATAAGTCTTCTATCCGAAACGTGCTAGCTAGAATGTCACATCCTGACTTTGCAGGCTGACAGTGAGTAAGGTGGCAAAAGCAAACCGTTCAGAATTGTTTGATAACTCGATTATTATGCAAAGCTATTGATTTTGATATTTTGATTCTTGACAGCTGCTGATTTTCGCCGCAGGTCGCGATGCGAAAGTTGCTGCAAGTATGCTGAGTCATGGGCAAAAGCTTCGGTTTCGGGGCTCGAACCTGCTTTCAGCTTCACGGTTCAATGCCGATGTTGGCAATCGGCTCAGTGCGGAACACCCCTCAGGCGGAATTTTTCGAAAATTTTTTAAAAATTTTTCAAGAAGAAAATAAGAAACAGGGCTTGCAAAAACAAGAGAGCTCAGGGAAACCCATTATAGCTCTCCACAGATAATTTTTCAACAAATTAGGAAGTGTTACATCGAGTCAGTGAACTCGAAAATCGCGATTTATTTCCAGCTACCCTGTCTTTAATCAAGATCCACAGATGACAGAGAACCTCAATATGGCTCCATACACATTCAAAAAGAACACGTCGTGGAATTCAGGGATAAATGCAATGAAAGCACCAATATACAATCTGAGGCACATCCCCCCACACACAGGAATAGAAAAATGCATCTTAACTATGCAGCAGCCCGTTCGTGATCGCAAACACGCTCCCAGGGTGGAAGTTCCGCGTGAAAACGGGCGAGTCTATGAAGTGAACCGGAAGATTCTCAGAGCAGAGGAAATGTGTACTCTCGGAGTCAGATCCGGAGTACGCGGTCACAAGGATAATGCTCCCCACTAAGTGAGACTTAAGCAATTATTCTCCCCTCTGAAGATAGACAAAGGCGAAATCACTTTGTTTTGAAGTTTTCGAAGATCTAAGACAATTTCGGAGTTCTCCGGCAGGAATGCAGAATCTGTAGACCCGCTTTCCTCTGACGCCATGGAAAACAGGTCTAGGGAATATGGCAGTCCGATTTTCAGAGAAATTTCGTATTGTAGATAACGCTGGTAGAAGGCATCACAGCATGGATCGAGGGGAGCTCGGTGGAGCCCTTATTAACCGAAAGAGCATATACCAGAAACTTCAAATGAAAGTGGTTTCGTATCGCTTTAATTTTTAGGATTCTAAGCGGCATGTTCTCAATGATGCGGGAGAATAGCTAGAGAGCTCCATTGAGATGGTAGCTGGACTGTAGGGGGGTTGGCATGGGTCGGGGTGGAGGAATAATCGTAAAAAATGTGACTTGAGAGTTGCTATACAAACAAATTTCACCCATTCGAAGATTCATGAGCACAGCAGTTGTGGTAACCTTGAAGTATTGGGATACTACCCGATAGGGATTTTGAAAAAGGGGAGTATGAGCTATTCAGACGCTACTGAGAACCAAGCGAGATTTCAGCGACATATTTTCCTAGACGCGAATCTTCACAGGTTTCAGTTACGTGGACTCTCGGAACTGAGTAAGGAGAAAAGGACGAAATAAACTGATGTAGAAGGTGAAAAAGGACAGAGAATGACGAGCGTTCCATGATTCTGAAAAAGTAGCCGTAATTATCCTTTTTATCAGCTTTTATAATCACGCTTTTATCTATTGAAAAAGACATTTCATTAATGAACATTCAAAAGCTTTGAAGGTCTCTCAAATAAGCTATTGATAACGCATCGCTCCAACAGTGAGGACAGCGATAACCTGCACGCCAGTGCTCCCTCTTTAGGGAAAGTTCCTGAAAAAGTAAAAATCGCAATGAACCTGCTTCATCTGCCAGTAAAGACCATGATATTCACGGTTCACACAAAGCCAATAGTCAAATGGTATAGCCGGGAAGTGAGGAAAGAATATAATACTACTAACAGAAATTGACCTCAAAGAGTGGACGATTTTGATGGTTCCCGCAGGATCTTCAACTATGATCTCACGGGTATGGCATGATGCACGGCCGTTGAAAGAACGAAGATACGGCCAAAACCCCTTCATTTGATCTTCCGTTCGTCCACTAGTTCACAGTCCACTAGTCGAGTTTCACAAAGTGAAAAGGAAGCTTCTGAGCAAAAGTAAAAGCAGATGCTTGAAATTAGGGTTAAGTTTGTGGCAGGGAAACCTCATCGGGGCCGGGGCAGTCCTCAAGCAGTGGGATCATATTTGATGTTTTATGGTGGCCCACCACCCCCTCATCGAATGACGATCGAGTGTGGCACCTTTGAGTAAGCACGATTGAGATTACATATAGGACAAACATCTTTTCATCGAGCATAAGGGGAGAGGACGCTCTCCTTTGCTCCTAAGATATACTAACAAGTCTTGTAGAGTTGAGTAGCACTGGCAATAGCTCATTTTGCATATTTCTTATGAGGGGAGAGGGATCGTAGAGTAAAAAAATTTTCCCCATAATGCGTGTCCCTAATTTGGAGGAGCTCAGTGCATGGCATGGAATTGGCCGCGGCAGTGGGATGTTCCTTGCACTTGATGGTATTGCGGGACTGTTACCAGCAGGTGAACGAGAAACCGCATTAGTCTTGCGCTAACCGTAAGTCCTAAATCAAGGAATCCTTTGAGTTCAACCATGCAGTTACTCGTAGTTGTATTGAAAAAATCTTCAGTCCACTTTTCCCTGTCCCTAATAGAAATTGATGTAATTCAGGATAGCTTAGAGCTCTAGCGCTTATCTGCAGTCGTTTCTTACAGCAGTGGCGCTAATGAAGAAAGATTCTGGCTGATATTTCCAGTCTATTCGCTAGACAGCAATGGAATACGTGAAACGAATATCCTATAAATAATCGTATATATTAGACCGAATCGCTGAAAATATGCAGCCATAGCAGAATGCAAATAGACTGTGCAAGTTAGAAGCATCCTAAGTTATGCAGATTTTCCTGAAAACTTGTTTATGTTCATTGACCAGGAATCAAGTAAAGGAATGAAATAAGGCGACAGGATTAAAGGCACAGTGAGGGGTGAGGAGAAAAAGAGAGCTGAGAAACCGTGCCTCTGAAAACAAACCTTCCACTACAGAAGAGGTGATGTGTTGCGAAACTCGCACTGAAAAGCGCAGCTTGGGGTCTTATCACGATCCCGCGGCACGGCGCATCGTTATGCAGTTCATCAGACAGGCGAGTTGCGGGAAAGGGGAGACATCGCCAGCGGCAGTCTGATTTAGCCTACCGGTCGTCCGCAATTTACGCCCGGCTAATGACGCAGAAGGCGCTAAAAAGGGAGTTTTAGGCTCTCCACTTCTCGGGTTTTCGCCGTTTTGCCTCATTTTTTTATTGCTACATTGCTAAGCACCCCTGCTTTCATATTTCACTTTGCCGAATTTCCCCTTCATGTATCTTTGAGGTGAATAAATTTGAAATTCAAGTAACAAAGCCATTGAACAGAAGTGGTAATTAATGTACATACATACAGTAGCGCTCAAAAGTCTTCCGCCGAACACTTTTTGTCATAACTTTATTTCTACTTAACCAAATTTGACAAAATTTTAATATGTGGTGCCTGAACCTATTGTTAACATTTCATTCTACTTGAGTGCCGCTTGACTCTTTTCATGGTTTTTTACAAAAATTTACTTCAAAACCACCGAAAAAAGAAAAAGGCTTGGTCGAGAAAAAGGGCTTTCTTTACAAGAACAAAACGAGCAAGTCTTAGAACATCAATATTTTGTAGAAAGACCACGACTTTTGATGACAGCGGCACAGCGGGACGGCATAGCGATGGCACTACTAAAACAAAAAATGGCATTTAACCACGTAACTTATACCGTTTAGCGCCAAAATGGTATATTCAATATGCAGTTTCTCCAAGTACAACATACTAAAATTTCTCTTAGACTGGTCCAGTCGAAAAAAAGTTACAAGTGAAAAACCCAAGTGGAAAACCATTTGGCCGAATACTTTTGAGCGCTACTGTATATAGTCACGGCAACGTCTGGACATGCCATAATGCGAGTGCGCGTACGGAAGCCTCGGACAGCTTAGAGTTCGGTCTTTCCAGAATAGGCTAAAATGGCTTCAGCGATGCAGACAAATGGAATGTTTAAGTGATGTGTGGACACTGATCGCGATTTGATCCCAGGATGGTGTTGGTAGAATGATACAATTTTCAGTGCACCTCCACCCACTTCACTTTCTATTATTAGGTTGTAAGGAAAGTTCTGGCCGCTTTTTCGCGTTCACAAGATAAATTTAAATATCAGAGCGTGTCAACATGAATCAGCTGACATATTGTGCTCGTTAGATAGAGAAAAAGTTGCTCTTTCAGAATATATGGTTTTATTTGGAATGCCAAAAGGTTTCGAATTATTAGGGAAATTTTAAAGTGCTACGAAAATGGCACTTTTAAGATGACCTCACTTCGAGAGTTCTTATTTAGCCGAGTCCCAGCGAAGGTGACCACAAATGTGAATACTGCAAGAGGAGGGGGTGAATCACTGGATGGAACACATTGTCTCTGGTTTCAGAAGTGCAGGAATGAGAACGAGCTGCTTGGATTTTCAATTGATCAAGTCGCTTTAACTAAAACGGCAGAAGGCGATGAGCGTCCATATTTGCAGGAGATATCTACAAGTATTGGCCCTCAACAAGCAACCTTGATTGACCACCTCAAGTGGCCTTAATTTGAAAAAATCCAAAAAAATGGGTGCCGCGGGACGCCTCACGGCAGTCATGCGCAAGCGCATTTTTCACAAATCCTCTTCCACTAATTGAAGCAGTTGCAGGGTAAGGCCCTTACTTGTCTATCATGTTCATCAGATCTAGCGCTAACTATGCCCCACTTCCCGAAACATCTGGCCAGCTCCTTCAGTAGCAGTGTGTTTAAAAAGAGTGGCGATTTGGAGTCGACTTTTTGTCATTTCGCGCAATATAAATTATCAGCCCTTCATCAAATTGAGATAAGTAGGTGTGCACAGTGTTGCCAAGAGTGTAGCGAATCTAATGGTGTTCATTCTGTGAGAAAAGATGCACTCTGAGCCGAGTTATGATCTCTCGAAGTTGGAATTTCAAAAACCGGCCAAAACTTTCCTTACAACCTAATACTATGGTTCTTGGACGAAAATAAAATCATAGGTGTTGACTTGTCCGGCAGTGAAGCACGGCGAGGTAAAAGTGGCTGTGAGCTCTTGAAAGAGTAGAGACCAGTTTGTCTTCAATTGTGCAGCTGATTTTCGAGGTCAGAGCAGCTCTTAGCTGAGAGAAGGAAAAAAAGACTGCTATATGAATTCATAGATGAGAAACACCTACATGAATATTCTTATGTCGGCCTAAGATTCGAGGGCGGAAGGGTCGCTATAGGATCTAATAATGCGGCTACCAAAGAATAATGTGGCTATCAAAGATCCTCTTTTCCCAGATGGCCTGTAATGAACCTTTCCATTCCAATCCACAATCTATGCTGGTCTTACTTCCAGAAGCAAATTATGTCATGTAAGTACCTTTGGACAATCACAGTGGAACAACTCTTTCACAACCTTCAATTACCGAGAATACCTTGCAATACACGTGAGAATACTACAACTAGACATTACAGCAAACCTCCTTTGTGATCTTTGCAAATGAAGTCTTATGGGACTTCCCAGAAATATAGAATTTCACTCAAGGATTTCGGATTAAAATAGTGGCCTAGCGCGAGCTGTACTTGATTAATCTGCAGGCTATGTGATCCTAGTCACCTAATCAAATGAAGACCTGCTTCAGGAAGAGCTTGTAAGACATCCCCCAATTCCTCATCTGTGAGGAATCTGAGGCACAGGAATGCTCATATCAGCGATTTTTGATCACGGTGAAAGCAGAGCAAACTATGTGTTTGAATGCTTTATAAAAAAGATACAAATCGATATTAAGGTATAAAATGCAACATGACGAGGTGAAAACAGGCTCAATCGTTGTGCTGTGATGTCTTTCTGATAAAGTGGTCTCCCAAATAGGTCTCGAGCGATAATCGTGGTATTCTTGCAATACCAAGCAAAATTACCGATTAATGACGTTTTTGGTGGCCCTCTTACTCTACGGTGCCGGTACTGACATTGACGCCCACAAGACGGCGAGTGTGGAGAGGAATAGTGTGGCTTCTGTGTCTCTTATAGCATTCTGCGTCCATGGAAGCGCACATTTTTCCCCCCGTTTCATCGGCGTCGGCGCGGCATAGTGTGAAGGTGGTCTAAGGAACGGAAATGAGATTGAAATTGAAGCAGCAGGACTTTCACCAAAATAATTTAAACAAAGGTTAAGATATTCACGCTTCACTGAACTCAAATCTGCTCTCCAAATTTGTGAGACGAAGTTATGAAGGTTTTTTGTATGAGCAATACTGTTGCATAGTAATGCAGGCAGTCGCGAGCCAGGTGTCTTCACGCAGTACACGACAAACATCGCCGGTGACATACATGCCGCGAAGCAGTTGCAAAGAAGTACTGAAGTCTCTAACTTGCAGTTTGGAGCATTTCCAAAAAATTAGAAGCAAGATCGGAATTGCTTTGCCAGTATCTACATATTATTTGCTGTGTAGGCAACAAAAGTAGCTGGACCGTGAAATTTCCAAAACAGGAAGGATACGACGAAAACGTACACTGGAATGGAAGTAGTGAACAAATAAACGTAAATCTCACTCACTGGCTGGTCTCACTAGCTTATGTAAAAAGAAAATCCCATTGCAAACTTGATTCTGAAGAAAATAGTTGAGTAGGAGGGAGCAAGATTTATGTTTATCAAAAAAAAATATGGCACTATCCAACTATCGCGACCCCAGACACCGCGAGCTGGATAAAATTTTTTTGCTTAATTCGCTAAGGAAATTAGTTGGGATGCTGGTCACGAGTATGAAATTCGTCCTGGTGTTTCCGCCGATTTGGTGCGATTGCACCAAGATGGGGCAAGAACTCTTTTACACCAAAACCGCTGAAACGTAGCCCTGTATGGTTATTTGGGGTGCTGATCACGAATATGACATCCTTTTGAGACCCTAGTTTCATTTCTCTTTCGTTTCACTACACTGCTAATTAAGAAAAGGTACCGCACTGTTCTCCGCTAATTTTGCCTGAGACTCAAGAAGGACGAGAGCTTTCCTTCTCCTTCGAGGCTTAGTCGAAAATATGCACTTGGGTGTGCAGGACCTTAATTGTCGGACAATATTAGACGAATGACGACAGCGAAAAGATTACTTTCACGAGATTCCAAAGTACTGTTGCATAATAAGCAAAACTCAAAATAACCGGCGCAACCTTGAGCCAACCTAATGGCGTACACCCGACTGAGTCGAAACGAGAATGTTTAAGCAGCTATTAAAATAGCCCCTGTCTGACTGAAGGAGAAAAGCACCTTCAGCGATGATGTGGGCGCTTGAAGGAACCGTTAAGGTTTGGAAGAAAGAGGAAAATTGGAAGAAATGATCGTTCACAAAATGAACATTCGAGGAAAAGCTATAAAGGGTAGAAAACGCGGATTCAAAAGCGCGACGTTGTGGTTTGTATTCGCATCTCGTGCGCATCTCATCAAACTGATCACCTTTTAGAGTTGCTTGCTGTAGAAGATGTCATTTGTTGTCTCGTAGGGTGTATTTCATCCACCACTCATGATGAAGTGAAATAAGTGAAACAACAAGTAGCAGCAATCAAGTAACAATGAACGGGAGAAAGCGAATGGGTGAGGAAAGTTATATTCGTACTTTCCATGAATTCACACTCGGTGTTTGGAAAGGCGTCGTGTGTGCAACGTTAGCAATTTGACGGACTGCGAGCGCTACGGTGGGTTTTACCGTATGCCAAATTTGCCACCTCCCGGCGCCTTTCATAAGAAGAAGATAGGCGCCGAGACACGCGAACTCAGGGCGATAATAGGCGAAAAAACCCGGACTCAAAAGCGCGACGCTGCGGTGTGTATTCGCATCCCATTCGCATCCAGCGCATCCATTCCGAGTTGTCCGCTGTAGGAGACGGGCCGTGGGCCAACGTTAGTTGTAGCACCTGACTCCCGGCGCGGTGGAGTGGCCATTCCTAACTACATTAGCATTCATGTAAGTACATCTAGAAACAATATAAGAAAGAACAAAGTAAAATGTAAAAGAAAAAACAAATTTATAATAGAAACATCTTCTTTTGGCACCATGCCAAGGCGTCAAATTGGCGAGTTTGTGCAATGGCAGCCACTTAAACTCGTCCACACTACGTCTGTTCTACCGTAAGCCAAACTTACCCCCTTCTGGTGTCTTTACCCCTTCTGGTGTCTTTAAAGGGAGAAAGAGACGTGAGCGAGAATGGTCTCATTAAAATCAAATTTCATATTTTGGACTATCA
Source organism: Trichostrongylus colubriformis (assembly GCA_963978905.1). NCBI lineage: Eukaryota > Metazoa > Nematoda > Chromadorea > Rhabditida > Trichostrongylidae > Trichostrongylus > Trichostrongylus colubriformis. Next base: position 15,207,382 of record OZ022258.1, on the reverse strand, counting down.
GCTGCTATGCTGGCGTGATTCTGACATTAAAAAAATCATTTCGTAGAGGGGAACGCGTGGCAAGATGAGCGAATGCTGTGATGGCACAGCGCTAAAGCCAAGAAGATATAGAAGATGGGGATATTAACCGCGCCATAGCTACCTTCTGTTAGCACTTTCGTGCCTTTTAAGAGCTTAGCGGTATTTCAGAGGTATTCCTTTGAGCTCCTAATAAAAGCTCGAAACGATTTCTATGCCTTTTCTGAAAAATGCATTCAGTTGAAAATGAAGACATTTCAGCGAGAATGATAATTGTCTCCGTGCATATTCAGAAATATTCTGAGAAAGGGCACGTCAAAAAAACTGACGATGAGGGGACAGTCTAATGATGTGACCCGCATAGCACTAATTCATCTCATGAACGAGTGAATGACGAGCCAGAGCAGCTGTAAGCGGCGCCATAGTTCTACTCATGTGGAAAAAAGCCATAATATATGTGATGCTGATGACATGACTGGAATACATACCTGCTTTAAATCAAGGGCGATCAAGATTTTAAGTTAAGGCGGAAATGGTGAATTTAGGATGAATGACATTTCTCAAGCTATCGGCTTGCTGATAAGCAGGGATCCAAATGTGCAAAAGGCCACAAGCTAGGGATAGCAGAAGAACCACCAGGGGCATCTAGGGTGTGCGTTGTCAGCGAATACCTGCAAGATTCCCACTCCTACCCTACCGAAATCCCAGTCGAGGGGCATGATGAATAAGCGATGGTTGCTCTCACACTCATTCAATGCCTGATGCAACTCCGCGACCTTTATTTATATTTATAACATATACACATAGCAAAAAATACACATACATACGTATTTATAATTGTAACATGTGATCCGATCATATTCCATCTAACAATGATGCATGAGAATTTTTCTTCTCTTTTTTGATGATTATCTTTGTTCATCGCTGTTTGAAATGTTTCACGGAAAAAAGGAGAGAGCAATTATGCCATGCTTTGTTGATGGAGCGTGTCATCACAAGCTTTGCCAGCGTCGCCACGGAGTATGAAAGCAACGTTAGAGATGTTAGTGAAGAGGCGGACGAAAATGTGATCAGTAGCTAGTGAGGACGGAATGCGAAAAGGTGAAGAATAAGGGAGAGGCATCCAACAAAAAAAGTTTGGCCGAGCAACTGCGCAATTAGAGAAGGAAGGATTAGAGGGGAGGAGGGAAAAATTCACCGGCGCGCGCGTGCGTTGCGTGTTGGGTGAGGTCACAGCCACCGCGCAACGCGACGGTGTGTGATGGGGGCGCTACAAACACTGCGATTCAATGAGGGCAACTTTGCTGTCACTTTACCATAGTCATGAGATGGCTTGCACTTTCCTACTCTGTGTCTCCCGCATGGTTATACATCGGACGGAGCAAACGCAGTCTTCTGAAACTTCCACATCACTGGGCTGAGGCGAATCCATACGACTGGAGAGGCTAGCCACACCAAAAAAGGTCAGTTCTCCCAGCTGTCATATGCCTGTCGAAGCAGCAAAGCTCACCGCACCAACATGTGAGTGCTTTCAGGTATTGGCAGAGTACCAGCAAGGTTATCCTAATTGAAGTGCAATGGTAGGACCACACGCCATCGTTAGCCGTCGCGCCGCGCGGTGGCTGTGACGTCACCGAGCACGCGCCGCATGCGCACGCCGGTGAGTTTTTCCGCGGAGCCGGATTAGAGAAGGAAAGAGGACTTTACACATGTTTACACTTTACACTATCGCGAAGTGAGTCAGAGGGCAGCGTCTACTGATAGAAGCATAAAAAACGATAGCTGAAACCGCAAATTCCTTCTCGGAATATATTTCTGTAATGCTCCCATACTTATGTGCAGTGGGATGGAGGTGGTATAGTGAGTGGTGCGCCCTCCAACTCTTATGGTGCAGGGATCAAACCTCACATCAACGCCTGCCAACGCCACCAACTCTTCCATTCCTCCGGAAACGGTAAATTGGTACCAAACTCGCCTGGGAGAATAAAAGCACTGACTTGTATGTCGGCCCACCCCCTCAAGTCAATGCATAGCCAAATCGTTTACCATTTATTCACCTGCCACCACCATTTGAATGTAACTTTGATGCGCGGGTAATCCTACAGAAGGAGTTGATCACTGTCGAGAACTTGACCCTTCATCCTTCTATTTATTTGCAATACTTTAAAAAGTGAAGGGTACAGTAATATGCAATGCACTGCGATGCACGTAGATAATATGTATGTAGCGCTTTCATGGAAATGTCGCATCAGAACATTATGAGCCAACAAAAGTGATATGGTGCGTTGCTCCGCTTTGGCATCGCCTACAAGTAGATGGGGTGTGTGCAGATATGACAGCGAATCGCGTGGCCGCCCGCGGCGAGCGGCGCGGCGGGTGCGAGTGCCAGTGGCAGGGCGTGGCAGCATTCAAGCGAGGCAGTGTGGCATGAGTGGAATCGCAGACGTGACGCAGTCTCGCTCGGTCTCCCAAGGGCAATCGGTATGGCGAGTCGCACTGGTGGCACCGCGAGTGAAATGTCGCGAAGCGATTCGCTGTCATATCTGCGCTCACTCCTAGTAGATGTATCGACCGCGAAGCAACTCAACTTTACTTTGTTGCGAATGCCGTGTCGTTTCAAAATCTCGGCCTCGGTCACCACTGTGGCAAGCTCGCGTCCTATCGGAATCGAAAACAGCATAACTTACCATTACTGGGATATTTGCCCTTTTTGATGATTCTGCTTACACTTCTGACTGCATACATCTCAACTCTTCATTAAGAAGCAACCTAGTGACCACGAATCGTAGGCAAGGATCAGAAAACCTCATCACCACGATTCGTGTGTGGAAGGTTTTTTAACTCAACATCTGTGAAGAGGAGGAGCTAAAAAAGATTTGCTCCCAATTCCATTCAAAATCGTGGTGGCTGGTGAATGTGATGTGGCGTTCGATGCGGGATCTGGTCCCCGCACCCTAAGAGTGGTGTGCGCGCCAACTGTAACTACACCACCACCGACCTCACGTCACCAGCTGATTAAGGGAAAAAAAGAAGAAATGATAGATTGGCATTGCCACTACACCCATTATCTGAGGATCTAGTCCTTACTTAGAAGAACTGTACACTGAAATTTGAATCATTCTTCATCCCATAAGGTTTTCCCACCTGCAAGGTTCCACGCGAAATATTCGCGAAATAACATCGTCTTGGAATCTTGACATTTTCGGACACGCGGACGGGGGTTCCGGAATGTGGACAGAGGTAAGAGGGCTCTGAGAGCAAATTTGCTGCATTTCCGTGATCGGTAACGCACTGTGGGATTGACACGGAACTCTGGAGCTGGAGTACAAACGGATTGCCGTTTTTTCAGATTTTTTCTGCGCTAGAACGAATGATTTCATCAGGCGCTTTTTGTGTTTCAGTGCAAGCAGTGAATTTAGTACAGTGATTTCCAGAGCAGCCATTACTTTCTCGCCTACTACTACTTCGAATTCCGTGCACTCAAATCCACTATCGTGCGCCCGTTGTTTTTCGGTAGCAAAAATGTCTGGAATGACAAAATCGTTGACTTGCTCACCGATTCGAGGCCCAAGCCAGCCTACAATCTAGCGTTCTGTCATGATGGGTAGGATTGAATTCAACCTTAGGACGCGTCCATGCTTTGCGCTGTCAGGATGTGGCTGCGGCCACAGGCAAGGCAAAGTGGCACGTGGGAGTGGGAGGTGCAGAGACACGCAGCTACGGCCTGCCGTCGGCACCGCAAAGTATGAACGCTGCTTCAGGCCGCCATAGTCTTCGCGATTTCGCGATTTTGCCGTGTCGCGGCTCCGCACGCTAAGTTGCGGCATTGTGCAATCTCATAGTATCGCGTTAAAAAGGGAGACGCCGCAAAATCGCAGAATAGGAAGCAAACCGCGAAGTCCGACGGCGGCCTCACGGTCCCGAAACGTTTAAGCAATGCGACGCCCTCTTGTGCCTCACTGCAATCAACGCCACAACAACTTTAAGATGCAATGCGTAACAGACACCATGAGCATTGATCAGGATCCACAATTGTTTTTTAAGCCTGTAACATTGACGCGAATGTTTGGGTAGAAGTTAGGGGGCAGATTAAGGAGAAGGGCGTCAGAAGAAACGGCTAGAAATCGAGAACAAAAGGTTATGAACAATCATGATGGGAGAAGACCTGCTCGAAGATACTCATCCGTCGACATTACGATCACGAACGAGTCTGATTATTTCCGATTATTTCCAGACTGGCTGTGTTTTCAAAAAAGGAAGAGACCGTAGAAATTATTTTTTCTATTGAAGGAGTAAGGGCACTTTTTGACGAAATACCGAAGAACGTATCTCTTGGGAAACGTGCGGTTTCCACGAACAAAAAAAAAGGACTAAAATTGGAAAAAATGCAAAAATTCGTCCTCAGGTGGGATCGAACTACTAGACTATCTTCTAGCGGGTGAGGCTACCTACGCCAGAAAATTGCGTGGCCGTCCTCGGCGGGCGCGGCGGCAGCCAGTGCCAGTGGAAGGGCATGGCAGCCTTCAAGCGAGGCAGTGTGGCATGGGTGGAGAAAGCATGGTGGCATAGGTGGAGGAGGCAGTGTGGCATGGGTGGAAGCGCAGAGGTGACGCAGCCACGCTCTGCCGCGCTCCCAAAGGCAATCGATTCGCAAGTCGTACTGGTGGCGTTGTGAGTGCGACGCCGCGAAGCGTCTTTCTGGCGTAAGTAGCCTCACCCTTTTTTAGCGCTCCCGAACCACATATCCAATTTGACACCAATTTTTTGATTCATGTGTGAGCCTTTCTAAGGTGGAAAAAATCGTTTTAGAAAAGCTCATCAGGTTCAAATAGGTTCCCCTTGTTAGAGTTGTACGTAATGATATATTACTGTACGTTACGGCCGTAAATAAAGCATTTGCAGGGAGATGACCGGGATGGAGCACGAGTTTGGCCATCGGGCGTGGGTAGGGTGTTCATTGAGCTACCCTGCGAAGACTGTACATCACAGAAAGCACTGAAGAGTTTGCGACCTTGTTCCAGGGGAAGACAATCATTTGAGGGTAGTTTTGGAAGAAAGGATCCAGTGAGCACCTCTCAGATTAGAACAGAAAGTAAAATAGGTACTTTGCATATTTGGAGTTACCATTAAAACTGTGCTGCAAATGTTCTATTAGGTTGTTGCAAAATTAATTTCGGAAATGGACCGCATACTTCAAACTACTATAACTCAGCTTAAACACAAGTTTATTAATCGAAGTAAAAACCATCAGAATCTACATACTTTGCCGACGAATAGGTAATAATTATGAGCCTTCACTATAGAAACTACCCTCACGAGAATCAACGAACTCAAGGAAGGCACATTCAACATCGTCTAAATTAGTAAATTGTTTCTGACGCAGATGAGAATTGAGGGCTCGAAAAAAGTGATAGTCTGTTGGGGAAAGGTCGGAAGAATACGCTGGGTGAGGGAGAACTTCTATACCCAAGTGGGTCAATTTTTGCCGAGTGATTTGTGAGGTGTGTGGCCTTGCGTTGTCCTGCAACAGGATCGGCCCTCCTCTATTCACCACCGCCGGTCACAATTTTTGCAACTTTCTATACATTTGCTCCAGATCACAACAGTAAGACTCTGCTGTGACTGGCTGACCAGGTTGTAAGAAACTGTAATGGATTACACCTTTACAACACCACCACACAGTAATCATAACCTTTTTAGGGTGAAGGTCGGGTTTAGGAAAAGTTTTTGGAGGAGCCTCCTTATCTACCCAGGCTAATCCCCGCTTCCTGTTATCATAAAGAACCCATTTTCATCTACAGTTATAATACGGTTTACAAATGGCTCATTTTTATGGCGAACTAGGAGATTAGAGCAGGTGTCGAAACGTGCCAGACGCTGCTCATCGGTCAGGTCATGAGGCACCCACTTCGACATCTTCTTCACCTTGCAGATTGTCAGCAAATGTCTGGCCACTGTAGAGTAATGTACGCCTAGGTCTTCTGCTAACGTACGAGTATTCGTCTCCGGATTTGCTTCGACGGCTCTCCTTAAATCTTGATCATTAAGCGATGACCTGCGGCCGCGACCCGACTTCTCTTCGAGATCAAAATCGCCAGAAGCAAATTTTTAAACCAGAGCTCCACTGTTCGTTCGCAAGGACAATTCGTCCCAAAAACACTGCTGAGATTACGAGCTGCCTCCGCTGCGGAGTGTTCCAATTTAAACTCATAAAGCATGATGACTCGATAGTCGCGTCGGTTCATGATTATACGCAGCCCTGGAAAAGGCCGGCTGGAAAACTTAGAGCGACATTCATAGAAGTTTCTGAAAGAGCAGAAAAAAACCCACCAAATGGTATGCCTGGCGTTCCTTGGGATAGAATAGTTCAGGGTAAAAAAATCTACTTATTTATACATACCTTAAAACCGAAATTAATTTTGCAACAACCTAATACATTGTGGAGAACCCGTCTCAGTGGATATATGATGCTACAGAAAGAGCCAACCGAGTGCATACATCGTCAGACAGACGTCAACAGATTGTAGCAGGAAGGGGTTTCGGAGAACCTGCGTGGTCTTGTTTACCACAGATTGCTTCCTTATGCAGTAATCACCATCTAAATGGATGGTCGCCACGCTATTCACTACTGACCTACACAACATCAGCGTATAAGATTACCCATCTTGAAGTTGCCTCAAACACGCTTCAACACGTGCTGAAATCTTTTTTTGATTTTTCGGGAATTTCACATGTGAAGGCTTTGGCGAAGTGGCTTACATGAGCGACAGGACACTCGGTCAGGTGACACGAGGTCGTGGTTGCCGCGCCTTTTGGCGAGGGGTCAATGCACAACGAGACTAGCAACTTTGTCGACACGTGGCGACCCATTTCGAGTACCTCGTCACATGCCTGGAAGTCACACATCCTATCCTTTGAAAGGAGTACATAGTTAATGCTGAGATCGACAGGCCACGTATGACCCTCCCGCCAAACGATTGTGATTCAGAGCTATTATTCAGAAGAGGCACTCCGTCAGGAGTTCTGAGCAGGACCTGAGAGATAAGTTGCCCGTAAAACCAGAAATTCGCATCGAGAATGTGCTTCGCTTATTGTACCACTGGCAAGGATGAGACCTCGGCCACCAAGCTAGGTCCGTTGCCCACCCCTCCACCACTACACGGCTACTCAGCGCGAACGTTCCGCCATGGGAAATGATGAACGCTATTCACGAGTAGTGCCCACATTGTCACTTGAATTGTCCATTCAGAGCGTACAGTCTCCCCATTTCCTGAATCCCCTAACTGTTCCTTGTGGGGCTTCTGAACACCTCGAATTCATCATTTTCGTTGATAATATCCTATGCGAAGAAAAGTCGCAGGACAAAGCGGCAATAGTCTGTCCAATTCTTCCTAAGTGGCTATACATGCTAAACAAAACAGGTGCACGCGTAAAATATCCACAAAAAATAAGTAAGAAAGACGGGGGGGGGGGGGGAATAGCTGACACACTAATAGAGACCGGAGCGAACTTGAAAACCTCCAGAGTCCATTGTGCCAAACATGAATCAACAGCAATATAAGGTCAGGCAAAAGCTTGCCTGTTTTTATTCTCACTCCAATGAAACAAAACTGAATAAGCTCTCAAAGGCACTGGGAAGGGGTACTTTGGCTTATAATTGAGTATCAGCGATAATCATAAGTGCTGTGTAGTGCCATTATAAAGAAAGAACGAAATGAGACCACCAAAATCCAGAGCAAGGGAACCCCTTCTCTGGCACTGATGCTTAATCAGGCTAGGTTTTTGCCATCACTTCGATCGGAAGGGGAGGGAGTGGGGGGGAGGGTGGGGGGAATCACGGCTAAGCCTAGCCGTGAGCGTTGCCCCGCCCACTATCCAGCAGCTCTGACAATAAGTAGCGTCACGATAAGCAGCATAAAGGAATCGGTACGAAAAATGAATTTTTATGTTGCCCATATATTTGTGTTTATTTGCTCAATAGGGACCGCATGCAAAAATCAAAGCGAAAGTTAATAGCTCCTCAAAGTGGCGGACGGGGAGAGAAGGAGGGCGTGGCCTCAGAGTGAGTGCTCCGCCCCGTCTCCCGCCGCAATCGGAGATACATAGTGGGGACAGGAAATTACTCAAACAGTCCAACTCCCCCTCCCTATCCCTTCCGGTGGCTCAATTTTGTCATTTCGACCTTACCCGTGAAAATCGCTTCTGCGAGCTGGGATCTAATTCCTCCCGAAAGAAAGGAAGTCTTTCGCAACATTCAACCGTGGTTAGTTTCAGTGAACAACAAATGAACCTATTCAAAGTTTAACGAGCCCATTAAAACTAGTACATGCCTCACGTGGACACTTCAAGTACCATATAGGGAAAGTAATACTTTCCAATAGGCTCATATAACTATATTATGCCTGTTCCGACACAGTAGTCCACTCATAGTTAAACGTTCTCTCTGCCATTAAAGCGCACCGAAATACAGCAAAAAGCTGTAGGCCATTAAAATTGAGTCAAAATGGAAATTGCTATCCAAGAACGCAAAATGCACCCTCCTTAGGCTTTTTTTCGAAAATGAAGTGGCATCCAAAAGTGGAAGTGTCGGCGATTAACTCACCCGCCCTGATGCTCTGTCCACTCTCAGCCTCTATACAGTGATTGCTGAGAAGATTCAGGAGCACGAGTATTGTCGGGAACGCTACGTCACTGCTTCGTTATAAAAGACAACAAATGGTAAATACAAATCTTAAAGTAAAGACGATGAGAAATGGTTCGTTTTGTCTCTATCATGGACGAGCCACTGTTGTTGTCAGCCCTTGAGGCTTTTCAATGAGCAGGACTGACAACTGATGACATTGTATGAAAGGGTGGTGAATATAGAAGAAACGTAAGATAGGATTGGTTATAGTGTGCTTCAATGTCATATGCTGTATGGTATAAAGGTTGGATACAGACACAATTTAAAAAATAAAAACATGGCTGAGGAAAATCTAAGTATTACGATCGAGAAAAACGTGCAAATTGTTACTTGTGTGCATATACTCAATATGTCGCAAATATGCAGTGGATTGGGGCATAGTGACTACTAAGCGTTGGAAAGAAAACCGTAATAAAGTGTCTACCAATATGATACTAACCCTCACCAGGCCATTCTAGACTAACCCATGAACCAATACTGAAATTCTTCGGTAATTATCCTCCATCATACAATTATAACCAAAAAATTGATTTCTATCAATGCATTTGATAATATGAGCCACAAGAAATTGCTTTTTATACCCTCGGTCTTTCAACCATCAACAACTTCTACCATCTCCCTTAGCTTCACTCTGAAAGCTCCAAACGAGGTGCATGTGTTAGCTATTCCAAGAGTTTTGGTATAAATATCTGCACCTTCAGCCTCAGTTGCTATACCTTATTGCCATGGGGGAACCTGATATCTTTGGACTGGTAGTCATCCGCCTTATTATAAAGCTCCGTGTAGACCATATCCAAGGCACCTCTTTGTAATGCAGAAAGGTGGGCACCTACCATCTTACCGTCGGCAAAGTACCTTCGCACCCTATTATTGGCTAAGCAAGCTAAGGGTACAACAAGCATGTCACGCATTTTCGTGGGGTTGTGTAATTGTACATTAGAATTTAACATTACGTTTCAGGAATGGCGGAGGTGGTGTGGCGACAGGTCGCGAGCACTCTCACTCATGGTGGGGGGATCAAGCTCCGCATCAATGCCCGCTCAGGCTAACCAAGCCTTCCATCACTTCTCTTCGGATCAGGTGAACTGGTAGCTTATGAAAGCACTCACTTGTACGTTGGCTTGACCCTGCGATTCATTGCAATGTGGTGCATTTCAAATCAGTACTGTTTAACGCTAGCAAATTCGTCCTTATTTCAAGCGCAGGAACAGATGATCACTTACGAACACAGCCATCAGCCTCTCGTCCATGCTGCACGCAGCGATGCGAATTCCTGACACAATGCTACACACCCGTTTTGTGACACGTTGGATGAGGCAAAATTTTTCTCACACTCCTTCAAGATCAAAACATGATATCGAAGCAACTCAGAATCAACACGTTGACCGGCCTCCAACAGCGAGGGTGATGGGTGCCAACCAAAAATAAACATCAGACGACATACCTTGGGACGATGGATTAGCCTTAACTTTCCGGGCTACTGTATATTCCACGGCTCCTTAATCAGATTTAGCTTGTTTTTTATACGAATGTTTGTCTTGAAATATCATTAGAAGACTAACCCCAGTAGGATTATCGCATAAGGAAGTGTTCTAGAAGAGTAAACAACCAATGAGTCGGTGAGCATATGTGTGGTGACAATGGTGGTTTGGAGGGAGAGGAGTTTATGGAGACAAAGCATTTTTCGCTTGAAAATCCCTGAAATTCACTGGATATGCATGGTTTGGGGAGAAAAGGCGCTTCGAACGTAATTCTCCAAACCTGAAAGGGTTGTATAGGCAATTTCGGTGGAGTGTAGTATGCAGTATCCAGAGAATTGATTTATGCTATAAGCAAATCATTAGTCATAGCCAGCAATCGAGTCAGGGAATGAGATGAATAAATATGCCCGAAATAACCTCATATAGCCTATTCGGGGAACACCTAGGAATGATTGAGGTTTTACTGTTGTCAGTCATTACGTGGGTGTTGCTCTACCTGTCGGTAAATGCATTACGTCGACTGAATTCTAAACCATACTTGGACGCGGTGTGCAAATCTGGGTTGCCCATTAGACGGATGAGGATTCAGTTCACCCAGAACTCTTGAGTTTCTCCCTGAACTTTCCTGGGGCCCAACAGCTGGAGAATGTAGACTTGGTTTTGTTTTCGTTAGTAACATAACAAGACGATGATATTCAAGAGTGAAAAACGATAGGAAGCATGTCACCATCTGAAGGCTTTCAAGAAAAATTTGCTTTGCCTTGAAAGCATCGAGGGGGAAGGTTAGAAGGCATACCTGAAAATACTGTCTTCCCTAATTTGAAAAACTGGGCATGAAGAGATAATACGTTGCGAAACTCGTTTCTGATTGTGCGCCTTCAAAGCTCTATGGCGATTGAAGCACTTCAACTCTGACTACTGAACTTCAATGGCCGAATTGCCTGCTGGCGGCGGGCATAAAAGATTCTCGGGCGGAAATCCTGGGTGATGAGAAACAGGTGAGTAATGGCAAACAATAACAGACGAGTAGACGGTTAAAGAGCGAATAAACAAAAGAATTGAAGTAAAAGGGACATATTGATGAAAAAATCCAATTCAATTGAATGATTTGTAGTAGATCACACAAGGACATCTTGAACTGACGCCAGACGCCGTGTGAGCAACTGTGGCAGGCTGGAACTTTGACACCGTATGCCAAAATTGCCCCCTTCCGGTGTCTTTGGAAGTATCAATGATCCTTGAAGTATAAGAACTAATTAGTTGCCAGTTGACTCGTGGAACACGATTCCGAGCTTGCTAGTGCACAAATCTTATCACGTATTCAGAAAACAACACTCGCTGCATTAATTGAGCATCAAATATTCTTTTTTGGCTTCGAGATAATGCTTGAAAGAATTTATCTGTGATAAGACACGGGCCACCGCATCACGCGAACTGTGCGGTAGGGGTCTTTAGTCAGGATTGACCTTCCACGACTCCTGCCTCGCACCTTCCTAATTACTTCGCACCTCTCCGAATCCTCCTAAGGAAGACCTCGCTTAATTGGCTGATCTGACTGTCTTCATCGGTTCATCGACTATGTAACTAATAAAGACTTTTATTACTCAACTAAATGGAATGGTTACAAGAATGGAATCATTATGGGGCAGAAAAAAACAGAGTTTTGAAGTTATTTAGAATATTAGTTATATAGGATTATCAGTTTCAGGATTAAAAGGTAAAGTTAAATTAAAAATTAATAGTCAAAAGTTGAATTAAATTTAAAATTAAAATAGAATAAAAGTAATGCAGCATTAGTCATATAGAATTTCGAAGTTACATAGAAGTATCGAATCCAGATGGAGTTGGAGTGTAACACAGGGGAGCATTGAAGTTTCACATGGTTGCACGGGAGTTTGTGGAGCCGTGAGCGCACATGCTTGGGGAGCAGTCGAATGCATGGTGCTGTAGGAGGAATCTCTCAAGGGTTCAAAACCTGAGAAAAAGTGAGAGGGAGTGACTTGGGATGGCGTAGAAGCCACGAAAAATGACTGAGAAGGTTTTGGTGTCGGGTAAGGATTGAACACAGACGCGTTAGAACCCATGTAGAGTGTAGAACCAGGTGGTTGTGCAGTGCTTATGAACCAAGTGTCAATCGGGATATTGTCCAGCGAGAATGTGGAAATAAAGGGGCTCTGGTAAAGGTTGTCGCAGGGTTCATTGGAAATCATGCTCATGCAAAACAAACACGATGTGTCGTGCTATGTACTACTCTTGTCCGCCTGCTTTAATACCTACTCATGTGACCTACTAAGGTGTGAGGCCCTTAAAAAGGAGAAAAGCTGTTAAAAAAGCGAGAGGACATTCCCTACTTCTAGGCGATTGCAAATCGCCATTGCTCCCAATATCATTGCTCGCACACGTAGATAGAAAGTACCTTGTTTCTCACGAACGTTGTTGCACTCGGAAATCGAAGAATCAGAAAGCTATCAGGATTACTCCTCATAAATATATACTTGTTCCCTTTCATTTAGATTCCAGATAAAGGCTACTGTGCTCAATTTGTTCTTTTTCATTTCAGACTCATTGTTCCCTTTTTCTCTTTTTAACTCTGTCTTTCTTCCTTTCATGAATTCCTAATTCCAACGAATTCTGCGAATCTCTTTATCCCAATTTAATTTCACACTTTCTGTTCCTTGCGCTGTAGACCTTGACGTAAAGCGAAGGCAATCAGGGAGGTCATCCCTTGGGCACATTCGGAGAGGTGCGAAGTAATTAGGGAAGGTGCGAGGCAGGAGTCGTGGGAGGCCGATCCTGACTAAAGACCCCCAACCGTGTCAGCGAAAGTATTAGGTTGTCCGGATAGTAATGAGGCAAACGCAGTGATGAGATTCAACAGCATATATTTTTAGACGCCGAAGTCATGAGGCATCTACGCAACCTAGGGAATATGGTTAACACTGTCTTCATCTTTCGCAAACGTGCCAGAGATGAATGAGAAGAAAACGCTATATCGGGTAGCTCTCCTTCTACACTACCGTTCCGGCAAATCAGCGGATGAGGTCTGTTGGCTCTTCCTGGAAGAAATGAAGGATCCAAGGGCGATGCGCTTAAGATGGTACGGCAAGTTCGAGAAATGTCGCAAAACGTAGTCGATCAGGACGTCCACCTACGCAGAGGAAGCAGCTTATCCTTGCCATTTGTGAAGAACGACCCAGTGTTACAGTGCGCGAGCTTGCGGCCTCCTCCGGTGCTCCCTATTCTACGATACACGATGTTCTTCGTGGGTCAGGTAAAGAGGTAGTACTACGTGGTACTACGGCATTTGTCTCATTACTTTCCGGACAACCATAACAAGCTTCGTTGATCCCGTGAACCACGCGCCAAACAGAACAAACGCCAGTTCTCTTCACGTGACGTAATCGAGTATTCGGGAGCATACCAAACTTCGGTTTACGGCATTCCCTCCCGTTTCTGTTCCACTAAAAGGGATCAAATGTAAGCCGTTTGGCACTCGTTTCCACCGAGACATTCAATCGATTACCGAAGACCGATCTAGAAATAACGAAAGAGGCTCCACATAGGGCGTTATGCAATTGATAAAGTGAGACGTTCTATGTAAGATAAGCAAACACGGGCTTGTACGGTAAGAGCCTACTTATTATTCCATGCATAATTTACTTCTGCCAAGAGAATACACATTATTAATTGTTGTGATTTATTTTTCCAGCTAGGTAGCTGCAAAAATTCTTATAATTAGCTGAATCGCCTACCTATGAATCATGTAGGAGTGAACATTCTTCTATACGTAATCAGCACCAAAATACAAACACCATCTCCAGAGTCAGCTATGAAGCCTCTCTAATATAGTATAGCATAATATGTAGACCCCTCTCTATATATAGGTATACAAGGGGTGCAAAAAAAGTACTTTTTCTCCTCCACTTTCGACCTTACATCAATCAAACTTCGGCAAATTTTAACAAGGTATTTTTATACAGGAATGGACCTCATACTATCACTGAACTCCGTATCAGCCTTCTGCACGATTGGGATCGGGAGATTATTCCATGTGAAGAGGATGTGTCACCTCAACACGGCAAAATCGGAGATTTCGTCGCCGTCGTTCAGATTGTTCATAATTATCGCTTTTTTCCCGGGCTCCCAACACTCTCAGTTTCCGAGAACTAGCACGTGCCATTACCACTGAAATCCCTCCGGCGGGAGGTTCGAGACATGAAAAATGACACTCCGGATCATAGCAGCGTTGTCAGAGCAGCAAGGGCCCTGTGGCGTCCATGAAGCGATGGGCTTATCCTTAGGAAGCTTCCCGCAAAAGACCTACCACGGAACCTCGCCATTTTTTTAAACGGACCTTGATACCGTAGGTGCTCTGAAGCCCGACTGCGTCGACTGAAGGCTCCTTATTTTTATGAAGGTGAACGTAACGAGCCACAACTCGCCGCTACTTCAGAGAAATATTTCGGGAATGTTTTGCCCCAATTCTTTTATCTGCTTCTTTATTCTCTGTCTTGCGCACTTGGCGGATGTGAGCCATGAGCAAAATCACTCTTTTTGCGGCACCCCCTGTAGACCATCATCTTGTTAATCTATTTATTCATTTATTTGATATGTCACACGATGCCTTAACCGAGGGGGAAATATATTCATGAACAATGCTAGAAAAAGAAAGCAAGAACATAAGAAAAGAAAAAAAAACAAAAATTCAATGTAGCAGAGAAAGCACTAGGAGATTAGTTCGTTGGAGCAGAAAGCAGCGTGTGTATTGACGATTAGTGTAAGTCAATCAAAAAATGAGTGCTCCAAAGGACTTAGGCCCGTCCATACCTTGCTGTGCCGTCGGCAGGGCGTAGCTGCGGGTCCTTGCGTCTGCGCCTGTGCCAGCCTGCCTCGTTCCCTGCATCGTCATTTCACATCTCCGTGCCACATTCCCTAGCTGTCACCGGAAGCAGCCACGCCCTACCGGCTCTGAGTGTGGACGCTGCCTAAGAGATATACAGTTTTTTGCTCTAGTCAGCATCTCAACAGGTGTGTTCGTGAATTGCTGTATAGAAGCAGATCACTCGTAGTACTTTTCAAAAATGCATCACACATGGATACGGGCCTGACGATCCGCGTGAATTCACCCTTTTAGTAAAGGGGGATGCGCACATAATCATAACATCGCCTTAGGTTTGTCAATGTGTGAAAGGATCCTATATAGCGAGAAATGTGGATGTCGGTGACTGAGACGTCATGATTGACACTTTAATTTGTCAATGCATATTTCGTTCGAATCTCCGGTCCTCAAATAGCAATCACAGAGACAATTTATATTTGATGTTTTTCTGAATGTTGATAGCTGCTGATTTTCGCCGCAGCCCGCGATGCGAAAGTTGTTACAGGGCGAAAGATTTGGTGTTGGACGGGACTCGAACCCGCACTCCATGCTTTCAGGGCATACTTGTTAATCCATTACACTACCGACACCATTTTCACGTTAACTCGGCTTGAATGTTCGATGCCGATATTGGCCAACTGGTTCAGCACGTTATTTGTGTGAATGCTGATAAGCTATGGTAAATATACCACTCAGAAGCTGAGTTAAGGTGAAAGGGGTGTCGATAGTGTAATGGATTAGCCCATATGCCTAGAAAGCACGGAGTGCGGGTTCGAGTCCCGTGCGACACCGAGGCTTTTGCCCATAACTCAGCATACTTGTAACAACTATTATATTTGATGAACTACGCAACGCCTTGAAGCTCTCGTCTCGGGAACTTTGCTACAGATCTTCTTTCACATATGCCTCGCACATTCGCTATTCATGAAAATTTTTTAGTCTCATTTATAGATGGAGCCTCGGGTCGGGAAATCAGAAATCATCACATTCACATAGCAATCAGAATTTTCTTCAAAATACTGTCGCTTATAAAGCATCCCGTCCGGAATTTTTTCTTTTCTTTTTCAAAAATTTTTCAACCTGAACATCGTGTAATAATTTTTATTTATTACACGATGTTCAGGTTGAACATTTCGATATAGGATTGTTGACTAGTTATGAAGAGTCAAGACCACTGTAAAATGTAAGGTGGGAATCGATGGAGAGTCAATTTCCATATCAAATGAGAATTGGTCTGGCAAGCAGGAAAAGGCAGGAAATATTCTGCACTGTAAAGGTTTGGGTGTATGCGGAAGTATTGGAGGTTAAATTTCGTGAAATATGAGGGGCATGCATAGCAAACGGCACTGACGAGCCCAGTTGAAGTTCAGCTGGTCCAGAAATGTAAAGATCGCACTACGATGATCGTATATCTGAAGCTCCCGGACAACAAAGCAATTCCGCGACAGAAGTTTTCAACGTACACCCGATTTTAGCTTTCTCATGGGGGATTCGTCATTTCTGAACGGATCCCTGAAAAACAGCTTTTATTGCGAACTTTGCACTTGTGCTTCCTCTTCTACTGCTACTGTGAAGTGCGGCATTAAGTAAATCAGCTCCACATACTTTCTTAGTGAGTGTTCATCTTCGCCTTTTGTGGTGTGTGGGTGGGGGAGGGGCGGTCCAGCAAGGGAAAAGCAGGAACGTATTCAGAATCTTATTTATTTGTTCATTTATTTATTTATTTATTTATTCATTTATTCATCGAATGCATGACACGGTGCTCAAAACAGGCATGTGCTAGTAACGTAGAACAAGCTTAAGTTAGCAACACAAGACCCTACACAAAAGCCAAATAAGTGAAATCAACTAAGTCAAATCAGATACCAATCAAAGCGAAGCTTCCTACCGTACATTTTTTGTTGAGCCGAAAATTTGATCAAAAGAAAAAGTGATACCTGTGACTTACTGAGTGAAACCTGAGGTGCCTTATCGAATCATAAGCTCAGGAACACTTTCAAAGGTTGATAACAATGTGACGTGGTCAGTATGTGAAGGCACATTCCGCTGGCCTGAAGGAAGAGTCCTATCTGGATTCCTATTGGTAGAGGAGTAGAGGGATTTGTCCCCCCCCCCTTAAAGGGTGGGGTTGAGGCGAAAGCATCTCCTCCAGCGCTTTCTTACCGATGACCATCCATCCTCCCCAACCTGTCATCAGTGCAAATGCGAAAAATGGGAGGGTACGCTTTCTTCAAAAACTTGATTGATGAATTCATCTCCTGTATCACAAGCTAACGGACCATTAATCACCATACATGATGTTTTCAAGATTCCATCAGACACAAACATACCGATATTGGCAAGACGGCTGAAGTCGGTAGCAGATAGAGAAACCCCACCTTTTCAACCCGGCGGGCTGAGCTGCCACTAGTCAGGTAGCACTAAGTATTGAGGAAAATGGCAGCTCTAGTATGATCCCCGACCTCTACGAAAACCCTAACACGACCCCCTTTCAACATCCATTTTCAATTCAATCATACTTTATTACATAACCGGTTTAGCTGACAGGATGCCCCGCCTACCATTTAACCCGGAAGAATTGCTGACTTCTGCAATTACGACTATCCCATCCCGTCCGCCAAATTCGACCCTTTTCCTCTGTCGAGGAATCTTAGACTCCCAGTGTACCCTGTACATAGTACAAATAGTATCGCAATGCTTTAGAAGAGAGTACATACAGTTCCAAGCAGACAGAATAAAAAGGAAGTGGAATCGGCAAGGATGTTCACGTGGGCTGCACGTTGGCATTAGGTAATGTGATCATTGCACTACATTATGCAGTGTATCCACAGATTGCATAGGATTAATAAACTATGAGCAACGGAAGGCGCAAAGATCAATTATAAAGAACAATGCACGCTTATCATACCTCTTCGATGCCTACAGCAGTCCCGTGCAATTATTGATATTATATAAAATAGAAGAAACGTCACGCGATCGACCTCCCTAGGTTTCCACAGGATTCAAACCCACAACGGGGACGATTTCGAGGCCACGGTCGAAATATTGGCGCACGCGACTTAAAGGAATCGTCCACGGAAAATGAGTTTTTGTGTTACCCATATGTTTATGTTGTATTTGCCTAATGTTGGCCTCATGCAAAATTTCACGCGAAAAAATGTGAATCTGGCTGAGATACAGCACCACAAAGTGCGGTCCCAGTGGGCGGGGCCTAAGAGTAAAAGCCTCGTCCCGTCTTCCGCCGCCGTTGGGAACGGAGAGTAGGACTGTTTACGTAACTTTCTGTTTCTACAATGCGTCTCCGACCACTGCGGACGCGGTACGAGGCTTTTACACGGAGGCCCGGCCCACTGGAACCGCACTTTGTGGTGCTGTATCTCAGCCAGATTCACATTTTTTCGCGTGAAATTTTGCATGAGGTCAACATTAGGCAAATACAACATAAATACATGGGTAACACAAGAACTCATTTTCCGTGGACTATTCCTTTAAATAGTAACAACGCGCAAAATCTTTGAAGCTTTCTGGATCCTGGTCAGGGATCCAAAATCAGTCGAAGGGAAAAATGCCTGTTCATGCTTGAACTTGCGCCCTGTACAAAAAAAAATGCCTGAACTTGCACCCTATACAATCAGCTTCTCAGCCGGGGCTCTGAGTCAATTACTCCGAAGCCTCCAGACTGTGATGGCTTATCCCGTGGACCTGATTAAGGTACAATGGGTTTTTCCTAGTGTTTACCTGATGTCCTAGATCGACGTCAAAATTCTAGTGAGTTGTGCCGTAGACATTTGGGCGGATAAGTCATTACTTGACTTCCTCCCTTTCAGCCTCCTACGAAGGCCGCCGAAACGTTAGCCAATAAAATTTGTCGACAACTTCCCTGCACTTCGAACCAAAAAAGGACTACAAAAGAAAAGATCATAGGATTCCTGTCCATGGCAATGTAGCATTAATCGTTAAGTTGACTCTATTAGTGTGAATACTGACTTGTAGTTCTGGGTTTACGGGGATAAGAGTAGAGCGTTTCCGCGAAAGGTAAGCAGTATGAATTACACTAGAATTCAGTTTTTAAAGACAGTGTTAGGGGTATTGACTGCCGATATCAATAGATCATTGAATGAGGATGTCCAGGCGCTTCTTGGTACGAAAGTGAAGAAAAATCGGAATGGAGCGGTTAAGAACCCGAGAAATGGGAGCTCCTTCCCACCGTTGACTCCAAACATGGGCGGGTTCAGTCAGCGAAATGGACGGGACCTGTGAGATCAAATGGCAGCTGTGGAAGAACACGGCTCACATAAAGCCCGGGAACGCTCCTTTTAATCTGAAATTTTGCCACATATACAGGGTGGGGCAAAATTACGGAAACTAAACTGATGTTATTCAAGAACTTCATGTCAACTCCATCAAAAAAAAATAATCTAGACTGGTTTATTCTCTAAAGAAACTGAACAAAAAGCACTATTTCTTGTCCAAAACAATCTCCATTTACTTCGACACGGGCTCAAAGACCTCCGAAAACGCGTTGACAGTGGCAAGAAGGTAGTCTTCGTCAAATTCAGCGCTGCTTCCAAGGATTGAGATCGCGATGGGGTTTTGAGTATGCCTCCGACTCGAGGACGCTCCATAAAGAGAAATCGGGTTGGGTTAAGGTCAGGTGAGCGGTTATGGAATCATTCATCAAAGGCTACGATATCTGAGAAATTTTTCTTGCACCATTCCTGAACAATCTTGGCCTTGTGAGCAGGGGCACCGTCTTGTTGATAGCACCATTTCTTCTTTCCAAAGTGCCTCTAGGCTCACGGTGAGACTTCGTTCTTCAGTATGTCCATGTAGTTGTTCGCGTTGACTCTGACTCCCTGTGGAATGAAAACCTGCGGTGTTCTCCCGACGATGGTTATTCTGGCGAATTCGTCAACCATTTTGGATTAGCAGTGCGAGTAACGATCGCATTCGCTTCGATCTTCTGTAAATGAGACCAACTTGTTTGCTCAAGCATTGCACAACAGCGAAACCTTCTCGTTCGTGAAGAGAATGTTTCTGTGCGTGCCATCACGGATTCGTAACTTCTTGCAGCGTTGGCCTCTATTCCTTTTTGTGTCAGCAAAAAGAACCTTGTCCTTTTCTCGTTGGTATGCGTTCAGTTTCAAGTGGTATTTCACAGCTCTGCGCATCGATCTCGTGGAAATCGACATTTTTTTCTGCAATTTTTTTCTGCAAATGGACATTTTCCGAAATGACCGCGCAGGCTTCGAAAGCGGACGATCGCGCACCTCCTTGATGTTCAACTTCCTCAACATTTTTTCTACACTCCCACGTCCCGGCCGGCCGGAAAGGTTTTCTAATTTTGTGAACCTTGCGATTGTTTTCGACACAAGACTTTTTGGTACCTTCCGACGACGGGAGATGTCAGCCGCTCGGAATTCTCGACGGAGCAGGTCGATCATGGAAGTCCGGTGAGGGGTTGGCCTCGACATTTCAGATCAAAGATAAAATTTTTGTGCTTGTTCGTAGAGAAGGTGGCACTGAATCGACCAAAAGCAAGCGAGAGCTTTTTGAATTCGAAGCACCTCAAAGGTCAAATCCTGAGCCCGCGCCGGGTTTCCGTAATTTTGCCCTATCCTGTAGTGTTCCCAGACCCTTGGCATTCATTTTGATGAATCACCTTAGGAGTACACATTACTCATGTTACCCCTACCACTGTCTCTGAAGGCATGGAAAAAAATTGATACACGGGCAAATACCAGGTCTTCCGTCCTTCAGAATGTTCATGGCAAAAAAGCGATGTAGACGGATTCCTAACCTTTATGTCACCAGCACTTTATATTTTGCAAAAAAAAAAAGACAAAATATTCACAAATGCATGCAGAAATCAGGCTCAGATGTACGAGCTGCCAAAATTCGTCTTAGACGTGTACTTGTCACACACGCCACTTCATTCCGCCCACTGAAGTCAGCACGAACCAGGTTAACTCATTTACCCTAGCCGGTGGCTACATGGTGCTGCCATTGTTCAAAGGCACACACGTGATAATGGGATAAATGGCTTACTTTCTTAGAGCAAGTAGGTCCTCGAATAACTGCTCAGGCTTCCGTTTGATTCCCCATACCTCCAGTAGCTTTGTTAAAATTTCATCCATGCTCTTCTATGTAAACTGGGACACAACAGCACAGCGAAATGCCTTCGACGGGGTTATAGCTCAGGGGTAGAGCGCTCGCTTCGCATGCGAGAAGTCTGGGGTTCGATTCCCTATACCTCCAAACATTTTGCAGTTGTATGTGAGGAGCACTAATGTGCGTGGAGGTTGGTGCGGCTTCCGTCAACCTACCGATCAGAACGCACATTGCCAGACAGTATAGCTCAGGGGTAGAGCGCTCGCTTTGCATGCTTCCGCTGCTGCACGGTGCACTCTCACGGTGTTGTGCCTGCTTGAACACAACCAAGTGACGCCCACTCAATCAAATCACACCTGACCCTAGACAAACGAATTCCCAACGTGACACTCATGTGGAGAAAAGACCCTGCGATAAGAAAAAGTAATCCAGTGAGAGAGCCATTTTGGTGACGAAGACAGCTTCCGCAATGGAAATTCGTTGTGATGTTGGGTGGGCGTGACTTGGATGCAGGGTCAAGCCTCCGTTGAGGAATCCTCAACAGGGGGGTCGTATTTGGTCCGCTAGGAGGGGGGGGGTCGTAACTGTTGAGGTAGGCAGTGATCAGCAGAATTTCTCAGGCTTAGGGTCTAAAGTGTAAGGGGAGAAGTGATTAAATTGACTGAATGGGTTCGAACCCAAAACTAGTTTAACTTAATAACCATCGAAACCTCATGCATGGCGCAATCCACAACGAAACCGGCCAGTACCAATAACTCTTTCGTTGGTCCGCTGACATCGAAACCACGTACGGAGACACCTCCGAAATTCACCAAATAACCGTGGAAAGCGATATCTATCAGCGGGTACCACCGTGGATGGACACTCCAGAAACAATGGGATGAAAGCGGAAAATTAGCTGATATGGACTTCTTCCATATCTTACTACGATCGCAAGTACGTAATCTAGTGTTGGCGGCCACTATGCGGACCGAAAAAACGTTTGTATTCATTGAGAATGTGGATGGAATCCTCATGCATGGCGCATCCCACAGAGAAGCTGACCAACGCTTCTCGCCTTTCCACTAGGCCTCCGAGAGCGAAGGATGCATACTGGAAAAATTTCAGTAACAATGAATCGATTTTTGGGAAGATTCGTGGAAAGATCTCGCAATTCGACGAAAAAAAGCTTCCCTCAACTGGCTTTTTTGAACTTTTCTTGCTTCGTTTTGAAGATATGGCATAGCTCAGGTGGTCGTTCGAAAGCGACAACCTAGCAAACCCTGCTTCACCCAAATGAACTCGTAAGTTATGGCCATTTCCGTGAAACACTTCGAAATTTTCCTCAACTAATCCTCAACTGGCTTCTCTCAAAATAACTTTCTTCGTTTTGAAGATATGGCATAGCTCAGGAGGTCGTTCGAAAGCGACAACCTAGCAGACCCTGCTTCACCAAAACGAACTCATGCGGTTAAGTTTGAAGGAAGTTATGGCCATTTCCGTGAAACACTTCGAAATTTTCCTCAACCAATCCTCAACTGGAATTCCATATCGAGAATTAAGCAACCATTGAGGAAAGCAAGCGGCCAATAGATAGGTCTAAGGGAGTTATTAGGAAAACAGTTCACAGCTGTTTGAATGATGGGCTGTAGGTAAAGTTTGAAGTGTTTTAATAATGTCGGAATTTAGTATGGGGAAGATACCGCGCTCCTTCGATCGCCGCGTGCAGCCGTCGCCTGACATGAGATCCTGAACTTCTGTAGATGTGTAGGGTATTCTGGATTATTATTTGTAATTGTTCGATTATGAGATAGAAGCGTGATCCGATCTGTAATCTAGGATTCATAGTTTATATATTGGTGTATATTATTGGGAATTCCACCTGTACCACATATTTTTAGGGTTTTTGCGTCCATTTAGTTGTATATTGGTGATTAGTATTCAAAAAATCAAAAAATGCTAATTTGATGGGTTCTGTGCAAAAAGAGGGGGGTCGTATTGGGGCCCCCTTTTGGTGGGGGGGGGGGTCGTATTTTTTGAAAATTTTCCTCAACTGGACGCTTGACCCTGCTTGGATGTGTTTAAGCAGGCGCCACACTGTGAGGGTGCACCGTCGTACATTCGCAATGAAATCGGAGCCTGAATTGTTATCTAGGTACCTACCACCCCCAGGAAAGTAATTCGCTGATCTGATGATCCCGTGGTGTTCCTGTCAACGACACCAGTGTAAGAGCAAATCTCATGTGTTCTTGTAATCTAGGTACTTGAATGTTTTTTTTTCAAATTGCGGTGGGAGGCAAATATGTTATGCTGATTGACAGAGTAGCATAAAAAGGTTAGTCATTGAGATAGGGATGGTAAAGTTGGAAGTGACCTCGGTCAGCAAATCATAGTGTTCATAGGCTGAACATGCACAAGTAGGATGCATGGCGCATCAAAATAGGTCGAGCGCCAGTCTTCTCAATAAAATTCAGATGAGCCTGCAGAAAAAGACAACGATTGTGAATGTATTCAGTTCTACCTCGAAACCAGACGCTTGTCTCTGAACCGTTTATGTGGAATACACTTCGACATACTCTTTGTGGCTGAAGGGGCCAAAGGGCGTCTCTCAGACTGCAAGGCAGTGATAGCAGAAATTAGGGCGAAATGTGATAGAAGTGGTGTACTTGAAAGCGTAGGTGTTTAGTAATACGACGGTGGGGAAAAATAGTAGGAAATGGCCAGAAATCCGAAAAATAGAGCCTCCTCCAAGCGTTGATTCTCCCAACTTTTCCGTCAGAAGGTGGGTAGGCTAAATGACTCTCCAATGGCATCTCGCCAAGCATCCTATCACTGTCTTCAGTATGAGGTCCCAATCCTTTTTGAAGGCCACAAATTCAATTTCTGCGGATAACGTTTTGCTCGCTGGTGCAGAAAAAACCAATTATCTTTGGTGAACAAATCATATTTACTGAACTAAATTTGCCACTGTTCTTTAGGAAACCCCATGAGCCCTGTGGAACTCAGATAAAGTCTTGTAAAGACCGTAGTTACGAAATAAAAACCTCAAACATCACTTCATCGAAAAAGTGATTCCCCATTCGAAAATGTGTACCAGAGTGGGGTTGTGTCACATTTGCCATGAATCGGCTTAGCTTTCGAGTGTACATCACCCGGTAGTGAAAGCGTTTTGTGTGCTGGAGGAACCGAATGAGTGAATGTACCATGCGGTACATTCAGGCGATACAAAACCCCCCACTGAACATTTCGTTCAAGTAGATAAATTAATCGAAATAGATGTATGTAGCAGGTCGTAAATTATACGATCGCAGTATGGCGAAACTTATATTTGCACTAGGAATCATGCGATAAGTGTCTTCCTGCCTGAAGTTCTCCGATAACGCGCTGATCAGGATTAATTAAGAATTGACTTCACTTCATTATCATTGCTTCTAATATTGCGAAAGTTTCAGTGCAATGTAACCCTTCAACTGGTTTCTAGAACATTCCATAATCGACTCTTTTCCAATTTTTGCATGAATGATTTCCGTGTACACCTTTTTCTGAGCCTCTCCGAGGTTACTTTGTTGGGAATACGGATTACAGCTTTTTCTGTGATAGTGGTCAAATATCCCAGCCCATTAATCCTGTTGACAAAACCATCATTCGTCAGAGCACAGAAATACCTCCGAGGACTGGATTTCAAATCCTGTTTGGAACTGCCTGTGTTAAAATGAATAGGCGAATACCTGGATAAAAAATATATGCGATCGTATGAGCTAGTACACTGGTAAATAGGCTAACTAGACGAATAGCTAGCACGATAGCAGCGCAATCGTAAAGTTTCATGTGTAGTCGTGCTCGGGTGTGCGCAGATATGACGGAGAATCGCGTGGCCGCCCGAGGCGAGCGGTGCGGCGGCCAGTGGCGGGGCATGGCACCCTTCATGCTAGGCAGTGTGGCATGGGTGGAAGCGCTGAGGTGACGCAGCCGTGCTATGCCGGGCTCCCAAGGGCAACCGATACGGCAAGTCGTGCTGGTGATGCCGTGAGTGGAACGCCGCGAAGCGATTCCCCGTCATGTCTGCACACACCCGTTGTGCTCACCCTCACTTTGGTGTACTCCCTTCCCTTACTCACCACCTGCTACCACTCTCGGGTGATGAGAAAATAGCTCGCTAAGTGAGAGTACGCACGAGGACAAATGTGATTTTACTAATCTGCGACCCTGCTCTCGTACGAGTTATAGCCTGAACTTCAGGGAATCAGCTTCAAGCTTCTATCAATAAAGTTTTCCGCATGCGCTTCGAGCTAAGAGAGGAATTTATTCGCTATTACCGATTGATGAAAGGGTCCAGCATCGTAAGATTTTGCGCGTCCTCATGCTACCACCGCACTTTACGGCACCCGCACCGGCACCGGTGTCAACGGCGAGTCCCAGTATCGGCAACGTCGGCATTGTTGCGACATGTTCTATTTATAAGGCTCAACCGAATCATACTACAGTATGGACAGAGCAGAAATTCAAACCATGCGAGTTCCAGCGGCGACCACCAAACTGTGGTATGATTCAGTCGAGCGTTATACATAGAGCGTGTTGCCACAATGCCGTCGTTTTCGATGCCGCTAGCCGCCGCCGATCGCTTACGCAAAGTATGAAGGCGACCTATGGCACCTCCGCATTCAACACGTGAGCGACAATTCGAATTTCTGTGAGTGTGCCGTATGGCTGCGCTAATTATTCAATGCTGGGAGATGCGTCTCAATGCGAAGGAACATTGTCGTAGGGAACAATTTTTTTTGATTATCACGGAATCATATGATTAAAAGGATCGATCACTCTCATTCTTTACTTCTGTGCGGACAATGGTCCTAACTACTACTATGGCTCGTTTTCGGGCGCGAAATAGGCTCCACCAGCTCTTCCAGTTCAATCCGTTTCAGGCCCACTAACGCGAATAATTGATGATTCTTGATGAAATGGCACCGAGAAGGGAATGTCATTCTTGGTAAGAGTTATAAATATTCATGAGCTCTCCTACATGAGCTCACAGCGAAACAGTTGGGAAAATTTGTAGCTTCAGCTTGGCGTCTGATGACGCGGATGAGGGACTACTGCTACTGTGGAGCCCGCTCAAAGGATAGCCCACGGAAAAATGAGTTCCTTTGTTATCCATACATTTATGTTGTATTTTGGCTTATAAGGGCCGCATGCAAAGTTTCACGCGAAAAAGTGTGAAGTCAGCGAAGATAGAGCTCCCCAAATGCTGGGCCGTGTGGGCATGGCCTCTGAGTGAAAGCCGTCCCGTCGTCCGTCGAGGTTTGAAACAGAGAATGGGACGGTTTACGTAACTTCTTATTCCTATAATGCCTCTCCGAATGTAGCGGACGATGGGATGGTCACTTAATCGGAGTCCCCACCCACCCGTCTGAGACTTTGCGTCGCTGTATCTTGGCCGGACTCAGATTTTTCGCGTGACACTCTGCATGTGGCTCACATTAGGCAAATACAACATAAATTCATGGCCAACAGAAACACTCTTTTTTTCCGTGAACAATTTCTTCTAAAAGATATGACAGATTCCCGGAAATTGCAAAGGGTTTCCTTTGAGCTGCATGCCGCCATAAGGCATCGTCCCCGGTGACAGAAACGGTATATCCCACCATGAAGGCTCATTGTCTTCAAAGACAGTGTTCGGGATAATGTGGGTGACAGGGAATCCCATAAGGAGGCATTGAGTGAAAAACTACGGGTCTGGAAGGCCTATGCATGGCGAAATCCCCAGCAGAAGGCGCCCCCTTGAGCTGTGGCGGAGGCGGCCTCGTCAGGACAAGCCGCCTGGACAAGGACAGCTCGCTTCCAGGCGACGTGATTAGGGGTTGGTCACGGTGCGGTTGGTCAAGGAGATCGGCAGGATTGAATGTATCGAGCGCGCTTTCTCACTTTTAGCTTGAAACTGACCACATGAAAATAGATGCTGTCGCATTTCCGAACATCCCTTCATGCTTACGTCTTGGTAATGCCAGTGGAAAACCTATGCGGACTACCCGCGTCTTGAGGGAAAGGTCGTCCGCGCCCAGAACCATGGTGGGAAGGGGTTCTACTTCTTGGGTTTTTGGCCACTTCCATTCGTTTTTTCTCCACTTTCCAGTTACTAGGCATCTCGGCTTTCATATTCACTACTTCTTATACTTTTCGTCCGATTTTTCCCGAAAGCTGCCTTTAATTTCCTAATAAAAATGTATGAATATGAATACTGTACACATACCATCGCTCATCAGTAGCTCACCCTCATTCCTTACTCCTATTTATAGCTGCGGTGATACGAAAACTGATGTGAACTGGTGATGAACCGGAGACCGCCGCACACGTTTCGCTTTCCAGCCAATCGAAATAGGAGCCTCCAACCAGACATTTTCCGACAAAGTCTTGACCCATCTTGATGTCCGTGTCGACCATGTCGATCGGGAACTATATGTTTTGTACGATTTCAATCAAGAAATGTAATTGTTTGCAGTGAAGCTTGCTCGAGCCCTTCCAGGACTTTTTGCTCTCGACCGGTTTCCGTTTAATTGAAATTGTGAAGAAACCATTGTGGTTTTCAAAACTTCATTTCAGCTCACCTCTTTTAATAGAACTCCTTTTTACCGTACATGACACGCTTCAGCGACTTTGAACTACTGGGTAATAGGTGTTTTAAAGGCATCAGAAGGGGGCAATCGAGACCTACGATACACGTGTGTAGACGGTTCAGTTATCACAATTGCACACACGACCACTCACCACGCCCGTTTTGTAACATAAACGCATTTTTTCGTAATCTTCGCTTATTCTCCCTTTCATTGTTTTTGTTTGTTGTTTCACTTGTTTAACAACATCATGAAGGAAATCACCTTAGCGAGTTCGGTGACAGAGGACCACTAAATTGACCCAACAGGCTTCCACTTACACCTGTTTCAGTCGCAGAATGACCATGACACTGGAGCGCCATTTGTCTATAAAGAAGTCCATGCATGGCATCGTCTAACGATGTTTCGTGGGTGTGTGTAGATATGACAGCGAATCACTTCGCGGCATTTCACTCGCGGCGCCACCAGTACGACTTGCGAATCGATTGCTCTTGTTAGCCCGGCAGAGCGTGGCTACGTCACATCTGCGCTTCCACCCATGCCACACTGCCTCGCTTGAAAGCTGCCATGCCCTGCCACTGGCACTCGCACCCGCCGTGCCGCTCGCCGCGTGCGGCCACGCGATTCGCTGTCATATTTGCACACACCAATGGTTCGCCCGTTACCTCTCAAGTAAATTACGTAGTACGTGGCAGCGAATACCATGGGCCATTGTGTTTTACAAAAAAAAAGTTCCGAGGAAGTACACCATTTGGACCCCACTTGAATCTCGGTTTCAAGGCAAGTATTGTGTTCTATTGGCCAAAGGGAGGGGAATTGGCTGCCATGGTGAAGTTTTCAAATGAAAGCGAAGTAAAAAATGAGGGAGAATTCATTTCTCTTTCTCATATCTATGATCGAGGCTAACGCGTAATCTTTTCTGTTTGCTACATTTAAAGTACGAGACATACCCAAGGAATATAGGGTCATTCAAATTCTGTGTTTGATGTCCAGTACGAAATACCCTGATAACTGGGCAACTCCAAAACTCTTACATTATAAAAGTACAAACAATCACCAACTCCGAAAGTTTTCACGAGCAATTAAATTAAATAAGTTTTTATATTTGTAAGGGCAGAGCCAGTGTAGAGACAAAAAGCGCGCGCTCCTACTCTCATGGTGCGAGGATCGAATCCTGCAACAACACCTGCCCAAGCCAACTCAGCCTTCTTTTAACTCTGGAATGGAATCCGTGAAGTCCATGAATTGGTACCAGACTTGTTTGGAAGGATGAAGACACGGACTGGTGCATAGGCTGGCCCCTGCAACGCATTGTATACGCCAAACCTCATTCATCTGTCACCAGCATTCCGAACTAGAATGCGCGGGACATGCCAGCACAGGATCGATCACCCCAAAAAATTTGTCTTTTTTACTTGTGAATAATTAACTGTTACACTCAACAATTAATTAATTTATAAATATTATTATTACCACTCGACGGTCCGACGCCTCATTGTGGCGAGTGGGTGGCAATGGGACTTGACTGCGATGCACAGCGGGAGTCTTTGCTTCGGCAAATGCTCCTGGCAGGTTCAACCATGCTGAGAAGGAGTAAAGTCCTAGTCAAGAGCGGACCCCCTCCCCTCCTTCTGCTTCGATGGTTGAGGAAGGGGCCTGCGGACGCGCTGGCAACGCTTCGTCAGGACACCAGGGAACAAAACGCTCAACCAGCAGAAAAACAGCCTCAGTACCCCGCACACCGGGCTCTGCCGTCTCTGACGTCGGACGGTACGACAACCGGTGAGAGGCGAAGAAATCTCGGGTTGAGCAGGACGTCATGGACTCTGGACAATGACGACACACCTCGTACACGGCACGGAGACTGCTTCATGCTCTGCACTTACAACGCCAGAACAGTCTCATCCAACGCCGATCTCCATGCTCTCCCCGACGCTGCGACTCGCATCAAGTTCCATGTGATCGCGCTACAAGAAACAAAGAGCAGAAGAACCGACGTACGACAGTTCAACGACGGGACTCTTGTTATCCGTGGAGAGAAGATCCCATCGCGGAATGTCGGAGGCGTTGGATTTGTCGTGCACCCGTCTGTCGTCCGCCACGTCGACTCTCACGAGATTCTGTCTCCTCGTCTAGCCATTCTACGCCTTCATCCACCGCATCAGGAGACCATCTCAATCATCAACTGCTACTCAGCACACGCAGCAGCTGACGATTCCGAATTGGATGCGTTCTATGAACACCTGGAAGAAGTCATCCGCAAAGAGAAGACCTTCTACAAATTCGTTGTCGGTGACTTCAACGCAAGGTTAGGAAAAGGCAACAGCGAGGAACATAGGATCGGAAAATTCGGGATAGGCGATAAGAACGGCAACGGAAGTCGTCACGTTGACCTCATGTCTGCGGCACGTCTCTTCCATGGTAATTCGCTGTTTGAGAAGAAGGAACACCGCCGCTGGACATGGGAGTCACCAGTCACGACTCATGCTGAGATCGACCACATTTTAACAGACAGAAGATGGTGCCTCTAGGACACCTCCGTGGTGCCATCTTTCTGTTGTGAATCCGATCATCGCCTTCTTCGGGCCAAAATCAGGTTCGACATTCGACTGGAGAAGAACACCTGTCACCGGCCGAAGGGGAGGAAGCAAGTCGTGTATGACGAGAACCTTCTGAACGAAGCACTATCCCGTTATGACTGGCAAGTCGTGGAAAACCCGACCGAAGACTACGAGCTGCTTCTCAAAGGATTGCAAACCTGTGCTGATCTTGCATGTCTTCAACGATCAAGCAGAAGCGATCGGATTTCATCGAACACCAAGACACTGCTTGAAAGAAGGAGAAGTTTGAGGCTGGATCCAAATGCAACTCATCTCGAGCTACTGGTTATCAATGTCAGTTGCAGAAATGCGTTACAGGAGGATCTTGCGCAATACAGGAAGAGAAAAATTCTAGAGGCGGCGTAGGAAAGACGAAGTCTGAAGAAGTGCCGTCGGGACCTCAACGAGTTCAGTATTCCGTTATCATCATTGAAAACTGAAGACGGAACTGTCACTACTTCCCGTTACGAGATGGAATCAATCACGGAGAGGTTCTACACCAATCTGTTTCGTTGCACACTACCCCTGCCAGATCCAGACATCCCCGCTGGTGGAACACCATTAAGGATTCTGCCGTCTGAAGTGCGAGTCGCAATTAGGAGTATGAAGAGCGGCACGGCTACAGGGCCAGACAAGATCTCTGCCGATCTTCTTCGAGCAGGAAACCACGTCCTGCACTCATTACTTGCGGCACATATGACGTCCTACCTTCAGAAGGAGCGGATCCCGGACCAGTGGAGGAGTTCGCGCACTGTCATCCTGCACAAGAAAGGTGACAGGGATGATCTTCGCAACTACCGACCGATTAGCTTGCTGAGCGTGCTCTACAAGCTTTTCACGAAGATCATCCTAACGCGAATATCGCGCACATTGGATGAGGCCCAGCCATACGAACAAGCTGGATTCCGTCAGAGATTTAGGACCACATGGACCACATTCAAACCGTTGCGATGGTCATTGAAGTCTGCAGGGAATACCATCTTCCCCTCGTTCTAACCTTCGTCGATTACGAAAAGGCCTTTGACAGCGTCGAAACGAATGCTATCATGTCTGCGTTGGTCGACCAAGGAGTGGACGCGTCCTATATTCGAACACTGGCTGACTGCTTCCACCGCTGCTCTACGACAATACAGCTCTTCCAACGCCCAGTCAACATTTCCATCGGAAAGGGCGTTAGGCAAGGCGAACCATCTCGCCGAAGGTGTTCACTGCCGCATTGCAGTGTGTGATGAAGTCGCTCGACTGGGACGACAAGGGCATATGTGTGGACGGAAAATTCCTCTCGAACCTTCGCTTCGCAGACGACATCGTCATCTTTTCGCGTAGTACCAATGAAGCAGAGACGATGCTCCGAGAGCTGAACGAAGCCGGAAGTAAGATTGGACTGCGGATCAATCGGATGAAGACACAGTTCATGAAGAACGCCTGGTGCGATGGTCTCTCATCGCCGAAACGAAGTCGTACGTCTATCTTGGGCGTTCCATGAGCATAGACAACGACATGAAGGAAGAGCTCGACAGAAGAAAGAGAGCTGCATGGTCAGCTTACGGGTCCATTAAGGAGGCCATCGACCAGCTAAGGGATCCTGACCTACGCGCCCGTCTATTCGACTCGACAGTCCTTCCTGCTCTGTATTACGCCGCCGAAACGTGGCCTGATACGTCAGCCACGGCGAAGTCCTTACAGGTGACTCACAGAGCACTCGAGAGATGTCTTCTGAAGTACACCCGGCTATCTCAATATCGTGCCGGGCTTCGCAGCTCCGATTTGAGGCAGATGTCTCGTCTACGAGACCCTGCGGATTACGCATCGAAGGCCAAACACCGATAGGCCGGTCATATAATGCGGAGAGAAGACGACAGGTGGACAAGAAGAACAGTAAAGTGGATCCCCTGGGATTGTCCACGTCCCCGCGAAAGACCTCCCAAAAGATGGGGAGATGTGTTCGTTGAACGCGTTAAACTAATGAGAAATTCCAGAACGGCTGATTCTCGTGGTCGCCACTAACGAAGTCAACGAACGAGCTGGATGACGATCGCGAAAGAACGAACCGAGTGGAAATCGTGTTGGGGCGCGCACAACCAGTGAAGACGGGCCATCTAATATCTAAGTAAGCAAGTAAATATTAATAATTTGTTATTATCCCTACTGTATATAAAGCTCTTTGTCAATCTGTACGTCCGTCCCTCCTTCCGTCTGTCACGGATTAGGTATTATATGAAAAACGACCTGTGGAGATGGAAACAAGTGTGGTATACATAGGGCATGGGCTAAGAAGTAAAGAGCACACATGGACCAAGTTGAGCACCGCCCACGGTGGGTGGGGCGTGCACTGGAATGTTCCGTTTTCGAACCGAAAATCGTTAATCAGGTTCGTATGTGCCCCAAACGTGGGGAGGACATGAATTTAGGTCAGGAATTAGTTTCTGATTTCATGAAAGAGGCCCGGGCACAGTGGGAGGAACGCATCTTGAGTGAGCGGCCCGTACGAGGTTCATAACTAGGTCATAACGCAGCCCTAAACCACGGAAAATCGGTAAAGTTGACCTAGTATGTCCACTGTCCACTGTTCAACACACTCAAAATGAGCGTAGAACCACCCACAGTGGGCGGAGTGTGTTATAATCTGTGAGTAAAGCTTACAAAAAATATTAATAGTTGATAACATATGATTAATTAACTATAATATTGATATTAATCTGTCATTATTCAGTTCAATTTAATATTAATAATTAGTATAGGTTCTATATTTGCTTTTGGTGACTAATTGATTGAACTGGTAAAAGACAGCCGTCGCTTCTCTTCGAACAATGTTAGTAACAATTACCAACTTTTTGTGCAAGCTATCGCGTATATTAAGTCTTCCACGAATTTTTCATGTATGCCTGAATATTTATCAATTACGGTTACGCTGTCCGTTTCCGACACTCCACTGCTGAATGTGCTCAATGTCTCTTATCATTTCACGGCAACGTTTACGATTCGTTGCAGCCGTGCCATTCGATGCTGCAAGAGCATTTTGAGCCTATTCCATCGCCGAGTTCACCCCACTTTATATCATGTTGCCCCGTTTGCATTGATATTTTCGAATATTGATATCTGAAGAGTCCCATCAGTAAAAACTATTGGAGCTTGCGATTTCACCTCAAATTTTCATCCACTAGTTTTTTCTTTTACCAGCGGAAACTTTGCTTTCTTTTTGACAGAGCTTGAGCTTTTATGAAACAGCGCTTACATCAAAAATTGTTCATCGTTCTACTGCCAGTCGACAGCAACGTTAAAGGCACCGAGAGTGGTAAGGAGTAAGTGGGAACAGGAAAGACATGTTTGCTGTAAACAAACATTTCATTTCACCAGAGGTGATGTGTAGCGAAACTGCATTTTGAGCGCCTTTCTCTCTTATCACCCGCAGCAGGGCCAGGTGCTATTGCTTCCGTTCATAGTTGCCGCGTGGGCGGGACAACGTTTGCGGCCGGCTGATTTAAACTTTCGCCCAGCTGAAGTGATGCAAAGGGACTCAAAAGAATTTTGCGGCTCATTTCTTGGGTTGTCGACGTTTTAATTCGTTCTCACCCTACCGTTACACTGCATAGCACCTCTACCTTCGTATCGCACTACCTGCTGAATTTACCTTCCGGTGTCTTTAACTCCACAATTTTGCATCACGGTTATGGAGTGACGTCAAAAGAGCATCACCTTGGGTATCGCTGAACAGAACTTGTTTTTCTGACTCCGCTATGTACCAAATGATGAAGATGGTTTGAAGGAAGTGGTGGTGCAACGACAAGTGGCGTCGCTCCACTCGCATGAGCGAGGATCAAAGCCCAGTCCAAAGTGCGCCTTGACCACTTCTTTTCTATCGGTTTTCTCTTTTTTCACTTGCAGGTCTACAGTTGAGTAGCATACATGACTGTATGAAAACATTGAATTGTTAGCCAGTTGACCCTTCATGTGATTACGTTAAACCTCCATCGAGTAACGCTGCGATTCTGAATGCAGCAGCGTGTCGCATACTAGTAAGGAGGAATCGATTGCACTCGAACGCTTCATCCCTCATCCTTTTCATGTAGGCACTGATTAAGAAAGTCATGGTTGAGGCAGTCACCTCTTTCAACAACTAATACCTCATGAGAATTCAGCTGCCAATTGCAGAAACATCTAGCAATTGTATTTCCGCTGGAGAGGACTCGAAATAATTTATGCTCGATTGTGATCAGCATGCTGGTGAATGCTGATGTGTATAGTTTTGAATAAGATACTTGACCTGAGAAAAAGAGCTCAAACCATTCTATCTTTTCCCAAACTTCACTTCTCTGAGAACCATGGCAAGTCTATCGGATCCCGGATTTTTTTTTTTGAAGAACCATACCCATAAGGATGGGTGTCTATAGTTTATCCCAAAGCGTCACTATACTCAATTAATATTCTGCTGAACTCATGTAAAATTTCGATGAGCCTTAACGACGCGGCGAGCTGAGATGAGGAAGGTTAGGAGTTTTGCGCTATCTCTTGTGCGCTTCCCACAAGCTTCCGTGTACGGCAAGTTCCGTGTGCTAAGGTTTCCTTCTGCTCATACGTAGAAAAAGGCCTCGAGAATACCTTAGGAGTTCTTTCCCAGTCCTGGGTCCATCGCGTCTTCATAAAGAAAACATACTACATTGAAAAACGCCATGTGCACTATGAAACCTTAAATGGTCCCCGCCCCCCTCCCCCTCACCAGAATCCAATCTCAAAGATTTATGCACGAATAAGCGGATTTTGACTGTTTCTACACATATTACTTCTTTCTTTCTTTCTTTCTGCATGTATCTTCGAAAAGCGATTTTCCAGGGTGCAGATATACATGAACATGCGTCCATCAAAGCAGTTTCTTGCTTATTTTTGAGAAAATTAGCTCTGATATATAAAATAACACTAACAAGGAATTTGAATACTGATTTTTGACATCCATGTGCATGTGTATTTTTTGTACGGCTATATTAACGATGCCGAATGAAGAACAGATTGAAAAGGCGCAAAAGGCAGCGCGAGGAACATAAACTGTTTTATGGTTTTTGTGCAAATAGCCATAGGCCGTTGCTTCATGATTGTCGCTAAAGAACTTTTTCAATGAAAGATTGCTGGAACTAACGTTATAGGCTTCAGCTCTAGGATAGCCTCACACTTTAAAATGCCAGGCTGGTTATCGCAGTTAGCATGACTTTTCTCATCCGGTGCAAGACGGGACCCCCGTCGCGAGTCATCGTTACTGAAAAGCTCGAGTGGCCCTTTTATGGGGAAGGCGTTGTCATCGCCCTCTCGTCTGTATTCCTTCACGTGTGTCTGTTTGTCTAAAATGTATTGATGCGTCATTTTTGGAACAGCTATGTACACTTGGCTGATGGTTCCTCCTTCTTATCCTCTATTGCTCGTAAATCATCTTTCAATGTGATCGGCTTCTTTATCCCTGCTACGTTTGATAACACCGCTTCGAATTGTTTTCTCTACATATAGGGTGATGCGTAACTAACGCGACAAATTCAGCTGTGAAAATATTGAATTTTTAATTTTTGTTGCTGCTAATCTGCGTGTAACTTTAGTGCTTGCGAAGGCAGGTTAAAGTACTTCTACATGCACTTTGTTTGATTACTTATATGTCATTTTAAGTGACATCCGTATACCTGTTCTCCATCCACGTTTGATCTCTGGCAAGCACAGGTGGAGAAATCCTCAACCGGAGTGTGCATTTTTGGTTGAAAAGAAAGGCTGTATTTTTCAAGTGATTTGAATCGTCGTCCGATTAGGAGTTCTCTGAAAGGTCGTCAATCAGTGACCTCGGTGATGACTTTCATGAGCTGAATGGAAATACTGTGTATAATATTTTTAATTTTCGATAGGTGCTGACCATCGCCGCAGCCCGCGATGCAAAAGTTTTTACAAGTATGCTGAGTTTGGGCATTGTTCGGTGTCGAACGGGACTCGAACCCGCACTCCATGCTTTCCGGGCGTGAGTGCTAATCCATTACACTACCCTCACATTCTTCACCTTAACTCAGCTTCTGAATGGTGTGTTCACCATAGCTTGTTAGCACTCACACATGTTACGTGTTGAGCCGGTTGGCCCGTATGGCCATCCAACCGTGAAGCGTAAAGCTTAGTAGATATTAATTTTGATATTTTTGATTTTCGATAGCTGCTGAATTTTGCCGCGTGCCGCGATGCAGAAGTTGAAGCCGAGTTAAGGTGGAATTGGTCTCGGAGTGTGATGGATTAGCACAAATGCCGGGAAAGCATGGAGTGCGGGTTTGAAGCCCGTCGAGACTCAAGCTTTTGCCTTGCCCATAACTAAGCATACTTGTACCAACCATGAAGAATCTTTTTAAGACGACCTTTCTAGGAGGAAATCATTTTGGTGCTATCGAACGACATCAGTCATGGAACGGAGGAGTAGCGGTAGGGGGCCGGTCTGGGTGGTCGCAATTCTCAAGAATTTCATGCAAAGCGCTCGACCTGGTCGCCTCCAGTGTGATGGAAGCATGATAACGGAATATGGCAGAAAAGAAGGGATCAAAATCGATTAGGAAATCGACCGCAAAATGAAAGCAAAGCTGATTAGTTAACACAAAGAACTTGTTCGCTGGGAGATGTGCGGCTTTGCTCAAGCAGAGTTAAGCGCTTTGACTGGAATTGGGTGCTCCATGGATTAGAATGCTACTATCTTTCTGCCAGGAGATTGGTCAGCTTAGCCCAGAAAACTTTGTACTGAGTAGGAATGTGGATGAAAATACATGTATATATGAATGAATATGAGTAAATATGTTAAAGAACACGAAAGACGCGTAGCGCGAAAAATATTGTATGGACCTACCTGTGTAGGTGCATTTATGACAGCCAATGCGTAGATTCAGTAGACTTTTAGTGGTGCTATCACAATGTGGGGGGGGGGGCATATCACTAAAGACGCTATTTTTATCTGAGCCCACAGGGGAGAAGAGCAACCTCCTTCTTTCTCCATCATGGCTTAGGCAAAAATATACGCCTGTGAGTGCAGACGGAACCCTCAGTGATCCCTTCAAGTGCTTAGTTGTGCATCCTTTTATAGTCTCCCCCATCACGATAGCAACCCTATAATCTTCCTTGATGGAACAGTTTTCAACATCATATTAAATTATAGGTCATTTTTTTTCATCCGCACCGTGAAGTTATTAGGTTGTGAGGAAAGTTTTGGCAGGTTTTCGCGTTCACAAGATGTATTCAAATATCAGAGCACGTTAACATGGATCAGCTTACATATTGTGCTCCTTAGTTAGACAAAAAGTTGCTCTTTCTGAACGTATGCTTTATTTAGGATGCCACAAGGTTTTCGAATTATTACGGAGATTTTGAAGTACTGCGAAAAAGGCACTTTCAGATAACTTCACCTCACGAGTTCTTGCTTACAAGGGAAGGATGGTAGGTCGAAGTGGCCGTTTGAAATGGGGTTTATACCAATGATAGGACTCGGGATGCCATTCACCAATCTGCATTCCATATCTGCTGTCCGTCTCTGGGAGCAGAGTTACAATCGTTGAAAGAGAAGAAACTCACAAGGGAAGAACTCCAGGTCGAAGTGGCCATTCAGAATGGGATACATATGGTTCGACGTATTTTCGGACGCTAATTTCGAATCTGTATTCGAAATTTGCAGAACGATTTTCTGAGCGGAGCTATGGAGGTTTTTTTTGAAAAAGAGTACTAATATGTATACGGTAGGTTTGAAAGCCCATAGCACGCGAGCCAGACGTTCTTGCGCAAAACCAGGGCGATTTTCGTGTTTAAGGAGTCAAACTACCTCAAGGAGCATGTTTTTAGCCAATTCGAGAATTTGACCAAATTTCGTAAAATTCATGGGCTATATATAGGGTGGCAGCCCATTGAAAAAAGGCGAAGTCGTTGACCCTTGCCTAGAATGCTCCTATTTGACGCTTGTTTCGTACATTTAGTGCGATGGGCAAGTGTAAAAGGTATGTGTAGGCTATCTTGTTCAGGTTGCAGGGTTTTCTATAGAGGAAAATTCAAAAACTACCACTTCACCCCTTGGCCACCCCTAATTTTCCGAATTTGGACCAAAAACTGGATTTGGCTGAAAATTTGTACAGAGGGGTAATTCGACCCCCTGTGCGCGAATATCATAATCTTTTTGCGCAACAACGCCTAATTCGTGTGGTACGGGATTCCTTCGACTTGGTGTCCTTCCCTTGTGAGTAATGTTAGTAGCTATAAATAAAGTGGCAGAGTAAATGATGGGTGCGATAGGTACCAGTACAAGGATACGTCCAGAAGTGAAAGAAAAGCACTTGCTGACAATGAAACACAAAATGCAAAAAGAACCCGCACCGGCGGAGAGCAAACCCATGACCCCTGGCCTGCAGATCCAGAAAACTACCTATGAGCCACGGAGGCCGTTGCTTGTAGTTGCAACGGCCGTGCTGATGACATAGTGCCTCGCAAATTGTAACTCTGCCCCCAGAGACGGACAGCAGATATGGAATGCAGGAATGCAGATTGATGAATGGCATCCCGAGCCCTACCATTGGTATAAACCCCATTTCAAACGGCCACTTGGACTTACCATCCTTCCCTTGTTAGCCGAGTCCCAGCGAAGGTGACCGCAAATGTGAATACTGCAAGGGGAGGGGGGGGGGGGGGAGAATGACTTGCTCGACTTTTCAGTTGATCAAATCGCTTTAACTAAAACGGCAGAAGGCAATGAGCGTCCATACTTGCAGGGGATATCAACAAGTATTGGCCCTCAACAAACAAACATAGTTGACCACCTCAAGTAGCCTCGATTCGAAAAAACCCAAAAAAATGGGTGCCGCGCGACCCCTCGTAGCAGCTATGCTCCAGCACATTTTCCACAAATCCTCTTCCAATAATTAAAACACTTGCAGGCTGGAGCCCTTACTCATTCATCATATTCACTATATCTAGCGTTAACTGAGCCCCACTTTCCCAAACATCTGGACAGCTTCTTCAACAGCAGTGTGTTCAGAAAAATGGCTATATGAAGTCAACTTTTTCTCATATTCATAATATTTGAGACCTCGTGTTCTTATCCCATTTGTCGATCAAACGCGTGTACGCGCATGCACTTTTATCCCATCCTTGATCACTTTTATGGTCCGCGCTTAATTTATTACCTGATACTCTTGTAAACATCCGCCCCATCCACCAGGCTGGTCTGTTGATCACAAGCGCATCTAGATCATTTCCCGAATGCAACCCATATCGGATTCCCGCTTCAAACCACTGCATCCATATCTGGACATCGTCGTGACATACACTATTATTTAGTATTTCGATTCCCATGATTCACTCCAGTACATAGCAATTGAGCTCCACAAAGAAAACTAATCATGGTTAACCATTAATATGCTTTCCTTCAATGAATAGGCGGAGCCTGACCATTTCCAGCGACGCCAGCTCCACACCGACTGCTGGGTTATCCGAAAAACTGTACAAAGTAGCGAGACGCAGTTCGACTGTCTGGTGTATGCATCCAAGCATCTGAGACAACTGTCTTGTGCTGGCCGCTGGGTTGTTCTGAACTGCTTGCACGAGGCGCTGGTCGTCGAATTCAACAGGGCATCAAGTGTGTTGTTGGTTGGCCAGGCTTGTATCCCCAGATTGAAAGCGTTCGAACCAAACATGAACGGTGGACTGGGAAGTAGCTTGTGGCCCGAACCCAGCGTTGATGTTTTCGGTCGCCTCCCTCGTAGAACTTCCACGGCGGAACTCGTACAAGTAGAGCGTCCGGGGAGCTACCTTTTTCAATTTACACAGAAATGATCTTCTGGACAAGCTCCGGCCCTTATATACCTATGTGGTGGAACATTCGAAAACACTGTTCAACAGGGCCGAACATGAAAAGATGAGCTGTCAAGCGACGCATTGTAGATCAAAATGTTTTGAAGTGTCCAGGAAATTATCAGCCAACCTAATACGTGCCAAAACGTTCACTATTCTTTGTTGGAAGTATCTGCAACCGAGTGCCACTTTTTTGCAGTTCAAAAGCAGTGCCTAGGAGGCCTTTCAAGGAGAGGAGGATAGCAGTGTAGCCTCTCAACACCTTGAGATTCCGAGAAAAAAATTCCGACTGGAAAGGCTATTGTAGACAGAACTGCGCTGAATCTAATGGTTTCAGCTGGTTCCAACCAGTTATGCTTGGGCAGACTTATGACCTTTCAAAGACTTCCAAAACGGCGATACTTCCTGGCCGGCCTAATAGTTATCAGAGACGTAAGTGACGATTCTCTGCTGATTTGTGCAATCTATTTGTTCGTTTTTATAGCTAGTGGACATATAGGAGCTGGTGGACCGAGTGCTGACCACCTGCGGTGATTTCTTGCATATCAGAGGGAAGGGGTTGGGAAGGTCATGTCAACGAAAAGTGCGCAGTGCTGGCGCCAATCCGTCTAATGCTTTCAAGTACTATCGATGAAGGGCAATTAGGATAAGTAGGTCTTTATTCAAATCAAACAAACAAATTACACGTGGGGTTACGTGAACCACGAGGGAGCAGCATCGAATGTCCATCGTTGGTTGAAAATTATAATATGTGCCACGAACTCGTGTTGTGGTTGGGATCCTAGAAATTCGAGTACATGTGTCATGTACGCATGCTTTATAGCACTTAATCTCTGCTGAACCTGGTAGTACTCCTCGTGGTAAGCTGAAAAACAGTTTTGAAGAGAAAGCTGATTTACCGGTGCGCAACTTGATCAACTAGACGACCATACTGACCCAGGGTACAATCGGGTGTCGAGGAAATCTGTCGCTCCAGTACAACCCCCCCCCCCGTCCCTTCAACGAGGATCCAACGCTCCCTTTCAACATCTACACAGCCTCTACTATCATTAATTATTGCCGATTGCATGAGGTTAACGAGTATTTTATAGCCGCGAATTTGGGTTGATCACTCAAATTCATTCATTTTTTCTTACATAATGAGATCAGCTGACGGCACAGTCCTCTTATCATAGAACCTGGGGCCATTGCTGACCTCTGTGACTACGACCCCCCTTCCCTCCCCACCCAATCCGCCCGTCAAATGCGATCCCTCTGTCGATGAATCCACGACTCTCGGTGTACCCTGCTCTGATCCTGTTTCTGAGTTGTCTTGATCCTTTTCTGAGAAATTCGAATTCAGATTCGGCGTCGATTCTCCATCGTGCTAATTGATCTCACAAATAATGTCCCTTTCCCAGATTCTTCGTTCTCCAGAAAAGACAATTACGGAAACGGTCC
Organism: Trichostrongylus colubriformis; assembly: GCA_963978905.1. Taxonomy (NCBI): domain Eukaryota; kingdom Metazoa; phylum Nematoda; class Chromadorea; order Rhabditida; family Trichostrongylidae; genus Trichostrongylus; species Trichostrongylus colubriformis. Next base: position 15,165,755 of record OZ022258.1, on the reverse strand, counting down.
AACCACACTTCAAGGAAGTGTAATCAGAATGCACTCAATGCTATGTGACCCAGTTCGAAACGCCGAAAACCGTGCGTTACAAACAGTAGCTGCCTTGTAACTCCACCTGCGTGCACAGGCCGTGATTGGGAAGAATTGGAATCGCAGACTTTCATATAAGTATACTAGTGTGCACGGAAGGATTTGAATCAGTTCCCTCTAACTGATCAGAGCACCACACGAATTGGGTCGCCGCGCGCGACCAGTGATTCGCTGGTCTCGGTACGAATTGACCTGGTTTCATTGTGCATTGCCCTGATAGTCAACTACATCAGCAAAAAAGTTGTCGCGAGCGGTGGAGCGGTGAAGCGGTTCCCGTAATCCGATGGCCTAGTCGGACAGTTCTGACTCACTGCTAGTCAAAGTCAGTCGACTGAATGGCTTGTACTAGGCGGTCAGCGCCGTGCATGCGATGAAAACCACTGCGACCGGTATTCCAAAGCGATTAATTGAGCGTAAAAAATTTTACATTTGTGTTTACTTTACAAATTCTCCGAGAAAACCTGAGCTACAATTACCAGCAAACGCTACCGTATGCGCTTGAATGCACCCGTCATTGCCGTCACAAATTTGCTGTTTGCTTATATGAAACGAGGCCGCCATCACTCCGCCTCCTTTACGTTCGTCTGTAGGTGTTCGTAGTATGAAATTTTCTCCTCAATGATTTCGTGATCATTATTGATCGTTATCGATTTTCTGCTGTTTCTTTGTTGTGCCTGCGAAGAGATATTTCTGATGTGATGCGTGTATCGTAGACGTACGATCAAGTATCTGCAGATATGAACGGCTTCGAACGGCCGAATACAAATGTCATCTCGAGAGTGTGCGAAATCGGAAACATTCTGCGTTAGATCGGAAATGCAGATAAAATGCCGTTGTGTAAGATTCTACTACGAGCACCGGGTCAACACCGCCCATATTTCTTAAATCACTTGAGCTGTCGCACGATAGTGAGCCAGTTTTGGCTTCACTGTTATTTTCAGAAATGCTATGGTGTCTTTTAACATCAATAATGTTCCAAAGTCAGATTTCTCCGTGCCTTAATTCAGCTACCCCACTCCGGTCTATTTGAATGATGGCTTAGCGAAACGCCGTCTAACTTCCTATCTGACCTTATTGTGCAACCGTATGGCATCGGGAGGTGAAGAATAGCCCTAAAACTGATGACCACTTCGTCATTGGCCCATTTTTCTAACGCAACGTAACCTCTCGGGAATACCCGCCGCTTATGGGTAGGGGATGGAAGGCGTGGCGCATGATTCCTCTTAATGTGATTCATGACTGATAGTGACTGTTAGTGAAATTAGTAGGGAAAGAACATGTGGATTCACACTACATTTCTCAGCCCAACTAATTGACGTAATGTATGCACCTGATCTGCTCAATGGCCTCCATAATCCGATCGTTTTGAACCTCTTCTCATAAAGCTCCACCGAATGTATGGAACCATCCTTCACAATTTGCATGAATTTCCATTTCAAATTTACTAAAAGCTCATAATTCGCTGACTCTGGATCTTTCCTTATCATCACAAAGCTCCGGGTACTGAATACGGATGTTTTTTTCGAAATCTAGCACTCTAGCGGCTATTAAGGAACGACTCAATGAATTTGAATTGGGTTCAGGAATTTCATTTACACTGATTGCGTAGTAATCGTAGGTTCATTGAGCTTTTGAGCCTAACCTTGCATGTGATTTGTTCGCACTTGTTATACGATAAAAAATGCTGAAAACGTTCATAGGGTGAATTCCTCAGGTCATAATAATTAATTAGAAAATGTAGTGTGGAGCATAGTATCTCCACACATTTATTCTTTTTTCTCAAGTGCAATCTAGTGTACCACACTGTTGCTGCAAAATCGCTGCAAAACCGAACTGAATGAAGTAGCGCCGCCCCCATGAGTCGTGGCTTTGATGGTCTCACGTTTATTGATAATCGTCCTGCAATATTTTATTTACAAGTGAATAGAATTTTGATTGCTGCTGACTTTTTGCTGTAGCCCTGAACCAGAAGGGAACTGCACAGAATCTCCAGCAGGGCACTTTCAGGTGTCGAGAAAAGTAGCCACTTCAGTGCGACCCCTCCTCTACGTGAACCAAGTTAGCCTCTTCCCCTTTCCGACCTCTACGATACCGATAGCTGTTGCTGGATTGTATAGTTGCAATGTGTTTTATTGCTATATACACTTACCCAAAACAAAAAATATTTATTTCATATTTCCTCACATGGGTTTGCTACGAAATACCCTTCAGTCTGCCTATTCGAAGTTTAGATTCTAGTGCTTTTAGCTGATCTCTGAAGGTACGACCCCTCAGTCCGGTGAAAATGACCTCCGTCTATGGAGGAATATTGGACCCCCAAGTACCCTGGTCTTCAGGCACGCTACCAGTACAGTCGTCTATACCATTGGTTCATACCTCTCTCCTCTTTGAGGACAATAATCTCCCAATCGATTAGAACACACCACAATGATCCTCTAATATTTCCCTGATCTTTCTGACTAACATTCACATTTCGCTGTAAGTTTTTGATGTGAAAGGAAGTATCCACTGATTAAGTTCACTTGCTTACCAGTTGATGTAAATAATCTGCTGAAGCCCTAGCCACGGAGTGACTACAATGGAATTCGAATTCGAAGAAAACGTAATGCAAAGATCGAATATTCTGCTTGCCGGCTTTATCTGTTTTTCCACTCGAGAGAGAACTAGGGAAGGGTGAAGTCTAGTGTCAAAAAATTGATCGCACTATACGCAAAAGTAGCGGATTATTCCGCCTTGTCAGTGCCACCCGCGATTTCTGTTTACTTTTGTTGTGCGAGTGCGACTTGATCTGACGTGATACTTCCTCCTATCTCACTTTCACAAAATTTCATTCATGAAGAAATTGCAATGGTCTATCAATCCACTCATTTTTCTGTATATCTATATATTTGTTTATTTATTTTATTACGTCACTATACCTGTCATTAACTAGGAAACGTTGATGCTGTAAAAGACCTAGCGAGTTGTATAGAAAGGAAGAAAACTCAACATAACCTCAGCTTTATTTACCAGCAATCTGATGTTCAAACTATATAATATTATCAAAAGCGAACCAGGAGCAGCAAAAGATGCCCTGCATTTCCAGTAGAACGGTAGTATGCAAAGAAATGTGATTGGGTAAACGATTCCCCATGAGAAAAGAGTAATTTAGGTGCTCCTTGTGTAAGAGAACCAAAGAGTATTAATTATTTTAATGTCACTAAATGAACCCAGATTTAAGCTTTGAAATGGATTTAAGGTAACTTCTAGTCAGCCATAATTCAACTAAAATGTGTACAGCTTCATCTTCTTGTCTATCCTATTTCGATGAGCTCCAGAGCACAAACAAACATGTAAAGTAATCCGAAAGCGCTTTCCAAAGAATGATTTTACACCAAAGTTGTGAGTTTGATACATCTATCACAAAGTATCATCATCTATCACCATATTTCACTCACTGGAGCCGTTTTAATTTGAGGATCGGGTAAACGTATTGGAACCTTGTTCCTTTTTCAACTACCGCGAAATCTTCTACCTCTTCCTTTTTTAATACGCTCCTTTCCATATTTTTTTACTTTATTTTATTCCTATCACTTCCACTACCACCGGTTTTTCTATATATTCTATATGCTAGCGAGTTCACGCCTACCGACGCACTGTTTATCGAGCGAAGGTGACAGAATCTCCTCAGATATCTTAATATCAATTATATCTGATGACGTAGCAAATATCCTGCTGGCCCGAAATGTTTGCGTTTGATGAGTTTGCTGTTTGTTTTTCTACACTCTCACAAGACATCTTTGGCACTATTAAACCATCATTACTCATTACCATTTTTGATTTGCCAGCACAAACCACGAACTGGACAGAATCGAATTCCAATGAAGGCTTGTCTGGTAGCCATTCGGGGCACGGATCACACAATTTTGTTCATTTGTGATTCCAGCGTGTGATGACGGCGAACACTAGTAATTGAAATAAATGTAATACTCGTGATCAATGCCGTAAATCGATGCGAATATAAATGGGAATGGAAACTTTACACCACTCGATTCCGGCCCTATTTTCGCCTGGGGTACAGAAAGGGATCGAAACATTTAAGGCTGGGCTTGCAAAGGAAACTGAACCTATCAACATGACCATTTTTGAATAGGTTCACATTGATGTATGCGTCTTGGAACGCTGAACTCAGGTCGGCTTTACAAATTTGCGAAAGCACTCTGCGAACGACATTATGAAGTTTATTTTTTGAATGAGCAAAACCATTACGTAGTGAGTGTAAGTGCACGAATGCGGCGTATTTGAGCAGACGCAGTGTGGCTTCCATCTTCAGAAGGGCGAATTCCCCTCGAAGACAAGTTATTGACATAATCATAATTTTGTTTAAATTGGGAAGAATCTCTGGGTAAAGTAAGGTGGCATAGGTCAAGGGGTCTTTTTTTATCTGAAAGCTACGGGCAGCAAAACTAACCGGAACATACCTAGCCCGGGTACTTCTTGCTGCACAAAGGAGCATTTTCTTGGCAAGGCTAAATTTTCCCATTTGTTGAATGTGTTGCAAATTACCCTGGGATTCTTTGGAGCTTTAGTCAAAATCTTCATAAGGCTAAAAACTCGTTCCCCAGGAGAATCGCCCGCTTGACCAACATATGTTCTGCGCGAAAACGCGTGGCTTGAGCGTTACGGGCTCCTGCACATACTGCGTAATAGTATTCCTCATTCGAAAAACCTTCATGACTTCCTTCGCAGAGTAATTCCGTCAATTTGGATAGCAGATCTGAGCTTAGCGTCTCAAGACACAACTTCTCATATTGAATGTGTTGCCATTCAATTACCCAGAGATCCTTCCAAATTTGATCAAAATGTCGATTACGTCATGAATGAATATGCACCTTATTGAGAACGGCCAGGCTCACCTATTAAGATAACTGTAGGGTAGTTACAGGTGAGAGACGGAAGCGCAGATCTGAGTGTCTTACCCTAAGTCGAATAATCTCAGTGTAGGAGTTTTCGGTGGATTAGGTGAAAAAGTTGCTCACCAATTCAGTGCATTGCGCCGGTAGGTAGGTGGAGCAACTCCTGACCACGGCTCCTAATAAGCCCAAATCATTTCCCTTACAAGGGAAGGACTCGAGGTCGAAGTGGCCATTCGGAATGGGATGCAAATGGTTCGTCGTATTTTTGGACGCTGATCCTGAATCTGCTTTCCAAGTTGCAGAACGATTCTATTGGGTCATTCCATAAATAGTGTCGTTTATTTTCAAGCAAAAATTTTTGCCATAAAATCACGAGTTTTTGTAGCATATCATACATGATTCGGAAGAAAATTTTCTGCTTTACAAAACGACGGTTCAGTTTCCGAGTATGTTAGAATGGCGCCGACACTTGGGCTGTCGAAGAGGTAGGTCTAATAGACAAAAACTGGCCAAACCGGCAATCAATTAAAACACTATACTTACTTGAGGAAAACTAACCAATCATGTGTTCCGTACTTAACCCCGACCTCTTCTGCGAGTTTCACGAGTCGGCTGCTTAAAAAGTCACGTCGCTCTTTTTCCACATTTAGTTTTTCCGCCACAACTCGGTGATTTTAGACAATTTTTCGAACCAAGGCAAGAAAAGTTTCTCAACCAATCAGTTGAACGAATGGTGAAATATTCAGACCAAGTGGTGGGTATGAACAGGGGAAAAGCCACTGACCGGATTCCTTAACATTCTCATGGAAAAAATTAATTGTGAAAAATGTCAACTGGACCCCTATCACATGGTATTAAAACTCAATCTGGATCGCAGCGAAAACAAACTATGAAGATGTTTCCGATAAAGCAGAAAAATTTCCTCGAAGTGGATTATAAAATAACTCTAAGCAAGGAAATTGAAAGAAAAAATTTCATTTTGAATAAGTGTGGATGCTTTCGAAAGAAAAAGATTTTAGAAAAAGAACGACACGTCTTATTGATCAACTAAATATTGGAACTTGTAGAAGAGATCAGGACTAAGTACGCGACACATGACTGGTTGATTTTTCTAAAGTGGAAATAGTGTTTCTGTTGATTGCCGATTTGGCCAATTTTCGACGGCTGGACCCACCTCTTCGCCAGCCTAAATGTCGGGACCATTCTGACAAACTCAGGAAGTAACCATATCATTTTGTAGAGCAGGGAAACCTCTTTCAAATAATGCATGACATGCTGCAAAAGCTTGTAATTTCATAGAAGAAATTTATGCATGAAAAAAATGGCATGACTTATGGAATGACCCAATATGTGCGGAGTTACGGAGGCTTTTTTCGGAAAAGATGCTATTATATGGTAGTTTTGAGGCCCGTAGCACGCAGCCAGACTTTCTCGCGCAAAAACAGTGCGATTTTCGTGTTCAGGGGATCAAACCCCATGGTATACTATTTCAGCCATTTCGAGAATTTGACCAAATTTAGGAAAAATTCTTGGCCTAACCAATAGGCCTCGAATTGGCTAAAAACATGTAAAATAGGGCAGTTTGGTCCCCTGAACACGAAAATCGCACTGGTTCTGCGCGAGAACGTCTAGCTTGCGTGGGGCTTCCGAACCTACCATATATGTAATAGCTATGTTTTTTTTCAAAAAATGCTCCATGACTCCGCTCAGAGAATCGTTCTGCAAATTTGGAATGCAGGTTCGAGGTCAGCGTCCGAAAATACGTCGGACCATATGTATCATTCCGAATAGCCAGTTCGACCTTAGGTTCTTCCCTTGTTGGCTCGAAGAATCTGAAGTAATAATAGTTGAATAATGGCACATTTGTCTTCCCTTACTTTCTATTCAACGTAATACTTTAGCGTGAACACCAGACTGAGTGTTGGAGTTCAAAACTTAGTAGTTTATTGAACAGCGAAGTCACGTACGCCACACAAACTCCTTTTCCGTCAGATCCAACCGTTTTTCCAAGTTTTATTTCTCAGATCCGCCAGAAGCCAGCTTTTTGTTTGTCCAGGTTTGCCTTGCTTATCTAGCACGGCATCAGTTTCCTTCCACGTGTTTGCTTACGGGATTCACAATGGATTGAATGGTGAATGGAGATATGTCCAAGCGCTGCTTCCGCTAGTGTAAACCATAGGAGTTAGGATAGAATGTCGCAACCTTTTTAAAGTATTAAATTGTAAGTAAAGGAAGGCTATACGTGAGTACTTATTTTTGATTTTGTTGCCTTTCAACTCGAAAAATGGGTGGGGGGAGGAGGGTGTGAAGTGCTTCTTATTTTTCGAGTATCCCTCCCTACTTTTTTCATGCTCAGAGACACATTCTGTCTCTTGTGCGAGACCTGTGATATACTGTGAAATCAATATTTATCATGATATCACACCTGCCTGGAGCAGAGGTGGTTTAGTGATAAGACGCTCACTCCCACTCGCGTGGTCCGTGTATCAAATCCTGGATCAGCTCTAGCTCAGACCAATTATGTGCTCCATCCTTTCCATGTAGATGAATCTGAAACAGGCTCCTAAAAGGATATAAATACTAAGTTGTACATATGCTACCTTCTCAATTCGGCCTAACCGCTCTAAAATCGGCATGGGTGGAATCATCCACCTACACGTTTCTGAACACACCAGGGATGCGTGGCGCATCTCGAAAAGCTATTGATTATCACCGAGAGCTTCGCTCTTTTATTCGCACCTGCTGTGGTGTTTAAAAAAGCTCTTAGCTTTGAGTATCTTCGAGAAGAAGGAGCATAAATTGGCCAAAGTGCAGTGAGCAGATTTAAGGGCCTACCCGAGAAGCGGCAGTATTCGAAATCACCGTCTACTTCGCTACTTTTAGCTTCAAACGATGCCATTAATATTTCTTGGCCTCCATAGGGCAGTTCAGTGGAACTACTTGAGAAGTCGTGTGTCCACAAAATCCTAGAGATTAGTGGAATGACCTGAGGAGGATCAAAAAGTGTTTATCTTTCTGCTCTCGTGGTTTTTCTTCGGTCGCGGTGAGTACTCAAAACCCATCTCTTCGACGATTTTTTTGAGAGCTGTTCGCCGCGAAGTCCTTCCGATTTTGCACGGCTAGGGTGTCCTATTTGCTTAGTTAAAGAGCTCACTCTCAAGATTTTTCCTCTGATGGATATTCCGGAGCAGTACCGATTTTTTCACGTTTTATCCCCCATTCATCTCTTTGTGGCTAGTCATGCCACGGGATTTTGTCCAATTGTACAAATCTCTGACGCATGCATACTGTCAATACGGATTCTCTGAACCTGTAAGACTGGTCCTATCCACGACACGGTTGTCGAGGGGCACGCTTCGTTGCTGAAGCGCTTTCAAGCGCGCTCTGATAGCGCGATTTTACATTCCGAAACTTGAAGCCAAACAAAAGACGTTTTCTTCTCATCCTTTTTTGACCATTAAAAAAGTCCTGCGCAGGCCTAGGCATTAATGATAGAGGCGTTGATATACATACTGCTTGGAATAATGTAAGCCAAATTGTCAACTCTGTCAGCATGCTACTGATCATGGTGCCCAGGGCCTTCTATCTCCACGTACCCTCCCTAGAGAAAGGGGGATGGGGTGCTCATCAACTGATAGATTTCAGGAGGATCGCAACATGATTTTTTCTCATAGGCATTACACCAACAAATGTGTCCAAGTCTGAGCATTGTTGTGTTTTTGTCTAAATTTGAACCTTGGACATGACAAGCGATAGCGACGCTCTACACTTCTGCACTATTCTGCTCTTGTAATGGAAGCAATTTGAGAAAAAGCACGTTTATGACGTCCGAGATTTAACGTATCCTTTGCACACCGTGCATGCCCACTCGTCTAGACAATCAGGGTCAAGCAATGGTTGAGGGATCCTCGAGAGAGACCGTATTTTAGACATGTTAGGGAGGGACGGTATTTTTTGAAAACGTTTCTCAATGTGCCGCATGAACCTGAATAGTGTCTCTGGTGAGATAAACTACTACCTTGAATTGCCTTTTCCTCGTACGAAAGCTGCCAATAAATATAAAATGATTGCCGTCTTTTCCGCGAGCGGTCTAAATTTTCCTACACCATCAAAAACAAACTACTGGGCGGCAAACCTTTCTCACAGGGAAAAAAACATCAGTGTTCAAATACTCGACAAAGGTGCAGTGTGGGAGGAAGGGTCGAAAAAACATTGGTTCTATGAGAAATCTTGACAGCTCCCTCTCTCCCTTGTATTGACTGCATTCCATTACTCATATTGGTTTCCCGAATCTTGCAAGTGGGCATCATTCCCAGATATTACAGCTTTCCGTTGAATATTTTCTTTTGTCTCGTTCTACACAGGAGACTGAGCATATTCTTTGCACTGGCCAAATTTGCTAAACTTATCTCTTACCAAATGGAGTTTTTTCATTTCCGGTGTATGTAAAAAAAAAAGCATAAAGAAACAGCTGCTTCGTGATCTTTGAAGGCCCAAAAGAGGTGAATCTGGGTTGCAGGGGATGGGCCTAAGTATACATATTCACATACACATTAAATGGGATCACGCTGGAATTCGGATGAGCCAACCCAATTTTTTCAAGTTGATTAATTGGTAGTAAGTAGTAACTTCGTCTGGTAAGGTGAATTTGATGAATCCAGACTATTTAGACTAAGACTACGCTGATCACCTTGTAAAGAAACATCCTTTCTGGTGATAGTATGATCTTATATAATAAAAGTAACTGCGCATCCTGTGAAGCTTAACCTCATCTACTCGTGCTGTCCTTTTTTTAACCTGAGAGTGATATTGAAAGCTTTATTTCAGATAGCATAGCTAAGCAAGGTTGCACAAGCTATATTCATAGTCAGTCTCCGAAACTTAATTTCAAAAAACCGTGTAATTTTCCTAGGAGATTCTTATGTTGTCAATATGTTTTTTTGTTCAGTATTTTCACCCTGAAGTCTGATAGATAAGTCCGCCCGCACGCGGTGTCGCGCGCCAGCAGCGAACGCAGGTGCAGTCTCCAAAGAACACAGAATCGCGATGCACCCTTCATTATCAAAAACGACAGAATTGTAGAAACTGTTCATTCAACGTCATTTCTAAGATTTAAAAATACCACGTATCAAAATCTTCGTTTAACCGGTGTAACAATGATCATTCATCTCAAATTTTCTACACAAGCTCCATTTCATCGTCACAAACACTCATAACATTAAAATTTTCACTCATCTCATCCAACAATGATCATTGGTTTGAGGCCTTTAAGAAGCTGTTGATAATCGTCTCCTTAGAAATTGAATAGAAACTGTCGCAAAATAAAGCAGCTACATCTCCATAGTTAATCCTTTTCCTGATGCCGCTCTTGGTATGTCTAGCTTTTGGGTCACAACAGGAATGAGGAAAATTTTTTTATTCAACCGCTATTCCATCGCCAAAACCATCGTTTCATTGGAACCCCGTTGAACAACTATTCTCCTGTCATTCCTTCACTTTCCCCTACCGACTGTGATGTTTCCGTGTTCACCTTTCGTACGACTCCAACTTTACTTGCTAATCGCTTTTATACCAACAAATACAATATACAATACAATATAAACTCGTTCTTAATACAATCCACAAATCATAGCTTCCTCATTTCCTTCATCTCTGGTTGGTTCATCCAAGACTGCGGTTGCCTATGCCGCACGCGACACCGCGTGCGGGCGGACATATCTATCAGACTTTGGGGTATTTATTTTTCATTTACTCATTTCTGCAATGAGAAGAATCAAGGTAATGCTAGAGGGGCCCACACACAGTTGTCTTGTGATAGCTTTGGGACCCAACAACACGGCGCTTCCAGCTCGTCCGCATCGCTTCGCCTGCGACATGCCGGAGTGCGAAATCCTGTCATAAGGGTACACACCATTAACAAGTCATGTAAAATACTTTTTCTCGTGAAATTCCCATTTACTAATGTAACTGAACAATGTTCAACTGGTTGCCTCCATTCCTCATATTAGTAAACAGTTTTTTTTCTTTTGCGAATTGAACAGAAGAGTATAAAAGGTCAAGTAAGCCAGATATTCAATGACGACGATCCTCACGATGCGAGTTACTGGGTATAAGTGAGGGATTATGTAGTTTCCGATGCTTTACGTACTGTTTCGTGGATGTCTCAATGTGTGTGTGTATGCTCGTGCGACACTCGTATCTTCAGCATCACATTGTCTTTATGTAACGTGCGCATTCGTTCTTATGAAAAGTCAACAGTTTTGGAGTGTAGTCGGTGACTGTGTTCAGTGTTAGGCGCTTCCGCGCTCTGCAAACACGACATGACCACCAAATGAACGCCGCCAACGCTTACCGACGACCGATCATCCCGGAATTAGCTCGGACTTAATTAGGGACCACGAACGGCAACGCTATGTTTGGCAAGCATTTCTAAGTAATAAAAATTTGGATTGCTGGATTGATAAGGAGCTATCATGCAAACGCCACCACTCAAGGCCTGTCATCATAAATCACCCAACTGTAGCGGGTTTATCAGAACCACCTGTCCAGCGTAAGTGTCTACTTACAGACTAGTCTGGGTGCGTACAAATACTGATTCAAATTATAGCTTCTGCTTGCTCACGCAATCCACTACAGGAGGTGCCAAAAGTGCCAAAAAAAGTGATTTTTTCTTCCACTGTTAGCCCTAATTTAGTCGCACGTCAGAAAATTCTGACGAGGTATTCCCATCTCCAAATTTGAGAACACACCTCATACCCTCACTAAGCTCCATAAGAGCCTTCTACAAGAACAGGATCGAGAGCTTATCCCGAGTGAACATGGTATGTCACCTCAACTGGACAAAATCCGGCATTTCGTCGCCCCCTTTCACAACCTTGCTAAGGTCCGTTCACTCTGGGTACCTGGAGTATTCTGCTGAGTGGTGTCACGAACATTCCGTTTTTTTTTCGGGGCATCCAGCACCCTTCATTTCAAGAACCAAAACGTGCCATTACCACTGAGAACCTTCCGGAGTGGGTTTGAGGTATGAAAAATGACACTTCAGATCATAGCAGCGTTGTCCGAGCAGCAAGGGCTCGTTGATTCCCATGAACCGAAGGCCAATCCTTAGTATGCTCCCCACAAAGGACCTACCAAAATTCTGGCTCCATTGTTTCAAGCGGACCATGACACCGTAGGTGCTCTGAAGCCTGACTGCGCCGACTGAAGGCCCGTATTTGATGAGGGGGAGAGTAGTGAGTCTCAGCTTGCTCGTGTTTCAAGAGAACATTTCGGAAATGTTTTGTACCAATATTTTTATCTGTTTCTTTCCCTACGATTTATATACTTGGCGGATGTGAGCCGTGAGCAAAATTACTTTTTTTTAAGCACCCCTGTATATCGGCCATCTGATACCACTATGCTTATGACAGGAGATAGACTGCGGGGCAAACCAAAAAGAACTCACAAACGTCACATATACTATCTTTTCAAGCTCATACGAATATTCTCTCTCATTTTCATAAGTAGGAACCTTTCCTTGCAAAATCAGAGCAAACGTGTCCACCGGAAAAATAAATGCACGACGAAAGTAAGCGCTGGAATTAATGAAACGTCCGCCCTGCAGATCGTTCCCCTCGTATATATTTGACTTGCAGCCAACGACCCAGCTACAATGTCATTTTTTAGGAAGTTTCTTATTTGGAGCTCTGTTAATCTTCCAAAGTCAATATTTTTCAATATTCTCTTTTTTCAATATTGTCATTCAATATTTTTTTCGAGGTGATTTATGTCTCTTTGGCTGTCAATGGTAGGATCCAAATGAAAACAATATTGTTGTGCAAAGCGATAATAGACCTTTTTTGAAACTTTTTTTTCATGCCGCTGTCAAATGTGCTGAGCTCGCATTTGCCCAACGTTACTGTTATCGCCTTAGTTGAGGACCCAACGGCGGTAAGCTGCTACTGTGCTGAAGTATTTGGATTGTCCGGTTTCTCAAAAAATGAATAGCTAATCGTTCTTGACCCATTGTAATGTAAAATGGTCTCGTAATCATCGGACAAATGTCCCATTAGTGTTGCTCATCAGATTGCCACGTCATTATGCCCTTGAATCACAAGCTCTTCATCAGCGCTGGAATTATACATTTGTAACAGTTGTCCAATTGAAGTGAATAACTATTTTTGTTGTTGTATCTTGGCCACTCCCGAACCGGACAGTCGGTAACGTGGCAAATTACCAATCATACTGATTCTTACCCTCCCTTTCCTTTTAGAATCTCATAGTGCCTTTATTTTGACCTTGGCTTTAAGGTCTTCTAGAGGTACTACATATCCGTAAACATCAAAAAAGCGCACCGAAATTTTTCTGCTCTGGGGACTACTATGTTTCCACGAGCTCTAGGGAAAACCAAAATCGGTGCTATCGCAGTGGGGCTTGGCATCCCACTACGGACACTATTTTTACCTAAGCCCAGTGTGAGAGCCCTTTCTTCCCTCCATAAAGGCTCAGGCGAAAGTACACGCCTGAATGTCCAGATTGACCCCTCAAGTATCCCTACAAGCTGCTTAGATAAACAATTTTTTATAAGATGCCCCCCTCCTCATTGCAATTGCACCCTAAAATATTTAGATGCGATGGAAGAGCCTTCTTTAGTTTGAAGAAAGCCTCGTTATACAACACGTGCGTAGCAATATGTTTACTTTTATTATTTTATTATTGCATTATTTTTTGATTAAAAGGAAACTATCTTTATTTTCCTGGGGAATCAAGTGAATTAAGCCTTTCAGATAGGGTGAAACTATCGTCAGCTATTTTATGAAAAACTCTCATTTTCTACGTTATCATTTTTTGAAACTTATTTCACAATAAAACAAACCTACTGGAATGAGTTATTGACAGCCAGTTGAAACCTTCTTTCTAGCCCTTATCCAACCGTCCATGAGCTGGCTATTGAAACCTTATTTATCTTTAATTTTTGACAAATCCTTCACCAGATTTAAGGGATTTGAGGGGTTCTCCCTGATGTGGATTGAACATGCACGGAGCATCTCGAAATTATAAGGCAATTCAGCTAATTCTCATCCTGTATCTTGTTATTACCCATTTCATGCCAAGATCATTGACGAACGGAGCTCTGAAACCTATAGAAGTGTTTCCATTTTAATATTTATAAGAACCTAATTACCTTTTACCGGGAAAATTCCATATTTCTTTATTGTGCTATACATCTGACATTGAAGAGAATTTCTAAGAAGTCAAGTAATCGGTTAATCTTGTTTAGTTGAAGTTTTTTGATTTCAACGAATTTTGAGTGATTATTTTCAATATATTGGGTAATCTAAAATTTTTTTCGTATTTTTAAATACCGCTTTTTCCCTCCAAACTGCTTTCCAGCAATCTCTTCTGTACATACACATGTAGTACATGTCCACACGCATCTATAGGTATTATTGTCTTCTCCCGGACAACCTTTTTCGGCAAAATAATTATATCAAAGGTCAACCTCATTTTCAATACAAAAATTTCTTTAAATGGCGTTAGACAGGGAAAGGAAAAGGTGATAATCCGATGGAGCAAGATCAGGGCTGTAAGGTAGCAATTTTATCCAAGCTCGAGAATTTTTGAGCGAGTCACTTTTTCAATAGTGGGAAGACTTGCCAAAAAAAACTTCTTCATTGTTCGTTTACTAATCTCAACTTTGTTTTTATCAGTAGCAATCCCACACCCTACGACTTTTTCAATAATGCTGCTATGTCATCTTCTTGCACTTGCTGCTCTTGGAATACTTATCACATGCAGTCAAGAAGAAGCAAGGCTAAACACTAACCTGGTTAAAGGCACGTTACGACAATTTTCGTTCTAGCGTCGTGCTCATCAAGACTCTAAGGATGTTAGGGAACAGAAATATGAAGAAAGAACAGAGAAAACTTCCAAAAACCCTTGAAGTAAGGTGTTCCTAAGCTATGGCTTCGATGAGTTTGTAGCTCAGATGTAGTTTGGACAAGTTTTCGGTGAAAATACAATATCATTTGATAAGCTGCTGTTACTATAGGTCCCCTATCCTATCTAATCGAGGTCGTTATCCAGGTGGGTACCACCGCTGCCTCTTTGGCTAAATCATAGGTATGGGTGTAGACTAACTTGAGGTAGTGGCCGTCATCTCATTTACCGGTTCTTTTCGCGTTTAGCATCCCCTCGTCCCCTAGCGATGGCCCACACATCGCCGTTGTGAAGGGGCTTTTTCACTTACAGACTAAACCGAAATGATTATATTATCGTGAAGTGTGCCTTAAACTGTCTGAAATATAGGGTAATGGTGAATTTCAGGGAAAAATAAGTCGAAAATGAAAAAATGAGCCACTATCTCTTCTCGACTTTCACTACAGTAGAAGTTATCCTACATGAATTTGGCTGCTAGTTCTTGATTCGTTTTTTTTCTAAGAATCGATTGAACCAACGGAAACAGAACCTCAGAATGTCTAACCCTTACCATGAGCGTTAGGGTCGACCCATCACCCCAATCAAAAAAACATATTGAATAGAAGAGAAGCCTGAAAGGTATCAAGAATTCTTGTGGGGCGACGTAAACTGTATTTCTCCGATAGCCGCGTGAATTGGTGAACCCCGACTATCTGACAGCGTGACACCGCACTTAGCCCTTCATGCACCGCATCCTAGAGCGTGTATGCCATTGCGGCAAAAAAATTGGCTTCGCGGCAACCGCTGTGCGACGAGATGCGTGCGAGCCAAGGGTTTCCTATTAGTTGGTTCTTAAAACGATGACGGTGCCTAGGTCTCATTTTACGCGTGGTCGTTAATGGACTCAGCTAAAAGCAGGAGCTCTTAGCTCGCACCTCTGGCGTCCGTCGTGCCAACGCGAATTCTCTGTCCTAGTGGCACATACACCACATTCATACGTCCTACTAAAAGCCAAAAACCTCTAGAAAGCTGCCTGCCACGAAATGCTGTGCCCATTGGATCGAAGCTTCCGATTGTATTGGGCATCTCGACGATGGAATTTCCATATCTGACTGAGTAGGTTGACGGTAGTGAACGGGAGTTTCTTCGTGCTCATAGAGCGTGTGAAAAGTAGTGTGACCGGAGTTCTGCACCTATCGCATCACTTACAGGTGGCCATGGGAAAAGCAACTTTTTTCGCTGCTACTCCTATGTTTGAGCAAACACTTCAAAAGCTCACGTTCCCCAGATTTTTTTTCATGAGCTAATCCCTTGGTTTACAATGAGTGGCTGTTGAGTTGAACGGCACACACTCTAACTGGGAATCACCGCGGTGATTCTCATTTTTGCTCTGGGGGATAAAAAATAAGGTAAAAGGCGTTTACCCTGCTCTACCTCCGCCTGTGAATCAGCTTTTTTTAGGTTCTGTATTCGTCTGGAAATGGAATTGGAAGCAAATTGTGACCAATACACGTAAAATATAAGATATAAATTTACGCATCTAAATGAGTCTGATAAAAACTTTGAAAAATAAAGATTTGGCTTTGTCTGGTCCCTTTTGGAATGTGCTACGCATTCGATTTCTATTCAAAATCGTTGTCATGATCGTACTAAAATTATGAATCTACAATAGCTGATCTGTGATCCGGTCCCCCACTAGTACAATCCCAATTCTTTGTCCAGAAGAGATGAAATCTCAGAAGGTGCGGGTAGAATTGTGCAAATAGGAGCGGTCAGTATACCACCCGCAGGAAAAATTGAAGCAATTATTACACTGTTAATTAACGTTTACTTTTGCCGCCGAACTGTGCCGATGGTGATTAATAGGCATCAATATATTGTGAACACTTTCTTTGGATGCTGTGGATTCAAACGATATCACTGGCTTTGCTAGGTGGTGTAGTGACAGGTGGCGCGCATTCTCACTCTCATGGTGCGGGATCAAACCCCTATCACCGCCTGCGCAGGCGAACCGGGCCTTTCATCCGTTTGGAGTCGGTGAATTGTTACCATCATTGTGTATCGCATTCATCTGCCACCACGATTCTGAATGGAACTAGAATGCGTCCATCCGTCCCACATGAGGGATGGATTGACGCTGAGAACTTTATCCTTTATCCTTTGATGCTTACAACCACGGACTGTGGATAAGTCGCAGGGATTGGAACCATAGTCGTGTTCTCTGGACATTTTACACGACGCCAAGCATGACTAGGGCCCTCCGCCTTCCCATAAAGGATCTGTGGAAGGATCTGTCCGAGGAAAGTGGGCTACACAATCTCTAGAAAGCAAAGTTCATTACTCGCCTATGCGATCCTCACAATGTGTCAGCCATCGTCGTTGAGTTCAAGCCCGCTGAGGTACCCAAAGATATCGAAGGTGCCGCGGATCGCACCGAAAAAGTTATGTATGTATCGTATATTATTGAAGAGACCCTTGGCCCTGTATGCTGCTCAGAAGGTGTTGCTCCTTGTTTGAAGTGATAGTTTACAAGTGAGCTATCGCTTATACTAAATGGGCACACAAGTGTTATCCCAGAGGCCTCCCCTTGGATAAGACTATCTTCACAACACTCTCTTGCGGCACTCTGTTTACCGATTACACTAGAACTCCTCTTGTTGTTCTTTGAATATTTACCCATGCACTAGAACTCATCCAGCTTTTTCTCACCTTTCTATGACTCACATGTCACCCGAAGTCGATTCCAAAAACATGAGAGTTAGGACCGACTTCAGCCTCGGCTAAGGTCAAGCACACTCGCAGAGCTAGGTTTTGTTTTGAAGAAGAATATTTGATTTCGTACAAGTTATTCCTCAAGACACCGAGGGAGGTAAGTTTGGCAGATTGTGGAATACGAAAGTAGGGTGCAGTGCAAAAACGAAATAAAACGGCGAAAAAAAATCAAGAAATAGCAGCCCGGAAGCCTCCTCTCGCGTGCCTCTGCATCACTAGCCGGGGTTAGGTTGCAGACGGGCGAATAGGCTAAATCAGTCGGCCGCGAACACTGTTCCGCTTTCGCCGGCAACTCACACGGCTGCGGAGGGCAGAACGACAAACCGTGCTGCGGGAACGTGATGAGACCCATGCCACGCTTTCTCATGGCGTGTTTCGGTAAAGACCACCTTTCTGAATTTGAAGGTTTGTTTTCAGAGAACATGAGTTCACAGGTCTCAGTTTCTCCTCCCGGTGCCTTTGAGGTGAGCCATGCGCCTAGCTTCCATCAGATCTCTGATAGTTTTCAAATGCTCAGTTGGGCCTCGTAGTAAATTGCGGGCATGCCGATGTACAGTCCAGTAAATTTCCTCCCTAATTTAATACATGCAAGTTTAATAACACCAGTTGATAAGAGGAGGTAACGAGAAAAAGATGAAGGCACAGTCCTTCTGGATTTGATTAGACCTGAGACTTGATCCGTTAACCAAGCACTTTTCCCCTCTTTTTGATTGATTTTTGCTTGCTTTTTGTTACAAGATTTGCTTCATATCGCCGCAGTCATCAATACGATTACCGTTGAAGGATGCTGAACTGTAAGCAGAACGTTCGACCAGAAAATGGCAGTCGAACCTATGCTCCATCTGTTCACTCTGCTTTGCAGCGTCCTTTACACCATCGAAATCCCACGATTTCTGTATGTATGCAAACATGATTGTCTTTTAACAGTCATTCAAAATCACATGAACATTACTCTTGAACTCAACTATGCTCCTAGCAGAAAATGGCCAAATGTTGTGTCAAAGGTGTGGGGTTATGAGTAAAGAAAACAATTGAAGGTGATGAATTCTAGATAATGAAGGAACATAATTTAGAATTTATTTAGCAATTATGTATGGAATATCAACTTGGTATTTCGTTTAGTATTTATTTATATTGTAAAAGTTCGGCCTGAAGTGGGATACGGACCCAATCCTATGCTTTCGGGCAGTGTGCTAAACCATTACGCCGCGTTCATACTCACCGCCTGCAGGGCGTGGCTGCATTCAGAGGCAGCGGGGGAGAGTGGCAAGGGGAGGTGCAGAGATGACGCAGGCAAGGAGCAGGGTGACATAGGCGGAGACGCAAAAATACGCAGCTTTTCCTGCCGTCGCCACCTCAAAGAATGACCGCGGCCTTACCCTACGTCGAAACGACGAGCATGTTCTTTGCTCCTTGAAGTTATCAGGAAGAGTAAGGAGAAAGTGTCCATTTCAGAAAAGGTGATGTGTAGCGAAAGTAGCTTTGAAAAAGCCAGGCTTGAGATCGCATCATAATCCCGACACAGTCTTTCTGCCGTTCGTTCGTCGGGAGGGCGGGACATCATTGGCGGCCGATTAGCCTCTCACCCGTCTGCAATCTAACTCCGGCTAGTGACGCAGGCGGACGCGCAGAGTGGGTGTTTCTAGGTTTCCATTTTTCGTTTTTGACGTTTTATTTTGTTCTGTCTTCTCTGTTGAACTGCTGAGCTCCCTACTTTCATATTCCATAATCGAAGTTAAACCCTTCCGGTGTCTTCAGTAGTAGGTGACCATGGCTTATCAGCATTGACAAGTAACTCAGCACTCACGTAATATAATCAATGTAATGAATACCAAATATGGAACACTTCCGGATGCTTGATGATGGACAGGCTTAGTGCAGGCAAGTGAATTCGTTTACCCTTCCAATCATTTCAACAAAGTTCACCTGCTCACTACGTCTTTGAGCAGGGGAATTGGAACTTTAGGACAGATCGGAGCCTGCGTGTTAAACTGGTTTGGTAGTGCGAGTAAACCGTGACACACCTCATTTACGCTTTCAATCACTTCAACGATTTTTTACTGATTCCGAGGTCATGTCACATCTCGGTACTCATTGATCTTGTCCATGGACTTCCCCTCTGAATACTTTTATATGTTGGGTGCTGGACAGACTTGTTAATCGCGGGTGTATCAGAAAACTGCAAAATCAGCCATTACTAACCATAGGCTTGATTATCGATATCTGTGTATGGTTATTCGTCATTGTGAATTTCTTTTCCTCATATACACATCGATTTCGTGCATGTGCTTCCTACAGATGGGCCTTCCGCACAACTTTTCGTTTCCAGGATGAAAAGGAACATGACATTATTAGGTGTTTTTTGTGCTTTAAATCTCATCTCAGCACTTCCTGTCACAGATCAAAATGATGAAATCATGGAGAGTCCATTAACTGCTGAGGTGAGCTTCCAGCATTCATTACAAGATATTCGGAACCGTTTGGTCAAGCTTTACTTTTGCTAATTAACTATACGTTCATTAGGATCCACAGACAGAAGCGGTTTTCGACGATGATGCACCACCACCAGAGTTACCTCACTTAACATGGATCGAGAAAGCAGCGCTTATTCGTGAAAGTGGACAGGATCCTAACAGGCGACGGAGGAGGCGGCATTCCATAACCAGAGGTATCACAAACTTTTTTTAAAGGAATTTACTTGTTAATGTCTTGTGATTATATCATGCTTAGAGGGAGAGAGGGATATTCAGTAACTGCACTTTACTCGACCCGACTACTACTACTACTGCCGACATTGGCGACCAGGAAGGGAGGGGTATGGGTGTATGCATGAAGACCTTGTGGCGGCCGGTAAGGGTCGGAAAATAATTAGTTTTGCCACAGTCTTGTGCTTGAATCTGCACATATCGTTTCGCAGGTTTCCACTTCAGAATCTGCATATGATAAAGATATTATGCAGGGATTCCACACTCTCTAGGACAAGGTAATATGACAAATGATCGAATATTTCAGTACAAAAACTAAAGCGTGACTTGGCGCTGGCGCCATGGCGAATCACTCATGTGGTTCGACGTCGACCACCACCGGTAAAGAAGCCTACTCAACCAGCTGTCGCTCTACCGGTGGATGTGTGTCCTACGAAGTTTGATGCCATTACTAGAGGTAAGCAGACTTGCAATGATTTTTTGATTCAAAGCTTGAGGTGCAATGGAGATTCGGATTTGGATGTGGTCATAAGAGGTTTTGTTCAGGTTACAACGGAAGAACGTACGCTTTTTCAAAAGACCGTGTATATCAAATGTGGTACGAAGATGAGCTGCCGCAAAAGGTTTGAAATTTTCAGTCGATCAATTTTCACGGAACCTATGAGAGCAGCGCTTTTACTGACCTGATTGTGGCCAAAGTAGCTTAAACTCTGTCTGCGGCGACTAATTATTGCTTTCTAGGCTTCATTTCTCATTACGGAACTCTTCCCCGGTGGGCCACGGACTGTCTCGGCGGCACTAACAAATTCCCGGTCAGGTGTGACGATCCTGATCGATCATCGGACCGCTTATCGATTCCGATGGAATCGAAAGCATAAGCGATTCCAAGTAAGCATTTGAGTAATGATTGTGAAAGCCATCTCGACATTTTATCGAGACATTCTTCAGCTGCATTGTTTATTAATAGCATTTTCTTATTTTTATAATTTACTTATCTGAAAATTCTTGTCAAACATCTACAGAGGCCGAAACGATACACAACTGAGGGTTCAAAATAGAAGTATTCTGGAGTGCGTTCAATCCACACATCCTTCCTGATGAATACATAGATGAATTAGGTTATGTAGATTTCTGGAAGTTAGGAGATGTGCTGATAAGTGTTACCATACACAATCTTATGATCCGAGAATCAAATCTGGAAACAATCACTCAAGTCACTCAAATCTTCCAGAAACAGGCCCGTCTGGGAGGTGATTCCTACGTCGGTTCGTCTTACAAATCCATTAAGTCGTCATTATGATTCAGAATGAAACCAGAATGCCTAGCACATCATAGGAGGAGTGGAATGCTTCATGCTTTTTCTTCGTGTATGTTTGAAATAGCACATCAGGCGCAATCCTTTACTGCGGAGATTTTTTGGCAGTACCACCACCTTGGTGATTACATGAAGTCATCCCACCTACCTGAAATTCCCATGTATCGCGGATTAGGCACTAGTAATCTCACCCTTTCCCTCTGATCCATTTTTTGCTTCGTCGTTTCTTTTTTGACCGATTGCCCCTTTTTTACTGTTCAACATTCTGCAATTAACAATGAGACTAGAACAAATTCAAGCGACTACATTGTTCGCTTCAGAAAGAGCAACGGAATTTTCTATATCACTAAGTAGTTGATTTTACTTCCTCGCCAGTTTTGCTCATGCATCGTTATATTGAAAGGACAGGAACCGAACACTTTTAGCTTACGGTATGGGTTACAGTTGCCTGCAGGGTGTTACTTCCCATAGGACACCTCACAACGACTTCGAGTGTGAATTCATTGTTTTTTTCAATGATAATCAGACTTTTCCTCACTCTCTCGCTTTCATGTTTCAGTTGTTTCCAGCTGTGTGCTGTTTCGCGAGCTTCACATCATCATGAATGAAATGAAGTTCGCCTTGAACGACATCAAATAACAGTGGCGTCGGCCCGCCCGAAGCGTGCAGATCAAAGTGAAGAGTGTAACTCAAGGCGAAGCGCGTTGATATCGCATTAGGCCCAAAATGCGCGTTTTCAACGCGATTTAGTAACTGATAATTTTGATAACATAATCCTTCCTGAGTTCAAATGTTCGTTCAGAGACGACAGTGTTTCGGAATACGCTTCCCTTCCTTGCCTGCTCCAGGCGTCATGTGAGTCCAACGGTGCATTAATCAAAATTAAGCTTTTCTTTTTGTCTATGCCTGGTAACTATGCCTTATCATCCCCTAATCGTATGCCTTCCCTTTTAAAGTAAGCCGGGTTGCATATTCTGAAAGACCAAGACAGTTTTAGTATGGTACCAGTTGGGCTGGCGCACACTACTGCGCGCGTCACACATGGAAGCATGCTGATTGGACTCGATCGATATCGATCGATCAGTATCATCATTCACGGTTTGCAGAAACAGGGAATTCGCGAAAACGGGAAAAGGGAATTAAATCCTCCCCGTCAATCTTCCGCACCAATCGATATCGATCGAGCTCATTTTGCATGGTTCCATGTGTGACGCGCGCAGTAGTATGCGCCAGCCGAAATGGTTCTAAAATTCATGATCCCAGCCTGGCTGCGACGCGAGATATGAATTTCGACATTCGCCTTTCGAGGCTCCTTATCAGTCCTTATCAGTCGCTCCCACTTCCGATCCCTCACCACTAATGTTCCCTTATCACCCCTATACCACTTGTAAAGTTCAGCTTCCCAGCTTTGCTGTGTCGCGCGATATGAATTTCCCGCCAATGGTTTTCGAAGCTCCTTATCACTTCTTATCAGTTGCTATCACTTCCAGTCCCTCACCATTAATGTTTCCTTATCACCTCCTATATCATTTCAGAAATTCAAGTTCCCAGATCTGCTGCGACGCGAGATATGAATTTCGTGACTGACAGACGGGCGGACCCACACACGCACAGACAGACAAACGGATTATACATAGTAGATTCTTCTTTGCTTCAACAATACAAGCCACATGGCAGCTACCCGTATACCTCCCAGTATGAATTCGTTCTTTCATCTCATTATACCCTTCCCTCTTTTTAATTACTTTGGCTGTACTTCAATATTTACTCGGCTGACCGCTTCACGTGCGCAAAAGTTCGAGGAGCACTATCCCCGAAAATGCTTTTAGTATGAGGGTTTCGAACCGTCAAACAGAGCGTTTCACCACAATACGTCCACCCCTCATTCTAGCGGAAACAGCCTCAAGTGCTTCACCTCGATTCTGCAATATACCACTAGACTCGGCATATAAAAAAACGATAACTCGATAATTAATTCGCTTTCGGGAAACTGGGTGCCCGGACTCCTTTTTTACAAAATTTTTTAGAAATTTCGACCGTTCCACTCTATGCGTTCAGTGTAATTAATAGACCATTCACAAAGCTAAAAAAAACGAATCAACAAACTTAGTTATCAATTGGTGATCCTTGTTTGAAACACACTTCTATGAGTCGGTGTGGCATGCTTATTGTAAGGTTTCTGAGGATTAAATGGTCGATGAAGCTCGAAGCGTCCATGATCGCATTTTTGAGCTCGTCGACGGTGAAAAAACTGCCTGCATCTGTCGTAGACTCTGCACACAATAGTACCCCAGAAATTCTTCATGGGATTGGGCTGCGCGCTGATCACTTCAGCACATCGTTGTGCTGTTAAACACCTTTGAAGTCAACCAGCTAGCATAGACATTTACAATGTCCTGCTGAAAAATCGCCTTCTGACGTTACCAGCGGGCCAAGAGTGGTTGCAGATTACATTCGAGGGCATTCTGATACTTCCATTCGGCTCAAAAGAATGCCAGGTTCAGCTTTCCATTTTAACAGTAAGCTCCCCGGACCATCAGCGTGGGTGTGTGGCCTTTGGCTCGTCCGGGCTGACGCGCGGCAATGTGTGCGGCGAAGTGCGCGACATCGTTGACTGGGGTGCGAACACGTAAGAACACGTAATGGAACGGATAAAGGCTGAGGTAGTCCGAAACTTCATTGGACACAGACTTTTCATTCCTTCCATTAGCTTCCATTAGTGGTCCACCGAAGTAACGCTGACCGCACTTCATGTTTCCTTGAATCACACCAGTAACATCTGCAGCCTTTTAATCCATTCAAGTCAAACTTCTCATCATCAGAGGAGACCACCGAAACGCATGGGTTACTCTGCAGTGCATACGCTACGCATATTTTACAAGCGAACCTTTGTCCAATCCAATGAGGCCTTACTTCGAGACGAGCTGACTTGTGAGCTCCAATCAGTTGCAATGCCTTTTATAACCTCTCCAGATGTTCTTACTGCATTTCATGGTGCTTCATAATGCCGATTTGGAGACAGGCAGACATCGTCAAATCTGCGAGAATCTGGTTGACGCTGCTATTCTCAGCTAGCTTCCATATCTGCCGTTAATTTCTGACGGAGAGCTTAAACCGACGATAGCTAGTCTGACGAGCATCGTAGCTTCCAGAACTTCCTTCCTGCTAGTACGGGTTTTTAGCAATATCGGAATGCTCTTCGAGGGTCGCTTTTTCCACCCCATCAAGATTAGAGCTAATGGGACTGCTTCGGGTAATACTACCCTCAATTAGCATCAAAAATTTTTTTTGTTTTTGAAAAAGTGCTAATGGAATTTTGTACGAATTTCTCTTCATTAGGCTATTCCGCATTACAGAGTGAAATTTTCCAGTTGGCTCGCAACACTCCAAAGGATTTGCCACACAATATCACATTTACACCACAGACGGCTTTCGAATGGATGGATGGAAACCAGGTCTTACTCTCGGTAAGTGATGTGATGTTTGGATCAGTCTACTGCGAGCAGTGGTCTTGATACGCCTTCACATAACGTACAATGCTTTTTACCCTTTTGGTGTTAACGCATTTATCCTAATTTCCTTAATTTGGTGGCGATAATGCATCACATCAAGGCTCCTAAAAAAGCAGCGTGGATTTGTGGATTTGTGAAGAATTGCGGCACCACAGATGCCATTCATGCCATTAGACACCACTTCGGGAAGCATAGGAGAAAGGACAACCTCTCTAGCTGGCATTCCTTGACTTTGAGATAGCATTCGATCGCCTTCCACATGACCTCATCTGGATGGCACTTCGCAAACGAGGCATTCCAGAGAACTTAGTCAGATGTGTGCACCTTCTCTACAGGAACCCCAATAGTCAGGTGCAGACCGCAGAGGGACATCAAACCACTTCAACATTAGAGTTGGGGTCCACCAGGGAAGTGCCCTCTCCCCACTTCTCTCCAACATTGTTATCAATGCAATCACGCGCGACCTCCAGCGAACCACACCATGGACTCTCCTCTATGCAGATGACGTAATGGTAGCGAAAAATTCCTAATCTGAGCTCCAACGCCTAGTACAGTGATGAAAAGACAGGCTGCCAAGACATTGACTGAGACTAAACATCAAGAATACAGAATACCGCCAACGGACACCACGCAGGATGGCACTATACGAATTAGTGGAGAAAATATGCCTAGAACAGCACACTTCAAGTGCCACGGCTCCACGATCAGTGAAGACGGAAGTCCGCGGCAAGAGGCCACGGCTAGAACTAACTCGGTATGGATGAAATGGAAGACCACAGTAGGAGTCCTGTGTGACTGGAAAATCGGCGACCGTCTCAAATCAAAGGTATGCTGCACTGTGGTAAGACCTGTCGCTCCTACGGATCCAAAACATGGGCCGCAACAAAAGAAATAGAGCGGAAGCTCTGAAGAGTGGGGAACAAAATGTTGAGATGGATGTCAAGGCTGACGAGGCTGAAAGAGTATTGAACATCGACATCAGGAGTCGATATGGCATCGCCCTAATAGACGAGAAGATGAGAAAAAGCAGACTGAGATGGTTTGGCCATGTATTGGGAGCAGATGAAAGCAGCATAGCACGAATACGATACGAACTAGAGGTGTATGGTAAACGACTAAAAGGACGACCGAAGCAAAGATGGACCGACACTCTTTATCGAGACATGAAGAAACGAGGACTCCATCCCGACGACGCAGCAAACGGAGTGAAATGGGACAGAAATTTGGACAAGCTGACCCTGCAACAGAGCGGGACGAACGTGAAGAAGAAATAGACGACGGCTTTCAGAAAAGAGAGCCAATCAGCATTTATCAGTTCTATCAGCGCCCTTCAATACCTTTATCAATCACTCACTATCCCCTCTCACACCCTATCACTTCTTCGGTAGTTTTGAATCTCTCAACCGCTCTTCATATAATGTTTGACCTGAGCATTTTCGATTCTCGAAATTGCGCTTAATGGACCATAAACCTGGGGTGCACTTGAAGACTTCGGAAGGGGTAATTTTGGCAGATTGTGGAATGTGAAAGTAGAGGTGCTCAGTATGTGACGGCAAGAAAGAACGAAATAAAACGGCGAAAAAAACCAAGAGATAGAAACCCGAAAACCATGTTCGGTATCACGCCCCTCTGCGTCACTAGCCAGGGATAAACTGGAGGCGAATGAAGAGGCTAAATCAGCCGCCCGCGAAAGTTGCCTTGCCCTCGCCATCAAATCGCGCAAGTGATGAGCTGCAGGACGACACGTCGTGCCGCGGGTCGTGATAAAGCCTCAACCTGCGCTTTTTCAATGCCAGTCTCGCTACATATCACCTCCTCTGGAGATTAAGGTTTGCTCCAGAAAGCATGTATTCCCAATTCTCACTTTCTCCTTAGCCCTCCCGGTGCCTTCAAGGTGGCGGTCGGGACACACGGTTGGTGGGACCGCCGGCTTACGGTGACCATGCCCAACCCTTGAAGGTGTTCTCTGTAATAGTTTTCCCCACAAATATTGCGGAAAAACGATTAGTGCGTGTATGTGTCTGTTTCCGAATCTCAACTCCTTGATATACAATAGTGACGGACAGTATGACTTTACTTTCATTGCAGGGCGAAAACTTTGTGATCTATGACGCTTATTGGAATCTTGCCACGTTCACAGGAGCAACAAAGAGGTCTCTGTGCTTTTGCTTTCAGCTCTATGTAATTAAACCTTACCTTTAAGAAGGCGTTGTCAAGACGTCAGCAAACGTCACAAAATTACATAATGGCTCACTGGTTTCGAAGATCACTGAGTAAACCACCTCGGAAGTCGGAAATAGTTGTTAAAAGCAGTTTCACAGCTGCGAAACGAATCATCATGTCTTAAGAGTTGGTGTTTATTGTAAGGTCAGGATTTCGCATTGCTGCGTCGCACTCACGGTGCCATCAGTGCGTGTTGCCGCAACACTTTTGATTTCGCTCAGGATGCATTGAGCTCATACTGTGGGTGTCCTTCGAAGAAACAGTACACAAATAGTTCAAGATAGTAGGATATGGTGCTGTCGCAATGACGGGGTGTCTTATGAAACGCTACAAATCTGCATCTTTGAAGGATCGGTGAGGGGTTAATCTGCACAATCAAGAGTACATTTTTGCTTGAGCCTTAGTGAAGAACGGGAGGGTCCTCTCTCCTTCTAGGCTCAGGTACGCAATCACACCCTAAGAAAACAACTCGCACTCTCCGCGCTGGTCGTCGAGTGCGCCACGCTAAATCCTGACCTAACGGAAAAGAAGCTTACTATAAGGAAGGGTGATGTGAAGGCATTTCTGAGACGCATCTCTCTATCGCTCTTGTTCGCCTTTCAGTATTATCCTTCTATGCTTTATATTTCCAGGTACTTTCCTAAATTACCGAGGAATTTGCTGGGAATCATCTACACCGGTGGCAATACGATGTTAATGTACACGAAACAAAATACCATCAAGGTATGCGTCCAACTTTGTATCTCTATGCTATAACACAACGGCGTGGGTGGGGGTCACGAGGTCGAATTTCCGCGCGACCGCGCGACGAGCGGCGCGGCGGGTGCGAGTGCCAGTGGCAGGGCATGGCAGCCTTCAAGCGAGGCAATGTGGCATGAGTGGAAGCGCAGACGTGACGCAGTCACGCTCGGCCCGCTTCCATATTCAATTGATACGGCGAGTCGTACTGGTGGCGCCGCGAGTGCACCGTCGCGAAGCGGAAATTCGACCTCATGACCCCCACCCCAACGGCGTGCATCAGAAGGTCTCATTCGTGGACGCGCAGTTATCAGGGAGTAGCAAGTTGCGTTATTTCGTCACTCTGAGGTTCCTAAGTAGAAGACACCGATTTTGGAGATCACAATGTGCCGGGCCAAGATTAGAATTAGGGGGTCGGAATCAAGTGATGGGTAAGTAGCGATTTTTTTCGGAAATTGAAGGTATTACATAAAGGAAATATGGAGAAGTCTATAGGATAGGCCGTTTTGAATGGCGGTCCGGCGTGAAAAGATCTAGCTAATGTTCAAATGCAAATCCGCAATTAGCTTATATGGATTATCGCGTCAAGTGAATGAGGGAAAGATTCGAATGGTCAACCGGAGAAAAAAAACCAAAAATTGCTTGAAACACTTAGATTTCGGCTCTCTCTTCGTCTAATGAATGACCGTCAAGAAGGAAAGGGGGCAACTTTATTATTCCCAGAGCAATCTATCTGCTCTCAAGAAACGCCATCGCGAAGTGACCTTCATAGGAAATACGTTACGGGAGAGACTAGGCCAAGTCGAAGTGCTCATCTAAAATAAGTGACCTTGTTGCTATAAAAATAGGATTCGATAGGTGAGGAAACGTATTCTCACCGATGATTGTTTGTATTTCTGTCTTCCAGGTCTACAACGCCAGAAAGTATCGAATACTGCAGGAATATCCGCTAAAAATCAACGAATATTTTGGCTGTTTACTCTGAGTCATGACAGTCTCCACTACATCTCACTAACCCACCGCCATTCCCGTCACTCAGTGAACCTTTCTGTGCCATCTGTGGACACTGCCCCCATCCAGCTGTAGTCCTGCCATTCCGAGGACCACACGGAGTCACATAACCATGACCACCTCGGCTAACACCCCCTCTACCTATTGCCTTGTTTTATGTTATTAATATAATAGAATGTTTCGTTCCACTAACACATCGACTGTCACTGTGTCATATGCAAGCCAATTCTGGCTTCTCACTAATTTCCAGTCTGATGTATGGGAATTCCCCGTTATTGCACTGATACGTGTATTTTTAAATCACATTTATTAGCTTTTTTGCGTGTTTTTTACTATTGTTATTCATTTTGATTAGATATTGCTATGCTTGGATATACAATAGTTTCATCAGATGACTGCTTTTCAAATTTTTTATATCGATTTGTTTTTTAGATCAGTTTATTTGTTAGCATAAATTTCTGGTGAACATCAGCAGTGGAATCACAATGAAATGACGGGAAAATTGCCAAGATTGCCTTCGGATGAAAAAAAAATCAAAATTTTGTCTCAAACGACACAGGCATTCAAATGCACAGCAACCGCAAGTAATTTGCTACGCGTCATCCAGTGATCAGACCGAAGGCTCCACCCTTTGAAAAGTAGCGAGAGCGATACTCTGCCCGCCTGCCGGAAATGGAATTGAATGTGTCAAGTAGCGAAGCAGTTAACAAAAACGAAACGAGATAGCCGGAACCAGAAATGTGACCACTGAACTTTGCATGCACGGACTCTGCGACGCGCCTCATCCCTGTGTAACGGCAAATCCACGTGGCTGTGACACGCAGTCAAATGGTCTCGCTTGTGGCAGCGCCAGCACGCAGCGAGTTTTCCGTCCTTTATTGTCGAGGAGCACTGCGCCTTTTGAGAGGGCGTTGGGACATTAAATTTGTTGAATTTGTGCGAGCAATCGTCTATGACTCAATTCACAACGGGACCGACTAGGCTTTCGTCGCACACATAGACGCAATTCGCTTAACGCAGTCACCTCTGACTGTGCTGACCCCACCTCCCCGCTTGATTTGTGTATCCCCACACAAATCCCGTTGACGTTCATTCATAGCGAACATAGGTCGGCAACTAAGTATTTGCGATTTCACTCATAGATGGCTTTAGTTGAATATTTAGCTTAACTGTCGTGAGCCAAATGTTAAACATATATTGTTATCTAATAGTCGGCAATCCTGCTATCAATCAGTAAAGAAAGTTTCTTGATCGGTTGCATTATTTTCGTTTGGCTTGTGCTGAAAAATGGAGAATCAAGGGAAAACGCATCGCAAGCTCACAAAAAGTTGTGCTGTTTATGGTGCCAAAGCCTAAAAAGATCGGCAGTGCCGAAATTGGTTTGCCTAATTTCGGTCTGGTGATTTCTTTCTCAAAGACAACGACCGAATCAAGGCAATACTTGATTCGGATCGTCACAGTATAACACGCGAGATTGCAGAGAAGCTACAGGTATCACATACATGTATTGAAAAGCATTTGAAACAGCTTAGGTACGTGTCAAAACTGGATATATGGGATCCACACGAACTGAAGGAAACGCATTTAATGCAACGCATTAACGTCTGTCTGAAGAAACGCAGTGAAAATGATCCATTTTCAAAAAGAATGACCACTGGCGATGAAAAAGGGGTTGCTTACATAATGTCCATGGGTTGTTTACAAAAATGTCCAGCGGAAAAGATCGTGGAGCCGCCCAGGTGAACCAGCTCAAACAAGAGCAAAAGCTGATATTCATCAAAAGAAGGTTTTGTTGTCAGTTTGGTGGGATTACAAAGGAATAGTCTACTTTGAACTCCTGTCATCCAACGAACGATCAATTCTGATGTCTACATTGCACAATTGACAAAATTAAGCAATGCCGATCAAGAAATGCGACCAGAATTAATTAGCCGGAAAAGTGTTGTATTCTTTCATGTGCAAGGCCACACACATCTTTGGCCACCGGCAAGAATTATTGGAGCTTGGTTGGGATTTTTGCCACATCCACCGTATAGTCCTGAGCATCATCGGCACTTTTTGTTTCGATCATTGCAAAATTCTTTGAGTGGTAAAAATTTCAGTAGTGATGATGAGGTCAAATCGTACCTGACTCACTTTTTTACTGATAAAAACCAGAAGCTTTATGAACGCGGAATTATGATGCTACCTGGAAGATGGCAAAAGGTCATATAAAAATGGGCAATACATCACAGAATAAAGTCATTCATTTTTATGAAGGTCTTCGATTTTCTAACAAAAATCCGCAATTAATTAGTTGCCAACCTAATATTTCTCTTACCAAACACCCACATTATCGCTTCTGCGGATAGGAGTCGATTAGTCGAATTTTCGCGCGGCCGCCTGCCGCAAGCGGTGTGGCGAGTGCGAGTTGTTTGTAGTTTTATCCTTGAAACAGCAACAATCACAACATATAAAAACTTCCGAAGCTTCCATCCTGACTGCATATTGAGCAGAATTCTAACCGACTGCAGCAAGTCGTGGCGAGTGCGACGCCGCAAAGCGAAAATCTTACCAATCGACCCCCACCCCGCTCCTGGCACCATCTCGAATTCTACGAGTTACGAGGCTAAGACCCACCCAAGTAGTTGCTAACCAAAGCATTCATTTATTGCAGCGCATGTATGGGCTCTTGCGAGACCACAAGTTCCTTCAGCGTCCTTCGACTCGTCCTTTGACATCCTGGACTGTCTCAACACGAGTCATCGAAACTAGTTATTATTTGACCTCAGTGAACAGGCCGCCGCTCTCACGTCGGAATTTTCTTTTCCCTCTGAGGAGCCGTTATTTATTGGCAGGTCTTTAAATTTATCCTTGATCCGTTTGAGGAAATAAAGAACAGTTCACTTCTTCATTCTTTTCGTTTCCACATGTTGTCAATCAGGACGGCTCGTAATAGGATTTGAATGGGAAGGAGGGTCGTTTTGACGTAGCTGATCACGTATAGCTCTTATTTTTGACACCATACGTCTGAAGACCGTCTACTGGCTGCGGTGGAAGCTGATCCCTTTCCCTTAGCAAAGCATACTTCCACGCAAAATCTGCTTTATGCAAAATTAGTGGAGTGCGCGTTTTTGACTGATTTTCATTAACAATCTCATGCTGCTCATCCTGATTCTTCGGATCTTACTGTGCTTTTTTGACACTGTGTTCACTAGGTCTTTTCTTTTCTTTTGAATACTGTGCTTCTTTGTGATACTCTTGTATTTGTCTGCCTATGTAACCAACATACGTTCAATCATCTTCACCATAAACAGTGGAAATCGTGTACATGGTTTATCTTGAAAGAACATAGTCAAAGTCTCATCTCATGCATCAATCTTTTTGCATCGCTTAGATGGATTGAAACAAAGCAGAACGAATAGCAACAATGTCACTCTTCTGCCACACTCGAATGTGAACTTCGCAGAGGGTCAGGCAGCGAAAAAGCCATAAACCGTACCGCAACCATGACCTTGACGTAATTGCAGCTTGAAAGAAGTTATTGTGCGCTTGATTGAGTTGAAGACGATGCAATTCACTCTTTCCTCCGAAATCACATTTCGTAGACAGCTGAGCGCTCGATTGAATCAGGCGTTGATTTCTGGATGAATGGAAGTGTTTCTGGACAATAACTGTGAAGTAATTGCTGTAAACGTCATTGAGAACTCAGATTTCGAAATTTGACTCACTGAAAAGAAAACATGTCATAATTCGAATAAATGACATATTTCAGCACCATCGATTCATACATACCGGCACAACTTTTTCTTCAATTACAGCAACATTTCCTGATCTGTATTTAGCAATGAACCTTGATGCTTAATTCCTTGTTAGAATCCAACTTCGCAGCACCTACATGTGAATGACGCGTCATATGAATAAATCTGATTTACCACCCTTTCAAAACTGTTTGCCTCTCATAGCCAGTTTCCGAAGGAAGTAAAAAAGAGTTAAGACGAAAACAACTAACTAACATGCAGTGAAGGCTGATGGAGATACTGGCGAAGCACAACACGAAGTAACTCAAAAGCACAGTCCACGATCACCAAATAGGTCGACTCCTCTTCTCGGAGCCGTAGACCTTGGTTCGACCATCCAGGCTGCGCCTTTTTTGTGCTGCCACGGTGCGACATTACGGCGCAACAGCTGCTCAAACCCACTCCGACCCCGTCCTGTTGGCCTCCCGTATTGTTCAACTTAGCAAAATGGGTGTCGTCGAAGTGGGATCGAGCAGGTGTAATGCCGTGATGGGGCACGTGATGGAGCAAAAGCAGTGCATTCTGGATAGTCATAGGCATCTACTGCTCTAAGAAGGTGAGGAGGTTATCGTTCAGTATGCCTTCAACCTGCGATAGTGTTCACATGTTGGTGGCACTCACTTACGTAAGTGTGCGTCAGAAGTCCACTACTCGGTCAGGGGGTGTGTGCAGATATGACAGCAAATCGCTTCGCGGCGCCACCAGTACGACTCGCCGCCTCGATCGCCCTTGGGAGGTCTGCGCTTCCGCTCATGCCACACTGCCTCGCTTGAAGGCTGCTATGCCCTGCCACTGGCATCCGCACCCGCCGCTCCGCTCGCCGCGGGCGGCCACGCGATTCGCTGTCATATCTGCACACACCTCTCGGTCAGGTCACGTGAGGAGAGAGTGGTTGCGTTACTCAGTAAACGACCAGTTCACAGTGGGACAAACAGGGCTTTTGGCGAGTGCGCCAGTGCTTTCGCGTGGGGAGATGGCCCCATTAAACGGTCCAGACTCACACACACAGTATTTAATACGGGAATATGACTATTCCCTTGCCTCTTACGCCTCATGACTCATGCGGGAATCGAAGTATTCACTCTGATGAGTATGTTCATCGGGCGTTGAATGATAAGTTCCTCAAAAAATTGGATGATATAGTGATAGTGACTGCTACATACAACATTAGGATAAAGGATAAAGTTTTTAGCGTCAATCAGTCATTGTTGCCGCGCATTCCAGTTCTATTCAGAATCGTGGTGGCACGTGAGTGTGATTTGGTCTACGGTGCTATCGCGAAGAGGGGAGGGGGCCATCGCACTGGGGACGCCAGTATCACCTGAGTCTAGAAGAGGTATGGAACGCTTTTCTCCCTCTCCTGAAGATTAAGCAAAAATATGCACCTGAGCGTGCAGAGCAACCCACTTAGAATGTCACAAAGTTGCTCGGCGTGCAGCTTCTCATAAGTGGTTCTTCACTGCGATATCACCTGGCCTACATATAGTACAGTGACTTGTGGAACCAATCTATTAGGTGTTTGCAGAATAAATGGCCGAAACATAACTGGTCATAACTTCGCTCAGACACAACAATATTTGTCGAAGTAAAAACCATTCAAATCTACGGAATTTTGCCAACGATCTGGCATAGAAAATATGCCATCATGATCAAATTCTGGATTGCGAAACTTAATAAAGTCAAGAATGGCATTTTTACCGTGCATAGCATCAGCGAATTTTTTCTGAGGCAGGTTTGCTTCGAGAACGCGGAGAAAGTAATAATCCGTCAGGGATAGGTCTGGGGAATAAGAAGGGTGAGGGAGGGTCTCGATGCCTAACTGCATCAGTTTTTGCCGGGCGCGCAAAACAACGCAAAACCCCATAGTTCGGAAGTCACCCGGCAGAAATTGATCGAGACTCTCCCTCACCCCCCCCCCCCTTATTCCCCAGACCTATCGCTGACGGATGACTACTTTTTCCGGGCTCTCGATGCAAACCAGCGTCAGAAGGAGTTCACCGATATGATGCAGGTTGAAAATGCCATCGTTGACTTTATCAATTTTCGCAAACCAGAATTTAATCATGATTGCATATTTTCTTTACCAGATTGCTGACAAGGTTGTGTAGAATCGAATGGTCTTTATTTCGACCATTAAAGTTGTGTCTGAGCGAAGTTATGGCGTTTTGAAAAAAGTGGTCCGTTTTGGCCATTTATTCTGCACACACCATATTTACAAGCCAGTGCTTTTGTATGTCAGGGAAATCTGGTAGCAATTCACTTACCCTTGAGGGATGAAAGGCTTGTTGGCTCGGCATAGATGCAGCCGCATTGTGCGATTGGGAGCGAGTGCTACCGTGTGTCTACCCTTGTGTCAGGAATTCGCACCACGGCGCGTCGCAAGCGAAGCGATCGGACGAGCTGGAGGCGCCATGTTGTTGGGTCCTAAAGCGATTACAAGTCAACAGTGCATGGCACCCCTAACAAGTGTAATCGCTCTAGGGCCCAGCTACAGCGGAGTGCATAGCTCGCACACACCGCTTGGCCCGCCGCTCGTCGTGGTGCGAAATCCTGACATAAGGGTACACATCCGCGTGCTCCCTGTCTATGCATCACCTCCGCCCATATAGTATTATACTAATGTTTGTACTTGAGTATTGCCTTGTCCCGAATCCTCATGTTGCTCTAAACATGTATTAAACAATGTGAGACCTGCAAAATTTGTTACAAAAGGCTCGGAAAAAAACTTTCACAAAATCTTGCAAAACATACTAATGTTTGTGCATATTTATTTATTTATTCATTTATTGTGCGCCCAGAAGACGCGCTATAACATCAGGCAGAAGGCACTTAGAGGTAGCAGCTGTCAGGAACTTCAACAAAACTAAATAGGCATAAGAATTAAACCAAATTGTAAAGCAATAAAACAAGATGAACGTAACTGCTACACCATAAAGAGCTAGAGATTAGAAGAAAACCAAACTAATGTGAGGATCGCCTAGACTGTAAAGAACTTCGTGCAAATATAGAAAGGATGAATGAACTTACCAGTCAAGCGGACCGCATGGCAGTGATACTAAGATAAAGAGATGAGACAGTGAAGAATGAGACAGTATTGAGTTACTGAAGGTCCATTTAGGAAAGTAGGAAAGTCTTGGCAAAAGGTTATCTTGCACACAGCTGAAATCAATCAGCTGAATATTTATATGTATATCGATGTCATCAATGATTACTGATTGACAACGGCTATTAGTGGCATATCGGATCCGATACTGTTGGTGCAAATTCCCAAGATTACTCGGACCTGCCCTCCCAAGCAAGCTCAACACTTTATAAGTATGAGTGCTGATAAGCTAGGTAATTATACTATTCAGAAGCCGAGTGAAGGTGAAAGGGGTCTCGGTAGTGTAATGGATTAGCACATATCCCCGGAGAGGATGAAGTGCGGGTTCCAGACCTGTCTCATACCAAAGCATTTGCCTATAACTCAGCATACTTGTAATGAGCTACTGTTTGTTGCCGCAGTTTACGAGTGTAATACAGGAGGATTGGTCCTTGGATATATGGTATGTTTGACGATCGTCCTTCTAATGTTTCGTTGGACACTTACTGAAACAGGTCTGGAATTTCAAGATTTCACACTACTTATGACCTACTTGCTGGCACTTCAATTCGTCAAGAGGATGTCGCTCTCCTGATGTCATTTATAATGAATGCACGTGATTTATGGTGTCTCCTCCCTCTCTCCTGTGCACACCGCTGCTCTCTCTTCCATCCCGAATTGCTAGTACTGTCTCATGCCTTCGTGATTGCGCAAAATGAACCCATTTAGATTTCTTCGTGTCCTTATGATGGCTATATTCCAATCATTCTCATGGCCTTGACAGCTATGAGGAGTCTCGAATCTCCCATTCTCTGGCCACATTACTGGTTACGGTACCTTAAATGTGGCACACATTACAGACAGTTATTTGTAATCCAATGCTTTGTTTCTTTTTTCTTTCTGCTGAGTACGACCGTTTCAGAGGAGAAATATGCAAATCTATAAAAAAAACCCCATAAGTCGTAAAAGTTTTGGGAAAGTCTAGAAATTGGAAATAGCAAATCAAATGCAAGTAGTACTCCGGTGCTTCACTTTACTTTTTCTTCCTGTTTGGGGGAATTCATGATGATGGTGCGTGCTCAAACACAAAACATCAACGAATTACAACAAATACCCTTACATCAAGCGATAGTATCCTTACATCAGGCGAAAAGGCGATGAATGAGTTTCTTGATCTCAAATTTCTGTGTCATGCTGTTTCCTCTTCATGTTGCTATTTCCCTTTTCATGTTATCGTATGTTGGTTTTCACAGTTTTGAGATGGATTTTCACTTTTTCAAGTTCACTGCATGTATTCCTTGTGGGTTGTCACATTTGTAAGTGACTGGCCGCCTTCTTGAGATGGACGCGACTTGTCATGTCATGAAATGAAGCTTTGATGCTAGATTCGATTCTAGCTATACTTTTCTTCTTAACAGAACCACTCTACGGAAAGTCGGGTGTCGGTTGGGACACACGAATCTAGGCCGTGACCCTGTGACAGCCTGTGGCCTTTGCCCTGTGACATGAATAATTCAGACAATTTGACTATACAACGGAACAGACTTGCAAGGAGGATACGATTTACATGAACAAATTGTCTGAATTATTTAAAGGCTTAGGTCAAAGGCCACAGGCTGTTACAGGGTCATGGCCTAGATTCGTGTGTCCCAACCTACACCCCGGAAAGTCGTGCGTAAAATTTCAGGAGAAACATCAAATTCCTTCTTCGATGACCCTTTCGGTTGCAATTCCCAAATGAGCAGGTTTTGGCTATTGAGACCGCGCAAGTTGCTTTTCAAGGATAATACGAATTTAGTAGTAAATGGTAATACTTATAGTAGAAAAACTTGAATGAATAAAGTACAACTATATGTCAAATAGTTATTTTCAAAAGAAAAGTACTGAGTTGTACATCGGCTGGACTACGCAAGTCATAGTACATATACCAAAATCGCATTTACTTGCTATAACTTCTCTGATCGAGACTAGAACGCGCAGCGAATTCCAAGAAGGGATTGATTGTCGCCAAAAAACTTTATCCTTAACTTTACGTCTTGTAGATGGATGGTAACCAGCTACACCATTTCGTAACTTCAGAGCACTTCGAAATTGTCTATTCGTTTCAGCAATTTCTTGATTGCCATGCATTTGTAATGCGGTTGCAGTCTTCGTGCGCAGTTTCTTGTTGTAATTGCCGTCATTTACCAATCCTTATGGTTCGTTACTGTTTACAGCAATTTATTGTGCACTGTTCATACAGGTACACTCATAATTCCCAAATTAAGTGATTTATCTACTACTATTTGGTGGTGCTTTCCCTCCGAGAAGGAATATCAGAGTTATTGTTTAAAGGCCTTTTTTAATAGCCATAGTGGCACATCGGACAATTTTTCACCTACCACGGCGTGAAACGACCTTCTCGAAACGTTACTTCAAAACCGGTACTTTGGGAGAGGGAATGCGGAACACTTTTTACAAATCGCCAGTGATGGTGATTCTTCACAATCCTCTGAGCTGTGAAACGCAGCTCCATAAAATAATCATCCTTTCTAGCAGAATTGAAGCAATCCAAATGCATTGTTGCTCTGTCAGAGTCAGTTGATACACTAACTTGTTATCGTGTAGAAACTGGCAGTCATGGTCAAGCGGTACGGCAGGGAGGGAAAATATCCGGAATTCCAGATAATAGTGCCCTCATTCTCAACAACAGTTTAGCTATGACAGTCTTTTCTGGTGAGTCGTATCACAGTACTGGTATCGATCGCTGTCATGCATATCTATGGTGTGAATGATACGCTGCACCGGACGCTTAAGAGTGAAAGTAAAATATTTAGGCTTCGATAAGCAATCCTACCACTCGTCTCAACTCAAACAACATACACTCCTTCCACGCTTATCTTTGGTTTTCTAGGCTTTACTTTATACATTTATCTTATTCCTGAACAGCCAGAGTGCAGCGTTCGCTGCCTTCGGACATAGGCACCTACCAGTTTGATTTTCAACTGGCAAAACATTTTTCGGCAATGGCCCGATGACGACTAAAGTGCCTTCCTGTGGTCGTCTCCACCGGCAGTGCTTCATTCACACTCAATTTGTATTTGGTGAAGGCTTTAGTACATGGATTTTCTACAAAACATAGGGTGGCGGAATCTCTACATCAATTTATCAACCAATTATAGAATAACCAATTACCAATCATCAACCAATTATAGAACAATTATGTTAGCAGATTTAACCCTATTGATTACAGACGATTGGTCACCGCTTAGGCGTGAATTCTTAGACCGTTCAGGGGACAGAGGAGTCTACCGCGAAGGTCCTACCTTCCCTCAACGACTGGAAATTTTTCTTCATATAAGGATATTACGCACGATATTTTGACCTTATATGCGATCAGGATCATGCGTGTACGAAGGAACTCCCAAGGAATTCGTGTTGGCTTCGCACCTAACAAGTTGGGTGAAGAGGCCCGGCTTAGAGCGCATACTGAGTTTAGAGAGAGATGGCGCGCATTCCAAATCTCATGATGCGCAACTCAAGTCCCGCATCAACGAACGGCTAGAGAGCCGGGCTTTTCATCCCCGGATCAGGTGATTTGGTATTAGATTCCTTTGGAATGATGGCACATCGGCTGGCTCTGCATACACGTGCATATATAGGCCAACATGCATTTACCGAACAAGTAGCCCACAAACCAAAGAGCAAGCTCTACCCTCAGAAGTGCCTTCGTTTTGTGTGGTGTTGCTTGTTACTTTCTAAGTCTCAAAAAAAGTGGCTTGGATCCACTTTGTGTGGCACGGTTACCCACCATGGCCTTTCCCTCTCCACGAACATTGTTTTTCATAGTAAGAATTAGAATGAAATAAGTGAGATCTGGAGGATAAGTTAATGGAGCCCAGCTGGCCGGACTACTGCTAGTGTCTTCAGCCCAATGATTTTTCCTTGTCGTACGTCCTTGGACGCAATGACAATCGACGAAATAAGAAGTGATAAGACCCAGATTTCTGCCACTTGACCAGATGAGAGCGGCACGGACACACACACGCTGCGCGGCTCATTCTATTCAGCATTCAAACCGAACTTAATTTTCCAGCTTAAAGTTCTTCTGACCGGACAAGTCCCAACTCATGCTTTGGGCGTATGTAACTCTTTTTCTCCACATAACCATCGCCTGAACAAGCTTGAAGCAAAATTTCGTCCTACTTTGTTCTTGGATCACCTGGTTGAAAACAGTCCGTAACACATTAAAGTTTAGCTAAATGTATACTACTAGAGTTTCCGAAGATCAACTGTCTGGCCGGAAGTCCAATACGGCGTTATTTTTCGGGCGTTTTCGAGAACCTACGTATTGACGATGTGAAATCGAATTTTGTCTGTTAGTGTGACATCTTGACAAACCAGTTTCCTTTTTTTCGGAGTTCGAAAGGAAGACGGGGCCGCCGTTGGAACTGCTGAATGCACCTCGCTGGAATAGTAAAGTTAATCATCCCTGAAACAGGTGGGTTCTCCACTCTTCCAGGTTCGATAACGTGGCGTGAACAAGGGCTGGCATGGTCCCTGCTCTAAACATTGGTTTCTATTCGATTCGTGCTTGTAAAAGGAGCTTGTATTCGCGAAGCAATGCAAACGAATCCCACAGTGAAGTGCATCTTCGCTGCATTATTCACTTGAACGTGGCGAATTCCTTGTTTTTTGTTCGCGTCTACATTACGAGTCGTCTGACACTGCACCATTATTTCAATGTTTACAGCCCGTTTTTATAGTTTTTTTTAAGGTCTAACCACATTTGTACTGTTATAGAATTACCCTGAACCTCATCAGTGTCCTCGATGTAAAATCTGTTTTCTTCCAATTTTACTTCATTGTTCAACACAAACATTCGTTGCTAACGATTTACCTTGATTCTTTTCAGTCATTGCCCTGATTCGATTACTTAAACCAGTTGGATTTCTCGAAAATTCAGAACATCTTTGCAATGAACTATTTGATAAAACGGAAAAGAGTATGTATAGAAGGCATTTCTCATCATCTCGTCTCGCTCTGCTCTCCCGTCGCTCTGCCAACCCAAAAACCGCGAAAAACGTGGGGTAGAATCACCGTGTCGGGTATGGCTCTCGCTAGGACTTTCTGCAGCAATCTCGTTACTGCTCATCAATCCACAAATCGCGATTTGAGAAAAGAAAAATGGATTTTATTGTAACTTCGCTGGCTGAAAGAAGTGCTGACCGTGAGTATGTCCTCCATTTTTGACCATCTTCTTCCTCTTCTACCTAGCATTAGTCCAGCGTCCGTTCTTGTCAGACGTCGCCAATTGTTCTTAACCAGGCATCCTCCATCATGACCTCCACTTGGGTGAGGATGCCCCTGGTGATGTCCCACCATCTCTTCTTTGTAGCTCCATGTAGTCGGCTTCGAGCTCCAGTCCCTACCTTATGTGGTGGTCCTCTGATCTCCTCAGCACTTGTCCCTACCATCGCAGCCGCTGCTCTCTCAGCTGGACGGGAGGCGTGTGCATGACCAGTCTCACGTCCTCGTTCCTGATCCTGCCTAGTCGTAGTCGTATGCCCATTTCAACACCTCCATTTCGCTGCGCGCAGCTGGCTTTCCTGCATCTTCGCTACGGATCAGCAATCGCTAGCCTACAGCATTTCAGGCCTTACCACTGCGCAGTACACTTTGCTTCCGAGCGTCCTAAAGCAGCGGCGGAGGTCCACGAGGTCGCACAGCATTTTCGTGGACTCCATCCATTATATTAATGCCGCGTATCACTCATTGTGGGTTTCCAGTGATCCTTCCATAAGATCTTTCACAACACATCCTGAAGTACTGTCTGAGAAGGCGGTCGGAAGCACATGTATACAGGGGGTGCCAGAAAAAGTAATTTTTTCCTCCACTTCCAACCCCCATTAGTTGAACTTCGGCGAATTTCGACCAGATATTTTCATCACTAAAGTAAAGAGCAGACCTAACTCTATCTTTGTTCTTCGTTACAGCCTCCTCACGAGCAGGAACGGCTGCTTGTTCCGAGTCAAGATGTGTCACCTCAAATGGGCAAAATCCGAAATTTCGTCGCCCTCGTTCACAACCTTGCTGAGGTCCGTTCACTCTGGGTATCTAAGGGGAATCATACTGGGTGGTGTTCTTTGAGATCCCGTTTTTTCCGGGTTCCCAGCGCCCTTCGTTTCCAAGAGCCAAAACGTGCCTTAACACTGAAACTCCTCCGGGGGCAGGTTTGCGGCATGAAAAATGATGCTTCGGACCATAGCAGCCTTGTCCAGGCAGCAAGTGCTCTGTGACTTCCATGATCCCAGAGGCCAATCCCTTGGAAGCTTCCCACAAATGACCTACCTTGGAACTCGGCTCCACTGTTTCAAGGGGACCGTGATACCGTGGGTGGTCTGAAGCTCAACTGCGCCGCTTGAAGGCTCCTTATTTTATGGAAGTGCAAGTAGTGAGTCTCAGCTTAATCCTGCTTTCAGAGGAACATTTCGGGAGTATTTTGCTCCAATATTTTTATCTCTTTCTTTTTCCTATCATTTGTATAATAGACCGATGTGGACCGTGAGCAAAATTACTTTTTTTGACACCCCCTGTATACATCTATTTATGTTGCATTTGCTTAGTATGGGCAGCATGTAAATTTCTCGCGAGAAGGTGAGAACACAGCTCCTCATATGTACTCGTGGCCGTGGGTGCGGGCCTCCGAGTAAGTGCACGCCCCGTTGTCCGCCGCGGTCGGAGACGCAGAGTGGGGAGAGAAATTTACGTCCACGAGTCCCACTCCCCGTCTCCAAATGCGGCAGACGACCGGGCACTTTACTTACACGAAGGTCCCTCCCTCTCCACTGCTTCTTTGAGGGGCTGTATACTTGTCTAATTCTCGCTTTTTCGCGAAACTTTGCATGCGGCCCTTACTATGCAAGAACAGTATAATATATGGGATATAAAGAAACTCGTTTTTCGCTTTCATTTCGCTAGAGGAATCATGGGTGATTTTGTTGCGTCATTATAGGATTGCCCGAAAGCGAACTCAAAACAACACCGGAAATGTTAGAGGTGAGGTGGCGCTTGCTAGGATACTTTACAAATAAAACATCAAAAGCCATCTTCGGCCTCGTCAGGACAAGCTGCCTTAGTTTAGGACAGCCCGCCTCCAGGCGACGTGATTAGTGGTTGGTCACGGTGAGGTTGGTCAAGGAGATCGGCAGGATTGAAAGTATGGCAGCGCGCTTTCTCACTTTTAGCTTGAAGCTCACCACATGAAAATAGATACTGTCGCATCTCCGAACATCCCTTCATGTTTACGTCTTGGTAATGCCATTGGGAAACCTATGCGGACTACCCGCCTCTTGACGGAAATTTCGTCCGCGCCTAGAACCAACGGTGGGATCCTGTTACTAGGCATCTCGGCTTTATTTTTTTTCATATTTACTACTTCTTCTACTTTTCGCCCGAATTTCCCCTGATGCTGCCTTTGAACCAACCAAAGTTCCTTTTCTACCCTTGCACTGGCATGTGAAAGAATAGCAACCTTCCTATTCTTATAAATGCCTCTATGCTCTTGTGCCATTTACGAAAGTGGCCAGTTTCGAATTTTTGCTTATCCAAATGTCAGGGTCAATTGCGACGGCGCCTGTGCAATGGCCCATGTCCCTATGTTTGACGATGTTTTATGTCGCATAAAACCAAGCGGGAGATGTATGTGTTCGCAAAAGGTTACATTTATTCGAGTGATCGTGAGATTCATCCGACTGATGCTAATCCGACTGAATCTTGGTATTTGATTTATGACGCTACATCGTACCAGCACCGACTGCGATAAACTTTTTTGCTCCTTCGCAT
Source organism: Trichostrongylus colubriformis (assembly GCA_963978905.1). Taxonomy (NCBI): domain Eukaryota; kingdom Metazoa; phylum Nematoda; class Chromadorea; order Rhabditida; family Trichostrongylidae; genus Trichostrongylus; species Trichostrongylus colubriformis. Next base: position 15,121,918 of record OZ022258.1, on the reverse strand, counting down.
TACGCTACCAGTACTGCAGTTCCTAATCGATGTTTGAATACTTACTTTTTTCTTTGTAAAAGACGTGTATGTAATTAATAGATAGCTTTAGAATGACGGTATCAAAGTATAAAAAATATTTGTATAACTTTCAGCTGAACGATTTATTTTCGATAATCTTGAAAAGCATCCTATTCTACTTGAAAACAAGGCGCCGACTGTTCCTTGAAAAGCTATTTACTCGCAATGACTTCGCTGCCCAGATGTTGATCTCCGAAAAAAAAACATCTGAACATCCTGCTGACATGGTAGATTTTCCTAGGGGAGCTTCACACGCGCAATGGATCAGTGTAGAGAGCTCTATAGACAGTGAGTTAACACACTGTGGTATTCAGAAGTTATTCATCTCATAAGTGAGATATAGTATAGTAATCGATACGTTACGGGCAAAGGTGTAGTGAGAAGTGGCGCGCATCCAACTCTCATGGTGCTGGGTTCTAATCCCGTACCAATGCCGGCTGTGCAACCCCTCCATCCCGCCGCGGTCAGTAAGTTGGCAGCAGACTCGTCTGAGAGGATAAAAGAACTGACTTGTACATCGGCTGGCCACCGCAAGTCAGTGTATAGGCCAGATCACACTCACCAGCCACCACATCTCTAAATGATCCTAGAATGTGCGGCGCATCCCAGAAAGAGACTTAGCGCCAGAAGGCTTTATCCTTTCTACTTTAAACGATAGGTTACAGATACAAATGAAGTGTAGCCTGCGATGAGAGTTTTGGAGCCATGATGATATGGCTTTTTTGTGGCCACATGGCACGTGATAAATGGCTCGTGCGCCACAAAAGTGTTTTCCCTTTCCCCCAGCCTTGGCACATGTTTCTCATCAAATGTCTTCAAACAAACTGTTCTGCCCCACATTCATCCTGCTTGTCATCGATTCTTAGGTAATCTAATGTTTTTTGATTTTTATATCTTGCTATCCTTTCTCACCACTACCATTCTCGAAGCAAGCAAAGTCTTAACAGAAAACCTTAAATTTTTATTCATGTTTATGGCCAAGGCGAAGATAGCTTTGATGGGTTCAGAACAACTCTAGGAATGTGGTCACTTTTTGTTGTTATACGCTTAAGGACTGGCTTTTTGTCAACAACAGCACAAACCTGAATTATATTTCGACACTCGGTGTTTCAGGGCTCTGATGCACGAATACTAATTTTTTAAAGATAAAATCGGTAAATGCGATAGAATTAGAAGTTCTTCATAAGTGGAGAATCTCTGAATTTACGAATCCAAATTTGACCTAACTCCGCGTGTGTACACTTTGAGACAAAGTCAAAGTTAAGCTTATAGTTGGTTTCCTTCTTTATAATGACTTTTCATTGCATCATCTACGTATTCTATTGTATGGTAACCCCCGGAATAGCTCGGCACCGATACGCTGACCACAGAATTAGCCTCGATAGCCTTGTAAAAGAATGCATGCAATGCATTGGACGAGCTCTCAGTCCTTGCCCACAAATTTGCAGGTGGATATAGAGTCATCTATTCTCGTCTCACGGTGTTTTGAGGTACTTTTTGGTTCCCTTCAGAACTAGCTGATCTGCTATTTCCACAAATCAGTAATGTACATTCAAGGACGCAGCCGCTCTACAGAGATCAATGATCTCCTGTTTCCCATATTGCATGTTGCATTGCACTTGCTTGCATTGAGCTTTTGATTGCATTTTGCATTTCTTAGTTGAGGCCGCATACGAAAAGAACAATTCTGGAATACTGCTCTTCAACGCAGCATGTAAGAGGGCGGCACTGACCGTGAAGAAGGGGTCTGTAGCCTTATGTTGAAATTTCGCGCGGCTGGACGCCGGTGCGGCAGATTTCTTCGCACGTGATTGCGTACAATGCTTACACACCCTTCTGAGTTGACACCTAAATCAATTATTACTTGACTGGGATTGTTATCATGCAATTTTATTGTTTCTTTTACTTTTTATGTCATAACTTAGCCTTGTTAGGGTACGAAAGTTATTGTATCCAGATAATGATGAGATAAACAACTGTTTATAGAGAGAACCTCCATGGTACCAAATCCTTGCGTTCTGAAATTTTACCGTTCGCGGTAAGTTGCGTTGATGGCGCCGCGAATGCGACGCCGCAAGCGAAAAAACGACTTAAGGGTAAACATCCGTGAAATAGGGACAATTTGGGCATTGGGAGCAAAGTGGTAACAGTCGGAGACGCAGAGTAGAAAGCAAATAAGAATCGGGGGCGGAATTTGGAAAAGCGCTGTGCCCGCCGAGGGCTGCCGAAATGTTGCAAGACGGGAATTGAGTTCAGGCGAGTTGCTCATCTTCCAGTTCTTCGATTTCTGCTATAGAACTGGGGAATTTCTCGGTTTTTCAGCCTTTCTGTCCATATACTGTATCTGTAGAAAGCTTTCAAAAGAAATTAGAATCTTATAATTTCCGTCGACGATTACTTCAAGTGAAAATAGTCATGATATTCTCAAGCGCGAGCTTTTAGTCTCCCGTGTACCAGCAAAAGGCAAACAAACAAAACATCAATTTTCTGCTTAAAATATGAAATTGGTTCCGAAATATTGCAAATGCATCTCTACACTTTCGATCACACCCTAAGTGTTTGACTATGACCTCCACCAAACTATCAGTTCGGACTCGAATTGACAAACGATTCCCACTCGAAGTTCCCTAGAAGGCAGGTGTCAGTGCTTATACAGGGAACTTGTTCCTTATATTGGGAAAAGTGTACCTTATTAAAAATGACAAAATGCTGCGTCTAAGAGCACGTGCGAAATGGAGGTACATAAAACTATTTCACTGCTTCTCCCCCCCCCCCCCACCCCTCCGGCTCTCCCCTCAAATCTTCTAGAACATACTTTCTTCATTTACAATTGCTTATCTCTTGGGTCATGTTATTTTATGAAAAAGAAGCCTTGTGTCCTCTCAGTTAGGATATATGAGCCAACGAGCTTAACCATTTTTGTACGACTGCGTCTTCCTGCTTTGAACAAGCTCGATTACATCACACAGTGTTCCACATACGACAGAATTTTCTCGAAAATTGAACCGGTTTCTTTGCTGGCTCTGTCGAACAGTGCAGCGTACAGAACATAGAATGAAGAAAAGTTATGCAAGTGGCTAATGCGCGATGCGCGAGAACCGGGTCCACAGTTTCTCCCCGTAATTTCCCGTGTTCGGCCTGTGATTTCGTGTTCAATATGTATAATCTGCCAACATCTAACCAAACGGATTGCATAAATCCTAAGCAGCACCTCGATGCCACTCGTATGCCAGCCACTTTTCAGTGCGACCGAGCCTAGAGAGGGAAGGCATTCCTTTACTCGCCGTCGTCTGCTCTTTGCCACCAGGATGTCATCCTGCTCATCTTAGGAAGAAGAGGAGACGAATGGTTCCCTCGCGGTAGATTCTGCCACTGCCTCAGGCTGCTTCCATACTTTGCGGCACTGGCATCGACGGCGACAATCGAGTATCCGCCGCCGGCAACGCTGGTACTATCTTGGCGCGTTATTTTTATCCCTCCATCGAACCATACTATAGCGTGGTGATCGTGGCGAGAGCCCACGTGCACTGGGATGAAAGCCAGCGTGAATTTCGCCCTCGTTTAAGTCTATGCCGTGATTCTCGCCAAAATCAAGTCTCACAACGGTTTCGCCACGTACTCGATGTACCCGTCGACACCGCCGATACCGCAAAGTGTGGAGGCTGGCTTACATGTCTACACCCTAGACAGACGTTGGTGTTAGAGGCGCAGAAACCAGCAAAGTACCCCACTTCTCGACTTCAGTATTACCATTACCTTTCCTACTGGCTCCTCGCTCAAAGTGTAAACTATAGTTATGGGTTTTGTCTTCTTCTCTGAGTGATGGCTACTATCAGGGGCGTATTCTGGGAGAAGCTATTTTTAATTTTTGACATATAGATATACCATTCAGAAAGCTGAGTTAAGGTGAAGGTGGTGTCGGTAGTGTAATGGATTAGCACATATCTCGGAAAGGATGAAGTGCGGGTTCGAGTCCCGTCCGACACCGAAGATTTTGCCCATAACTCAGCATCCTTGTAATAACTTTCTGGGAGAAGCTTTTTTTCTATTCTACTTAGCTAGCGTTTCATTAGGGAAGGCCCACAGATGTTCCCTGGAACCAAGAAAAACATGGGAAACTTGCAATTTTGGAAGTCCACAAAGATACGTTCCAGAATTTTCCTCTTCTCCTGAACAGTCTTCGTCGCTATTCTTTTTGCAACGATTTTCTCTGCAATTCCCTCCAATTTGTTTCTAATCGTACATAGTCTTTGCAGTGAACATGTGAATGTCTCTCGTGAGATTATTGTTCCCAAAAAGTCACTTTTACCATTCAGCTTCTCTGAGCTGCTCTCCGTCTGCACCAATGCATTTGTCGTTTTTTTTTACTTCAGCTGTTAAGAGCATCATTCAAACGGCTCCAGAAAATCAGGCTAACATACTGCCCGTCGCATCTGTTTTTACCATCTCCACTACCTTGCACAATTGTTTTTCAGTCATATGTTGCTCTCGCGTGAATCGGAGATTCAGATGCAATTGGATACGTCATGTTATCAACTGTTCTGACTTTTCAAAGTGCATGAATGGAAATTTGGTGTTTAACTGGAAGAAATATGGTACTACAAAGGAGCGCTCGGAGTAAAGAAAGACTACTTGTGGTGCTGTTAAGATGAAAGCTTGTTTTATCCTCAATGGCAACGAGTGGGGGCATTGCCGACCTACCGTACCCGCTTTCGACAATTGCAAACACGACGCCTTGCTAGGTCGTCGACTGTGAATTTACTGGATATGTCCTATCATAAACGCATTTTTCGTATACTTTCGCTTATTCCCTTTCCATTGTTTCTTGTTTGCTTCTCTTTGTAGCTTCTTTTATTGAACATCACCATGTATGGAAACGATTTCATCATCTCTGCCTGCCTCTAGTAGACAATTTGGCTTTGAAGCGTGCAGTTCGAGGTGAAGCACGCTAGGATGGCAATAGCGCCCCAAAAGCAAGTTCCGCTACGCTACAAATTATCTCTCGTGGGCTCGAATGTTCAAATGTTTGTTTACAAAGAATAGTGTTTCACAATATGCTTCCCCTTCCTTGACCTCCTCCCCGCTTCCCGGTACCTTTAAGCTACTATGCTATAGTCCATGGTGCCGTATTCCTTCTACAGAATTAGCGCATCGTGTGCTGCGCATGACCGCCGCACATCAATGATCCACGCGAATTCAATCAATATTCCATGATGCGACTTATTTTAAAACACGTCTTTCACAGATTGATAAGACTTTACATTTCCGAACATTTCATGTCGTCTTTCACTCCCCACTCATACTCCATTTCAAAGCGTCTGATAGGGCGTGGCTTTCGGACATGGATGAGTGGCGAGAGTAAGAGTGTGTGGCAAGGGTGAGTGTGTGGCGGAAAGAGAGAGTTTGATACACTTTCATCCAAGTCCGTAGACCACACTCTATCGAGCGCTCCGAAATGGAGTGTAACTACATTACTTATAAGTGGTTGCACTGCTCTTAACTGGTGTACTCCGGCTGTCTCTCATGGGGTATATACAAGTAATTCGCGTGGCCGCGTGAGACTCTCAGCGCGTTGAGTACGAGATATAGGTGCCATGTGATGTAGTCCCAAAACGATTACCTTGTCTTGCTCCCAAAATTGGGCATCGAATAGGTGATCGCTATAGGGCCTACATAAGGCGCTCCGAGCTTGCGCGTCGCATGCCGGACGCCGCGTCGCGGAATTCTGTTCTAACCTCACAACCGATCCTTCATACTATCTTTAAGTGTGCTTTTGGTTACATTTTCTTTAACTTTGCCTTAAGCAGATGGACTAAATTGAATCCGTGATGAGTGTGTCTCTCGCTCTCTCATTGCTCTTTTATCACATGCGTTACTCCTCCTACTTGTTGTATAAATCGTCTATTTATTATAAAAAGAAACATGGCAATTATGAGAGTAGAATGCATGGCGCATTTACGACAAATCATTTTTCTGCTTACTTCGCATAAAGGAAATATCCACTGAAGTGTTGGAATGTATGCTTGCAGCAGGTGAAACCTATAACACCATCCAAAAACCTGCGCCATACGTCACTCAAAAGACTTCCGCCACCTTTTGCTAGTCATATCACTGTGACGATCTTGCACGATAGCACGACCTTCACCTGGCGTAAACCTGCAGCGTCGGCTTGGAACATAACCACGACAATTCCTCATTACTCACTGCTCGAGAATTTTGTTAAGGCTGATCTCACACCACTACCGAGCTGAGTAACCACTCACATTCAGTCGTGGTCACATTCTCATCAGCTTCATGTTCTTTCAGACTGGCCGCTGCTGGACACAGAAATTACGTTTATTCTCACCGATTCATTCTGTTCGAACCTATTTCATGCAATGTTCTCATTTCCCCAGGCCAATGAAGAGGATCTGCTATCGTCACCAGTTGTTGAGACTCAGAGCTTTTCTTATCCAATTGGAATAATAAAAAAAAAACTGTTTAATCGCGATCTATGCAATTTATATTTAGTGTGCCTCGGCGAGTTGTCAAGTTATCGATTACCAGGTTTCTGTTTTTCTTCCCTAGAACTACTGAAACGTATACAGTTCACAGTAAACATATAGATGTTGTGCAGAATGAGCGCAGCCAATCCTGAAAGACCCATAAGCGGTAGTTGTGGCACGACCTAAGGTGATCACTAGTCCACAGCAGAGAAAAAAATTTATAAAATAGTCCCTCCTGCCGCACTGACCGCTGAGTCCCAGATACAGACGCGGGCTTATTGTTAGAAGTGGAATGTTGACTCGGACGAGGTGCGCTAAAAAGCAAGGCTTTTGCAAGTCGTTTTATAGCCTTTCACTATAAACGCGCCATATACCATGAGGTGGAACAGACGTAGTTAGGACGAGTTCAAGTGGCCGCCATTGCACAAACTCGCCAATTTGACGCCTTGGCATGGCGCCAAGAGAAGATGCTTCTATTATAAATTTGTTTTTTCCTTTACTTTTTCTTTTGTTCTTATATCGTTTCTAGACGTACTTACACGAATGCTCATGTGGCTGGGAATGGCCACTCCACCGCGCTGGAAGTCAAGTGCTGCAACTAACGTTGCCCCGCGGCCCGTCTCCTACAGCGGACAACTCGGAAAGTCAGTGTGTTGATGCGAATGGGATGCGAATACACACCGCAGCGTCGCGCTTTTAAATCCGGGTTTTTTCACTGATTATCGCTTCTAGCCTTTAGCGTTCGTTACAAAATGCTCATTTCTTTGCATCTTCCTCTTGTTTCGGACCCCTTCCGGCAATTCGCATTGAGCTCATTCGCCTTTTCTTTCAAAATCCTCAGGTCTATAGAGAGTTGGCTCGAGAATCAAACAAATTCAGTGGCTTCGCACTCAGATGAAAGTGTGATGCGTGGCCCATTTTCAATCGAAAGTTCAAAACCAGCAGGCTCATAAGGGAAGTATACCAGGCCGAAAAGACTATCCAATGGGAACAACCATCCAGCTCGTTTTCTGAGATTAATCTCCAACGTTCGAAATCGGGCAAAGTTTCTATTTTTCTTTTTAAAAGCAAGAATATTCAACACATGACGCATTAGAAATATGAGGAGCATTGATCGAAATGGCCAGATCAAAAAAGCGTGAACACAACGATGAGAAGTGGTATGTGAGTACTCCTTTAAAGAGGTCTTCTAACAGAACACGCTCCATAAGACAGGAACTAACCAGATAGGTAGGAAAGTGTCGAAGCAGCAAGTATTTCCGCAAGTTCTTCCTTCTGTAAATCAAAAAACAATCCGTCAACTACCCCTTCAAATTGAAGAACTGCTTTTTGACGTACAGAAGGAACAAACTGCGGAAATACTAGTTATCTTGACCTAATACTCTGGTCACTTTCTGTCTTATACTGTTCTATGCAACGTGCTCTGTTCAAATACCTCCTCAAAACGAGGGACCACATACTGCACATTGTTGCGATCACATCGTTTTTTTGATCTGGCCATTTCGATCAATGCTTCTCGTATTTTTCATGCGTTGTGTGTGTACGTGTTGACTATTCTCGCTTTTATATTGATATCCTCCTGGAACTCGTCTGTTTCCAGCACTGTTCATTCATTCAAGGCCCATCCCATTCAAATTTATTACCGTGCACCTCGTTATTTCAAACATATCGTGATTGCTTGTTTTGTTTTGTTAACAGCCCCTGTTGTTATATGTCATGAGGCTGTCAGAATAACCAGATCGAAATTCTAGTCGCCGTTGAGATGATGTGTTTATTTATAACCCGCAGTGATATGCCCTTTGTATCAGCTCACAATCCGAATCTTATGCACATTTCTAGTCTAGCCAGCAACAAGAGTTCCGTCTGTCTCATTCGACCTTATCGTAGATAGGGTGATCTTCGAATACCAGCGATGATTATCTGATCAATAACATTCAATAATAATAACACCAGCGATCCAAGATGGGCGCGGTCTTAGCGATTATAACAGCTCAAGAATAATCAAAAGCTCCCTCCAGTGCGGCTAGAGAAGGCGCGACTTACCGTGCCAATAGCACTGTTCTTGCAGTTTGAGGCGTCTCCTTTAAACGTCTTGGTTCTCCTGAATTTGCCTATGCCTGTTCAAGGAAAGAACCCGACATGCGTCAGCAATCTCGTTACGGTAACCCTCGTTTCCTCCTCACCACCACCCCCCCCCAAGTCACATCAACCCTTGTTTTTCTGAATATTATATACCAGTTGGCTTTCGCACACTACTGTGCGTGAAACACCATGGGCGCCAGTAGGTCGAGCGAAATTGTTTTTTTTTTTCAGGGACAGAGTGTTTCAGTGCACGCCCCGCCCACTGTGGGATGGGCTTAGCGTGATTCATGAGTGCACCATACTTCCTCTCCCATGCCTTCCCCTTTCCAAAATTCACTCCATGAACATTAGTCGTTTCCACCGATTTTTTCCTACACTCTATGCCGCGTTGAAACCGAGCTATGAATTTTTGTTGCACGGGCCGCCCATTTGGGGTACGCGCCGCCCACTGTGTACAGGCTTATTGCATGACTTTCAAAAACTCATCCCTGACCTTAATCCATCTTCCCCCATGTTTGGGTCATATTGGAATCCAACTAACTATTTTTATTTCGGAAACAGAACATCCTAGTACACGCCTCGCCCACCGTGGGCGGAACTTAACTTGGTCCATGTGTGGTCTTTAGTAACTCTTGTCCCATGCCCACCCATCCAAAACTTGTCTCCATCTCCACAAGTTGTTTTTCATGTTATGCCTAATCTCGTGACAGACAAGAGGGACGGACGGAGGGAGGACAGACAGACGAAGCGTTTCATATTTAATAGGAATAATTTTTTCCGGGATTAACTCCATCAATCGCAACTCCAACCTTGCTGCTCTTATTGGCTATTTGTTTACGTGATCCGCAGTGAAAGCATGAGGGCAGTGTGGCCGATCCCACTCGCCCAACCGAGGGATCAGATCCCTGAAGAGTTGACTGCGGGGGGAGCCTACCCTGGCTCCCGGTCAACCAGGGCTTCATCGCCCGGGGTAGATGAATTGGTAACTGATTCATCTGGGAGCGTGAAAGCCTGACAGTTAAATGAGTTGGCCTCGCATGTCATTGTGTGGTCTAATTCGCGTATAACTGTCATTACCACTCTGGATGGACTCGGAGTTCTTAACACATCTCAAATCTCCTCTATCCTTAAGGCTCATTCGAACGATGGGGCGGTTACGATTTGCACAGATATGATCATCTCCCTCTGAACTGTCCTCACTTTTGCACAACGTCTCTTCGACGGGTTTCTTTCATTTTGATAAATGGCTGCTGTAAACTTCACAGCATCCGTTCACCTTTGTCATTTCTTATATGATTCCAGTGTTTGCGCACCAAAAACGTCAGTATGCCCTCTGTCAGCTGTCGCTGTGCAAAAATCTCATCACCCATTCTCAAGCTCCTTTTTTCGCTCTGCTAGGTTTTGTCGGCTTTCATAACTCCGTCTCGTAGCACTCTTACGTCTTTCTGTGAACAGGTGGCTTTCTATTGAAAGGGATGAACCCCTACGGCCCTGGCAGGATTTTGCACTGCAGAGTGAGTCATGCTACGCGATGCATGCATGCTAGCTATGGGCACCCCGTGCATTCTGGTCCCGAAGCGATTTTTCTAAAGTGCACTGTAGGACGCGGCCTTCAAGTCACCTATTCCCCAGTGCGAAAGCCTCACATGCGGGTTCACACCCTTATCGAGAGCATCGAAAGTATTTAGAAATTTTTTGTCAAGCATATCGGAACGATCCGACCTGCCCTTAGATTAGCAGCTAATCAATAGGCTGATCCTGAACTTCGAGTTTTTCGAATTTATGGCATAGTTATCTCGTCTGAATAATGACGCTCTTTAATTTGTTGGAGAAATGTTCAGCTGCGCGGAATAAGATATCCTATGGACAGCAGAATGATTGGGAAGCTCCCAGCTCACTCTCTTATTTGTGCTTTTGGTCACCTTTTCCTCACCGGGAGCTCGTTGTCCCATACGAAGACGTCGCGCCTATTTCATGTGCACCCTCTGCAATTGGATTTTTGTCTTATTCGAGCATAACACGTGAAATGCTAGGTCAGTTGCTCACCAAATCCAGTAAGCTTCTGCAAACCCTTGAATATATCCCTTTCCGAACATCATGTGCGGTGATGGGATAAGGGGTTCAAAAATAAACATGCACAAAATGTATTGCACAAGGAACGAAGAAGTTTCGCTATACCCTCATGATGGCGAAGTCTCAGAAAAAAGGTCGATATTGTTTTGGAGGAAATTTGATGCTATTAGCATACAACTAGGCCGAGAGGCTCAATTCTCTCTGATCGTCAGCAAAATGAAGGTCGCAGGTGCAGGAAGAGGCTATGCGCCGGAGGAACAGGATCGTGAACGTGGTATTTTGTGCGAAAACTCGTTCACATTAAGCAGTACCATTATATAGGCTCCATATGACACTAATGTGACAAGAAAAAAATCCATTTTCCGTGCTGTCTTCACGAATCCATGATGTTCTGAGGGAACTGTACTGAAAAATGGGAGATGGGTCTCTTGAGCTCACGCCATGAACTATGTTCTATAATATTTGGAATTCCAAACTGTTTGACTGACTGCTACGCACATAGTTTATAACTTTCCATGCTGCTTCTCTATTTCCGTTTAATTTTCAACATCAGAATCATCAAAATCAAAATATCAAAATTTTGGAGCTTTTAGTCATTTTTATTTCTCCCCCACCCTTCGCAAGCTTCATCTGAAAAAAAAATCCTCAAAATGTTTTGTTCGGTGAAGTTTGTCTCGATGTGAGGATATTACACTGATTGTCGTAAACTATTTGTGATTTTTCATATCTGCAAATTTCTGACATGCTTTTGAGAGAAAATATTTGTATGGTAGGGACCCTTAATTGGTAACCAATTGGTTGGACCTGAAAAGAGCTAATGGAGGGTCATGAGTGGATAATCAGTACTCTTATCAGGTCATTCTGTAGTGTTCCATAATGGAGTGAGAGAGAGATTGTGTAGTGACAAGGGGCGCTGACCTTACCCATATGGTCCGGAGTTCAGATGCAGGATGCTTCCTAGGCCATACAAACCCTCCATCGAAGCGATATATCTGTGGCACACACTTTATTCCGGCAATTCACAGTGCGGGCCAAATCCATTTCAGGCCCGTTATGACTCTACGTGAAAGTTGAGTGCGTAAAGCTTCCGAAAAAAACTGATATGGTATTTTTCGGGACCTTTCACCTTTTTATGATGTGACGCTCACCGGAAGTTTCAATGACCTTTCAGAAAAAAAGGACAGCGAATCATCGTTTATTGTTGATCGTTTTCATTTAATGGCAAGGAAAGATGTTTTTTGGTGCAAACCGAAAGGAAACACGACTTTGAGGCCAGCGTTTGACGGCCATTTGCACTTTGTCGCCCGATACCGCCCCCACATGACCACGCCTGTTCGTACGACATTTATCTTGCCTGTCATCTTCTGCGTAGCCGTACCATGTTATATAAACTGTTCGTCCCACAACAGCAATCATCATCGAGACTCGGGCTGATTTGTGCTTCATTGCTCTCAGGGAAGTCGTAAGGCTCAGGCTCCGTTTAGTTTTACCACAGTTAATGTACGTTCGTGAGCTAGGGTGCAACTACTTCCGACAATCCTTGCTGGAGGTGATTCATGACGATTAAGAGCTCCTCTTTGCCTTTTTAGCCTTCTGTGGAAAAATAAAGCAGTGCATTTCAGGATGAAGTTCATTGTTGTGGACAGAGTAATTTTGATGTCAAATGGGACTGGGGCTGAGTGGGCGGTCGCATATACTTAACGACTTGAATTGACACAAGTTACTAAAATGAAAATAAAATGCAATAGTTGATGTAGGTAGTAATTGTAGCCACTTGTTTTATTACCAATTATATGTAGTAGTGATTGAAGGTGTTGAATTTAGTGTTACTTGTTGGTGTTATAGGTCTTTGAAATTTGACGAGATGGTTGTTTCATAGTACACCTTTGGGCCTACTTAACAAAATGCTACCTCAGTTTATGTCCTCATCGGCTCACTGGTGGGAGCTGCAATATTGAAATAGTAATTTTCAGTTGTAGTGACAGGTGATGTGCATTCCGCTCTCATGGTGCAGGGATCAACTCCTGCAACAAGGCTCGCCCATGCCAACCAAGCCTTCCATCCTTCCGGGGTAGGCGAATCGGTACCAGACCCTTCTGGAAAGAAAAAAGCGCTGCCTTATACACCTGCTGCCCTCGCAACTCATTGTACAGGCCAAATCACACTCACCCGCCTTCACGGTTCTATCTGGAACTGGCATGCTGGCGCATTTCACAGAAGGGACTGATCCACGCCGAGAACATTATTCTTTACGCATTTTTATATGAGTTATAGTGCTAATGGTTCAAATATTTGATCGCGATTCCCATTACAGGACATAATTATGCTATGTATACGAACCGAAGTCCAATTTTTTCGGTTTTTTAGGTTCTTCCAGTCTTGTGGTCAGATTATCTGTTCCTCGCACGGGATCCTGATAATACCTCTTTAGTCACTAGTTGTACAGTGCCGAGAAATTCCTTGTACCTGAGACGTTGAACGATGGAAGATGGGCTTATTGGGAACCCCTCCGTTCTTCTTAAAAAATCGATCTTGACTCCACTTATTCTTCAAGCAGAAGGGGCTGCTCGTTCGTTTGAACACTTTCCATATCTTCGTTTCTGCTCTGGCTTCCAACTTCTCTCTTCGTGAAACCTTGACATCGATATTGATTACAATTTTCTCTGCTATGCTAACGAGGTTGTTAGGTGGGAGTTTTTATTGACGGCCTGGCGCTTCGACCTGATCGCCTTCCTCGAACGCCCAGTCCGCCACCGCGAGAATGCCGCTGCTCCATGTTAGTTATTGAATGAGAAGTCAGACCGTCTACAAAAATTTCACCTAACAATCTTGTTGGCATAGCAGAGAAAAGTGTTATTAACCACATTTCTGCCTTTTCTATTCCAATTTGAAAATTTTCATGTTATCTTGAACTCGGTGCTCCGCAAACTCTCAAATTGTATCCTGATTATTTCCAGTGCGTCAAAGGAATAAGTTAATAATTTACATATAAAAAACCACTGGTATGATGTAGCTGTATTATTATTATTATTACTGAAATGGCGTCTCTTGAACTCGGTGCTCCGCAAGCTCTCAAAGTGTATCCTGATTATTTCCAGTGCGTCAAAGGAATAAGTTATTAATTTACATATAAAAAACCACTGGTATGATGTAGCTGTATTATTATTATTATTACTGAAATGGCGTCGAGGCCCATTGCATGAAGGACACTCATTGGGACCAATCGCTCGATTTCTCGTTCAGATCATCCAGAGGTTTTTTTCGTACATTTACAATCCATCTGTGCTACTTTTTCCCTTTAGATCATTAACGTCACGTATAACAATAGGTGGGAGCACAAAACGATGAAGTAAGCACTGACTTACTGCTGCAGGCTGTTAATGGGTTGCATATTAGTGTTGACGCGATCCTACGATCCTAAGCGGGTGTCGAGTGTATAGGCCATTCAAATGACCTCTGAAGGCTGAATATTTTAATGTTAATTTACCTCACTTCACATAGGGTCGTGAGCTCTTGCAACCTTGTTATTGATTTCATACATAATGGAAATCTCAGTTCTGAATCACATATAATGAGCGCCGTGCCAAATCACTGCCTACTCCATATTCATTAACTGTATTAGTTTACATTATGCTGGTGTTCGCTGTATATGTGGGATTGTTTATTTTTCTGCGCATTACGAGGAAGTCGTCGCCATCAAAAGAACTGCAGGCTGCTTTTTGAACGGACTGACCCATTTGAGTTTCTATTCGCAAGGTGGATGCAATAGCAGCTATAGGCGTACGGGTAGAAAGGACAAAGTTCTTGGCGGTATGAACAGTTTGTTGGGATGCGCCGCGCATTCTGGTTTCTTTCAGAATCGTGCGGGCAGGTGGGTGAATGCGATTTGGCCTATACAGTGACTTGCAGGCCAGCCCATAATTAAGTCACAGCTTCTATCCTACCTGACGAGTCTGGTACCGGTTGAGCTACCCCAGTGAGGTTGAAGGCCTAGGTGGCCTGAACAGGTATCGATGCAGGTTGATCCTCGCACTTGCGAGAGGGAGTGGGCGCCACCTGCCACTGGACCAACTGTGGGGACATGGATTGTATGTTTTCCTTGAGCGGGTGATCTAACCCATCCATGGTAAAGGCCAATTAGTAATGTAGTCATCTTTCGGGTAATGGCAGACTTTTCAAGTAATCAAAATGGGAAAAGTGGCGTGGTGGAGCCGTGGATTGACACATGGGGAGTCATGAATCAGTGGAATTGAAAAGGCATTCAGGAAATCAGAGCCTTACAGACTTTTCAAAAGTATTGATCGCGAAGTTACGGTGAAGATGAGGTGATTGTGATGTGCTCTTAATAGACTAAAGGACCAGAAAGTTTGGAACCAGATCCTATCAAATGTAAAGATACCAAGCTGCTTGAATGCTAGGACCCCAAATACGGTAAGCCATTCAGCTGGTTGAGACTGTGGAGGTCTATCGAAACTGACAAATCTCCCACAATACCAATCCCGCTTTCGAAGAAATCAAAAATGTCAGTGACATTTGCAGCGTAGCATTAGCATCAGAGGTATTGATGGAAGGATAAAAGGACTAAGTCCTCAGCGTAGAAAAAACCTTTTTGGAATGTACTACGCATTCTAATTCAAATCCAAATCATAGTGGCAGGTGAATGGGATTTGGACCATGCGATAATTTGTAGTGACCAGCCGATGTCGTAAGTGAAACTTTCAGATCTCCCACATTACGAATTCCACCTGCAAAGAAATTAATGATGTCAATGGTGTTGTGCTTCTATACCCCACTTAGGTCTGAAACTATCTCACCTATCCCGACGGGACAGAAGTCTTGTTTGGCATGGGCAGTCATTGATGCGGGAACATCACCTCCGCCCCTTAAGTAAATAAGGTTAAAGTGTGTGTACAGTCATCTTCCCTGCTCATCTTAAAGGAATCGTCCACGGAAAATGAGTTTTTGTGTTACCCATATATTTATGTTGTATTTGCCTAATGTTGGCCTCATGCAAAATTTCACGCGAAAAAATGTGAATCTGGCTGAGATACAGCACCACAAAGTGCGGTCCAGGTGGGCGGGGCCTCGTGTAAAAGCCTCGTCCCGTCGTCCGCCGTGGTCGGAGACGCATTGTAAGAACAGAAGGTTACGCAAACAGTCCCACTCTCCGTTCCCAACGGCGGCGGACGACGGGACGAGGCTTTTACACGGAGGCCCCGCCCACCTGGACCGCACTTTGTGGTGCTGTATCTCAGCCAGATTCACATTTTTTCACGTGAATTTTTCCATGAGGCCAACATTAGGCAAATACAACATAAATATATGGGTAACACAAAAACTCATTCTTCGTGGACGATTCCTTTAAGGTGTGGTTTAGAGCGCTCAATTTAGATGAAGTTTGGTAATTTTGTGGTGGTACTTCTGGCGATCTGCGCTGGCTAAAAGCATAGCCAGCAGGTGTGGTAGAGTACTTGCTTCTTTCTGATGTATCGTTGCCAACAAACTGGCCATCAGTAAATTTGATTCGTTTATGCATCGCTGAAAAACACATTCATGTGATTGAGGCAAGTTATCAGCAGAGCAGTCAGCTGATTGTGTTGTGTCTGGCATCTTGCATTATTGTTTTCTTACTTTTGCACTGAAAGTGGCCGGAAATGCAGCGTTGTGTAGTTCATTCTTTTACGTTTAGTCACTGGCTACATATCTTTCCCATAACATATAAACATAAAGCCCTCCTTTATTAATTGTATGTCAAATCCTCTCTAGTGTCATGTTTATCATTCACAGTGCTCATTTACACTGTGCACCGATCCACAGCAAGACTCTTTAGGCTATATTTATTGTATATGCTGCGCTACACTCAGTGTGGAGCGCTAGTTGAACATTCGTCGTGTGGGGTGCATACTTGGCCACCTGATGAGAAAGGGGCGCATCTGAGGCAGGTATAAGAGAGTTCAGCGGAAAGGGTTTGGGGAGCTTTCTTGACAACTTTCTTTATTTTTGATGATACTTCCGATTCGACCCTGTTCGGCACCGTTTTTAGGATACCAAAGTCGTATTGGAGACATATCGGAGGGGTGGTCATAACTCCATACTAGCTTATGCGCCATCATTACAGAAATCACCACAATCCTTGGAGGTGAGTAGGTCAGGCATGCCTATGGCTACTGGTGGGAATGTGTAGGCTCCACTTGATGTGCCAAGCCACGGTAATTGGTTCAGGGCACCGATATGTTGCGATATATTCAATTAGATTGTCGCAAAATTAATTTCGGTTCCAATATGTATAAGTAAGTAGATTTTTTACCCTGAACTATTCCATCCCAAGGAACGCCAGGCATACCACTTGGTGGGTTTTTCGGCTCTTTCAGAAACTTCTATAAATGTCGCTCTGAGTTTTCCAGCCGGCCTTTTCCAGGGCTGTGTATAATCAAGAACCGACGCAAGTATGGAGTCATCATGCTTCACGAATTTGAATTGGGACACTCCGCAGCGGAGGCAGCCAGCAATCTCAGCAGTGTTTTTGGAACGAATTGTCCTTGCGAACGGACAGTGGAGCTCTGGTTTAAAAAATTTGCTTCTGGCAATTTTAATCTCGAAGAGAAGTCGGGTCGCGGCCGTAGGTCATCGCTTAATAGTGAAGATTCAAGGAAAGCCGTCGAAGCGAACCCGGAGACGAATACTCGTACGTTAGCAGAAGACCTAGGCGTACATTACTCTACAGTGGCCAGACATTTGCTGGAAATCGGCAAGGTGAAGAAAATGTCGAAGTGGGTGCCTCATGACCTGACCGATGAGCAGCGTCTGGCACGTTTCGACACCTGCTCTAATCTCCTAGTTCGCCATAAAAATGAGCCATTTGTAAACCCATTATAACTGTAGATGAAAAATGGGTTCTTTATGATAACAGGAAGCGGGGATTAGTCTGGGTAGATAAGGATGCTCCTCCAAAAACTTTTCCTAAACCCGACCTTCACCCTAAAAAGGATTATGATTACTGTGTGGTGCTGCTGTAAAGGTGTAATCCATCACAGTTTCTTGCAACCTGGTCAGCCAGTCACAGCAGAGTACTCTTGTAATCAGGAGCAAATGTATAGGAAGTTGCAAATATTGTGGCCGGCGGTGGTGAATAGAGGAGGGCCAATACTGTGCAGGACAACGCAAGGCCACACACCTCACAAATCACTCGGCAAAAATTGACCACCTGGGCATAGAGTTCTCTCCACTTAGCGTATTTTCCCGACCTTTCCCCCGCACGCTATCGCTTTTTTCGAGCCCTCAATTCTCATCTGCGTCAGAAACAATTTACCAATTTAGACGATGTTGAATGTGCCTTCCTTGACTTCGTTGATTCTCGTGATAGCAGTTTTTACAGTGAAGGCTTAGAATTACTACCTGTTCGTTGGCAAGAAGGTGTAGATTCTGATGTTTTTTACTTCGATTAACAAACTTGTGTTTAAGCTGAGTTATAGTAGTTTGGAGTATGCGGTCCACTTTCGAAATTAATTTTGCAAGAATTTGATGTGTCACGGCAAGTAATTAATCTCACGCGATCAGAATCCGTCTTACGATTCGAGCGAGTCTTGCCTTTTCCAGAATAACCTGCTCATCCTCCGCTCACGCATACTTATTTTCGTATATGTTGATGCTTGGTATGTTTTGTTATTAGCACTCCTTCCTCCAGCGCTCCCGACAACTGTTAGGTAAGAAGCAAGCAACAACGATAAACGTGCGTGCATAGGTGAGAGGCAAAGTTTTGACGAAATCTGTCAAATACTTTCGGGAAACACCTCAAGACCTCGGGAGGAAATGTTTCGGGAATCGTGAAATATGAAAGTCGGGAGGCCCTCATCTCACTCCTTATCTTTCGCCGTCTCTGCATCTCTAACTGCACGAGGGTGGATTCAGACAATAAGGCCTATTGTCAGTCAGCCGTGATCGTTGCCCCGTCCTTGCGGCAACTCGGCCAGTGAGCCACGAGGAGGTCCGGATGGAAACTTCAAAAAGCGCTTTTTACTGCGAGTTTCACCACAGATCATCTCTTCTGAGACTCAGTATTATATACAGTAGCGGTCAAAAATATATGCGGTTCCGGACTTTAACCATAACTTTGGTCACCGTTTACATATCTCGTTCAAGTTTTTTTGTGTTTTGAAGGCAACTGTCATTCCGTGAAAGACGGTATATCAGCCGAGTAGGGTGCAGTGTGAAGGTGGAAAAAATTATTTAACTGAAAACACTGAAAATGATCACCATCGCGCTTCGGTGCTGTCAGGATTCCAAGGGACGGGTAATAATGTTCTAGCCTCATTCCGCACTATTTTTTGCATAACGGCTCGTTTCGTTGAGTTATAAGGTTTTTATGGCTAATTGAATTTTTGAAAGGTTCGGCCATTTTTAGGGTTTCCAGATAGATAATTTATTACTTTCACACTGCATCCTACTCGGCTAACGATAAGATACTTCTTTCATGGAGTAGCAGTTGCCTTCAAGTTACTAAAAAAAGAGTTTGTAAACGTCGGCCAAAATTATGGTTATGTCCAAAACCGCATATATTTTTGACCGCTACTGTATGTGTTATATGACTATGTATTGATTACTGGTAGATTGATCACCTCTTTCAGAGGCCGCCAAATCAGTGCGATTATTACTCAAAAAGGGGTGGTCGTAGAGGAACCCTTAAGAGATTTGCAAAAACGCGACCATTCTGATAGGACCCTCTGGTGATTCCTCGACCATGGTTGACTCTGTGCCCGACTTGATGCTTCCCCTCGGTGAAAAGTTTAGTTCCAAATCGACAGCGACAGGCACTGCGATAGCAATTTGACTGTTTGTTTCTGGTTTTTCTTTTTTATAATTCTTATTTCTACCTATTTGATTTTGTTTTTTTTTTGATTTCATGCACCCAGCAGTAAACGCGCTCTTTACGCGTTCACAACATACATCCATGAACATGCAATATACTTAAATGCGCATCTAGACATATTTTCTTACACTTTCTAGCTACATTTGATGCTCCATATAATCGTGCGCTGTAGGAAAATAGAATCTGAAAAACGTGTGTCGAAAATTTATGTTTCATTCAATTTTGGCAGTAGTATTCAGTTACTGAGGAACCGCGCTATTTTCCCATTTTCCTTTGTTTTTCGGATGGCTAGCTTGTAGGAAGACCAGAGAGATCGAAGGCAATAGATGCAAGCGAGGGAAATGCAGACCACGTGGTTGTCGTCGCTGCCGTCAACCAAAACATTGCAGTCCACGAACAATAAGTGCTCTAGACGATCTCAGCCACCTTTATGATTTGGAACGACTGCCGAACTCATGGCGTGTCTGTGGGCTGGGGGCTTCGATTAGCCCAGACAAGACATTACCTGCTTTCTTCGTGGTAATGTGATGATGAGGAATCGCGAAAAGGGGTCATTCACTTGGAAACTGGGGTATAGGAAGCCTATCTGCGGCGAAATCCCCCGCGAATGGCGCGCCTTGAGCTGTGGCAGAGGCGGCCTTTTTAGCTCCAGCCCCCTTTCTTGACTCGGTACGCCTCCTAGCGACTGATTGGCTGGGGTTGGAATGGAAGGTATCGCGGCCCGCTTTCTCGGTTCGACTTGAAGCTCACTCCGGAAAAAGGATGCTTTCTCGTTCCCGAACCTCTCTTCGTGTTTACGACATGGCAACACGCCAATGAAAATTTCGTCCTGACTACCCGGCTCTTCACGGAAAGGCTGTACGTCGAGGATCAACGGTGAGGAGAGGTCCCATTTCTGCGTTCTTTGGCCATTTCCATCCGTTTTTTCTTCACTGTGCTATTACTAGACATCTCGATCATATTCACTGCTTTTTTCACTATTCGTTCGAATTTCTCCTACCACTGCCTTTAAGTGATACCATTTTCGCGTCAGTCATTTTTGCCACTTTGATCACAAGTACCTCAGTGTGGCTTATATACGGAAGAATATAATCAAGATACACAATAAAGGCCCTGTCAAAACAAATTAATGGGCGCAGACAAGATATAAGAAGAATTTAAATTGGTAATGAAACAATCGGAATATCATGCGACATTTATATTCAACATCAATCTTATGAGAATTACTATTTCTGCAGGTATGCAGAAAAAGTCAAGCATGCCCATGTGATTTGCTCATTCATTCAGTGTCATGTGATCCCCAAGATCATAAAAGTTCCTACTCTTCGAGGTTCTTCAAACTTTGTTCGAGCTTTTAGTAGCCAACGAAGATAGGTATAACGATAACTGTTCACCTAGACTGTTCTATTTGCCCATCACGTTTCGACATCTCACGATGACTTGTTCTTGTTGAAAGTAAGTAAGCGACGTAATCCTGCATGGTACTGAATAGCTGAATTGAGCACTTGTGCCAACGCTTGAACTTGATGTACTTGGAGGTACCGTTAAGGGTAATTTGGCAGGCTGTGGAATAACTGTGGATTATAAAAGCCAAGGTGTTTAGTGGTGGAACGATAGAGAAAAAATTGAATGAAGCAATGAAAAACCCGAGCCTGCATCACTATTCATTGAGTGCTAGAGGCAGGCGGCGAGCGGCTGGTCCAGCCACTCGCGTAAGTTACCCCTCCCCTCGCAGAAACTTGCAAATTGGTAACCACGCAACAGAAAGTAGACAAACGAGGCGTGATAAAGGCCCCAAGGCGCGCTTCCTCAGCCGGATTTGGCCACATGCGATCGCTTTAAAACTGGAACTTTTCTCACAGAAATTAATTTGCCCCACTTTTATTTCATTTTTTCCTTTTAGCGGTGCCTTTGAGACACATGACTAATGACATTGTCTGGTTATATGAGTCTGACCATTCTGCAGTTGTATTAGATCTGCATCCAACTCGTTTTGAACATCACCGTAATTTATTTCTGACCACAAACCCTTTTTCTTGTCCTCTGTTAGTGTGCCTTCTACCATGACCGAAAACATCATTTACTGTATTATGCCCATTATCACCATTAACATCACCATTATCGTCGCCGTTAATACCATAATTTCGTCGAAATTCCATACATTTCAAATCACTAGGCAAGATCCACACTAATTTAGGTCGCTGTGTACCGACTACTTGGACCTGGTGTACGCAGTGACGGGTTGCGGTCGGCGGCGTAGGCGTATGTCTCTGTGGATTCTTTACGGGTGTTTTATTGTCACATTCTTCTATTTATTAACTGTCACCAATATCTTTGAAACGAACAAAAGCGTGTACGAGTTCATTCGGAAAACTTCACGAGGCAAATATCCGCGACGATACGATCACCAGACATCAGCTGAACAAGGTGAGGTGTAAAGTTGACATTTTGCTGTCAGAAAAGTGCTATATGATGGGCACGGTTTTTTTCGCGATCAGGAAAAAGCGATATGACGGGCAAAATTTGCACTTTCTACGAGAAGTCGAGAGCATAAAGAAGGTCACTTTCGGCTCTTGAAATGATTTTGTTTTCACTGTTTTTCAGTTATTTAATATGTTGCTTTCTCATTCTTGTTTTTGTCATTTCACTACCTTTGCTTTTTTCTTCTTTTTATTTTTATTTCATTTTTTGTCACTCTATTTTTTTTATTGAAAAGACCTTGCTAATCGAAAGAATCATTCACGGAAATTCCATGGTCAAAATTCTTCTTGAGATTACTCCAAAAAGTACGGTACGTAAACAGAAATACGGAAAGAACAGAAAAATTTCCTTTGTTCCGATGCGAAAATTGGAAAACTGTAAGGCAGCAACTCGTTTAAATTCCCGCTGAACAACATCTGAACAGCTGTCCCTGGAAAGAAGATATTCAAAGTTACGCGCCAAACACTCATTTGCTTCCAACTCTGCGTCCCTAACCACTTGACCGTCGCCTATTTGTTATTAGAGACCTCGCAGCCCACGAACAGTGCTACCTCGTCGTACATTACCTTGAGTAGCTCTATTCCAACCAAGTTGTTCTTCCTTCGCGCTGGACTTTACATGTGGTTCGTAGTATGCAAATGCAATATAAATATTAGGTCATATAAAATGAGCGGTAGGTAAGATAAAATGTTGATACTTAAGGACTGGGTTGAGTTATCCCACAACAAAATAGCCCACTTTCAAAGTTTAAGAAGTATTTGGACACAAAGTAGCTTCCATACTTCAACAACAGCCGATAAAATGTTGTTCTTTTTTTTCGGCGATCGACCATCTGTCGTAGCACTTGCCGCTGAGCCGGCTGAATCAAAGTATGGATACACTTTTTCATCAATCACTGTCGAATAATATTTGCCACATGGGGTCTGCCATTGTTATGGGTGATGATAATCTTTCAGTAGTTGCGTGTTGCCATCCCTTTGTTGGTGCGGTCATCGGGAGAGTGGTTATACGCTGCAAAAGCGACAGTCATTCACACTGGACGGAGCCGGAAAAATGCCCTATCCACGAAATTCGTCTCCATCATGAGCACCACCTTGGATCCACGTAGCTGCTCTAGTGCTTACGCAGAGGTTCGTCCACGGCATTCCTCCAGAGTCGACACTTGTGCATTTTGGGTCAGGTGTTCTTGACCACACATTTTTCACTCATGGCTAATGAGCGTTTAACTGTCGTGAGTGACGTCGGATGCGGAGTACACTGTCCTGCAAGCGTCACTTTGATCCTGCACTCGTGGTTCTGTGAGGCTCCCTGTCACGCACCTTGTGGACCATCTTCAGTTTTTTTGGAAACAACTCGACTGACGATTGAATGAGGAGCGTCGCTCTCGCAAGGAAGCACGACAATGAACCAACCTGTGCTCCTTGCCACTCAGGGTTTGCTTTCATCCGCCCACGTTTCGGGCGCAGGATGGAGATCATTAGTGTCATCCAAACCACCATTTGTGCATTTTCCTCTCTCTTCCTACTTTTGCACCCATTGAGATTGGACACTCGGTGAGCCCCCCACCAAGTTCACAACGCTCACTTCGAGTTTGAACTAAAGTATTTCGCAGTATGACGTCATATTTGATAATTTCGCGTTGACATCCGCCAGAAAAAATCATTTGAGTTCCAAAATATTTCATTTGTAGCCATGTGGGCTAAATTGAAGAGTGTAAGAGCTGAATTTACCAGCTTCAAATGAAAACCAAAGCGGAGGCTATAGCCCCCTCACTTTTCCCAGCAGCCCTCTGGATGTTTATGCACGTTTGAATGGGATTACCTAATATATGGGTAACGGAATATCTTATGTATTCTTAGGCAATTTCTCAATTTCTTTCAGTGTGTCCAGTCATTCTCTTCATAGAAACTTTGCTGAATGTAAGGAGATATGCTGTGAGACGAAGTGCTGTCACAAAAGCATCATATTGCTTGCCTCCTCGGATCTGCTGCCATAGATAAAGAAGCGGTCGAAAAATTAATAGTTACATGATGCTGGTTGTTAAGGCGGAATGTGATTAGCTTGGCAAAACAACGCGTAATTTATATAGAGGTCCTGCACTACAACATAAGAACTGGTTCAATCAGCGCTAGTATTGCTACCGAAGTGTTTTTGTTACTTGGGAACTAGAGGTGGGTTCCGTTCAGTGGCCGGAACGTCAACGCAGGCGATCTTGTAAGGAGGAAGGTTAAGAGCAGTGCAGATCTAAACATTATTCGGAAGCTCTGTTAGGGAAGATGTGAGAGAAAGAAGAGCGCAAAAGAGAACCATAAAAACGGAAAAAGTAAAGGAAAGCCTCAAAAGCTGTCATTTACCCTATTCTGTTGAAAACGCCATACAGCATACATGCCGATTCATATCCTGAACAGCAACTGTTCAGAATAGGAGCTAGCCCAAGTCCCGCAGAAGTGGTCTTTCTGCCAATTGTTTCCCAGGTTTCCTAGTTAAGGGTTAAGTTCGTTTTCCCTTCTTTTTCGCTGTTTTTCAGTGGCATGCTTAACCCTTTGCTATTTGGTCATCCGAAATGCTCTTGCGGTTTCCGAAACCTAATTTCAAGTGCGCTCATCTGAGGTCATGCAAAATTTTATCAGTCCAGATAAAGCCCATAGGAACCGGTAAGTTCGCTTCAGCATCGTGTTGACCCTTGAAGCGTTTCTCCTCGAGAAAGCTGTCCAAACACTTGAGGAAACGGTATCAAAGGGGCAAAGAAAGATGAGTAAGGTGGATCACGCAGTGTCTCGTAGCCCCACTCATCCAAAATCTCAACGATTATTTGTGTAACATATTTGTGCAATAGGCGTTATGATGAGAAGGATATGTCCTTACCTGTCAGCTAATAGTGGGCTCACGATCTGCAGTTCGCTATGCATCTCGCAAGTTCCTTATAGTACTTTCGAGGCGTGGGTGGTTCCACCTAATTTCATGAAGCTATAGTGGGTTAAGGCGGCCCTAAACCATCATTCTCCCGCGTGCTGAGGAACAGACCACTACAATAAATCGCTTTTGTCCAAAAACTGCGCATCTCTTGCTCGACTGTTCCACATAATCCGGATCTTATCATATGTCACGGTGCTTTTAGGAAATGGGTCGTTTGTGAGCTGGAGGAGGGGGAATTGTATAGAACTGTTGCTCGGCCATTTTGTTATAGAGACTAGAGAAATTTTAAATTCACTTTAGGGCATAAATGTACTATGCTGCAATGGAGCGGGAGGAGGACCTAAAGAAAGTGTGACAGGCCTAGGGAAGAACCATAAATAATTAAGAAACTCGAACATTCGACACCGCAAGAACTCTTCGAAAGACTTGATAGTTTTTTAGGACAAGAATGTAGGTTTGAGAAATCAACCATATTAGCTTCTGTTTGGGTGCAATTCTCGGTATGGTGAAAGATTCTCGCACAATTTTGTACGCAACTTAATGGTGCGAGCAGTGGGCGCTGTATTGGTTGAGTCCTGAAGCGATTACACCTAGAATGAGGCGTGGGGACCGTCATCGCTACAGGACCCATCCAATGCGACAGCTCGCACCATCGCGTCACACACCGAACACGCAAAGCGAATTTTTGCCCTAGTGGCACACAACTCTTCGTTGTGGATGCATTTGCTTATAAAGGGTAGTAAAATTGCAAGCACAAAGATAATCGTTCAAGTATTTGTTCTCAGGATCAAATACACACCTCAATTGTGACATGCGTGGCCCTTACCAAAGGGTTTGATTGATTCGGACAACTTTTAGACTTTCCGTGCAGATGTTCAGTAACTCAGAAACCCCGAAAATGTACCCTCAGATCTTAGAATATCGCAGACACTGCATCGCAGGAATTCAAAGATTGTGTTATTATCTCGAGATTGTTGGGTAGTGCTATTCCATATTGTTTTAAGGCATCAACGAGACGATATTCTCCACACAGGACATCTTCGACAGTTGTCCGTTTGTACCACCAGATCCATGGGATCCGGAAATTCTCAGCTACGTCGACGTGAAATATGGCTTCTTTAATGTGAGTGCTTACTTCTGGTATCGTCGTACAGAATTCACATCGCTTTTACAAGAAACTGTCTTCGCTGAGAAATTCAAGGGAGAAAAGGATCATGGGACGAAATGGCTGTAAAATGACTGAATGTGAAACGTAGGACTAGTCGCAACAAGCAAAGGATTGCGAGTAAGCCATACTGGGCGAATTGCTGCTTGGCTTAACTAGTTAGGGCACTATAATCGCTCGAAAAACGACTAGACCTGACCACGCCCTTCGATTAAAGTGGATGGTAATAGCGGTGGTAGCCTCATGATCCATTTGCTGTCGGTAGTCTCTTCCCCTTTCTTATCCTTCCCGCCTTTTTTATCAGGTTCTGCTTTGCCGGTCGACATCGCGAAATTGTGCAATAAAGGATGTTCCAGTAAAAGGTAGAGTTCAAAGTCAAGTGTTCAACTATTTAAGCTTGGAAGAAAAAAGTAACCCAATCAAAACTATTGCGAAATGACCTTTCATTTCGCTGTGAGGATCTGCTTCAGACGGTGGCCATCCAGAAAATAAGATTTGCACAAAACCAAACGGCGGGATTCGATCGCAATCCGCGGAGCTGTTTTTCAGCCGTGCTTTGCAACCTGGATTTCATTGTGAGGCAGGCGCTGAGCAGCCCTGATGTGACATAACAATCGCCACTCACAGTCGAGTGTGTGCACCTATGACAAATTTTCGTGCGGCCGCACGCGGCGGGGACGCCGCGGATTGCGTACATTGCAGCACTCCCTTCAGAGTTTTATGCCCGAACTGATTATTTCTCAATAGGGATTGTTATCACTATTTTGCCACTATTTTGTCTTTTTGGGGCACAAAAGTTATTGTTTTTTTTTGATAATGATAAGATGAACAGTTATCTCTCGAAGGATCTCCAGGATACCAGACCTTTGCTTCCTGAGCGGTGTTCCAACTGACCGCAGCAAGTTGTGCTGACGGCGCCGCGAGTGCGACGTCACAGAGCGAAAATTTCCCATAAGTACACACACCCATCGCTGTCGCATGCATTGCGAAAATGTTCGGTCCCAATAATTATGGGTATTTTGTTTGAGGATCTGAAGCAAGAAAGCTTTTTTGGCGTTAATCGTTCCCTCCTGTGGGAAGCGCCTCACATCCTAGTTCTATACAAAAGCGTCCTGCCCTGTGAATACAATTTAGCCACTACAAAGACTTACTAGGGCCAGCCGATGCACAAGTCAGTGTTTTTACATATTCTATCAGACAGGTCTGGTACTAAATTACCTACCGCGGAGGGATGAATGGTTCGGTCAGTCGGGGCGTTGCGGGATTTGATCCCCGCATTATGATAGTGGGATGCGCGCCACCTGTCACTGCATTAAACGTGCAAAGTCTTCAGGAACAAATAAAGTGAACCATCGATGGTAAGCCTATTTTATTCTGACTTGAGTATTGTAGAACTGCAATGTGAATCAGAAATGGTCCCCGATCACTGAGCTGCGTAATGGACGTGTTCGTATTATGCGAGCAGGCAGTTCAAGGAAGTATGAATGTCGAGCAAGGTGGGTGAAGATTCATGAGAAAACTACTAAAGGTATGACAATAAATTGGAATCATGGTTAATAGTTGATAGTAATAATAACCGATCAGTAGAGAAATGGTAGATTGCAATAATTAAGTTCTCTGTATCAGCTACGTAACTGAGTAGTAGGGGGTGCACTACGCAATGTACTCTAAATTGGACTGGTGCGATCTTCTTCACTAACCCATAACGGACGGTGCGCCACATGGTCACGCGACCCATAACGGACGGCGGCGTTTTTGCGCCGTTTTTTATCAAATCTTTCGCCAATTTTTATCAATTGAGTCATTTTTGTAACCTTTTTGTGCAGTTGCTACTGATAAAAGGGTCATCACTGTGTAGTGGTATCACCTCATGCTGTTATACGCGGTACTTCTCTCTACCTATTACTGCAAAAAAATCATGCATTTCGAGTAGTAAGATGAGCGCGAGGGTTTTCAAATGGGAAACGGAGCCTGTGGATTCTAATGGATTGTTGATTGTAACTAAAAACAATTGTTGTCATTTGTTTGTACAACTAGAAAGGATTGCATTTGAAGTTACTCGCATAATGTTTGTTGAAAATTTGCGCTGCACCGGTCCTGGAAATATATGTTATTCTTCAATACTTGTAGTGTATACGTGTATAACTGGTTATTTGGAAATATGTCGGGAAAGATGTTTAAATGTCGGGAGTAACCATGTGGCGCACCGTCCGTTATGGGCTAAAAGAAGTAAAATGGTGAACAATCAGGGTACCGTGCGGTATAAGAATCACTTACGTCACGACTTTTCTTCTCCCTTTCGCCATCGTCCCACTTTATCAGAGGCACCGTCTGTGCTCTGTCTCTCGTTCAGGGGTGTGTGCCATTTGGACAGAAAATTTGCGTGGCAGTGTTTGACGCGCGGCAAGATGGGGCCAGATAACGGCGCCGCACTAGTTGAGTTTTACAGCAATTACGTAGGACACCGTCATCGCTTTGAGACCCATCAGCGCACATAGCTCGTACCATCGCGTCGCGCGCCGGACTACGCAGATTTTCTGTCCTAGTGGCACCCACCACTCTTCCAGCGTGAGAGTTTAGGGCGAAATGGGACAAACTCGCTGCTAAACGAAAAAAAAAACAAATCGCTTTATTTGAGCTTCATTAAGCTTCTCACTGATCAAATCCTTCAAGCTTCCGCAGTGCAAAACTTTCCTAATGGACCTAGACCTTCTGTCTAGAATTTCTCTACCCGCGCTGTCTCCGTGGTTACAAGCCGTGGTCCATAAGATGCACGGATGACACGCTGCTCCATGAGCTTCGCTTCGCCATTTCGTCATTAGAATGTTTACTTCAACTTTGAAACTTCACTGCATTTCCATACATATTAGGTTGTAAGGAAAGTTTTGGCCGGTTTTTGAAATTTCAACTTCGAGAGATCATAACTCGGCTCAGAGTGCATCTTTTCTCACAGAGTGAGCACCATTAGATTCGCCACACTCTTGGCAACACTATGCATACCTACACATCTCAATTTGATAAAGGGCTGATAATTTATATTGCGCGAAATGAAAAAAGTCGACTTCAAATCGCCACTCTTTCTGAACACACTGCTACTGAAGGAGCTGGCCAGATGTTTTGGGAAGTGGGGCATAGTTAGCGCTAGATCTGATGAACATGATAGACGAGTAAGGGCCTCACCCTGCAACTGCTTCAATTAGTGGAAGAGGATTTGTGAAAAATGCGCTTGCGCATGACTGCCGTGAGGGGTCCCGCGGCACCCATTTTTTTGGATTTTTCCAAATCAAGGCCACTTGAGGTGGTCAGCTAAGGTTGCTTGTTGAGGGCCAATACTTGTGGATATCCCCTGCAAATATGGACGCTCATCGCCTTCTGCCGTTTTAGTTAAAGCGATTTGATCAATTGAAAATTCGAGCAGCTCGTCCTCATTTCTGCACTTCTGAAACCGGAGACAATGTGTTCCATCCAGTGATACACCCCCTCCTCTTGCAGTATTGACATTTGTGGTCACCTTCGCTGGGACTCGGCTAAACAAGAACTCTTGAAGTGAAGTCATCTTAAAAGTGCCATTTTCGCAGCACTTTAAAATTTCCCTAAAAATTCGAATACCTTGTGGCAATCCAAACAAAACATATGTTTAGAAAGAGCAACTTTTTGTCTATCTAAGGAGCACAATATGTCAGCTGATTCATGTTGACGCGCTCTGATATTTAAATTTATCTTGTGATTGCGAAAAAGCGGCCAGAACTTTCCTTACAACCTAATACTAACCAATGAGTTATTCAGATGTGTTAATTACTTGGACGAGGAACATGTATCATTTGATCCATGGCGCGATATCAACGATCCGCTGCCGTTTCTCTGTGATTTCGTCCACACGGAATGTACGTCAAGAAAGCGGACCATTTCCCATGTGCACATGCAAATAGCCGAATTGAGGTACAGCAGATTATATTAATATCATTTCCCACTGAGCATCGGGAACACCAAGAGTTGAGGATTTTTCGACGGGGGATCGTATTTCACCGGGCCGGAGAGGGTCGTACCTGCGCAAATCGGCGATAAGCACTAGATCTATACTTTCAATAAGCAAATGAGAAGCGTAGGGATTTCAAAGCGAATCCGTGTGAGGAAATGTTAAATAAATATCTTCTTGTTTCAAGTAAGAATACGTGGCAAGAAAACCCATTGCAAGTATACAATCGGCGACAGCTACTGGTATTGTAGATATCAAAGAAGATGAGGGGGTCGTGTATAGTTCCCTAGAGAGGTGTCGTATTGAAGCGACTATTTTCCTCGACACCTGGAGTGCCCTGCTGAGCATCCACCTGAAATGGCTTATATACAAGCGGTGTACAGTAGCGCTCAAAAGTCTTCGGCCCGAAACTCTTTTGTCATAAATTTTTTTCTACTTGACCAAATTTGACAAAATTTTAGTATGTGGTGCCTGAACCTATTGTCAACATTTCCTTCTACTTGAGTGCCGCTTGACTCTTTTCATGGTTTTTTTACAAGAATTTACTACAAAACCACCGAAGAAAAGGAAAAGGCTCAGTCAAGAAAAACGGCATTCCTTTACAAGAATGAAATAGCTAGCCTTAGAAAACATCAATATTCTGTAGAAAAACCACGACTTTTGATGACAGCAGCACAGCGGGACGGCATAAAGATGAGTCTCAAAAACAAAAAAATTGCATTTGACCACGTAACCTACACCAATGAGCGCCAAAATAGTATATTAAGTATGCAGTGTCTCCAAGTACAACATACTAAAAATTCTTTCAGATCGGTCCAGTCGCAAAAAGTTACAAATGAAAAACCCGAGTGAAAAACCGGCCGAAAACTTTTGAACGCTACTGTATGTCATGGCGATGCACCCATCTGGCACTCCTCATATGTGGCTTTTGACGTCGTTGGAATCTCAAAGGGGACCACGTAATCGTCGATAAAAGGCAATAATAAGTGTTGGAGCAGTGGAAGTGCAATGGGATAAGTATTTGCCGTAAGTGAGGCAGAACTCCCGAACTGAGTAACCGCGCATCAAAAATGCCTTCCGCTTCTGTTGCGAGTCATCCGCGAGCGATGGGACGTGCGGCAACATTGACCCGTCCGGAATGTCCTGACCTCTATGTACCATTCGTCAGAGGGATTGTGGGAGCATTGGTTCGTTCGTGCTAATAAAGCCAAAGCTCAGAAACATAAAGCATGAACTTTACTAAAATCAGCCATTCCGACGTGACGCGACGCACGCTACCGCGCGTTCCTGTTCCTGGCTGTGCGCTGCTCACTGATAACATAAAACACTGACTTTCATACTTATTTGAGGGAAAGAAATATTTCAGTACAAAATCTGTCCACGCCACCATTCGCCCTCATGTGCATATCATTCTATTGGATTCGGTCGCCTCATCTCAAGCAATCAGGTGTGATGACTATTATTTTAGTTTCAAGTAAAAGAGCCATCACCGCTGACTACGCTTTGTCAAAGAAATTCTTAATCTTTGTGGGTTTACGATTTCGTTCTGGTAAGCCGCTCTTAAGGGCTCTTCCTCGGACGGTTAATTTTCTGACGAATGCAATGGATGCTATTCAGTTTCGGAAGCTCAACAAAGTTGGTTATAACAGTCGGCCGAATGGTTTTGTTATGCTTTTCGGTGAGAATAGATTTCTTTTTGAAAAGAATATATAGTATATGTTATGGGGACCACAGGGATGTATGACATTAAACTTGAACTAGATCACCGCGACGGTCGCACAGAGTTCTACATCACGCTCGACAAGTACCTTGCCACAGTCAGTAGTTATGCGCGAGCGCGATCTGGCCCCATTTTGGTGTCCTTGCGTACACCGGAAGTAGTGGTGACTTTTTTGCGACTGAGGCCTGAATGTGTAATATGGGCTAAAGGAATTGGGAAAACCTATGGCTCACTCAAATTCAAAACACGAAATTCGCAGGAAAAACGACTGAAGCAGTGACGCGCGAATTGGTCGATGGTGAACCGATACCGGCCGACTGGACATATTCGACATACTGCCGCAAGTATCTTGACGAATCGATCTACGTTCCGATTCAGTACAGGAATGCTGGTTACAAGGTATATCTCTTTATTTGATCTTTTTAGCACTGACTGTGCTGAGCTTATTCTGTCCGTAAAGCCATGGATCCTATAGTACTCTTGGAATCGAGCATTCGCTGATTCATTAAAACGAGGTGTTATAGCCGTCAGTGAAATATAACGACATGGGTTTGCCCTTTGTTGGCGAAGGAAGTGTAATGGGCTCCAATGCATTACCCATGCCATTCATTTTGGGTCAGACTGAATGTATTGGAGAAAGTGAATGTCCCGCTCCATTTTTTATCGCCCTGCTCCCTGTATGTCTTCAAACGAACCGGGAGAGATCGGGAGAAAGAGGAAGACGGGAAGAAATGATCGCTTCGAAACGAACATTCGAAGTTGGGTAATCAGGGGAGAAACCCGGATTCAAAACTGCGACACTGTGGTGTGTATTCGCATCGCCCGCGCATCTCTTCGAACTGCAACGTCACCTTTCGAGTTGCTGGCTGTAAAAGATGTCATTTGCTGTCTCGTGAGGTGCATTCAATCATAATGATGTGAAATAGATAAAACAACAAACCGAAGCAATCAAGTAAAAGAATGAATGAGAGAATAAGCAGAAAGTTGAAGAAAAGGTGTTCGTGGTGAGGAAACCCATCGAATTCACACTCGACGTCTTGGCGTGTTATGTGTGCAATGTCTGCAACATAACGGACTGCAAGCGTTACAGTAGATCTTACCATGGGCTGAAATTTCGTCCTCCCGGTGTCTTCAAGGAATTATGCGCGTTTTTTCCATGAGCAGCTTTGTCAAAGTGTATGTCGATGGTCAGCTATCCGCTTATCCTACACAAGCTGGACTGCTCTCCCTACCATTACATCAGGTTAACTCAAAACAGAGGACGCAGTGGTCTGGTATCGCTGTTAACCCCACTAGAAATATTTGCTATTGATATCTTAGGTAACGCAGGTCAGACTAATATTAGCGAAAGTGTTGACGACTGAGGGTGCGCATTTCCACTTGCATGGTGATCAAATCCCTCATCAATGTCGGCCCAAGCCATTCAAGCCTTCCATCCCTCCGGGGTAGGTGAATTGGTACCAGACCCGTGTGGGAGGACAAAAGCGCTAAGTTTCCGATCCCAAAATAGTTGTGAAATATTAGTCAGGTAGTATTTGAACCATCGGGAGGATAGAAACCATGTTTTTTACAGAGACAGGCATCGGGTTGAGAAAATCACGTCTCACGTTCTCCTTACAAGACGCCGTTCTCCCACTTGCCGATTCACGACGATTGTCGTGAATCGGCATGTGGGATTATTGTTTGCATTCTTACCGCCTATTGCTTCATTTTCAATAAATGATAATGATGTGAATATATGGTTCCTTTGTTCATACTACCCCATAACTCACGTTGCGCAGCTAACAAGTCTGCCTCTCCTCGTACTCCTATATCAAGCAGATCAAGATCTCCACTCCCACTTTCTGAAACTCCTTCTCCAGCTCGACCCTGTCTTTCAAATCTAGGTGGCATTAAGAGAGATGGCGAAGAGGACCGTGTGGAGATGAACAGCTGATGGTAATTCCCTATTTATAAACTCCGAGAAGAGGCATAGAAACCAGGGTCAGCTTTCCTGACAGGATCCTAAATCCTAGTTGCTGCTGCAGCTACCTGAATAAGATATGGTAACCGCAAACGATTCAGTACACTATCTCAGATGATTGGGAGAAATTTGATTGGTATCTGATCTTCAATGAAAGCCTATGCATAGTACTTTGATGATGACCATTCTGCAGACGTTTGGAGCACAAGATTACTCAGCCAGTCTCCTCAACTTTCCGAATTGTGTCGGTCTGGAGAACCGCGAATTCCAACATACTTACAGGTATTTTTTTAAGTTTTCGTGAATTTTTTGTTGATATCAGTAGGCTAACTACTAACACTAACAGGTACTCGACTGTTAGCTGGTTCAGTGATAATATCTCGTTTGATCGAACGCTTACCTGATCTGACACAACAATGGAGTCTGACCGCAAGAGCAGTTTGAAACGCACACTGCTACAATAAACTTGGAGCGCTCGTTTCAGGGCCATTAGGGAGGGTCATTCGTTCGTTTGGTTCCCTATATAAAAAAGGATATCTATTCAGTACCCCAGTAGAGAAAGACTGGAAAGAAACAGGCAAAATCCGAGAACAGGCACCGCCTATTCACAAACATACTGCACGCCGCTGTAATGTGTGCAGGAAAGGGGCAATGGCGATGTCGGAACGTTGCCTCGGCCATTCAGACCAAGCGCGTCGCCAGATGAGGCCAGAATTCATTTTCCTAATAATACGTACTGTGGGCACGCGATCACGACTCACTGAGACACGTGAACTAGAGCGCAGTTCAAAAAGAGAAAGCAATTCTCTCTCCTAATCTAATCTTTGAAACTAGATGGTATAAGAAAAAATTCTGTCAAAAACCGAGTGGAAATAGCAGGAGAACAGCCTAACCGGTAGAATCGAGTGTTTACACTCATGTGGAACTTTCGCTTTGCGAAGTCGCACTCGCGGCGAGATCAGCACAACTTGCCGCGGTCGCTTGGAATTCCCCTCAGGCGGCAAGGGTCTGGTACCATGGAGGTCCTTTAAGAAGTAGCTGTTTATCTCATCATTAACTGAAAACAATGAATCTTGTGCCTTAAGAAGACAAAACAGTAACATAAAGAGTAAAAGAAACGATAGCATTACATGATAACAAATTTTAGAAAATTAATTAAGAAATAATTCATTTGGGCGTGAAACTTCAAAGGGAGTGTTGCAATGTAAGCAATCACACGCGAAGAAGTCCGCGGCGCCGCTCGTCGCGCACGTCCGCGCGAAAATTCGACGTAGGTGTACACGCCCGGCAGAACTCGGTGACCACGAGAGTGGTGTTTTTTGAACGTAACAGAGGGAAATGGAAAGTAGGGCCTTGATAGTGATCTCGAAGCGCACCTACCCACACTTTGTCTCCTTGAATCGCGTGCTTTAGTTTACGGAACATATCTTCTCAAATCCTGTCCCCGAAACAATTTCCGATGAGCAATCTTGCGCTTCTCCTGCATATTAAAAAAATATCCAGGTTGTTTCGAGAACCCCTCAATAGGCACAACAGGATACGTCACTGAGGGATGGAATATACCAACTGAGTCATTCAAAAAAACTCCATCCACCACTTCCATTTCGCGTCATCACCAGCTGCCAAAACCGTCAGATGCGTAGGCGTGTCAACTTTTTTTTTCTTTTGGCGCTTTCATAAACCAGTAGCACGCTGCAATTAATGGACATGGAAGAATGCTTTGATGAAGGGACTTTTTGTGAGATATTACTTCAAAGGACTGAATCGTACGCTCACACAAATCACTAAATGGGAGAGGGAACCATACATTGTGCAAAGAAATTTACAAACGAGTGCTGGTGAATCTGGAGAAACTAATCAAAAAAATCGGAGCAAACTTTCGCCTTGTTTCAAAGGAAATATCGTGTCTCCATGGCGTCGCTAAGCCCCGATTGATTTAGTTTGGTTGCATGAAAGAAGATCATCGCACGAACCCGCGCTTCCATGATACAAAACACTCCTAAATCTCCAAATAGACGTTTTCTGGATCAATTTTGTCGGTTTAGATGGTATGGGAATGGCACAACATCGGTTATTAGTTGGAAGAATAGTCCACGGAAATTTCACGATTTTAATTCTATTCGAAATCACTAATAGAGACAGTACGTGAACAGAAACACGAAAGAACAAATATATTTTTGTTCCAATGCAAAAATCGAAAACTGGAAGTACAGCGGGTCATTTGAACCTCCGCCGAGCAACACTTGAGCAGCTATCGGCGAGAAGAGTGCAGTTAGAATTTTTGTTATCGATGTTGACTTGCTTCCCAGTTTGCGTCCCTGACCAAGTGACTGTCGTCTCCTTGCTCTCAGACCTGTAGTGATCTTGCATCCCGGCCAACCCATCTCGTCGAACGTTACTCTGAGGAGGCTGTATGTCAACCACATACTCGTTTTTTTTGACTGAACATTGTATGTGGTCGCAGTATACAAATACAACATGAATATATGGATTACAGATGAAGTAAATTTCCATGGGCGAGTCTTTTACACCACTGGACCTATTCACCACATGCATTTTTTTATCTTTAGCGGTGTTTCATTGAGTTCAGGCTCTGGTGCAGTGACTTGCAGTTGTCGTATAGCTCTTGAGTGTGTGCAGATATGACAGCGAATCGCTTCGCGGCGTTTCACTCGTGGCGCCACCAGTACGACCCGCCGTATCGATTGCCTTTGGGAGCCGGCTGAGCGTCATTGTGTCACGTCTGCGCTTCCACTCATGCCACACTGCCTCGCCTTAAGGCTGCCATGCCTTGCCACTGGCACTCGCACCCGCCACGGGCGACCACGCGATTCGCTGTCATATCTGCACACACCCATAGGTCTTGAATGCATATTTCAGTCCAGGCTGGAACAACCAGAATAACATTTTACTCAGGGTGTGACATGAAATCTTGCAGACCGTTCGATCTACTGGTGACAATGGACAGAAAGTTGAAGATAGCTCACGAAACGGCCTCTTGCTTCCATTCACACAATAATATGTTAAAGTACCTGGAGCGATTCCTGAATTCATACAAAGGTAAAAGGAACAAACAACTTAACTTTTGTGCTCGTCTGGTGAAAGACGAATCGGCACAAGGGGAATGCCACCATTCCCCTTTTTCTCACACACAAAAAATTGTGCTGCCTCAGATATTTTTGTACTCCTGAAATTCTAACACGCTCCAGTCTCGGGTTTCGGTTCTCGTAGTATCTACCTGGAGCGCATACCTGATTATTCCGATATTCTTAGTTGTGCGAATAGGCGACCATATCACTATGCAGTGCTTTGTTGAACCGTACCAAACCAAATTTCATCCTGGGGTTGATTGATGTAGTGATTTGGAAGGGCTGACAACTTGACTTGTTGTCGAATTTACCTATCAGTTTGCATCCGGGCGTGTTCTCTGGCGCCCCTTGTGACGGTTCCGGAAACCACTGTCATCAACTAATGAGGCATTTCTGAATTTACTAGACATGAATTTGAATTGCATTGTTCTAGGATCATCGAAGTTTTCGCTGTCATGGGTGACGAAATTAGCACACGATGACTCGGGTCGGCTGTATAAAGGAGACTATGATATTTACAATTTCTTTGTGAAGAATAGGCAAGAGGTATGTTGCATAATGTTTTTAACATCCGCCTTCTGGTTGGCTAGTCATCTACCGTAGTTGAGCATATTCCATCGTGCAAACTCAGGGTTATGAATAGGTTTGGAGTGCGATTCCAGTGCATGGCGCACTCCACACTCTTGACACGAGGTCAGTTCACTAGGAAAGCAGTAGGGTATTTGATGAGCAGTGGCCATTTCGCGTAGCGCGCTGACCCTGGCGAAAATCCAAAAACTACAACCTGTTAACACGAACACGTCAAAAAAAGTTACGTTGAGCGGCGGACAAAGGGAGAGTGTGCTCGGTTGGACGGATAGCCGAAATAGAGCACCGAATAGGATCTCTTCCCATTCAATTAAGTGGGGCCACTGCTCGGGACTCATCATAGCGCTTGAACGTGATCAGAACTGACTGCTCAATGTTGAAATCCCTGAAAACAAACCTTTCACTTCAGAATAGGTGTTGTGTAGCGAAGTTCGCATTGAAAAAGGGCTGCTTGGGGTCTTGTAACGACTCCGCGCACGGCGTGTCGTCCTTCAGATCATCAGCCAGGTGAGTTGCCGGCGAGGGCGGGACAACGTTCGCAGCCAGCAGTTTTAGCCTGCCGTCTATCTGCTCCCACCACCGGCTTGTGACACAAAGAGGCGAGAGAAAGAAAAGGGTTCTGGGTTCCGGGTTCCTATTTCTGGTTTTTTTTGGCCGTTCCATTTCCCTCCTTCTCTACTGTCACACAGCTGAGCACCCCTATTTTCATAATCCATGATCTACCGAATTTAGCCCTTCTGGTGTCTTTAAAGAAGTTATCGATACTATATCCCATCTTTCACGACGCGTGGAAGTTTAAAAGCTGTGTGGGAACGTTAAGGTGCATGACAGTTTTCTCAAATTGTATTCAAAAGCACTTCGAATAAACTTCTCTTTTAGCTGCTTACTATACTTTTTGTTCGCACTTTTTCAACTCTTTTCAGCTAGACAATTCGTTTGTTTTCTTCATCGGTGACCATGGACCACGCTTCGGGAAGGTGGGTGATTTCATATTCAAAACGAAGACAGGTCAGGGTATAAAAAAAGTAAGGATAGTGTCAGGGGAAATAATGAAAAAAGTATGAGTTAATTCTAGATAATCCTTTTGTCTTTTGAAGGAATCAGTGGATAGGGCGGTGTACGCATCAGTATGAGTGACCTTCTTTGCACCTTGTTAATTAATGCTTCGCAATGGAGGTATATGCGGCTCACATTAGGGAAATACAAGATAAATGAATGGGACGTCTCCTTTAAGTGATTTACTGTGAATCATGTATAACTTCATATTTCAACAAATTCTATCTCAAGGAAACGAGAACTACCTTCGGAAGACACGAGGCCAACAATCCATTCCTATACATGACTATTCCAAAATGGTTGAGAAACACTGAAATGTTCAAAGTGATCAAAGCCAAGGAATACGAACTTATAACGCCTCACGATATCCATGCTACACTCAAAGACATTCTAGAGGTTAGTTCTTATAGTGAATTGTGCCATTAGAAAATTCTGCTGCATTCCTCTTGAAGTATTGCAAACTCTTAAATTGGGAGGGGGGGGGGGGTGCGCTGTGAAATGGAGACAAACAGTAGCATTACCACAACGTCGTCAGAGATCAATGTCTAGGTCTTTCCGCTCATGTCGTACGAGTTTCTTTCCTTTCTCGGAAACGATGGGATTCTCCGAAGCGACGACACGTGCATATGCAGTGCTCTGCATTATTATACAGCCACCTATAAATTGTCCAAAAACTCTGTTCGCAGAGTGATTCAAAAAAGTCCTAAGTGAAAGATGTAGCCTGTGTGGACGCTCATTCGCCCATGCATACCAAATTTTAGCCAAGAAACATAGAAGATTCTTTTCTTAATTTGTTTCGAAAATGCCGCTTATACCATTCTGCAAAATTATACAGCCACTGAACAGATTGACGCACACGTCAACCGAGAAACAACGAAAAAGGGAAAAATGCTGATTTTGCGATCATTTAGTCTTCCATTGCTTCTAATAGCCACAAATTTCGGTGATATGGGTCAATATTAAGATATTCAGGATGTTTTTAGACCACATGCTGCCACGCTTCGATGACAACGTCTCTAAACTCCCTGACACCTTCCAATCGGTCTGAATCCTTTTCTCCATGAAACTCCAGATAATGTTTCATCATGTAAAGATCGGAGCCGTTCGTTATCCGGGTCAGGAGGTCCAATCGGTGTCGGCTTCACCAGATCGAGTGTTCCAGCTGACACGGGATGGTCCATTAACTTACATGGAAACAAGATTTTGGTGAAGATTTCTAGACGCATGACAGGAGAAGGGTACGGCGCACAAAGGCTCGGTAATCGGATGGTTCATCCTTTCGAGAACGAAACAAAAATTCGAATGATTACTTGGTCCTACACCATGACAAATTGTCACCTCAAGTTTGTACACTATTCCCCTTTGGTTTTTTTCTCCAGATTGTTCTGTCTGATGAAAAAAGGTTTTGGCTATGACGTCCCCGACGGCTACCGACGCCATCGCACAAGGGACAAACTTAAGTTTTTGAAGAACTTCAAAGAAGGAGGTGCCAGGGTGTAAGACCAAGTAATCATTCGAATTTTTGTTTCGTTCTCGAAAGGGTGAACCATCCGATTACCGAGCCTTTGTGCGCCATACCCTTCTCCTGTCATGCGTCTCGAAATCTTCACCAAGACCTTGTTTTTTGTAAGTCAATGGATCATCCCATGTCAACTGGAACACTCGATCATGGTGGAGCCGTCATCGGAGGGACCTTCTGACCCGGATAACGAACGGCTCCGATCATTACATGATGAAACATTATCTGGGGATTCATGGGGAAAAGGATCAGACCGATTGGAAGGTGTCAGGGAGATTAGAGACGTTGTCATCGAAGCGTGGCACCATGTGGTCTAAAAACATCCTGAAAATTTTAATATCGACCTATCTCACCAAAATTTGTGGCTATTCGAAGCAGTGGAGGACCAAATGATCGCAAAATCAGAATTTTTCCCTTTTTCGTTGTTTCTCGGTTGACGTGTGCGTCAATCTGTTCAGTGGCTGTATAATTTCGCAGAATGGTATAAGCGGCATTTTCGAAACAAATTAAGAAAAGAATCTTCTGTGTTTCTTGGCTAAACTTTAGTATGGATGCGCGAATGAGCGTCCACACTGGCTACATCTTTCGCTTAGAGACTTTTTTTGAATCACTCTGCGAACAGAGTTTTTGGACAATTTATAGGTGGCTGTATAATTATGCAGAGCACTGTATAAATACCTTATATGGGTGTCCACCCCGATTTTGGGTGGCAGTGAATGGGAAGCTTATCCCAGAAAGGGACTAGACAGAGGGATGCTCTCTTCCCGTTTGGCGTGTTATACAGCGAGTGCTTCACGTGTGGAGTTTTAAAAATTTGAGCATTTAACCTATGTATCATCCGTTCTTTCGGTCGCTGCCTGTGCCTTTGCATTTTCCATCGCTGGCAAAAGCTGCGTCGAGGAGATAGCCATCTGTCAGGGGACTGATGTATATATTTCAGGTGCAACCTTTTTCGAACTTCCTTGAGACGACCTACAAATCGTTCTTGCCGTCAAGTCGCGGCTCATCACTACTTCGCGAGTTCGAATCAGGTGTAGTGCGGAACTGCAAGACGTTGCCTATTCCTTCACAATACTGCATATGTCAATACGAGAAGATACCACTCGAGTAGGTCTCTGCCGCTCTCAGTCAACTCCTCTTCAAGGTCATGGGAAACTTCAGAAACAGATAAGACATGGGTTTTAAGGGTGGGTATGAGGACTGGTGGGATACATCCACTCCATATCTTTGATCAGGTTTTTTAATAAGTTTTGAGGCTAGAAGTAATCATAAAAAGGGAAGTGAAAGTTGATTTCACAGCTTATCCGTCACCTTGGCCTTATGATGTTTTGGGATAGGCCTGCACGGTACTAGATTTCTCACCTCACCTCAAACTTGTTTTACTTCTAGTGATGATGCGCTGGCCATTAAACTTGGCCAGTTTGCCGTCGATGGTATCAATGCCGTTCTCAAGGAAAACAACGTTGCTGAAAACTGCTCGCACCTTATTCTTCATCAGGTGAATCTCAGCCATTTCCTTGATCCTGCTTACCTACTTCATTTTTAGTTCAGTATTTTATTTTTATTTATTACATTATTTGATACATTTCGTGCTATTACCCTCTGCTACTGAGGTTCGCAAGTGTTTGACTTCTGTATGGCGAATATGTTAAATGT
Source organism: Trichostrongylus colubriformis (assembly GCA_963978905.1). NCBI lineage: Eukaryota > Metazoa > Nematoda > Chromadorea > Rhabditida > Trichostrongylidae > Trichostrongylus > Trichostrongylus colubriformis. Next base: position 15,080,223 of record OZ022258.1, on the reverse strand, counting down.
TCAATGTCACGTGTTCAGCGTCACTTCACAATGTTGAAAGATCAAACGAAGAGAGTTTTCATCACGTTATCAGAATGAAGTCATTTAAAGGCACATTCCAGGATTATCAGGATATCACATCTCCTGCCGTGGATGGATAGTTCGACCCAAGCCACGTAGGCTGTACCTTTACCGAGGCGTGAGTGCCAGTTCCTGGAGTGTGCAGAGCCAAAGAATTTAGCGCAACAGCTCGGCCCCGCCCACCCCGGCCGGGGGTCTGCCTTTACTATTCGACTATTATCTTTGACATAGGTAGACCAGCTACTAGCCAAGATCTTGAAATTGGCAGTAAACCAATCGCCCCGTGAAATAAACCCACTACTAATGACTTGACCCCACACTAGGCACCGGAACACTTGCAGCACACCCCCGGTTGGGGTGGGCGGGGCCTAGCTGTTGCGCTAGATTCTTTGGCTCTGTCTGCTCCAGGAACTAACATCCACCCCTCGGTGAAGGTACAGCCTGGAATGTGCCTTTAAGTACTCTTTAGGATTAGCTTCGTCTGATTGTCAGACTTTCTTTAGGTTGGAGTTTGTATTACCTTTCAATGGAACCCGGTACCATTCAGGTTCACTCGGTCTTGTGTTACGTCCTGCCAGAGGAACAGCGGAAAGAAACGGCTATCTACGACGTCACTTTCCAAGTTTCACCATCCGGTGGTCTTTTCGAGGTACGAGATTTTGTGCAATAGTCTATGAATGGCATGTCCTGTCAAGAAACCCATCATTCATAGTATATTAGGTCATTCCATAGCAATGTCGTTTTTTTGGATGAAAATTTTTCTTAGATTTAGATGTTTGTGCGGCATTTTACGCATTAATCGAGAGCGATTTTTCTGCTCTACACTACTATGGGTACAGTTTTTAGATGTGTTGAAATGAGGCCGATTTTCAGGCTGGCAAAAGGGTAGGTCCAACTGACAAAATTGACAAAACCAGCAATCAATTAAAACATTATGTTACTGTAGGAAAATCAACCAATCATGCGTGCCGTACTTGGCCTCGACCTCTTCTACAAATACCAACAATTTTGATCGGTTACTTCTTCTTCTTCTTTTTCTTCAGCGTTTGTCCCACTCCATTGCGGGGTCCGCTTTCCTGGTACGTTGACGCCACTCTTCTCGATTGAATGCTTGTGCCGGGGTTATGCCAGCTAGTCCACAGTCTGCACGTAATGTGTCGAGCCAGCGCTGCTTGGGCCGTCCTCTCGGCCGCACTCCGTTCACGTTGAGGGGAAGGCCTGATTTGCACACGGCGTTTTCACTAGCTCGCAGGACGTGGCCATACCACCGCAGCCGAGCTTCGCGTATCTTGTCGGTTATTGGAGCCACGCCGAACTTTTGCCGTATGGTGTCATTCCGAACATGCTCCAAACGCGTTATTCCGGCCGTCCAACGCAGCATTTTCGTCTCCATCACGCTCAGACGTGCTTCAATTTCTTTAGTAATTGGCCACGTTTCAGCTCCATAGACCGCGACTGGGCGCACGACGCTTCTATAGATCTTCGATTTGAGTCGTTCTGGTATATTCTTGTCGCAGAGAACGCCCGTCACCGAGCGCCACTTGGTCCAGGCGGAGCTAATGCGTGAATTGACTTCGTGCCTCAGGCTGCCGTCGGATGTAATCGTCGAGCCAAGATATTTGAAGCTGGTTGTACGGGAAAGCACAGTGCTATTGACCATAATAGAGCTTGAGTCGTTCATGCCTGTCGACATATACTCAGTCTTCCCGACATTCAACCTAAGTCCGAACGCCGCCAAGCGATCGCACCATGCTTGCACTTCCTTTTCGAGTTCCTTTTTGTATTCGCAAGCAAGCATGACATCATCAGCGTACAGAAGTGTCCAGGGGGGCTTCTTCTGAAGGTCTCGCGAGATGGCGTCCATGACAGTAATGAAAAGGAGTGGCGAGAGGGCTGAACCTTGATGTACTCCAACTGAAATAGGAAATTCCATCGAGATACCAGCTGGGGTTTGCACTCGGCTTTTTGGACTTGAATAGAGTATACGCACCCACTCAATAAGCTCTTCCGGAACATTGTGCTGCCGCAAGGCGTACCATATCACTTCGTGTGGCACTCGATCAAAAGCCTTTTCCAAGTCTTAAAAAGCAAGGAGCACAGGTTTTTGTTTTTCGCGATGTTTTTCCAGCAGCATACGTACAGCGTGAATGGCATTTACAGTACCACATCCGGCTACGAATCCACATTGGTTGGAAGAAAGTTGGATGATATCGCTAAGGCGGTCATCAACAATACGCTCAAAAATTTTCATACTGTGAGAAGCAAGCGGATTGGACGGTAGTTCTTGCACTCTGCGGGACTTCCTTTCTTTTTCCAGATCGGGGTCGTCAAACTCTTCTGCCAGTCTTCAGGCACCTTCTTCTCTTTGATGATTTGGTTGAAGAACTTCGTGAGCCATTCAGCTGCGTTCCAGTACCGTGACTTCCAGAGATCAGCTGCTATGTCATCAGGTCCTGTCGCTTTTCCTGGCTTCATCTTCTTCGAGGCCTTTTCAGTTCCATTAACTGCAATCTCCTGGACAGGGCCAAACATTGGTGGTGCGGAAGGGATGGGTGGATGGGTAAACTCCTCTGTGCATATTTGCTCGAAGTATTCACGCCATCTTTTCAGCACTTTCCTGCGATCCGTTATAAGATGTCCTTGATCGTCGTTGATGCCATGAAACTTTTCGATATCTTCGCTTTGGCGATGTCGAGCCTTGGCAAGTCGGTGAATGTATCGCTCCCCGTCACGAGTGTTAAGTCTCTCGTTGCAAACTCAAAATGGGCAGCTTTAGCGGCAGCCACAGACTTCTTTGCCGCAGTTTTGCTTCACGATACTTTAGCCAGTTTTCGACAGTTTTGTCATTGAGGAATGAGTGATAGAGTCTCTTCTTTTCACGCACTTTTCCTTTGACGTCGTCTGTCCACAGCCAAGCTTGCTTTTCAATTTTACGCCGACCTTGCTTCGTAGAACCGAGTTCAGAGCGAGTAGCGTGCGTTATTGACTCTGTTATCCTTTCCCAAGTCTCCTCAACAGTGGTTATTACTGGCAGACGTATGCGAGAAATGACATCCGGTTCTTTATTCTTCAGCTGCCACCATTTGATTCTCGTGGGTCCGCTCACTTCGAAGTGTTTCAACCTTGGAGGTGTTATTTTCAGTGTGCAGATCAGCGGTCGATGTTGTGTGGCAACTGCTTCGTAGGGTATTACCTTCGCGTCTGTGACAAGCCCTTGGTCTCTCTGTCGGACAAGAATGAAGTCGATCTGTGTTCTGGTTTTCCCGCTGTGGAATGTTATGAGATGGGATTCACGCTTCCGAAATTTCGAGTTCACGATTGTAAGACTGTGCGAGTTTGCGTACTCGAGAATTCGCTCGCCATCTTCGTTACGTGACCCGTAGCCGAAGCCACCGTGACAACTGTAGCCATCCTTCGTGGCACCAATGTGCCCATTGAGATCTCCCGCGACAATAATGGCGTCCTCTGATGGTACTTCAGCTGTCTTCTCGTCGAGCCGGTTCCAGAATTCTGTTTTAACTGATTCAGAGCAGCCAGCTTGTGGGGCATATGCAGAGAAGAAATGGTAGCGTTTCTGTTCGACAACGAAGATAATTTCCATCAAACGGTCATCGTATCGTTCAACGCCTGCGATTGAGTCGCGAAAACGGTCTCTGACGATAATACCGACACCGTTAAGAGGCTTAGGGCCGCCACAGAGAATAGCTTTGAATCCACGTCCAAGCTCCCTTGACCTGTTACTCGTCCATCTCGTTTCTTGCACTGCGCATATGTCGACACGTCTTCGTTCTAAAGCATCCGCCAGCTCGCACGAACGGCCTGTCAGTGATCCGACATTCAACGTTCCGATGCGCGTCTTCCAAGCCTTATCAGACATTTGGACTAGCTCAGTTGCCCTCCGATGTCGTCCTTGCATCGGTGACCCTCGCATATTTTTCACACTTGCCGGGCTTTGCAAGTGCGCGTCGGTTCCCGCGGACGCCGTAGCATTTCCACAAATTCCATTGGATGACATCAAACCATTTGATGTGACGGGATGTTCGTAGACCGGCCTGTCACGAAGGCCTGTCGTCTGCATCGAGTGTCCGCGTTCAGCTCGGCCCGCTGCGAAGCCAGCAGTGTCCAGTGGCACCACTTGGAGGAGCGGACGTCACCACCAATTTTGATCGGTTACTCACCTCATTATATTTCTGAATTCATTTTTCGGAAGCACATTTATTTATGAAAATTCATTTCATATTAATGAAATTTTTCATTTGAAATTCTTTGATCAGCATTGCTTCGGGGATCATTCGTAGGGTCTTCTCTGCTCTTTCGGAAATCTGTTTTGATTTTGTTTTGGCTACGACTCAGATTAGATTTCAAAAACCATGTCACAGGGGTCCGGATGACATTATTTCACAATTTATTTTTTCAGCAGGTATTCAGAAATCTGTGAATTGTGCTTTCCCATCACTACCCATAACCTCTACTTGACGTTTCACCACTCTTTGAACTTAATGGTTGAGAAAATTGTCTTGTCGCAATTTGAAGAGATTGCCGTAAATCGCCGAGTTGTGGCGGAAAAATCAAAAATGGAAAACGCGCCTCCATGGAAGAGGTCGGGGCTAAGTACGAGACACATGATTCATCAATTTTTCCGAAGTGAGAGGTAGTGTTTTAAATAATTGCCGATTAGGTCAAATTTTGTCGAAACCGCTTCGCCAGTCTGAAGATTGGCTACATTATGAGGGACAAAAAAATTAACATGTTCTCTTGTAAAGCAAGTAGATCTCTTCTCCGTATGGTATATAAAATGTCACACAATCCTGCAACATTATGAGAAAAAATTTTGCTCGAAAAGAGGCAACATTACTTATGGAATGACCTAATACATCATCTGCCAGCATGGAGCAGCATCATAATGAAGATGCTTTTTCCAACTGCAAGCGCACTCATATGTAGAGGAAAGCAGTAGAAAATGAAAACTCGCAAACTCTCTAGAAAAACGAAGTAAAACTGCCACAAATGCGAGAATAACGCTCTCTTTCTCTCACAATTTTCATCGAGAACATGTCTCAGCGCACTCCGCATCAGGGTCATGCGACGGCGATGCCAGGCAAGCTGAGCCGCGTAAGGCCGCGTTCATACTTTGCGCACTGGCAGTTACGGCGGCAAAATCGTGTGACCACCACGGACCACGACGGCACTGTAGTAGAGTGCTTCTTTTTGAACGCTCGAACTAACCAAGCTACCGTATTATGATCGCGGCGAAAGCCACGAATCCGAATTTGAATTTTGGGACCGAGCCGAACTATCCGTGTTGGTCATGATGAGAGCCCACAATTTTAAATTAATTTTGTCATAGTGATAAACTATGCCGAGGTTCGAATTCGGATTTGTGGGCTCTCGCCACGGGCGTCATACTGTAGGGTGACTGGGTCGAGCGTTTTACAAATGGAGCGTGTCATCAGAGTGCCGCCGATGACTGCGGCAATTTGCCACTGTCGTTGCTGGTGCTGGCGCCAATGCGCATAGTATGACGCGGTTTAGCGTCGTCACTCCACGGCCACACCGTAGATCCACGCTACTGATCGTTTAAGGTAGTCAGAGACGCACCTGCCTACGCTAATTTCGCCTAAGATCATCTTTTTGAAACCCAACCATATATGAAATTTTCAATTTTTCTCAGTTTTTACTCGTCATCACACTAGAGGCTCCTCGCGTTGTGGAATGTGCCTTTGAGAAAGCGCCGCGCAACTGTCTTCTCGATCTGCCGATGATCAAAATCAGCGTGGGAAGGAGATGAAAATCGGATTCTTCACCTAGTAAAAGCACTGTGTTTAGCAATTTATTTCAGATCCCTATTCGCTCCAAAAATGGCATCTTGAAAATAGCCGGTTCAACGTACACTCGCCTCAATGAGTACGGGAAGCAATCATCTTGTATCGCAAAAGATTTTCTGAAGCCTCTGTGCCACTGTACCAATCATTTCGAGCAGGAGTCCTAAGCGAAAGTTTCACATAAGACCTCAAAGTGTACTGCGGAACAACGGTCAAGCATTGTGTCATGGAAAATAGAGGTAGGAAAAACACAACCCCAAATTCCGTTGAGCGGAGGGAGATCTGCTGTCGACCCACATACCCATCTGATGACTGATGTGATGACTGGTAATATTACGTCAAGAAGTGGCATAATCATACCAGTCATCACATCAATTATAAGTAGGTCAGACAGCCTGACCCTGTGCGAGACTCTTACCGCTACAGTTCTTTAGGTCCTAGTGAAACAGAATGACGGATACGATCATTTGAGGTTGTTCTTTCTTGATCACAATTGCTGAGTAGTATGTAATCAAATTTTTCCTCAAAAATTAATGGTACCCAACGTTGTGTTTACGGAGCAATCAAAAGAAGTCGAAATATGATTCATCTGGAATTGTTACGTATTTGTTGGAATTCTGTGTATGTTAGGTGAAAGAGGATTCAGGTTGCCTTTCGTTCTTGCTTTAAGGTTGTTTTGTGTTTTTTGGAACAGTATCCGGAAAAAAAGTCGATGCGAATCTTCAGAATGTATTTTATCAGTTTCATTTTCATTGTAATGCTCAGAATGTTTTCCATTATTTTGTTTTCATTTTGATTGTAAGATATGGCTTTCTCTAGACAACTTTCACGTTTCAGTAAACCTCCTTGCTACGTGTATTCAAAATCCACAACTATTTCATGTGATCAATTTCCATTTCTCAAAAACGTAGACTTTGGGCGGCACCGATGTGTGAAGTTCTGTGGGTAGCTTTGTCACTAAATTATATCACTCGTCAACGTCGGTTTGCCATTTGCATTTTTCAAAAATAATTTCGTCGCTACTGGCTTTATTGGATTCGATTGTACCTTATTGTTTTGTTTCTTCTCCAAATTAGTGATTGACATACTTGTTTGAATGATCTCATTATTCTTGTGAAAGATAGTATTGTTAAAGCGATTCCTCGTATCTAATGAATAAATGGGTAATTTCTAGAGGATTCCGTTACGGACGAGAATACCACTTCAATGAAGATTCGATGGTATGACCAGCTGCCCTTATAAAAGCCAAGCTGCTCAGGGATTGAGGTAGACATGGTACGAGGAACTTTTATACCGCACTTGTTACTGTACTGACTGTCCCCAGCTTCCTTAAGGACCATGCTGTTTGCCTGACTTTGCCATTTTTGTTTGGGGGAATCCGTAGCTGAACAGCGGAAGGGAAACTGTGCAGCCGCCACAGTAACAACGGTAACCAGCGCTCGAGTCGGGTTCCTTGAACTTGCGTGATCATCAAGCACCAAAGAATAAAGTTAAAAGAACACCAGCTCACACTACGTTATTTATTAGGTGCCGACCTTGATTTAGGTCAGCGATATTTATTCATACAAAAACACATGTTACTCAGCGTGACTATTGCTGGAAACTGTCGCACTCGAGAATTTGGCTATCAGCCTAAATCTCTCAGTTTCCACCCCTACCCGTTCCCCATAGGTATCAGTTTTTTTATATTACGCCACCTATGAGACACTCATTTTCGATACTCATTGTCAGAGTGCGATCTTCATCCCATGTGCTGTTAAAACTTGAAGCTGAAAGCAGCAGAGGCTCATCAAGGTGTTGTGTGAGCTTGAGGAGATCACGCTCTGTCGTATCTCAAGTAGCTGTAATGGTTTTAATGAATTAAAAGTGATTTCCCCTGTGTAATGAAGGCCAATGTCAGGGCCACATAAAGCGCAAAGCTGCGTACGTGAGTAGTAGACCAAGGATGCTCACAGTCGGACTTGTGCGCTGGCATACCAGTTGCAGTCGATGGATAACCTTTTACAAGAATCCAAGGAGTGGAGCCAAGAGAGATATGCGATGCAGCTCCGATACTCGGTATGGGTCGGAGTTGCTGCTGGTCAGGAAAAGGCCTGCTGGCTAGAAAAGTTTTCTGATAGCATTCCAAGACGCATCATATAGAAGAGAGATAGCGATTGATATGATATCGTTGCCACATCAGTATCAGTGAAGTAGGAGCTGTACAGCTAATGGTGACACGTCAGCAGTACACGTTTCCGTGGGAATCAAATCCTCGCCAATCGTTTCATTTCATTTTCAAGCTTGCAGCGCCGAGGAGAGACGCTCGAATGCGATTCTATGTTCCACGGAAATGGTTCAAACACACACGGAAATGGTTCAAATACGTGAGCTTTTTTTTGAAGACATGATAGGGTCCCCACTGAGTGCAACAATTAGAATGGACCACGTCAATATCACCCATGTCCGCTTAACAATCAAGGCCCAGACAAGCGGATACTCGATCGACCTGGCATTGTGCGACGAAACTCATCTACTATGGGCTTTCCGCACTCTCGAAATGGATATGTCTTTTATGTATTTTTTCACCTCCTCAGGCTGATTACAAACGCTTAAATATGTGGGCCTAAGCTGCTGCGTCAAAGTAATAGATTGTGTAATGTTGCATTAGAGACAAACATGGATTGGGGAATCGTAAGAATATTGTCGTTTTTCGGATGGAAAAGGAATCGAGGAATCCTCAGCAGCTCCCTGCTTTAAGTGGTCAGGTAATTTGTACAAAAGGTCATCAACCAATGAGCATACCATAAGCTAACATTTATAGTATTATATTCTATTATATTCTGAAAGGAGCCGTATGATCAGTATAAGTCCGGGGAAGGTAGTTCTTTCTAAAAATTCCAAACGCAGCGCTTCACTCTGCGCGACACCGCTTCCGCTGGGCTAAAAATCGCTGTGAGCTTCGACTTTCCGATCCAGTTTGAGTAACGACTTTCCTAACCCAAACCGTGACGAAGTAAGAAAAATTTTTTACTCTTGCTCAAACAAGCGAATTGAGAAAGGCACCTCAACATTCAGAAAGGATGATAGGTCACGATTATAAGAGGTCGTAGTTAACTCTGTCAGCGTTCATAACGGTTGCACCAGTAGTGTTCGATATATTGTGAAATCGTGGAATTCGCAAAAAAGTATGAAATACATTCACACTATATCTCAAGATCACGTCGCTTGCCAAATTTTGGTCTAACTCCGAAAACACGCGACGAAGACAATGTGCAGACCGCTCATGTTCAGTAAAAAGAATGTCCTCCTTGCAATTCTCAAGACCACGTAGTCATCTAACCGTGGAGAGGAAACCACCGCCCAGTATGATATGTAGTGTCGGCAAGGAGGCCTCCACTAAGACGCTCATTTCAGGCGAGCACTTTCCGACGATTGCTCCCCTGGGCAAAGAATACGTGAATTCAATACCAAAATCGATACCACTTGGTTGCAGTACTCGTCATCTGATCACCTATCGTCCCGCTGCTCATCAACCCGAGCGGGCGCCAACAACGTCTTCATTTTTTCCTGCCGCAAGCCAAGAAAGTCCAATGAACATTTTTGGCTTCAGGGACACGCAGCATCTCACTTCTTTCGTGCAGAGCCTTCGTGAAGGAGTCTGCCCATCGGGCTGGCGATCGTTCAAGTGTTCCTTTGACGTTTCGAGGAATCCAGTGAGTAACCGCTCTGGTCCAAGGGTCTTCGCAGTATCGCATGACGTGGCCGGCCCATCTCATCTTCGATTCCTTGACAAATACGGGGGGGGGTTCCTGATCTCGATCACCGGCGAAGTTCGGAACTCCGGATTCCCCTCTACAACTGCGTGTATCAGAATGCTCGACCATCGTCTTTTCGATAGCGCGCTGGATGATGCCGACCGCATGTTCTTCCTGTTTGCGTAGAGTCCAGCCTCTGAAGCATATGTCAGGGCAAGAAGGGCAGCGAAGTCGAAGTAATGGGCTCGAAGTCGAATGTTTCGTTTTCTTCACTACTCCTTCGATGGTGTTGAAAGATCTCCGAGCCGCTCCTTCCTTTCTGCTTAGCTCTGGTGCTATGTCGTTTATCAGATTGACTTCCTAACCTGGACACACATGGCTGGAGCCTTCGGTGATGTTCGTTCCGTTGAGCGTGACTGGGGTACAGGAACCAGTTCGCTCTTCATGAACTTTTTCTTCGTCATGTACAGCTGCAGACCGATTTTTCCACACTCGCGGTCGAAATCGGCTAGCATTCGCTCCGCATGCTGGATTGTTGATATAAGCACAATGTTATAAGCACAATGTCGTCAGCGAAGTGGAGCTGATGTAGATGCCGGTCATCGGCCCTCACTTCCATGCCTTCCCATTCCAATTGACGCATGACGCCCTCGAGAGCGGCGCTGAACAGTTTAGGGGAGATGGTGTCGCCTTTTCGAATCCCTCTGTTCTAGTCGATAATCTCGCTGTGGAATGGTGGAATTTCGATCGTGAAGTTGCTGTAGAGCTCACAAAGTATTCTAGTGTACTGAGTAGGTACACTCTGGTTTTCCAGAACTTTGATAACCGCTTCTGTCATAATGGGTTCGGATACTTTCTTCAAAACGATCAGTGTGAGACAGAACTGCAATCGTACCTTCGCACATTTCATTGAGCTAAGTGATGGTGTGGTCAGTTGTACTGAATCCCCTCCCCCTCCCCCCCCCCCCCAGAGCCCTGTCCGCGCTTGGCTGTTTTTGAGTCTGATGACATGTAGATCTCCCTTTTTACGGCGACATAGTCTTGCTGCTGTCCCACTAGGAGGGTACCTTGCATTTCGACAGACAGCTTGTGAAGAGTCGGGAAAGAGTTTTAACGATAATTGGTGATAGATTCGTGATGTTCATGGCCAAGTATGTGTTAAGAAAAACGCCCACATCGTTAGCGCCTCTATTGTCGCATGTCTTGAGGAACCGCCGTTCTTCTCCAGTCACGTATACGGCGTGCGTGGGCGATGCCTTCTCGTGTCGGTTAGGCAGATGACGTCGACTTGATATTCTTGGCTTGCATCATCAGTTCTTTGTTACTGCTTTCAATGCAAGGATTCGTGGAGGGGAAGATCACCATCTTAGTTTTCCTCAATGTAAGCAACTGTTGTAGCCCTGAGATTATGGCATACTCTTCTGAGCTGTCCTAGCAACCGCTGCGGTATTGGGGGCTTCCTCAGGTTCGGAGGAATTAGGCCAACTCTTATTGCTGTATTCGGCAAGATGGAAGCCCACAAGTAGCTTGCAAGTCTTTTTGGCGGGGGCTAGGTATACCCCGGGTCCCGACTATCCCAAGGTGAACTTGGGCCTTCTTTATTTTAGGAGACCGGGACCACCTCTAATGTACCTGCCAGTCTTCAGAATGCAAGATTTCGGCTATTTCCAATATGGAGTATTAATTGCAACATGTAGTGCTCACAAGCTATAGAACTGAACTGCATTCCTCGAGAATTGTGAGTGTGACAAGAAGTCTTGAACCCGCTAACGCTACGTTCTATACATCGCTGAGATTGCTTTAAAGTCAGAAATGCGTATTTGTCTGTGCGAATTCTCAAACTTATAAGCTGTCATAGGTAACACCTAAAAGGTTTAGATTGTTCAAAAAGCTAGTCGATAAAAACGCACAGGGGAGTATGTTTCAGATTCATTCGGATATCCAGTTCCTTCTTCTTTCGAATTTATGGTGTCATTAAGGTTTTCTGTAGAGATCTATCGAAGTTTGCAGGATACGGCTGTCCTGCTTTGTGGTATCTGCATCGCAACTGGATTGCTCACTTACTTATTGATTTATGAAGTTTCATTTGAGCAACTACTATTCAGCTTCAAAATAGGACTGAATCTCACATCAGGGAATATTACAGGTGACACAGTATTCCACGGTGATAGTTTTCTAATTTCAATTGTCAGTCAACTTTTGAATACAAAAAGCCAAGCGCCTGTCCTATGCATATACAGTATTAGAGCAACTGCTTGTAGATTTTGCTGCTATTCAGCTACCAGGTTTCGAACAGGATACAATAAATGAATACTTCCACCCATGATGAGTTTCTCTCTCTCAAATTCCTATAATCAAACGCATATAAGTCTTTGTCAACGACTTTTGCAGTTCCGCGTGTGATGAAAATGATGATGAAATGCGCGATGATTCGATGTGAATTTGACTAATTAGTTCTTCACCCTTCAGTTCATCCTTCACACTTCACTTAAATATTGAAGTAAAGGTAAACGTCCATGCCCTCTGCTTTAAGAACCATCATAGCCATCCCGATGCACTAGCCATTCTTTTATTTTAACGCCACATTCCAGGTTTATTGGGGTATTACAGCTCTCGCCATGGTCAGATAGTTCGAATAACAGCCAGTAGGCTGTACTTTTACCGAGGCTTTGGTGTCAGTTCCTGGAGCGTGCAGAGACGAAGCAAGAGCGACTCCACCAAGCAGCCCACGAGCGTCCTTTTCAGACGCGATTGTTGGCAATGACGGGGGCAACGGTGGCAATAATGTGGCAAATGAGGCCTACGTGTGTGATAATATAGGATAAGGAAGAGATGCCAATCATAGTGGAGACGTTGACGTGAAGAAAGAGGTTATATGCCGGAGTTCCTCATGATACCATCCAGTTGGAACTGATTCGAAGGCTCGATTTCACTCTGTAATCTCGTCCGAGGCCAGATATCTGAAGCGCTTATTCTTGCCATTTTTGGGAACTTCTTTCGGATTTTTCTTTATCGGCGTACTGCTCAGCACCTCTAATTTCATGAGTCAGCGCTTTAACCCATTCAAGGGAACCCTGGAATGTGCCTTTGAGAATGGCCAGTGACCTTTATGTTACTTCCGACAACCACATTTTTCTCCCGACTGATGAGGGACAAGGTTGGTTAGTTTCAAGAATGAAGAAAGGTTAGTTTCAAGTGTGAAGATAAAGTGAATGTCTGGACTCTATCGTGAAAGTAGAATAGATTCTCGCAATCACTTGTGGTCCTTTCCGTCATGAGAGTCGACCAATTCGAAATAGGGTCATTTTCGTGCATCAACTTTGCTCCTAGGAAAGGATTGTCTCCATAGCCTGTGATTCTGAATCTAGGAGTGGTTACTGTATTGCCATTCCACCGGAGTTGACTGGACCTGCTACTTGGCTTTTCAAACTCGAGAACTTTTGCCTTTTCGCTTCTCTATTGAGTGCTTATGTTTGTCTGCTCTCATTCTTTTTGAGCATTGCACTTACTTGCTGAGACCGTTTCTACACTCAACAGCCAAGTGAAAAGTGATCTAGCCAATAAATGAACTGAAAAGGCAAACCCTGGATCAAAATCGCGACGCTCGCTCCACGCTGGATTTCATCATGAGACGTGACTGAACATTCTGTGCTTTGTCCTACCACATAGAGTAGAACGTCCATAAAATCCAAAGAAAAGTAGTGCTTTGCATTATATCCCCTCCGTGGATTCCGATTCATCGCATACTGTATATTGTGTAACATCCGTTCGTTTACGGAAAATGCATGTAGACGTTACTCAGTGCATTAATCGAGCACAAGTCTGATATTAGTTATTGGCGTCAGTTATAAAGTGGAGTCATGTTCGTGGTCGGCGTTCTGAATACGAGTATTCTTATCGGCATTAGGAATTTTTCCATGTTCCAAGAGGAAATAGCCCGTGGTCGGCAGGCATACCCTCTGGAGTTGTACAAGGTTTCCATGGCCATATTTGGGCACCACGTATCCGCAGAGTACAAAAATACTGTTACTATGCGATCGTTAGTCGAGTAAAGGAGTGGTAGTTGGACGTGCATTGGTTTGTACCACCAACAATTGAAGTAGCTCGGTCCACACCACATTCCGAATATGCGGAAAGGGTATAATGTAGCCATCTATTCGACTTCGCTGTGCTCCTGCAGCCTGCCAATTATTATTATCAACTCAAGGGTTATTTTGCGTTTTTTAGCACATCTTTGTGTTTTCCAAGTCTACGTGAGCTGTTACATGACGCTAACTCATTAAGCAAAGCTGCTTTCTTTCTTAAGTTATTTACTGGTCGAAGTCAAGCAAGAGTGTAATAGCCCTCAAGGGAAGGGGTGCATATTTTGTATGCGTATTTTGAATTCTTCGAAATTTTTGATGCAAGTGGTATCGAAAATGAGATTTACCTTATGTACATGTAATGGGAGTTTTTGCAGAGGATTAGTACCATGATTTTGCTCACTTTTCAGGGACACTATTTCAACACTATTTCTTCAACATTAGTCGTGGGAGGTGAACCGGGGGGGTTGCATTTTTTAAAAAATTTTTTCAATCCAATACTTGATCCTGTAGCTTGGATACTTGAAGAAAACATAGGTTCACTGTTTAACGTAAAGCAAAGATGGAGGAAACCTACCCCAGTGACAAAATTCGTGTGTACATTCGTTCTGATGCCATCAGGAACCAATAACTTCGTATGCCGAATTACGGCACACAACTCAGTTTCGGATATAAGGAAACTGCCGTTTTCGTAAATGCACATGGTCGATTTCTAGATCAGCAGACTTTTGCCTTTTTATCATCATAAATCTGTTTGCATGTCCAGACTTCGACAATAACGACTTTTTTGGAAACTGTCCTTTTGAACCGCCGGATCCATGGGATAAATCCATAGTAAAATATATAAACGTCAAACATGGATTCCTAAAGGTGAGATCAATTCAAGTGTGACATGCTCTATTATGATTGCACTGGAATGTGTTTGGATTCTCCCTGCTTCAGGATTGTAAGGTAAACGAATCCTCAGTACCAGTAACCGAACTTAAAAATAGAAGGGTCTTGCTGAAAAAGGGCAAGGAAGAATTCGAATGCCGAGGACGGTAAGTGTTTTCGGCTCTTTACTCAGGAGCTCTAAGTGCAGAAATCTTCGACAAGTATGTGTGAAACGAAAACCATTTGTTTCACTTTCCTCACGTAATTTAGGTAATACATAATAAAATAGTAGAACATTAAATTCAACATTAAATTAAACAGGAGCATTTTCGGAGCAATGTATGAGTGTAGTTATTCGAAAGCCAAGCTTTAGATTTTGTTCGTAGAAAGTTTTGAGTGCAACATACAGCAGAAGCTAAAAATGCTCCAGAACAACAGGAGGTTAGATTCGCATTGGGTCTCATCAAAGAGGGAATCGTATCTTCACACAACAACCTGATATATTCAAATCTCGATGCAACGCGCGAATGTATTAGGTTCTACCAAAATTCTCGTAGGATTTTTCCAAAAACACCAATAACTCTTGTTGATTTCGAGACAGATCTGGGCCGTTCGGTGATATGGTATAACAATCTCTAAGCATTCTAACAAAGTATGTATTGACTCACCAGATTCCGTGGAGAGAGCTACTGTGCCCGTAGCCGATACCCACCGAACACACGGTGTCATATACTGTGAGTGGTTTCGCGGCATCAAAGCGACGGAAGCTAGAGACTCCATCAGCGCTGCATTGGGCAAGGGACATGTGAGCTACGAGAACGCGCGCCGCTGGCTCGTCAGTTCCAGCTATGGCGAGATCGATATGGAAGACAAGCGACGCAAAGGACTGTGCTGCTTCTGGGACGCGGAGGGAATGCTTCTCCACGAGGTGATGGCACGAGGCGAGACAGTCATCGCTGTCGTTTACACTCGCCAGCTCCAGCACGTTGCAGTCGCTGTTCGAGAAGAGTAGCGGAAGAGGTTCGCGATCAATCTCATTCATGACAAGTCCGCTTCCACTTCGTGAGGAGTACCCAGGTTAAGTTAAAGGATCTCGGTGGGATGTCCTGCCCCACTCCACAGATTATCCAGACGTTGCTGTTTCTGACTATCACCTTTTTCTTCCTCTGAAGTCCTTCCTGGCCAAGAGAAAACTCGTTGCTTATGTCTTGCTTGCAAAGGCGATCGCTAACTTTTTCGAATCCCAGAGCCCAGAGCTCTGGGACGAGGGAATCAACGATCTACCTATGTGGTGGCCGAGTGTTGTTGATAACAATGGTGAATACGTTATTGCTTGTTTGCCATTTGTTGGAAGAAATAATAATAATAAAAAGTGATGATCGAAAAAAAATCCTACAAGTCTTTTGGTACAACCTAACACATAGGTTGTACCAAAAGAGCCAGCCACTTCATCTGTGTTCACGAGGTAAGCAAACTAGACTGCTTCGACAGCGACTATTTGTGCTGTATACCACCACCCGTGTATAGTAAACTACGCTTTTTCTTTGGAAGCAACTGTTAGGAGTATAACTTTTAATCTTCTGATGCTTCGCAGTGAAGCCACCGACCATGGAAAATAGAGATTTTAGCTAAAAACAATCTGCGTAGGTAGAGTGAAGTAGCTCTAATAATTACTATCTGTTGTATGCTGTAACAATTTTACTAGGCTTTGAACGTACAAAGAAAGTAAGAAGTTTCCAATCATCGCCAAGAACTTGGCATCAAGTGCCTGGTGAAAATAGACCCTTGTCGTGGACCACCTTTAGTAACTCCTGTTGCGGTGACTGGATGTGAGCAAAGAATTCCCGATCCGTAATCAAAGATGGATCGAGGTGGACCTTGCTAGGGTGTTCTTTGGTTTCAGCAGGAATTACAGTGACCTGTTTCTCAGTATTGATAGGCTTATACATACCTTACTCAAAGGAATCGTCCACGAAAAAATGCGTTGTCTGTCGCCCATATGCGTATGATGTGGTTGCCTAATGTGGGCCGCGTGCAAAGTTTCACGCGAAAAAATGCAAAGCCGGCTGAATACAGTACCACTAAGCCTTGGCTGGGTGGGCGGGACCTCCAAGCAAGTGCCCACCCCGTCTTCCGCCACTGTCGGAAAAGCATTGTAAGAACAGAAAGCTACGTAAACAGTTCCACTCTCGGTTCCCAACAGCGGTTAACGACGGGACGGGGCTTTTACTCGGAGGCTCCGCCCGATTATTTGGGGAGCTGTACCCTAACCGAATCCTCACTTTTTCGCGTGAAACTTTGCATGACCCTTATTATGCTGATACGACATAAATATATGGGTAACAAATAAACTCATTTTTCCGTTGACGATTCCTTTCAGCAACTCTGTAATACGGAATCTCGGTACAGCAGCTGCTGGGTGAGGGCATCAAGACCGGAACCAAACTGAGCGAGAACCTCAGGATATTGAGCCAGCTCGAGCTTCATGGAGCGGGCAACTCTCTCATGAGATGAGCAGCAGATGATACTCGATATACAGATAGCCTGACGTTGAAGGTTTGTTGGACCTCCTTGAGGGACATTTCTGTTCCAAGTCACTCCGTCCGTAACAGAAATCACCTTGTGGAATATAAACAGACACCCAGACACCTTACAAGCCTATGTCCTGATTACTGGAGGAGCAGTCAGTGATCCACTATCGGAAGAATCAGCTGAAATAAGTTTTCAAACGGAATTTTCCTTTCTCTTCTGACTGATTTGAATTTCCTTCTAAAGATGGCTAGGAGTGGCCATCTAACTTATTCTTTTGTTTCATGAATACTCTACTTTCAAAGTTTCTTCGCAACTTTTTTACTTTCCTACTTATTTTGAGCCATTTGATGTTTGCATTCACTGCGGTTGCGCAATTTGTAATTGATAGTTCTATGTCTGTGTCTGTATTCACCTGGCTGTTGAAGGTTTTTCATTGAAAATTGTACTATAAGTACGAAAATCCTATAGGAGTTCGGAGGAAAAATGAGTGCTTATGTACGTAGTTGCGGGGCTACACATTTTCGCGTTGTCATCCTTAACCTGATACCATAATACAATCACAACTTACGCCCTCAGACGTATTAGGTTGTAGGGAAAGTTCTTTCGTTTTTCCAAACGTGCTTTTTTCCCTGCAAACTGCTTTCCAGCAATTTCTTCTGTACATATACACGTAGTACAAGTTCACACGCATCTATACGTATTACTGACTTCCATCTCCCGGATAACCTTTTTCGGCAAATTAAACATATCAAAGGTCAATGTCATATTCACTTTCAAAGATTTTTCTTTGGATGGCGTTAGAGAGGGAAAGGAAACGATGGTAGTCCGGTGGAGCAAGGTCAGGGCTATACGGTGGATGGGGCAGCACTTCCCATTCAAGCTCGAGAATTGTTTAACGATTCACTTTTTCAATATGTGGAAAGACTCGTCGAAAAAATGTTCAGTCCACCTTGTAGCCCTGATCTTGCTCCATCGGACTACCACCTTTTCCTTTCCCTATCCAACGCCATTCAAAGAAAAATTTTCAATAGTGAAAATGACATTGACCCTTAATATAATTATATTTCTTTGACCAGTTATGTGAAACATATGTAGATATATTGGGTTGGGGAATAAGTCCCCGCCGTTTTTTTCAACCCCGTTTTTCACATTGCTTCCTTCATCTTTCGACAAAGCTTATAGATGCTTTTGATAGAGCTTTTTTTGCTGTACAATATGCTTTTATGTGTTTCTCGTTTCCTTTTCCTACCTAATATTTATGAGGTTTGGAAATGAAGAAAGCTGAAGGCAAAAAATTGGCACTTGCGCACCTCATCTTTCTCTTCTGCTATCAAGATCAAAAAATGTTTGTGTACATGTTTCGATAGAGCTTTTTCAGCTCTACGAAACATGTACACAAACATTTTTTGATCTTGATAGCAGAAGAGAAAGATGAGGTGCGCAAGTGCCAATTTTTTGCCTTCAGCTTTCTTCATTTCCAAACCTCATAAATATTAGGTAGGAAAAGGAAACGAGAAACACATAAAAGCATATTGTACAGCAAAAAAAGCTCTATCAAAAACATATATAAGCTTTGTCGAAATATGGAGGAAACAATGTGAAAAACGGGGTTGAAAAAAACGGCAGGAACTTATTCCCCAACCCAATAGATTATGATGGCAGCCGTAATGCGAACATCCGCTACAAAAAATTGCCTCCTTTTCGAGAGAATCTTCTGCATAAAAGAGAAGACAAGCACTATAAACGTTCTTTGTTAAAAAGTTCGAGCGCGAAAGGTTTATTAGAGGCAATCGAAACATGGTAAGAAGGTATACTTAGTGTTGATGCCGCAATTTGCCCAACTTTAGGATGTTCAATGGCTAAATTTTCTCCGATCATTTTTCCAACGTGCTAAATGATCTGGAAAATAATATCTCGAAATGAATAATGAGATCTAATATACGAAGGGAAAAACAGCGATAGTATAGCTCTCAAAAAGTGCTATACAAGGAAGTGTGGATCACTGTGGCCGCTGTGGCCGAATAATGATGTATACTGTGCATTACGCAAATAGTCGCTATCGAAGCGGCCCTGCTTGCTCACCTCTTGCCAAATTCAGCGCGCTCAATAGGATAATTGGCGCCCTTCTGCACTTTTGCGGCACATGTTTCACGGTTGTTTATCGTTGTTTATCGTACTCAGGGAAAGAAATAGCGAAATTAGCGAAAATAGCGAAATTTGCTGTGGAAGGTGCCTTCGGAATCATTCCATCACTTACCCCATCGGACGGCTGGTCTACTTATGACTCGCCGTCAACTCGGCAGTAGCGACTCCCGTGGGTGAAACTTCATGAACATTTCAACCCTTACGTCCGAGGTATCAACGCACCGATCTCGAGAAGATGAAGTTTACTCTACTTGGTCTGACAGAGACACCACGACCAAACCGTAAGAACATTAAAGGCAGCATTAGGGAAAATTCGGACAAAAGGTAAAAGAAGTAGTTAATACGAATGCCGAGCTGCTGAGCAATACGATGGCGAAGAGAGAATGGAAGTAAATCACCAGAAACCCGAAAAAGAGAACCCCTTCCCATCACTGTTTCCCTACGTAGACGATCATTCCGTCAAAAGACGGGTAGGCCGAAGGACTCTACCAATGGCATGTAGCCAAGTAATCAATGCGGAAAAACAGCGAGGAAACATCACAAAAACTCAAAAGGCATATCATCGTTCACTACAGACGAGAGAAGACATTAAGTGAGAATGAATGAAAAAGAAAAGAAGCACAGAGAAGAGAGCTGGCAAATCCTACGGGTGAACAGCAAAAATCAAAACCACTAAAAAGGATAATCAGCTGATTAGAAATCATAATCGCGCCCCGATCGCTCCAGCCGTGCCGCTCGCTTTGGCTCCTCCCATTCAACCAACCAGGGGAGAGCTCGTCGCTAGGAGGCGGGCTGCCCTGAATAAAGGCGGCTTGCCCTGATGAGGCCGCCTCCGTCACAGCTCAAGGGGGCACATTTTGCGGGAGATTTAGCCATATATAGGCCTTTCAGACCCGTAATTTTTCAGTCAATGCCTCCTTTTGGGATTTCCTGTCACCCACATTATCCCAAACACTCTCTTTAATCTGTTTTTGTACTATAAAATAGTACACGAGAAATAGTACACGCTGCAATATGTTTTTGTACTATAAAATAGTACACGCGAAATAGTACACGCTGCAGCAATGTCGCGACGTATACCGGTGTAGGAATATATTCGTCTCGATGGATGAACAAAAAGCTCGTCGGTGTTTGTTATATCAGCGACTGCGTGTTTCAAGCTGATTTCCTTAAAGAAAGAGAAGGCATTTGCGATTCATTCAAGCTCACACCCCGGCCTTCTCGGACCAGGTTATGAATACAAACGATTGCGGACGAAATAGAGGCAGCGAGACTTCCCACGAAGACAAAAAAGCTGGAATCGTCTTCGAGCTATTCTAATGCTATAGTAGCCGGCTCGATGGAACATGAAGTAACGTGCGAGCCTTACGGAACTGGTATGCGTGATGATCGAGGTCCATCATTTCTTTCATTTTGCGACGTTAACAGACTTATTGTCGCCAACACATTTTTCAAATAAAAAAGGATTAGGACGAAAGTGGACATGGAGTAGTTGGAATAGAATCACGCGTGATGAGATCGACAACGTTCTATGTATGAACCCGAAGATTATTCCCGATGTAATGACAATCTCTGGATGCAATAATGGCACCGCATGCTGCGAGCGAGTAACTCTGGAGAGCTCCATGAAGCCACTTATTTCCAGTAGAAGCCAAGACCTTTGCCGCTTCTGATCGATAAGCGTAAATTACAGACAATGAAAAGACAACCTCGTCTGGCAAAAGGCTCTCAAATCTCAAGTTTCGTGCAAGCAGCGAAGAATTGCATGGCATCAATTAAAACAATTCAGCAGCGAATAGAACAGATCTCTGCTCGCTCTTTTAGCGAGAAAGAAGTCTGGGCTAGCAACTGGATCAACTAATGCATTATCTTTCTCAATACTATGCAAACAATTTCGATGGTTACTAACCGATGATATCCGCAAGTACAACGTCGAAGATAGGACGAGCTCGATACGAACTAGCCTACAAGCGTCAACAGATAGCCCAACTTCGATATCCCGAGCGCTCCTTAAAGACACCAGAAGGGGGTGATTTTGGCTTACGGTAGAACAGACGTATGTAGTGTGGACGAGCTTGAGTGGCCGCCATTGCACACTCGCCAATTTGACGCTTGGCATGGTGTCAAAAGAAGATGGTTCTAATATAAATTTGTTTTTCCTTTTAGTTTTTACTTTGTTCTTTCTTATATTGTTTCTAGATGTACTTACGGGTTAAATGAAGTCGGGGGGGGACGCAAAATTTTCACCCACGTCAAAGCTTCTTTCCCTTCCTAGGGTTAGGCTAAAGCAGATGAGACCTATGCTTTGACAAATGCTTTTTAATGTGGAAGGAGGGGATATCAATTTTAGCTTAAGCCTAGTAAGGGAAAGGAGCTTCGACGTCGACGCAAAGTTGCGTCTCCCCCCCCCCCCCCGACTTTACTTGACTCTTCTGAGATTTTCAGGTATAAAAATGCACAATTAAGAAGATCCATAAGTAAACACAAGTAAAATATGTCACTAGAAAACAGTAAAGAGGAACTAATTCAAAAATAAGGTTACATCAGGCCAAAGACAAGTTTTAAAACAAACGAAGCGTGGCTCGGCCACGGAAGCTTGCAGTTCGGACGGAAGCGCGCCCTGGGAGCAAATAGCGGCCTGTGGCGCGTTTTTCAACGCCGGTTTCGTTACACATTGTATCTACCGAACCCATATGTTTGTTTTCAGACGCCATTGTTTTCGTAAACGTTATTCCGCCCTTGCCCCACTCCCGGTGCCTTTAACGACAGCGCTGCAAGAATCTACAGCCATCACAACAGTGTTCTACAACGATTTTTATCATACCCATAATAACCCCTTCCTCCTCGCACTGAGTGGTCCGTTGAGACATCCAATCACAGCAGACGAACTTCATGAGGCACCAGTAGAATCCGTGAGACCACTACACCTGGCGCCGACGGTATACCATCGGTTGTAATGAATTCACCAACATCCTTATGAGCGGAAACCTTGCCGAAGATCTAAATCAACATTTCGAGATCAACAGTTTTCAAGAAACCTTCGTTGAGGCAATAACCATATTTTTTATAGGTAGGTGTTCCCCTTAACATCAGCAATGATAGTCCAATTTTTTACTGTCAACTATCTCAGAGTTTTCACTCGTGCGATGACTCTTCGTTCGCAAAATGTGGAAAAAAAGACGTTCTGAAAGAGTAATCCGGATTTGGATGTGGCTTTCTCACCCGTGGCCATATCATGTCCGTCAACATGCTTGTGGAAAAAATACCATGAATAGAGAAACCCGCTTCATTTGGTCTTTGTTGAGTAGCAACAAGCGTTCGATACGATTGAGTTTGAGGCTATTTAGAGAGCACTAGATGACTTCGTAGTGGATGAATGCATACTCCGAATGATAAAACAACTGTGTGCTGCTGGACGGTCGTTGCTGAACTTTGATTCCAGTAGAGTAGAAACCGACATTCAACGAGGGGTCCGGCACAGTGATGCTTCATCCACGCCAATTTGATTCTCTTTAATTCTGCCTTGATGAGATTGATTGGAATGACTAAGGTAATGCCAGAGAATAATAAAGCAGCAGGTGCGGGGACTTCGACTTTACGATAAAGTATCAAACAGGACACTACGTGGAAGCATGCATTTCAAAGACGTTGTCGTCGAAGCTAGAAAACGCAGATGGACCTACACGAATGGGCTAGTGACAAAAGATCAAACACGATGGGAAGTGCGGCTGTTGAACTGGAAATCCTATGTAAGCAGATTAATCGGGTGACTGCGAATGCGATGGAAAGATGTTATCAAAGCAATTGCAGAAGTGAAACACGGTGGCACCTCATAAGTGGTCTCGAAGCATGGCTCGTTTCTCTGTTTATATCAGATAAATTACGGAAGCATTAAATGTTAAAATGTGCCTTCAAAATAGTAGGTTGTGGTGTGGAAAATGGAAATACCATGCGGCCCATGGAAATCCCATGCGGCCCATGGAAATCCGCCCAACTATCACCATTGAACTTTACCGAACTCTTTTAGAAATCGGTCAAAATAGTAATCAAAAGTGCAAAGATGATGAGGGCTAGGCTTTGTTCGCCTCTAAGCCTTGTCCTTCAAAAGACGGTTCTTAAAAACACTACATTCTAGGAGCGCTCAGGATGATTTAATATTCTTTGCTGGCTTTAACCTCTATTCTGGGCGAGGAGGAAATGGAAAAAGATCTTTGATAACAGCTTTCTTGAGAGGCTTTCCTGTTATTCCGGAACATTTGAGAGTCGTTTCGTTTTGTCAGTGTTCTGCATTTCATCGCGTACGATAGCCTCAATGAATGTAGAGTTTCATAAAAAGGCAGTTCAGAAAAGCTCCCCACTCTATTACAATCACAATGTCTTAAATTTAATTGAATATGCCTTATTAAGCTGTCTCTTCTACTTGAATGACTATTCATATAAAAGCACGGAATGGAGATCAGTCAATGATACGGAATTCAAATGCGATTTTGTGGAAACACACTGCGTCTCACCTGACAATGAAACCAATCGATTCATTCACATGCAAATATTGGAGGAAAAGTAGGTTTTCTGTGTTCTACATGTGTCTCTTCTGTCGATTTGACTGTTTCCTGCCCATTTCATTGTACTTGGAGTGTGAAGCTGATGCTGTAACTCCTGTGATGTTGGAGATGGGCTAGTTCTCTCTATCCTGGTTATCCAAATTGCAACAAGAAATCGAAGCATGTATAAACCTTGTTCCATAATGAAATACTGCGGCTGCTGTGTTAGTGTGACACGAATCTCTGCAATACCTACGGAGAGTGACATCGGACATTGCAAGCTATTTTAGCTATGATGCGCTCTGAAGCAGTTCCTTCTCCAAGCCAACTTCTAATAGATTGAGTCACATGGACATAAAGGCACACCACGCGGTAACTAAAGTGATCGCTTACCTTCTCAGAGCAGATAGACCCTTGGATGCTTAAAAAATCGCACCTTTTTCGCGGCGCCACGGCTCAACCTCGCCGCCCACGGCCTGGTCAACATGAGCCGTGCTGAGCCCACCCATCTGAATCACACCTGGCCTCAGACGAACAAATTTCCAACGTGGCTCTTACGTGGAGAAGGAAACAGCCATAAGACAAGATGAGGCAGCGATTTCAATAGCGAAGGCGGCTTCAACAGGGAAGAACAGGTGATATCGTAGCAGACTGCGCGATAGCATCGAGCGAAAACTCCTTTCTAATCTCCCATACTCGTACAAGGACCAAAGGCAGGGAGCTTTATTTTTGGTGATTGTGAGGTGTTTCAATTCGTTTTTCTTCTCTGGTGGGTAGACCAGAGCCTTCACATCCAGTAATATGCGCGATAGCTCTCCTAATTTTTCGCGAGGTGTGCCTTTGAAACTAACATGTTTTCAAGAAATACAACGGCTGAAGCTCTTTATTGTGTTTGGCGCTATCCACAAAGAAATGACTTTAAGACCTTACAAATCATTGTACTACCCATGGTATTGGTATTACACCTGCACATACGTGTGTGGTTCACCCTACGTGCACTCACCAGCAGCAAGCCACTCTTCCCTTGTTGCGGCAACAGTCTCCTACGAGATGTGAAAGGAAACGTAAGTGTCGGTCCAACGAATCGTTCATCCGTTGTTCACATGTTTAATGCTGGCGTCCTTCACTGCCGAAGTCACTGTTTGGACCGATTATGAGAATAATCTGAACGTGGTTCTTCTATGCTCTACCTAATAGACTTCTCGTTGTGCCTCATCCCGATGTGATTGTAGTGGTGCGTATAGTAAGTAATCGATCGACACGACCGAAAATTGAAGGCGTGCAGTTCTTTTGGCGTGCATGCACTGTTGATCAGGGTGGCAAAACTTACGCAGAAGCTCAGATCACACAGAAGTGGTGGGTGCAACCGACTCAGAGAAAGTCATCTGAGCGGTCAGCCGGAAATCCCCAAAAAAAATCGAAGGATTAGCCCGTTTTTCCGCGCTACTCATTCTTGCCATTATTGATGTCTCGAACATTGCTAGAAAACGAGTTCGCTGCACGGGTGGAAGCCACTTATGGTGGACAAACAGGCCTTCACTCTTGAAATGGCACCGAGTTATCTAAGCGCTGTTTATGAGCAGTATGTACCATAGGTTGATCCGTAGCTATTTTTTCTACCTTAATCTAGCTATCATCATCTGAGCTTCCCTGCCATTGCCGGGGGAGACAACGATATCTCTGTGGAACGAAGTTTCGAACAATGCCGCCCATTCCCAGGTTCGCGTTCCAGCATTACGGCCTAACTCACCGCAGCACTGCTTTGAAAATGCAGAAGAGGTTTCTTCTGGCCAGGGCCAGCAAGTCTGAGGAAAAGTTTCGTTCAGTACGCCTCGTCCTCGAGAAGGTCCGACACGTTCTCGTTCTCCTTTGTTGAAATGACAACAAATTCATGACGTCTCGCACACGCGCACCCATGGCTCTTGCCGCGGATTAGCCATCCTTCAACATCGCGCGCAACGGTGGAAGCGCTTGCAAACCTCCCTCATCTTAGCGCCGATCTGCGCCAGTACACTCCACCGGAGACACCTTGCCGGAGAATCCTGGCGAGGTGGACCCTTCCTGGAGACCTAATGGAGCCATACGCACAGTTTCATGTGAAAAAGTGAGAATCCACCAACGATACAGCTCCTCTAAGTGGCGGTCGGTTGCGAGGGCCTCCGAGTAAGTACCTCGCCCCGTCGTTTGCCGTCGGTATAAGTGGAGATTGGGCCTCTTTTCGTAGCTCTTTGTTCCTGTCTGTATCCGATCGCGGCGGACGACGAGGCGGACATTTGTTCGGAGGCTGCGCCTACCCGGCCGCCACTTTGGGAGCTGCATCTAAGCCGGATCTTCGCTTTTTCTTGTGAATTTTTACATGCGGCCCTTATTAAGCAAATACAACGTAAATATATGGGTAACAGAGAGACTCAATTTTCCGTGCACGATTCCTTTAAGGGTTATCAAAGAAAGCCATGCACTGGACCTCTACACTTTGGCAAAACCGCCGATAACCTGTGACGTATAGCTGCATGAAGACACGTACCGAATGGCCCTCGAGCACTCTTCATCACATCACTGGCAACCTGCACTTACTTATTCGATTGCATAATGCATATGCATATCAAAAATTATAACACAATACACACAATACACGTACAGTACTCATTTATCACGTAATAACGGACTAAACATTATACAGCACCTCCGCCAGGGCGATTCCCGTCAATTGGCTAATGTAGTAGACATCCATCCGGCTGATGTCACGATACCTTGCTGTCATCGGTATCTCGTAGAGGATTTAACACGCGGCTGCTCCCATTCAGGGAGCAGGGTATCGGTGGAGTCAGCACCCCTCTATCTGAGCACCAAAAGTGTGATGGTACTCTTATATGCCGGCTTTGAAAGAGGGCGAGACCACCACAGCCAATATAAATCTGTCGCGAGCCATGGCGAGTGCAAGGCGGCTAGTGCGGATGGGGTGGGAAACGCGATGCTTCGGAGGCCATCATCGCTATCCGGTACAGCTCTTTTCAGGTCTCACCAGAGTGGACATCGTAATAAACCAAGACGACTTCTGCAAGCTGTTATTTGGCAGGTCCTCCTTAAGAAGGCAAAAGGAAATTCTGACAGATGTCTCATTTAAAGACAGAAAGGAGTAAAGTTCGCCATTTGAAATAGTTCTGTAGAAGTTTTACTAAAATTGAAGGTAGAATCCTATATCCTCGTATCCAGATTTGCTTTCCCGAAAGTGCACCAAACCAACCTTCCTCGAGGGAGTCCCTAATGTCCTCAATGATTAGTTAAGCAAAACGAGAAAAAAATGCAAAATCATATATATCAATGAAGCTACGAGTCATTTCTTGAAACTTTTCGGCGCCCTCGCCCGTTAGTT
Source organism: Trichostrongylus colubriformis (assembly GCA_963978905.1). Lineage (NCBI taxonomy): Eukaryota > Metazoa > Nematoda > Chromadorea > Rhabditida > Trichostrongylidae > Trichostrongylus > Trichostrongylus colubriformis. The sequence continues at coordinate 15,053,058 of OZ022258.1, read as the reverse complement.
ACGGTCCTCTTCGCGATAGCGATAGAATATATAGATTCCAACAGAGCAATAAAGCTTCCAGGTTTGCCGCAAAGACACTTCGGAACGTTCAAAAGCGCCCTGATATTCTATTGATGGTTATCGATTCTGTGGCATCAGCACAAGTAATCAGGTGAACCATTTCGTCATTGGTGGTGTGTGAATGGCTCAAGGATGATCTCACGATTCGAGTCCAAATGTCATGATAAGCGCTAAACGCGCTATTCGCCTAGTCCATGGCTTAGGGTGAAGTACATCTGCATGTGTACCCTCACGTCATGATTTTACACCTGCGTCTCCTTCGCGAAGCAATGTGGGGGAGCATTCGGCGTCAAAACGATTGCATGGTACTATATAACCGCTTCCACACTTTGCGGCACCGGCGTCGACGGCAGTGCTAGCACTGCGGCTATGCTCATTGCCCTCTTTATAACATTCGCCTGAACCACACTACAGAACGATGATCGTGGGAAGAGCCCGCGCGAGTATTGCCACAGCTTGCACTATGTCACGATTCTCGCCAAACTTTGGATTTCACCACAGAATCGCTCGGGCTCTCGCAACGGATCACCATCCTGTAGTTTGGTTCGGTTCAGCGTTATAAATTTAGCAGTCGCAATGGTGCCAGCGCTGCCGACGACGGATGCTTGATTGCAGCCGTCGATGCCGTGCCACAAAGTGTTAGAGCGGCCCAACCTTAGGGGCAAAAGGGGGTGGCCGTGGATTTGCCCTAAGACCCAACTGCAACAGCACTCCTAGCTCAGACGTTTTCCTTCTCACACCGCGAAGCCCAATCCTGACGTGTGGGTCCTACACGTCAAGTAACAGTAACAGTTTTTGGCCAGAGCCGTCAAGAGAAAAAATATGCACCTGACCGTATTTTGAGGCAACGTGCAAGAGTGGTGGCTACGTCCAAATTCTAGCACAGACGATTATTATGCAAAATCCTGAACATGTTATGATTCGCAGTCTTCATAGTTGATATTTGCCTGTGACACCACTTATTCATCGTCACTGTCCTGAGTGGTATAATCAATTTTAAACAGGAGGTTGAAATGGTGTTCAATAACACGTTGTTGTTTCTGCACCTCCTGTTTCAAAGCATTTGTTTCTGCACCACCTGTATAGATAGCATCGCAGAGGTCTACCGAGGACCGTTAATCTGTTGAAGCAAGGAATGATGGCTGTTGAATTCCGCAAACTCAACAAGGTGGGACGAAACAGCAAACCAAATGCATTCCCGCTACTATTCGGTGAGGACAACCTTTTGTGATTAGTGATTAAATGGTCTAGATTCACTAGGTGGTGGATAGTGTGACATCATGATGTTACAATAAATATGACATTCAGTTGTCCCTTGTAAGCTGTTAGTCAGTTATTTGATGAATCTGCGGCAGCAGTTATGGCATTAGTTGTATGGTGAAAATAATTGAAACAATGATATCTGTGACAGCGTCACCGATGGACACCTCTGAAGAACGCAAATCCTTGAATTCAAGTAGTCTAACAAGGAAAGGACCCCAGGTCGAAGTGGCCATTCGTAAAGGGCTTACATATGATCCGACGTATTTTCGGACGCTGATCTCGAATCTGTATTCGAAATTTGCAAAACGATTCTCTGAGCGGAGTTATGGAGGTTTATTTGAAAAAACAATACTATTATGGTAGGTTTGAAAGCCCATAGCACGCGAACCAGACCTTCTTGCGCAAAACCAGAGAGATTTTCGTGTTCAGGAAGTCAAATTACCCCAGAAGACGAGTTTTTAGCCAAATCGAGAATTTGACCAAATTTCGGAAAAATTCACGGGCTATAGGGTGGCAGCCCATTGAACAAGGGAGAAGTCGTTGACCCTTGCCTAGGAAATGCTCCTAATTGACGCTTGTTTCGTACACTTAGTGCGATGGGCAAGTGTAAAAGGTATGTGTGGGCTATCTTGTTCAGGTTGCAGGGTTTTCTGTAGAAGAAAATTCAAAATCTACCACTTTATAACCTGGCCACCCCCAATTTTCCGAAGTTGGACCAAAAACTGGATTTGGCTGAAAATTTGCACAGAGGGGTAATTCGACCCCCTGTGCACGAATATCATAATTTTTCACGCAAAAACGCCTAATTGGTTGGTACGGGATTCTCTTCGACTTGGTATTCTTCCCTTGTGAGTAATGTTAACAGCTATAAATAAAGTGGCAGAGTAAATGATGAGTGTGAGTACCAGTCCAAGGAAACGTCCAGAAGTGGAAGAAAAGCACTTACTGACAATGAATCACCAAATGCAAAAAAACTCGCACTGGCGGGGAGCAAACCCTCGACCCCTCTCCTGCAGATCCTACCACTGAGCCGCTGAAGCCGTTGACTGCTCAGCAACGGCCATGCTGATGAACCGTTCGTTCAAAAAAAACCTCGATAACTCAGCTCAGAGAATAGTTTTGCAAATTTGGAATGCAGATTCGAGATCAGCGTCCGAAAAGAGATCGGACCATTTGCATCTCATTCCGAATGGCCACTTCGACCTCGGGTCCTTCCCTTGTAAGCAATAAAGCATTTACTATTATAATCAAGTATCAAGCAACTCGTCATGTTCATACTGACTCAGGAAAGATCCTGGAGCATGTTGACAAGAAGGCTTTCAACGTATCCTCAATTCCCGCAGATTGGTCTGACAATTATTTTTGCCACAGTTATCTTGATAATGAGTCGTTCATCCCGTTCGAATATCGCGATGCCGGCTACAAGGTAATGTCTTACATTTCTCATATTCTATGATTTTTTGAAAGCAGTTCGTTTCTTTTCTGAGAGCAAGACTTTCTATACTGCTCTTCCGTACCTAGGCTTTCTTGCACAAAAGTATTCAAGTGTTAATCATTGTTTCATGTATAGAAGATCTATATTAAACACCCGCCCAAGTGCTGTGCTGGTTTTTCCATGCTCTGAAAATTGTACATTGGCGACAACTTCCTACAGGCATAGAAAACAATGATTTACCCTCACACCCTCTCTTTTCGTTTCGCATTTGCCTTGTTTCCTACTATTCTAATTTGCTATCCTACTACGTATGATCCGCCGGGTATGTCTGTCTAAATGTGTGTCTGTTTGTCATAAAATTCATATATCGTGTCACAGCAGTGATGGTATCCTGAATTTCACAAATGATATAGGAGTTAGTAAAGGGAGCTCAGCGGTGGTGGACCGAAAGTGAGAGCAGTTGCTAAGGGGTGATAAGGAGCGTCGAAAGTCATATTTCACCGGGTTCGAGCGCTCTCCGGGTTACATAGCTGCTGTGTGGGGTGACACGGGTACACTAATGGTGAGTGGTCCAAAAGATAACGAATGACAAGATCCGGTAAGGAGCTTACGTGGCAAATGTATCTAAATACGGTTGCCTTCACGTTGGCACTAGAGCGCTGATACTCACAGGTTTTCTGTATGATGCCTAGTGTCACATGACCAGCATATTTGGTTTATGTCCTCATATCAATTGCAGCAACGTATCGACCGTCAAACTGTTTAAAGGAATCGTCCACGGAAAATGAGTTTTTGTGTTACCCATGTATTTATGTTGTATTTGCCTAAGGTTGGCCTCATGCAAAATTTCACGCGAAAAAATGTGAATCTGGCTGAGATACAGCAACACAAAGTGCGGTTCCAGTGGTCGGGGCCTCCGTGTAAAAGCCTCGTACCGCGTCCGCCGTGGTCGGAGACGCATTGTAGGAACAGAAGGTTACGTAAACAGTCCTACTCTCCGTTCCCAACGGCGACGGAAGACGGGACGAGGCTCTTACACGGAGGCCCCGCCCACTGGAACCGCACTTTGTGTTGCTGTATCTCAGCCAGATTCACATTTTTTCGCGTGAAATTTTGCATGAGGCCAACCTTAGGCAAATACAACATAAATACATGGGTAACACAAAAACTCATTTTCCGTGGACGATTCCTTTAACTTCCCAAATAATGATGACCATTATTTGTTCCAGCCATTGACATGAACGATCTAAATGCTATCTAGCTTTAAATTAGCGAAGCAAGTGAACCATTTTCCAATGCGGTATCACTATACAACAAGGCGTATCGGTCTGGGCCATTTGTAATTCCAAATAGTGGAGTGTGCAAATGGTAAGCATCGCTATCTGGCAAATGGATCTACTACCGATATGTAAGAATTAAGATGCTAGGCGTAAACTAATTGTTACCAGCCGATGCGATCGAATCCAAAACTATCCAACACTAATCTGTGAAAATCCTTTATAGTGCCACTAAAGCCCAAGGGTTAATAGTCAGGTGTAAACCAACATAGTGCCACTACAGTCCAAGAGTTGAATAGTCAGGGTTAAACCAAATTGGTTCCTGATCCGATATCAGTTGTAACAGAGAATTGTGACCGCTGAACCATCTGGAGTTCGAAAAATGGCAGACGTGATATGTATTAAACGATTGAGTTATCAAACACTATAAGGCTCAAGCACTAGGTATCGGCCAATTCCACGTCACACAATTCCACAGTCTTTTTAGCGCAGTACTGTGCGATAGCTCAACTGTATAATCGACTAGGTGTGTATATTGGTGTGTGTTTGTGTTTGACAGAAAATTTATATCTCGCAACACTGATGGAGGGTGAACCGCCTTGGTAACAGCTTAGAGCGGCTGATCCTATTATATATAATCGGCTACGGCGTACTTTGGTGTGCGTTTGTGTGTGTGTAAGTTGGGCCCGAAATTTACATCTTGCGTCACAGCAATCGTGGGACTCTGAATTTTACAAAAAATAATAAGAGGCGGCAGAAGAGCGCTGATGAAGGCTGACTCGTCATGATATCAGCTGATAGTAACTCAATTCGCGCCTATTGTTCTGCCCTGTGCGGCGGCGGATTGCGGCTCTCCTCATATAGTCGCTTATTACCTTACTGTTGTATACTGTGTCGTCTACTCCGTTCCTTTCACAATGTGGACTGAGTGGTCCTATTCTGTATTCTGTATTTCTGCTGGAAACTAATCTACCTGTTTGTGAATCATAATTCGCAAGTTCGTTTTACTTATCGCCCCCCAGGTATCCATCGGTGCAATCGATCGTGGTCAAGCAAGACTATCGATACCTTTATAGCAGGGGTACGAGTAGTTGCAGTGCCACCATCTTTGGTGACTATTTTCTAATCCTGGATATGCAATCAACTCCCCCGGCTGTTCGTTCCCTTCAGGAACGCCCGGCGAAGCGCTTCTATCACCGATCGCCGGCTTTAATTAGTGGTTCACTCACCGATGCGGTAGATAAACTGTTGATGGACAATCGAATTTCGGAGCTCTGAAGAAAGTGCTGGGCCATCTTCTCGACCAGTCTAGTCTGATCAACGAACTCATGTAGCGAAACCGTGAGTAAAGGAGAAACTCAAGTATGAGACTCACAATCTCATACTCAAAACTGATTAAAAAGGGAGTTAGCAACTCTCAAGGAGGGTTTCACAGGTAGTGAACTTAATCCTACTGAAGCATTGTCTTGTCCCGAAGCCTCATGTTGATCTGAATGTGTGTAAGACGATGTGAGACTTCCAAAGTTTATTGCAAAAGACTCAAAAAAGCTTTCACAAAACCGGTCGCAAAAATGTTGCAAAAGAGATTTGGGTCTTATAGGCGAGCTTTCGGCGCCGAGCACCTTTATCAAGCTTGAAAATGTACAAATTAGATGTTATTTATAGACTCTGTTTGAAAGTCTACAGTCGTATTTGCACTTAAGCAACTTACTGCTGGCGCAGGACCGCTGTACTTACCGCCAATGGGTGTCCCTGGTACTGGAGCAGAAGCAGAGATGGTTGACCCACCCTGAATTAACCCTTAAATAGCGCTGATGTGCTATGACTGTGATATATTTCATATCACACCCATTCTACAGTGCATAACACTATAGTCATGTGATTAGCTCAAAAGAGTCACGTAGCTCATCTCTATTTATTTCCGGGAATAACCGTCTTATTTCCAGTGCCTCGAGGATTTTTCTACCTACAGTATTTTCGATGGAGCGGTGCGGCACTTTAGCGATAAGGGTGGGGGTTCTTCGCGGGCATGCTTTTGGGTCCTATGTTTGGAGAAACTGTTACTTGAATATGACGTTGGATTTTGCAAGGACCTGCGATGTTCGTTCAGTCGCTTGAAAAGAGGGCCTTTTGTTTCTCCCACGTACTTTTGCCCGCATCGCCGACATATTATTGAGTACACTGACCCCCGGACTTGGCAAGTTTTATCGTCAGTGCAAAGCTGCAACCGTCCCTCCCGCATTTTTCCTCATAGGGCCTAGAATATGAGCAACCGTTTTGGATTTGGAGGTGGTTTGAATGTAAAATTTATAGGGAGTGAAGACTTTCTATAAAGCTTAATGGTCAACAGCCTGGTCAGAAAGTCTTCAGTCTTCACTCCCCATAAATTTTATATTCAAACCTCCTCCAAATCTAAAACGGTTGCTCATATTCTAGGCCCTATGAGGAAAAATGCGGGGGACGGTGCAGTTACTGCACTGACGATAAAATTTGCCAAGTCCGGGGGTTGGTGTACTTAATAATATGTCAGCGATGCGGGCAAAAGTGAGTGGGAGAAACAAAAAGGCCCCCTTTTCAAGCGACTGCACGAACATCGCAGGTCCTTGCAAAATCCAACGTCATATTCAAGTAACAGTTTCTCCAAACATAGGACCCAAAAGTATGCCCGCGAAGCAACCCCACCCTTATCGCTAAAGTGCTGCACCGCTCATATCAAATATTATCACAGTCATAGCACATCTGCGCTATTCAGGGTTAAGTCAGGGTGGGTCAACCATCTCTGCTTCTGCTCCAGTACCAGGGACCCCCATTTTCGTTAAGTACAGTGGTCCTGCGGCAGTAGTAAGTTGCTTAAGTGCAAATACGACTGTGGACTCTCAAACAGAGTCTATAAACAGCATCTAATTTGTACATTTTCAGGCTTGATAAGGGCGCTAGGCGCCGAAAGCTTGCCTATAGAGCTCAAATCTCTTTTGCGACCATTTTCAGCAGCCGGTTTTGTGAGAGCTGATTTGAGTCTTTTGCAATAAACTTTGGAAGTCTCACATCGTCTTACACACATTCTTATCCTACTAGTTCACCCCACGCTAGTTGCTGTGAAGAGATAAAGCGACATAGGTGGACAGTTATCTCAGGTGTCACCGAATGCAAGGATGTCAGTACAGTGGCAAGAGCTTTATGATGTCGATCGTGTCAATATTCGGTTGTTGCAGAATTAATTTCAAAAATAGGCCGCATATTTCAAACTACTATAACTCAGCTCAAACACAGCTTCAATTAATCGAAGTGAAAACCATCAGAATCTGCATACTTTCGACAACGGAAAGGAAATAATTCTGAGCCTTCACTATTAAAACTACTGTCACGAGAATCAACGAAGTCAAGGAAGGCACATAAAAGATCCTGTAAATTAGTAAATTGTTTCTGACGCAGATGAGAATCGAGGGGGAAAAGTGATAGTCTGTAGGGGAAAGGTCGGAAGAACACGCTAGATGAGGGAGAACTTCTATAGCCAAGTGGGTCAATTATTGCCGAGTGATTTGTGAGGTGTGTGGCCTTGCGTGGTCCTGCAACAGGATCGGCCCTCCTCTATTCACCGGCGCCGGCCACAATTTTTGCAACTTTCTGTACATTTGCTCCAGATCACAACAGTAAGACTCTGCTGTGACTGGCTGACCAGGTTGCAAGAGACTGTAATGGATAACACCTTTACAACACCACCACACAGTAACCATGACCTTTTCAGGGTGAAGGTCGGGTTTAGGGAAAGCTTTTGAAGGAGCATTCTATCTACCCATACTAACCCCGCTTCCTGTTATCAAAAAGAACCCATCCTTCATCTACAATGGTAATACGGTTTACATAGGGCTCATTTTCATGGCGAACTAGGAGATCAGAGCAGGTGTTGAAAAGTGCCAGACGCTGCTCATCGGTCAGGTTATGAGGCACCCACTTCGACATCTTCTTCACCTGGCTGATTTCCAGCAAATGTCTGGCCACTATAGAGCAACGTACACCTAGATCTTTTGCTAATGTACAAATATTCGTCTCCGGATTTGCTCTTCTTAAATCTTCATTATTAAGCGACGACTTGAGACCGCGACCCGACTTCTCTTCGAGATCAAAAACAGATTTTTTAAGCCAGAGCTTCACTGTCCGTTCGCAAGGACAATTCTTCCCTAAATCACTGCTGAGATTACGAGCTGCCTCAGCTGCGGAGTAACCCAATTCAAATTTGTAAAGCATGATGACCCGATAGTGGCGTCGGTTCATGATTATACGCAGCGTAAAAGGCCGGCTGGAACAATTAGAGCGACATTCATAGAAGTTTCTGAAAGGGCAGAAAAAAACAACTACATGGTGCGCCTGGCTTTCCTTCGGATGGAATAGTTCAGAGTAAAAGATCCACTTATCTATACATACTTTAGAAACGAAAATAACTTAGCAACATACTTATGTCAGGTTGTCGAAAAAGTTTTTCTCGTTTTTAAAATACGCGCTTTTCTCCTTCAATACTTTCCAGCAATATCTTCTGTACATACACATAAAATATAAGTTCACACGCATCTATAGGTATTATTGTCTCAGATTCCCCGAATAACCTTTTTCGGCTAAATATATCAAAGGAGTACTTTCGGGGCAGTCTACTATATGATTTCAAATATGGCCTCCAGCAACCAGATCCCGTCGTCGTATAAACGCTGCATTCGAAGAGGGTTCATCGTATAAACGCTGCATTCGAAAAGGTTCAATGTCTGAACTTGTGGCACAACTTTGGTTCAAACGCTTTCGAGAAGGCAACTACAACGTTAAAGATTCTGACCGGCCTGACCCCCATCGGAGGCCGACAACGAACGATTGCGGGTTATGGCTTGCAAGACTATACTGACTGCAGACCTATACTGTTAGCAGCTCTATATTCTGGTCGCGAAAATCACAGAGAATCGTCCAAACCATGACACGATTCTTTTCCTTCACGATAGTGCTCGCCCACATATAGCAAAAGCGGCTCGTCGTAAAATGTTCGAGCTTGGATGAAAAGTGCTGCCCTATCCACCTTATAGTCCTGATCTTGCTCCATCGGTATATCACCTTTTCTTTTCCCAATCTAACGCCATTCAAAGAAAAACCTTCGATAATGAAAATGACATGAAACGGTAATGTGCAACTTCTTCAAATCAAAGCCAGAACAGTTCCATGCGGATGGCATAGCAAATTTGCTTGAAAGGTGGCGAAGAGTAGTATTAGAACAGGATTGTGATTACACTGTTTCATAGTATGCTCTGTGTTTTGTAATAAAGTGTACAAATGAATTTCTTCAAAACAAAAAACCTTTTCGACAACCTAATACTTCACTTTCTCGATATCAAATGTTCGCCTATGTACTGCCATTTACCGATGGGTAAACTTAAGACTGCTTCTCCTAGACTCATAAGGGTAGTTCTTCCGAGTAGATTTTTTGCTGTGGATGTTCTTAGAAAAGTCCATAAGCTGAGGCATTTCCCGATCTCGTTGTTTCTGTTTGACGTTCACTCCCCCGAGCAGAAAGAGAACGCTTGGCGGCTCTCAAAAAAGTCAGAAGTTAGTGGCAATAGTGGTGCTATCAATAGATCACATCACTTGAACGTGGTAGTGTAAATGTTGTCGATTCTGATGTTTCGCTTCTCCATTGTGGTGCTGAAAACTCTGATGCCGATATTAACCCCATGCCAGTAAAATCCAATTGAGTCCTCGGAATAAAGGCAACATTGTGAGATGTCTTTCTACCAACATTAATTCATTGAAAAATTATCACTCAAATACTTATTGACTACAACAGAATTCGGTGTGGCGGCTTTGTTGGAAACTTGGCTCAAACGTCCGTTCAAAAACGAATCTTTGCTGGGAGAGATATCTAGCGATTATGAAGTTTTCCGTTGCGAGTGAAAGAGATAAAAAAGGCGGAGGGGTTGCGCTATTAGTCAAAAACATTCTATCGCCTCTCACTTATTGCGATACTGTTAGTGATTGCTATGGAATTATAGCTTGTGATTTGAATGTCAGCGTTCGATGTCGCATCATCTCGTGCTATAGAATCCCGAGCTGCTCCTTCGACTTGACTTCTAGAATGATGAAATGTATCAGCGATCTACCAGTTTGTAATCACATTTGTCTACTTAATGGGGATTTCAACTTCCTAGATATTGATTGGTCAGGCGCGTCCGATGCTGGTTCATCCGTTTCCCTATCTTTTGTTGTGTTGAATTATTCGGAACTTTTGACTACAAACAAATGGTTAAGCCCTGTACTGGGGGCAACAGCACTCTTGACTTGGTATTCTGCAATCAAAGTTAGCGAGGTTAGCACCCAGCCACCGGTTGGGAGCAGCGATTAAGCTTGCGTGGAAATGTATATCCAAACTCCTAACTCAGGGACATGTCCACATTTGGAACACTTCGCGGCGACGTTGGCGAAGCTCGAAGGAACCCTTATGGTTTCTGAAGCAGGTGCAGCTGAGCTTTTAGCGCAAACTTTTGAGAACGTTTTCGAAACATCAGCGTACTCCAAACAGATACCACCGCGTGACTCCTTCCCGGCAATGTCAAACGCACTTCGGTTCTACGAACAGGACATTCATAAGGAGCTGGCTGAATGCAAATCTAAGTCGTCTATGACACCGGATGGCATCTCTTTTTGCGTTATAAGGTAAGTATTCCCCTCCATTGTGCCTCCCTTGCAATTTGTATTTAACTTAAAGGAATCGTCCGCGGAAAAATGAGTTTTTGTGTTACCCATATATTTATGTTGTATTGTCTAAGTGGGCCTCGTGCGAAATTCCAAGTGAAAAAGTGTGAATCTGGCTGAGATACAACACCATAAAGTACGTCCGAGGGGCGGAGCCTCCGAGTAAAAGCCTCGTCCCGTTGTGACAGATGATTGTGCCACCCGCCCACACTGCAAGGTAGTAGATTGTATGCATATTGGAGTAGAGTAATTTATCAGAGTGAGTGTTGGGCTTCCGCTCTACTTATATGGGAAGGACAGGAAGGGTTTCAACAGCTTGCGTCAAGGAATATCTAGCTTGTATGACGCGGTACCCTCTCAACAGGTCTTGGAAGGTGCAAAACAAAGGAACACGATGGCGCGGACTTCAAAATCAAAGCACAGTTCTGGCGCATGAGGCGGAAGTTTCTGCTAGAAAAGCAATACAAGCCTTATGGATTTCTGGGTAGAAACCAAGAGTGAACAGCCGAGATGAGATGAAAGCCGTTAGTCGATAACGAGCGAGTGATCGCTCTCCATAAGGCACTACGAGCTGTGGAATATAGCGATAAGGCATACGTGCTTTTCCCATGTATTTCCATATCAAGGACGACAAGAACGCTTTGCTACTGGTTGACATTACAGTGTGCTAGCAGACTTTCCCGCTCAAAAGATGGGTTCTCAGAGCCAGTTTACTTTTTTATGATGCTTGGGTTTCTCTGTGTGCTCCTGAAACGGTGTCAGAACCGCTAGGAAAAATGAAGCGCTCGGTAGTTCAGGGCCTTAAATGAAAAACTTACGCCATGTTCAGGCTTCCAAAGATGACGATCCAGTTGAAACGTTAAGCTGTTACAACAAATGCTCCATTAGTCAACCCCGAAAGGCACAAACTAATTAAACAACACACAATGGCAAGATTGTTTCTTGCAGCAATTCACTCTTGTCACTGATGTTGTACATTGAGAGATTTGTACTAACGGAGTAGCACCGCTAATTTTTATGGAAAAAGGGCCGAGATCGATCATATCACGGAAGTACCAAAAAGACACAGTATCGAGTAGTGATTGTGAGAGCTCTTCAGAGCTCTCAATCGAGCTGACAAGGGAAGGATGGTAAGTCGAAGTGGCCGGTTGAAATGGGGTTCATACCGATGATAGGGCTCGGGATGCCATTCACCAATCTGCATTCCATATCTGCTGTCCGTCTCTGGGAGCAGAGCTGCAAGCGTTGAAAAAGAAGAAACTCACAAGAGAAGAACCCCAGGTCGAAGTGGCCATTCAGAATGGGATACATATGTTCCGACGCACTTTCGGACGCTGATCTGTATTCGAAATTTGCAGAACGATTTTCTGAGCGGAGTTATGGAGATTTTTTTTTTGAAAAAGCAGTACTATTATATGGTAGGTTTGAAAGCCCATAGCACGCGAGCCAGACGTTCTTGCGCAAAACCAGGGCGATTTTCGTGTTCAGGGAGTCAAATTACCCCAATGGACAAATTTTTAGCCAATTCGAAGATTTGACCAAATTTCGGAAAGATTCACGGGCTATTGGGTGGCAGCGCATTGAACAAAGGAGAAGTCGTTGATCCTTGCCCAGGAAATGCTCCTATTTGACGCTTGTTTCGTACATTTAGTGCGATGGGCAAGTGTAAAAGATATGTGTAGGCTACTTGTTCAGGTTGCAAGGTTTTTTGTAGAAGAAAATACAAAAACTACCACTTTACCCCTTGGCCACCCCTAATTTTCCGAAGTTGGACCAAAAACTGGATTTGGCTGATGAAAACTTGCACAGAGGCGTAATTTGACTCCCTGTGCGCGAATACCAGAATCTTTTTTACGCAACAACGCTCAATTCGTGTGGTACGGGGTTCCTTCGACTTGGTATCCTTCCCTTGTGAGTAATGTTAGTAGTTGGCATAGTAAATGATGGGTGCGACAGGTACCAGTTCAAGGAAATGTCCAGTAGTGAAACAAAAGCACTTACTGACAATGAAACACCAAACGCAAAAAAACCCGCACCGGCGGGGATCAACCCCATGACCCCTGGTCTGCAGATCCTGAACACTACCTATAAGCCACGGAGGCCGTTGCTTGTATCTGCAACGGCCGTGCTGATGACATAGTGCCTCGCAAATTGTAACTCTGCTCCCAGAGACGGACAGCAGATATGGAATGCAGATTGGTGAATGGCATCCCGAGCCCTATCATTGGTATAAACCCCATTTCAGACGTCCACTTCGACTTACCATCCTTCCCTTGTAAGCATCAGCTCCAAAATAGGAGGAAACCTAGGCTCCGTTTAGGTCTGCTTCGGACAAACCCGTTTTTGGCCTGGATTGGTCGGCGAATTTCTTCTAAGCAGCACACTGAGCTTCTGCTTTTTATGCATTCCTGAAAGAGAATGTGTGCTCCGAAATACTGAATGGGGCGGAAGTATTAATCTTGACAGAATCTTATCATACTAAGAATCGAGAGTAACCAACATGAATTCCATTGGCTTATGTGATCAAGTACCTACGATTCGATACGGATTGTCTTAGGCTTGAAAACAATGACGAAAACATCCATGGAGAGCATATCGCGTCCGTCGCAGTTCACTGTTGTGCAAACCGTATCACACTCTCGTGTGAATAGTCCCGAAAAGTTCGAGGAACTTGGGTGTAGCGGAGGTATTGCTCTTCAAGGTGCTCGAAAGGAAATCTGAGTAGCCTAATACACGTGTAGTTTAGAGGACGGAGTGCTGCCAAATGACCCTGCGTACCAAATTTTTTGAATGAACCAGTGTCGTAGTCGACAGAATAACTCAAAATGTAATTAAAAAATGCGCGCATCCATAGATGATACCTGACTTTATACCCATTACGGATTACTTATGGAAGGACGACCTCTCGGCCTGCAAGAAGTGTTCGCAAGCAGTGACCACGGCAGCTGTGGCCTCGAAACAGCGTCCGTAACTTCACCATCTCGCAGCAACTATCACCAAGTAGCACTACAGTGAAGCCGCCCGATATGCCTTTTAGACCATTTTGAAGAGTAAGTCCTACACGCAGACAAAGTATTCCATTCTTTGATTCTACTCGAACGGGATTTTCGGACGGTTTGCACGACGATCACCTGTGACGGACAGTACGTTCTCTCTCTTCGTCTGCGTCAGCATGTACTAGTCAGAAGTGATCGCATCAAGTTCCGAGGATACATTACGAGATGGATCTTAATTATTTAAACTTTGAGCAAAATTCGAGACCTTCTCTCCTGTGAGGGAAAGCTCTGTCGGAGAGCCATTACTCTCGCCGCACCCTTTAACATTATCCTCAGATAAATCTCATTAAACAGAATTCCAACATGACACTGCGTGCTACCACCTAATGTAGCTGAGCTATCCGAGATAGTTTCGTGCCGAGGGCAGCCATATCAAGTTATCTACATTTATTTAGTAGTGCGACACCAAAATACTGAGTTGTACCAATAGTCTGGTAGGATTTTTTCGATCATCACTTATTATTATTTCTTCCAACAAACAACATGTAGGTAAGGTGATAGTCAGAAATGATAATTTCGCGAGTATGGTGGGTGGGACAGGACATCCCAGCCGAGCTCCTGTAGCTTGGCCTGGGTACTCTTCGCGACGTGGGAGTGGGCGTTGCAATGGAGGAAGAAGACCGTGGACCTTCTCCGGCGCTTTTCTCAAACAGCGGCGGCAAGCTGCTGGAGCTGGTGGGTGTGTACGACAGCGGAGACTGTCTCACCTTGCACCAGCACCTCGTGGTGAAGCATTCCTTCCGCGTTCCACAAGTAACACAGTCCTGAGCGTGGTTTGTCTTCCATGTCAATCTCGCTGTTGCCGAAGCTCCACTGCAGCTTTCACCACGGAATCTGGTGAGTCAATATATACTTTTTAGAAACCTTAGAAAACGTTCTACCATATTCTTAAATCGCCATCTGTCTCGAAGTGAGCAAGAGTTTTTTTTGGAAAAACCCAACAAGACCTTTGGTACAGCCTAGTATATGAATACCTATGTTTCTTCTTCAATTGTGGTAACAGTATTTATGGAGTACCCTGCATACACTGTATCGAGAGAAACCAGGTATTCGGTTGGGCTCGGAGTGCGTGACAAAAGCAATTCACTTTCTATTTGAACCGTTATACCCAAACCGCGCAAAAAAATGGCACGCTCCTCTTCCTACCTGTTGTGCTGTAGTATGAGCACTCGCGCTCGACGCCAACCAGTCATATATCAATCGTGCTGTTTCACTTTTCAACAGCGCTGTATCAACCTCTCTTATGAAAATGTTTGCCTCTTTGTGGTGATGCGAATTCGGCTGACCTCTTTTGCTTTTTATGAGAGTGTTCTCGTGTCATCTGTTGGCACTTACATTGATAAGCTAGGAACAAAATATACATAACTGCAGTAACTGCAGAGTGCGCACTCGAAGCATGCAATATACAGCAAGCAGTTGATGACACATCGCCCAAGAAAAGATGCAGCTACACCCTTGAGTATTCTATATATATTTTTTTTTGCTATCAATCATTACACTGGGATGTTCCAGATCTTGAGCGTAGAAGATTATATGTTGAGTGTTCTGTACTGGCCGCGATGTTATGGTATGAAGGAGAACAAATTCCATCACTCGTACAGGTATCCAATTTACTTTATTCTGCATATTTATTTATTTATTTATTCCACACGGATGTGCGCCATATTTTGCGAAAATATGACGCTTCTCCGTGTGTATTAATAGATAAATAGATAAATATCTCTGCAAAGACGTTGATCTCTGAGCATACTTCCCAAAATGAGTCACAGTGATACTTGTGTGGCCTGCCGAGGATAGGGAAGAGAAAGCATAGAAACACTGATGCGCACATGAGCACAGGGAATGACATCGTGTGATCAATCAACAGAGCAAGAGTGATGTTAAAATGATGACGGTGTAATGAAATTACCCAAGTAGTTGCTCACGGTTTCGAATTATAAGCTCAAGCCTCGAGAGCAGCTGAAAATAGCTCCGAGGAAATAACCTCGCCTGTCGCATTTCGATTATTTCCACACAGACTATATGATTCAGCAAGTTGATATCGCTGAAGCAATCTGTGCTGAACTGCCGTATTACATCAGTGTATCGCTGAGCGTAGTAAAAGCGTTGAGCACCACCTGATAATCGATCGTGTTTATCGATTTCTCGATGTCGATAGAGAGGAAGCACAATGGGAGCCGTTTCACTCTACAGCATGCCTTAAAGGCACATTCCAGGATTACCCTGAGTGGGGTAAAGCGCTAAACTATGAAATCCGAGATGCTGAGGAATACGCCGACTAAGAAAAATCCGAAAAAGTCCCCGAAAAGGGCAAATATAGGACCTCCTGTCATCTGGGCTTAGACGAGATCACCGCGTGAAAACGAGCCTTTGAATCAGTTCCCGCGGCTGGTATCAGAAGGAACTCTAGGATATCACCTGTTTCCTCATGTCAATGTCTCCTTTATCATTGGCATCTCTTCCTTATCTTATATTATCACACAAATCGTAGGCCTCATTTGCCACGTTGTTGCCATCATTGCCACCGTCATTGCCAGCAATCACGGCTGGAATGGGCGCGCCCGAGCTCCAGGGTGCGGTCGAGCTGGCTTCGAGAGCTCCGCGCGCTGCGATGACTCATCATCGCGCTTTGATATGTGCACAGCCTCCCTGCCCGTTTGGGGAACTATTAGGTCATGTGAAAGGACTACAATGTTCCCCTAATCCTGGAGTGTGCCTTTGGATGTGATGCCTTGAGATAAAAATTGACAATGGCGGGCTAGCCTTTACGGAGATTAGCATGTTCGTTGCGCGTATTCATAGTGAGACGCGGCGAGCATGAAATGGGAAGAAACGATCCTACTGAAGCTTTCCTTCTTGCATCTTCCTAACATGGTGGGCCAGGTTAGATTCTAGTTCGCCCTCCTGCACCTTTCGGCTTGAAGACAGTGCTGGGGTAATGCAGGTGACAGGGAAATCCACTGGAAGTTGCGGGTCTAAAAGGCCGATGTGTGGCAAAGTATCCCGAAAAAGTCGCTCCCCTGGGCTGTGGCGGAGGCGGCCTCATCAGGAAAGCCGCCTTACTTAGGGCAGCCCGCCTCCTAGACGAGCATCGTCCTGATTGGCTGGGTGGGAGGAGCCAAGGCGAGTGGCACGGCTGGAGTGATCGGGGGCGCGCTTTCGCAAGCAGAACGTCGCATGCCCTTTTCTTATCAGTTGTTTATCAGTTTCAGTGCTTTTGATTACTGCTGCTCACCCGCAGAATCTGCGCGTTTTTGTTTTCTATTCTTTTTTCTTTTTCATTAATTCTAACTCGATGTCTTCGCTCGTTTGTAGTTACGAAGGGATGCCCCTGAAGTTTTTTGTAGTGTTTCTCGCTGTTTTTGCGCATTGATTACTTGGCTACTTGCCAGTGTCAGAGTCGCCCGGGCTACCCTCCCCTTGACGGAATGGTCGTTCACGTCGCAATAAGTGGTGTGGAAGGTGGGCTATTTTTCGAGTTTCTGATCACTTGGTTTCGTTTTTTCTCCACAGTAGTATTACTGATCATCTCGGCCGTCGTATTTACCACTTTTTCACATTTCGTCCGAATTTTCTCTATATCTGCCTTTAAGGACCTTTCTGCACTTCGCTATGCACACCAGTACATCGTACACTTGCATCGTTGTAATTTCTAGGTGCCATATTTCGGAAATTTCACGGTTACACTCATTTATCAGATTTGATAGGCTATGAGAACCCTGCGATCCCCGACTATTTTCTCCTAAGAGACCCCTGAGATCAAAAGATTATTTGTGTTATCCTTCACATGGTACTCAACTTATGGAGTTAAGCTGCCAATAAATTAACCCCCGAGTTCTCGCACCTGAATAATGTCGCTTTGCACTTTAGGTGCAAATCAGTCATTAAATTCAGTGGTAGGGGTAATTCGGTTGCATCATTCATCCCAGCTTTGATCCTGATTGGTGGACCTGTTCACCATGAAATCTGACACCTCAAGCACCACATGATTTCGATCGATACGGCTTTAATACGATGCGATAAGTTTCATTCTGCTATCATGCTCATTAATTTCACCTCAGTCATTCCTCTGCAAAGTCGACCCTAGGAGGCGGACCGAGCCAATAAGGCGGCTGGAGTTGAAAAGTCATCCCCGCCATAACTCAGGGGCGCTTTTTTCGCGGGAGAATTTCGCCATACATAGACGTCGTAGACCCTTCGTTTTTCACTGAATGACTCCTTTTGGGATTCCTTATCGCCCACATTATCCCTATCACTGTTTTTCAATTGACTAGAAGCTAAAAGGATTCCTTGTGCCAATGAGTGTACTTTCCGCACAAAACACGCTGTAGCTCAAAGTGAAAGCGATAACGTTTTTATCTGATACAGATCATTAGATTTTTTAGCGTACTTAATCCAATGCTAATGTATCTAATAGAAGTCGCTTGAGTGGGAAGGCTTGCAATTGCAGGGGTTGAATAAGGAGGGGCACAGATATAAACATGAGGAAAATAATAGTTAGTAAGGTTTTACAGGACGCTGTGGAGATGTCTGTAGAAGACGTTCCTTTGAGGCTGTTATACATTGTGAGTCTGAGATTCACGCGATAGTGCGTTGTCGTGCGCACCTCCACTTGAGCGTGCTATTTTCTCTTCGCAGCGCGGTCCGTAAGTGGTAAGAGATCAGCGTTGCGGAGAGAAAGTACAATAGCACTCTTATATGAAAGTACACACTACAGCAAATGCGATAGCGCGGTTGTGCGATCACGCGGTCGTCTGAGCTACATACTTAGCTCAAGGTGAAATTGCGAACAAAAAGGAAGTGAAGAGGAAGCTTAAGCAAATGTTGTGGCAGGGGGTCTGTAATACAGCTTTATTATTTGTTATTTTGAATGTATGTCTACTAGCCCGAAACTCGGCAATAGGTGAAGAGCAAGCGGGGAGGTCTCGTCAAGTTAGCTTCCAGGTCCAAAATGCATAGAACGCGCATGGACTGTGGGGAGCTTCACAAGAGTGAGCGAAGCGTGCGTCACACGAAAGTTCCATGCATCGTACCAAGGGAGCCCGGACGTCTGAGAACGTTTGCCAGAGGAGATGGAAGTGGCTGTAGAAGTAGAAAGAGACATACTTACAATGAGTCACGCTTATTGTAAATGTCTATAACCGTGCTATAAAGCAGCCTAAGATCAGAAGAAAAATGTATAGGAAGCAGCCGTCAAAGCTGCGGCCTGCATTGTCGGCTCAACATTTTATTTCCAATTCTCACGCTAGAGGAGCCCCACCCAGCCATTGCCTTATTAAATTTGTTTGGCTCTCGCCATTTTACTTGTGTTATTGCTAGCATCACAAGCATTGTGAGGTCGCGCTTATCTCAGCAGCCTCCTAGATAGGTGCCATAACTGTCAATTATTTCCAAGATGTATGATGTTATGAAGTGTAACGTGTTGTAAGATCTTATAAGGCTTCATGTTCTAGTCGACTACTGTGCAGTGCGTGGAGCGCGCTTGAAACTGAGGGCACCTCAGTTGATCCGAGTATCTCAAATAAATCATATTGATTGTCTTCAATCCAGAAAGTGTGACAGAAAATGATGACCTGGTAAAGGTAGCACAGAGGTGATGCTAAGTTCCATAGAAATTTTATTTCGGTACATCATTGCCGAGAAATTACTGGCAAGTTTTACATGATCGACGACAGGCATTCGCCGCAAACGTCGGGAATGCGTCATCGGCATTTGTTTTTTTCGATATTTCCAAACACACGTCCTCCATGCCTTCGGTGTCTCTACACTAAGAGGATGAGTATAAGAAGCCTAGACATACCTAAGAGGGATGACCTACCACTTTGCCGGCTGCCTCGGCAGTGAAGGCGTTCAGCAGGAAAAGTGCACAGAGAATGTAGAAGAACATGTAGAGCTTCGATGAACACATGTACCAGGACCTGGCTCTATATTTTTATGCTGCTTCCCCTAGTCAAATGCACCACCCCCGTGATTGTGGTAGCAGGTGTTCCCACAGGGAATACGTGAACCAATAAGGACTAATAAAAGGTGGTTTCTAAAGCTAAAAAGTACCAATTTTTCTCAACGCTCCTTATTTGAAGGCGCACAAAAAACAATTGACGTCCAGTGGAGAATTCGGCTCGAAGCAGACATTTTAGCTGCGACTTCCTTGGCAGTGCTTGAATACAGATTCACTCACAAATTATCTCTGCTGTAAATGCTCACCTATGTGCAGAAGCTGTGGAAAAATCCAGATAACCTGACGGGGCCTGCGAGCATATGGGGCAGGAGAGCTTCATTTTGCATTTGCAAGCTACATTCTTGTTCCACACTCTTTGTGCCTATCCTCATTTGTGTTATGCTTTTTACATCTGGCATCTTTACACCGCAGTCCATTCATTCGTAAGAGAACTGCCGCTGATCGCGAATGTTCCTATGGGCGCACCGCTAGCGCTCAGCTCTCAGTCGTGGCTCTGTATATACGGGGTCGCCTCTACCACTCGGTGCCTTTGCCTTCTCTCCGAGAGGAGACGAACACGGAGCGTAGGCCGCGAGGATGCCAGCCGGACCGTTGAGAGCGAGAGCTAGACTGTCGCGCTCTGCAGGTGGGAGGACACGGTGCGGTCGGCTTGGTTGAACGCTGGTATGCCAACTTCCGCTATAAACCAGAACGTGGACGACTGCAGGCTTCTTAGAAGGTGTCTGTAGGGTGAAGGATTTACCGTTTAAGGCTATAATACCTTTGGTCGACCCTTGGGGGATGAAGCACGGTCGGACCTGAGATTCGGCAGGGCAATGAGAGTAGGTCGATGTGAATAGTTGTGTCATAAGAAATATAGTTGTCGTAATTATTGTACTTGGTTGTACTCAGGGTAGCCTACAGGATGAAGGCAAGATGGAGTCGAAAGGTAGTCCCAGGAATGCGCGCCACAGCCGATATCTATTAGCTTGAAAGCCAATGCTCAGAGACCATACATCTGGGGGAAGGCCATTCTGTAGAGAAAGTAGTATGGTCTCCGAAGAAGCCCACGTGGAGAGTAACAGCTCACATACACAGCAGTCGGGTGGCGCGGGGGTCCGGAATACCCGAAGAACGATGCTGTCACGCTAGCGGTAAGAAGGGCAACAGCGCAGCCGAGCCGCGACAATAACGATTGCTCTAGTGACTGCTGTTGCTCCCTGGCTCAGTCCGCACACCTGCACTTGTGGAAGGGAAAACAGAAAACCATGCCGCACAGCGAAACACTGGCGTATCACGTCAGTGTTTCGCTAAGGGACTACGAACTCTTCCCTGAGTCGAAAAGCGACGGTTATTGTCCCCACTTCATGACTATCATTCTACCAACTGCCTCAGTAGTGAAGGCACGAAAAAATGCGTAGAAAACGTAAAAGAACGTGTAGAGCTCTGAAGAACACATTCTGCGGGAACTGACTGTCTTTCTACTCTGCTTCCACTACTCACTATCAGATACTCCACCGCCGTGACCGTGGTAGCAGGAGTTTTCATAGAGAACATGTGAGCCAATGAGGGCTAACAAGCATGGCTTCTAAAATGTCGAAGCACTTCCAATTTTTCTCAATGTTCCTTACTCCAGTGTGTACAGGGAAAAACAAATGCGTGTGTTATGACGACCACTGCCGAAATCGATTCGGAGCAAGTGGTTGAGATTTTCCGTAGCCGCTACTTGTCTCAAATGTTTCGTGCGGTTGCGCTAGGTATGACAGGCTCTCACCCTCGATATATAGGGAGTGAAGTTACTACACTCCATCTACTGGTACTGTAGCCTAGAAACAAGTCTTTACTTGATGGTAGCACCCATGTTTCGCCCAGCTACATGTCTCCTTACTATCAAATCCTATCTTATCGCAACGAATGCCACGTTAGAAATTGGTTCGTCCACTGGCAGGCACGGCTTGGATGGGTGGACGTGTTTTGGTTTAGTTCGAACGGGTGAAACTCCGTTAGGATGCGCGGTGATGAGTTGCCCTAAGAGAGTTAGTCTAATTATCGCTTGGTGTGCCTTTATTTCGCTCACTCCATGTATCCTTCCCTTTGGGATTACACGAAAAAATGTGCTTCTAGTGGCGCGCAATATTCTTTTAACACTATCTAAAGCTCGTAAAACAATAGAGAAAACGTGAACGCAAGGGATATCAGGCAAAGAGTGAACAAATGGTGTTGCATTGCTATATTCGTATACGACGCTATAACATATCAGACCCACCAGACATAGGAAGCACTTTTGCTTTGAGCTTCGCATCAGACAAAAGTGAACTTCTTTTGCATTTCCATTTTTAGGCCGTTTTACTCAAGACTCGGACGAGACCGTGATTTATATAATATCCATACAAAAGGCTCGTGTCGATTACAGCACAACAACATGCTCGACTACCTTTCACTTTTTCTGAAAGCAAATGAAGGTTATTGTTTTTCACTAGTTTGTAAATTGCAGGGGGCTGTGAAATGGAGTTTTCCGTGTACATACACATTGCGTTCTTCAAGAACTGGTGAAAAAAATAGCTCACATTAATGGTTCTAGGCTCGCCAAAATTCTCTCTTGTATGGCTTGGTGAACTAGCGCACGACGATGCAGCAGATTTATACGGAGGCGACTACGACTTGTACGACTTTTTCTTAAAGCACAAAGAAGCGGTAACATACTGGCAGTTGAATCCTTCTACACATCTCCCCGTCTCTATGATGTTTCAGCTGGAAAACTCCTTCACATTTGTGCTCGGTGATCACGGTTCACGATTCGGTTTGGTGAGTGCATAAAGCCTTTGCTTCACTTTCATTTTTGTTTATGACCGTGTTTGAATAAATTATTCGTAAGATTGTCAATGACCTTTCTCCATTCACTAGTAGAAACTATATGCTCCCTTTTTCAGTTACTTCGCTGTTCTCGTGATGACGTTTCACATTTCACCCGAGGCTGAGGCCATCCACTCCCCCCCCCCTCCCCCTGACTTGCACGAGTGTGCGTCATTACGACAGGCAGATCGCGCTAATACATCCGGCGTGCGACACGATGGGTGCCGTATTAGTTGCTTTATAAAAACGATGACGGTGGCCTACGTCTTGTTTTACCGTAAACACTTCGAGGAGAAACTGACATGGCGCCTCACGCTTGATGCATCGCGTTGCGACCGCTTGAATTTCCTGTCCTAATGGCACATACTCTAGCTCACACGTTAGCACGGTCGCGCGATCATGTGTCCTGGGACGCGTTCTCACTGTGGCGTGCTATTTCCCTTTCACTACTCTAACCTATTAGCGCCCAGGGTTCGTTACCATACAGCTGCATTGCAGAAGGAAAATAGCAAAAATAGTGAGAGTGCGCAAGACAACACATGCGATCGCAGAATCCTGCGAATCGCAGTCTGGCAAATTAAAGAGTGTTAAAATAAAAAAAAGCGTTAAAAGTACCGAATTCGAGAAAACCAAAAACTTGTGGTACCATCTTGTACAGCTTTACGAGCTGATTCTAAAACATGTATACGTCAAGTAAAATGATCAATATCAATCGATTTATGGCGAAAAGACGATAAAAACGCAGAAACGCGTTCTCGTGCGATTTTTAACACTTCACGGCACTAACTGTACAGCCGCAGTCCAAAATGCGCTAGAGGGTTTGCTAGCCAGAGGTTTTAGGGGGTTAAATTAAATCCTGCGATAAGTGCTCGCGGTTATAATGTGATGTCTTAATTATATCGTACAATTAAAGAACGCTGCACATTTGCACTAGTGCAAGTTGCAGAGTAGGTGAATGAAATTGGATGAGAACTATAAATTCCATTCAAAAAAGCTCAAAAAAGTATCGAGAAAATGTTGCAAAACATTCTCTCGATACTTTTTTGAGCGATCTCTCTGCGCCTCAAGCCTTTCTAGAGCCTGAACTACCACAGCCTGCTTACAAACTACTTTTTCATTATTCTCTATAGAATATTTGATCCATTCTCACTGGCTCCCATCGATAAGGTGTGGACAATGCTTCCGTGGTAACATCAAGCAAAGTACAAATCGAGATGGCTAAGTGGGAGTTAGAGCATAAAGAAGGACTTTGTTCGAGAAAAGTGGTAGGCGCCATGATTGCCCATATTCTTAGCACTTTTGCACTATCCTTTGCAATCAATTTTCTGAAAGCCTTTTCTTCAGAAATTAAATATTGAGGTTTTGAGCTGTTCCATATTTACTTGTAGATCAAAATAAATAGATCAAAGCCTGGTGGTAGAATAATACTCAAGAACAAGAAAGGTGTTGAGGGCAGATGGATACATGCATGCCCTGGTATGACTTCACCGAAAAAATCTCTGAAAAGGATGATATGACTGTAGATGTTAGATTGCTTCTCCATGTTCTTCATGGGTTTGGAAGATACTGGAAAACATAGTTTTTATCATCGATCTATGTGGAGGATTTCCTACTACAATATGCATCCCTGTGACATCTCCATAATATCCCAGGGCACCATGATCTGTCGCAGCTTTTAACTCTGTACCTCCACATTTCGAATTATACCAGGTAAGTTGGCGCATACTACTGCTCGCGTCACACATGGAAGCATGCTAAATGGGCTTGACCGATATCGATCGTATCATCCGAACGGTTTGCAGAAACAGGGAACTCGCAAAAACGGAAAAAGAGAACAAATCCGCATCAACCGATATCTTTCAAGTTCATTTTACATGCTATCATATCTAAAATACAGGATCTCATCTTTGCTGCGACGAGAGATATGAATTTCCCACCATTCGTCTTTCGAGGTTTCTTATCAGCCCTTATCCACTTCCGTTCCCTCACCATTGATTTCCACATACTACCCCCTATATCACTTCGAAAACACACACAGAGAGAATACTTAGCCGATTACATGTAGTAGGATATTTCATGCATAACTTCATACTTCGAACAATTGCAGGAAGCGACAGCGTCCGCCAGTTCCGACGCTAACAATCCGTTTCTTTACATTGTACTGCCAAAAATTCACAGACTTTCAAGGCTCCACGAGCAGCTGCTAAAGAACAGCAAAGAAATTGTCACTCATCATGATCTGCACTCCACATTGAAGGACATTCTCTATGTAATGTTATCCTTACCGCATACTTTACATGTTTGTCACATAAATGAAAGCAAGAAAGGATCTAAATATCCATTAGCATATTTGTTACGGGTCATTTCAAATGGGAGTGGCACCAAGTGCGCTTTAGGAGTGTATGACATTAGAGCAGGAAATTCGCATGACAGCGTCCGCCGTACGGTGCGATGGGTGCAAACTAGAGGTGTTAAAATAGTTGGGTCCTACAGCGCTGACAGATTCTAAAGCCTTATTCAGGCCATCGGATTGAGACTCAATTAAAGGCACAATTTACGATGATTTCAACTGCAAAGGGTCCTTAAGTGCAACGCTAAGGTGGATAGCAAGCGCGTAGAGATCCCGAGAACTAAATGGCGCTCACCTTCTCAAGATGGCCGACGCCCTCCATGTATTTGGTCAGCGCATCAACAATGGCAACTACTCGGGAGAGAAGCCGGCTATCGATCGTGATGAGATAGGATGAACGAAATCTTGGTACGTAGTAACACGACGCTATCAAGGGGAAAAGGTGGTGCCCAGGAATGACGAGAAGAAGCTTGTCCTTATGCCTGTTTATTGGCTGTGACCTCGTCCAGGTCGAAGTCAAATAGACCATATTTTTAGGATTTTTGGAGAGCTTTTCTCCATTTTCTTTACTTATGTATTCGTAAGCATCCTTCAAGTCACTTCCAGGCGTGATGATTCACGAAGATTGCTGTAAACTGTGATTTCAAGGTGAAATCCCTAGCTTGCACCCACCTCGTCCGCCACGCGACCGCTCAAATTTTATGTCATAATGGCACCTGGCCAGACTTCCAGAGCTCATCAGATTCGATTGGCTAGGTGCAATAATTTTCCGCCCAGCCAACTAGCCTAGATCTCTCGATGAAAACCAATTCTGAGTGTTCAGCATGCACCCAATGCTGAACACTCGAAATTGTTTCTGACAAGAGAAGGACCCCAGGTCGAAGTGACCATTCGGAATGGGATACATATGGTCAGACGTATTTTCGGACGCTGATCCGAATCTGTATCCGAAATGGGATACATATGGTCAGACGTATTTTCGGACGCTGATCCGAATCTGTATCCGAATCTTGCAAAAAAAAGCGTCGCTGCGGTTTTTTGCAATTTGTGTTTCATAGTCAGTAAGTGGTTTTCTTTCACTTTTGGACGCTTTCTGGTAGTGGTACCTATCGCACCCATCATTTACTCTGCCACTTATTTAAAATACTACCATTACTCACAAGGGAGGATTATCAAGTTGAAAAGGATCCCGTACCACACGAATTAGGCGTTGTTGCGTAAAAAGATTATGACATTCGATCACAGAGGGTCGAACCACGCCTCGGTGCAAATTTTTAGCCAAAGCCAGTTTTTGGTCCAATTTCGCAAAATTGGAGGTGTCCGGGGGATAAAGTGGTAGTTTTTGAATTTTCTTTTGGAGAAAACCCTGGAACCTGGACAAGATAGCCTACACGTACCTTTTACACTTGCCCATCGCACTAAATGTACGAAACAAGCGTCAAATAGGAGCATTTTCCAGGCGAGGGTCAACGAATTCTCCTTTGTTCAATGGGCTGCCACCCTATTGCCCGTGAATTTTTCCGAAATTTGGTCAAATTCTCGAATTGGCTAGAAACTTGTCCCTTGGGATAATTTGACCCCCTGAACACGAAAATCGCTCTGGTATTGCGGGAGAACATCTGGCTCGCGTGCTTTGGGCTTCCAAACTTACCACATAATGGTACTGTTTTTTTAAAAAAACTTCCATAACCCCGCTCAGAAAATCGTTCTGCAAATTTCGACTACAGATCAGCGTCCGAAAGTGCGTCGGAACATATGTATCCCATTCTGAATGGCCACGTCGACCTGGGGTCCTTCCTCTTCTCTACTTTATTTGAATCATGTTTCTGCCGTTCACAAGTTTGCGTGAGTTAAGCCAATTTTCGACATGCTATACTCTCCACAGCATCCACTGGTATCGATAATTGAGGCTCTTCACACTTTCCGACGCCAAGGTGTGCGCAGGCAGCGAGGCAGTGTGGCCCGGACAGAGAACCGGCGAAGAAGCAGCCACGTCTTGCCGCATGTACCGCAGAGTATGAAGGTGGCCTAAGACCGCCACGATATATAGTAACATTTCGCGTCACACAGACCAATTGCCTGTGCTTGTCGCTGATCATCAGAAGGCGCTCTCCCCATAGGTCTCGTATTGCGTCACAAATAGCTCTTTCTAAAAAAGACAAATAAAGTCAAGTTGTTTTGATTGGGTATTTATTCTGCTTGCTCAGTTTCAACCAGAGTCGATGTTCACGGATTTGGAGTTCAAACGCTTCGACAGCGATCCGCACGGCTCCTCCTTGCTTCGTAACTTTGAACCTGGTGTGGAGCGAACGTGTAAAACACTACCAATACCGTTCCAGTATTGCATTTGTCAGTATAAGAAGGAGATATTCAGGTATGTTTCTACTGATAAATTAGGAAACGTGCGGCGTGGTCATATTAAACATATTTGATGTGACGGAAGCCGTCGAGCAGCTCATCCCGGAATAAAACAAGGTGAATAAATCCGTGCATAGCATTCCTTCACTGTCGCATCAACCCCCTCAGTGATGCAGAGGGCGGGAAAGCACGTTTACGACCGTGAAAAAATGTGTCATCGGGTTTTTGACCGTTTCATTCCGTTCTTCCTTCACTGTTGCATTAATTGACATCTCTACTTTTGCGCTGCACGATCGTCCGAGGTCACTCCTAGTGATCTTTCCAGGTGAGACCGAAAGATGTGGGGATTTGGATCTAGTCCGGCTTACAATTCAATTAGCTCAACACAATCCTGTAGGATAGCATGATTTGCATTTCAATGATACAAATCCATCCACCTTTATACATTTGGGAAGATTTTGACGGTCACTACCTCGGACACCATTCATGACCTCTAAAACATGTGCTGTTTATAATAATCATGAACCAAGTCTGGTCCAATGACGATATTTCATCACAACTTGCATCAAAGAGCTTGTTTTCAGTGCTTGTAGGCGTCGTGCGCGGGAGTTTCATGTCGATATCTTCTTACCAGAAGGGTATCCCTTACCAGTGCTAGGACAAGATGAAAACGTTGGGCTCGTCCTATACAAAATAAATAGATGATGAATACATAACCGATTTTCACTTAAATGAACTGTACCTGGCCAAAAATTTTTGACTATACATTGGTTTTCTTTCAACCTACTATGATGCTGCCTGATTTATGCGCGCTATGACACGCTTTAATGGACCGCTCAGCCATGCTTTCTTGGAACCTTCATAAAAAAGTAGCCCACCCTCCAAAAAGAATAATAATAATAAAGTAGTAGTTTACTAATCTTGTAGATGTAAAGGCAACAGGTTGACAATTCTGAGGGAAATTGTATTTGGAATAGCAGTAGAGGAATTATCCACAAGGAACATTCTTCCACATTTGATTTCAGAGAACATGAAAAGGTGGTAGCACTCGGTAAATTCGCAGCCGTAGGAATAGCGTCTATTTTAGAGTCGCACAATGTATCATCACAATGTGAAAAGATTGCCATGTACAAGGTAGAATGTTCAGCCATTGATTTTTAGCTGAGATTCCGTACTCTACCGATTTCTGCTTATCTGTTATATAATTGTCGTTTACCCTTCACAAATTGCGCAGCGAACTTCTTTGCACCATTATAGGTTTTCAAAGTGGAAGAATACATCGGTCAAAATACTTCCACATCCAACACTCGCTATTTCGATGTCATATTCAGTGTTGCGAAACCAGCAGAGGGCCTATTCATGGTAGTTTTTTTGAAACAGATTCCCATCTTTCTTTTTTTGTATAACTGGAACCTCACAAAATTTGTTTTAAGATACTTATACGTGAAGACGAGCACGGCAACCTAGAGTTAGCAAGTGATAGATTTCAGCGTCTAAGTCCATATGATCATAATGGAGACTGTATGAGCATTTACTTCTTGCAACCATTATGCACATGTAAGAAACCAACAACGCTGCTTCGTAAAACCACCTCATCTAAGAAAAGCTCAGCCAGGCGCAAAAATGCCACCACTGAGCTTCCTAGAAGTACAGCACTTTTAGGGACTTCTACGCTTACAAGCACTTACTTTGATGGAGCACAGTAGTTGTACGCGTAACCGCGTACAACTACTGTGCTTCTAAAGGGTTTTCTAGTAACCCCACTACAGTGCTCCACAAAAGCACATCACGGAAGTGGAGCAGCTCGTCTCCACTTCCGAAAGCACATCTTCACATCTTCTGAACGCAGTTTCGCAATCTGATAAGGTCTCCTCCTTTTAGAGAATTGCTAACATTTTGTCTCATTTTCAATTTGTTGCATTTGAAAGGCGTTTATTTGTAATTTCCATTGTTTCTACAAAATATTCTGAAAGCATCTGTGGTGTTGCTTCTAGTACATATGAGCTGTTTTCTGGATTTCGCAGTTGCAGTTATGTTGCTGCCGCTACATATGAGCTAATTTGTAACAATTCACTTTTAGTTTCTTGCTATGTATTCACGACTTTTCATTACGTACCCTTTCTTCAAACTTAGTCTATTATAGTCTATGTATGTGAAGGAAAGTGACAAGCTTTTGTGTCGAATTTGTACAACAGCATTTTCTGTCGGAGAAAATTATCATTGTTAAGCTATTGGTTCACCTTCAATAAATCTGTGCCGCAAGCGAACATAAAACAGCGTGTAATGCATGGCTTTCTACAGAAGCTGCCACATCAATATTGTGATTAGTGGCAAGCAGTGTCTCCTTTGACATCGGTTTTGAACCTGACATTAGATACGTGCAATGACTGTCACAAGTGTCTCTGACATAACTCGTTTTAATGAGCAGTGAGGGGATACTATCTCTCAAAATTGCGCTTGTTAACGACGAAAAAGGTCGCTTATCCGTTCGGAGATGTTTGCAATTACTGTGGCTTCTCTATAAGAATTGATCATTATAGATGGGTAGTATGGTCGCATGGATTAAACCTTCTCTGTGGTAACTCAGCTACTCTGTGCAACTTGCAGTTACGTGACTACAGAGCTGCACATGCGCTACAATAATAGCCAAGCTTATCATTAGAGGAAGTTTTTGTGAGAGAATTTGCAAGCTTTGCAGTGTTAGGTATGGGGCGCTGACGTCACGGCGTTCTCCCCTTCTTCAGAACTTAAAAAGTAGAGAAATCAGGACTGAATCCACTCAAAGTTTTGACGACAACTGAAACATTCCCAACGGAGTACCAGAGAAGCTTTTGATGTACATCAACGGCATGCATTGGGGCTACCTTGGTTACGAAATGTGACCTTCACTTTGTTCCCTAGCATGGGACCATTGATGTTCTTCGCATTAAGTTCCCAGTTGATCGCCGATTTTCGGACGAAACTGGTCAGCAAGACTGAAGTTTTGTCAAGCTCGCGTAGGACAAGTTGATCAGTTCCCTTGGAATCCAGAGAGGAGTTACCTTATGTCGATAGGTACGACTACATTATGGTCTCAACGTTCTACAGCGCTCTACAGAGCTCCCTCTGAGGATTGCTTTTCTTTGCTGAAGACCTGATAATTCTTTGCGTAGAGAGTAGCTCGCATGATTGGACTACGAATGCATGGTCGATTTTAAATTCTAATTCACTTCCACTCCAAACATTGGTTCAGAACGCCATTGGGCAAGCTGGTGGAACTTTTGCTATCCCGCTGATGTGAGATTGATTAGGTAGATAAAAGAGACTCTCGTGCCCTTTACTAAGCACCTCACACGAAATGTGACCAAATTGCCTATTAAGTAGAGTTTAGTTGTGGAAGGACGATGAATTGGCATCAAGATAATAGGTATGAAATGGTATCGTCACAATGGTACCATCTCCTGCACCTAATGATGGCGGTGCATACCTGGCACACTAGACCCGATCATTTCTCTGACGAAGATTGTCCTTCACACAAAGGTTCAACTTTCAGTTTGAAGGCATCGAGATGAGGGCAGAGAAGGAATGCATGTCAAGAAACACTACCCTCCGTGAATGAACATTGGAGCACCGAAGAATGCGTAGCGAAACTTGCGTTGAAAAATGCGCCTTCATTACGCTATTGCGATCTCAGCGCGCTTCAACTCGAGCTGCAAGCTTCAGTGATCGAGTTGCCTGCTGGCGGCGGACAGAGAAGATGAAATTGATCGACGATTTCAAACAAATGAAACAACAAACACAAACAAACAAGTGAAACAGCGAAATGAAAAAGAGGCGAGGAAGTTCGAAACAATACGTCTACGATAGAAAATATCAATGAATTCATACTTTACGTCTCGGTGAGGGGTCGTGTGTGCAATTGTGCAATTTCGAACTACAAGCGACTACGTAGGCCGAAATCTCCGGGTGTATTTGAGTTCAAATCCTATGAGTGTGATGAAGATTTACCCGAGAACAAGTAACATCACTGGTACGACAAAATATCGTTGATTTTATTAAATGCTTTTATTAACAACTTTCCACAAACCTGTTTAATCAGTGCATATAAAAAGTAAGTAATCTAGAACGGCATCATCGCGAGGATGTTATCAGTAGAGAACTTTCTGAATCGATAGTTGTAATAAGGCAAGTATCGTATGACAAAGGTCATTAAAAGATAGTAATAAATGTGATTCGGTGTAAAACACCTCGTGATGAAGCCCAATGCATTGTTGGCTACCTTGCGACGAGAATTGCAAAAAAAATACAATATTGAATAATAGTATAGGATAAAAAGACCTCGCGAAATTCACCGGTGCTACCGCAACGAGAGGGAGGGGGGGGGGCGGTTAGAGTCTGGAATGATGAAGCATCGCTCACCTGTCTAACTTGTTAAATGCTGTACACTGACATGCTTTGACATGATTATCGTGTTACGAATATGTCATGACATGATTATCGTGTTACGAATACATCATGTACACGAATGAATATGAGACTGAATGTGCCTTCAAGAAAAGCATTGCAGAAGTCCTACGGAGCTCGCACCCTCTCCTCCTCCGTTTGCGAGAATTTCAAAAAAATGCAGATCATCGCCGATTCACACTATTCCGCGGAAGTAACCAGCAAAAACTCTCTCAAAGAATAAATATGCGTCGTAGAAGTGGCGCCGTTGCTACTGGCTTCACACGATTGTACCCTGTGCAAGACCAGCACGGTATGACACTATTGCAGAAGTCTGTAAAGAATGTCAGTGTGCAGAATTTACCAAGTTAGTCATGAAGATATTGCGTATCATTCGGCGTTCTTGAAATGCCTCCTCCTCTCATTACGATAAAACCTGAAAAATTTGACGCTAAGCAATGGGCAGGTAATCTGAAGGTTCATTCGCGCACCCTTCTTGATCTCTGCGAAACGCCCGGCTACTTGACAGCCATTGTTAGGAAACACGGAGGTAATACGTACCACTATGTCAGGATTTTGCGCAGCGCCGTGCAGCGCACGATGTTTGCGCGCGAGATGGCTGCCCTCGGTGGAAATCGCATGCAGTTGCATAACAAGGGGAGATCAATAGGTCGGAGAATGACCATAGTTGTACCTTGAGGTGCTGGACTGAAATTTGCTCAGCAAGTTTGCGGAACGATTTTCCGGGAGAAGTCATGAAGGATTTTCTGAAAGAGCAAAACTGAGCCTTTGCTGTTCGTGACCAGCTGTTGCTCTCATGCTTGGTAGTCATGATCACTCCTGGAAGTTTCTACCAAATCGAGATTTTGATTGACCGAAATTCGGAAGGATCCCTGGCAAGCACATGCAACGAAGGAGGGAGGTTGTCGACCTTTGCCAGAAAAATGCTCCTCTCCGGTGTGTGCAGCAAAAGGCATCTGTTTTCGTGTGCTTCGGTTATCGTTGAACTCTGAAAGTCGCTAGCTTTTTTCAGTGGGAAATCGAGAAAAACACCACCACGGCCACTTTCGCCAAAAGACCCTTCTAAATTCCGATCAAAATCTCGATTAATCTCAAACCTAACTTTGAGAGCGAGAAGCATCACTGGTGCTGCACCTTACGTGCGCCTGTACGCACTATGCAATAGTATTACTCATCTAAAAAAACCTTTATAAGTTCGTTCACTGAGTCGAGCGAGGGATTGATTTCAACCAAATTCGATTTGATAAAATAAAAAACCAGAATAAGAATAGGCGTATAACATCGTCGCGCTTTGCTCACGCAATTAGGCGCGATTCCAAACGAAGGCAACAATCTTGCACGCAAACGTCGCTCGCGCACATCGCAGCGCGAAATCCTGACATAAAGGCACATACCTCATTTCCCTTTTTGCACCCGTATAAGAAGAAGGTTTCGTCAAGCCGACGCCTTTTCATCACATACGATTACCGCTCACTTCCTACCAAGCGCGGTAGTTTTGCGACAACCCTAGGAGGATATCTCGTTCAATAACTGGAGAATAGGCTTTAAATAAATGAAATAATTCAATTAAAAGAAAACCCTCCGAAAACACTTGTATTTGACTCTCCTTGCTATCGTTAACATACTCTGCTGTACGAGTCATGGAAGAGCTTGGGGAGTAAACGAGAGAACAGATTTAAGAGAGTGGGGAAGGCACGAGAGTATGAGATACGGAGTGCAGATCACGAGGTGTCCACCATTTACTAGCCGTCTCCGGAGGGTTGCGTGACCCACTTAGTCACTGTTTGAGCAGCCTTGGCGAATTAATGACTAACCGTTGAGTTTTGAAGCAGCAGTCACAGAAAAACAATCTTCTACGAGCGACTTTACATACCAGTAGCGCAACAACAATTAGAAACAATGCTTTAAAAGTGAAATAAGAAGTCTCTCTATAGACCTGATTTCTTTACGCTTCCCGTATGCCTGCTACTAAACAAATACAGTAGAAATTACATAGCATATCACCACAAATCATCACTAGTTCAATCTGAAGACTCCTTGCTCTGAAGGTCCGTTATACCGGCAATCCCATCACGGCTAACTTGCCGATCTGCTTTTACAGGCAGGGTCAAGGCCCCGTTAAGGAATCCTTAGCAGGGAGGGTCGTATTTGGTCCACTAGGAGAGGGGGGGGGGGTCGTAATCGTTTAGGTAGGCATTGATCAACAGAACTCCTCAGGCTGAGGGTCCAAAGTGTAAGGGGAGAAATATGGCGCGATCCGTAACGAAACCGATTAAGGCCAATAGCCCTTTCTTTGGTCCGCTGATGTCGAAACCATGTACAGAGACACTTCCGAAATCCACCGATTAACCGCGGAAAGCAATATCTATCAACGGGACCACCGTAGATGAACACTCCAGAAACAATAGGATGAAAACGAAAAATTAGCTGATATGGACTTCCTTCATATCTTACTACGATTGCAAGTACGTAGTCTGGTGTTAGCGGCCACTATGCGGACCGGAAAAACGTTTGTATTCATTGAGGATGTGGATGAAATCCTCATGCATGGCGCATCCCACAGAGAAGCTGACTGACTCTTC
The DNA here is from genome assembly GCA_963978905.1 of Trichostrongylus colubriformis. Lineage (NCBI taxonomy): Eukaryota > Metazoa > Nematoda > Chromadorea > Rhabditida > Trichostrongylidae > Trichostrongylus > Trichostrongylus colubriformis. The sequence continues at coordinate 15,018,720 of OZ022258.1, read as the reverse complement.
TCGCCCTCCATCTAGGCCTTCGAGAGCGAAGGATGCATACTAGAGAAATTTCAGTAACAATGAATCAATTTTTCGAAAGGAACTTGGGAAGATATCGCGAATTCACGAAAAAAATTTTCTCAACTGGCTTTCTTAGATTTTTCTTCCTTTGTTGTGGAGATATTGCATAGCTCATGTAGTCCTTCTAAAGCGGCAACCTTGAAGACTCCAGGCACTTGAAAACGCACTCAATTGATTGAGTTTGAAGGAAGTTATGACCATTTGAAGTGATTGCTTCAATTTTTCGAAATATTCCTCATCAAATCCTCATCAAGCTTCCCTGAAAATAGCTTCCTTCATTTTGAAGATATGGCATGGTTCCGTCGGTCATTCGAAAGTGGCAACCTCGCAGACTCTGCTTCATCAAAACGGTCAAGTTTGAAGGAAGTTATGACCATTTCAATGAAACATTCCGAAATTTTCCTCATCAAATCCTCAACTGGAAACCCATATCGAGAACTAAGCAACCATTAGGAAAGGCAAATAGCCAATAGATAAGTCTGAGGGAGCTATAAGGAAAACAGTTCTCAGCTGTTTGAAAGATGGGCTCTAGGTGAAGTTTGAAGTATTTTTAAATTGTCGGAATTTAGTATGGGGAAGATAACGAGTCCCATAGTGATCGCCGCGTCGCATCGTTACCTGAAACAAAATGAAGTTCTTCTCAGCCAGTGGAGCAATTAGGCACCATCGGCATTTCCTCTGCTATGTTTCCTTCGATTCAAAAAATATTTGTATATACACATTCGATAATATTTTCTAGCTCTACGAACTGGTGCTAATTGTTTTGATTGCTTCATTGTTTATTGTTTTCAAGTTTGAAAATGGGGTAGTTTGAAGACGGCTATCTTCTCTTTTGGCACGTTGAAATCCAAAAAAGCCGATGTTGTCCGCTTCAGACCGAATCATACGAAGGGAAGAATACGTCGGTGACCAAATGGCTGTTTTTGTTCCAGTAAAACTGGTGAATTCAGTTTTTTAGCGATAAAAAGGGCAGCTGCCGAAACTATAGGTTTTTGCTGTGTTCACCATTTGTAAGCCTCAAAAACAGTTAGCATTTGAGTAATATGAGTATTAATCAGTATTATTTTGTAGAGATGAAATAGCTTCATCGAATACGTATATGTATGTATATGATTCTTAACGTCAATGGTAGACGAGGAAGCCAGAAGAGCACAATAGTCTTATTTCTTTGACTCTTGCTTATTTGACATCGACTCCATCTTGTGACTTTTCCGCTATAATTTGTTATTTGAGTGCTAAACATCACCAAGAATCACAGATCTGTGTGTTTGCGATCCATACTTGGAGGTGCAGCGCTCGAGAAAGAATACTCCGCACAAGCGCCATCGTGAAGAATAGGGCATTCCTATTAAACCCTGACGATATCATTGTGTTTCTCTTCTCATTCTCTTATTTCTTTCGTATTACTAGCACATCTATTTTCGTTTTCAGCGAGGCATATTTCCTCCACGCTGCATTAAATGGCTATGAAGTTTCCGCTGTGGAGACAAAGCTTCCATGGCGGAGCATTGGTTGCAATTTGAAGGTCACAATTGAAACTAAACTGACTTCTATGTGCTGTTATGATCATACGAGCGATCCATCAGCTCCTGATAGGCAATGCTCCTATTCTTAATGAAATTCCAAGTTGTTCCACTTCTAGAGCACTTCTTTTGTGCGGCAGACCTGTTTTTACGAGTTATTCGAGTGCTTCGAGTAATTTATAATTCTGACAATCCAGACTTTTGTAACAGGCGTTTCCTCTTCTATCGTCTATCGGGAAGAGCGCTTTTCAAAGCTCTGAGCGGCCCTTTGATGACTCTGGAATGTTAAAAAAAAAAAAAGATCAGCTGGATGTGGTATTTCTAAGGTACCGCGTCCTCACCTCCTAAGTTCTTCTTTTTGGATTGAATGCCCTCGTTGCGTTATGTTAAGTTCCTGGTGGCTTGAAAAAATCGCCTGAATATAAACTGTGGACATGAAATGTTCTTTATTACTCTGATGACATTTTTGAAATGTGAAACACCATGTTTTAATTTGAACTGAGCAACCGTTTTTCTTTCGTTCCTTAGATTTATGGATCTCATTCTCGTCCGTTTTTCTTCCGTTCGTCAATCTTTTGTTTTTTCCCCATCCCATCCCATTCTCTTTCGTTGTGCGAAGAGAGTGGGATGGGATCTCTTTCCCTGAAGTGGGAGGGAAAGGAAGGGAGGGAAGACATTTTGTTCTTCACCCTTCTGTGGAAAGAAGTTCTTTTGGGGTGGGAGGGAGGGAGGCAGGGCGTTTTCTTCGTCACGCGGAGCTGTTTCTTGATAAAAACTGTGTTAACATTTAAAAAACTTTATTGATAGGCAACTTATTGTAGCAAATTGAAAACTAACAATCACAGACGTAAAAGGGGGGGGGGTCGTATTGAGACCCCGTTTTGGAGGGGGTCGTATTTTTCGAAAATTTTCTTCAACTGGACGCTTGACACTGTTTACAGGTGCTTAAAGGTGTTTACAGGTAGAATGTCCTTCGTCATACAATCTCCATGTTTGCCGTACTTTTCAAGTTCAAACTGCTCACCAGCCAATTCGAATTTTCTACGTGATTCTTCCCGAATTGGCATCTTAGCAACATCACATGCTATCACCGTTCCTGGACCCAGGACGGAAACCTAAAAGGTAGTGATTGTGGTAATTCGAGCCGGATATGGTAAGTCACCAAGTCTGAGGGTCGCGGTGCTTGAAGGCACTTTCCGCGATAATCGCACCTGCTATTTACCCTGCCAAAGCCGATAAACCTCGGATACATGCCGAGGCTGTGCCCTTTGAGCGACGCCACGAGGCTTTCTGGCAGCGCTAAGCCCGTGGGAAGCAACCAAGACCCCGCCCATCAACTGCGACCCCACCAGGCATTGGACGAAACTTTTTCCAACGTCAAAGGCTAGTTTTCACGCGGTATTTCGTACGAGGCCATATGTCAGGAGGCCTCATTTTTGCAATTCTCGGGGGCTTCTTTCGGATTTTTCTTTCTCGGTGTATTCGTTAGCACCTCAAATTTCATTATTCAGCCCTTAAACCCAGGCAAGGTGATCGCTGAAAGTGCCTTTAATAGTGCGAAAAGTGGAGAAGTAAGAGAGGTAAAACAGTCGAAACTCGAGAAATAAGACCCTTTTCCCGCTGTTCATTCTCAAAAGAGGCGGGTCGGGCCGAAAAAAAGGGTGCGGGCTGGGTTAATGCAAGTGACAGCTGTTGAAGAAGGCAGCCCTTACAAAGTCTGGGCCCTTTCTCATCGGAAATTCCGCCACATATTCATAGTCTTCTTAGAACCCTAGCTTTCAATTGCACGACCAGTTTGGGAGTTCTTAGAATCCACATTACCTTTATCTCTGCCTTCGAATGGAACTACATTAGTTAACAAATCACCTTGAATACCTCAAGAGCTGGAGCAGATACATTGAAAGTGACATCATATAGGCTGACTTCAAGCAGGGCATCATTTTTATGTGGCAAAACGAATTCTAAAGCTTCAATGACCTACACATGACTCAGTGCGGTTTTTTCACTTGAAGAAGCGACTTTCTGAGATTCCAGAATTGCTACGAGTTTTGTAGCAGCAAAAGCCCCGAGAATCTCAGCTAACTTTCCATCACTGAAAAGCAGGAATATTAACTTTGTAATCATACCGTATATATAAACCAGGAGTTTGGTGTGTTTGTAATGATGTCTGTCTGTCTGACCGCCCTTTGGTTTGATTGCCCAAGTTTGAGGTACTCGACCCTCGACATACCCTCGGAAATCAGCGGGAAAGGTTGGCTCGAGTGTAGGTTGGGTGGGGCATGGTAGAGGATATACAGAGCGCAGATCGACTTTGTCAATATTGATTGAATCGATCGATATTGATTAAAAATATCGGTTTTTGTGCAGAAGGCTGGGAACGGCTCATGGACCATACTACTGAGTGGGTGCCCTCATGGAAGGTAAAATTTTACAACATCATGCAACACCGATCGATATTGATTGAAAATATCGGTTTTTGTGCAGAAGGCTGGAAACGGCTCATGGACCATACTATTGATCAAGTGCCCTATAAAAGCTGAAATTCCACAACATCATGCATCACCGATCAAACATACCCGATATATAAAGCAGGAGTTTGGTGTGTTTGTACTGTTGTGTGTCTGCCCGCTCGCTTCTTGGTTCTACCAGAAAAACAAGTGGGGGAGGTCAGGTCAAGTTTGGCTTAGGTTTGGCATGGTCCAAGATGTGCAGAGAGCACACGGACTCCGCACACAGTAGGCGGGGCATGCGCTGCATTGTCCTCGGATCAGTGCCAAAATTCTGTAATGCGTTTCCAAATTGTCCCGACATCGGGAGAAGGTGGACCAATGAGATCTGGGTATATGTTGCAGTCGGCTGAAACCCACCTTCAATGAGCGGAGCGTGCTCCAAGTGGGCGGTGTTAACCACAAATGTTCATAACCCGGCTCCAGGACAGTGTAGAGACTGAGGAAAAGTCGGTGGAGGTTAGCGAGATCTGAGCTGTGTCCAGCATATCTGAAGTGAGTGGCGACCCGCCCACAGTGGGCGGAGGAAACAGTCGAAATCGTATTCACTCATGAAACATAATTCTTCTCCAGAGCGATCTAGGAACCGGGTAAAATAGAAGTAATGTGTTACAGCTCAATTGACATAAATAATGCCAAATGACCACTTAGATGAAGCCTTCGCTATGGTGTTGATTGACAATATCAGTGTTTGTGCCGAAGGCTGGAAACAGCTTATGGACCATACTATTGATTAAATGCCCTCATAAAAGTTGAAATTCTACAGCATCATGCACCACCCATCGATATTGATTGAAAATATCGGTTTTTGTCCAGAGGGCTGGAAACGGATCATGGACCATGGCACTGAGTGAGTACCTTCATAAAACATTGGAAATATCGGTTTTTGTGCACAGGGCTGGGAACGGCTTATGGACCATACTATTATTGATTAACTGCCCTCATAAAAGTTGGAATACTACAACATCATGCATCAGCGATCGATATTGACTGAAAATATTGGTTTTTGTGCAGGAGGTGTCTTTACTGCACACTACTTTACTGGACCATGTCAGACTCCGCCTACTGTGGACACTGTGGACGGGGCCTGCCTTAGAATGTTCGGTGTTTAGATGCAAATTTCTATAATTTCTTCCAGGAGAGTCCAGAAGTTGGGATAAGGTGGGCCAAAATAAGTGAACAGTGTATGTAGCAGATGAAGAATCATAACTCATATATGAACCAGGAGTTTGGTGTGTCTGTCATGTTGTGTATGTGCAACCGAAACTCAGAACTACCTGAAGAACAAGCGGAGAAGTCAGGTCAAGTTAGGCTTGGGTTAGTCTTGCTAAGAGATGAACAGGTAGCATATGGATCATGTCAGACCCCCCCCTGTGGGCCCCCTGAAGAACAAGCGGGGCGTGCGTCGAAGTGTTCGGCGTTCAGATGCAAAATTCTATAATTTGCTGTAACTCCTTATAAAAAAGCCCAGGAGTCGAGAAAAGGTAGGCCAAAATGAGTTGAGGGTGTATTTAGCACTTGAAGAATACCCGCCTTCAGCTGGCGGAGCACGCTCCACGTAGGTGGTGTTTACTACGAGCGTTTATAAGATGTCTCAGGAGCAGCCCAGATACTGCGAAAAAATAGATGGAGATTAGCGGTGTCTGGGTGGTGTTGCACGTATTGAAGTAGGTGGAGGCCCGCTTACAATGGGCGGTACGTGCAGTCACAGTATCGTGCTCACATAAAACAACGGGCTCCAGAGCAGTCTAGAGCGCCGGAGAAAGCAGAAGTAATTCGAAGCTGCCAGAGTGACAAAAATAATGTCAACTGATCATGGTAGACGGGGTCATCAGGATATTGGTTGAAAATATCGGTTTTTGTGCAAAAGGCTGGAAACGTCTTATGCACCATACCGCTGAGTGGATACCCTCATGGAACATGAGTTCTGGAAAATGATCAGCGAGCCACACCAATGGGTGACGCTTTTTGAGACTGCATCACGGTCCCAAAGAGTTTTGGTGGTTCTTTGGTCTGTTGTGCTCTCATTGAGTTATAGATTCATTTCACTACAACTCACAACATGTAATAAACCACATTACAACACATACATGCTACTGTCTACTATTCTCCTACGACGACATTACTGAGCCCATTTCTATTGTTTCTCTTTACTTTCCGTCATTTCTCCTCTCCTAGTGTGGGTCCGGGGAAGGGAGAAATGTCTTGCGCCCTCTTTCCGCTACCGCCTGTTACCGTATCCAAGTACTAGCGACTCACTGAAGTCGCCGTCATGCCGGATTACAAGGAGAGCCGCCCGCTTGGCTGAGCTCTTTCCTCTTACCGAAGCTGTTGAAGGCCCCGCCTCCAATTTATCTTCGGCGCTGGTATGTTATCGATGAGTCATCGTGAACTCCGTTTCACGACACTCCCGAGGCCAAAAGAACGGAATTGTACATTAACACGATTGATCTGCGGATTTCTGCATCCTCCCCACAGGAGTTTCAATCGATTACTGCATTTCATTTCAGGTTTCCAAATTACCGAGGTTGAGCTCTTCATAACGTCGGAATATAAAAGGATACACACTACGATAATATATCTCTATGCACATTCAAAAATCAACAAAAAGTAAATACACAGTTACAAATAGACCATCCATTGTTGCTTCCTGTGCAGCCGCATGTGGTTGAAATTGCGGGGTGCGGTTAAATTGTTTCCGACCTCGTGCCATCTTCGAAGGACTTCCGCGAGTCGTCTTATATCGGTATCCATGTGGCCATATTTTTCGCTCGGGTGTGAAAGGTAGATAATTGATCTACCTATGATGTTTCCCTGCGGTCTTCCATGAACTCTCGACGCTGGATAATGATGGATACATTATCCATCAGCTCTTCCATTTTCCAACATTTACCCGAGTCAAATCCCTACTTGCAATTTCATCTTGACATTGAGTGAGAAGGTGTCCGTTACTAGACTCTTTCTCCCTGACGTTTAAAGGTCGCTACAATTGCCTGAATGTCGTTCAGGGTGTTTCGTAGTGACCTAGGGTCATCGCTGGATGGCGGCATTGTCTTTAACTTACCAATCATTTCCCTGGTAATCCTGTGTGGATTCATAAATTGTTTCTTCAATTGCTCTACCGCTCTCTCGTAGGAGTGACCAGTACGCGGTATCATTTGAATTGTTCGGGCGGCATCGCCCTTACAACAGTTGAGCAAAATAGAGTACTTTTCGATGTTGAAGTATGGTTGTTTGTCAACCAGTTCCTAAAATAGTTCCCAAAATAGCTCTAATTCCGACGGTTTTCCGTAGAATTCCGGTATTTTCAACTCATTGCCAAAACGACGACGTTTAAGCGAACGTCCTAAGTTGCTTTCTAGTTTCCGGATTTCGTCCGCTGTTGTCAGTTACATTACCATTGGAAGGGGTTTGTGCCGATGGGTCTGCGTACATGGGCTGATGACCAATCTCCTGTTTGGCTGATGTGTCCTGGCATCTCAGTTCTACCATCCTTTTTTCTGGCATACGTAGTCTGCGGTCAGCTTCTTCTATTGTCTTTTCCCTCTCTTTTGCCTTCCAGTATTCATCAATCTCTTCTAGCATTTCTTTCCCATTGCTCAGTTTGTTTCCTAATAGGGCATAGGAGAGGGAGTCATGATGTTCCTGGTATAGGTCGCTAACCATTTCTTTTTGCCTTGCTAGTTTCTCGTGAAGTTCCTGTATGATAATTGATTTCGTAACTAAGAACAGTTGCAAGTCGTTCAAGTTTGTTGGAAACTGCCAAGGAGTCTGGTAATCCTCGGCTTCTTCCAAAAGGCTCATGAGGCCATTTAAATTTCTAGTCAACTTTTGTTTGATCGCTTTCAAGCTAACGCCCGAATATTGGGAAGACATAACACTCAACAGTGTGAAGCAAGAATGAGCGACCAACGGCTTGCTTATGTATCTACAGGGGGTGCCAAAAAAAAAGTAATTTTGCCCACGGCTCACATCTCCCAATTATACAAAACATAGGGAAAAGAAAGAAACGAAAGTTTTGGGGCAAAATACTCCCGAAATGTTCCTCTAAAAGCAGGAACAAGCTGTGGCTCCTCACGTTCATGTTCATAAAAATATGGAGGTTTCATTCGGCGCAGTCGGGCTTCGGAGTACCTACATTTAAAAATTCGCTAAAAACAGTGGAGCCGGGTTCCATGGTAGGTCTTTTGTGGGAAGCTTCCTAAGGATTGGCCCTTCGGTTCATGGAAGTCACAGAGCCCCTGCTGCTTGGACAAGGCTGCTACGATCCGAAGTATCATTTTCATGCCCAAATCCGCCTCCGGAGGGGTTTCAGTGGTAAGTGCACGTTTTGGCTCTTGGAAACGAAGGGCGTTGGGAACCAGGAAAAAACGGGATCCTAAAGAACACCACCTAGTATGAATCCCCTTAGGTACCCAGACTGAACGGACCTCAGCAAGGTTGTGAACAAGGGCGACGAAATTTCGGATTTTGCCCATTGAGGTGACACAACTTATTCACTATTTCCTCGCTCCCGTTCCTGCTCGTGCAGAAAGCTGCCACGGAGTACAGTGATAGAGTGAGGTCTGCTCTTGAATCTGGGGATGTGAATACCTCAACAGAATTTGCCGTAGTTCGACTAAAGTGGGGTGAAAGTGGACAAGGCAAAATTACTTTTTTTTGGCACCCCCTGTATACTCCTGATGAATATGTTGTGATACAAGGGTTCTCATTCATGTCTTTAGACGTGTTTCACATAAACATGTGATGATAATATGTGAGATAAGTTTCAATGAATCATGAAGAAATTTTCAATGTTTTGGAAATCCCTATCTAAGAATTTTATCGCGACAGCACTGAGGCTGACAGATGTTGTTTGTTTGCATAAGCATTTCTTTGCAAATAAACAGAGTATTTTATCAAGAATTCACGCCACATGGTTGCAGACCACGGTCAAGTTGAAGCTTGATCTCTTTGTTTCGTGGCGATGACTGTACGCCGAGAATAAATTTTTTGATATGGATGTTGCGTCGGGTTGAAGAACTTTTGACACCACATTTTCGAACAAGCTGGAGGAACCAGTAATTGAGGAGTATTCCATTTCATTTACATCGTAGTGGAACTGGGACAACTCTGATAGTTTTCCTGTTGATACCCGTGAAATTTCCCTTTGCAAGGTATTGTCACGTGAACGAATTCATGGTGTTTACGTGTTGTCTTTTGCTCGTCTGGTGTCTCGTTGCGCGGCTCACGTCTCGCCGCTGCGCCGGCTGACTTTTGAGCCGGACAGAAATCGTATTTTCTTATTTTTTCTAACTATGTTTATTTCCATTTATTTCTGCAGTAATATTCTAATTTCTAGATAATACCAGACTCTAAGTGTTTCCTTTTACCCTTCTACGTCGATTTCATGTACTGGTAAAGAGAATACCCTGCGTTACTCTCTGTTTTCTGCTGACTGGTCCTGCATTGCCACATGAGCGAACGGTTAGTCATAACTGCGTGCACACTGTCTGCGTTGAGTGCGTGAACAATTGATTAGGAACGTGCTCATTATTATTCAGAGCATGAGTTTCCTTTAGGGATAATTTAGAGCATATTCCTACAAATACGAGCGGGGTTTTGATCCGTTACCACACCGCCATTGATATCACTATATTATAAGTTATTGATATGGCCATATTATAGTTTACTATCACAATTTCCTTATATATATAGCGGCCGCTCTCGCGGGCTGTCTTTCTAGGCTGTCGAAGCAAATGCAGAAGACTGGTTTATGGTCTCTGTCAACAACAATTCCAAATATTTCTTATGTTCGAGCGAGGGTATCACGACAACTTATTTCGGTTGGGATCCCTGTGCTTCCATTGTCACATCTTGTCTTCGAAAGGCATTTCCATTCCTGGTCATTTCCTGGTTCTTTTGACATAAAGATTACTGTCAACATTTTGAAAGACAAGATGGAATGACAGCCTGGCATGCGATTCCATGAATTTCTTTGCCATCGCAACTTGTCCTCCTCGCTCTTCTATGTGGAGTTCGCCGTCTCCAAATCTTCTTTATTTTTCTGTAGGAATTTTCCATGATCTGCCACCTCAAGGGAATTTCACTACCTTCCGGAATGCAAGCGAGAAATTGAGCCTTTCTGATGTAGTTCATTCCTGCGCACGTATTCTGAGGCATCATTTTCCGGGTTTTCTTCGAGTTTTCCATCTCTAGGTTAGTCTCACGGACTACCGGCCGGGTTTCCTCTGGAGTTTTCCTTCTCCTGCAGAATGTCTGCTACCGCGGTATTTTCTTGATATTTAGTTGCTCTGATACTAGGTTGCTCAGAGCCCGGATGACCGGAGAACGTCATGTATCCAAAGTTTCAAGCAACCAATATAAAATGTAAAAAAAAGTAGACTAATGTGAAAAAGCTGCGAAGGTGAAATTATCAATAGAAAAACAACTGAACCTAATAAGTCAAAGTGTCCACCAATGACTTACTTTCACCTGTCCTCTAAGTGCTGTTCTCGCTGCCGCTCGTCTTTTGAGGGGCTGAGTTCTTCTTCGCATGCTCCTCCTTGTTAGTTCCCGGCATTGAATAGAATGGAATATAGTGTATTGAAAACTAGTAACGAGGCGAATAGGGAACGCAGATGAAATTACAGCAGAGCTTCAGAGATTGTCATTTCTTGTTTCATTTCGACTTGATCACGATTCCTACGGGGGTTTCAGTGCCATCTAGTTGGAGTTGAGGAGATTTGATATATCTGATTTCTGATTTCCGAATTTTGGCCGATGCACCATTTTGAGACTGCATCACGGTCCCAAAGAGTTTTGGTGGTTCTTTCGTCTGTTGTGCTCTCATTGAGTTATAGATTCATTTTACTACAACTCACAACATGCAATAAACCATATTACAACACATACATGCTACTGTCTACTATTCTCCTACGACGACATTACTGAGCCCATTTCTATTGTTTCCCTTTACTTTCCGTCATTTCTCCTCTCCTAGTGTGGGTTCGCGAGGGGAAGGAAGAAATGTCTTGCGCCCTCTTTCCGCTACCGCCTGTTACCGTATCCAAGTACTAGCGACTCACTGAAGTCGCCGTCATGCCGGATTACAAGGAGAGCCGCCCGCTCGGCTGAGCTCTTTCCTCTTACCGAAGCTGTTGTAGGCCCCGCCTCTAATTTATTCTCGGCGCTGGTATGTTATCGATGAGTCATCGTGAACTCCGTTTCACGAAAACGCTGTTGCAGAACTTCAATGAAGTCCTATTGGTCGACATCGGTCAAAATCATTGATCTCTAAGCAAAGATCTGAAAACAGGTAATGGGATCCCATTGAATGATTACAGTCGCAAAAGTTGAAAAACTGCAGCATCATGTGCTATAGGTTGTAATTGTCGGTTTTCGTACGAAGGGTCGGGCCAAGTGATGCACCACACCAGTGGATGGACACAATTGCAGAGGCTTACATTCTATACATTCTATATTTTATTTCATGCATATCGATGCCTACTGTATTGCTATGATGAGCCTTTGTAGTGAAGGCTGTCAATGGACTACTCCTCAGCACAAATGTAAAATCTATGCTGCCTCCAGGTGACGTGATTAGTGGTTGGTCACGGTACAGTTGGTCAAGGAGATCGGCAGGATTGAAAGTATCGCTGCGCGCTTTCTCACTTTTAGCTTGAAGCTCATCACATGAAAATAGATGCTGTCTCATTTCCGAACATCCCTTCATGTTGACGTCTTGGTGATGCCAATGGAAAACCTATGCGGACTACCTGCCCCTTGACGGAAAGGTCGTCCGCGCCTAGAACCAACGCTGGGAAGAGGTCCTATTTCTCGAGTTTTTGGTCATTTCCATGCGTTTTTTCTCCACCGTCCTGATACTAGACATCTCGACTTTCATATTCACTACTTCTTTAACTTTTCGTCCGGATTTTCCCGAAAGCTGCCTTTAAAGCGGTTGCGGGGTTTGTAGCAGTGAAGCATCACAACCACACTCCGAATTTGAGCTTAGTTTTATCTTTCTCCCTCATTTTGAAATTCATTTGTAGGTTTTTTGCTTTCAAGTATTGTTTATGAATCAAAATTTAAACAAAAATAAATATCAGTAAAAACCAGTCTCCGAAAGGGTATCAAACATTCATGTGAAAGTTGATATGGAAGAGAGATATTACAAAAATGCTTTCAAAAAAGCCTTCCTAGAGCCCAATATATTGTGCAAAACTAAAAGAGAAATCTAAAATGGTTCGTACCTGAAGAAAAAATCAAATTGTCTCTTTTCTGTTTCAAGGGAATTTGGATAGTTTATAATGCTTGTCACATAGTGTTCAGCGCCAAACATCTGGAAATTGCTAGAATATAGTGCTCTGCAAAATGATACAGCCACCTATAAATTGTAAAAAAACTCTGTTTGCGGAGCTATTCAAAAATCTCTAAGTGAAAGATGTACAGTGTGGACGCGCATTCGCGCATCAACATCAAATTGTAGTTGGAAAACAAAGAACAATTTTCTATTTATTTGCTCTGAAAATGTCGCTTTTTCTGTTTTGCAAATTGATACAGCCACTGAACAGATTGAAGTACCGAACAAAAAGAAAACAACAAAAAGGAGACAAATGCTAATTTTACAAGGCTGGACCTCCTCCATTTTTGATATCCAAAAATTGTGACTATCTAGGCCCATATGAATTTTTCAGAATGTTTTTAGTCCACTTGGTGCCATGATGCGATGAGGGCCTGTTTGAATTCCCTAACTCCTTCGAAATGGCTTCTCTCCACGCAACCTTTAGCATAAGACTCTAACGAATTCTCCGTCCGATAAAGGTCGGGTCCGCCCGTTGTCCAGGTCAGAAGGTCCGTTTGGTGACGGCTTCACGATGATGAAATGCTCCAGATGACAGAAAATGGCCCATTAACTTTTAAAAAACAAGGTTTTGGTATAGATCTCAACGCGCACGACGAGAGAAGGGTCCAAAGCATGAAGGTCCGGTGATCGTATGTCTTATCCTTCCGAGAACGAAACTGAATTCCCGAAGATTTCTGGTCCCCACGCCATGACGCCTCCTCTTTTGAAAATCTTTTTGAAAACCGAAATCTGTCTCTCATGCTATGGTGCCGGTAGTCGCCCGGGCAGTCTGAGTTTTTTGTCATAAGAAAGGACATCATGGAGAAGAAACAGTAAGGGAAAGGTGTATAAACTTTCAAACGTATCAAGCTTCTCATCCGATCTGCTCCCATCCATCTCTTGGCGAGACCAACCCGGCCTTCGCGATATTCTAGGGTTCTAAGCACTGCCCTTTTCAATTCTTGTCTAGAAATGGATTTGCACTTCTTCAGATTCCCATAAACAGCCTTTGTTGACATCTTAAGCTCCACCGACGATCTTCCTCCCGAGCGCGACCTAGGAAAACTTGGCTCATCTTTTGAAATGCTGCGTTTGTCTCTATCTAAAGGCGTAGCAGAACCTTAGTAGTCCTTCTGGTTCCATATCCTGCAGAATCTTAGTTGGAATTATCGAGGAGTTCGCAAAGCCGTCTCCATTTTCGCGCGATCTGACAATCGGACGTCTGCAGGCCTTATTTTGAGGTAAATTAACCTTCCTTGAGGGCAGATGGTAGTTTCCTTTTTGTTATTACCTGAGAATGATAAGCCAACAGCAACAATACAGCTTCAGCAAGTTGAGGTCAAAAGCGACGAGGAAGTGCAAAGTGGCTGTATCATTTTGCAGATTGGGTAATGCGACATTTTCAATACAAATGAAAGGAAAATTTTTCTGTGTTCTCTAACTACAATTTGATGTTGACGCGCGAATGCGCGTCCACACTGGCTACATCTTTTACTCAGAGACTTTTTTTGAATCACTCTGCACACAGAGTTTTTGGACAATTTACAGGTAGCCGTATCATTTTGCGAGCACTGTATTCCTATTTTTCTATAGGCGAAAAACAATCTCGGCTATCGGTGCTATCTTATATCCTTTCTTCTTTCACATCAACGGAACGTGCGTTTCACTGTCGATGTAACTACTGCGTACCGCTCATAGGTCAAATCAGCTGGTATGGTGGGCAAGTTCATCGGCTTTCTTGGAACAGCCTCCGTAGTCTTTACTTGTGACTAGTTTAAGGAAGCAACCAACAATTATGGATTACTCTAGTGATGCTATATTAAAGACGGTGATAGGGATAGTTTGGGCCGAATATGAAAGTATTGTTGAATATGTAATTCGAAGTGCTCAGCTTAGTAACACGAAAGTGAAGATAGAACGGAATAAAGCAATCAAAAACCCGAGAAGGATGACCCAGTTTGCACCGTTGATTCCAAAAAGGGGCGACTCACGTCAACGAGAGAGAAGGATCACCTTAGAACTGATGGCAGCCGTTGACAAATACGACTCCTGGGGTACTTCTTTTTACCACATATTTCGCCTTATACAGTATTCCTATTGCAGTAGCTTTCACTTGAACGACTCCAGGAGTTCTCTTCACTAACATTCACCCCTATCACCGTCTTTAAAGGCACATTCCAGGATTAGGGAACCATTGCAATCCTTGCACATGACCAATTAGTTCCCCACGCGGGCGGGCGGCGAGCAGTGAACGCAACGAGGCACGACGATGACTCATCAACTGAATATGTAGGAAAAACAGCTGAATAGAAGAAAAAACAGCTGAGTAACGGTCGCATTGGTCTTCACCACGAAACTTGGCAGAAAGCCGAGCTTTGGAAAAGCCGTCCACAACACCTTTTGTGGACATAATCTCGTCCAGTTTCAAGACCAATAAGGCCTTATTTTTAGGATCTTTGAGGATTTCATTTGTTTTTTTTCTTTGGTGTTCTTCAGCACCCTTGCCTTCATATTCGAGCGAAACATTACGCGATTATAATCCTGGAATGTGCCTTAAAGGTGACGCGGGGGGAGGGCATTTAGTCGAATGGTGAACAGTAACATTTCCCCACACAACTGATGTGTCAATAATAGCCCATAGATAAAGATAGCTATGGAGGGCAACGAATCTCATTCTGCGCATCAACTCTCGATTTTTTTTTTTGTAGGTTTGGAACAGAACATGGATTGTTGCCAATGTTCAAAGGTCGTAAATCAGGCGAGGCTAAAACAGTACATCTACGCAAAACCACCGTTTTGTACACTAAAGTTGATACACACTTCATAGCTCCTCCTAGCTTACTCAAAATTCCACGTTTCCCTACCCACATAGAAATGGTGCAGAGGAGGGGATTTATTATGGGTGGAGAGAACAAGGTGAGGTATCCATCGTGCAACATTCATGAAAGAGTGTACTGTAGTTCACCTCCACATCATCCCCAGTATTACCCTCGAAACTTCCCAGTTTTGTATTTTTAAAACTTTTCTCCTTCTCAATGATGCTGAAAGAATGGTCCAAAGCTTCACAATACATTAATCCAGTGAGCGCGGCTCCCAGAGGAATGATACAAAAATGTGAAATGAACGGCGAATAACGCATCTTAGTCGGTAGTACTCTCAAAAGGGTGTGTGCAGATATGACGGAGAATCGTTTCGCAGCGTTTCACTCGCGGCGCCTCCAGTACGACTTGCGGATCGATTGCTCTTGGGAGCCCGGCAAAGCGTGGCTGCGTCACCTCTGCGCTTCCACCCATGCCACACTGCCTCGCTTGAAGGCTGCCATGCCCTGCCACTGGTACTCGTACCCACCGCACCGCTCGCTGCGGGTGGCCACGCGATTTTCCGTCATATCTGCACACACCTCTCTTGAAACATTGACAAGGCGGCGGCTGAAGCTCATTCTTTGCCTGATACTGCTTGGGCCAACACATCATACTGTTTCTATAAACTGATCGACGCAGCAAGACGGCATGGTGTGAACTATGTGCGCTATCTTTTATTTTTAAAAAACCTCATTTAGAAAAGGGGAACACTGGCAGTGCGACAGACACAAATCCGATTTTCATGTGTACTTCTCGGTACATTGGTAATTTTGTGGTTTTTTGAACAGTGAACTGTGAACGTTCAGATTTGTCATGCTCACCAATCAATGCGGCAAAGGCATTCGGCCTGCTGTTCTCTCTAGTCTTGTTGAAGTTACGGAACTTAATGGTTCCATTCCATGCGGAAGGATTTTTACTGTTCTTGGCAGATCTCTGCAAAAGATCCGTCCGTATGGCTCTACCTATTAATTACATAAACTATTACTCGGTTATTATATCTCAGTGCACTGAAGATTTAGGGGTGTGTGTCAGGACTATTCAACAAAGAAAGGTCACGCGAGAAGGCAGCGGTGCGTGTCTGCGCGTGTGGTCAGTTCATAAGACCGCGGTCATACTATACATGTCTGCGTTAATTGATGCCAGTGACGGCGCCAAACTGACGCAACCATTTTGCAAGCTGCGGAAGATGGCGTCAATAGAAAATACGCAGCGCCTGCAAAATTCTTAACCCAGTCACACTACAGTAAGATGATTGTGGCCACTTCAAATCTTGACGCTGTGCCAATATGGTGATCGTGGTCGCTTCGTATATCGGCACAGTGCCAAGATTCGAAGCGGCCACGATCATCATACTGTATTGTGACTGGGTCGAGAATTTTGCCAACGCTGCGCATTATCTATTGACGCCGTCGTCTGCGGCTGGCAAAATGGTTGCTTCAGTTTGACACCGGTGCCGGCGTCAACTAACGCAAACACGTAAAGTATGACCTAACGGGGTCAGCAGTCAATTTGGTGGTGACGCGGTCACGCAACTCGCGTGGCGCGGTGACCCAATTGGACAGTCCGGACGCACACCCCAGAAATTTTGCACGAACAACCGCAACGGCGACATTATCATTCAACGTTCAAAACCTTATTAGTTGTGTTGATGCAACGGAGTCGAATACCATGATAAGATTTTGCTGGGGATTAAGCTTGGTATTTGTGGATGATTTGAACAACCAATTGTTATTTTCTGAATGCCAACTTTCAATTTTTTTATTGCAACCGTATCTACAAGAAATTCGTTCTCCCACGAAAGTAAAAATGTTGAATTACATAGGGCTCAGTGGAGTGCGGAAATCCCCGTATATATATGCAATCAATTTTTTTCTACGACTATGTGGGAGGGAGGGAAGGGTGGGGGGGTGAGATCCCCCACGAATATTGTACTGACGTGCAGAATTTTTTCCGATTTTTTTTCAACTGCCTCGTGTGACCATTTCTTCGCACTTCTTATGTCGAAACTGCTCATACGAAGCTCTCTCAACTCCTGTGACAACTATGTAGATCTTCCCGAACTTGAATTATTTCCAGCAGTTGCTTATACGTTAAGTATCTTTAACTAACTTGTTTTCAAATTTTGGCTAACAATGCATAGTACATCCCAAGGGGACTATTTTCGTGTAAGGAAGTAATGCATCGTTAATTAAGGACTTTATTATCAAGGTGAAAAAACCTCACTTTTTTGCCGCTATCTGCATATTAATGTATCGCTTAGTCGTTTCAACGAAATCGCTATTGAATACTTGTCCTTGATGGATACACAATCACCAAGATTATGCGTCGATAGCATAATTGATACAACTGAGTAATCGCTAAATTAGACCTGTAGTTGTCTCTAGAAATACTTGTTGGCCTGTTGCGGCTCGTAGGACGGTTACCTTTCTAACCGCTAGCGCATAGGGTTAGTTCCGAGTCTCCAGACACCGCAGCCGGCTACTGTGCCTGCGGGTTCTCATTGTCCACGTGGGCTTTCCCGGGAGCTATACTGCCCTCCGCACAATATGGCCGCCGCTCCCCGGAGGTATATGGTCAACTATATCAATTATATACAGTCCATTTCCCGACGGCTGGCAGGGCGAGGCCTACGGACTTGTATCGATCCCTCCCACCCAGGGCACTCCGGGAGTCGAGGATTCCTCGACAGGGGGTCGCACTTGATCGGCCAAGAGGCACTTGACCGGCCAAGAGGGGGGGTCGCATCTGTAGCTAAGCGATAATTTCATAGGAATTTCCTCTAGCCCATCGTACAGTCGATATCTGCCTCTCATACACGAAAAGAGCCACCGCTACCTCGCCGGCTGAATCGCAAATGGGTGTAGGCCATCCTGAAAAGGTGGCCGCCATCATTTATGGGTGCGTTACGCGTTTAGCACTCAACATCGCACTGCCATGGTGACACACACTTCATCGTTATGGAAAGGCCCATCTACTAGCGGATAGAACCAAGATACTCACATTACCGTAAACTATACCTTTATGTTAATGCATTGCTACCATAGAGCTCATTGATGCATACAAGAACGACATGTCCGTATCCATGTAGGAGAAGAAAATACACTATTATTTCAGGCTATACCAGTCATACTATCAACGGAGTCTAACGAAGACAAGCAATCCAGCAAAGTCTGCTTGTTGTTCACGTTGTTGAATTGTTATTATTTTGTTGCAGTGGTGCATGTAAATGGTTAAATGCACATTGTTTGAATAAAAATCAAAGCCTTGTTTAATGTCTCTATCAATATTGTCATCATCACGAAAAGCACCAGAAGAAAAGATCATTGCTTTCGCTGTTTCATGATCCTCTTTTGATAGTCGTATGACGTGTGCATCTGATCTGCTATTGAGCTTATGCGAGATCATAGAGTGTTAAGCAGATAGCTCCACAAGATCTTGTGCAGCATCTGATATCCTGCGCTTCAATTGTCATTAAAGAGGCATGTAGTGGAAAAAAGTTACCTGAAATAACTCTCTTCCACATGCTTCATGGAGCTGTCGGAACTTCAACCGTTGATGGCATGTGGGCCGAAAGTCCTAGATCAGGAAGTGGATTAAGCCACTGCTTAGCCAGAGTTTTGGGCGTAACGGTAAGTACACTAGGTCCATCGCGTTGAACCCTGCAATAGATCTCTGATATGGAGATAAGAACTTACAGTTTTAAGGTGAACTATATGAAGCGCCAAATGCTGGTAAAGCTGACGTCATCAGGCTATCTAAGGTTTTATTTCCTAAGCTGCTCCTTTCACCTCTTGTGAGCGTATTGGCTTTTGAAAAACTGCGTTCGGAATCGGCATTGCTGGCGGAAATGACAAGAACAGACTTGATGGACTACATACAAGAAAATTACTTCCCAAAATCATTGATAGTAAATATTATTCTGCCTGAATAACCACGTGAGGAATCCTTAATGCGTATCCGTTGTCGAGCAGCGTTTTATAAAAGCGAATACCGTTCTTGTCTCTACGAAGGTCACACATGTATGCTTTCTTCTGCCACACACGGCTGAACTGTAATGGGAGGCGCTTCTATTACCTGTAAACGAGTCCTGAGATTTTCATCACTGCAATAGCTCCTGTCATCTAGAGAAGGACCCGTAAGGGCACAATAAGAATTGCAGTAAGATATGGTATTGAATTCATAAGTACAGGGACAATGCAACGCGCTACCAGCGCATGCACATCGACGAAAAAAAGGTGAAAAGAGGAGAGAAGGACTGCAGCTGCTCTGTTTACGGGGAAGTCCACTGATGTATTCACTGTTCACTAGAGCATTGAGCATTCAAAGGGCGTTCACTGATCACTTGCACCGTGGAACATCCTTTCAATGTTATCTGCAACTGTAGCAGGAAACCAGTGCATGGCGGATCCCTAAAGCGGAAGCCACGAATGTATGTCCTATTTGATAGCCGCACGAGATCATCTTACTAGGCCAACCACCCTTCTAGTTACATCTTCTGCCCTTCCAATCACATCTACTGCGAAAGTAGGAGGCATGGCGCAAACCCAGAGCAAGGACGGAGAACGCTAAGGTGTTGTTTTACTGCACTGCTGCCATGAAAATTGTTCAGAAAGCATGGGGCTGCTTTTGAGGAGGTTTTGAACGCTCTTTTGAACGAACGATTTTGAACGCTCTGAACGTCTCTGTGTGACGCTGTGACGCTCTTGATGGCAAAAAAATTTTCCGCGACATTTCCTCGACTCACATTGCTTAAGATCTAAGCAACGTACAAAAGTATTTTTACTTAATTTTCTTTTGATCGCCTCAATTTTTATACCATTCGGTTGTTCTATTTATAAGAAAACATTTTCTTATACTGTTTTGGAGCTTGCGAAGTTGTTTAAACTCGCCGTCTCGTTTGTTGCCCTTTCAGTCGGATGGTTTTCCTCTTTTGTTACGTGGTAAGTGATATGCTTACTTGGATACTTGGATGCTCCTACCGGCTTGTCAGCGCGGAGCCCATTTTCCGCCACAGATCGCGGTCTCTCGCTGCAGTTGGCCATGGTTTGGAGTCGCGTCTGAAATGGTAGAACAGTCTTGTGGTTTGTCGAATAGAATCTGCCCAGCGTATCGGAGGTCTGCCCATCGGCCTCTTGACATCTCGCGGTCGCCAGTCGGTGACTGCTCGCGTCCATCGTCCGTCGGTCCTCCGTTGAATATGTCCGGCCCATTTGTGCTTGCTTCGGGCCATGTACTCGAGCGGGTCTGCCAGTCCTGATCTCTTGCGCATGTCCTCGCTGCTCAGTCCTTCGTTCCTCTGCCGGTAAGTGGTGTATTCAAGCAGGTGTCTCTCCATCGCGCGGTGGGCGGTTCTGATGCGGCTCAGTGTCGTGCTAGTGTATGCCCACGTCTCCGATCCGTAGCACAGTGCCGGGAGTACGCATGTGTTGAAGAGGGTGGCCTTCATCTCGCGGTCCCGTAGTGTGCTGAGCGCCTCCTTGATGTTGTTGTATGCTGCCCAACCGGCTCTCGTCCGTCTCGTTAGCTCCAAAGTCAGCGTGTTTTTGGCGTTGATGGCCCTACCAAGGTAGATGTACTCGGTCGCCTCCTCGGTAAGTGATATAAAACCTGTAAGTTGCTCTCACTTTTGGAATGTTTGATGAGTATTCCTCCCAGTTCTTTCGTATCTTGCAAAGAAATCATTAGAAGTTCGAAGAGGGTGTCCTTCTCAGTCGTTATATTGGCTGTCCCAAGTTTCATCATCACCGACTATGGTGTTTTGTCATTTTATGGCGGCCGTATTTATGCATCACCTTCCAGTTCAATTCTTTTCAACTTGTTGATTCTATAGTATCATGTACTTTTACGATCTTGTGTTCTTTTTTTTAAAATCATGTGAATCACTGTTCATAACAACATCATGCCCACCAATTGTTACTCCTTTTCCTAGTGAACTTCTATTCACTCTACACTCTAGAAGGGTTTGGTCATGTGAAAGGGCTGCAATGTTTCCCTAATCCTGGAGTGTGCCTTCAAATAACTTTGGCTTCAACGTTTTGTCACATTCTCTGGATAAGGCAAAGGGTGTAAAGACATTGAGCAGTCCCACAAAGGGAACATTTTGGTTCGAACGGCCTGATGATGAACGAGAAGTGGCAGTATGCCTCACGTGAGGGTTGCTTGCAGTACGACTAGCAGGTGCGTTTCTATGGGTCCTTCGAGAGCACTGTACCGCAGCAGATTATTCGGAACAGAGTGTTATATGATGGCTACGCCGACAGAGATACAATGTGGTCTGGCGCACGAGGAAGCGAAATGTGAAGGAGCGAAACATTTACGGCAGAGATCTTCTTCAATTACTATTGCTGCACGAGCTGCAGTGGTAATCAGAGGGCAAATTGCGGCAGCGTATCCATAACGCTTGCAAAAAGTACATGAATATTGTGAAAATGATGTCGCAGCGGGCCGTGTAGGCGTCTGTGGCCTAGCGCAACTACAATGATGACAGAAGCGCGATAAAGTCTTCACTGGTGCTTTTGTCTCAGTGCGTAAAGCTACAGTATATGTATTCGTATGGATTTGCTCTGCTGTATCGCGATAGTCTCAAATGTCTTCAAGGCGCGATATAAGTCTGAAAAGAGTTGCGGAACCTTCCATGGGGTTGGATCCGCCGTTTCAATTGTGCCTAGTGCTCCAAAATTTGTTGTGGAAGCTTTTTACGGATTAGACGCATCACAAAGATACTGTCCTCGTGATCTCCAAGTTTTTCAAGTTGGAGCCACAAGGACCTTATCTGTGCAAGTGTCCCATTGGTGAAGCGGTGACATGCCAGCAGGTTTCATGGCTTTTAACCTCATACTAAGCTCAGTGAGGATTAATTGATGTCTGCCGTATGTTTCGTGGGATGTTTTGATAGCCAGTTCATAATTGGGCGGCGTGATGTCGTATCCTGCTGCGACAGCCTGTGCGCCACCCTTGAGAAGACTTTTCAAGTGATAGAACTTGCGACAGGTGAAATAGTGGTATTGGCATGCACAGCTGAAGAAGGCATCCCAAAACGCGGGGAATTTCTCAATGTCGCCTGCGAACATGGGCAGGTAGAACTTCAGAAAGCAAACAAATTGTTATTGCGGTGAAGGCTCAGTTCCTGACGAATTTCTTCTTCGGAACAAACTTGAGCAGGCGGTAATGTTTGCGGTAAATATTCAACGGTTTGCAACTTTTCGCCCAAGCGGCTATTGCGGGCGAAAGTTGCGTCAAGGAGATAGCCATCTATTAAGAGACTGACGCATACACTTCAGGAGCAACCTTTTCGAACTACCTTGAGACGACGTACAAATCATTCTTGCCGTTAAGTCGCGGTTCATCACTACTTCGCGAGCTCGAACCAGGTGTAGTGCGAATTTGCAAGACGTTGCCAATTCCTCCACAATACTGCATCTGTCAATACGAGGAGATACCACTCGAGTGAGTCTTATTGCCGTTCTCAAGGAACACCTCTCGAAGGGAAACTTCAAAAAACAGGTAAGACATGGGTTTTAAGGCGGTAGGTATGAGGATTGGTAGCATACATCCACTCTATTCCTTTGATATCAGGCTTTCCAATAAGTTTTAAGACATACCAAACTTTCGGAATTTATTGACCAGAAGTAATCTAACAGTACATAACAAACATCAATGTATGCTTCTCGGAGTCAAGGAGTTCTGCCTTTTTTCCAGCAGCAATTCAACACGACACCGATAAATTTCTAGATATTCAAAAGCACACTCCACGTTAACCAAATACTTACCTCCTTGCAGGGTAGATCCTTGTGTTATTATCTAGGCTGTACCTTTTTTCTACCTCCAAGGTGCACTATCACGGCGCTACACCTGTTCGAGCCCAC
This sequence comes from Trichostrongylus colubriformis, assembly GCA_963978905.1. Taxonomy (NCBI): domain Eukaryota; kingdom Metazoa; phylum Nematoda; class Chromadorea; order Rhabditida; family Trichostrongylidae; genus Trichostrongylus; species Trichostrongylus colubriformis. Next base: position 14,995,578 of record OZ022258.1, on the reverse strand, counting down.
GCCACCCACTTGAACTCCCTTATTGGTGAGCTGAGCGAGATTGATGGCATTGGACTGGGTCCATGCAGATGTAATGCAGTGATAAACCGCCGTGGCGGAAGATAAAAGCCTGGATAGTAGTCCAGCTATCTAATCCTCAAAGGATGTAAGTCAACCAATTATCGTGGAGTGTGCCTTCGAATCAATGAGAGTATCGATCTCAACGCAAATTGTCAGTTCTCAAACATTTGCTCTTTCAACCAGCGATCGAGTATAAAAGAAGAAGAAGTCCGACGACGACAAGTCTGGCGAGTAAAGAAGGTGGTTCAACTACTTTGAGCGTTCAGCTTTAGTCATCATTCTCTTCATCTTCTTCGCACGTTGCACGGTGACGTATAGGCAGCGACTGATGTTTCAAGGAGACATTTCGCGTTGTCATCCAATCAAAACTCGTAAAGCAGCAAATCAAGAATATCCTTTTTGATAGGATCATATCGTGGCGAACAAATGCAAGTCATGCAGCAGGTGGTGCGTATGAAAAGTCTGCAACAAATATTGCGGAGTATGCATATTTTTATGCTAACATTTTTTTCAATATTTTTTGTGTTATCCTCGAAACTCATTAGAGGATCTGATAGGATTGCAAAAATTCGTTTTATTTTGAGGCACGCATATGAGGTTTGTTTGCGCATTGAGGGAGGAGACGTGTGGCACAACTCCGTTGAAAGGAGCACATTGAACCGCTTACTTCTATGACCCCATGGTAGAGTTTCAGAGCAAATGGTCGAGTAGTCGTATGAGATGGAATATCAGCAGCGCCTTGATTTAACTTTATTCTCATCAATCACAGTATGCTCATCGGCTTTGCCTAGTAATGTGTGAAAGTACGTTTTCGATGAAAAGCAGTGAAAGGAAACACCATTTATCTCTTGGATTTGTGGCAGAAGTGAAAGTTGGGCTGACAACTTATTTGTCACCTTGGCCTTATGATGCTTTGGGATGGGCCTGCATGGTAAATTTCTCGCCTTAGCTCACACTTCTTTTAATTTTAGTGATGATGCGCTGGCCATTAAACTTGGCCAGTTTTCCGTCAACGGTGTCAGTGCCGTTCTCAGTTAAAACAATGTTGCTGGAAACTGCTCGCATCTTATCCTTTCAGGTAATTCCAGCTAATTTTTTGATCTTGCTCAACTATTTCATTCGTTATAGCATTTTATTTTTATTTATTGTATTTTTTATGAGCTTTCATCGCATTTCAATCAGAACGAAATCGCTGAAGCACTTCTTAGGATTGGCTTTGCCCAACTGCCAGAACCTCTCTACTAGGCTTAGGCTTGCATCACCTTTAGGCAGAATCCGGTTTCCACTTAGGTTCACTCTGTCTTGTGTTACGTCCTACCAGAGGAGCAGCGAAAAGACATGGCTATCTACGACGTCACGCTCCAAGTTTCACCATCTGGTTGTCTTTTCGAGGTACGAGATTTTGTGCACTATTCTATAAATGGCGTGTCCTGTCACCTGTCAAAAAACTCATCATTGTGCATCATGTGCCAGCATGGAGCAGCTTCATGATCGAAATGCTTTTTCCAACTGAGAGTGCACTCGTATTTGTAGGAAACCAGTAGAAAATGAGGACAATCTCGTTTGAGTAACGAAGTGAAACTGTCGGAAATCCAAGAAATATGCTCTACTTTTCCTAAAATCTTCATCAAGAACATGCATTGGCGCGCTCTGCATCGTAGGGCTCGATGCGACGACGACGCCAGGTAAGCTGAGCCGCGTAAGCCGCGTAAGCCGCGTTCACAGTTTGTGCGTTGGGGCTACGGCGGCAAAATCATGTATCCGCCGCCGACCACGACGGCACTATGATGAAGCGCTCCTTTTAGTAAACGCTCGAGCTGACCACGCTACAGTATGATGATCGTGGCGAGAGCCCACGAATTCAAATTCGAATCTTGGCATAGTGAAGCTATGCCAAAATTCGAATACGAATTAGTAGGCTCACGCCACGGTCACCATACAGTAGAGTGGTTGGGTGGCAAATAGCTGCCGTCGTTGCTGTTGCTGGCGCCAATGCGCATATTATGTACGCGGCCTAGCATCGTCAATCCACGTACTCCACCGTAGACCCACGCTGGAGATTGTGTAAGGTGGCCTGAGGCGCACCTTTCAAAGCTAATTTTGCCTAACGATAAGATCTCCTTTTTGGAACTTGTCCAATGATTTATATAGAATGTAAATCTTTCCCAGTTCTGATCTTCGTTATTTCATTAGGGGCTCCTTGGGTTGTAAAGTGTGTCTTCGAGAAAGCACTCGAAACTGTTTCCTCAATCTGCCGATGATCAAACTTTGCATCGGAAGAAAGATGAAAATCGGCTTCCTGTCCAAGTAAAAGCCCTATGCTCAGCACTTGCACCACAGACACCGAAGCTTTTGCCTATAATTCAGCATCCTTGTAGTAACTTTCGCATCGCGAGCTGAGGCGATAAACAGCAGTTATCAAAAATTAAAAAATATCAAAACCTATGCTTAGCATCATATTCTAGATCCCTATTCGCCCCAAAAATGGCGTCTTAAAAAAAGCTGGTTCGACGTACACTCACCTCAATGAGTACGGGAAGCAATCGCCTTGTATCTCAGAAGATGCTCAAGCCTCTGTGCCACTGTGCCAATCACATTGAGCAGGAGTCCTAAGCGGAAGTTTTAGATGAAACCTCAAAGTGTTTTGCAGAACAAGGGTCAAGCACTGCGTCAAGGAAAAGAAAAGTAAAAAACACTAACCCAAAATTCCGTTGAGTGGAGGGTAGAGATCTGCCGTCTACCCACATACAACCTACTGATGACTGATGGGATGTCTGGTATTATTACGCCAAGAAGTGGCGTTGTTCGACTCTTATGTAAAGGATTCCTCAACAAATAAACTTTGAGTATGGACCCATTCTTTCAACCAACCCAGGAAAAAACACTTTTCTTCTGAAGAATTTCTAGACAATACAGTAGACATTATGTAATCAAATCTTTCCTCAAAAACTAATGGTACCCTACGTTGTGTTTACTAAGCAATCAAAAGAAGTCGAAATATGATTCATCTGGAATTGTCATGTATTTGTTCAAATCTATGTATTGCTAGGTGAAAGAGGATTTAGGTTGCTTTACGTTCTTGCTTTAAGGTTGTCCTGCGCTATTCGGAACAGTACTCGAGAAAAATTGTCGATACGAATTCTCAGAATGTATTTCATCAGTTTCACTTTCATTGTAATGCTTAACATGTTTTTCATTACTTTCATTTTCATATATTGGTGAGAAATGGCTTTTTCTCTGGTCAACTTCCACGTTTTAGTAAACCTCATTACTACGTGTATTTCCAAATCCACAACTATTTTACATATGTAATCGATTTCCATTTTTCACATGCGTGAGCTATGGTCGGCATCGATGTGTAAAGTCCTGTGGATAGCTTTGTCCCTGAATTGTGTTCTCGTCAATTCCGGTATGCCATTTGCATTTTTCAAAAAGGATTTCACCGCTAATGGCTTTATCGGATTCGATTGTACCTTATCGTTTTGTTTCTTCTCCGCATTAGTGATTGACATACTTGTTCGAATGATCTCATTGTTTTTGTGAAGTCGGTATTCTTGAAGCGATTCCTCGTTTCCGATTAATGAATGTGTGATTTCTAGAAGATTTCGTCACGGACGCGAAAAACCACCGTTATGACGATATGATGGCGACCTTATAGACGCCCCGCTGATCAGGGATCAGGGTGGACACGGTATGGGGAACCTTCCTGCCGCAGTGTCACTAGGTGCCCAGAGCTTTGTTAGACACCATGCCGTTCACCTGACTTGCCATCTTTTTACTCAGGGGGATGCGCAGCTACTGCAAAAGGGCAAGAGTACAGCGCCAACAGTAACATCAGTAACCAACGCTAGAGTCGCGTTCCTTGCCACTGCGTTATAATCGAGCACCGAAGAAGAAAGTTAAGAAGCCAGATCTTACTACGTTTTATGTTCGTACAAAAACATATAAGTCAACGTAATCTTTGCTGAAAACTGTCGCACTCAAGAATTTGAAATTGGCCTACATCTCTCATTTTCCACCTCTTCCCATACCCCATAGCTAATTATTCAATCACTTTTTTCATATTGTGCTACCTATGATACACTCATCTTCGGCACTGTTGTGCGACCTTCATGTGCCGTTAGACTTGCAGATGAAATCAGCTGAGGCTCATCAAAGTGTTGCGTGGATCTAAGGAGATCATGCTTTGTCGTACATCAACTACCTGTAACGTTTTCAGTGAGTTAGACGTGATTTTCCCTATTCAGTGAAGGCCAATGTCAGGGCGTGATAAAGCGAAAAGTTGTTTACGCAAGCAGTAGCCAAGGATGCTCACAGTCGGAAAGGTACAAGCGAACTCATGAACTGTCACACGGTTGCAGTCGATGAGAAAACCTGAAAGAATCTCAGGAGTGGAGGTACGAGAGAAATAGCAGCTTCAGTATGTGTCGGCGTTGCAGCTGGCCAGGCAAGTAAGTTGCCTGATTGCATCCCAAGGTGCATCATATAGAAGAGAGATAGCGACTGATATGATATCGTTGCCACATCAGTATCAGAGAAGTAGGAGCTGTAATCTAATAGTGACACGTCAGCAGTACACGTTTTTGTGGGATTCTAACCCTCTCCAATGCTTCCATTTCATTTTCAAGCTAGCAGCGCCGAGGAGAGACGCTCGAATGGAATCATATGGGCTGCGGAAATGGTTCAATTACGTGAGCACTTTTTCTAGACATGATAGGTTTCCCACGAGTGCAATAATTAGAATAGACCTACGGCAATACTACCTATGTCAACTGTAATCAAAGCCCAGGAAGGAGAATGCTCGATCGACCTGGCATCGTGCGATGAAATTCACCCACCGTCGGCTTTTCGCACTTCCAAAACGGATAGATCTATCACTTTTTCACCTCGTTAGGCTTATAACAAACGCTTGAATATTTGGGTCCAAGCAGCACGTCAAAGTGATGAATTCTACATACGTTAAGTGGTTCTAGATTCAAGCGTGGATGAGGAATCCGTGGGAATAGGGTCGTGTTTCGGGTAGAATAGGGATCGAGAGATCCTCAGCTAGTCCCTGCTTTCAAGTGGTCAGATAATTTGTAAAAAGGGTCATCAGTCGATGAGAATACTAAAAATTTTGAGACAACGTAGGCATCTGACCGTGGAGAGGAAACCACCGCCCAATATGATATGTAGTGCGGGATATGGTAAATGGACAAATGTGTGGAGGAACTCACTACCGCAACGCGTGAGCTTGCGTCGCGATTCGTCGTCGGTGGGCGCAGGCTTTCTCCCGTTTCGTCACTCCGTCTGCGCTCTCCGCGTAAGAGAGAGCAGGTGGCGAGATACTCGCAGAGTGTTCTACGCATGAATGGTAGGGAAGCCAACGTTACCCTTACTGGATAGTACGACGAGACGGAGGGTATTGGGGGCAACGATGAAGAAGAGGAGAATGATCCATTGTCATTGGGATTGGGGTTCCAAATCGAATTTAGTAATTGCGGAAGCCTTCGGTACCCATTGTTGTAGGGTCGGCGCCCTTCAGTGGCGAATGTAGAGTTGCTTCCGTCTCACCGATACTAGCTCAACAACGATATTTGGCAACACTCCATATCAGCCCCCACGTCGGGGCTTACTTCCCCCGGAGGCTTAGGTTATAATATACACTTGAGTGCACATTCTGTGAAGAAAGTGTCGCTTTCTTCTCACCGATGTCATAAACACAACAACGATATTTGGCCACGGCCCATATTAGCCCCGACGTCTTGGCTCGCCGATTTAGCGGCGAGTTAGGAGTCACTCTTTTACACACACCTTAGTAGTCGAAGATCTCTATGGTGCTCACGAAGAGCCTTGCCCGATGAGATAGGAAGACTATTCCCGGGTGGAGTGCAAGTGTTCCCACTGGTGAGGTTAGGTCAGGCTGCGCGGCGGATTGCAATCAGGTAAATACAGGTAAAAAGACGCTGCCAAAGCTCCTCCCTACAAAGGCTTAGGCAAATCTGGGAGAACCCAGACGGCAGGACGCACCACCATTCGGAAAGTTCGCGAAACGTCGCCGTTGCGCGGTGACCCAATTTGGTGTCGACCTCTAGAAATCGGAACACTTGCAACACACCCGAGCTCATAAGCATGCCAGCGCGCGCCGTGATGGAGGCCGCGACGCGCGAGCTAATGCGTCGCCGCAGTGAGTACCACCGCACATTCGTCCGTTTACCGACACTCATGTAGTGTCGGCGAGGAGGCTTCCAATAAGATGCTCGATTGATGCAAGTGCTCTCCGAAAAATGTTTCCTTGGGCAAAGAATGCATGGGTTCAATACAAAAGCGATACCATTGAGTTGCATTGCTCATCACTTGTATCATCTATCGTCCAGTTGAGTTGCTCATCGACAGTCTCGAGCGAGCGCTAGTAACTTTTTCATTCATCCCTATCACGAGCCAGGGTGATTTTTTCGCTCCAGGGACACGTGGCCTCTCGATCCATTCGCGTAGAGCTTTCGTGAAGGAGTCTAACCATCGGAGTGGTGGTCGTCCAGGTGGTCGTCTGTCGTCTCAAGAGATAGAGTCGGCAACCGCTCTGGTCCAACGGTCATCACGGTATCGCTTGACGTGACCGGCCCATCTAATCTGCTATTTCTTGACGAATACGGAGGCATCCCTATTTTCGGTTGTCGACGGAGCTCGGAACACCGGATTTCTCTTTGCAACGGATTACTCTGGGCATTGTCCTTTCGATGGCGCGCTGGATGCTGACCGTATGCTCATCCTGGTCGCATAGTCCAGGTCTCTGGAGCATATCTTAGGGCAGGAAGGGAAGGACAGCGGAGTCGAAGTGATGGGCTCGGAGTCGAATGTTCTTTAGTTCATTCACTACTCTCTCGATGGTCTCGGTTCCTTCCTGCTCAGCTGTGGTGCTATGTCGTTTATTACATCCTGACCTGCTATGACTTCCTGACCTAGGCACTCATGGCTCTGCCTTCAGTCATGTTCGCTTAGTTGAGCGTGAATGGGGCATCATGTACCAATCCATTCCTCATGGACATCGTCTTCGTTAGATTCAGCGAACCGATTTTTCCGTAGTCACAGTCGGAATCGGCTAGCATTTTTTTCTATAATACTTCCTGGATTGTCAGTGTTATGAGCACGATGCCGTAAGCGAAGAGGAGGCTCATGTGGATACCGGCCATCAACCTTCACTCCCATACCTTTTCATTCCAGTTAACCCATGACGTTCTGTAGAGCGGCGCTGAGAAGCATATGCGATATGATGTTGACTTTTCGAACCCCTCTGTTCACGTCAATAAACGAGATGACGTTGCCTTGTCGAACCTCTCTACTCATGTCAATGATCTACTTGTAGAGTGGTGAAAATACGGTCGTGAAGTTGCTGTAGAGCTCACACGTTATTCTTGTGAGTAGGTATATCCTGGTTATCCAGGGCTTAGACACCGCTTCTGTCTCACTGGAGTCGAGAGCTTCCTTCGAATCGATGAATATGACATAACGGCATTTGTAGTACTTTCGCGATAGTTCAATGAGCAAGTGACCGTGTGGATGTAATCGGTTCTACTGAACCCACCTCCCCCCGAAACCCTGTCTGCTCGCTTGGCTGTTTTTATGTCCAATGTTGTGTGGATCTCTCTTTTTTTTTGGCATCACATTTCTAGATTCCAATGCTGCCTTGCATTCCGACAGATAGCGTGTGAAGAGTCGAGCCGAAGTTTTGACTATAACTGATGATGGATTCGTAATGTTCATGGCCAATTACGTGTTGACAAGAATGCTTACACCGTCAGCACCTCTTCGGTAGCATGTTTCAAGGAACAGCCAGCTTTTTGTAGCTTTGAGATTCTAGCATCCTCTCCTGAACGGTCTTAGCAGCCGCTGCGCTATCGGGGTCTCCCTTAGGTTCAGAGGATTGAGGTCCATTCTTATTGCAAGGTGAAAGCCCGAGTAGCTTGCCAGTCTCTGTGGTGAGGGCTGGGTATGCTCCGGGTGCAGGCTACCCAAATTGGACCTTGGGCTTCTTTATTACAGGCGATCTCGTACCAACTCCCATACACCTCCCAGTCGTTAGAATTCAAGCTTTTCGCTTGACCGAATATGGAATATCCATTGCACCGTGTTGTGCTCATGCGCTCTGTATAAGTGAGCTGCATTCTTCGAGGTGAAAGTGCAAGGAATTTTAGCATCTAATTTCTTCAATTAATTAAGAGTGTGACAAAAATGTTTCGACCTCGCCAACACCATATTCTAAACATTGCTGATATTGCTTTCGAGTCAGAAAGGGCCCTCTGTCAGTGTGAATTCTCAACCTTATAAGCTGTCAAAGGTGACCATGAAAAGGTTTGGATTGTTCGAAAAACGAGTGATAAAAAACGCACAGGGAAGTATGTCGCAGATTCATTCGGATGGCCAGTTTCTTGTTCCTTTGAACTTGATGTTATATGGGTTTTTTGTAGAGATCTATCAAGGTTTGCAGGATACGGCTGTCCGGCTTTGTGGTATTTGCATCGCAACTGGATTGCTCACTTACTTATTGATTTATGAAGTTTCATTTGAACAACTACTCTTCAGCTTAAAAATTGGACTGAATCTTGCAAGAAAGAATACTACAAATAACACAGAATTCCACGGTAATAGTTTTCTTTAATCAACTGCTAATATTTCGAATACGAAATGTCAATCCCCTTTCCTGTGTGATATACAATGTTAGTGCAACTGCTCGCAGATGTTGCTGCTAATCAGCACCTAGGCCTCGAATAGGATACAATAAAAGATACTTTGACCCATGATGGATTTCTCTCCTTCGAACTCCTAAGTTCAATTACATTTAAGTCTTTGTCATCGATTTTTCCTCTCACACATAAGTTCATCTTGACTTGAAGACTGAACTGAAGGTGGACGTCCATGCCCTTTGTTTCAAAGACCATCATAGCCATCATGATGCACGATAGCCATTCCTTTCTCATGAGAGAATGGCCAGTGGTCTTGATTACTCCCGACGACCACATTTTTCCCGGCCGATGAGGGACAAGGGAACTTAATTTTGAGAATAAAGTATGTCAGGGCTCTACCGTGGAAGTAGGATAGTCCCCAATCAGTTATCAGATGGATCTAGCAGGATGGTCTAGCAACAGATGTGGGTTGTGTTTATGTTCGGGTGCATGTTCATGTAATGGCGAAAGTCGCGGAGGGCCAGCCGAACGGAGCATGGCATTTGAAATGGAAGTTTTTGGATGCTGCAAGCAAATGAATGATCATCTTTTATTCTTCTCTTCGTCTTCTCCCTAGCGTCAGTCCCGCGCCGTTGCGATGTCCGCTGTCCTTGTCAATTGCCGCCACATTCTTCTACCCAAGGCATCTTCTGCAGTGACTGTCACTTCAGTGAGGTCCATTTCAGTGACGTCCCTCCATCTTTTCTTTGGTCGCTTGCCGGGTACTTCGTATTCTACAGCCATCTTAATTGGGTTGTCTGTCGGCCTTCTTAGCACGTGCCCATACCATCTTAGCCGCTGCTCCCTCAACTACAGCTGGACCGGTGCCGTCTGCATGACTACCCTTGTTCCTGATCCTGACGAGCCGCGTCCAGCCACACGCCCATCTCAGAATCCTCATTTTTGCGGAACGTAGCTGCTTCTCAAGATACTTTGTTAAGTGCCAGCACTCGCTGCCATAGATCATTGCGGGTCTTATCAGCGATCGGTATGCCATGCCCTCTGGAATTCTGGAGCACCCTCATCGCAGAGGATTCCTGTGGACTCTCTCGTATTTCAGCCGTATTTATTCGAGTTTCACGGCCTGATCTACCGTACTATCCTCGGCTATATCACTTCCCAGGTATCGGAAGTCCTGAATCCTTCCGATGCTTTCTCCAGGCGCTCTACGATGGACCACGGACAGTCCTCGGAACCTAGGAATTTGGTCTTTTTGATGATTACTCGTAGGTCTTTCCCTGCCAGCCTTGCTTGCTATCTGTGCACCTTCGCCTGAAGTTCTTCTTTAGTATCCGCTATCAGAGCAATGTCGTCAGCGTAGAGAATGGTTTTCAGTGGTCCCTCCATTAGGTCTTTCACCATGCCATCCAGAGTGAGCAGGAAGAGGAACGGGCTTAGAGCTGAGCCTTGGTGTACTCCTATCGAGATCCCTACTTGCGCCGTCAGTCCCTGCAGGGTGCGTATGACAGCCTAGCCCCATCGCACATATCCTGTACAAATGTGACCAGGTGCTCTGGTATCTGTCGTTTTCAAAGCGAGTTCCACATTACTGGCCGTAGCAGACGATAAAAGGGCTTTTCAAGGGCCAGGAAGGCTAGGTAACAGGGCTTATGCTTTTCATGATACTATCATATTTTATCTATGGATAAAATGGCATCCGTGGTGAACTGCTCAGGCATGTACCCGAACTGCTCCTGAGATATGGTGACTAGCTCTCTCAGCCTCAAGTCAATAAGCCGCACTTACAGCTGCATGGTATGAGCAGTCAACTTTATTTCGCGGTAGTTGGAGCCCTACATTGCGTCCCTCTTCTGCTTGAATATGGGAACAATGGCACTGGTCCTTCACGCAACCAGAATATTCGCTCTGGCCGTCACCATGTTCAGGAAGCGTGTATGCCACTCCATACTCTCCCAGTGCCTTAGATGCCTCTATTGACACCCCATCTGGACTAGCGGCCTTTGCATTCTACATCTTTCCCAGCTTCTGGCGATCTTCTCCCGCTGTCAAATGGAGGATGGGGCTAGTCGAATCCTCCTTCTGTTGACTTTCCTTACGAGGGAAGATGATCCACCTTTGTCCCTGGGTAAGGCAAAGCACTCTCGAATTAATTTCTAAATGTAGTGTAAAAAGTTTTCTGCACTAATTTGAATCCCTTCTGGCATGAGAGTCTACCAATTTGAGGTGTGGTCACTATCGTGTACCATCTTTGCTTCTAAGGGAGGATTTCCTTTAGAGTGTGATTTCAAACCTACGAATGGTGACCGTACTGCCATTCCACCGGTGAGCTTTCCAAACTCGAGGATTTTTCTTTTCGCTTTTTTATTGGGTGGTTATGCTTGCCTGCTCTCATTTTTTGAACCATTGCACTTACATGCTGTCTACAGTGCAGACTACATCAGACTGCTTCTCCACACAACAGCCAAGTGGAAAATGAACCAGTTAATAAATGAACTGAAATGGCAAAGCCTGAATAAAAATTGCGTCGCGCGCCCCACGCTAGAATTCATTGTGAGGCGTGACTGAACATTCTGTGCTTTGTCCTACTACTACTAGAGTAGAACGTCCATAAAATCTAATAAGGTAGTGCATTGTGTCATTTTCTTTTCGTGGATTCCGATTCATCGCATACTGTACATCGTGTAAACCCAGTCATTTATAGAAATTGGGTAGACGTTATTCAGTGCCGTTAACGAGCACAAGTGTGATATTAATTACTGGCGCCAGCTATAAAGTGGAGTCATAATCGTGATCAGCGTTCTGAATACGAAATTCTTTTCCGCATTGGAAAATCCATTCTCTAACTGGGAAGAGCCTGTAGTCAGCAGGCATGCCATTGCGAGTTCGGCAAGCTCTCCACGACCGTATATGGGCACTGCGCGCGTCCGCAGAGAACAAATATGCTAATACTATGCACAATGCTTTGAGACGTTGGGATTCGTTAGCCAACCGAAGGTGTGGCAATAAGCACGCGCATTGTTTTGTACATCCAACAATCGAAGCTGTCCGGTCTATACAAGATTCTGAATTTGCCAAAAGGGTATAATGCACCCAACTATCCGACTTCGCTGTACTCCTGCAGCCTGCCAGTTATTGATTCAGGGTTATTTTGCATATTTTAGCTCATTTTTGTGCTTTCAAAGTCTACTTCAGCTGTGTTACGACACTAATACATTAAAGGAATCATCCGCGAAAAAATTGATTTCTTTGTTACCCTTATATTTATGTTGTATTTGGTAGTATGGGCCGCACGCAAATTTCACGCGAAAAAGTGAAAATTCGGCTATGATATAGCATAGCAAAGTCTCGACCGGATGGGTGGGGCCTCTGAGGGCCCACTCCATTGTCCGCAGTGGTCCGAGACGCATTGCAGGAAGAGAAAGTTACGTAAACAGTCCAACTCTCCGTTCCCAATCGCGACAAACAACGGAACGGGGGCTTTTACGCAGAGGATCCGTCCACTCGGCTGAGAATCTTAGGAGCTGTATTACAGCCTAAATCTCATTTTTTCGCTTGAAACTTTACATGCGGCCCTCATTAGGCAAATGCAGCATGAACATAGGTTTTACAAAGAATCTCATTTTTCTGCGGACGATTCCTTCAAGCAAAAGCTGCTTTCCTTTCAAGTTATGTACTGGTCAAAGTCTAGCGAGAGTGTAAAAATCCTCAAGGGAAGGGGACCATATTTTAGGTGCGTATTTTGAATTCTTCGAAATTCTTTATGCAATCATGTGGTATTGAAAATGAAATGTAGCTCATATATAATATGTATAAAGTTTGAAGGATAAAGTTTTTGGCGTTAATCAATCCCTCTCTGGGATGCGCCGCACATTCTAGTTCCATCCAGAATCGTGATGGCAGGTGAATGTGATGTTGCCTATACAATGACTTGCCGTGGCCAGGCGATGTATAAGTCAGTGCTTTTACCCTCCCAGACGATTCTGGCACCAATTTGCCGACCCCGGAGGGATGGAGAGCTTGGTTGGCCTGGGCGGGCGTTGATGCGGGATTCGATCCCCGCACCATGAGAGGGGGTGCGTGCCACCTGTCACTACATCACCTCCGTCTTATAATATAAAATATGTATAGTGGTAGCATCATCAACATTAGTGGTGGAAGATGAACCGGGGGGTTGCATTTTTCAAAAATCTTCTTCATTGCAATGCTTGACCCTGATATCTGTGTACGAGAAGAAAACACAGGTTCACTATGCAACGTGAAAAGCTTAAACGGAGGAAACCTATCTCAGTGTCAAAATTTGTGTGTACATTCGTTCTAATGCCATCAGGAGCTAAGTGGGAATGAGGAGACTGCCGTTTCCGTAAACGCACATGGTCGATTACTAGATCAGAGACTTTTACCTTTTTATCATCATAAATCTGCTTGCATGTGCAGATTTCGACAATATCGACTTTTTTGGAAACTGTCCTTTTGAACCACCGGATCCATGGCATAAATCCATAGTAAAATATATAAAAGTCAAGCATGGCTTCTTGAAGGTGAGATTTATTCAAGGGTAACAAGCTCTATTATGATTGCACTAAGATGTGTTTGGATTGTCTCTAGTTCAGGATTGTAAGGTAAACGAATCCTCAATACCAGTAACCGAACTCAAAAATAGAAGGGTCTTGCTGAAAGAAGGCAAGGAAGAATTCGAATGCCAAGGACGGTAGGTGTTTTCGGCTATTATTCGGGATCTCCAAGTGGGGGAATCTTTGACAAGTAAGTATGTAGAACGAGAATCAAATGCTTCTTTTTCCTTTTGTAATTTAGGTAATACATAAGTAAATAATAGAGAACACAAAAGGCTTTGCCAAGCAATGGATGAGTGCAGTTATTCGGAAGCCTAGCTGAAATTTTGGTTCGTAGAACGTTTTAAAGGCAGCATTAGGGGAAAGTCGGACGAAAAGTAAAAGTAGTAGTGCATATGAGAGTCGAGATGCCTAGTAACAGGACAGTGGAGAAAAGACGGATGGAAATGGCCAAAAACCCAAGAATTAGGATCCTCTTCCCACCGTTGCTTCTAGGCGCGGACGACCTTCCCGTCAAGAGGCTGGTAATCTGATCTAGTTTTCCATTGGCATGTTGCCAAGTAAACACGAGGGAATGTTTGGAAATACGTCAGCATCTACTTTTTGGAGTGAGCTTTAAGCTAAAACTGCGAAAGCGCACCGCAAAACCTTCGATCCTGCCGCATCTCCTTGACCGCTCCTACCCCAGTCAATCGGGAATTACGTCATCGGGAGGCGGGACCGCTGTGTCCAAGAGGCGGAACCGCTGCATGGTTGCGGCATTTTGCAGGGTTTTTACAGGTTGGGGGGGGGCGCTTTTTCACCGGGATTTCGCCACAGATAGCCTTCTAAGGCACAGGACTACCATGTGAAAGACTTTTTGTAGGGATTTCTCCATTGCCGCATTACCCCTAATGCTGTCTTTAAGTGCAAACATACAGCACAAGCTAAAAAAGCTCCAAAACAACGAGAGTTCAGATTCGCATTAAGTTTTATCATGAAGGGATCTGTACCTTCACACAGCAACCTGGTATTTTGAAATCACGAAGCAGTGCGCAAATTTACAAAGCACATCCAGCCACTTCATCTGTGCTGAGCGAGGTACGCAAACTGGACCGCTCCGACAGCGACTATATGTGTAGTATATCACCACCCGTGCATAGTAACCTACCCTTTTTTCGGGAGCAACTGTGAAAAGTAAAAAAGTTTTCAAGCTTTCGAGGCTTCGCAGTGAAACCACCGATCATGAGACAAAGCGATTTCTGAAAACGATGGCGAGTATGTTGAGGGGGTTACCTTCGATAATTACTATCTTTTGTACACTATAACAACACTGCTGGAACTTATACAACACCTAGGCATTGAACGTACAAAGAAAGTAAAAAGTTTACAGCCACCTCCTTCAACTTGTCAGCAAATGTCTGTGAAAATGGATAACCTTTGTTAGCTCCGGGTGTGACCCTTATGTCAGGATTTCGCACAAAGGCGAGCTGCTTGCGACGCTGGGTGTGCGAGCTATGCGCGTCGCGGTAATGGGTCATAGAACGATTACATGGTATTGCTGTGGGCGCAATACGCAGTTAACTTGTAATCACTTTGGGACCCAACAATATGGCGCCCTTAGCTCGTCCCCATTGCTTCTCTTGCGAAATGCCACGGTGCGAAATCTTGACATCTAGGTACTCACCCGGCAGCTCCTGTTGTGGTGATTGAAGTGTGCAAGGAATAACCGTTTTGTAATCAAACATGGATCAAGGTGGACCTTGCTGAAGTGTTCTTTGGCTCCAGCGGAGATCACAGACCTGCTACTCAGTAGTGACAGACACATACATACCTTAAGAATCTCTGTAAGAAGGAATCTCGGTTCAGCAACTACTGGGTGAGGGCATCGAGACTGAACCCGAATTGAGCGAGAATCTCACGATGTTGAGCTAACTCGAGCTTCACGGTACGGGCTACCCTCTCATGTCATGAGCAGCAGATGATACTGTACAGATAAACTGACGTTGAAGGTTTGTTGGATCTCCCTGCGTGACATTTCTGTTCCAAGTCACTCCGTCCGTAACAGAAATCACCAAGTATTGGGTCGTGAAAAAAGTTTTAGCCGGTTTTTGGAATTTCAGCTTTGGGAGATCATAACTCGGCTTAGAGTGCATCATTCCTTACAGAATGGGCACCATTCGATACGCTACACTCATGGCAACATTAGGCATACCTACACAGCTCAATTTGATGAAGGGCTGATTGATTTAGTATGTAGCGCAAAATCAAAAAAAGTCAAACTCAAATCACCATTCTTTCTGAACACACTGCTGCTGAAGAAGCTGTCCGGATGTCTGGGAGCGTGGGGCTTAGTTAGCGCTAGATCTGGCGAATATGATTGACGCGTAAGGGCTTCAGCCTGCAACTGCTTCAGTTACTGGAGGTGGATTTGTGAAAAATGCGCTCGCGCGGAACTTTCGTGAGGAGCCCCGCGGCACACATTTTTTCGATTTTTCAAAATTAAGGCTACTTGAGGTGGTCAACTAAGTTTGCTTGTTGAGGTCCAATACTTGTGGATATCCCCTGCAGATACGGACGTTCATGGTTTCTGCCATTTTAGTTAAAGCGATTTGATCAATAGAAAATCCAAGCAGCTCGTTCTGATTTCTGCACTTCTGAAACAATAGACATAGTGATCAATTTAACGCTTCACCCCCTCCTCTTGCTTATCCGAGTCCCTTCGCTAGAACTCGGATAAACAAAGTGAAGTCATCTCAAAAGTTTTCGCAGTACATTAAAATTTTTCCAATAATTCGAAAACCTTGTGGCATTCCAAATTAAACATATATTTAGAACGAGCAGTTTTTTGTCTATCTAAAAAGCACAACATGTAAGCTGATTCATGAGAACGCGCGCTGATACTTGAATTTGCCTTGTGATCGCGAAAAAGCGACCAGCCTATGTCCTAATTATGGGACATCAGTGTTCCAGCATCGGAAGAAATATCTAAAAAAAGTTTATTGAACGAGATTTTCCTTTTCCTTCTGACTGATTTGGATTTCCTTTTGAAGATGGCAGGGAAGGCCATCAGACTCATTCTTTAGTTTCATGAATACTTCCACAGTTTCTTCGTCATGTCCAACTTTCCTACTTATTTTGAGCCATTGAGGATATTGGCATTCACTGCGGTTGCGCAATGTGTAAATGATAGTTGTGTGCTTGTGTCTTAATTCACCCGGCTGTCGCGATGGAGGCTCGTTATTGAAAATTGTAGAACAAGTTTTTTCTCTACCTATAAGTACAAAATTCCTACAAGAATAGGGGAGGAAGAATAAGCGTTAATGTATGTAAGTGAGGGGCTACACATCCTTGCGCTGTCATTCTTAACCTGATACCATTATACAATGCAAAAATAGCGCTTGACGCCTCTCCAACTGCCTTACCTAGCCATAAGGCTTAACCGTCGTGAAATCAAGTGTAACGTAAGGGAAAGATCCCATTCATATAGTTCGCAGATTTTCGTGCCTGTTTCACATCTTTGATTAGTGAAAGATTAGTGAAGGTTTGGATTGTGAGTCGCAACCGTAATAGGAACATCCGCTACGAATAAAATTGCCTCTTTTTGAGGAAATCTCCTGTATATTATAAGTGAGAAGACGAGCATTATAGACGTTCTTTATTGAAATGTTCGAGCGCGAGAGAGTTATTAAAGGCAACCGAAACAAGGTAAGAAGGTATACTTGGTGTTGAAATGCGTTGAAAATTGGGAAATAGTATCTTGAAATGAATAATCATGTCTAAAAAACAAAGGAAAAATAGCGATAGTCGAGCTCTCAGAAAATGCTATATAAAGGAAGTGTGGATCACTGTAGCCGGATGGTGATGTGTGCTGTGCATTACGCAAATAGCAGCTATCAAAGCGGTTCGTTAATCGTGTGCACCAAAATTCCAAAAAAGGCGTCAATAACCTTATCGAACGACCTGAACTCAGCACGTTCAATAGGGTTATTGACGCCTTTTTTGCAAAAACTCGCGAATTTCCAAATCGATGTCAAGAAGGTGAAATTTACTCTACTTGTTCTGGCAGAGACACAACGACCAAACCGTAAGTCATTGATTTGATTTTGTACTACACAATAATGGACGCTTCGACAAAGTGCCGTGTGCCGGTGTAGAGATATACTCGTTCCTATGGAGGAAGCGATCGCATGGTTCAAGCGAAATTCTTAAGAAAGAGAAGGCGTCTGCCATCCCCCAACCTCTTCGGCGCCCCAACCTCTTTGGCACTGAATGATGAGTACGAACGATTGCTGACGAAATGGAGGCAGCGAGACTCCCCACGAATACTGCAAAAATGCTGGAAATCAATACAATAGTAGGTGCTCGATGTACCATGAAAATACGTGCGGGCCTTATGGAACTGGCATGCGTGATGACAAAGGTGCCTCATTACTTTCATTTTGCGACGCTAACCGACTCATTGTCGCCAACACATTTTTCAAAAAAATAAGGTTAGGACGAAAGTGAACGTGGAAGAGTTGGAATGGAACCACGAGCAGTGATATCAACCACGTCCTATGATTGAACCCGAAGATTATACCCGATGTAATGGCAATTTCTGGATGCAGTAATGGCTGCGATACCGCATGGTGCGAGTGACTTTGAAGATCTCCATCAAGCCCCTCATTTTTAACAAAAGCCAAGACTTTTGCCGTTGCTGATCGGCGAGCGTAAGCCAGTACAGGCAATGACAACGCAACCTCATCCGGCTAAATACTTCCAAACCTCAAATTTTGTGCAAGCAGCGAAGAATTGCATGGCATGAACACAAACAATTCAGCAGCAAATTGAAGCAATCTCTGCTCGTCCTTTTAGCGTTAACGGCAGAGAAGAAAGCAGAAGTCTTGGCTAGCAAATGGAATAACTAATGCTCAATCTCACTGTTTTGCAAACAATTTCAATGGCCACTTACTGCGATATCTGCAAGTATTATACAACGATGTAGATAAGGCGAGCTCGATTCGAACTAGCCTATAATCCTCGACAGTTAGCCCAATTTCGATACCCCGACTGCTCCTTACCCTCCTGAAGACGCTGCAAGAAGCTGCAGCCATTACAACAAAGTTCTACAACGAGCTTCACCGAACCCATAATGGCGCTTTCCTTTCTCACTAAATGGTTCTATGACACGTCCAATCACAGCAGACGAACTTCGTGAGGCATGCAGTGGAGACACTAAACCTAGCCGTTACGGTATCCCATGGTGTATAAAGAAGTATCTAACACCCTTGTGAGCGGAAAACCTTGCCGAAGATCTGATTCAACATTTTAAGATCATGGGTTTTCTAGAAACGTTTGTTGAGGCAAAAACCACCCTTTTCCAAAAAAATGTAATACCTCAACAACAACAATCAGAGACAAATCTCGTCACTATCAACTGTATCGGAGTTTTCACTCATGCGTTGACGGATTATCCGGAGGAAGTGGGAAAAAACTAGCTCCGAGAGAATAGATAAGCTTCAGTTGTGGCTTTTCCACCCGTGGCCATATCATGTCCGTCAACATGCTTGTGGAAATAATACTCGCTTCACATGGCATTTGTTGACTAGCAAAAAGCATTTGATACTGTCGAGTTCGAGGTCATTTGGAGAATGCATAGTCCGAATGATAAAACAACTGTATGCTGCTGGACGGTCGTTTCTAACCTCTAACTCCGAGGAGATGGATATCGACATTCAACGAGGAATCCGGCAGGGTGATACCTCAACCACACTTTCTTCTCTAATTCTGCTTTGATAAGATTGAAGAATGATCGAGGTTACTCCATAGAACGACATCACCTCGGCAATCTCGGCTGAGCCTTTGATCTTTTCTTATGCTCTTCCAATATCAATGGGTTGCAAACGATGCTCATCTAACTAATTGAAGCAACTGTGATGGCAGGACTTGAAGTGCATAAGCAATACTGAATGGATGTCCAGCAACTTTAATGGACATTATCTTAATGCCAACGGGGAGAAATTAAACTGGTTTATTTGTGCACTGTATTTGTGTACTTCGGTCAACTCATATACTTCCTCGAAATCGTGGAAATGGAATTCACCGAAGGATTAGCTCGGCGTGGAATATCAGCAAAAAAGTTCGAACACTGTTGAAAAGTCTATTAATGTCGATCGGGACCATACGACGTTTCTTCCACATCTGTGTAATGCCTGTATGGATGTGAAACATGGGCATTAAGTAGCGGAGGATTGTATGAGAAAATGTCAGCGAAGAAAGGAACAACAGATGCTGCGAATTCGACTCCGCAATAAAGTGTCGAATAGGACACTAAGGGAAGAACAAGTCCAAGTCAAAGTTTTCGTCGAAGCAGGAAAAACTGGTGGATTCACACGAATGAGTAGTGACAAAAGGCCAAAAACGATGGGAAGTGCTGCAGTTGAACTGGATGTTTTATGGAAACAGATCAGTTCGACGACCACGAGTGAGATGGAAAGTAACAACAAGGCGTTTGCAGGAGCAAATGGGGAGAACACGGCGGCAACCCATTAATGGTTTCGAAGCATCACCGTTTCTCTGTCTGGTTAGATGAATAGCGGAAATGAATGATAAAATGTGCCTTCGAAATAGTATGTTGTGGGGTAATTTAGCCCATCAAAGTCTGCACAATTGGCAATTTCAAACCTTACCCTTTTTTTGAAATCTGTCAGCATACAATTCAAATGCGCAAAGAAGATGTGAGCTTGCTTCTGTTCCTTGCCCTCTAGGAGACGGTTCTCAAAAACACGGCTTTCTGGGAGCACTTGAGGTAATTTAATATCCTTTGCTGGCTTTTACCTCAATCCTGGCTGTGAAGAAGTAGGAAAAAAGAAAGATTACGATAACAGTTTTTCTAGGAAACATTCCCTTCATTGCGTATCATTTGCCAGTCGTTTTGAGCATTTTACACGCGTACGATGGTTTCGAATGTTATAAGAAGGCAGTTTGGCAGAGCTCCACACTCTGTACAATTTTAATTTCCTAAATTGAATTTGTGTGATTATTAAGCTGTCTCTTGTACTTGAATGACTACTCATATGAAAGCACGGAATGGAATCCAGTCAACGATACGGAATTCCACTGCGATTTTGTGGAAACACTCTGTGTCTCACCTGACAATGAAACCAGTCGATTCATTCACATGCAAACAGTGGAGGAAAAGTAGGTTTTCAATGCCTTACAAGTCTGTCGATTTATCTGTTTTCTACACGACTCATTGTACTCGAAGTGTACATGACACATGTACAAGCCTTATTTCATAATGAAATACTGCGGCTGTTGCGTTACTTTAATACAAATCCCTGCTCATCAATTTGAAGAATAGCTCCGGAAGAAAACAACGAATATTGCAAGCTATTTTTACCTATGATGGTGCGCTAACAAAGTTCCTTCCCAGAGCCAAAATTTAATAGATCGAGTCACATAGATTCAAAACTAACAGGTTTTCAAGAAGTACAGCGGATGAAGCTTTTCATTGTGTTTGGCGCTATTCACAAACGAATAACTGTTTGATCTTACAAAACATTGTACCACCATTTGTATTTCTATTATACACCTACACATACTAGTGAGGTTCATCGTACGTGCACTCTCCAGCAGCAAACAACTCGTCCCTTGTTACTATTATATAACCGCCTCCCACGAGATGTGAAGGAGACGTAAGTGACGATTCGACGATTCGTTCATCCATTGCTCACGTGTCGATGCTGACACCCTTTACTTTGCAGAGGTCACTGTTTGGCTCCCTTTTATGCCTCACGTAATATACTTCTCGTTGAGCCTCATCCTGACATGATTGTAGTAGTGCGTGTAGTGAGTAGTTGATCGACACGAGTCTCAATAATTGCAGCGGTGCAGTCCTTCTGACGCGCATGCACCGTTCACCAGGGCAGCAAAGCCCACGAAGTCCACGGAGAATCGGTGGGTGCAACCGACTCACAGAAAGTCAGCTGAGCGATCAGCCGGACTCTCCCAAACGTTTGAAGAATAATCCAGTTTTTCCGTGCTACTCATTTTTGCCATTATTAGCGTTTTAACATTTCTAGAAACTGAGGAGCTTGTGGTAGGAGTGGAAGCCAATTATGGCGGACAAACAAGTCGCCACTCTCGAATGGCAGCAAGTTGTCTAAGCACTGTTTAACAGATCCGTAGCTGTTTCTTCTCGCTTAGTCTGGCGATTGTCATCAAGCTTCCTTGCCATTGCCGGGAGTGACGTGATGTCTCTGCAGAGAGGAGTTCCAAACGAAGCCGAGCATTTCCACGTGCATTCGCGTTTCATTATTGCGGTCTAACTCACCGCAGCACTACTCGGAAAAAGGATGCCGCCTTTTTAAGCAAGTACAACATAAATATATCAATCACAGCGAGACTCATTTTCATGCACAATTCCTTCAAGGGTATTACCAACGTAAGCCATGCACTGACCCTTTGCACTTCGATAGAACCATCGATGACCTGGGATGTCTACATAGCTGCATTACAGCACGTACAGAGTGGCTCTCGAGGACTGATCACTGGCAGCCTACACTTATACGACACAAGTGTACAAAGCATCAATAAGGGGCTGGGGCGACTGTCATTCGGGAGATCCAGTCAAACATTCGGCAGATGTCACAATGCGATACCGTCTACGGTGTCTTGCGAGGTATTTGTACACGCCGCTGATCCTGGTCGCGGAGCAGGGTATTGGCGAACTATGGCGTCGGCTAATTCATGAGCTAGCACTCCTCCACCCGAGCACCAAAAGTGCGATGACATTCTGATATGCCGATTTTGACAGAGGACGAGGCGCCCTAGCCCACATATTCCTTCCGCGAGACGTGATGAACGGAAGCTGCCAATCAAGGATCGGATGAGAAGCGCGATGTACCGGGCGATCGTTGCTATTCCCTACAAGTTTTTCAGTTCTCGCTAGAGTAATCTTCGCAATGAATAAAGTCAATGTCTTCTGCAGGCTGTTCTTTGTTAGGTTTTCCCATGAAGACGAAGGAGAGTGCTGACAGATGTCAGGAAGCACAGGAAGAAATAAAGATCGCCATCGTCGATCGAAACGGCTCAGTAGAACTTCGCTCAAATTAAAGGTGGCCAGATTCGCGTTCCCGAGAATGCACCAAAATTTGATAACTTTCCACGAGGAAGCCCCTGGTGTCCCTAATGATTAGTGGAACAAAACGAAAAAAAATCAATACCATATAGAACAATGGAGCAAAATACCGTCAGATACGGTCCTCTTCGCGACAGCAATTAGATTCCAACAGAGCAGTGAAGCTTTAAGGTCTGCCGCAGAGACACTTGGAAATTTTCACAAGCGCCCTGATGTTCTATTGATGGTTGTCGATTCTGTGGCATCAGCACAAGCAATCAGGTGATCTTTCGTCATTGGTGGAGTGTGAATTGCTCGATAATAATTTAACGATTCGAGCCTAAATATGATGGTAAGCGCACGCTACTCGCGCGGTCCATGGCAAGGCTAGGTACATTCGCAGGTGTGTCGTCATGATTCCACACCTGTGTGTCCCTCGCGAAGCAATGTGAGCGAGGTTTGGTCTTGAAACGATCGCACGGTACTGCATGGCCGCTTACATAGTTTGCGGCACTGGCGTCGACGGCAATGTTGGCACTGCTGCTATGCTCAATGTTCTCTTTAAAACGTTCGACCGAACCATATTACATGATTGTGGCAAGAGCCCGCGCGAATATAGCCATAGCTTAGCACTCACAATTCTGGCCGAACTTTGAATTTCGCCGCAGGATCGCTCGGGCTTTCGCAACGGATCACCATACTGTAGTATGTTTCGGTTCAGCGTTATAAATTTAGCAGCGGCAATGGTGCCAGCGCTGCCGGCGACGGGTGCTTGCTTGCAGCCGTCGATGCCCGTGCCACAAAGTATGGAGGCGGTCTAATCCGTGGGCTCAGAAATGTGGTGGCTGTGGAATGGCTCCAAGACTCAACTGCAGCGGCACTAGTCGCTTAGGTTTCCCTTCGCACGCCACAGAGCCTAATCCCGTCACAAGGAGACTTTCACGTCACGTAACGGTTCTTGGCTAGAATCGCCAGAAAATAAAATAAGAATCTGATCGCATTTTGAGGCAACATGCAAGAGTGGTGGTCACGTCCACTTTGACGCGATTACGATTTGCGTCCTAACTTTTGTACATGTGACTGATTCACGGTCTTTATACTTGATACTTGTCTGTGACACTCTTTCATCCTCACTGTCCTCAATGGTATAATCAATTTTGATTGGGAGGTTGAAGTGATGATCAATAATACATTGTTGTCATGCACCCCCTGTATAGATAGCACTGCAGAAGTCTACCGAGAACCGTTAATCTTTTGAAGCACGGAATGATGGCTGTTGAATTCCGCAAACTCAACAAGGTGGGAGCAAACAGTAAACCAAATGCATTCCCGCTACTGTTCGGTGAGGACAAGTTTTTATTTTGGTTAGTAATCAAATGGTTTAGACATCAGGAGATGGATACTGTACAATCACGGTGTTTTAATAATTATGACAGTCAGTAGCCCCTTTTGAGTTGTTAGTCAAGTATTTGATGAATCTGAGGTAGCAGTTATGCCACTAGGTGTATGATGAAAAAAACAATGAGATTTTGGACATGTGCGTGATGGACTGCTCTGAATAGCGCAATTTCTTGAACTCAAGTAGTCTAAGTAACAAAGCATTTACTATAATAATCAACTATCAAGCATCTCGTCATGTTCATACTGACTCAGGGAAGATCCTGGAGCATGTTGACAAGAAAGCTTTCAATGTATCCTCAATTCCCGCAGATTGGTCTTACGATTATTTTTGCAACAGTTATCTTGATAATGCGTCGTTCATCCCGTTCGAATATCGCGATGCCGGCTACAAGGTAATGTCATACATTTCTCATATTATATGGTTTTTTGGAAGCAATTCCTTTCTTGCTGGGAGCAAGGCTTTCTATACTGCTCCCCTGTACCTAGGCTTTCTTGTACAAAAATAATCAAATGTTGATTATCTAGAAGTTTTATATAGAAGAACTATATGAAACAACACTCACTAATGGGCTGATTTTTTAATGCTTTGAAAATTGTTCATTGACAGACAACATTCTACAAGCATAGTAAACAATGATATACTCTCACACGCTCTCTTTTCTTTCGCTTTTGCTTTGTTTTCTACAATTCTATTTTGTTATCCTACTACGTATGATCCGCCAAGCATGTCTGTCTGGGTGTGTGTCTGTTTGTCATGAAATTCATATCTCGTGTCACAGCAATTATGGTATCCTGAATTTTACATGATATAGGAGTTAGTAAGGGGACCTCAGCGGTGGTGGACCGAAAGTGATAGCAGCTGATAAGAGGTGCTAAGGAGCGTTGAAAGTCGAATGCCACCGGGTTCGTTGCGCCCTCCGGGTTACGTGGCTGCTAAGTGGGGTGACACGGGTACATCAATGGTGATCCAAGTTCATAACGGCTGATAAGATTAGATAAGGAGCGTGAGAAGGCAAATCACTAAATCCGTTTGGCCCTTCGCGTTGACACTAGAGCATTGGTACTCACAGGTTTTCTGTATGACGCTTAGTGTCACATGACAAGCATATTTGGTTTATGCTCTGATATCAGTTGCACTAACTTATTGACCGCCAAACTGTTGGCTTTCCAAATAATGACGACTATTATTCGATACTGCCATCTACATGAACGATCTGAATCTATCCAGTTTTGTAATAGCAAAGCAAGTGAACAATTTACTACTGCGGTACCACGAACAACAAGGCCTATCGATGTCTGGGCCATCTAGTATAATTCCGAATAGTGGAGTGTGCAAATGGTAAGCATCGGTATCTGACGAATGGATCTACTACCGATATATAAGATACCAGCTGGCGGGCGCACCCTACTGCGCGCGATTCATGACGAAGTTGTGCAACATGGGTTTGATCGGCACGACCACACTTGTGTATCTAATTGAGTGGGAATTTTCCTTCGTCTGTTTCTAGATGGGCTTTAGCATTGGAAAAATGCAAAGATGATGGCGTTATAAAAAAAGCATTTCCGTACTCATGCACTTTGGTCGCTTTGTATTGAACCCATCTTGCACGTCATCGACATGAATCGCGCGCAGTAGTGTGCGCCAGCCAACTGGTTTATGTCATCATTGGGAGTTTGGATAGCTTAGAGATAGATAATTTTTATTCGATTGCATCGATTGGTAACGAATTGCTCACTTGCTGAGCATCTAATTCCTACACATCATTGGTAGATCCATATCCCGCTTGTCGATGTTTATCGTTTTTGTAACATGCTTCACTACTTGAATTTTTACATAGTCTAGCGCTCGATACCCAGTGTTCCTGCCAATAGAAAGTGATTGCAAGCGAATCGCTTGCGTTGCTATCGTAAATATAGGTTGTATCATGATTATCAATTTAGATCACAGTGTCAAAAAAAATGCACCATTTTTTGGAACGCTAAGCCATTCAGCGGTCGATAAATCGGCCAGTGATATCAGAACACAAAATATGTTCACACAGTGGCACTGAGCATCAGACGCTTTTGCTAAAGCGGTCGTGTACTAGTAGCAAGCGATGTGAAGGATTTCATCCCAACCAGTTCCTAACGGTTCCTATCAGCCACGGTAAGCCGTTATCAATTCCACTGCCGCTCCTGTGCCTAACAGTACCATTGACAGAGCATTCCACTGTTAGCCGTGCGTGAACCGGACTTGGTGACAACGCTCTTAATCGAATCTTATCAACTATTATCAATTCGGCCACCCTGTTGAACACCTATGAGTGTTAGCTCTCCAAGGTCAATGCAAAAAGCGAAACGGATTCACTGACTCTAGCCATTTCACGCTCCTCATTGAATCTTATCAACTGGTATCAAATTTGGATCACTAACCATTGATGTTCCCTTTCCACCCTGCTAAACATGAATGTCAGCGCTCTTGGACCGACGCGAAACGCGAAACGAATGTGACGGCATTTGCCATTTCACGCTCCTTATCGTATCTTATCAACCGTTATCAGGTTGGCTCCCCGTTATTAATGTCCCAGCCCCATCCCGCAAAGCACCTATGAGTGTCAGCGGAAGTAGGGTCAAGGCGAAAGACGAAACGGACTCGACTACTCTAGCCTCTATACGCTCCTTATAGAATCGTGTCAACCGTTATCAGTGCGGGACAACCACCATTAATGAACCTGTCTCAAGACTCAGAACATCTATAGATATCGGCGCTCTGGGATCAACCCGAAAGGCGAGACGAATTTGACGACATATGCTTTCTCATGCTGCTTATCAAATCTTATCAAACATTATCAGTTTGGATCACCCACCATTAAAGTCCTTTTTCCACCCTGCTCAACACCTATGAGTTTTAGTGCTCCAGGATCAATGCGAAAAGCGTGACTGATCCGACGACTCTAGCCTTTTCACGCTCCTTATCGTATCTCATCAACCGCTATAAAGTTGTATCACACGCTATAATGTTCCTGCCCCATCCCACAAAACACCTATGAGTGTCAGCGCTCTACGATCAAGTAGAAAGGCGAAACGACTTTGGTGACATTCGCCTCTTAAGGCTCCTCATCAGCGCGTATCAGCTGCTATCACTTTCGGTCCACCACCGCCTAGGTCCCCTCACCACCCCCTAGATCATTTGCAAAATTCAGCGTCCCAACTTTGCTGCGACGCGAGATATGAATTTCGTGACAGACAGACAGATGGACATACACACGCACAGACATACTAAGCGAGTTATATAGAGTAGGGTACATGCTCTGCGTAATTGTTACCAGCCGCTGCAATCGAATCCAAAACTATACAACACTAATCTGTGCAACCTCGTACATAGTGCCACTACAGCCCAAGGGTTAAATGGTCAGGGGTAAACCAAATTTGTTCCAGATCCACTATCAGTTGTAACAGAAGACTGTGACCGCTAAACCACCTGGATTTCTAAAAAATGGCAGACGTGATTTGCAGTGAACGATCAAATTATCAACCAGTATAAGGCTGAAGCACTGAAAGCTCAGCGAGTAGACATTGTTCGCTCTCTGATATCATTCTCTAATGTTCGACTTTAATCTGTGTTAAATTCTGGATATCGATGAATGTGTGTGGAGATGCTGCTTGAGCTAGCTTTCAGTACTGCGCTCAACACAGTGTAGAATTATGCAATACTTATGGAATTCTTCGCCATCGGTTGGTCAGTATTGGCCAATTTCACATCACACGATTCCACCGTCTTCTTAACGCAGTACTGTGCGATAGCTCAACTGATATACTCAACTAGGTTTGTCTGTTGGTATATGTGCGTTCGAAAGAGATTAATATCTCGCTTCATAGCAAAGGTGGAATCTTCAATTTCACATATCATATAAGATGGGGCAGGAGCACACTGATGGAGGGTGAACCGTCCTGATAACAGCTTAAAGCGGCTGATGCTATTATATGTAAAGTATGATCGGCTACGTGTGTACTTTGGTGCGCGTTTTTGTGTGTGTGTGTAAGTTGAACCCGAAATTTACATCTTGCGTCACAACAATTGTGGGACCCTGAATTCATATATAATAATAAGGGGTGGCATAACATCGCTGATGGAAGCTGACCCGTCATGATATCAGCTCATAGTGGCTGATAAGGAGCATTGAAAATCTAGACTCACCAACTGTGCTGTTAATTATGGGATGTAGAGATTCATAAATGCCATGTCGGGTGGAAAGGGGCTACGTGAAGCGGTACAGTCACACTAGCAGTTAGTGAATGGAACCAGAAGTGATATAACTGGTGGAGATTGATGTGAGATTACAATTGAGTGTATCGGAATCCTGTGCACCAGTCACTCTTGCAGGACGACCACTGCAGCCCAAATATTAAATGACATATTGAAAAGTCGGTCAGCGATTTTGTCCATAATCCAATGTCAGCTGTCACTTAACCTTCTAAATTTCCGGAAACTAGGCGTTGTGCAGTGAACGGCAGAATTATGAACCATCATTGAGGTCAAACAATCAAACGCCCACTGAAGCAGTACGGACTTCTGTGATGTCGCATGGTCGGATGTCATTTCCACATTATTCAGTTCTATCGTGTTATTCGTGCGATACTTTGTAATAGCCCAACTGGCATGAAAGATCATCACCTTTCGGCAGAATTTAAAGACAGTGTTTGGTATAATGTGGGTGACAGAGATCCGAACTGGAGTCATTTAGTGAAAAACTACGGGTCTCAGAGGCCTTTGCATGGCGAAATCCCCCGCGAAAGGCGCGCCCTTGAGTTGTGGCGGAGGCGGCCTCATTAGGGCAAACCGACTTTCCTCAGGGCAGCCCGCCTCCTGGTGACGAGCTCCCTGTAATTGGCTGGGGTGGGAGGAGCCGAGGCTATGCGGCCGGCTGGAGCGACGGGCGCGCTTTCGTCAGCAAAGCGTCGCAGACCCTTCTCTAATTAGCTGGTTTTCTTTTTCTGTGTTTTTGGTTTTTGCTGCTTACCTGTAGGGTTCGCGAGTTTTTCTTTTCTATTCTTTTTCTTTTCCTTTAATTCTCACTTCTTGTCTTCTCTCGTCTGCAGTCAACGATGGGATGCCTTTCAAGTTTTTTGTATTATTTCCACGTTGTTTTTGCGCATTGATTACTTGGATACATGCCAATGGCAGAGCCGTCCGGCCACCCGCCTGTTTACGGAATGGTCGTCCATCTCGAGAATCAACGGTGTACAGGGGTCCTATTTATCAGGTTTTTGGCCAATTCCATCCGTTTTTTCTTCACTGTCCTATTACTAGGCATATCGACTTTCATATTCACTACTTCTTTTACTTTTCGTCCAATTTTCCCTAATACTGCTTTTAACAGAGGAAGTTTGGAAGTGGGGGTAACTGTTGCTGAGAACTACAGCGCCATTGCTGGATGCTAGAACCTTTTCATCCAAAACATCTTGCGCAAACATTGTTATTGCGTGTTTTTATTATGAAAAGAATCAGTATTCTCCTGTTGGACTTTCTCAATCTCGGCATATTAAAAACACGATCAGTATGACGTTTTTTAAGCCTCCGAGATTATTATTATATTAGGTTGGTGCAATTGAAATTGCCGTTTGCCACAGCTATTCTTCAAATCAACATATCTCATGACCAAATAAAGTTTATCAGTCAAAATAAGACCCTTTACATTCTACACATCTTTCCCAACGAGAAACAAGTTTGCTCATACCGCTAGCATAAAAATCAAGATTCTTGGAAGCAATAAAATCCTCGAAAGCAGATCGAGCAGCTCCTTGATTGCTGAAGACCTTCTCCTTCAGGAAATTGTCGAGATGTCTGAAGAAATGGTAGTCCGTGGGGGAGAGGTCTGGGGAGTAGGCTGGGTGTGGTAGGGTTTCGTAACCTAGCTCGTTTAGCTTTTCCAAGGTCATGCGAGAGATGTGTGGTCTCGCGTTGTCGTGTAGGAGTATGGGTCCCTTTCGATTTGTCGAGCTTTTTGGTTTTTCCGATCTTATGTAAATGCCTAGCCACCGTTGTGTGGTCAACCTCCAAATCCTTAGCTATCTCTCTAGTTGATCGGCGTGGATCGGCCTCGACGATCTTCTTCAGTTCTTCGTCGTCTATCGCCGAAGGTCGATGCCCTCTTACCTCATCTTCGAAGCTCTCGCATCCGCTTCGAAATTTCTCAAACCAATGCCGAGCTGTACGGTCGTTGAGCGTTCCTTCTCCAAAAACTTCATTAATATTTCGAGCTGTTTCCGCTGCGTTGCGACGAAGTTTGAATTCGTAGAACAAAATAGCTCGAACTTGACTTTTTTCCACTAGCATTTTAAAGGTCTGAAAAACGATTAGATGGAGTGCTTTGAAAAAACAAGTGGCACAGCTGTAAAGGCCGGCTCTCAAGCTTCAAATCGGTATACCACACTAAAGTATCAAACGAAGCGTCTTGGGCAAAGACACGTTCTTTTAGAAGGGTGGCCGAAACGGCAATTTCAATTGCACCAACCTAATATTTATGCGGCCAACGTTTCGGTACAATCACCTTCTTCAGAGACTGCAAGAGCCGAAACAGATCAGTGATTCAACACGTCGAATACCCTCTTTCGAGTTACAAAAGAAAACTAAGAGTTAGTCAATCCTAAGAGACATAGTGAAACCCGCTAACCTTTTGAAGATGTGGATCTATAAATTAGCACCTTCAGCGAGGATTTTTTTGAGGTGGTGTTTATATATGTGTTTTTAAAACTCGCAAGGTTAGGTCAGGTTTCCTATGGGCACTCCTCAGGGATAATACTATCAACAAATATATCATCGGCTATCGATACATGCTGATAGCCGCCCGTCCCCCTCTTTTCACTGATTTACCGGAAGCTCAAGCCCCGTCGCCTCGTAGTCATTGATTTTGGGGTCCCAATATCAGACCTCCGCCTCGGCGCCCCGCGGGAATTCGACCGCCTGGGTCAAAGGCCACACAAGTCTGCAAACGGTGCCAGCTCTCTAGTAATCGCCAAGCCTTCGTCTTTCCTATTGATCTTAGGGTCCCTTGCCTTGATCCACACCGCTTCGAGAGTTCTGCGTGTTGAGGTTTCCTGTTCACGTGCTAGATTGAGATCTCAACTTCGACGTCGACATTGCCATGATGTTGGACCCTGTGCTCACCTAAAGGAGTGGATATTCTAGACTTGTTAAGTCCATCGAGCTGTTCTCGAGCTCTTATACAAAGCGGTCGACTAGTCTCTCCCACATATTCCCCCCCCCCCCACACTGTTTGCAGGTGACCGAGTATACCACTCCTGAAACCATGCAGTCGCCTTCCTTTCCATGAGGGCAGGTTATGCAGGGAGGGGTTTGGCAGAGTCGGTCATAGAGACGTTTTCGCACCAAACATCGCTTCAAGTTTTCAAAAGGTAGTTCAACCACTCGTACGTCGTCCTGGAGATCCGCATTCCGGATACAAGTGCGGATGGCCGCGCTCATCTCATCCGATATGAAAGGGACGCAAAAGGTATCTTCGCCCGCTTTTTCTCCTGTTTAGACTCCGCTCTAGCTCGTCGTCCATGCCATGCCGGTTTCTCACATTGTGAATAGCCAACGATGAGCTAATTTGATTGACTCAGTTCGGTATGCTCCTTCGGATATTAGGTGAACACAGGGTCCACACCATGGCAATGTCGACGTAGAAATTAAGATCTCAAGTCTAGCGCGTGAACAGGAGATCACAGCACGCAAAACTCTCAAAGCGTTGTGGATTAAGGCGAAGAACCCTAAGATCAATAGGAAAGACGAACGCGTGGCGATCACTAGAGAGTTGGCACCGTTTGCAGATTTGTGTGGCCTTTGACCCAGGCGGTCGAATCCCCGCGGGACTCCGAGGCGGAGCCTGTGCCCAATGTTGGGACCCAAAATCAATGACTACGAGGCGACGGGGCGCGAGGTTCCGGTAAATCAGTGAAAGGACGGCGACGGGCGGCTATCAGCATGGATGGATAACCGTTGGTGTAGTTCTTAATAGTATTATCCCTGGGGGTTCCCATAGGAAACCTGACCTAACCTTGCGAGTTTTAAAAACACATATATAAACACCACCGCAAAAAAATTTTAGCGAAAGGTGCTAATTTATAGCTCCACATCTTCAAGAGGGGTTTCACTATGTCTCTTAGAATTGATTAACCCTGAAATTTCTTTCGTAACTCGAAAGAGGGTATTCGACGTGTTGTATCACTGATATGTTTTGGCTCATCGCAGGCTCAGAAGAAGGCGATTGTGCCGAAACGTTGGCCGAATAAATATAATAACAATCTCGGAAGCTAAACACAAACGTCATACTGATCGTGAAAAGAATCAATCAACAGCAGTGCATTTCATTTCCAATGAGACAGGTTTTCCTTGCATGATATTGTAAGGAAATGTGGTGTGTTCGCGCAGAGTCCAATTTACATTTTGGGTGAAGCAGCGTTTCTCGGGCAAACACCTATACAGACTGCGTCATAAATACGTAGCAACGCAATTGTGTGATAACCATATAGCGAGAATCGCAGCACGATATAAAAAGTGGCGAATCTTTGTATCTTCTTAATATAGGATCCTGTCTACATCTTGCACATGTGAGTGTCGCTCGACAACATAAACCACTAACTTTGTGTGCCGGTTTTGTCGGTTGTATGTTGATTTGTACGTCGGTCTGTATGTGTGTTCGTTCGCAAGTGATAAGTTGTGGGCGTGATAGGGGAAATCGACTGCTCAAAGGAATATTTTAAAGAAAACTTCACGGACACTGGTTCGAAACAGGCTCAGTGATAGGTAGTGCTTATCAGGTAATTGTGCTACCTGCCCACACGGCAAGATAAGATTGTACGTGCAGTGGAGTGGAGTAACTTATCAGCGCGATTGTTGGGCTTTGGCCTTACATATATGGGAGAGACAGGGAGATGGGTTCTAGCAATTTGCGTCCAGGAGGGTCTGCTAGTATAAGACGCTGTACCCCTGTTAACAGGTTTTGGAAGGCACAAAACAGGGAAACACGATGGCGCGGAATTCAAAATCAAGGGCACAGTGTTGGTCCGTGAGGCGGAAGTTTCTGCTAGAAAAGTGGAAAGAAACCAAGGGTGAACAGCCGAGAAGAGCGCCAGTCGATAACGAGCGAATAACCGCTCTTCATACGCACTACGAACTGTAGAATATAGCGATAAGGCATTACGTGCGTTTCCCATGTATTTTCGTATCAAGGACAAGGAGAATGCCCCATTTGCTACTGTTTTTCATTATGGTATGCTAGCGGATTTTTTCGCCCGAAAGATGGGTTCTCAGGGCGAGTTTATTTCTTCATATTGCTTGGTCTTTTCTGTGTGGTCCTGACACGGCGTCGGAACGACTAGGAAGGATGAAGCGCTCGAAAGTTTGGAGCCTCAAATGAAAAACCTTGCGCCATGTTCAGGCTTCCGAAGACGACGATCCAGTTGAAACGTTAAGCTCTTACAATAAATGTACCACTAGTCAACCCCGAAAGGCACAAACTAATTAAACAACACACGATGGCAAGATTGTTTCTTGCAGCAATTAACTCTTGTTACTGATGTTGTACATTGAGAGATTTGTACTATCGGAGTAGCACCGCTAATTTTTCTGGAAAAAGAGCCGAGATCGATCATATCACGGAAGTATCAAAAAGATACAGTTGTGAGTACTGAAAATTATTGAGCTCTCAATCGAGCTAAGCATCAGCTCAGAAATAGAAGGAAACCTAAACTCCATTTAAATCTGTTTTAGACAAATCCTTTTTGGGCTGGGTTGGCCGACGAATTTTCCAGACAGCTCACTGAGCTTCTGCTTTCTGTGCATTCCTGAAAGAGAATGTGTGTATCGAAATACAAAACGCGGCGAAATTACTGACCTTGACAATCTTACCACATTAAGAATCGAGAATGAACAACATGAATTTCATTGGCTCATGTGACCACGAATACATACGGATTGTTTTTGGCTTGAGAACAATGACGAAGACGTCCATGGAGAGCATCTCGCGTGTGTCGCATTTGACCGTCGTGCATATCGTACCACACTTTCGTGTGAGTAGTCTTGAAAAGTTCGAGTAAGTTGAACGCAGTAGCGGAGGTATTGCCTTCAAGATGCTCGAAAGGAAATGCTGGAGTAGTCCATGACCCGCGTAGTCTACAGGACGGAGTGCTGCCACATGACCCTGCGGAATACCGACTTTTTTGAATGAAACTGTACCCTAGTCGACAGCATAGTTCAAAATGTAATTAAGATATGCGAGTCCATAAATGATACCGGTTTTTATACCCGATTCGGATTACTTATGGAAGGACGACCCCTCGGCCCGCAAGAAGTGATCCCACGCAGTGACCACTGCAGCTGTGATCTCGAAACAACGTCCGTGGTTTCACCATCTCGCAGCAACTATCACCAAATAGCAGTACAATGAAGCAGCTCGAAAGCCTTTTGCACCATTTTGGAGAGTGAATCCTACACGCTGACATGTATTCTATTCTTTGATTCTACTCAAACGGAATTTTAAGACGGTCTGCACGACGATCACCTGCGACGGACGGTACGTGCTGTCTCTTTGTCTGCGTCAGAATGTACTAGTCAGAAGTGATCGCATCAAGTTTCGAGGACACATTACGAAATGGCTCTTAATTATTTAAACTTTAAGCGAAAGTCGAGACCTTCTCTCCTGTTGGGGACAAGCTTTGTCAGACTTTACTCTCGCCGCACCCTTCAACACCATCTTCGGATAAATCTCATTAGACAGAATTCCAACAATGACACTGCGTGCTAGCACCTATTGTAGCTGTGTCATCCGAGGTAGTTTCGTGCAGAGGGCAGCCATATCAATTTACTTTTATTCAGTGTGATACCAAAATATTAGGTTGTACCAGAAGTTCTGTGGGATTTTTTTCGATCGTCTTTTTTTGTTATTATTTCTTCCAATGAACGACAAATAGGCAGGAACGTATTCACAATTGTTATCGACAACACTCTGCCACCACTTAAGAAGATCGTTGAGTCGAAGAAGCTAACGATCGCCTCTGCAAGGAAGTCATAATCAACGAATTTTCCCTTGGCCGTAAAGAATTACAGAAGATGGGAAAGGTGATAGTCAGAAGGGGCAATGTCTGGTGGGTATGGTTGGTGGAGCAGGACATTTCAGCCGAGCTTCTGTAGTTTGGTCTGCGTACTTCTCGCGATTTGAGAGCTGGCGTTGTCGTCAAGAAGGGTTCCAACGCGGACACTTTCCAACGCTTTTCTCGAGTAGCGACGGCGAGCTGCTGGAACTGGTGGGTGCATACGGTAGCTCGCCTTGTATCAGCATTTTGTGGAAAGGCATCCCTTCCGCGTCCCAGGTGTACACAGTTCTGAGCGTGGTTTGTATTCCGTGTCAATCTGGCCCTTGCTGAAGCTGATGAACCAGCGCGCACGGTCTCGTAGCTCGCACATCCCTCGCCGAATGCAGCGTTGATGGAGTCGCAAGCCGTCGCTAGGGAGCCGCGAGACCACTCACAA
Organism: Trichostrongylus colubriformis; assembly: GCA_963978905.1. Lineage (NCBI taxonomy): Eukaryota > Metazoa > Nematoda > Chromadorea > Rhabditida > Trichostrongylidae > Trichostrongylus > Trichostrongylus colubriformis. The sequence continues at coordinate 14,960,292 of OZ022258.1, read as the reverse complement.
TAGATGACACCGCGTGTTTTGTGTGTATCGACTACGGGCACTGTGGCTTTCTCCACGGAATGTATACTTTGCTAGGAAGCTTTGAGATCGTTCTACCATCCTACTATATATAATTCGCTTAGTATGTCTGTGTGTGTGTGTGTGTGTGTCCGTCTGTCTGTCACGAAATTCATATCTCGCGTCGCAGTAAAGCTGGGACGCTGATTTTTACAAGTGATATAGGGGGTGCCAAGGGAACCCCAGCGGTGGTGGAACGAAAGTGATAACAGCTGATACGCGCTGATAAGGAGCCTTGAAAGGCGAACGTCACCAAAGTCGTTTCGCCTTTCGGGTTGATCCCAAAGCGCTGACACTCATGGGTGTTTTGCGGGATGGGACGGGAACATTAATGGTGGGTGACCCGCATTGATAACGGTTGATAAGATTCGATAAGGAGCGTGAAATGGCTATAGTCCTCGAATCCGTTTCGCTTTTCGCATCGGTCCTAGAGCACTGACACTCATGGGTGTTTTACAGGTTTGGCCAAGGACATTAATGGTGGGTGATCCGAATTGATAACGGTTGCTAAGATTTGATAAAGAGCGTAAAAAGGGTAGAGTCGTCGGAACCGTTTCGCTTTCCTCATTGGTCCCGGAGCGTTCATACTCTCAAGTGTATTGCGGGGTAAGACGGGGTCAATGACGGTGGGTGATCCACCTTGATAACGATTGATAAGACCTGATAAGGAGCATGAGAAGGCGAATGTCGTCAAATTCGTTTCGCTTTTCTTATTGGTCCCGGAGCGTTCATAATCACAAGTGTTTTGCGGGGTAAGACGGGGTCAATAACGGTGGATGGTCCAGCTTGATAACGGTTGATAAGATTTGATAAGGAGCAGAGAAGGCAAATGTCGTCAAATTCGTTTCGCCTTTCGCGTTGATCCAAGAGCGCTGACACTCATGGGTGTTTAGCAGAGTGGGATGGGGACATTCATAAGTGGGTGACCCAAACTGATAATGGTTGATAAGATTCGATTAGGAGCGTGAGAAGGAAAATGTCACCAAGGCCGGTACGCTTTTGCGGCTAAAAGTGGACATCCGCAGGTATTGCAGGGTAGGGGGACCTCAATGGTATTGTTGGGTACAGGGGGCTCAGTGAAATTGATAACGACTTACAGAGGCTGATAAAAACCGTTAGGAATTGGATGAGATTAAACCTTACATCGCTTGATACTACTATGTGACCGCTTTAGCAAAAGCGTCTGATGCTCACTGCCATTGGGTGAACATATTTTGTTTATATTCTGATATCACTGGCCGATGTATCGACCGCTGAATTGCCTAGCGTTCCAAAAAATGGTGCATTTCTCTTGATACTGCGATCTACATTGATAACCATGATGTAACCAATATTTGTGATAACAAAGCAAACGTTCCGCTCTGAATCATTTCTAATGCGGTACTGGCAGCAACACTGAGTATCGACCGCTAAACTGCGCAAAATACCAAATAGTGAAGCATGTTTACGAAAACGATATACGTCGATAATTGGAATTTGGATCTACTATCGATGTGTAGGAATTAGATGCTCAGCAAATGAACAAATTGTTACCAATCGATGCAACCGAATATAAAACTATCGATGTCTAAATTATTCAGACTCCCAATGATGACCTAAACCAGCTGGCTCGCGCACACTACTGCGCGTGATTCGTGTACATGACGTGTAAGGCCGCGGTCATACTTTACGTGTCTGCGGCAGGGCGTGGCCGCGTATCTTGCGTCTCCACACTGCCTCGTTGCCTGCGTCATCTCTGCACCTCCCCCGTGCCACTCTCTCTCACAGGCAGCGAGAGAGAGTGGCACGGGGGAGGTGCAGAGATGACGCAGGCAACGAGGCAGTGTGGAGACGCAAGATACGCGGCCACGCCCTGCCGCAGACACGTAAAGTATGACCGCGGCCTAAAGCGGGTTCGATGCAAAGCGACTGAAGTATGATTACACCGAAGTGCTTTTTTTTATCCACCTTCTCTGCTTTTATCCAAACATCTCTTCTTTTATCCAAGTAAATAAATCGGCTGAAAGCTGAGGAAAGAAGTTTCCACTTAACTCCATACACAATTTGGTCGTGCCGATCAAACCCATTTTGCACAGCATCGCCATGAATCGCGCGCAGTAGTGTGCGCCAGCCAGCTGGTATTCCTAAACCGCCTAGATCTGTCTCGAAGTAAATAAGAGTTATTGATGTTTTTGGAAAAATCCCACAAGTTTTTTGATATAACCTAGTATATGAATTCCTATGTTTCATCTTCAATTGTGGTAACTGTATTTATGGCGCACCCTGCATACACTGTATCGAGAGAAATCACATATTCGGTTAGACTTGAAGTGCGTGACAAGAACAATTCACTTCCTGCCTAAACCGTTATATCCAAACCGCGCAAAGAAATGGCACGCTCCTCTCCTTGCCACTCGCTCTCGACGCCAGTGCTCAACCAATCATACCTTCGATCGTGCTGTTTCACTTCTTCAACAGCTCTCTTTGTACCTCTCTTTAAAAAAATGTTTGCGGCTTCGTGGTGACGCGGATGCGGCTGACCTCTTTCGCTTTATCTGAGATTGTCCTCACGTCTTCTGATGGTACTTACTTTGATGAGCTACTAACAAAACACGTAACTGCAGTAATTGCGGAATGCGCAATTGAAACATGCAATATACAGCAGTCAATTGATGCACATCGCCCGAGAAAAGATGCAGCTACACCTTCCAATAGCCCATGCTTTTCCTGTTGCTATCAATCATTACAATGAGATGTTTCAGGTCTTGAGCGCAGAAGATTATGGGTTAAGTGTTCTGTATTGGCCGGAATGTTATGGTATGAAGGAGAACAAATTCCATCATTCGTACAGGTATCCAGTTCACCTTATTCTGCACATTTCTGCAAAGACGTTGATCTCTGAACATACTTCCCAAATGGTTAGTCACAGTGAGAATGGGGTGTCCTACTCGAGAATAGGGGAAAGAAAGCATAGTAACACTGATGCGCACATGAGCACAGGGACTGACATTGTGTAATGAGTCCTCAGAGCAGAAGTGATGCTTAAATGATGACAGTGTAATAAAATCACCCAAGAATTTGCTCAGCGTTTGGAATCATAAGCTCAGGCCTCAAGGGCAGCTGAAAATAGCTCCGGGAAATAACCTCGCCTCGTCGCATTTCGAGTTGGATTTCCACACGGACTGTATAATTCAGCAAGCTGATATAGCAAGCAGTCTGTGCTGTACTGCCGTAATACGTCAGTGTATCGCTGAGCCTAGTAAGATCGTTGAGCACCATCTGATGTTCGGTCGTGTTAAACAATTTCTTGATGTCGATAAAGAGGAAGCACAATTGGAGCATAGCCTTCAAGGAAATCAGCTCCTTTGCAAGTGTTCATAAAGAGACGCGGATGAGGATGATATGAAAAAAAAGCGATACCACTGAGACTTTTCTTCTTGCATCGCCCTAAGATTGTAGGCCAGGTCAGATTCTAGTCCGTCATCCTGCCCCTTTCAGCCTGTTGTAAGGCACCCCTGAGCACTTCCCTATGCACAACAGTACATCATACAGTTGCATCAATGTAATTTCCAGGTCATATTTCGAAAATTTCACGTTTACATTCATTTACCAGTATTTGACTGGCTATGAAAACCATACAATTTCGAAATATTTCTCAAAGGTTCCTAAAGTCAAAGATTATTCGTGCAATTTTTTATGCCAGTTGGGCTATCGCACAGTACTGCGCGAATAACACGGAGAGTTATGTAAGGAGAAATGGTCGATGTTGAGTTTTTGCTCAGCATCTTCCACTAATCACTTGATCCTTCGGCTGCAATGGTCGCTATTGGGATTTGATATAGTTCGGGTATTGGCAGTTCTGGTTTCAGCTGCATCAATTGGTGGCAGTTCATCCATTTGCTCAGCATCTATTTCCTACATATTAGTGATCGATCCATATGCTAGTTATCAATGCTTATCGTTTTCGTAAACATGCACCACTATTTGAAATTTGACATAGTCTAGGGTCGATGCCCAGTACTGTTGCTGGCACCGCATGAGGAAATGAATCGCTCGCTTTGTTATCGCAAATCCAGATCGTGTCTTGATCATCCACGTAAATCGCACTATCAAAAGACATGCACCATTATTCAGAACGCTAAGCAATTTAGCGGTTGATACATCGGCAGCAGATATCAGAACATAAGCAAAATATGTTCACGCAATGGTACTAAGCATTAGACGCGTTACTGTAGCAATCGTATAGTAGTGGTGAGAGGTGTACCGAATTTTATCCCTTCCCATCTCCTAATGCCTCTTATTAGCCCCTGCAAGCCGTTATAAATTTCGAAAAGTCACCATTGTGGTCCCCGTACCCTGTGACACCTGTGAGGGTGAACATTCCACTTAGGCAGAAGAGCGAAACAGATGGCGACATTAGCCTTATAACGCTCCTTATCGAACCTTATCAACCGTTATCTGTTTAGATCACCCACAACTGATGTGCGCGTCCCATCCCTCAAAACATCTATGAGTATCGGCGCTCTAGGATCGACTCGAAAGGTGGAATGAATCTGGCGACATTTGCCTTCCGACGCTCCTCATCGATTCTTATCAGCCGGTATCAAATTTAGATCACCCACCACTGATGTGTCCATTCCATCCCGCAAAACACCTATGAGTGTCGGCACTCTAGGATCAACGCGAATGGCGAAACGGACTCGACGACACTTGCCTTTTCACGCTCCTTATCGTATCCCATCAACCGTTATCAAGTTGGATCACACGCTATTAATGTTCCCCCTCCATCCCGCAAACCACCTATGAGTGTCGGCATTCTAGGATAAACGCGGAAGGCAAAACGGATTCGACTACATATGCCATTTCACGCTCCTTATCGTATCATAGCAATCGCTATGAAGTTGGATCACATGCTAATAATGTTCCCGCCCCATCGCGCAAAAGACCTATGAGTGTCAGCGCTCTAGGATCAACGCGAAAGGCGAAACCGACTTGATGGCATTTGCCTTTTCACGCTCCTTATCGTATCTCATCAACCGCTATAAAGTTGTATCACACGCTATAATGTTCCTGCCCCATCCCGCAAAACACCTATGAGTGTCAGCGCTCTAGGATCAGCCTAAAAGGCGGAACGACTTTGATGACATTCGCCTTTTAGGGCTCCTTATCAGCGTGTATCAGCTGCTATCACTTTAGGTCCACCACCATTTAGTTTAGATCCCCTTACCAGCCCCCTATATCATGTGTGAAATTCAGCGTCCCAGCTTTGCTGCGACGCGAAATATGAATTTCGTGACAAACAGACGGGCGGCACACACACACACACGCACAGACATACTAAGCGAATTATATAGAGTAGGACAGTACTCAACTCATGAAGTTAGGCTGCCAATAACTTAACCCTTTAGTTCCTGCACTTGATTGTTGCTTCACTTCAGGTGCAAATTAGTCATTGATTGACTAGATGTTAAAAGATCCCTTGTACCAGTGGTGCACTGTCCGCTCAAAATGCGTTGTAGCTCAGGGTAAATGCGGAGACGTTTTGGTCCGATAGAGATCACTAGATTTTCAAGCGCATTGAATTCACAGCTGATGTGTCTAATAGAGGTAGCATAAGTGGGAAGGCTTGCAAATGCAGGGGTTGAACAAGGAGAGGGTGTGAACATGGGGAAAATAATAGCCAGTGAGGTATTACAGGATGCTGTAGAGAAGTCCGTAAAAGGCCTTCCTTCAAGGCTGTTATACCTTGTGAATCTGCGACTCACGCGATTGTGCGTTGTCGGGTACACTTCCACTTGAGCACGCTATTTTCTCTCCGTGGCGGCCCGTGAGTGGTAACGGGCCAGCGTAACGGAGGAAAAGTATAACAGCCAGGGTCAAGCGTCCAGTTGAGAAGAATTTTCAAAAAATACGACTCCCTTCCCTACAAAAGGGGCCTCAATACGACCCCTCCCTTTCACATATGCTATTGTTAGTTTTCCTTTTGCAATAAATAATGAATAAATGCAATAAATATTGATCAAAATACTCTTCATCGATATATTACAAGAAATTTGCTTTAACTGGACTATACAATCACTTACGCGTGTTCGCCTAAGCCTACGCAAAGAGAATCTCCTTTCTCCAGACTTAAGCTAACATCAGGATAATAAAAAACTCGAATTTAATTCATCAAAATCATCTTATTGCAAAATTTGAACCCAATTCGGCTAGTGCTGCGGTCTCTCTGCGCTCTAATTATAGCGTTAGAGACCGTCTCTCGTTAGAGCGACGGACTCGTTAGAGCGCAGCATACTACTTTTTCCACCCTAAATCCCTATACACCGAAAGAACATTACAAAACAACAAGTAATTAAAAAGAGGAACGAATCGCCGACGAATATGCGCGAAAGGAATAGGTGCGGCTGCGTCGCGATCTGAATGGAACGCGTCATCTCCCCCATACTAAATTCCGACATTTTCAAAATACTTTAAACTTTACCTAGAGCCCATCTTTCGAACAGCTGTGAACTGTTTCCCTAGTGACTCCCTCAGACCTCTATTGGCCGCTTGCTTCCCATAATGGTTGCTTAGTCCTTGATACGGGTCTCCAGATGAGGATTAGATGAGGAAAATTTTGAAGTGTTTCATTCAAATGGCCATAACTTCATTCAAACTCAATCATATGAGTGCGTTTCGGTGAGGCTGGGTCTGCTAGGTTGTCGCTCAAACGACTACCTGCGCTATGCCATATCTTCAAAACGAAGCAAGAAAAATTTGGGAAAGCCAGTTGAGGAAATTTTTTTCGTCGAATTTGCGAGATCTTCCCAAGATCCTTATGAAAAAAATGATTCATTGTTACTGAAATTTCTCTAGTACGCATCCCTCGCTCTCGAACGCCTACTGGGAGGGCGAGAAGCGTCGATAGCTTCTCTGTGGGATGCGCCATGCATGAGGATTTCATCCACAATCTCAATGAATACAAACGTTTTTGCGGTCCGCATAGTGGCCGCTAACACAAGATTACGTACTTGCAGTTGCAATCGTAGTAAGATATGAAAGAATTCCATATCAGCTAATTTTTCATTTTTATCCCTTTGTTTCTGGAGTGTCCATCCACGGTGGTATCCGTTGATAGATATCGCTTTCCACGGCTTATCGGTGAATTTCGGAGGTGCCTCTTTACGTGGTTCCGGTGTCAGCGGACCAACGAGAGAGTTATTGGCGTTGGTTGGCTTCATTGTGGAAGGCGCCATGCATGAGGTTTCCATGATGACTGAGTTAAAAAATTAGCTTCGTGTTCAAACTCAGTTAGTCAGTTTTATCATTTCTCTCCTTACACTTTAGACCCTCAGCGTGAGAAATTCTGTTGATTAATGCCTACTTAAACGATTACGACCCCCCCCCCTTCCTAGCGGACCAAATACGACCCCCCCCCGTTGAGGATTTCTCAACGGAGGCTTGACCCTGATAACAGCACTCTCATATGATAGTTGACGCTGCAACATATGCGATATCATTGCGATTCGATCGTGCGGTCGTGCGAGCTACAACCTCAGCTCAAGGTGGAATTGTGAATGTACAGGAAGGGAAGATGAAAGGAAAAGGAATGTCGTGGAATCTGTGGTACAGCTACCATGTTTATTATTTGTTATCTTGATTACTTGTATCCGAGAGCGATCGATAATAAATGAAAAGCGAGCAGTAAGGTCTCACTACCACTGTGAGAGGCATGGTCCATAATGCGTAGAACGCGCATGGAATGTGGAGCTTACAGAGCGGTGTGGGAGTCGATGGATTGAACTTGCACTTAGCGGCGTCGTCCACGCGGCCCCGTCGGTAGGAGTCGTCAGGAATTTCGCTCAAGACGCAATGGGCTGGTACCGTGGAGGATCTTCAAAGATTGCAGTTTGGAAGCATCGGAAGTTTGCCCACGTTGCTGTTGTTGCTATATCAACCGATTATATAAAGCTGCATACCACTCGCACTTGCCGCGCCGCTCGCCGCGGACGGCCGCGCAAAAATTCGACCAATCGACCCCCATCCCACACAGTGTGAGCGAAGCGTATGTCAAACGAAATTTCTGTGCCTCGTACCACGTAAATTCTATGCCCGGTAACAATGAAACACGGACGTTAAAGAGACGTTTGCTTGGGTAAGGTGGGAGGTATTGTAGCAGTAGAAGGAGACCAGCGTACAGTGAGTCACGCTCATCAATATGCTTATCACCGTACTGCAGAGGAGCCCATGACCGGAAAAATGTATGGGAAGCTGCGACGTCCAAGCTGCGGCCCGCATTATCGGCTCTTCCTCTTCCTCTCCCTCGCGTCAGTCCCGCGCCGTTGCGGGGTCCGCATTATCGGCTCAACATTTTATTTCCAATCGTCACGCGAGAGAAGCCCACCCCGGCTATTGCCTTATTAATTTTGTTTAGCACTCGCCATTTAATTTGTGTTACTGCTAGCAACACAAGGGAGTACATAAGGGGTCGTGGTTGCCTCAGCATCCTCCTAGATAGGTGTCATTACTGTCATTTACTACTGAGATGTACGATGTTATGTAACGTGTTATAAGACCTTATATGGCTCCATAGAGCTGTATGAATTTAAAAATATTATAAACTTCGCTTTTAATTACTTTTGAGCATGCAGGTGGCATGATAAACAGTAAAAAAGAAACTTCCTCCATTACGGAAAGAAACGCCGGAGAAACAACATCTCGCATGACGGTAGAGGTGCTCTTCAAAATTTTCCCAGTCTGTGCATTTTGTACGAGCGCGCAAAGCTGAAAGCACGTCAAATGATTAGAGTATCTCACAAAAATCATGTTGATTGTCGCCACACCGTGGCTTGGCAGTAAATAATGACCTGGGGCAAAGATAGCTCAGAGGCAGAAGCTAATTTTCAATAAAATTTTATCTCGGTTTATCACTGCGGAGAAATTACGGGCAAGATCTACAAGATCGACGACAGTCATTCGTCTTGAAGGCCGGGAATTCGTCGCATAGCTTTTTACTCGATATTTCGTAACACACGTCCTCCATGCCACTGGTATCTCTGCACTAAAAGGATGAATTTAAGAAGCCCAGACATACCTAACTGGAATGACCTACCACTTCGCCGGCTGCCTCGGCAGTGAAGGCGTTTAGCAGGAAAAATGAACAGAGAAGGTAGAAGAACATGTCGAGCTCCGATAAACATATGTATCAGGACCTCGCTCTGTATTTTATGCTGCTTCCACTAGTCAAATACACCACCCCCGTGATTGTGGTAGCAGGTGTTCTCACAGGAAATACGTGAGCTAATAGGGACTCACAAAAGGTGGTTTTTAACGCCAAAAATACAAATTTTACTCGGTGCTCCTTATCTCGACGTACACAGGGAAAAACTATTGGCGTTCATTAGAGAATTTAATTTTAAGCAAGTGATGAGATTTTTCAAGCCATTTCTTGTTTCAAATGTTCCGTCCAGCTGCGTTAGGAATGTCACTTTAGATGCGAGTTCCTTGGAAGAAGTTTACAGAAACTTTCGTAAATCATCTTTGCTAGAAGTGCTTACCTATGTGTAGAAGTTGTGAAAATTTTCAACTAACCTGTCGGGGCCGCTGAGCACATGGGACAGGAAAGCTTCATATTGCGTTTGCGAGTTTCATTCTTGTTCCTCAACGTTTGCGCCCATCTTCATTTATGCTATACTTTTTGCATCTGAAATCTTTACACCACAGTCCATTAATTTGTACGATGACGATTGCTAGAATGACTGCTGATTCGCTAACTCAGTCCGCACACATGCACTAGACGGGGGTAAACTGAAGGCCTCGATCCAACAATTTTGCTTATTCAGCAAATTGATATCGGTGAAGCAATCCGTGCTGCACTGGCGTGTTACGTCAGACAATCGTATCGTATCGATCAGAGACAGCGAATGCTTCCCTGAGCCGAAAAGCACGTCGCGTGGAGTATCCCAAAAAAGGAGTGTATGTCATTAGAAAAGGAACTATGCGTTGCCGAGTTCAGCGCGCAACGTGATGGTGTATTTGAGTCCTGAAGCGACTACACCTAGAATGATGTAGAGCACCGTCATCGTTTCAGGATCCGTCAATATAGCGGGCATAGCTCGCACCATTGCGCCGCACACTGAACGCCACAAAACGAATTTTCTTTAGAGACGGTCGTTAGGCGCGGTCACTTGCAGCTAATTTGCCAATGAGGCACCCGTAGTTGCCACTCCGACACAGACCATTTGACGCATCTTCTGCGTCGGGCAACTCGTCCACAGCGCCATACCCTCAGATTTACGTAAGTGATAACCACCATATAAAGGACCTTATTAAAAAAGCACTGCAAGTCACTGAGAGGAAGCTCGTAGGCTAAATGATTGTGATACAACAACCCTGGAGTGTACAAACACTGTTTTCCATTATTGAAAATGTGGTGGAGACCAAAAAAGCAGAGAGCGGTGGAAAATTGCTAGAATCCACGCTTAATTCGCCATTGCCATAAAACGAAGCTTGTAAAATCAGTAATTTAAAATTTATTTAGCGAAGTTTTCTATAGGGCAATTATCAACCACGAACATCTGAGGGTTCGTTGATGTGGACGAGTTATCCGCCGCAGAAGATGCGTCGGGTGGTCGGCGTTGGGGTGGCAGCAACGGCCATGGCCCATAGGCAAATTAGCTACAAGGGTGCGCGCCAAACGACGTACACCCAATTTTCTGTATTGATGGTATGTACACTCTCGAACAATGAAAACAACTGTCCCCACTCAGTGAAAATCGCTCTTCCGATTGCTCTTGTAGTGAAGTCGTATAGTACGAAAAATGCGTAGAAAACGTCGAAGAACGCGTAGAGCTGTGATGAACACATGCGCCAGGAACTGATTCTGTGTTTTTACTCTGCTTCCACTAGTCGAATACACCACCACCATGACCGTGAAGCAGGTGTTTCTATAGGGAATATGTGGGCTAATAGGGGCTAGTAGAGAAGATTTGAAAATGCCAAGGCATCTTCAATTTTCCTCAATGTTCCTCATCTCCATGTGTGCAGAAAAAAAACAATTACGTGTGCTTCGACGTCCACTGCAGAATTCAATTCAAGCAAGTGGCTGAGACTTTTTGAAGCCACTTCTTGTCCCAAATGTTTCGTGATGTTGCGCGAAGTATAACATGATAGATGCGATTTCCTGGCACTGGTTGAATACAGTTACACTCGTAAATTATCTCTGCTATGAATGCTCATCTATGTGCAAAAGCAAAAACAAATTTCAGCAACCTGACGGCGCCGGTGATCATATGGGTGAGAAGAACTTGCAGTCCATTTGCAAGTTACGTTCTTACCCCAAACCTTTTTTGCCCATCCTAAATTATGCTGAAATTATGCTACTTTTCTCTCGAAACCTTCACTCCACAGTTCATTCATTTCTACGAATAACAATCGCTCAAATGACTGGAATGACTTTGATATTTTTAATTTTTGATAACTGCTGTTTATCGCCGCAGCTCGCGATGCGAAAGTTACTACAACGATGCTGAGTTACGGGCAAAAGCTTCGGTGCCGGACGGGACTCGAACCCGCACTTCATCCTTTCCGGGGATATGTGCTAATGCATTACACTACCGACACCACCTTCACCTTAACTCAGCTTTTTGAATGGTATATGTACCATAGCTTATCAGCACTCACACGTCTAACGTGTTGAGCTGGTTGGCCAATATCGGCATCGAACCGTGAAGCTGAAAGCTTTAGTAATGATTTTGATATTTTTAATTTTTGATAACTGCTGTTTATCGCCGCAGCTCGCGATGCGAAAGTTACTACAACGATGCTGAGTTAAGGTGAAGGTGGTGTCGGTAGTGTAATGGATTAGCACATATACCCGAAAAGGATGAAGTGCGGGTTCGAGTCCCGTCCGGCACCGAAGCTTTTGCCCATAACGGACCAACGTTCCTCCGGTTTCGAGCATGGTGAAGACTGGAGAAATGAGCTGCGGGCTCCTGAAAGCTCCCGAGCTATGACGTGCCGCAATGACGGGTGACCAAGAGTGACCGAAGCTCAAGCATGCATCAGGACAGATGAGAGCTTCCTCACATCCACTTGCAAACGGTGGACTGTTACCACTAGCAAGTGGGTGCGATGGAGTCTAACGCAGCCCTTTCGTCAATGCAATACGTACTGTAGTCAAAGCATATAATGCTGCTTGTCAATATTGAACATAGTTCATTGCCACTTCAGTACCACTTCCAAGATCAAGTGTCGAGAGCTAAACTATCCCGAGTTATACATAGTAACATTCCATACATATAAATGTATAGAAATCAGCAGCGAGTGGTGGAATAATGAACATCTGATTTATTACACCGCCGCGTCAAGTATCATGACTGCGTCGAAGAGCAGCTTGCGTTATCTTACAAGCTTTTCGAGTGCGCCATAACTCCGAAGAAAATGCCAAAAACCTTAACACCAGATAATTAAAGGCGCTCCCTCGAAAACAGTGAGCGTGATCGCGCCTATGCTGTAAGCTTATGTTCCTCATTCACCTTCGATATATAGAAAATGAGGTTCTCTTACCACACTTCATCTACTAGTACTGTAGCTTAAAAACAAGTTTTTTACTTGATGGTAGCACTCATGTTCCCCTGTTCGCCCAGGTACATGTCTTCTTCTATCAAGATTCACGCATTATCCTCTCTTATCGCAACGACTAGCAAGCTTCTTTTGTTTGTATTTCTTTTGTAAATGCCACGTTAGAAATCGGTTTGTCCACTGACAGGTACGGTTTGGATGGGTGGGCGTGTTTTGATTTAGTTCGGACGCGTGAAATTCTGTTAGGATGCGCAGTGGCGCCACTGCAAAGGTGCTACCTGAGTAACGATCCAGGGAATTCCTTGCCTTAAGAGGGTGAGTCTGATTATCGCTTGGTGTGGTTTTACTTCGCTTACTCCATGTATCCTTCCCTTTGGGATTACACAAAAAATGTGGTTCTAGTGGCGTGCAATAATCTTTTAACACTATCTGAAGCTCGAAAGCACTAGAGAAAACGTGAACGTAAGGGATACCAAGCAAAGAATGAACAAATGGTGTTGCATAGCTGTATTCGTATACGACGCTATTACATATCAGACCCGCCAAACGTGGGAAGCACTTTTGCTTCGAGCTTCGTATCAAGACAATAGTGAACTTCTTCTGCATTTCCATTTTTTAGGCCGTTTTACACAAGACTCGAGGAAGATCCTGATTTATATAATATCCACACAAAGGGCTCGTGTCGATTACAGCACAACAACATGCTCGACTACCTTTCACTTTTTTTGAAAGCAAATGAAGGTTATCGTTTTTCACTAGTTTGTAAATTCCAGAGGGCTGTGAGAAGAATGGAGTTTCCCGTGTCCATACACATTACGCTCTTCAAAAACTGGTAAAAAAAAATAGCTCACATTAATGATTCTAGGCTCGCCAAAATTCTCTCTTGTATGGTTTGGTGAACTAGCGCACGACGATGCAGCAGATTTATACGAAGGCGACTACGATTTGTACGACTTTTTCTTAAAGCACAAAGAAGCGGTAAAATACTGGTAGTTGAATCCGCTCACATATCTCCCCATCTCAATGATGTTTCAGCTGGAAAACTCCTTCACGTTTGTGATCGGTGATCACGGCTCACGATTCGGTTCGGTGAGGGTGCACAAAATCTTTGCTCCGCGTTCATTTTTGTTTATGACCGTGTTTGAATTAATTATTCGTAAGAATATCAATCACCTTCCTCCATTTACTAGTAGCTACTAGTATTACTATTATGCACCCCTTTTCGATTACTTCGCTGTTCTCGTAGTCACGTTTCACATTTCACCCGAGGCTGTCATTCCCCCTTCCCAATTCGCACGAGTGTGCGTCATTACGACAGGTAGATCGCGCTGTGGCATTCGGCGTGCGACACGATGGGCGCAGTATTGGTTGGTTTTTAAAACGATGAGGGTCCCTACATCTTGTTTTATCGTGATCACTTCGAGTAAAAACTGACATTGCCCCCGTCGATCGTACTCATCGCGTTGCGGCCGCTTGAATTCCCTGTCCTAATGGCACATACTCTAACTCACACCTTAACACGGTCGCGCGATCATGTATCCTGAGAAGCGTTCTCACTGTGGCGTGCTATTTCCCTTTTACAACTCTTGTCTATCAGCGCACAAGTTTCGTTACCATACAGCTGCGTTGTAGAAGGAAAATAGCACGCTTGAGTGAGAGTGCGCGAGACGACACATGCTATCGCAGAATCCTGCGACTCGCAGTTTGGCAAATTACAGTTAGTGCCGTAAGGGTATTAAAAATCGCGCGAAAGCGCGTTTCTGCGTTTTTATCGTTTTTTCGCCATAAATCGATTGATATTGATTATTTTTACTTAACATATATATGTTTTGGAATCAGCTCGTGGAGCTCTACAAGATGGTACCACGAGTTTTTGGTTTTCTCAAATTCGGTTCTAGACCACTTTTTCACATTTTGAAAAGTTTGAGGAAAATTTTCTTCGAAACTTAATGAACCGGCAGCGAAGTCTTCCCAAATCCCTGATCTAAGTTCACAGCTGTGTGAAAATTTCAGAGTTTCACTCCTTTCTGATGAACCCCTGTTCCTTGGGGTGGCCCTAAACAGTGCCTCCGTGTATATGCTGCCAAAAAAAAACCATTTAACTCATTTTCAGCCGCAGATTCCCCATCGAAATGTACACCGTACGATTTCCCATGGAAAATGCTATCGAATGATATATAAAAACCTTGATGTTCATGGAATTCTTATTTTCCTCATTTCCAGCATTTTCCTTTTGTCATTCGACTTCTCAAGCTCCAGTCCGCCGCATCGATCGACGTGCATGGCCATGGGAAAGCTGTGGCGCCATCGTGACGGCCCCGCTCTATCCACGTGCACAGCCGTGGGAAACTGCTCGGCGCTCCGACGGGGTAATTGATCGTGACCCCTCCCCCTCACGCCGAGCAGTTTCCCACGGCCGTGCACGTGGATAGAGCGGGGCCGTCACGATGGCGCCACAGCTTTCCCATGGCCGTGCACGTCGATCGATGCGGCGGACTGGAGCTTGAGAAGTCGATTGACAAAAGGAAAAGGCTGGAAATGAGGAAAAAAAGAATTTTATGAACATCAAGGTTTTTATATATCATTCGATAGCATTTTCCATGGGGAATCGAACGGTGCAAATTTCAGTGGGGAATCTGCTGCTGAAAATGAGTTGAGAGATGGTTTTTTCAATAGCATATACACGGAGGCACTGTTCAGGGCCACACCAAGGAACAGGGGTTCGTATGAAATGAGTGAAACTCTGAAATTCCTACACAACTGTGAACTTAGATCAGGGATGTAAGAAGACTTCGCTGCCAGTTCATCAAATTTCGAAGAAATTTACCCTCAAACTTTTCAAAATGTGAAAATTGGTCCAGTACCGAATTCGAGAAAACCAAAAACTTGTGGGACCATCTTGTAGAGCTCCACGAGCTGATTCTAAAACATATATATGTTAAGTAAAATAATCAATACCAATCGATTTATGGCGAAAAGACGATAAAAAACGCGAAAACGCGTTTTCGCGCGATTTCTAACACTCTTACGGCATTAACTGGGGTTTGTACCCTAATGTCAGGATGCCGCATGACGATGAGCGGCGTGCGACACAATGTGTGCGAGCTTTGCGCGTCGCGGTAGTTGGGTCTTGGAACGATTACAACGTAATGCAAATGGTGCGATACGCAGTTGACTTCTAATCACTTCGGGACCCAACAATTTAGCTCGTCCGCACTGTTTGACTTGCGACATGCCGCAGTGCGGCATCCTGACATTAGGGTACAGACCCCATTAACTGTACAGCCGCAGCCCAATGCGCTAGAGGGTTTGCTAGCTAGGGGTTTTGAGGGGCTAAGTTAAATCCTGTGAAAAGTGCTCGCGGTTATAATGAGATGTCTAAATTATATCTCACCACTAGAAAACGCTGCACGTTTGCACCAGTGTAAGTTGCAGTGTAGATGAATGAAACTGGGTAAAAACTACAAATTCCATCCCAAAAAAAAACTCAAAAAAGTATCGAGGAGATGTTGTAAAAGATATTGACCAGCGACCTTTCGGCGCCTTATGCCCTTCTAGAGCCTAAACACCACAGCCTGCCTACAAACTACTTTGTCATTATTTTCTATAAAATATTTACTCCATTCTCACCTGCTCCCATCGATGCGGTGTGGACAGGGTCTCCGTGGCAGTATCAAGCAAAGTACAAATCGAGATGGCTAACTGGGATTAGAGCATAAAGAAGGAATCAGTGATAAAGGGTTTTGCCCATAATCTCAAAACTTCTGCAACTATCCTTTGCAATCAATTTTCCGAAAGCTTTTTCGTCTGAAATGAAATTTCGAGGTTTCGAACTCTTCTATATTTATTTATAGATCAAAATAAAGCCTCGGGGTAAAACAATACTCAAGAACAAGAAAGGTGTTGAGGGATGGCTGATGGATGAGAGGTGGATACGTGTATGCCGTGGATGTGATTTCACCGAGGAAAGAGTTTTCAAAAGAGGGATATGACTGTAGATTAGTCAAGATGTTAGAATATTTCTCCATGTTTTTCATCTGTTTGAATGATAGTGGAAGACATAGTTTTTATCATCGAACAATGTGGAGGATAGACTACTAAAATATACATTCCTGTGACGTCTCCATAATATCCCAGGGCATCATGATCTGTCGCAACTTTTAACTCTGTACCTCCACCATTCGAATTATGCCAGTTCGGCTGGGGCACACTACTGCGCGCGTCACACATGGAAGCATACTGATTGGGTTTGATCGATATCGATCGATCAGTGTCTTCATTCGAACGGTTTGCAGAGACAGGGAATTCGCAAAAGCGGAAAAAAGAAAACAATTCCCCCATCAATCTCGTCTTTCCGCATGTCGATATCGATCAAGCTCACTTTGCATGCTTTCATACCTAAAATTTAGGGTCCCATCTTTGCTGCGACGCGAGATATGAATTTCCCGCCATTCGCCTTTCGAGGCTCCTTGTCAGCCCTTATCAGTTGCTACCACTTCCGTTCGCTCAACATTGATGTCTCTTTACTACTCCCTATATCACATTTGAAGTAAGGATCCCATCTTTGCTGCGATGCGAGATATGAATTTTCGGTCAGACACACAAATACCACACACAGATACACTCAGCCGATTATATGTAGTAGGATTTTCTGTTGAGGCGGGGATTATGAACAAAAATGACGATCGAAATTCGCAGTAACCTGTTTCAGGTCACCTTTTGCCTGCACTTGAACGTGTTCTTTTTCTTCTCCCTAGCGTTAGTCCGTGCAGTCGCAGGGTCCGCTGTTCTTGTCAGACGTCGCCTTTGGTTTCTATCCGAGGCATCTTCCGCCGTGGTTTTCACTCCAGTAAGGTTGTTCCTGATGATGTCGCTCCACCTCCTCTATGGCGCTCCACGTGGTCGCTTTTTATGCGCTTCAAACTCCAGTGCTTTCTTATGGGGTGGTCCACTGTTCTCCTCAGCACGTCACTTCACTGCTCTCTCTACTTCAGCTGAACAGGAGCCGTCTGCATGTACGATCTCATGCCCTCGTTCCTGACCTTGTTCAGTTACGTCCAGCCGCATGCTCTTTGAACATCCCTTCCCATTTCAGCTGCGTGCAGCTGTCTTTCCTGCATCTTCGTTATAGGCCAGCACTCGCTACCGTACAGCATTGCAGACCTTATCACCGTTCGTTACATCTTGCCCTTGGGCATCCTGGAGCATCTCGATCTCACAAGGTCTCGGTGGACTCTGTCCAATTCATTCATGTCGCGCTTGTTCAAGCCTTTACTGCCTTGTCCACCGTACCTTCAGCCGCTAGATCACTGCCGAGGTGCCGAGAGCCCATTCCATGGTCTCCCTTTACAGTCCGCTTTCCTTTCTGAGCATTTTCCAAGCTTCTGAACTCGGTCTGTTCAACGATCAGTCGGTGTCCACTCTCTGTCATCCTGTCTCGCCATTTCTGCACCTCTAGCCTGAAGGGATTGGTACGAATGACCTTCTCCGCAACCCATGTGCGGACGCTTAATTATTAGGTTGTCCCGAAAGTTCCGGAACACCTGGACCACTTTTTCAAATTTTTTTCTTAAGAACATAAGCACATTTCAGTCAACAATACATGTCGTTCTGTAGAGTAAAAATTATCTTCCGAATGATATATGACATGCTGCAAAAGGCTTTATGTTGGAAAGAAATAAATTTGAAAGAAAGGGGTCGAAGTGTTCGTGAACTTTCGAGACAACCATGATCCCTCGCACCTCATGTGGAGAACGTAATTAACTAGCAAAGGTCAGCTATAGACCACTCAACTTCATTAACTGAGTGTAATGTCCACAGAGGAAAAGCAGCATGAGTGAAATTCAGATTGAAGAAGTTTCCCGAAAAAAAAAGAGTTTGGTTTAATGATGCTATGGTATCCAGTTAGATACTGGTGAATGCGAATGATTGTAGCATTTTCAAAAGTTAGAGTACTGCAAATAAAAAAAAGTTGGAATAATGAATAAAATATAAGTTGGTAAATTAAATAAACGGGATAAAACCTACTTCGTTGAATTATTGAAGCGCAAATGTTAACCAACCTTACCATATATGGCATATTATTGTTAATCTCGAATGAATGTTATAGAATGCCCGTAAGGAACTCATAAAAGAGAATAGTTGTATCTTCACACTTTTAATATGAAAAAAATATTAGAATGATTAGCAAGTCTGAAATAGCCGTTAGAACGTTATCCTCGAATAAATAAGATGTGAATCTTGGAAGGATTCAACAAAGATTAGCCGGAGTGTCTGAGATACGTTTCGTTTTTGGCTACCCATTGTACATCATGAATGTACTAAGTGTTTTAGTCCGTACTATAATAAAACTGCCTTGATGTTTTTTTTATGGACATTACACTCAGTTAATGAAGTTGAGCGGTCTATAACTGACCTCTGCTAGTTAATTACTTTCTCGCAAATGAGGTGCGAGGAAGTAAGCAAGCGTTCGCACATGTAGTGCGAAGGAGGTCATTCGTACCAATGTGTACACACCCAGCCTGAAGTCCTCCATCATTCGCTACCAGTGCTATGTTGTCGGTAAATGGGATGGTCTTAGTGGTCCCTCCATCAGGTCTTCACCATCACATCCAGATTGAGGAAGTAGAGCAACGGGTTCAGGACCGATTCTTGATGTAACCCTCCGTGATACCTACTTCATTTGGCAGCCCGTGTGAAGTGCGTATCGCTGCCTTAGCTCCTACATATCCGTTATGAGGGTGATCAGCCGTTTCGGTAATGGAGCTCTCGCAACGCATTCCAGAGTACTGGCCTTGCGAGACGGTAGAACGCCTTCTCGATGTCGAGGAATGCTAATAGCATGGTCACAACTTCTCTCGATACTTCTTCATCACCTGCCCAGCGAGGAAGATGGTGTCGGTTGCAGATCTCTAAGGCGTGAATCCGTACTGCTGCTGGGAATAGGGTGAGTTCCCTAAGGCTTGAGTCGATCAGTCCCTCATACAGCCTCATGATATGGTTTGTCAACTTGATCCCGCGGTAGTTAGAGCACTCCATAGCATCACCTTTTTACTTGAAGATGGGAACGATTGTACTAGTTTTCCACCCATCTGGGTTACTTCCTTTAGCGCATATTGTGTTGAGGAATTGAGTGGGCCATACTATCCCATATTCTCCTAGCACCTTCCATCCATCTACTGGCACCCCATCTGAGCCTGCCTTCCCAATCTTCATCCTTCTCAGCATAAGATGGATCTCAACATTCATCCAAGGTAAGATTGGACAGCCGTAACCTACCACGTTGGGATTTCGTTATGGGTTGCCTGCACCTGGACATTCCCAAAAAAACAGCAGGCGGTTGTATAGCTAAGTGAATGTGAGCTTTGTTCCGCAAACAATTATTGAGGAAAAGGTTTTGTCGGCGAGAAAGTTTGACGTGGATGAGTGGCAAAGAAAAAACGTGAACTAGTGTAGCTGAAGTACTACGAAGAGAAACCAAAGGATCGGAGAGGAGGAAGAAGATGCAAAAAAAGGACCTACAGCGAGTATTTTGGTTAGCAGTAATTAAGACTGATGGTCAACGGCGATCATTTTGCGTGGATGGGCCTGCATTCATGATGCTTCATGACTGCATCGAAGATGAGTGCTGGTAAGGAAAAGCCGTTGCAGGGCCTGGGCATTCACTTACATTACTCTCACATATGTCCCAATTTCTCGTTTAACTTACATTCAACAAATACTTCTGTATATTTCACGCATTACTTCATGCTTTGAACAATTGCAGGAAGCGAGAGCCTCCGCCAGTTCCGATGCTAACAATCCTTTTCTCTACATTGTACTGCCAAAAATTCACAGACTTTCAAAGCTCCACGAGCAGCTGCTGAAGAACAGCCAAGAAATTGTCACTCACCATGATCTGCACTCGACACTGAAGGACATTCTCTATGTAGGGTTATTCTTACGGCATATTTTACAAATGTTTGTCACGTAAATGAAGGAAAGAAAAGATCTAAATGTCCACTAGCATATTCGTTACGGGTCGTTTCAAATGGAAATGGCACCAACTGCACTCTAGGAGTGTATGTCATTAGAGTAGGAAATTCGCATGACAGCGTCCGCCGTGCGATGCGATGGGTGCAAACTAGAGGTGTTATAATAGTTGGGTCCCAAACGCTGACAGATTCTAAAGCCTTATTTAGGCCATCGGTTTAGGACTCAGTTAAAGGCACAATTTACGATAATTTCAACTGCAAAGGGTCCTTCAGTGCAACGCTAAGGTGGATAGCAAGCGCGTAGAGATCCCGAAATTAAATGGCGCTCACCGTCAAGATGACCGACACCCTCCATCTTTTGGTCAGCGCATCAGCACTCGGGAGAGAAGTCGGCTATCGATCGTGATGAGATAGGATGAACGGAATCTTGGTTCGTAGTAATACGACGCTATCAAAGGGAAAAGGTATTGCCCACGAATCTCAGTGACAAGAAGAAGCTTGTCCTGATGCCTGTTTCCTGGCTGTGACCTCGTCCTGGTCGAAGTCAAATACACCATATCTCTGAGATTTTTGGAGGACTTTTTTGCCTTTTTCTTTACATATATATTCATTAGCACCCTTCAAGTCATATCCGAGCGTGGTGATTCACGAAGATTGTTGTGAACTGTGAATTCAAGTTGAAATCCCTAGCTCGCACCCACGTCGTCCGCCACGCGACCGCTCCAATTTTATGTCCCAATGGCACATGGTCAGACTTCTAAAGCTCATTAGATACGATTGACTAGGTGCAATAATTGTCCGCCCAGCCAATCAGCCTAGATCACTCAACGAAAACCTGAGTGTTCAACATGCGTCCAATGCTGAACACTCGAAAATTTTTCTGAGTTACATAAATATGTGCTCCTCTTCTCTGCTTTATTTGAATTAATGCTTCAGTCGCTCAGCCGTTTGTGTAAGTTAAGGCAATTTCCGACATGCTATACCCTCTACAGCACTCAGTGGTGGGGGTCATTGAGCCGCCTTCATGCTTTCCGTCGGCAGGGCGTGCGCAAGCAGCGAGGCAGAGTGACGTGAACGAAGACGCGGCGACGAAGCAGCCACGTCTTACCGCATGTACCGCAGAGTATGAAGGCGCCCTGAGACTGCCAGAAAATATAATAAAATTTCGCGTCACACAGAGCAGTTACCTGTGTTTGTCACTGATCAGCAGAAGGCTCTCATCACACAAATCTCACATTGTGTCACAAAAAACTCTTGAAAAGAGAAAGGAATTCAAGTTGTTTTGATTAGGCACTTATTCTATTTGCTCAGTTCCAACCAGAGTCGATGTTCACGGATTTGGAGTACAAACGCTTCGACAGCGATCCTCACGGCTCATCCTTGCTCCGTGAATTTGAACCTGGTGTGGTTCGAACGTGTAAAACACTACCAATACCGTTCCAGTACTGCATTTGTCAGTATAAGAAGGAGATATTCAGGTATTTTCTACTGATAAATTATGACACATACAGTGTGGTCATATTAAATATATTTGACGTGACGGTAGCGGGCAAGCAGTTCATCTCGGAATAAAA
The DNA here is from genome assembly GCA_963978905.1 of Trichostrongylus colubriformis. Classification (NCBI taxonomy): domain Eukaryota; kingdom Metazoa; phylum Nematoda; class Chromadorea; order Rhabditida; family Trichostrongylidae; genus Trichostrongylus; species Trichostrongylus colubriformis. The sequence continues at coordinate 14,938,148 of OZ022258.1, read as the reverse complement.
CAAGTTGCATAAGTCCAGTGCATAGCATTTTCTCGCTGTCTGCATCAACCCCTTCAGTGATGCACGAGGGGGAAAACACGTTCACAACCGTGGAAAGATGTCTTTTTTTCAGATTTTGACCGTTTCATTTGTTTCTTTCTCTACTGTTGCATTATTTAACATCTCCACTTTTACATCACGATCGTCCAAAGTCACTCCTAATAGTTTTTTTTTCCGAAAGAGACCGAAAGATGTTGAAGGACTTGTATCTAGTCATGATTACAATCCAATTTGCTCAACACATTCGCCTATAGGATAGCATGATTTGCATTTCATATTCATATAACTTCATCAACCTTCATAAGGTTGGTAGGATTTGACGGTCACTACCTGGTACACCATTCATGACCTCTAGAATATGTGCTGTTCATAATGATCCTAATAACCTAGTCTGGTTCGATGATGATATTCCATCACAATTGCATGAAAGAGCATGTTTTCGATGTTTAAAGGTGTCGTGGGCGGGAATTTTGTGTCGATATCTCCTTACACAGGAGGGTATCCTCCACCAGTGCCGGGTGTGTACCTTTATGTCAGGATTTCGCACCGCTGCATGTCGCAAGCCAAGCAATGCGGACGAGCTTAGAGCGCCATGTTGTTGGGTCCCGAAGCGAGTACAATTCATCGTATCGCGCCCCTAACATTATCGCGTAATCGTTCGAAGACCCAACTACCGCGACGCGCATAGCTCGCACACACACACGCCGCTCGTCGTCTGCGAATCCCAACATAAGGTAAGGTAAATCCTGCGACACACCAGTGCCGCAACGAGATGAAAACGTTGCACTCGTCCTATATAAAATAAATACAAAATGCATGCATAACCTTTCCCGTAAGATGAACTGTAGAAGGCTGAGAATTTTTGATTATATATTGATTTTTTTCCTAACCTACTACATATGAGGCTGCCTGATTTATGCGCACTATGATACGCTATCATGGACCGCTCAGCCATTTTGCTCAAAACCTCCGAAAAACAAACTCCACCCTCTATAGGAATATACAAGGGGAGTTTACTAATCTCGAAGAAGTGATTGCAATAGGTTGACCATTATAAAAGAAACTGTATTCGGATAGCAGAAGAGGAATTATCCACAAGGAAGCTTATCTCTTTGACTTTGCTCTTTTTTCCGTTCTTCCACATTTGATTTCAGAGAACATGAAAAGGTGGTGGCACTCGGTAAATTCGCAGCCGCAGGAATAGCGTCTATTTTAGAGTCGTACAATGTATCATCACAATGTGAAAAGATTGCCATGTACAAGGTAGAATGTTCAGCCACTGTACTCTACCGATTTCACAAATTGTGCAGTGAAGTTATTTGCACCATCATAGGTTTTCAAAGTGGAAAAATACATCGGTCAGAATACTTCCACATCCAACGAAAGCTATTTTGATATTATATTCAGTGTTGCGAAACCAGCAGAGGGCCAATTCAAGGTGGTTTTCTTGACAGATTTTAATCTTTCTTTGGTATTATTGAAAACTCACAGAAATTGTTTCAAGATACCTATACGTGAAGACGAACACGGCAATCTAGAGTTGGCAGGTGATCAATTTCAACGTCTAATTCCTTATGGTCATGATGGAGATTGCATGAGAAATTATCTTTTGCAACCATTATGCACGTGTAAGAATAGAACCACTAAGCTTCCTGCAACTACATCACCTACGAAGAGCTTACCTACGCGCAAAAATGGCACCGCCATACTTTCAAGAAGCACACCACTTTCAAGAATTTCTTCCACTCGTACAAAACCGTCTACTGTACTCCATAAAAGTACATCATGGGAGTGGAGCAGCTCATCTCCACTTTCGAAAAGCACATAGTCACATCTTGCAAACGTAGTTATGAAATCTGACAACGTCTCCTCTTCGTGCAGAATTGCCGACTTATTCTCTTCTTAATTTGTTGCATTTGAAAGGTATTTATTTGTAATTCCATTGTTTCTACAAAAAAATCCCTGAAAGTTCCGTAGCGGTTGGGTGCAGCAGTTGCTTACACTTGGTTTCTGAAATATTACACTTGCAGTTGTGTGGCTGCTACCTTTTTTGAAATATCTTTGCAGTTATGTTGCTGCTGCTACATATGAGCTAATTGGTGACAGTGAACGTTTAGTTTTTTGCTATGTATTTACGAATTTTCATTACGCACCTTTCTTTAAACTTGATCTATGTATGCGAAGGGAAGTGTCAAGTGTTTATGTAAATTGCACAATAGCATTTTCTGCCAGAGAAAATTTTCATTGTTGTACAAATGGTTTACCTTCATTAAATTTGTGCCGCAGGCGATTTTGAAAAAGCAGTGTGTAATGAAAAGGCTTTTCACTGGTGCTCTTTATCAATATCGTGATCAGTGACAAAGAAGGTCTGCTTTGACATTGGTATTGGACTTGACATCAGCTAAGTGCATTGATTGCACAGGTGTCTACGACATACCTCATTTCAATGACCAGCGAGGGAATACTATATCTCGGAATGCTTCCAACAACGAAAAAGGTCGCTCACCCGTTTGGAGATGTTTGCAATCATTGTGGCTTTTCTATTAAAATAGATCATCATGAATGTGTAGTGTGGTCACATGCATTAAGCCCTCTCTGTGGCAACTCTTCTGATCGAGATAGGTACTGTGTGCAAATCGCTAACTACAAAGTTGCAGATGCGCTACGATAATAGCTGGGCCTATCATCAGAGGATTCTATTACGGGAGTCTTTCCAAGCTTTGCAGTGTTAGGTATGCGGAGCGGAAGTTACGGCGCTCTCACCTTTTCAGAGCATCAAAAGTAGAGAAATCAGGACTGACTCAACTTAAAGGCATTAGCCATAGCTGGAACATTCCCAACAGAGTACCAAAGAAGCTTTTGATGTTACCAATCGGCACTTGATAATGGGGCTACCATGGTGCTTTGAGCAAGGCGCTAGATAAATTATCAGTAGGATAACTGCATGGTACTAAGAAGTACTACCGAATGTAACCTTTTCGTTTCCTTGCATGGGACCATTAACGTTCTTCAACTCAAGTTCCCAACTGACCATCGACCTTTTGGTTGAACTGGCCACCTAGACTGCAGTATTGTCAAGCTCGCGGACGACAAGTTGATCAGTCCCCTTCGAATCGAGAGAAGAGTTACTTCATGTCGCGACGTAAGACTTAGTTATAGTCTCAACATTCTTCAGAGCCCTGTAGAGCTCCCTCTGAGGATCTTTTCTTCGCTGGAGAGCCTTGCGTGGAGAGAAGCTCGCATTGTGTACTACATATGCATGGTCAATTTCACTTCATTAGGCAGGCAAGTGGAACTTTTGCTGTCCCACTGATGTGGGATTGATATGGTTAATAGGACGGAGTCATTAAATCGGACACTCGTGCGCTTTTCTGAGCACCTCACGCAAAATGTGGCGACATGGCCGAGTAACAAGAGTTTAGCTGTGAAAGGACGATGAATTGGCATCAGGATAATAAGTATGGATTGGTAGCGACACAATGATACCATCTCCTGCATCTGATGATGGCGATGCATACCTAGCACACTAGACCCGGTCTTCCGATCTTTTCTCCGAAGAAGATTGTCCTATGCAGAAGGCTTCAACTTCTACAAGGGAGAGAACAAAGAAGGAATGTATGCTCGGAAACACTATTCTCTGCTAACAAACATTTGAGCACCGAAGTAATGTGCAGCGAAGCTTGCGTTGGAAAATGTGCCTTCGGGGCGCTATTGCGATCTTAGCGCGCTTCAACTCGAAGTGCAAGCTTCAGTGATCGAGTTGCCGCGGCAGACAGAGGTGGAATCGATTTCGTCGATGACGATATGTAAAAAATGAAACAACAAAGGCAAGCAAACAAGCATCGAAATGGAGAAGAGGCGAGTAAGTTCGAAAAAATACGTCTACGATACAAAACATCCAATGAATCGAACTACAAGCGGGTACCGTAAGCCAAAATTGCCCCTACTGGCGTATTTAAATTCAAATCGTATAAGTATGGTGAAAAATTACCCGAAACGAGTAACACTGGAACGTAACAGTACCATTGATTTATTAACACGTAACAGTACCATTGACTTATTGTGAAATGCATTTATTAACAACTCTTCATAAAACTGTTCAATCAGTGCATATGCATAAGTAATCTAGAGCAGCGTAACCGCGAGGACGTAATCAGTAAAGAACTTTCTGAATCAGTAGTGTAGTAAGGCAAGTATCGCATGAGAAAAGTTATCAAATGATTGTATTAAATGTCATTCAATGTTAGACACTTCGAACCTGTAATGTAATCCAGCTCACTGAATTGCTGACTAGCTTACGACAAGAACGCAGAATGCAGAAAAAAACGATATTCAATATTGGTATAGTGATAGAAGACCCCATGAAATGAGAACCGCTGTTATCGCACAGAGGCGGGGGGGGGGTTATAGTGAAATACTGAGGCATCGCACATCTATGCAATCTGTAGGAAAGTGTACACTGACATATTTTGACATGATTAATGTATTACGAATATGTACCTTGCATCATGCACGAGAATAAATATAGGTCTGAACTTGCCTTTAAGAGAAGCACTGTAGAAGTGATTCCCACGGAGCTCGTGCCCCCTCCCCTCCGTTCACGAAAATTTCAAAAAAATGCGAATCACGATTCTGCGGAAATGACCAACAAAAACTATTCCAAAGAAGAAAAACTGCAAATACGCGACGTAGAAGTGAAGCCGTTGCTACTGGTTTCACAAGATTGTACTCTGTACAGGGCAAGCACGGCATGACACTATTGCAGAACTTTAAGGCATGTCAGTGTACAGCATTTAGCAAGTTAGTCATTATGATATTGCCTATCATTCGGCGTTCTGAAAGTGCCTTTCCCTCTCATTACGATAACACCTGAGAAACTTGACTTCAAGTAATGGGCAGATAATTTGGAGGTACAATCGCCCACCTTTCTTGCTCGCTGCGCAACGCCCGGCTACTCGATGGCATTGGTGGGGAAACATCGGTGGTAATTCTCTCTGACCCAAGTGTGCACTATTGTGTCAGGATTTTGCGTAGCGCAGTAAAGCGCGCGATATGGCTGTTCTCTGCGGGAATCGCGTGTAATTGCATAATAAGGCAAGTTCAATAAGTCAGCCTGACCATCGTTGTACCTCAAGACGGGGAACTAAAACGTCAGCAAATTTGCGGAACGATTCTCCGGAAGAAGGTATGAAGGCTTTTCTGAAAGAGCAAAACCATCACATGGTAAGTGCAGGCCGTCGCAGCGTCGTGGCCTTTCGTGTTTGTGACCAGTGTTGTTCTCATACTCAGGAGCTCGCACTACTCTTGGAAGCAAGTTTTTGCCTGACAGAGATTTTGACCGAAATTCGGAAGATCCCTATACCATTTCATGGCAAGCACATGCAACAAAGGGGAGGAGGAGTTGTTGACCTTTGCCAGACTTTGCTTATCGTTTTACGAATTTCTAGCTTTTTTTATGTGGGGAATTGGGAAAAACCACTCACTCTGGCCACCTCGCTTTGCCCAAGGACCCTTCCGAATTTTAGTCAGAATCTCGATTAGGGTTGAACCTATCTCTGGGAGTAAAACGAGAATCAAAACTGATTCTGCAGGTCACGTTCGCCAGTACGCACAATGTGATAGTATTACTCATTTAGAAAAAATCTTCATAAATTTGTCCACTGAGTCGTTCCACAAGTCTGAAGAGCGAGGGAAGAACTGATTTCAACTAAATTCAATTTACTAAAATGAAAAAAGTGAAGAAACTGAAAAAAGAAAACAAGGTCAGTATGACAGGCAAATGAATAAAAAATGGCGTGGGACACCGCCCCGCTAAGCTTATGCAATTACGCTCGATTCCACCGAAGGCAACAATCTTGCACGCAAACGTCGCGCTACAAACCGCAGCGCGAAATCTTGACTAAAGGTGCAGACCCTCTTCTCCGCGCTGCACCCGTATAAGAAGGTTTGGTCGCACAGACGCCATTATTCAGATACGATCAAGGTGACGCTTACGCCCTACCCAGCGTGACAACCCTAGGTTGTCTCGTTCAATAAATGAAGCAGGCTTAAAGTAAATGAAATAGTTCAATAAAAGAGAAAACCTTTAGAAAAACTTGAATTTGGCTCTCCTTGCTATCGTCAACAACTCTGCTGCACGTGTAATGGAGGAGTTTGGTGGCAAAAAGAGAGAAAAGAGTCAAGAGAGTGGGGGAGGTACGAGAGTACGAGATACGGGGTGCAGATCACGAGGTCTTCACCTTTTACAGCCATCTCCGGAGGGATGGGTGACTTAGATAGTCGCTGTTTGAGCAGAAAAAAACAATTTCCTGCGGGAGAGTTTACATACCAGTCGCAAAAACACTTAGATACAATTCTCAAAAGTAATAAAATTAGGAAGCCCCTCTGAAGACCTGATTTCTTTACGATTCCCGTATGTTTGCTAAGAAGGAGATGGAAATACAGTAGAAATTACATAACATATCACCACAAAATCATCACTAGTTCAACCTGAAGATTTTTTGCTTTGGAGGTCCCGCTCAGTACCATCACGGCTTACTTGTTGATCTGATTTTGCAGGTGCATAGAGGCCGTAGAATGTCCTTTTTCATACAATCTCCATGTTTGCCGTACTTATCAAGTCGATCAAACTGCTCACCAGCCAGTTCAAATTTTCCACGAGATTCTCTCCGAATTGGTATCTTAACAACATCGCATGCTATTACCGTTCTTGTAAGCAGGACGGAAACCTTAAAGGCAGTGACAGTGGTAATTCGGGCTGAATATGGAAAGGTCACCAAATATGAAGGTTGAGGTATCTAATAGTACGAAAGTGAAGATATAACATAGGTAAAACGGCCAAACCCGAGAAAAAAAGACTCTCTCCCCGCTATACATTCTCAAAAGAGACGAGTTGAGCCAAAAAAGGCGGGTTGGGATAAAGCAAGTGACAGCTGTTGAAGAAGACAGCCCTTGCAAAGCGCGGGCCATTTCTCATCGGAAATTTCGCCACATATAGTCTTCTTATAGTTAGACTCCTAGCTTTCAATTGCACGACCGGTTTATGAGTTCTTATTATCTACATTACCCTTATCTCTGCCTTCAAATTGGAACTACATAAGATAATAAATTACCTTGAATACACCAAGAGCTGGAGCAGATACATTGAAAGTGACTTCATATAAGCTGACTTCAAACTGGGTAGCATTTTTATGTGGCAAAACGAATTCTAAAGCTTCAATGACCTGAAAGAAATTGATGGTGATACCACAGCGATTGCGATGAGATGCAACATCCAATGACCCTTCCTCACATTGCTCAGTGTGATCTTTTCACATGAAGAAGCGACCTTCTCGGATTCCAGAATTGCTGCGAGTTTTTTAGCAGCAAATGATCCGAGAGCCTCAACCAACTTTTCATCACTGAAAGGCAGAATATCAAACTTGTTCATCCTACGGTTCTCCACAAGCCATAATCTATTGATCCCTTTGAAGCATATCCAACATAAAACGTAATAAGGCGGACAGCGCTTTGATCGTCATCGGTGGACGGACATGTGGAAACAGGGATGCGTGTCGGTCACACTCAATCTTCGCGTGGTGAGGGGTATGACTGAATCGTACCAATCCCCTTACACCTTTGATCAAGCAGCCGCTTGCTTCCGAGCGAGTGTGAGTTCAGCTTCTCATTTGATCTCATATGGAACGCACAACATATGGGATCCACTTCACGACCGGTAAATCTCTATTATTGTGCTCACTTCTATTTTCCCAAGTCTTTGGCAAACAGATCAATTGAATATTAAGAATTTGAAGGTTATTGTAACCCAATCGCTCCTCTAATCTCGCATCCTCGTTGATTCATGCAAAACCTTCAGATACAGAAACTTCCTTATCTCGACTATTTCTATTTTATCATACGAAGTCTCAAGCGAGACGGTCAGAATATTATTTCGTTCTTTACATCCAGGGACAGGTGGTTAGATTTTTATTAGGGAGATGGCCCTCGATGGCAGTGCTACTTGTCTACTCGCCAGGGGCTAGCAGAGAGCAAGGATCGCACAGGTCATGCCATCAGAACAGAAGCTCGCACCATCGCGTCGGTGTGCGACGCGATGGTGCGAGCTTCTGTTCTGATGGCATGACCTGTGCGAGCTGTGGGCGCCATATTGGATGGGTCCTGAAGCGATGACGATGCCCTACGCCCACTCTAGGGAGACGATCATTTGGCGCGGCCCCTTGGAGCTAATTTGCCAATGGGGCACTGCCAAAGTCCTCCCCTAAAAAGGCTTAGGTAAATCTGGGATAGTCCAGACGACCCATGCGCCCCATTGGCAAATTAGCTGCAAGGGCCGCGCCGAACGACATACACCCCCACTCTAGATGTAATCGCTACAGGACTCAACTAATACGGCGCCCGCAGCTCACACCATCACGTCACGCGCTGAACGCAGTGCATTGTTCTAATGGCATACACCCACGACGCATCACTTTGTGAAATGTCAAAATTTTGGATTTTGATAAATTCTTAATGAGAGATCCAATTGAGGCTCCACATTCCTGGCGGAAATGGTTTCCCATGTTCCCTGACTCAGGGTGAAAAGCCAACAAGTATGCGGAAAATTCCTTCAAACAAAGGATCGGAGAATTCAGGGGGAACTCTTTGTCTTCACATGGACCGTAGCAGCTCTCACATACCCGAAAGATGGTATTTATTTCACTTGACTGGACCATTCAGTAACTCAATACTGTCTCATTCTTCACTGTCTCATCTCTTTATCTTAGTATCACTGCAATGCGGTCCGCTTCACTGGTAGGCTCATTCATCCTTTTTATATTTGCACGAAGTTCTTTACAGTCTAGGCGATCCTCACATTGGTTTGGTTTTCTTCTAATCTCTAGCTCTTTGAGGTGTAGCAGTTACGTTCATCCTGTTTTATTGCTTTACAATTTGGTTCAATTCTTATGTCTTTATTTAGTTTTGTTGAAGTTCCTGACAGCTGCTACCTCTAATTGTAAGTGCCTTCTGCCTGATTTGTCATAGCGCGTCTTCTGGGCGCACAATAAATAAATAAATAAATAAATGACTGATGATGGCTTCAGCCCACCATGGCTCCTTTGTTGTAAGGGAATTATTGCACTTACTCTTTCCCAGTGTCTCTGAACTCAAGGGACGAATCTTCACAACTGGCAGAAGAGTATCACCTACGAACGATGTTAAACCTGATGTCCAATAAAGAGCAAGGGTGCTTTGCTGCTGCTCTACAGTCCATTTCCCGAAGCTTGGCAGGGCGAGGCCTACGGAAAGTGTATCGATCTCTCTCACCCCGCCACACTCTCTCGCTCTCGCCACGTACTCTCTCACCCAAGTGCGTAGGGCCACGCCCTGCCAGGGGTCGGGATATGGACTGTACAATGAAGGCAACGGATGGAACAACTAGCGACCTCTTATGGTGAAATTGCATCGAGAAGCATAGCACTTTAGCAGTGAAAACTGACTTCATTTGCCAATTTAATACACCCCACATATGGTTTTCGACGCGAGCCACCTCGATATGCGGTAACGTGCTTGTCATGTGAAGTAAAACGGAGACACAGTCCTGCCTTGGACACCCTTTGTCTTGGAGGTGTAGGTTTTTAAATATATTACTGCATATACAGGGGATGGAAATACATGTATAGGGGTGAAGATGGTGTAAGGACAGATTACGCGTATTTCCACTCTCATGCTCCAGAACGCATCAGTGCCTGCTAAGGCCTAAGCCTGTATAAGCCGTTAACTGTATAAGCCAAGTAGCTCAACTGCTATCACGCTTTTCTAAATGCAGCATTAGGGGTGACGTGGTTCATGATAAATCCCTAAAAGAAGTCATTTACATGGGAACTCTATGTCTAAGAAGGCTTAAGAAGGCGTGGCGAGATCCCGGTGAAAAAGCGCGCCTCCGTGATGTAGGAACGGCGCAAAGGGAGACCTCTTTGGATGACCGACCCCGCCTCCGGGTGACATAATTCCCGATTGACTGGGGTGGGAACAGCCAAGGAGATGCGGCAGGATCGAAGGTGTTGCGACCCGCTTTCGCAGTTTCAGCTTGAAGCTCACTCTGAAACATAGATGCTGTCGCATTTCTAAACATTCCCTTGTATTAGGTTGGCTGATAAATTCCTGGACACTTCAAAACAGTTTGATCTACAACGCATCGATTGACAGCTCATCTTTTCATGTTCGACCTTGCTGAACAGTGCTCCCGAATGTTCCACCACATAGGTATATAAGGGCCGGAGCATGTCTACAGAGAAGAGGGGCCGATGTTTTGCTACTGCACGACAGCGCTGAGAGCCTCATGCAGCGAAAATCAGTCGAGATATTTTGTCGGCTTTAGAGTGGGAAGTTCCGCCGCACCCAGTATAGACCTCGGACCTCGCCTCATCTGATTACCATTTATTCTCCCCTCTCAAAAGTTACCTGAAGGACAAGCAGTTCAAAAAAGAGAAGGACATCAAAACCGCGGTCAACGACTTTTATAGCGTCGCGGTCGGCACAGTTCTGGATGAATGGAATTGAAAGGTTGCCAGAGCGATGGCAGAAGGTTATTGATAATGATGGTGAACATATTATTGATTGATTATAGGTTGTTTCAAAATAAAATTATGAAATAAAAAAACGTCTCGAAGTGTCCAAGAATTTATCAGCCAACCTAATATTTACTTGGCATTATGCCAAGTGAACAATTTCGGAGCGGTGGAGAGGAGTTCTATTTCACGCGTTTTTGGCCATTTTCAGCCGTTTCTCCACTGTCCTGTTACTGGGCATCCCAAATTTCATATTCGCTACTTTTTTGCACTTCGTCCGAATGCTCCCTGGTGCTGCTCTCAATGGAACGAGAATGCGCTGCGTTCTCCAGCAAAGGGATTGATTTACGCCAGAATCGTTGAACCTTTATTCCTGTGTTCACTATTGAAGCTTTCATATAATCACGTACTGGGCAAGTCTAAACGATAACATATCCGCTTATAGGCAGTGCCATGTGCCATAACGTTTTTGAGGGAACGAGAACAAACTAATGCAATAATCGTATTGCTTACACAAATGTCATAAGTGCCCCAAACTGCAACATATATATGTGCTCCATCTTAGCAAAGGTGGAGGCTTATCTGTCCGCAGAGGCTGCGCCTTCCTACGTTATGTCTTGTGCTTGCATCTCCCACCCTCACTGTTTGCAATGAAACTCACGTGACATTCGTCTTTTTGTACTGGCAAATACAGTATTGGAACGGTATCGGTAAGGTTTTGCATGTCCGTGCAACGCCACTTTCGAATTTTCGGAGCAACGATGAACCGCGAGGATCGCTATCGAATCGTTTGAATGACAGGTCAGAAAAAGCTGCCGACGGCTGGTTCTGAATGTGGTAGCGATCTTCTCGTATTTCTGTATCTAATGTATCCTTTCACGCATGCAGTAATCCGCATCTCAACAAAAATCATAGGTTTAAAAAGTGCCAGAATGGTGTACATTCGACATTCGGCATTATTGCCAATCAACATGTTGAACTCAGCTGGAATTTCCCCTTGCTGAATACTGCATGAGACAATAGCGGCGACAACGTTAAAATAAGCCGGTGTAAAAGAAACGACAGACAATACAATCACAGAGCAGTTTGAATATGCTCCACTGGTGGCATGGTACACCATTGTGACACCTTCGAAAGTTACAATCTTGGTCGCAACAGTTTAAAATTTGAGCCATTTCTGTCATTAACCGTACACTTATGACCTGCAGGATACCGATGGGTGAAACGACTCGCGTTGAAAAACGCATTTTGAAGCTTTGAGCATGTCCCAACGATGGCGAACTCGGCTCGATACGCCCCAGCCACGGCCGTGGCTGGCCAGTGCTAAAGCGTGTTAATCGGGTCACGCCTGGCATCCAAGAGAACCTGGCAAAATTTTTGGAGTATGCGCCTTCACCACGCCCCTTCCCTCTCCCTTCCAACGAATCTGAGACTCTGTGCTTAAACATGAGCCGTCTTCTTTGAAATTCTCATCATTGGAGGATCATAGCACTGTCACCTTGTTTTAGACGTGATTACCAATTAGCGACCATTTGATCGAGTTTGGCTAACCGACCCGAAATCTCGACAGTGCGTGTTGTCAAGTATTTGTCGACGAAAATTTTGAAATACGGCCCTCCCTCATTTTGGACTCAAAACAAGAGACACTCGCAGAGGATTCCTCGACTCATGCTGACCCTGATGTTCTGTAGGCTAGACCTGAATCGAGATGATGCGGCAGAAGGGAAAGGCATTCGTGTTAAGGAGTAGCAGAGGCAAGATACTCTGATTCTAAATCCGCTTTCAACCTTTTTTCTGTTTTACTTAACACTTTTCCTTCTTCCTCTTCTTCTTCTTAGCATTGGGCCTGCACCATGGCAGGGCTCGCTGTAATTGCTGGACGTCACCACTTATTCCTATTCAGAGCATCCTCCGTTGTGGCCTTCACTTCGTTGAAAACGCTTTCAGTGACGTCCGTGCACCTTTTCTGGGGGATCCATGAAGTCGCTTACCGTGGACTTCCAACTTCGATCCCTTTCTTACGTGATGGTCCTCTGACCTCCTTAGCACGTGTCCATACCATCACAGCCGCTGCTCTCCCTACTTCAGTTGGACAGGAGTCTGCATGATCGCTCTCACATCCTCGCTCTTGACCGTCCAGCCATATGCCCGTCTCAACACCTTCATTTCCGTTGCGTGTAGCTGGCTTTCCTGCGCTTTCGTAAAGGGCCAGCATTCGCTACCGTATAGAATTGTAGGCCTTACCACTGTTCGGTACACCGTGCCCTAAAGCGTCCTGGAGCACCGATGAGAGTTCACGAGATCACACAGGATTTCCGGGGATCCTCCATTCAATCAATGCCTCGCTTATTTGGGCCTTCACGACCTGGTTAGCCGTACCAGTGCTATGTTGTCCGCGTACAGGATAGTCTTCAGTAGTCCTTCCATGAAATGTTTCACCACCACATTCAGGGTGAAAAGAAATAGAAACGAGGCTCAGGTCTGATCCTTGATGGACCTCCGCCAAAATATCTACTTTATTCGAGATGCTGTACGGAGTGCGTACAGCTGCCTTTGCCCCGTCTTACATATCCTTTACGAAGGTCATCAGTCGCTCCGGTACATGGAGGTCTCGCTACGCATCCTAGAATGCTGGTCTGGAAAGACGGTCGGTAGCATGGTCTAACATTTCCTCGATACTTCTCTATATGGCGTCATTGTGGATTACTCAGGCACGAATCCGAACTGTAACTAGGGGAACACGGATGAGCTCCCTCAACCTTGAATCGATCAGCCTCTCCCTTTGCTATGGTATGCGTTGCCAACTTGATTCCTCGGTAGTTGGAGCATTTTATTGCATTACCTTCTGCTTGAAGATGGGAACGATTTGGTTGAGCTCCAACTTTTGCGCAGCCAGCTGTCAGTTTACACGGTCATTATGATCCAGTGCACCTCTTTCGTGTCAATCCTTACAGTCATGATTTGGTCGTTGATCCCGTTCACTGCAGAAACAGAGTCTTGAGTGACTCTCTACGGCTATAGCTGAGCCGCTTTGCTTGGTGTCTCCTTCGTAGTGAAGTAGTTTGCCACCATCATCGACCTCCCTTGCCTTAGCACCTTCCCAGCGTGTTTTTTGGAGGCATAGAACTTCGATGCTTTTGCGTTTCATTACATCAGCCATCTCCCAGGACATACCGGCCAGCGATTCCACATTGAGAGCCCCAATTCGAACTAATTTCTTTGGCCGAGGTAGTTCACCTCTCAGTAAGTGTCACATACATACCACCTACAGAACTAGGGCGAGGGTTCTGCACTGCAGCTCCAAGTGACGTTCGCATTATGACTGGTTCTCTCTTCGATTTCAGACATTTCTGCAGTGACTAGATTTCTTCATCAGCTGGTCTGTCAACTTTGTCTTGCGCTGGTAACGTCACAATATTTGCAATCTTTGCGAGATATGGTCCTGGCCTGGGCGGGTATCGAACCCAGTAGCCTTAAATGTGCGAATGCAAGATTACACTCTCAACCATTCGGCTATCCCTGCCATACTTGACACTTTCTTCTTCCTATTCAGCAATCGGGCGAACTTATCTTCACAGAACAACCAGGAATCAGTTTCTGCGTAGCAAGGCTGCAAAAACGGCTCGTCTTCATACGTTTTCACAAACACTAAGGCTTTCGCTCGCCTGTGTTTTACTTAGATGTTGTCTCTACAGTCGAACAACTAGCAGTGGATAAATAATAAGAATGTAATAAGCGTAAAAATAATGAAAGTGATGATAATAATAATAATAATTGAAAAGAGTAAAACCCTACATAGAGGATATCTTCGAGTGTGGAGTGCAGATCATGATGAGTGACGAGTTCTTTACTGTTTGCCAATATCTGCTCGTGAACTTCTGTGTGCCTTAAATGCTCCGGTAGTACGACGTACAGGAACGGATTGTTCGCCTCGCTGTTTCCGAATTTGGTATAGGCCTCCTGCAAGGAGGAAGGACATGTGAGTGAAACTTCCAAGCAAATGATAACAAATAAATCGATGGTGACTACTTAGCAGTGAGTCAAGAGGACACTAGTAGGCTCAGTGATTCCGTTGCGAGCTGAGCTCCCCACACCACGTCCCCGTACAAAGCACTTCAGACCTGTGCAGTATCTCACCTTGCTATTGGATATACATTGTGATACCCGAAGCAGTGAGGAGGCATATTGGCTCCGAGTTCTATGGCAGTGGACTGTCAAGATTGTCATAAATGCTGCTTCCAACCAGGAAAGGGTTCTTATTTCCCACGGAACTTGAAAATGAGACCCAGGTGGATCGATAGTGCCTCAGGTGCTTATAAAAATATGAGAAGCTAAACTGCATACTGCTGTTGTGGAGCAAGTTAGGAGGGGTCAAGTTCTGCTTGCTATGGCTCGACGGGGTTTTCGCTTGGCTTGGCTCACCAAAGGGTATTATCTAGGGGTAAACCCACCCTTCACCTCCTCTCAAACATGGGAGCTACCAGTGAGCCAACCACAACGACTTGTATGTGCACACAAAGTTAGCTACGTTGATGCGTCACTTCTCGCAAAATACACGCCGATGAGATCACAAGCAAAATTTGACCGCTCCAAACTCGCTTCAGATTGGCATTTTGCAATTTTGGTTTTCACAGTTGTGATAGGCATACGAGATCCTATTCTTCCCTGGTGAGTACTGAACGAGAAGAACACTGGGCGCTGCGGCTGACACTTCGAATCTTTCCCTTATAGCGGAGTTGCATACAGCTCCTCTTGCTCGCAATTTTTACCTCTCATAATCTCTACCTGCAGGCAGCGATAGGGTGTTCACCCTTCTTGATTACGAGGAGCTTTATTAGTAGAGATTCAAACTCCTCACCGATCCGAAACGTGGCCCATGATCGCCGAAGAAAAATATGAATGAGTTATTCAGCTGAAAATTCGAAGCATCACAGCTCTAAAAAAGCCAAAAGTAAATTTTGGAAAACTCACTGCTTCCCTATTTTTCAGGTAAAAATTGTAGAGTTCATAGTCGCTGCGGTAAATAAGCTTGGTGTCATCGTGGGCCAAGTCGACAAACCATGTTAACGAGAATTTCGGTGAATCTATAACCAAATGTGTTTGGTTTAAGTGCAATAGGTACGATTCACATTGACCAAAAAGAGAACACATTTATGCTGAATGAATGACTGTATGAATTAATGTCTGGGTCCAAGCGAATGGTACGTATGAGGTCATGCCACGTGGAGGGACCATGGATTGCAAGTGATGGCCCCATCACGGATCCTCTCTGCTCCGACCGATACGTCAACGATGCATCACTCTCGGAAACTCTCTTCATGAAAGAATAAAGGCTCCATTTCATACGTTTTTGCCTACTCTACTTCGCTTTGTTGGAACAATCTCACTACCGCTCCTCCAAACTGTCCACAGAATCATTCACATACTGCTTTTCATAGAGTCACGGATAGGGGTAAGGACAAAGGGTGTATATCATTAGAACAGAAACGTCGCGTGGCCGTGTTCGGCACGCGACGGGATGGTGCGAGCTATGCGCGCCGTATTAGTTGAGTCCTGAAGCGATTACGCCTAGAATGAGGCGTAGATCACCGTCATCGCTTCAGGGCCCATCCATTACGGCGCGCATAGCTCGCACCATCCCGTCGCGCGCGGAACACGGCCACGCGACGTTTCTGTCGTAATGATATACACCCAGGACGAAGTGAGAACGGTCGTGCTACAGTGCAATAGGCGGACGAATTATCTGCGAGGGCCGGACAACGTTCGCCGGTTGATTTAGCCTCTCTCGCTTCTGCAATCTTCCCCCGGCTAGTGACGCCGAGGGGCATGATTGAGTGAGAGTGGGAAGGAGGTTTGGGTTCCTATTTCTCGGTTTTTCCGCCGTTTTTCGTTTTTTCTCCACTGTTACATTGCCAAGCACCCCTACTTGCATATTCATTTCACAATCTGATAAATTTACTCCTTTCTAGGTCTTCGAAGGCAAATGCAACAAGTGGGCTGAGAAAATGTTTTGTGATGGTCTCCTTTGTATCAGTGTAGAACACCGTGTCATTGTCTTCAGTACACCGGATAAGTTTGGCCAATGCTCACCTTTGTAGGCATTCACGAAATGTTCGAGGTATTCCAGCATGTTGTCATGTACCAAGCGACATGAACCTCCCAAATGTATCTTTTCCAGCTCGCTGTCTTTGTTGAGCCTCGTGTGGAATGGCCTGTAGATCGCAAATATGTTTATACTCCCTTAAGATGGCACTCATATATGCTTATTTCAGAAGGTTATATAGTTCCCATTACATGAAGGTGCCACAGTTTCATTAGTGCAGCGCATTAGTGCGTTGTCTCGCAGTAAAAAGGAATCAAAGAAAGTTCCAGAAGATTACAGAGAACCTAAATGAGTCCAAGATTTCATATCATATTTTAGACACAGTTCTATATTTAGCAGCTACGCAAGGTATCATTTATATGGGGTCATAGGATTTGCGACTCGTTCTTCGAAATTTTTCAAACACTTCTCAAAATTTATGTGAGTGGGATATGAAAAGAGGGCAGCGAGTTCAACATTCCATTCGAATTGTTTCGATCTCTTCGTCTGCGTTGAAAGGAAAATCTCTCAAGATGATTTTCGGGTGCTCCACCTTGCGCCCTTCCACCTTATTCCCCAAAGCCGTTGAGGGATCTGTAGCAGTAGAATACGATAATCCGACATCGAATTTAAACTTTACTTTATCTTCCTCTCTTTTTCTAAAATTCATTTTCGGATTTTCTTGCTTTTTCCAAGTTTCTTGCTTTCAAGTATCAGTTATGAATCAAAATTTAGACAAAAATAAATCTCAACAAAATCAGTCTAAACCGAAAAGGAATAATCTTCAATGCGAACGTTTGATATGGAAGGGAAAAACCACAAAAGTGCTTGACAAAAACTTTAATAGAACCCACTATATAGTACAAAACTGAAAGAGAAATCTAAAATGGTTCGTACCTGAAGGAATGTTCAAATTGTCTCGTTTTTGTTCCAAGGCAATTTGGGTAGTTTAGAATGCTTGTCACATAGTCTTCAGCGCCAAACATCTGGAATTCACATGAATGTGTTTCTATTTTTCTAATGGCGAACAACGTTAACGGCTAAAGGTACTACCTTATATCCTTTCTTCTTATACATCAACGGGATATACGTTTCATTGTCGAGGTAACTCTTGCAGTACTGCTCATAGGACAAGTCAGCTGGTATGGTGGGCAAATTCATCGGCTTTCTTGGAACAGGCTCCGTAGTCTTTCCTAGGTAACCAGTTAAAGGAAGCAACCAACAATGATGGATTCGTCTGATGCTGCTATATCAAAGGCAGTGGTAGGGATAGTACGGGCAGAACATGAAAGGATTGTTGAATATGTAATTCGAAGTGTTCAGTTTGGTAGTACGGAAGTTAAGGAAGGATGGAATGAAGCTATCGAAAACCCGAGAAAGATGACCCACTTCACGGCGCTGAGTCCAAGAAGGGGCGGCCCTCGTCAACGAAAGAGGCGGGTCTCCTCAGAACTGATGGCAGCTGTTGACTAAGACGGTTCTTAGGGTGCTCCTTTTTACCGCATATTTGCCCACATACAGTCCTTCTAGGCCAGTAGCTTCCATTTGAACGACTCACTTTGGCAGTTCTCGACTCTAACATTACCCCTACCACCGTCTTTAAAGGAATCGTCCACGGGAGAAAGAGTTTTTCTGTCACCCATATGTTTTTGTTCTGTCTGCTTACTGAGGCCAGCATGCAAAGTTTCCCGCGAAAAATTACAACCCGGCTGAGATAGAGGTCCTCCAATTCTGGGGCCGACGGGGTGTGGCGTTCAGGGAGGTGTCGGCCATGGAGAGCTGAGAAGCAAATGCGCGATCGGGGACGGCGGTAGGAGACGCAGACAACGATTGGGCACGAAGAAACGCGCCCAACTGCTGGCTGCGTCTCCGACCAATAAGAAACTATTCGCTCATCGATGACCGCTTCAAAATCTTTTGGCGGGAATTCAAACGGACTGCATCTCCTTCATATTTTCAAGTTTTTGATAGGAACAAAAGGAATTTCCTTCACTTTTTTGTGTTTTCCTTGAAGTACTTTATTTAATACACTGATTCTGAAGGGGATTAGAATAACAGGATTTCCGTGGACGATTCCTTTAAGGTGGTGGGGGCAATATGTCGTATAGTGAAGAGTAACTCAGCTGATGTGTCAATGAAAGTCCATAGATGAAGATGGCTATGAAGGGCAGCGAGCTTCAGTCTGCGCATCATCTCTGGATTTTTTGTCTGGAACGGAGTTTGGATTGCTGCCAATCTTTGAAGTGGGACATCAGGCGTGGATGACTACTACTTCAACGCAAAATCATCGTTTGGTGCAGTAAAGTTGATACACACTACGTAGTTTATCCTCCCGTGTTCAGTCAAGTCCACGTTTCCCCACTCACATCAAAATGGTGCGAAGGAGAGGATTTATTATAGGTGGAGAGAACTAGGTGAGGTACCCACTGTGCAAAATTCATCAAGAGTGTATTGCAGATCACATGCTCACCGTCCCCAGCATAGCGCTCGAAACTTCCCAGTTATGTATTTTCAAAACCTCTTTCCTTGTCAACAATGCTACGAGAGTGTCCCACAGCTTTACTATACCCTAATCCAGTGACCACGTGTCCTAAAGGAATGGTACAAAAATGTGAAATGAAGCGGAAAAGAGCTCATCTCGGTCGGTAGTGCTCTTAATATTGACAAGGCAGCGGCTGAAGCTCATACCCAAGCTTGATTTTGCTTGGGCCAACACATGATACTGTTTCTATAAGCTGATGCGACGTAGCCAGCCGACGTGAAGTGAACTATGTGCGCTATCTTCTATTTTTGGCAAAGAGGAACAATGGCAGTGCGACAGCCCCAAATCCGATTTTTATATGTACTTTTCGTAACAATGGTAAGATTGTTGTTTTTTGAACAGTGAACTCTGAATGTTCAGATTTATCATGCTTACCAATCAATGTGGCAAAGGCATTCGGCCTGCTATTCGATCCGACCTTGTTGAATTTACGGAACTCAATGGCTTCCATTCCATGCAGAAGGAAGTTTACTGTTCTTGGTAGACCTCTGCAAAAGATCCGACCATATGGCTCTGCCTACCAGTAACATAAATTATTACACGGTTGTTATATCTCAGTGCACAGAAGAACTAGGATGTATGTCAGGACTACTCAACAAGGAAACGCGCATCTCTGCGGCGCGTGTTGTCAACTCGTAATGGGATCAGCAGTGAATTTGGCGATTACGCGGTGACGCAATTCGCGTGGCGCGGTGACCTTATTAGACAGTCCAGACGCACACCCCAGAAATTTCGCACGAACAACCACAACGGCGACATTATCATTCAAAGTTCAAAACCTTATTAGTTGTGTTGATGCAACAGAGTCGATTACCATAATAACGACGTCAGGATTTTGCTGGCGATTGAGCTGAGGATTTGTGGGCGATCTGAACACCCTTTTGTTACTTACCACCAACTTTCCTAATTTTTTATTGCAACGGTATCTTCATGATTCATCTCTGATAGGAAAAATGTCGAACTACATATGACTCGGTAGAATGCCGAGAGCCCTGTATAAAACGCAATCAATTTTCTCTACGACAATGAGGGGGTTGGGGAGGGGTAGGGAAGTTCCCCTGTAAATATCGCACCGGCGTGCAGAACTTTCTCCGATTTTTCTCGACCGCCTCGTGTGGCCACTTTTTCCCACACCTTTTGTCGAAACTGCCATACCATGCGGAGCAGCTCTGAGGTCCTGTGACAACTAGATCTTCCCGAACTTCAATTGATTTCCAGAGTTGCTAGTACTTTAAATATCTTTATCTAACTTGTCTTCATATTTCGGTTAACAATGCTAGTACATCCCTAGGGAATAATTTTTGTATAAAGAAGTATTGCATCGTTATGGTAATGAATGACTCCATTACCATGGTGAAAAACCTCACTTTTGTTCCGCTATCTGCATATGAATGTATCGTTTAGTCGTTTTGCCTGATTTACATTCCGTTTCAACGAAATCGCATTTGAATACCTCGTCCTTTATGGATTTCCAGTTGCCAAGATCGTACTGATTGTCGCCAGCATAATTGATACAACTAAATATTCGCTAAATTAGACCTGTAATTGTCTCTAGGAGTTGGCCACCTGAATGGTTCAAACTTTGAGGGGTGATAGTGCTATAAGTCACAACTCTAAGACACCGGATGGGTGAATTCTGCAGATTGAGAAGTGTGGAAGGCGCTTAGCACTACAACATTAGAGAGACTATGAAATAAAACGGCGACGAGGAATATGTATTATAGAAACCCTGAACCCCTCTTCCCATTCTTTCTCCTTCACGCCCCTCTGCGTCACTCGTTGGTGATGTATTGGGTCATTCCATAAATAGTGTCGTTTTTTTTCAAGCAAAAATTTTTGCCATAAATCACAAGTTTTTGCAGCATATTATACATCATTCGGAGCAAAATTCTCTGCTCTACAAAATAGCATACTTAGTTTTCGAGATGTTAGAATGGCGCCGACATTTAGGCCGACGAAGAGGTAGGTCCAGCAAACAAAAATTGGCCAAACCGGCAATCAAATGAAATACAATATCTTACCTGAGGAAATCTAACCAATCATGTGTACCGTACTTGGCCCCGACCTTTCGTGTAAGTTCCACTAGTCGGTTGCTTAAAAAGTCACGTCGCTCTTTTTCCACATTTAGTTTTTCCGTCACAACTCGATGATTTTAGACAATCTCTTCGAACAAGGGCAAGGAAATTTTCTCAACTAATCAGTTGAAAGAGTGGTGGAATGTTAAAAACAGGTGGTGTCCAGGAACAGGGAAATACCACTGACCGGATTCCTTAACTTTCTCATGGAAAAAAATAAATTGTGAAAAATGCCAACTGGACCCATATCACATGGTATTAAAACTCAATCTGAATCGCAGCCAAAACGAACTAGAAGGATGTTTTCGATAGAGCAGAAAAAGTCCTTCGAAATGGTTCATAAAACAACTCTAATCAAAAAGTTTGAGAGAAAAATTTCATCTTGAATAATTGTGGGTGCTTTCGAAAAAAAGATTTTAGAAAAATAACGACACGACTTCTTGATCGATTAAATATTGGAAACTGTAGAAGAGGGCAGGACTAAGTACGCGACACATGACTGGTTGATTTTCCTAAATTGAAATATAGTGTTTCAATTGATTGCTGGTTTGGTCAATTTTTGTCGGCTGGACCTACCTCTTCGCCAGCCTAAATGTCGGCCCCATTCTAACAAACTCAAAAACTAAACATGATATTTTGTAGAGCAGGAAAACCTCTTTCAAATGATATATAACATGCTGCGAAAACTTGTAATTTCACAGGAAAAATTTACGCTCAAAAAAAACGACATTACTTATGGAATGACCCAATAGATTGCAACAGGTTGAGGGGCTGAATCAGCCGGCTCGGAAACCTCGTCCTCGCCGGCAACTCCGCCGCCAGATGGACGGCAGCACGAATAAGAGTGGTGCGGACTAAGATAGGACCCCTGTCATGTCGTGGTGCAGGTATTGAGTATTGAGCAGGATATCAGAGTGATACTTATCGTATCGTGGTAAAGCCGTATCGATCGAATTGACGTGGTGGTCGCTGTGTCAGCTTTTGGAGTGAGAACGTCCATCAGCCAGTATCAAAGATAGGAATTGATGATGCAACTGAATGACCCCTACCACTGCCTTCAAGGAAGCCATATAAGTTGGGAGAAGCGATCGCATTTTTTCCAGAAATTTCTTGAGAAATCGTCAACGACATCCCGTCTTTTATTCATGTTTGAGCCCATCGGATGGCGTTAGAATTTTCATGAAGGTCGTCAATCGACACCAATTATGCTTCTTTGTAGTGATAATTTGTAGTGAGAAACTCTTCCTCGGTTTACCTGACAGGAACTTTGAAACCTTCCTCGCCTAACCGAGCAATTTTTCCGTCACTTCATCGCCTTCATTCCTCAACTTTGAGTTTGATTATATTTCTATCACCTATTTTTCTAGCTTCTTCCTCTACGCTCCACAGTCATACTTCTAACTTATATTGAGGCAGAGGTGCCGCAATGGAAAGTGGTGCCACTTTCTCTGGCATGATTCAGAGATCGACTCGCCTCTCATCCCCCGGAGTTGGCCAATTGGTAGCGAACGGTTATGTGAGAACAAAACCATCAATAATTCACCAGCGGTGCCAACGAACTATTTGCTAAGCTGTGGTTTGTCTTATCACAGCTTGCTGGATGTGCACTCTTATCAGGATTTTGCATCACGGCGTGTCGCAAACGAAGCAATACGATCGAGCTGAAGGTGCCGTGTTGTTACACTCTAAAGCGATTATGAGTCTAGCGTGTATAGCACCTCTGACCGTGTAATCGCTCTAGGTCCCAACTATTACGGCGCGCATAGCCTGCACTCACCACCGCGTACGTCACTTGTCTTGGTGCGAAATCCTGACATAAACTTACACACCCCAGTTCGCCGTATTATGGGAAGCTGCGGGGCAACAAGTGCCAGATTGTTAAAAATGTTAAACGACCTTTCTCGCCATTTAAAACTCCCTGGAAATTGCAAATTCCTACCGTAATTCTAGTCTGTAGATAAGACTGGAATAGATGGGAAATCACAACTCTTCGAAGAACAAAGTTAAACTGACCGTCCTTGACACGCAAATGCCTCTTTTCCTTTTTTCAAAGTCACCCTTCCTTTCATGAGATCTGTTACCGGCGATAAATTGCTATCAGGAGTGCAGTTCTGAATAGTGCAGATTAGCGAGAAACTGTGACAAAGATAGTTTTCGCACTTTCCTGATTGCAAGAGTGCAATGTGATCAAGTGTGACACACCTTTAGATATCCGTACTTGTCGTCCATATATTTTATTATTGATTTGTGCCATGGATCAGGAGGTTCGAAGGGACAGTAATCGAAAATGTCAGTTGCTCTGTTGACCTTGTTAGGTATTTTCGCACGAGTAGACCAGCGACGAGTAAACGTAAGCCGCGATGTGGTGGAAACGGCTGTACAAAACGTGTCTATTATACGGAACGTTGGGGTATTCGGATAAGGCAGCGTGAAATCGCGGAATTGTAAGGAAAGAGATACGTATCGATCGGTGCGGATTTAGTAGAACTGGTGGAGAAGGATAAAATATGTACCGATTGGCAGAATCATAGCACTAGGGACATCATGAACTTTGACAGTATCTTGGAATTTGCAAATTTGAGGAATTTTGGAGAAAGATGAGATAAATACAGATTTCCCAGTGATTTTCTCCAATCGATACGTGTCCAATCCTCTTTCGTGGAACCCTCTTGGACAATTTACCCTCTAGCACGTTACCGACTGCTACTCTGGTTCTGATGTCGGTGCATAAAGTGGGAAAGGGTGTATTCCGTTACGTATAAAAACTGCGCTGCGATTCGCGGTGCCATCAGTGCGACTTATTGCAGCCGGTTAAAAATCCGCTCAGGACGCATTGCGCTGGTACCGTGAAGTTTTTCAAAGATTGCAATTTGGAAGCTCCGGAAGTTTGCCTGTGTCGTTGTTGCTGCTGCTGTTTCAACAGATAAAACTGCAAACAACTCGCACTCGCTGCGGGCAACCGTGCAATTCCTAGACGTAACGGTACACACCCAGTGTGATAAGAATCTGACGCGTCGTTACAGACCTTGTCACAGCCGGCGGTAGTGCTGCAGGGCAATGGGAAGCACGATATCGCTAAATTATGATATCGATGGCTCGAAAATTCTTCGGTTCTTATGTGCGATTCCTATAATCTTCTAGGATAGGCTGAGTTGTGAAATCAGTACGTATCCAACTCGGTCCCGCTAATCGCACGATTCCACACGTATCCATGTCCCTCTTCATCAGTTCCACTATCTGATAAATTTTATTGATTCGACTAATTCCACCACAATGAATGGCAGATATGAATGGCTGTCTAAGTGCAAAAAAAGAACTACAACTTATGTATTTTAACAAACCCACCATTGGGAAGCTCATCGTCATTATCAAATACCAAAAGACGTACTGCAGGTTTTGAAAATCGCTCCTTACCGTTATACTCCGTTGTGGTATCAGCAGTTCTGTTATTCTCCACTTTTACGCTGCTGTTCATTTCGCCAAGGAACACATCATAACTAACATAGTATAGTAAACCAATAATTAGTAGACCGTAGCAGAACCATAAACCCGTCATCTGTAATTGTACTTACTTTTAATGCGTCAAAATGGG
Organism: Trichostrongylus colubriformis; assembly: GCA_963978905.1. Taxonomy (NCBI): domain Eukaryota; kingdom Metazoa; phylum Nematoda; class Chromadorea; order Rhabditida; family Trichostrongylidae; genus Trichostrongylus; species Trichostrongylus colubriformis. The sequence goes on along the minus strand of OZ022258.1, from coordinate 14,913,271 downwards.
CAATTTCGAATAAAATGTATTGAGTAGGATTTGTAATGTCAAAAAGTACTACTACTGGCTAGAAAAAGGATTGTGTTAGTGGGATGCCCACAGACAATGGAACTCTCACCGCGGTTTATCGTTTAAGCCGTGTTCATACTTTGCAGGACGTGGCTGCGCTCAAAGGCAGCGAGGAAGAGTGACGCGGGGAAGTAGAGAGACGACACCGTCAACGAGACAGGGTGGCACAGGCAGAGACGCAGAGATGCGCAGCCACGTCCTGCTGCGGCACCGCAAACTATGGACGTGTCTTACTCGGTTCTGATGAAAGCACACTCGCGCATTCGCATTATAAAATTTTGGCACCCGTCAATTGTACTCCTATCTATGGTTTTACTAGTTAGGTGCGTTACCTACAGTTATATGATTTCTCTTCCTACATTAAGCAACTTAGTGAATATAATCATAAACCTTAATCTCAAGCATAATTTTTTCACTTTAAAGGAATCGTTCACGATAATCCAAATTTCGCTTCAATTCTCTCTTTTAGATACAGTACATGAATAGAGACACGAGAGGTGCCAAAAATTCCTGTCCTAAAGCAAAAATCGAAAAAAAAGGAACAACTGCAATTTGTTTAAATTTCAGCCGAGCACTGTGGACGTCCTCTGCGTTCCTGGCCACGTGACCGTCACCTCTTTCATCCTAGAACCCCGTGGCCCACCTTCACAGAACGTCAACACGTCGGAAGTCACTCTGAGGAGCTCCGTTTCAGCAGGATCTTGTGTTTTTCGCGTGAAGCAAGTATGCATCTCTTAGGAAGCAGATACAACAAACAATTCTTCCAACCTACACCGACGGCCATGTATGGGGAGGGAGGGAACGTTGAGACGACCAGATTTGTATTGGAAGAACAAACGGTAAATCGCTTCATGTCCAGCACTGCCAACGGGTTCGCCGTTTAAGATTGGCCTTACATTTATGTGCATTGTGAAACTAATGCGGTCTAGGATTTCTGTCTTTCTAACGTATCGTAGTAATTGCAACGGAAATATGAAAAGTACACTTCAGAGTCTGTCGTCAAAGAACCTCTGTATCGATAGTTGTTTTCAGTATGAATACTTTTCACAGTGGGTTTTTAGATGTAATCTCTACAGTCGACTTTCCCACCTCTCAGTCGTCGTTGAAGGCCTAGACATGGCTCAGAAACGAGAAGTACTGCCTATCACACCAATTAACTAACCTTACTCTCCAATAGCGATTTGAAGTTTCCGATTTCCGATTTCTGACCTTTGCCTAGAGGTTGACTTGTTTAGCGGGATAGGAAGCACTTCTCAAGTGCTGAACCATGTTTAGGCTTTCAAGAAAAAGGAAAAGGTCGAAGGGTTGACTGCGAGGATTGCAGCTGAAACCGCAAAAGGGGAGATATCGGAAGCAATATGGAATTTTTTTTTCAATGATGTCCCTTTTGTTTTCTATTATATTTCGTTTCCAATATCTACCTTACGTAGGATCATAACTTACTATGAGAAGATGGGAATAAATGTGCACGTAGATGAGAATTTACGAAAAATGTTGGTTCACTTCTAAATGTTTGGAAGTCATTGGGAGCAGTGGGCGCTTACATGGTAGCCCGAAAAAATTTGCTGTTATTTCTTGTCACTGTTCAGCGCCACGCAGCTTCTGCTTTAGAGCTCATGAGAAAACACAGAAGTCAATAGGTTTGTCATTATGGCATACTCTGAATCTCTCCGCCACCAGGTAATAGGGTATATCATTCAAGATTACAAGTACATGAGTCACATGTTTCATATAATGTTATAACATAGCGACCTACATGTTCTATATAATATCATAACATAACGACTAGTAGCCCTATAATAACTGAGGTAGGCCTGAATGGGTTCAAATGAGTTATAACTTCAAAAGAACACATTGTTTCCGATCTAATCGAAGAGAACCATCCATCATTCAAAATTATTGTCTTTAAGATAGTCTTTCAAGACTTACTTTGCACAGTCTTCTGGACTATGTAACCATAATTATTTTGTAGTACTGGACCCTGCTACGATTTCAGTTTCTTCCGCGGTTTGATATGGTTCAGTATAAGGTTACGAATTTAATTGACGGTAACCACTCTCTCAAAATGAAATTAATCGCGCATACGTTACGGCCTTGTCGCCTTCGTCAGGGCTTGAAAAGCCAAAGATAAATGCGATTTACCGTCAATAACCATCTATAACTTACAAGACAGTGTCGTATATAACAGAAGAATTTAGAAGAAGTCTGAGACCCACTCTCCTAGGCGCTCATCATTTGCAAATCCATGGAGGTGTGGAGTTTGAGGTGACAGCGGGGATTCTGCCACACTAACCCCAGACTCTAGCGCGCAAGTTCTTGTAGGCATTTTGGATTAACGTCCAAAACACTAAACTGAATAGGAAAGATGAGTGCATAGCCATAATAAGCTAAATTTCCTCATATCTCAGCTTGTGTGGGCTAAAAAAGTCATCGGCTTCATGCCCGGGTCATCTGAGGCCATCATCAAGTCAGCTGTGGTCACATCAGCGATAGCTCGCTGTGCTTAAAGATAAGTCTGACTGTACTCGTGGTCTGTCACTCTTATCAAACTTCCTCTAGTCTTATGAAACCGTTTTGCAAGGTTGAAATAGTGTCTGGGAAGTGGAGAGGGGGGGGGGGGGGAGAGCAAATTGCATTATTTTCGGCTTTCGAAGATCTGATGAAGGTGACAAGGCCGAAATGCTAGCCAAATAAAGTTGATTACAGTTTCGGTTGCGGTTTCAAGAAGAAAGACGTATGGAGGAATACAAAACCAAGATTTATAGAGAGTCAAACTTGGATATCGAACTTTATGATTTCCTTCATTCCTGGAGCGGCACTATGCTGATACCCATAGCGTGGCACACTTTTTCATGCATGATTCTCCCATGAAGACCATACGACAAATGTTGTCCTTGCCATGGTCGTTGCTTTTGATGATATGAATTCCCATGTGATGGAAAAAGCTGGGTTAGTAATGGTGGTGAAAAAGGGTAGCACAGTGATCGGATTGGATCACATCACAAATGCACATATCGAACAACAACACGGAAAGTACAGTAGAGTGCACTAGTTCTAATCCGGACCTGGGTCAAAAACCAGAAACGAAGGCGATTTAATGCTAATTAAGCATTTGTGGGATGTTTTCACTACTAGCATACCTAAATTTTGTGGTGGTGTATTGATAATATAGGGGCGTTAATTTGAGTACTTCTCATGAATGGCTTTTGGAGGGCTAGGGATATGGATATTGCTGGGCTGATAAGCACTTTTCAAGCAGTGAACGATGCTTAGAAACTATGAAAATGTCAGGGCAGTTAATCCAAAGAACATAAATTTCCGTAAATCTTTTCCTCACAGGCAGTTCACTCGTTACCGTGACGACGCATATGCACTGTCATGGAATTGCTTGCACTCTTAGAATCCGCGACATTATCGCAGCGACAACTCGTGGAAATGCTATTGTTAGGTCCCAAAGCTCAAGCAAGACGTAAGCGTAAGGTGAGACGAGCAACTGATAGAGCAAGTGATGATTTCTTGGAGTGCGCTATGAGGTATGAGAACCTTGATGAGACCACGCATTTCTGAGGTTTCATGCACACTTTCTCAAAAATCGATGATTTATTTTAGGACGGGCTTGTGTCCTTCGCCATTTGACCTTATCATTCGTTTGCTTAAGGTCGTAGCAGCAGTGGTGGAGTTGGGCAGAAATCTGTAAATTTGATGTCTGCTATAAAAATAGCCCTTTATTAGCACTGGAGCCATCAGACTTTGCGTGGAGACTTGCTGTCGTTGGAGGTTTTCCTCACTATTAACCAATCCTGTCGTATTGACCACTTCGTGTACGTATCTGTCATATCCTATCGGTGGACCCGGCGTATGTACAAATGAATAAATAAATGTGATTTTCAAATAAATAGTATTTCCTTTTCATATTTATACAGCTGCTTACGGGAACTACAAGAGAAATGCATGCTCCTTCAACTCATCTATGCAATCACCCAAAATATGTAATTGCATAGGCGAAGTGAAAAAAGAATACATTTCAAGTGCAATTTAAAAAATGGGTGGTCTTGAAAACTTCATAATTAAATAAAATTATCAATGTATCAAACTAGGCCACAGTCTGCAAACAATAAATGCTTAAAGATGTAATGATCTCCCACAAATAACAGAAAATTAACAGTGAAATATAACCTATGAATAATGAATAAGCAAAATATGTAAGCTGAATAACTGTGTTCTTGCTGATTCCGTCCAAGGTATGCCAACCATTGATTTACTCAGTTCGAAGAACCCATCACCAAAAGTTCATTTGCACAACAGGAAATTTTGACTTTTGGTTCGAATAAGAGTGAGTGGTTAATAACGTAAAGTAATGGAAATATGTACATCTAACACATTAATTGAAATAATAAATCGGCGAAATGGCAAAATGAATGGAGTTTGCATTACGAAAAAAATCTGGTGGGTTCTTATGGCACAGAACAACCTCCCTTTCTATTTCCATTGTGCATAAATTTTTTTGGATTTCACTGACTCTCAAGGCATCTGAAAAAATCAGTACAAGAAATGCATCAAAAGTGGTGGTGGAAGAATTGAACCATGTGGACGGGCCTCCGACCCATGATGACTGTTGCTGATAAGATAACGCATAAGCTTTCCTCAGATACCATAAGAACAATGAATTTCACCAAAATTCTGTTCTGTACTCTGGGTCTTCGTAATCCCATTGAAAGTGACGCCAACAGAAGAATTTTTTCAAAATCATGCCAAAGGAGGCTGTTATTTGCATGAAATAACCATCAAGTGGGAGATGGCATTCAGCTTTGTTTTTGCGTCCACAAAGGAAAAGCACTGTAAGCGCCGGTCGGTAGATGCAACACTGAGTCACTGGGAAAATAAAAACGCAAATAATGTCGCCAAGACTATCTGAATAAGACTTTCAGATTTCGTGTTTTATGTGTGAAGAGCGAGCACTCATAAACTTTTATAACTTTAATGAGAATGGTTCTTCTTAAAAATTAGTGATCGAAAACACGAGTGTTCCTGAGCAACGCATTTTTGAAATTTGGTAATTTATTTCGGAGATAAGTTTTGCAAAATAATCTAGCCAGTATCAATCCAAACGTATTTAATTATTCATTTATTTGAAGACACCGTTCGCAGTTGACTCTCCATTAGTTGTCGGGCGCTGGGCGTGGATCGACCATGCCCCAGTGCAGGCAATAGAGCGTGGAGAGACCGCCTTCCAGCCTCCGACAACCAATGGAGAGTCAACTGTGACTCCACCCATCAGCGAGCGCGGACGATGCCTTTAATATGCACGCATAGGCACGCGTAGCACCAAGTATCAATAAATCAGTCCGGGTTGAGCAACAAAGCGCTAAACATTCAAAACGCATTCAGGATCATCATGCACTCAGAGCAGGCAGTTCTCCAGGCTCCAACTCGCTGAAAATCATCGGTACCTAGCATGATAAGTTAGTCGACTCTCCTTAATATGCTTTCAAATACACGGGTAATAGTTGCTTCCTGCAGGTCAATTAGGAACCACTGCAGTCATCACGCACCTCGCAAGAATGCCGAGTTGAGGGCCTTCAGCCTATCTTTCTGTTCAATTTGGGGCACTGTAAAAAATGAAAATGGTATGACCCCTATTACACCCTAAGGGAATGGTCCACGGGAAAAAGAGTTTCTCTATTACCCATAATTTCTGTTGCATTTGTATTATGAGGATAGCGTGCAAAGTTTCACGCGAAAAATAGTGAATTTGGCTTAGATACAACACCACGAAGTCTCGGCCTGGTGGGCGCGGTCTCCGAGTATGTAGATGTGCGCCCCATCGTCCGCCGCAGTCGGAAACGAATTGTAGGAACGGAAAGTTACGGAACTAGTCTCCGTTCCCAACCATGGGGGACGACGGGACGGAGCTTTAACTCGGAGGCCACTTCCACCCAGCCGGGAAGTTGGGGAGCTGTATTTTAGCCGCATTCTCGCTTTTTCGCGTATAACTTTGCATGCGGTCTTTATTAGGCATATAGTACAACGTAAATATGTCGGTAACAAAGCAAGTCACTTTCCCGTGGACGATACCTTTCATTCAGTTTTCCCAGCCTCAATTTTAGCTCACCTTTCAGAATCTTGAAACAAAACATAATATAAATACCATATAATTTTCGAATAAAGAGGCCTAATTTGACAATATGTAGAAGAGCTACCATATATACTGCTACTCCTACGGCAATGCACATATTAATTCTCTGCAAGCAAGATCCTTTCTAAAGATCACTACTCCGATCTAGGATTATGTACATTTAATGTTGATATAGGATTATGTGGTTAGGAATATGATGGTGGATTATAAAAGTATACAGGAAGCTTCGGCAAATCGAATTTTTCTATGCCAGCACTTCATGAAAGCTCTGGATACACGCTATTCATAAATACACAACATGGCATTAATTTCATTCCTCGAAATCAGGTTCGAAATTGACATGAATTATATTAAAGCGATTTTATATAGAGGCTTTTCTACTTTTCTACCAATACATATGCACACTACTTCCTATAAAAATCCTGTACTTAATACTTATGAAAACTGAGAAAATACTGGAAAACACCAAAATATACCTGAATCACATTTTGTATTCCACAATGAGTCACCGAAGTTTCTGAGCCATGCATATCACTAAAATAATCGTTGTTATCCAATTTTCACCCTTCAAATGAATATTCCATCCAATATTCATGGATTCTTCTGCATTGTGGAAGGAGAACACTTTCAAAAAACATTTATGAGAAAATTTCGGAGTTCTTCATATAATCCGTCTTTCACGTGCATTGTTTAAAAAACTAGTTTATCCACTCTTTGAAGGTAAAAATGGATGTGCTAAGAAACGAGGAAGTAAAAAACGAAAAAATGCTCGAAAACTCAAAGAAGGAGACCCCCACTCTTCACTTTCACACGTGATTTTTTGGGCATGTTGTTTGTGTGAGACGCAATGGGAGCCCCGTGGATTGAATAGAAATCGTGGAGTTCCATGTTCAAGGTTTCATAGCAACTCTCAACGGTATGGAATCGATAAGTATAAGCCGTAAATGCCAGGAATGGATGACGGAGTTAGATCGCGCCAAAATGTGTATTGCTCCTCTCACGAGGTGTCCATCGGTCAACGCGGGGCCTTATAAGCAGCATGGAATGAGCACTACTACTTCACACCTGGCTTTCCTTCGCAAGCATACCCCTTTTCAAAACATCCATATGATCACCCCTGCTGCTTTTAGACGGCGCCCACATCTTAAAGGAATCGTCCACGGAAAATGAGTTTTTGTGTTACCCATATATCTATGCTGTATTTGCCTAATGTTGGCCTCATGCAAAATTTCACGCGAAAAAATGTGAATCTGGCTGAGATACAGCACCACAAAGTGCGGTCCCAGTGGGCGGGGCCTCCGTGTAAAAGCCTCGTCCGTCTTCCGCCGGCCGCCGTTGGCAACGGAGAGTGGGACTGTTTACGTAACCTTCTGTTCCTACAATGCGTCTCAGACCACGGCGGACGCGATACGAGGCTTTTACACGGAGGCCCCGCCCACTGGGACCGCACTTTGTGGTGCTGTATCTCAGCCAGATTCACATTTTTTTCGCGTGAAATTTTGCATGAGGCCAACATTAGGCAAATACAACATAAATATGTGGGTAACACAAAAACTCATTTTCCGTGGACGATTCCTTTAAGCTTCGTAAGAATCGACGTAATGGGGTTTCATGTTGAAGGCTTCGTAGCAACAGTCAGCGGTATGGAACCGATTGTGATAAACCCTAAGTGCACTGAAGAGATAACCATTTATGGGCATGACTAAATGTTAACATTTCTGAACTCATAAAGGCACACAGCTGCAATGACTAGCACGTTTGGCAGAACATTTTCGTGCTATGGTTTGATTCACACTAAGCATTGGCGAGCACCAATCAGAAAAAAAAAAGAAAATTGACGTAGCACTCACTTTGAGAGGACTTACTACCAGTGAAAGTTATCGCAAATTTTTCTTGTAAAGAAATGAAGCGAAATGAACGTTGAACAATAGAAAGGATAGGGAAAATCATGTGACACTGATCGTTTGATTTTGTGATGTGCCCACCTCTCCCATGTACTTCCATTGAGGATCGTAGCGGCATTTCAATGCGATTTGCGTATACAGATGGTACTTACGGGTAGTGCGTGAAAAGAGAGAAGCCCGCCGTTGTACTAATCGACATTCCTATCGTCCCACACGGTCCGGCTCCTATCCACAGATTCCGAAATAATGGGGGAAGGGGGGGGGGGGTTGGTTGCACACAGCAAGCATTCTTTCAGGATTTCATTCACAGTTGAAGCTACTGAAATCTAGGCCAGCTTACTACTACTAGAGCACCTCATCTCATTAAAAGCAAGGTGAAGTTGTAGACTGGAGTTGTTACTAGCAGAATCAGTAAGCATCACCAAGATTCTTCAGGAAGACGACTGAGACAAAAATGGAGTAACGAATCCTGGTGGGACCTTCAATTCGTCGATTTTAAGGCGGTGATTTAAAAGTGGTCGCATGGATACGCGCTGATGGGTTGCTACTGGGCTTGCTCAAAACGAAATTGGGGCGAATTCCAGTAGAAAAAGGAAGGAATTGATGAGTAGTTGTGCATACAGACGATGGGAAAGTATGAATTCTCCCCTGTTCTTTTCATTGTTCTGTGCACAGGACACAGGGAGAAGCCTTGAATAATTCGTTTTCGTCAGAATTATTTATGTAGTGCTACCCTATGATGCAGGTTGTTGCATAAGCAAAATCTCGACTATTTCCATGAGTACGCTCTTGAGCGCGTCATTTTTTTTATGGTCTGGCTTTCGCAAAATCGTGTTGTTGTCCTGCGTAATCGCGACATCATAAGGGTACAGCAGCACAGAATTGCAAATTGGCGGAATAGGTCTCGCCAAAACGCGTGGAAAATACGATGGGGTCCACAACATTGATTCTTCTCCCATGAGCATCTTATTTTCCAATATTCTTCTATGTTCAGTGCTACTCAATGACACTTCTATGTACCCATCACTCTGGGTCACTCAAAGGCACACCATGCGATAATCACATTAGTGGCTCACTTTCTCGGGACGAGTAGATCCTCATAGGACTAATCAGACTGCACCATTGTTGCAGCTGCACGGTGAACACTTACGATGTTGTGCCTGCTCGAGCACAGCCGAGCCACGCCCACTCAGCTGAATCACACACCGCCTTAGACGGACGCTTTTCCAATGTGGAAGCTTCCTTCAAAATCGAAATGTTTAGTTCTTAGTTATTTTTTCTTATAGCAATTCATTCTACTTGCGCGCCACATTTGAAATTTGTCCGTCTAAGACCAGGTGTCATTTGGTTGGGGGAGGGGGGGGGCGGGGCTCAGCTATGTTCAAGCAGACACACAATCGTGCGTGTTTACCGTGCAGCCACAACAAAGGTGCAGCCTGAGAAAGCTACCCAGTGACCTACTCGCCCCACTAAATTAATCCACCGATTGGATTATCACGTGGTGTGCCTTCAGTGCTACTCAATGACAGAGGCCGGTGTACACTGTACATCGCGCTAACTATCCCATCTATTTGACCAAACTGCAAGTATGGACTGTAAGTTGTTCGCAGGGTATGTTTGCGGTCTGAGGAATCATTGTGGAGGATAACAGAGCGCATTGACCACCTCAACCTCCCCCCTCCCCAAAAAAAAACCATATAGGTAAATGAATTGCTCAGACGCTTTTTGAACCCTCACCTTGGAATCTGTTTCTGTGACTATCTTCAAATACATTAGCCATTCACCACCAAAGAAGGACACGGTTTTTTTTTTCATTTCAACTACCTGAAGGCTCAGGTTCTCCTGGCTCTGACGTGTGGAGCATTTTGTTCAGCAGTACAGCGCCGCGTGTTCATTCCTGCGGATAGCACCATATAGTACGAATGATGAGCGAACAAACGATCAATTAATTTTGATGGTATTTAATCCGCGTGATTCCATTCTATAAAACCGGATGTTTAACACTTTACCGAGCCATCCCAGCCAGATGGGTAGGATTAGCTGAAAAAGTCGTATTTCAATTAACCAACAGACACTTGCTTTTTCTGAAGAACGTGCAATGTGCTATGGGCTGGAACATAGCTTGGAGCTATCAGAGGATGGGGATTTTTAGGCGAAATTCTGTACCCGGACGGGACTCGAACGCAAACTACATGTTTTAAGGGTATGTGAACTAAACCACCAAGCTATCATTGGCAGCTTATAGATGTTCAGCTTGAGAGCTTCGGAATCCCGTCCTACCCGTGGCTCTGACATAGCTCATAATCAGCATCGTTGTATCAGCACTAATATTCTGAGCTGCACACGAAGTCAGCAACAAAAATTTCAATAGCCTGGAGCGCATTTTTGACTGGATTTGCCAGCAAGAAGAGTATCAGGCCTAATAAGAGGCCCTAGCACTTCAATTCATTGACTATCACTAGTAAGGACAAGACAGAAAGCAATAATTACAGGGTTTGTAGAGCTGCCCAGTTTCCTGAGTAGGGCAACCTTCGGGCAGTTCTCTGTAAAACGCGCTCTGGTGTGCTCCATCATTATTGCAGTGATCAATATTGACATGGTAGGTGCTTTACTGACACCTTAGCTTTTAATGGCTTCTTACAACGATAAGCATTCAAAAGAGCGTTTCTAGTGTTCCTATCATACACCCTAAACTTCACTGATAAAGGCGTGGCAAATGATAGCATCCTAATATAAGGATGATTTCCCAGCTCTTTAGGTTTTCATTCAGAAGTGTGATGCCATCATGTGATGTGGAGGCGACGCTTACATCTACCTTTTTTTACATTTACTGCCCATTCTGCACTCTTTGCAGTGTATCAGCGCATCGCTTCGCTTCAATAACATAGATTCCTTGTGTAGAGGAGTCGTAAATATCGTCCCTTCCACGGTGCTACATAGGACGTGGCCAAGGGACTTGGGTGAGAGTGTATGGAACTCTCTAGCCCCGCCACACAATCTCACTCAAGTCCGTAGGCCACACCCTATCTGTGTGAAATGGACTGTACGTGTTGATTTCATCGAGATCCACAGTTCCCCCATCGACACACGTTTTTCTCCTTTTCACATGTTCCACAATTGCGCTAAATGTGTCACTTCCACAAATATGAAAGCTGCCTAATGAAAGAAACTGATACTCAGACTTAGCCGCATGGCGACACAAGTTTCCACCAGTGAAAGCCGGTATACAACATAATAACGTTGATAAGGTCTTGATTAGGAACGTGCCCACTTTTCTGGTTGGCCAGATTCACATTGATCTCTTCTCTCGTCTGGTTTCAAAAAAGTCTTCTTAGAAATTCAGTAGGTGCTATCGCAGTCAGGAGCAGGGGCCTCATAAAAATAATGTCCACCGTGAGATACCCCCCCCCCCCCCGCCGTCGCGATAGCAGCACTTAAAATTTCATGTTATCGTCGGTATAGCTCTCATCGCCTATTCATCGCTGAAATAGTGAATACCTCGCTTATGTGTTCTAAAACATGTGATCTCGTTAACACTTCTCGTTTGTTACCCCTTCTTTATTTGCAGTTGCACAGTAACTTGGAGAATCCACAACTTCTCCCCGCTACTAGTACACTTTCTACACTTTTTTAGTACAGTTGAAGTCAGCTTATCAGGTATGGTTTCTCGTTCAATCCTTAGTTCTGCATGTCTGCACACATAACTATGCACTTAGGCCGCGTTCATACCAAATTGAATGAGAGTTTTGGCGCATCGGCGTAATGTTAATTATACGTATCGATCGGGAAAATAAGCGCATTTGCGCATCCGCGATTTGAGAGAATTGACGCATTCGTGTCATGCGTAAGATACGTATCGATCAGGAAAATTGAGTATTGCGTAAGATACGTATCGATCAGGAAAATTGAGTATTGGCAAATAGCCCAAATCGCGCAGTATCCGCGATTTGGGCTATTTGCCACTATGCAAATAGACTGATGTGGTGGTACGTGGCATCGCCTAAAATCCCGAGTCGCGGATGCGCCGATGCGCCAAAACTCTCAGTTGGTATGAACGCAGCCTTACCTTTCGCATTTACTTGCCCTTTCTATTCGTCCTCCACTATTCTTTACCGGTTTTGAGTCAATGTGGGCGTGAAGGGACATGCAACTTCACGTTTTTGACGGAATGATTGCATATCGCACACTGTTGCTCACAAAATCGTGAAGACATGACAAAAGTGCCGAAAGGATGTGAGTTTCGCCTAACAAGGCCTGGAGAGAGAAAGAAGCTCTGAACGGGCGGAACAGTTCCCCTTAGGAAAACCCTTTTTGAACACGGAAGCTGTCTGTCATACCCAAAGCTCCTTCTCCCTCCCTCCCTGGGCTCAACCTTAATTCATGGTTTCCTTCTTCTACAATAAAAAGCATCTGCCATTATTGGGTGTGTGGCCTTATGTCGGATTTCCGCTTAGTGGCGTCGCACTCTCGGCGCCATTAGCAAACCTTGCCGCGGTCGGTTGGAATTTCGCTCAGGACGCAAGGGGCTGGTACCATGGAGGTCCTTTGAGGAATAGCTGTTTATCTCATCGCCATCTCAAGGCAATAATTTTGTGCTCTAAAAAGGCAAAATAGTAGCATAAAAAGTAGAATAACAGTAGCAACACATGATAACAATCCCAATCAAGGAACAACTAATTCGGGAGTAAATCTTCAAGGGGAGTGTACGCAATGTACGCACCCACACGCGAAGAGATCCGTGGCGCCGCTCGCTGCCACCGCCGCGCGGAAATTCGACAGAGGGCAGCGCACCTGCCATTATCAGAGGTAGAAGCGGAGTCGTGTAAGCGTTCTTTACACGTTTTTATATTTATGCAAGCCTTCGACTCAAATGTGAAGTCGCGTCCCGAACCACACTGACCTCCGGTTTTTGCTATTTTTAGTACCTCGCTTGTCACACGACAGTGGTAAGGACGGGCTCTATGTAATATAATCTAAAGAGCAATTAGCGATGTAACCTAGCAATAGTAACATACATGCTTACTGGATTCATGCTTATGCGAGTGGACTGATTCATTAGTGCGGCTTTTTATCTGTCACCTGTATCACCTGTATCACCTGTCGTTCTGTTGCCCGTCGAGAGTCTCGACAGGGTGCCAGCCACGTCTCCATTCGTGTCTCCCGAGCTGTCCTTCGTCTAAAGTGCCAATATTATCAATGATGACACGAATGAAGAGCTTGTAGGATACAGTTGACTGAGGCTGTAGGATAGCAGGCAGATGTGACGATAATTGCTAATGTCGTGTGGATCTTCTTTTTCATATAGCAACACAGTCCGGACGCGATTTGGGAGATTCGGCGATTTTAAGTCAAGCTCAAGATATTGAGTGTGTACACTTATGTCGAATTTTCGCTTTGCGACATCGCATTCGCGGTGCATCAGCACAATTTTTCGCAGTCAGTTGGAATTCCGCTCAAGATGTAAAGGTCTGGTACCATGGAGGCTTTGAGAAATAGCTACTTATTTCATCCTATCTCAAATCAATGGTTCTGGTGCCCTATAAGGACAAAATAGTAGCAGAAAAAGTAAAAAAAGCAATCGCATTACATGGTAGCAATCCTAATTACCCTGAAATCTGGTAGATAAGTCCGCCCTGACACGGGGTCTTCAAACAACTCAGGATTGCGATGCACCCTTCAGTCTCGGAAATGACAGAATTGTAGAAAATGTTTATTCAACTTTTTTTCTAATACCTAAAAATACCACGTATCTAAATCTTTGCTTAACCCTATTAATGACCATTCATCTAAAATTTCCTACGCAAACGTCAGTTCATGGTCACAGACATTCATAACATAAAAACTCTCACTCATGTCATCCAACAATAGGAGTGTTCTAGCGGGGAACTGCTGCAGAGAGTCAATTTTATTGATCTTCCCGTTCGTGCTTAACAAAAGTCGGTCAGGTTCTTCAGGCTCAATTACTAGAAAGAGGGCTTACATCAGGTCCAAAAACTTGACGCGGCAAATAGAAGCACCCTTAGCAAAAAAAATAAGGTGAAAAACACATGGTTTTCTACACCATCATCATAACAGAAATGAGAAAAAATTCTTATTCAATCGCTATTTCATCGCCATCGAAAGTTGCTTTTCCATGGTCGTTTTTTGCCTCCTTATTGCTCAAAAGAGCTCCAAGGCTGAGATTCTTTCCTGAAAAGGCATTTTTGTCAGACCTTCACTGACTGTAGCCGAGAGAGAACGTTTGAAATCTCATAGAAGTCCCTCTACCGTTGTACACACTGCTTCTGAGAATCACTTGCACTCTCAAGCCACTGAACTCAATTTGTCAACAGTTGAACAAGTTTGTACTCCTTCGCACTCTGACTTTACCACCGATTCTAGCAATGCAGTTCATTTAAACATGTGATTGTTCAAAGGAATTCTGTCTCAGGCATTTCTTGCATTGTAGCTAATATCAGATCTCTAGTTAAGAATTCCGAGCCTTTGACATTACTCCTGAAACATGAGGGTCCCGATATAATAGCGTTAACGGAGACATGGCTTAACCCCTCTATCAGCTTGTCGTCTCTTATACATGCAGATTTGTCGTCGTACAACGTGTTGAGGTGCGACAGACTCAACAGTAGAGGGGGTGGTGTTGTGTTAATTTCAAAAAACATACTTTCTGCTGTGAATATCTGCTCCGAATCGGTAGTAAATGCGTATGAGATCTTGTGTTGCGATTTAAAATTGGATTACAGCTTTTACGGTTTGTATTGGTTTACAGAGTACGTAGTTGCGGGGCTAGAATGTCCGAGCAGCTTACCAAAGCGATTAGTGATATGGTGTCATGTCGTTACCCCTCTATAGTGGTGGGTGATTTCAACTATCCATCAATATGTTGGGCAAGTACGCGTGAAGCTGAAAAGAAGCATACCCCACTCAGTGCACGTTCCTTGATATGTGCAATGCTAATATCATGAGCTGAAGCAATATGTTACTGCAGGAACACTTCACGGCAAAATACTCGATCTGGTCTTGTCAAATGATGAAACGCTTATCGGTGGATTGCAAGTTCGTTCTCCCTTGGGGTCCAGCGACCACAGGATTGCATATGCAAAAGAGATTTCTTAAAAACCAATTATAAGTATATCGAGCACTACTTGATGAGTGTTGACTGGGTTGGTTCCTTATATAGTGTCGATACGGTCGATGCTAGGTATGAACTCTTTCTAAGCGTTCTTACTCATTGCATCGATCTGTTTGTACCTATGGTGAGTACCTTTGCAAGATGCAAGACTGCCAATGTACCTCGTTAGGTTGGCCCACATGCGTGAGCAAGCGTGGCATAGGGCACAAGCCACAAGAGATGAATATGATAAAAGTGCGTTTGAGCGGATAAATATAAAGTTGGACAAGAAATAAAAAAATTCAATGCTTCTGTGGATAAAAAGTTATCTTCTCAAAAAACAGGAATGCCTTTTATAAGCTCTTAAAAGCAAGGTTAGTTAAGAAACCTGATTCCTCGGCACTTCTTACTTCAGATGGTATCACAGTTCGTGAAGATATAGACAAGGCAGAGGTTCTAGCATCAAGCTTCCAGCAGCACTTCCATGGTCTATATCAGAAAGATGGGGATACACACCCTTCAGTAACGAGTTTCCCTTTGATGGAGGATTCGGTGTGGTTTCATCGTGATACCATATTTAATCTGCTTCTTGAATGGCCTCAATCCAATTCGCTCACACCAGATTTCGTTCCTCTTCATTTCATTGAAAAGGTCGCTCATATCATAAGTAGCCCACTTGAATATATTTTTAACTTGAGCTTCATGAAGGCAGAGGTGCCACGAAGATGGAAACTGTCGTTTGTTACTCCAATTCCTAAGAAACCTCCCTACAATCTACCTGAGAGTTATAGGCCTGTTAGCATAACATCAATTTTCCCGAGACTTTTTAAGAAGATCTTGAAAAAGCATATTTCGGAACATCTTCAAAGGCGTAACATTATATCCACAAACCAGCATGGCTTCCAAAAAAGGAAGTCGACAGTGACCGCAATGATTCAGTCCCTCAATTACTGGACAAAGGCACTTGATGAGGGTAGAGCCGTCGATGTCATATATCTAGACTTTTGCAAGGCTTTTGACAGAGTCTCTTACTAAAAGCTGTTACATAAAGTGGAAGTCGTGGGCATTCATCCACGAATTATCGCTTGGGTGGAGGCGTTTCTATCTGACCGCAAATTTTCCGTTCATATCAACTCGGTATTTTCAACAGCTTAGCCGGCCCTTGTGGTGTTCTTCAAGGCGGGGTCCTCTCGCCCATCCTGTTCAACATATATCTTTATGATCTTATGTCTTCAATCGACGAACCAGTGTTGGTGTGTGTGCTTTTGCCGATGACATCGAGCTTTACCGCTCCATATCAAATGAAAACGATCACCTTGATTCAAACTGCCGTAAACAGGGTTGTTCAATGGTCTGACGTCTGGAGCTTACCTCTATCTGAAACCAAATCAAGGGTCCTCCACCTTGGGAAACGTAATAAACATCATGCCTACTTTATCAAAAGTACCTCCTTGGCTATGGTTGAACAAGTGACCGATCTAGGATTCTTGATTACCAACGACCTCAACTTCGATCCCCACTGTGACGCTATTGTTAGAAAAGCAACTGTGATTATGGACAACTAGTTCAGAGCTTTGTCAACCAACAATCCGTCTATCTTCTTGCGCGCGTATAAGTCATATGTACGTCCTATCCTGGAGTATGGGACGCCAGTGTTCAGCCCGTATAAGATTAAACTATCAAGAAGATTGAGACAGTACAAAACAGTTTCACCAAGAAACTGATGGTGAGGGTTCTTGGATTTCTGTACGAGCGAATTCCTTCGGCTAGTGTCAGGAACAAGAACCTGGGGCTAACAACTTCAGAATATAGGCGGAGGAAGAATGATCTCTTACTATACCACAAATTAATACACGGCAAAACTCGCATGAATATTGCAGAACTTTGGTCTCTAAGAAACTCGATAACAAGAGGCGGCAGGTTGAAAGTAGATGTAGGTAGAGCCAAGCTTAACTGTTGGCGTCATTTTTCACTCACAGTGTAATACCTTTCTTTAGGGAGTTATGCAAAAAGCATCGGATAATCATATCATCATACAACACTTTCAGAAAATGCCTGGATAAATGCTTGAGTCCTTGAAATTCTTTTTTCTTGCCTTTTTTTCATTGTTCTGTTTATTAATGGTTTTAAGCAAGCATTACCTTGTTTACTTTGGTACTTATGGTCTAGGTTCATTGTAATTTGTATCCACACGAATTTGCTCGTGTAATAAAAAAATATATACTCCGTTGAACAACGATTCTCTTCTCGCTTGTTCGCTTTACTCTGCCAGCTGTGAAATTTCTGTGTTCATCTCTCGTACAACCCTCCCCAATTCTACTTGCTCCTCGTTTTTGAGGAGTCCACGAATCACAGATTCCTCAATTTCCTCCATCTTCGCTTCATGAAGACTGCGCCTGCGTGTGCTGCGCGCGACACACGCAGTCTCACACGAGGGCGAACGAATCTACCAGACTTGGGTAAGAAATAATTAATGCGGGCGTAAAACTTCAAGAGGAGTGCTGCAATGTACGCAGTCACTCGCGAAAAAAAACCACGCTGCCGCACACTGCGCGCTGAACGGCGCAAAAATTCGACATAGGTGTACACACCCCAAGGTTGAGTTGTAAGGAATTGGCCACTTTTCGCAGTTTCCTCTTCGGGAGACCATAACCGGCTCAATCTGCACAGAATAAGCACCAATCGCTTCCCTACATTTTTGGCAACATTATGCATACTTGAAGATACATTTCGCGATAATGTGATGGGTCAAATTATTTCTTGGTAGATCCTTGGGTAACTAGTCAGGTTGCACCTTGTTGTCGTCACCCCGAAGCGCTTCACCTGCTCCAACCCACCCTGACGCCCCCCACTTGAGCTCCCTTATTGATCAACTGAGCAAAGTGGGTGGCGTGACAAGAGTAATGAAGGGCTGACGATTTATGCTGCGCGAAATCAAAAAAGTCGACTCCAAATCACCATTCTCTCTAAACACAGTGCTATTGAAAAAACTGTCCAGATGTTAGGAAATGTGGGGCTCACATAGCGCCAAACCTGATGAATATGTTAGACAAGTGACCTGGAACTGCTTCAACTACTGCAAGACGATTCGTGAGAAATGTCGCGCATGGCTACTCCGAGAGGTCGCGCGCCACCCATTTCCTGGGTCTTCTCGGAGGAAATCTACTTGAGGTGATCAACCACATTTGTATGGGAAAGCCATTACTTTTAGGTATCCCCCTGCAAGATCAGACGTCTTTCCTGTTTTCTACCCTTTTAGGTATGCTTTGACCCCTCCCCCTGCATCACGCACATTTGCGGTTGCCTCCGCTGAACTTCGTAAATAAGAACTCGTGAAGTGAACTCACTCAAAAGTGCCATTTTTGCAGTGCTTTCTGCATTTAATCCCATTAAAGTATTTATAGATGACATACCTCTGGTGTTTTGGCTTACTAGTCCTTGGAACGCTATACTACGCAGCTTTGGTGTATTATCAAGCATTCACACGTGAAACGCATCGCGGTGTAGCCGTCGACGATGGTAGGTTCTTACTGAAGTTGCTCCTATAGGTATGATTCTGTCAAACATATCAAACCTTATTTGCATTGATTTCCAAATATGTGCTTAACAAAATAAAATGGATTGTGGATTTGTAAGTAGGACTCTTGCACTTGTGCTCGACTCCACAGCAAAATGTTCTGTACGAGCTGTGGTGACATACATATAATGTATCACACGTGTGCTAGATGATATTAGCATTAGCTGCGAGCTGTTGCATAAGGCAACCCTTTCTGCTAGACGGTGCTTTTAAGATACTATCGACGTTTTCACGCTTTCCTTGCCATAACTTCAAATTTGTATCAGGAACTGTAACCGATCCTCACATTAACTCTCCATCATAAGACGCGGCGCTACCAGTACGACTTGCGAATCGATTGCTCTTGGAAGCCCCGCAGAGCGTGGCTGCATCACCTTCTGCGCTTCCACCCATGTTACACTGACTCGCTTGAAGGCCGCCATGCCCTGCCGCTGGCACTCGCACCCGCTGCGCCCTCGCCGCGGGTGGCCACGCCATTCTCCGGAGTAGGTAGCCTCAACCCGCGAGATTCGACCGTTTACTAATGGCGAATTTCTCCTCGGAATTGCAGAGCCTCTACCCAAAGTTGACAGTGGTCTCCCTCTGGCCGCAATAGGCATACCATACGTGTATGTTACAGGAGGTGCCAACCAAAAAAGTTAATTTTTCTCTCTCCACTTCAACCCCACATTAGTCGAACATCAGCAAAAGGTAACAAAGTATTTTCATCCCCAAAATCAGTAGCACACCTCATACTATCTCTAAACTCCGTAACAGCCTTCTGCACGGGCAGAATTGGGAGCTTTTTCTGCGTGAACTTGATGTGTCGCATCAATCAACTCTGCAATCTTAAGTTCTAGTTCGCAACCTTGCTGTGGTCCCTTCATATGGATATCTGGAGGGATTTTCATTGGGTGGTGTCCTTGAACGTTCTCTTTCATACGGGTTCATAATGCCTTTCGTTTCCGAGAACCAGAATGTTCCATTACCATTGAAACTTCTACGGAAATGGGTTTGAAGCAAGAAAAATGACACTTCGAATCATAGCAGCGTTGTCTAACCAGGAAGGGCTTTTTACTTCCCATGGAACTTCGAATAGGGACCCCTATCAATCGATAGAGCTTCGAACGCTGATTACGACTGGGAAAACTAAAAGTGCTACGGGCTGCTCCGAAGCGAGTTAGGAGGGGACAAAGTTTGCTTGTGATATCTCATTGGCGAGGCACTTTGCCGTCAGCATGGCCGTTGTTGAGCCATCAACGGCCACCGTGGCTTGCTGGTAGTGTTCCGGATCTGTAGCATAGGGGTGTTGTGTTTGCTCCCCGCCGGTGGTTTTTTTGCATTTTGTGTCCCATTGTCTACACGTTTACCTGAATGCATTATATGTATTATTACATGGTACGTTCGGAAGCCCATAACGCGTGATCCAGTCGTTCTCGTGCAAAACCAGTATGATTTTCATGGTGAGGGAATCAAATTACCCCAGCGGACAAGTTTTTAGCCAATTCGAGAACTTGACCAAATTTCCGAAAAATTCACGATCTATTGGATGGCAGCAAATTGAACAAAGGAGAAGTCGTTGACCCTTGCCTAGGAAATGCTCTTATTTGACGCTTCTTTCGCACGTTTAGTGCGATCGGCAAGTGTAACAGGTATGTGTAAGTCACCTTGTTCAGGTTGCAGGATTTTTTGTAGATGAAAATACAAAAACTATTACTTCATCCCCTGGCCACCCCCAATTTTCCGAAGTTGGACCAGAAACCGGATTTGGCTGAAAATTCGCACAGTGGGGTAATTTGACCCGCTGGCGTGGATATCATAATCTTTTGGAGCAACAACGCCTAATTCGTGGGGTATGGGAGTCTCTTCGACCTGATATGCTTCCCTTGTGAGTATTGTCAGTAGTTATAAATAAAATGGCAAAGTAAATGATGGGTGTGATAGGTACCAGTACAAGGAAACGTTCAGAAGTTAAAGAAAAGCACCTTCTGGCCATCAAACACAAAATGCAAAAAAAGTCTGTAGGCGGTGAGTAAACCCCCAACCCTCGTCCTGCAAATCCGCGACACTACTACTGAGCCACGTTGGTCGGTGCTAGCTCAGCAACGCCGCGCTGATGAGAAACTGCCCCGCCAACGAGATATCACAGGTAAATCACAGGTAAACTTTGACCCCTCCTAACTCGCTTCCGAACATCCCGTAGCACTTTTAGTTTCCACGTTTGTAATCAGCGTTCAAAGCTCTATCGATCTGTAGGGGTCACTATTGGAAGTTCCATGGGAAGTTGAAAGCCTTTCCTGGTAAGCAGCGAGAGCTCTGTGACTTCTATGCATCGATGGATCAGTCCCTTGGAAGCTTCCCATTAGAGACATCCCACGGGAGCTTGCTCTGCTGTTTTAGGCGGACAATAATGCCGTGGGTGCTCTTTCGCCATATCAGCTCAAGTGTAGCCGCGTTTACAGTTCGGGGCCTCAGGGAAGGGTACAGTAGATAGAAAGTTGTTCTGCAGAGATCCTTTTCTTGTCGGATAACATGTGGTCGTCACCCTATCGACTTCACTATGACGACTTGTCGGGAAGGTGCGAACCCTTTTGTAACTGAATATATAGTACTCAGTGTTTATTTAATTAGTAAAAGGGTAATCGAAGCAACAATGACAACGAAAGGGTACTGGTGTCCATAACCAGGCAATCCTTTCTGAGAATATAGTTGTATTTTGATGTAGTACACTAGTCTTAAACTGATTCTAAATGTTTCATTAGGATGGTTCACTACTGCTCCGACCCATAACTCTAATACGACGTGCATACGAACGCGTTCTGTAAGAAAATTTAACCCATTGCTCAGTTTATATGCTGTTGTCTTCTCAGATGGTCTCAGATAACTAATTCTGCATCTTAGAAGATTTGAGTCTTGAATGAGAGAATCAATCCACAAGTCATGCAGACGATCATTGTGGTTATATTATTTTCTTCACTTTACATTGTTTACTTCAAGATAATTTCCATTCGAAGTTGGACACTGTGGTAAAAACCACTTCTCAAGCAACTTGAAGGCACCTGAAGGGGTAGAGAGAAAGTGAGAACAGCAAACACATGTTGTCTTAAAACAAAAACACGCAAACACACTCAAGAAGAGGCGATGCGTGGCAAAATTCGCATTCGGCTTGGGATCTTATCACAACTACTCGCCGTGGCTTGTCGTTCTGCAGTTCATCAGCCGGGCGAGTTGTCGGCGAGGGCGGAACAACATTCGTAGTCGGCTGATTTAGCCTCTAGCCTGTCTGTATTCCACCCCCGGCTAGTGACGTTCGCAAAGAAGGAGGGGTTTCCTCGTTCATCCTCCTGTTCTCGCCATTTTATTTCGTTCCTTCTCTACTGTTGCACTGCTGAGCGGCCTACTTTCATATACAGGGTGGGGCAAAATTACGCAAACTAGGCGCGGCCGCGGTAACTTTGACCCCAGAGGCGCTTTTCGCATTTGAAAAGCTCTTACTTGTTTTTATTCGATTCAGCGCAACCTTCTCTACTAACCAGCACAAAAAATTTCATATTTGATGTGAAATGACAAGGCCATCCCCTCACCGGACTTCCGTCATCGACACGCACCTTCAAGGATTCCGAGCGATTGACATCTCCCCGTCTAAAGGTACCAAGAAGTCTTGTGCCGAAAACAATGGCAATGTTTACAGAACCAGGAAACCTTTCCGACCGACCAGGACGTGGGAGACCGAATTCTATCACGATCAAGGCGAAAATCAAGAAGATGCGCGATCATCTGCGTGGTCTTCGTTCACCGCTGGTCTTCGTTTCACAGGGAGTTAAGGTCAACGGGAACAACTATTTGGACATTTTGAAGAACGAAGACCTACTGTGGACCCAGAGGCACTTTGGATATAAGAAATGGTGCTATCAACAAGACAGTCCCCTGCTCACGAGGCCAAGATTGTCCAGGAGCGGTGCAAAGAAAATTTCCCAGATTCCATCGCTTTTGATGAACGGCATCCCAGTTCACCGGACCTCATCCCAATCGATTACTCTGTATGGAGCGTCCTCGAGTCTAGAGCATGCTCAAACCCCATCGCGACCTAAATTCTTTGGAGGCAGCACTGAAGAAAGCATGGGGTGAGTTGGACGAATGCTACCTCCACGCCGCGGTCAACGCGTTTCCGGAACGTCTTCGAGCCTGTGTCGAAGTAAAAGGGCTTCTATTGAAAAAAAGAGGCGGTTTTTGTTCAGTTTCTTCTGGGGAATAAATCGATAATGATCACTTTTTTGTTCAAGTTGAGGTAAAGTTTTTGGGTGGCATCAATTTAGTTGCCGTAATTTTGCCCCACCCTGTATACCACAATCTGCCGAATTTACCCTTCTGATGTGATTAAACAGCTGCCGATTTCGTCATATGGTATCAGATTCTGTGCAGTAGGCAGTCAGATGAGAAACTTTCTATATTTCTTCAAAGAGGATTGTGCGGCGTTCCTTTATCGAAACTTCACAGGTTCCGAGAACCCTAGCAGAGCAACTGACATATTCGACTACTGTCCTTTTGAGCCACCTGATCCATGGGACAAATCTATTGTGAATTATGTGGACGTCAAATATGGATATCTAAAGGTGCATCAAACATGTTCACTCTGCACTCTTTGTTCCTGCGACACTCATACTGACCTCAAGTTACACTTTCAGGACTGCACTCCAGACAAACATCTTTCAGCAGTGACATATCTCGCAAAAGGAAAGGTGGTTCTGAAAAAAGGAAAAAAGGATTTTGTATGCCAGGGAAGGTAAGTTGTACTATGTTTTTGATCGAGCTTCATTATACCCAAGTATAGTATCTGATTTTTTTTCGAAGTGCATTACAAGTGTGCCATGGTTATCGTTCATGAATGGTTCTTCATACCATCGTTTTTCTCTTTTAACTTCCACGGAAAATACGCTATCCCTCTATACTATAACCACATACCTTGTGTGTCTGTCTGCTCGCACTGATAAGTCCCTGAGTGTACACAGTGAGTCCACATTCCGTGCATTCAACTTATAATTCTCTTTCACAGCTGACTCGGATCTTTATATTAGCCATGATAGCATGTCATCATGCATGATCTGCTCCCAGCGAGACATGAAACATGCCGCTCTTCTTGCACCTTGTACGCCAATGAAAATTGGAGCATTAGATGTAGAGTTTTGAGTGATTTTCAGTTGCATCGACTACGTTAATGACGATGTATCTAAGCTAAGGAAATGGGCTTCGATTAACAACACGGTATTTGACTGCGATTTTGTTGAAACGGTATGCAACTCAAGCACCGCGAGCAATCGGTACATTCATGTGCAAATAGCGGAGAAGAAGTGAGATTTTCCATATTCCTTCTAGGTGTTGGATAGTTGTAAAAGAAAAAGGATGACGGAACGTTCTCCGCGCTCAACACTTTTCGCCATTCACGTAGTCCCACCGTCGATCACACGTGGACGCGTCAAAAAATTTTCGTCTACAGATGGCTCCCTAACGCAATATTGATGCGAGAATGAAAGTGTTTCTCTTTTTGTTACCACACCTTGTAGCATGTGGACGGCCTCCTGAAATGACGTTCTCTCACAGCAATAAATGTTATTGCTGGCACGTCGTCACGAGTGTATCGGCAACAGTAGCTTGTTCAGATCGACAAAAAAAGTTCACATCAATCCTCAAAGGAATCCCGATGTCGTGCTTATGGTGATTGATTCGGCTGCATCAACACAAGTGATAAGGTCATTCAATTCTCTTGTTTTTGTTGTTTTTCTCTGAAGCTTCAGATATGCCGAAACCTTTGAGGCTGCTATAGTGCGAAAGTTTGAGGAACCCGCAACCCGAGATTTACGCTTTTGACACTGTCAGTGACTGTATTAGCGTGTGCACCATTCAGCAATTTCCCTTTTCCACTAAAGGGATGAATAAGGAAGCTCGACCACCAGATGCAGTTAATCCACGATGTCGATCTCTCTCCGAACACAGAATAGCTTAAAGCGTTGCATGGGTTAAAGCCAGAGGGAAAGATCAGAGGAGGGAGGACTACAATGAAGAGTGTTTTAGCCAATATCTTGCAATTGGCTTCTTGGTTTTTGCCACTATTATTTGTCATGAGAAAGATTGAGACAGACTTCATCATCCACCTTGCCTAATCCATGACAACCACTTTATGGAACTCTTGTATGTTGTAACAATGCATATTTCTCCTCCCAAAGACAACCCCTGTGCAGCAGTCTGCATCCCCCGAATCAAAAGAGCAGAGCTTCTCAAGAGTTCGCCTTTCACTTGAACTGCCTTATGCTTTTCTCTTGTAAACCGGTCAACCACTTTCTGCGCTTTTCTAGTGCAGTTCCTATAATTTGTCCGCTCAGCAACTTTAGGAACTCACGCAGAATGAAGCATGGAGTAACGATTGTCAGATTGTAACTCGCCCGTTAACGGCATCGTCCGTCAACTGGTATGGAATCTACGAAGAAAAATTTTTCTTTATTCGTGTTCGTGTAGTTGCTTGAGGCAATAAGTAGTGGCATTCAAGATGCACGGCCAGGTCTCTGATGGTAGCCATTTCCTTTCATGGTGTCACCTAAATTTCAGTGAGAAGTAAAAGCACTGACGACATGTAAAACGGCAGGTCGAGGGGTGCGGCTAACAGCAGAACAGAGATCAGCTCGCAACATAAAGTTGGGAACATCAACATGGATGCTCTATGACTGGTAAATATACAAATCATACTCTGTCCTCGGAAACGAGCGATAATCCTTGCAAATATGTAGAAAAACTGACTATTTTTGTCGGTTCTTTAAATCCTTGCGTCGACCTACAGATGTGCCCAGAAAGTGATTCTTCTCCTTCTTTTCAAACCCTACTTCAGCCAAACTTCAGCAAATCATATAGAGATATTTCCATACCCAAATTCAAGAACAGACCTCACTCTATCACTAGACTCCGTAACAGCCTACTGCACGAACAGAATTGGGAGCTTATTCCGAGTGAACATGATGTGTCACCTCAACACGGCAAAATCCGAGAATTCGTCACTCTCGTTCACAACTTTGCTGAGGCTCCTTCGCTGTGGCCTGGAAGGATTCATATTAGGTGGTACTCTTAAGTATTTTCCTTCTTCCAAGCTCCCTTCTCGCTTTCCCATCCTTCGTTTCCGGAACAAAACGTGCCATTACCTTTGAAAACCCTCCGGAGAGGGTTCGAGGTATGAAAAATGAACTCCAGATCATAGCAGCGTTGTCCGAGCAGCAAGAGTTCTCGGACTCCCACGAACCGAAGGAAAATTCCTCAGAAAACTTCCCACAAGAGACCTACTACGGAACCTGGCTCCTGTTTTGAGCAGACCTTGATGACGTAGGTGCTCTAAAGCCCGATTGCGCCGACTGAAGACTCCGTGTTGTAATGAAGGTGGAGTGGATTTCTGCTTGCTCCTTTTCCTGTAGGAAGATTCCGGGAATGTTTTGTCCCTACTTTCATCTCTTTCCTTTCTCTATGTTTTGTATTGGCGGATGTGAGCCGTGAGCAATATCACTCTTTTTTACCATCCCCTGCAGTACCTACATTAATGATAAGCAGAACGTCGACTGAGTGCTTCCACCAAATATAAAGAACCAAGAGAGTTCGAACATGTTTAATTTTCTGGAAAATCTTCTGACATTTACAGAGCTCTACCGAGAACAGTGAATTTCCTAGTGAACGGAATGAAAGCCATAGAATTCCGCAAATTCAACAGGGTTGGGTCAAACAGCAGAGCAAATGGATTTCCGGCCCTGATTGGTGAGCGCCTTACCTTACGACTGTTGCTGTTCTAGTTGGTTCCGAGTAATATCCGCGCGTCGAGCAGATAGAGAAAATATTTTGATGCATTAATGCACAGAGTCATACGGCCGCTGCTTTCGGCGGCCATGGAGTTCAGAAGGATTAATAGAAGCATCAAAGACACCAGGAGCGGGCAATTTTGGCTTGCGGTATGGGTAAACGATAGTTTGCAACCTCATATGTGAATACACGGATTTTCTCCATTATAATCGCACATTTCCTCAGCCTTTCGCTTATTCTCCCTTTCATTGTTTCACTTGTTGGTGGTGTGCTGTCTCAATTGTTTAACATCATCATGAATCGAAGCAAATTCTCCCACGGGACATCAAATGACAGTGGCTCGGCCCGTCTGAAGTTCGAGGTGAAAATTGCAGTTTGCGGTGTAGAGCGCTAGAATCGCACTAGCGCCTCGAAGTAAGAGAAGAATGTTATGTTTCGTACCCATCTTTGTTATCAAAAGTACATCCGTCGAGTAGAATCTGAGATAATGTCCAGAGTTCACGATTCAGATGATCGCGCGATACAGGTGGAAATGGGAAGATACCGTCGATTAGGTAAACTACACGCTTGAATCGCGCGATCATTTGAATCATTTGATCGGTACGTATCTTTTTCCTTCTGCCTGAATCGTGTGGTCGCCTGAATCGCGATTCTGAACAACGCCTAACTGATATCGCCGCTAATGGAGAATTGAGAACCTGTCGTCCTTGAGAATTGAGAAGGCGATGAAAAATGGGAAACTGCTCATGCGCAGTGCTAACGAGTCAGTTATCAACGGGATCCCTCCTTCGACGAACATAAAGTGTGCTTCAAAAGCATCGGGAAACAGGCAAGGAAGGAAAGCTTACTATAGAAAAAGTGTCCTCTTTAAATGAACTCAAAAAATATAATGTGTAGCGAAAATTGCATTGAAGAACTATGAGGTTAATGCATAAATTTGAAGACCTTTGAAAATTTGAAGACACTGGGGACACTTTTGAAAGTTTAATGCGGTTTCGTTGTTTTCAAACTTCATTAAGTATTAATCACACAAGAAGTTTCTATCAGAGTTTAGAATTAGAATTAGAGTAAATTGGAGGGTGCAGAAAGTCCAAGCTCTCTCAACATGGAACCTCGACATTGTTGTTACTTTTTGATTGCAATACTTTGCCACGAGTTTTTGAGGTGGAACGTTTATCGCGGCCAAAGCTTCGATCTTTCCGTCGCTGTCAAGGACCGAAACATGGCTCATGGCCTTTCATCTTCCCAGACGAGTCTGGTACCAATTTTGTGACCCGGAAGGATGGAAGGCTTGGTTGGCCTGGGCGGGCATTGATGCGGGATTTGATCCGCGCACCATGAGGGTAGAGCGTGCGCCACCTGTCAATACATCATCTGCGCCCAGGGTGTGAATGGGATTCACAGGATAATTTTTTATTGGCAGATAATTCTGCTGTTCATGTGGTGGTTTTCAAAGCGACGTGGAATCGTATAGCCATTCTCAACAGCTATATTCGAAGCTAATCGGAATGATTCCTTGCACTCAGCTACGTTACATGTGCGTTGCTGTTCTTTAATGTTTCATACAGCACTTTTCACAGCAGACGTAGTATGAATCGAGATGTCATTCAAACTTCTTTTCCGGTACCACTTTACGTGCACATGCTTCTAGATGCCTTTACTTTTGTGTTAAAATAAGGAAGCCGACATATCAGCGGCATCTCTCGTGACGCCTGATGTATGCTATCTGCTTATCCATAACACGGAAACTCGTCCATTTCGGACTGTTTGAAGCTCCACGAAACAGTCGTCTATATACCTTCAATAAATAGGTGTTAAGCGTTCCAGCACTGGCAGCCTGACATCCTATAATAAACGACAGAAATGAGGGCATATAAATGATCTTTTGCCGTTTGTGCACCAATGCGAGTTACTGTGATAAGCGATTATGCATGTCCTCAAACACAGCAAATATGATCCCTTCGCTACCGATGTAATGTCCGAGCGTAGCGTTGCAGCCCGCAAGCGGTGAATTTAATGTGAGCCTCACTTCTGGCTTGTAGAGTTTTTGCGAGGGGTTTTGACATGTTAGACATGCTTGGAGGGGAAAAGGCGTTTGATGTGGCAGTGTGTTCTTTTACTGACTTGTACATCAGCTGGCCACCGCAAGTCATTGAATAGGCTACATCACATTCACCAGCCCCACATTCTGAACGGAACCACAATGTGCGGCGCATCCTAAGAAGGGACGGATTAACGCCAAAAACTTTAGGCTTTATCCTTTATCATTTATCCCGATCACCTCTGGCAAAGTACCTTCTGCAGTGCAGCAGTGTTTGTTCAAACACAGAGAGCGCGCCGATGTTGTACTTGTCAACACTTTAAAGATTAAAATCAAACGTCAGCTAGCTAGGAACAAATTACAATAGACAGTGCTTGCCGGGGAATTGTGTTACATTCCCTTATGGTAAAGTTTCAATTACTCCCTAGTAGGCGTAATCATCAGATCGTGTGCAGTACATAAAATTCAGCATAACATGGAGTAACAAGGAGAGCCTCAACAGTGTGCATAAAAACGCAAACATGATTAACAGCGCCATCATGTGATGACACCGTTAGCGAAATTGATTTCAATATCAAGAGCACAATATTGGCATGTAGCAGTGATTCTCTCCAGAAAAGCGCTAAAAGCATACTCGATTTCACCTAGAAAGCCCAGGATGAACAGTATATCTTCCTTTATATAATCGGCTGTGTGTGTCTGTTAGTGTGTGTATGTCTGTTTGACCGGAATTTATATCTCGCGTCGCAGCAAAGTGGGGATTCTAGATTTTAGATGTGATATAGAGTGTGGTAAGGGGCTGATAAGGAGCATTAAAAGGCTAATGTCGCCAAATCCTTTTTCTCATTCGCGTTGATCCAGAGCGCCAACACTCATATATGTTTTAGAACGTGAGACGGGCACATCAATGGTGGGTGGTCTAAGCTGATCACTTGATAAGATTCGATAAGGAACGTCAAAAGGCTAACGTCGTTGAATCCTTTTCCCCACACGTTGATCCTAGAGCGCCGACACTCATAGATGTTCGAGAGGCTGGGACGGGCACATCAATGGTGGGTGATCCAAATTGGTATCAGAAATAAGTGTGTATCAATATCGAATCACCTTTCGCCATTTATTAACCATTGCGAATTGCTGTGATAAGCGAATGGGCATGTCCCAAAAGAAGATGGTAAGTAACATCCATCCGCCGCTAATGTAATAACCGAGCGTAGCTTTGCATAACAGAAGCGTTGAAAATCAGGGTGAGTCTAACTTCAAGCTTTTGGGTTTTTTGCGGGTGCTTCTCACACGACATCGGAAGTGCTAGAGAGGATGAAGCGTTTGTTTGATAGTTTTTCTCCTTTCACTTCTCGCACACTTTTCAGGCCCTTAGCCATGCTTAGGTTCTTGACAAAGACGTAAAGGTCGAAATGTTGGCCGTGATAAACGTTCCACCTAAAAAGCTCGTGGCAAAGTGTTACAAGCTAAAAAAAGTGGAGGTTAACAACAAGAGTGGTTCACAGCATACACTGTTGATTTTCTCAGAATGGATACAAGGTGATTTCGCTCAGTTGTAGCATGGATTGGTTCGAATTAAAAACCCCTTATTTGGACGCGTTAATTCCTCCAATTACACGACCTCTATTCGCGGAAATAGGGTGCGGTCCACGAGGTCGAATTTCTGCTTCGCGGCGGTGCACTCGCGGCGCCCCCGTACGACTCGCCGTATCGATTGCCCTTGGTCGCCCGGCCGAGCGTGACTGCGTCACGCCTGCGCTTTCCACTCATGCCACACTGCCTCGCTTGAAGGCTGCCATGCCCTGCCACTGGCACTCGCACCCGCCGTGCCACTCATCGCGCACGGCCGCGCGGAAATTCGACCTCGTGGACCCCACCCGCGGAAATAGCTGCAAATATTTATACTGCCGTCATTGAGATAACACTGATTACGAAACAGCTCTCGCTGCTGTAATGGTATTCCTCCAGGGATGCAAGTCTTGTTGCTCTCTCACTCACAAGTTGTTCAATGTCCAGTGAAGGGAATGATATTTTTGGAGATTTGGATATGCATCAAAAGATGGAAGCGTCATGTAACCAAAAAAATTTATTGTCTTCATACCACTATGGGCAGAGTCCCAAATGCTAGCGGCTTTCGGATACATTAAGCACTTTGTGTGCCTTATCAAGTCCTCAGCTAATGCGGCACTATAAAAGACCAGCATTTTGCTGGGCTGTGCTCGATTGACATAAGGACTGCGAAGTATTATGAGAGATCAAAGCTGGGTATACTATGTTAGCCATGAGAAGGTGCACTACTAGCAGGGTGGGAAGTAGGCTGAAGTTCAACTCAGATCTATCTGCTCTTGATATTCTCAAGGATTTCATAGTGAGAGTTGTACCAGCCTATACTACTGTGACGGCTACTGTTTGTACCAAATATCTCCGGAAACTAAGCAAATAGTTGTTCCCATCATTTTCCAAAGAGCAGCTGAGTTGTCGTCCAACATAACCACTATACCAGAATGTTGTTAAAATGGGGCGGAAAATGAGAGAGAAGTGAGCAATGTTGCGCTTCGTTCTACATACTATCTCATCTAGGGTCTTTCGAATACTATAAATCAAGGCCCTGAACATCACATAAAAGATGGCGGGACTTACTAGTCACACTCAGATTCATAGGGTTTCTCAAATGTATCCTGTGGACTTCAGAGGAAAGGCATCAAGAAGCTGCTCAGACCCTAGAGGTAAATGGTGGAAGGCGGCGATGATTATATTGCTTGTAGAAAATATCTAAGCCAACTTGCTATCGCACGGTACTGCGCACATTTCTTGATAGAACTATAATATATAATCACGAATGTGAATGGAAGACTGAATGTATATAAATAGAAGTTACATGGCGTTATGCGTGTAGTGTGCAAAATGGTACCACATAAATACCAGTACTCCTTGGAAGCTCGGAAAACATTGTGGTCGAACATTTTGTTGCCACTGATATCGTAGTTGGTAGGTCGTACGGACACGCACCTCTAAATGGAAGTGCAGACCATTAGGCGGTCGATCAGTTGTGCTGCATCCGATACAGGAACTAAAGTGAAAACTGCTCATCCACTGATCATCTAAGATTGGGTTTATTGTTAGATGAGTAGAGTTATGAGTAGCGAGGGGCATGTCGTGTTCCATTCAAAGTATACTCAATGCTTTGTCGTCAGCCTGGAAGCTGCAGAGCACTCTGTGACCCTTGCCTCTTGACTCTCCTTATCACCCGCTATCAGCTGCCAACAGTACCACTTACCCACAATCACTGTACCCTTGCCACCCACCCCTTACATAGCCTGCAAAAACCAAGGCCCGGCTTTGCTGCGTGATGAGTGATGAAATTTGTGACAAGCAGAAAGACAAATA
Organism: Trichostrongylus colubriformis; assembly: GCA_963978905.1. Taxonomy (NCBI): domain Eukaryota; kingdom Metazoa; phylum Nematoda; class Chromadorea; order Rhabditida; family Trichostrongylidae; genus Trichostrongylus; species Trichostrongylus colubriformis. The sequence goes on along the minus strand of OZ022258.1, from coordinate 14,881,252 downwards.
TACAGAGACTTACACAGTTGATTATATACAGTACAAAGCTCCAAAGCAATGAGGTCCTGAAAAAAGTCGTTTATGTGGCAAGAATCATGCACCAACCGAATTTCTTGCTTTTTGTTGACCTTTTCTATTCTCTTCTATCTGCAACTGCCACGCACAGCAAATTCACGTACAGGCAGATTCTTCCTGGCTCCTGCTCCTGGCCTCTCTGCAGTCCACCCGGGCTAGTGACGCAGAGGGACGCGAGAAAGAAAGGGGATTTTTAGCTTCCTATTCCTCGGTTTTCTCGCACTTTTATGTAGTTCTTTCTCTACTCTTATATTGCTGAGCACCTCTACTTTCATGATTGCCACATTGCCAGATTTAACCCTCGCGATGTCTTCAAGTCCTCTCAAGTATGGCAGGTCATCTGAACAAAATTGGTCATTTTCAGTTGACATGCAACCTCACAGCATACCGTCCCCACTCTGAGCACAAAACTAGATGTTCCTGCTTCTTCATTGGAAGTAAAAAAAGAATAAGAAAGTTGTTGGTAATGGTCAATGTTGCATGAAATCAGTGCGACGGTACGCGTACAGAAATTACAACTGGAGCTCGAGATGAAGTACCATTGTGGAGCGTAATTGCGACACAAACTGTATGTGCAAGCATGCCATGACAAACGAGCGTGTGCAGCCATTTGAAATAACCAAAAAAGGCCAGAGAAAAACGATCGGAAAATCACGTTGCTTTGGTTGAAACCATTGCGAGGTGGCCTATATTTAACAATATCGAAATATTCGAAAACAAAAAATCAAGTGTACTGAACCAAATCAATCACTAATTAGAAAGTTGTCCCACCCAAGGCATTGAGTTTGAATTCATGTGACCTCTCTGTGGATATTGTGATGAGCATTTATGCAGTGCGTCATCAATTCTTTGAATCTTGGAAAAACCGTAAGTAGTGGTTCTATCTCCTCTCAAGGCAGTGAATTAGTGAAACGCTCGCAGTCATAGGAACTGCCCTTGTATCGCTGACTTATGAGAAAACCTGTAAACCAACTAGTGTCCACGGTCTCAGCAAATTGCCGGTTACCCTTACCACTGCCTTTATCGATGAATAGTTCCCTTCAAACTTGCTCTCCTATCCTAACTTGATCATTTCTGACTGAAAAATTGTGCCTTACACACAGTGGGCATTCCATAATTTAGTTAGAATGAACTATGTAAGAAGTGGCACATCCGGATGCAGCATAACAACTAGTGTGTAAAGCGAACACCAGCGTGACTTGGCAAAATTATTCCATAGGGTGAACATTTAACAACTACGCGAAATCAGTCTGCAATATTTCTTTACGAGACTTTTATGAAAACTTCTGCAAACATTGCCTAGGAAAAACCACGGAACCTATTGAAAGAAAGCCAATGAATTTGCCCACAATTCCCGCTGACTTCTCCTATGAGCAATTCTGCGATCGGTACCTCGACAAAGAACCCTACATTCCTTTGATGTACAAGGAGGCCGGATACAAGGTAATGTTTAAGTCATTGTTAGCGAGTTTCTATTAGATCGCTCAGAAAGTTCTTGCGGTTTCGAATCTTCAACGCTCTAAATTTCTTTTTGGGTTTTCTCCAGGACTACCATAATGAAGTAACTCTCCTCCGACTTACCTATGAAGTACAGGCTTCTGCAGGACAATCGACGACAAATTGCTCAATGTTTGGACAAAGATCAAGCTCGTAGCGGTCAGCCTCGCCAGTATGGCGGCGGTGTTGGTGGTCTCCGGCTAGTCTAATCCACCACAGCTTGACGAATCGCGACGAAACTATTACAGTTGCAAAGTACTGTGAGAGGCTTGCGAGATGCACCACAAACTGCAAGCTGCAGATAGTATGCTCTGTTCGGCTAATAGGAGGGAGCCTATATTCCTTCACAATAAGTTAGGTTCTAACGCACAATCCTGAAATGTTGGAATGAGCAGGGCTACGATGCCCTGCAGAATCCAACATACTCATCGCTCGGTCCCACCGATTACCATCTCTTCTAGCCTGTACATCTTTTTATGGGAAAAGGCTTCTGGATTCAACACGATGCTTAAGCGACTTTTACCGAATTCATCGCCCCAGATTTCCACAGTTCCGGGCAGCCGAAATAAGCAAGCTTTGGTCTTGTTTTCAAAGGTCTGCTTATCCTCATGGTTTTTATTTGATTGATCAAATTTGATTAAGCTGAGATATGCACATTTGACGTAAGAGAATGAAAACCGCAAGAACTTTTTGAACAACATAATGTGCGTAATCATAAAGTTAATGCAGAAGTGTTGTAACACTGTCAAAAATTCTTGTAGTTAAAATTCTTGTTGCTCTCAAACTTTATCAAGCATCAGTAACCCGGAAGAATTCTACGATCATTTTACCAAAATGTGTATGAGGGAATTCAAGTTGAATCTACTGATTGTGGTTATTTTATTCATTCTGGACTCACAGAAGATTCGACGGCGACTGAAAAACTGGAAACAAAAGAATGATATTGTGGAGGCTTGGAAGCGAATCGTAAACAAGCACCATACCCTAGTCACACGATAGTTGCAAGCTCCCAGATGGTTCTAAATTTTAAAAAGAATCAGAGATTCGGGACACCTACCTACTAACATGGTGATCTTGAATTTCAGAAAGTATAAGAGATTTGGTAAACATGCTAACATGGTGTGTTAGGTGAGCCACCACAAGTAACTAGCACTTATCCTGCAATGTCCTTCATGGACAGCAGAACTGAGTGATATTATCGTATAATAGGTAGTGAAGCTGTATACTCTATTAAGTTGAAAACTTCTCATTTCATCTACAGATTTTTCAGGATTGGCAATACTCTGATGGCTTTTGTTTGCACGCTATTTCTTGAATGTGCTCGCTTAAAGGCACACCATGCGATGATCAGATTAGTAGATTACTTTCTCAGGTAACTGGATTCTTGAATAACTGCTCAGACTGTACCTTTGTTGAGGCTGCACGATGTACGCTCACGCTTTTGCTCCTGCTTGAATACGACAAAAACACGCCCACCCAACCAAGTCACACTTGGCCTCGGACTGACATATTTCCTACTAAGAAGTTGCTTCATCTAAAGATTGTTTTGTCGAATTATGTTCTCTCATCGCAAGTTTCCTTCTCCTCGCGCATCACATTGGAGGTCCGTTCGTCCAAAGGCAGGAGTGATTTGTTGGGTGAGGTGACATAGTTGTGTTCAAGCACGCTTAACACCACGACGATACACTGTGCAGCCGCAACAAAGGTGCAGCCTGAGCAGCTTTTCAAGGAGCTACGTCTCCCAAGAAATCATCAACTAATCTGATTATCGCATGGTGTGCCTTTAAAGGAGCCGGGAGGGATCGAAAGAAAGAGGAAGATGGGTGGAAATGACCGTTTTGACACGAACATTCAAGATTAGAAGCTACAATCGGTATAGAGACCCATATATGAGAGCGCGACGTCGTGATTTGTATTCGCTTCTCTCGCGCATCCTTCGAACTGCAACATCACCTTTCCGCATCGCAAATCGTAAAAATATCATTTGTTGTCTCGCAGGGTATATTTCATTCATTCATGATAATGTGAAATAAGTGAAAAAACAAATCGCACCAATCAAGTGAATTAGTAAATGGTAAAATAAGCGAAAGAGAAAGAAAAAATGGGTTTGTGTTAAAAATCAATGGAATTCACATCGACGTTTTAGCGAGATGTCATGTGTGCAATGTTTCCAACCTAACGAACTGCAAAAGTTACAGTAGGTATTACCGTAGTCAAAAATTGTCCCCTCCCGATATCGTCGCATTTTCAGATACTGGTACAATACCCGCCTTAAGTTTTCGAAAAAAAAAACGTGGAAAACATGGGCGCATTTTTCCTCGTTTTTTCACTGTAGCTCGGATGGTCTTCATTCAATCTTCCTATAAGTATACGTATATTTTCCAAATCAATTCATCGAGCTCTATAAGATGGTCTGTTCAAATTTTCGAAAAACTTTTTGTATACGTTCTCGCATGCACAGAGTGCTACTCACCAGCGGCACTCATCAGCGAGCTGCGCGCGCTACAATTATAACCAGGAGGCAAAGCTGTCCCCAGTATGGCCCAACAACCCACAGAGCTGCTATCCTATTCAGAGCAAATAAAAACTAATTCGATTCTTTGTTGATCATTATGATCGTTTTGGTATCAGTTCACCCATTTGCTATGGTACTCACCATGTACGATTGGTTGAAAACATGTTTATTCTTTGGTTTCAACGATCTTGCTTCACTCCAGAAAATTTTGGCTGTTGCTGCGATCTGTGCCATGATTGAGTTATGTACAAGACCATTCCTTTCCATCCTACCCTGTCTGACCTCTCAATATCGTAGCAATTACGATTGCCCCACATAAGGTGAGGTCGCCTTCGAATGAAAAAAAGCTCATCTTCAATTTTCGGAGGAGAGTTGCTCGGTATGATCTGAAGTCGGAACAGTAAAAAGAAAGAGTTAACTGCTCACACTGGAGACTTATGCACTTTTTATAGAACTGCAATGTTATTCAATTCGTTTGGTTAATGGTTAATACAGTGGCATATTATTGTGCAAGGCCGATCAGTATCTGGGAGATCCCATTGTCTTATTGGTTCGAGATTAAGGGGTCAGACAGGGTAGAACCACAGAAAGGTCGTTGAGGAAATACCATTAATGGTCATGATGACTGAGCTTTATACCTAAATTGATTATGACAAAGCTCACCGAAGCAGTTAAAATTTTCTTGAGTGATGTAAGATCGTTGAACCCTTAAAAACCATGTTTTTAACCAATCGTAGATGATGACTACCATAGCAAATGGGTGAAGTGATACTAAAACGGTAAATGTGATCACCAAAGGATCAAATTATTTTTATTTAGCTCTGAATAGGGTAGCAGCTCTGTGGGTTGTTGAGCCATGTTGGGGACAGCTTTGCCTCCTGGTTATAATTGTAGCGCGCGTCGCTCTCTGATGAGTGCCGCTGGTGAGTAGCACCTTGTGCATGCGAGGACGTAAAAAGTGAGGTTGAATGACCCATCCAATAGAGCTCGATGAGTTGATTCGAAAAATATATACTTATAAGAAGATTGAGTGTAGACCATCCGAGTTATAGTAAAAAAAAAACGGAAAAAAGGCGGCTCGCGTTTTTTCGAAAACTTAAGGCGGGTATTGTAGATAGCGTAGGTCATTCATAGGTGATGTCGCTTCTTTTAATAGGAATATCATCCTAAAGTCATAAGCTTGTGCAACATCCTACTATATTAGGTTGTTCCAAAAGTCTCGTGGTATTTTTTTCGATCATCACTTTTTTTCGTCCAACAAACAACAATTAGGCAACAGCGTATTGACCATTGTTATCGGCAATCCTTTGCCACTTTATAGGAAAATCGTTGATTCCCTTCTCCCAGAACTCTGGGTTCTGAAAGTCGAAAAGTCAGCGATCGCGTTCGCAAGCATGTCATAATCAATAAAATTTCTCTTGGCCAGGAAGGATTCGAGAGGATGGGTAAGGTGATAGCCAGAAGGGGCAATGTCTGGAGAGTATGGCTGGTGGGGCAGCACATCCAGCCGAGCTCTTATAACTTGGCCTGGGTACTTTTCGCGAAATGGGAAATGGGAGCGGGCGTCGTCATGAAGAAGAGTGACCGCGGACCTTTCCGGCACTTTTCTCGAACAGCGACGGCGAGCTGCTGGAGCTGGTGGGAGTATACGGCAGCGGTGACTGTCTCGCCTTGTACCAGCACCTCGCGGAAAAGCATTCCTTCCTCGTCCCAGAACCAGCATAGTCCCAAGCGTGGTTTGTCTTTCATGTCAATCTCGCCGTTGCTGAAGCTGATGAACCAGCGGCGCACGGTCGCGTAGCTCACACATCCCTTGCCCAATGCAGCGCTGATGGAGTGGCAAGCATCCGTCGTTTTGGTGCCGCAAGACCGCTCATAATAGATGACACCGCGAGTTGGGTGGGTATCAACAACGGACATTGTAGCTCTCTCCACGGGATCTGGTGGGTCAATATGTATTTTACTAGAAAGCTTAGGGATTATTCTACCATATTCCTGAACCGCCTGGACCTGCCTCGGAGTGAACAAGAGTTACTGATTTTTTTTTTGAAAAAATACTACAAGACTTTTGGGACAACCTAATATAAATATTAGGTTGGAACATAATTTCTGTCACACTCCTTGTTTTCCTTGGGGAAAACTGTGGAAGCTTCGGAAGCATTTGGTAGTGGGGGGTATATGAAGCGTCTGAAAAGGGCTTCTGAATAGCACATTCATATTCTCTATGGCTTCAACTAGCAGTGAATTTACGGCAATTTCGCGAAAGGTGCGAAATTCACGAACACCGCCTCGGTTCCTCAGCATGCGAGGTCACTAACAAAATTAACCAGTCGATGGACCCAGGTACTGTCTCTCATATGGCGGCAGCCCGATGGCTCGATCGGCTCAAATTGGAACAGGAAAAATTTCAAAAAATTGCATTGAGAAAAAAACTTTTTTTTCGAAAATTTTCAAAAAAATAGGAAACTGTTACCATCCAACACGACAGCCACTGCCGATCTCTACTGCAGGCAATTGGACACCGGAGCGGCAAAACTTACCGGAAAAATGAACCAAGACCTCTTCCTCCACGATAACGCCCACCCACATGTGGCAAAGATGGCGTGTCAAAGGATCCAGGACCTTGGTTAAACGAAGCTCCCCCATCCACCGTAATCTCCGGACATGGCCCCAACTGACTACCACCTATTCCGATCTCTGAGCCACTTCCTCGATGGACGGCAGTTCAAAGATGACGATGATCTCAAAATCGGCCTCCAGACTTTCTTCGACCAGAAATCTCCAGACTTCTATAAGCAAGGCATCTATAATCTCCCTACTCGTTGGCAATATATTGTTGATCATAATGGTGCATATTTTGTTGATTGAAGTTAGACACAAATAAAGAAAAATAAATTTGAAATTTTTTGTCATTGTGTGACAGAAATTATGTTCCAACCTAATATTATTCGCTTAGTATATCTGTGTGTGTGTTTGGGTGTCCGTCTGTCTGTCACGAGATCAATATCTCGCGTCGCTGTAAAGCGGGGACTCTGAATTTTACAAGTGATGTAGGGGGCGGTAAAGGGACCCTAGCGATGGTAGTGGACCGAAAGTGATAGCAACTCATAAGGGCTGATAAGGAGCCTTGGAAAACAAATGCCGTCAAATTTGTTTCGCTTTTCGCGTTAATCAAAGAGCGCTGACACTTATAGGTGTTTAGCGGAATTAGGCGGGGCATTGATAGTGGGTGATCCAAACTGATGACGGTTGATGAGATTCGGTTAGGAGCGTGAGAAGGGAAATGTCACCGAGGCCTTTTGCGGTTAAGAGTGGGATATTCACTTTCGCAGGTATTGTAGTACCTGCGAGTGTGAATATGTTGAGTATAAGGGCCTCAGTGAAACTGATACCGGCTTACAGTGGCTGATAAAAACCCTCAGAAATTGGATGGGATGAAATCCTTTACATCGCTCGCTATTATTGGGTCATTCCATAAGTAGTGTCGTTTTTTTCAAGCATAATTTTTTCCATGAAATTACAAGTTTTTGCAGCATGCCATGTATCATTCGGAAGACAATTTTCTGCTCTACAAAAAATTGTTGTTTAGTTTTTTAGTATCCTAGAATGGCGCCGACATTTAGGCTGGCGAAGAGGTAGGACCGGCCGACAAAAATTGGCCAAACCGGCAATCAATTAAAACACTATATTTTACTTAAGGAAAACTAACCAATCATGTGTGCCGCACATAGCCCCGACCTCTCCTGCAAGTTCCACCAATCGGTTTCTTGAAAAGTTACGTCGCTCTTTTTCCACATTTATTTTTCCGCCACAACTCGGTGATTTTAGACGATTTCCTCGAACCAAGGCAAGAAAATTTTCTCAACCAGTCAGTTTAAAGAGCGGTGAGATGTTAAGAACAGGTGGTGGGTAGGAACAGGAAAATACCACTGACCGGACTCCTTAACTTTCTCATGGAAAAAAAAATTGTAAAAAATGTCAACTGGACCCCTATCGCATGGTATTGAAACTCAATCTGAATCGCAGCCAAAACAAACTAGGGCAATATTTTCGATACAGCAGAAAAAGTTCTTCGAAGTGGTTCATGATACAACTCTTAGCAAGGAGTTTGAAAGAAGAAGTTCCATTTTGAATAAGTATGGGTGCTTTCGAAAAAAAGATTTTAGAAAAAGAACGACACCACTTCTTGGTCAGCTAAACATTGGAAATTGTAGAAGAGGTCAGGACTAAGTATGCAACGCATGACTGGTTGACTTTCCCAAGGTGAAATATAGTGTTTCAATGGATTGCCGGTTTGGCCAATTTTCGTTGGCTGGACCTACCTCTTCGCCAGCCTGAATGTCCGCCCAACTTTAATATACTGAGAAACTAAATATGTCATTTTGTAGAGTAGGAAAACGTCTTTCAAATGATATACGATGTGCTGCAAAAACTTGTAATTTCATAGTAAAAAATTACGCTTGAAAAAAAACGACATTACTAATGGAATGACCCAATATTATACTATGCGACCGCGTTAGCAGAACCGTCTAATGCTCAGTGTCACTGGGAAGACGTTTTTGTTCATGTTCTGATATCACTGCCTGATGTATGGACCGCTGAGTTGCTTAGCGGTCCAAAAAATTGTGCATCTCTCTTGATACTGCTATCTACATTAATTATAATACAACCTATATTTGTTACAGCAAAGCAAGCTGTTCACTCGGAATCATTTTCTAATGCGGTACTGGCGGCAACACTGGGTATCGACCGCTAGGCATGTAAAATTCCAATTAGTCAGCATGTGTACGAAAACGATGAACATCGATAATTGGGATATGGATCTCCCATCAATGTGTAGGAATTAGATGCTCAGCCAGGGAACACATTACTACCAATCGATGCAATCGATATCTAAGCTATGCAAACTCCATGATGACCTAAACCAATAGGCTGGCCCACACTCCTGCGCGCGATTCATGTTGATGACTGCAAAATGGGTTCGATGCAAAGCGACTGAATTTTATAAATACCGAATGCTTTTTATCACGCCATCTTCTCTGCTTTTTTCCGATTCAATAAGCCTAGCTGAAAGCAGAGGAAAGGCGCTCAATTCCTTACACCACTGTAGTCGGGCCGATTAAACCCATTTTGCATAACATCGCCATGAATCGCGCGCAGAAGTGTACACCCGCCAACTGGTGTCAAAGATCATACAAAATAGGGTGAGGATCGATTAGTCGAATATTCGCTGCGCGGCGTCGCACTTGCGGCGCAGTCAGTGCGAGTCGTTTGAAATTCCGCTCAAGACGCAATGGACTGGTACCGTAAGGGACCTTTAAAGATCGCAAGTTGAAAGCTCCGGGAGTTCGCCTATCTTTCAATGTCCCTTACGGTACCAGTCCATTGAGTCTTACGCGAGTTCCAAACGACTCGCACTCACCGCACCGCTCGCCGCGGGCGGGCGCGCGAAAATTCGACTAATCGACCCCCACTCTACAAAATGGATTTGTCATCTTTACGAAGCATACGTACAAGTTTTAGGAGACCTAGAATGTAGCTGGTGAAGTGGTTGGTCCAGTCGACAAACCTCTTCTCCCAGTTCCACCAATTGGTTGGGTGGAAACTTTTACGCTCTTTCTCCTAGTTGCTTTTTCCGAAAGCATTACGTTCACTTAGAATGATATCCTTACCTCTGGACTCGGTTTACATTTCTTCATAGATCATTTGGAAGGATTTCTCTGCTTTATCGTGATTATGTTCCGCTTTGATTATAACAGCGATTCAAACTGAATTCTAAAACCATGTAATAGGGGTCCATTTGACTTTTTTACAAAAATTTCTTTCACCAAAAGAATAAGGAATTCTGCCACTGATGTGTCCCCATCTCTACACACTGCCTCTTCTTGAGGTCTCACTCCTTTTTCAGCGAATTGGTTGAGAAAATTTTCATGCCTTGATTCGGAGAAATTGTGGTAATAACGAATCGTGGGGAAAAAAAGAAGTTACAGGAAAGAATAGCATGACTTCTTGATCAAGCAGTTATTACGATTTGTTGAAGAGGTCGGGCCTCATTATGAGACACGTGGTTGATCGATTTTCTGGGAGCGGAATATAGTGTTTCAATCAACTGTTGATTTGGTGAATTCTTGTTGACTACTAGATCTACCACTTCACCACAATAGGGCCCATTCTTAATTTTTTCCAGAAGATATGTATATAGTGCATAAACTTGTGACTTATTAGGAAAATTTCCTAAAAAAAAGACTGCTTATCGAATGTCCCAATATTATCTTAACCATTCTCCGAAGAGCACCGATTCCTCTTGCAACACGCGTATGTACTCCAGCATGCCGCAGCGACAACTCAGAAAGACGGGCGTGCACTTTTATGTCAAGATTTCGCACAGCAGCGTGTCGCGAGCGAAGCGATGCGGATGGACTAATGGCGCCGTGTTGTTGGGTACCAACAAGTCATCTGTGTATGGCGCCCCTAGCATTATAGTGTGATCGCACTAAAACCCAACTCCCACTGCATGCATAGCTCGCACGCGCCGCATCGCACGCCGCACGTCGTGGTGCGAAAATCTTACATACGGTTACACATCCCAGAAAGATAACGAAGAGTTCAGTTGCTCCGCCTCATCTTTTGTATTCGCTGGATATGTGTTCCTAAAACAACTCTCTCGGACTTCTGAGCATCATATGAATTTCCACAAACCATGGTTCGATTGTCTAACTGCTCTCAATTTTTGTAGTCATGACTTTCTAGAATCGTAAATAAGTTTTCGCAGAGGCTTAGAGCAATTACCCCGCCATGGAGGGGTGAAAGGGAACGATAATAGTCATGCCAAGTGTTTAGATACGAGAGCTCTAACGTACAGAGGAGATCTGCATGTGTTGCAAACTTTATGCATAATCCCACTATTAACAGTAGCAAGTTCGTTTTGCAGATGTTTGCGGCTGAAGATGGTTCGGGGAGCATTTTGCACTATCCGAATTGCAAGGGAACGAAGACGATACAATTCGAACATACGTACAGGTAAGGCTAATCCTAAGTTACTTTTCCTGACTTTCATGAAGATGCGGTCTGGAGTAAAAGGGGGACTGTCTGCGTTGCTTCTGAAATATGTATAAAGGGCCATATCTAGTGTGGCCCTAAAGTTGTTCTAGAGTAATTGAGATTTCATCAGAATCGAAATTGTGAGAATCTCAAAAAGGATTTCAGGTAGTGACCAGAAATCCAAGAAGAACAAACTTAATCATTTATCTACGTTGACGAAGCTGATTTTGCACTTCCAAAGGGTTCGGAAGATCTCCGCCCATTTTTAGATCTCTTCATCTCATAGAAGTAGATTTCAGGTAGTGACCAGAAATCCAAGAAGAACTTAATCATTTATATACGTTGACGAAGCTGATTTTGCACTCCCAAAGGGTTCGGAAGATCTCCGTCCAGTTTTCGATCTCTTCATCTTATAGAAATATGAGACCATATTTACTGTGGCAGAAAACATAGTTCTAGACTGTTTGAGTTGTAATATTTTCAGAGTTTCAAGAAGTGGTGGAAGAATTTTGCTTCATGGAATGAAGCAAAGAATTTCTACTATTTCTTGAAATGAGGTGTTTGATTTCTGGACTCTGATATCAGTAATATTATGTGTATGCAGAATAAATCGCCAAAACAGACCACTCCTCAAAACGCCATAACTTCGCTCAGACACAACTTTATTTGTCGAAATCAAACGCAATCGAATCTCCACAAATTTGCCAACAATTTCGTATAGAGAATATGTCATCATGATAGAATACTGGATTGCGAGAATTACTAACGTCAACAATCAGTCAACAAGTCAACAAAAAAGGCATTTTCAACATGCATTGTATCTTCGAACTCCTTCTGGCGCAAGTTCGCATCGAGAACCCGGAGAGGTAACCCGTTGGGAACAGGTCTGGGGAAGGAAGGGAGTGAGAGAGAGTCTCGATGCCTAACTGCATCAGTTTTTGCCAGGTGACTCGCAAGGTGTCGGGTTTTGCGACTTCAAGTCACCCAGCAAAAACTGATGCAGTCAGGCATTGAGACTTCCTCACCCCCCCCCCCTTATTCCCCAGACCTACCCCCGACGGATTACCACTTTTTCCGGGTTCTCGATGCAAACCTGCGCTAGAAATAGTTCGCCGATACGATGCAAGTTGAAAATGCCATTGTTGACTTTATCGATTCTTATAATCCAGAATTTTAAGATGATATGTAGATTGGAATGGTTTTTGTTTCGATAAATAAAGTTGTGTATGATCGTAGTCAAGGCCTTTCGAAAAAAAGTAGTCTAATTTGGCTATTCATTCGCATACACTTAATAAAAAATATTTCTACTGCCCAACTGCATGAAATTCCAAGCAGCGACAGCTGTTCGTAGACATACCACTTCGGCTTTGGCTCAGTACTGCGCGTGTCACGATATGGAATCAGGCCATATGGCTTTATCAGTATGGGTTAGTCAGTAGCGATAATTCAGATTCACATACTTCTGCAATATAAATGGAGCACTAGAGTGGCAGCCAAACTGTTATCCAGCATTATATGGCATGAATCTATTCCCGTACGCTATGTACAATTTTCAGGCCATTTCTCAACAGACTCAAGAAGGACGAAGAGCTGTCTAAGATTCATCGGGAAGGTGTATGTAGGATGAGGCATGATAACGAACTCGACTACCTAACGCAATTCGTAAATGCCTACAAAGGTATCTGCTAAACGCCTCTGATATTCGTTACGACTACGTACGGAAAACCGATCATTCCCGCACACTGCATACATATATCCAATCAATGAATTGTCGTATTCACATTGCAGGCTCCCCTAAATTCTCACTTTCATGGTATGTTTGGCTGACTCATGACGACACTAAAGACTTATACCCTAGCGATTATGCTATCTACAACTTTTATCTGAAGAACAGAGACGCCGTACGTACTTATTTTGCTTTCTGTCGCTGTTTGGTAAATCGTGATTTTCAGTTGAATAACTCGTTCATATTTTTCTTCGGTGATCATGGTCCACGCTTAGGAAAGGTAAGGAAAGAGACTTTCCTGTTTTTTGCTGCTACCTGTAGTAGTTGAGAAAGGTACTCCCGCAGAGCTCCGAAAAACTGCGCAACACCTATTCCTGCTTTCAAAGTCATCTCAATCTGTGGATGCGATAAAAGTTGGTTCGGAAGTGGAAATAAAGATAAATAGTGTTACAAGTTACGAAAATGAAAGGCATATAACCGAAATCTGAAAAATGCGAATCCTTCTCTAGACGTTGGTTTTATCGGTGCACGTGCTCTCCTGTTGCACACTGAAAACGCTGCCAGACATTTTAGCGTGGTACTTCTACAATGATTACAACAGTGCTTCCATGTTTACTCCTTCTTTAGCATTTGTTACCTTTTTTCGCTACTGACATAAACAGAAAAATAGGAGCTGCTTCGGAACCATTTAAAAGTTGCCGCCTTGTTCTTTCACGAGAGCCGACATCTAATAGTATACAGAGTGTGCCAAAAAAGGAATATTTCTCCCCTATTTAACCCCAGCACACCCCGTCTATCACAAAACTCCGTAACAGCATCTGCACGAACAGGATCGGGAGCCTATTCCGAATGAATTTGATGTGTCACCTCAACACGGCAAAATCTGAGATTTCGTCACTCTCGCTCACAACCTTGCTGTGGTTCGTTCACTCTGGATACCTGAGGGGATTCATATTGGGTGACGTTACTGAATATACCACTTTTTCCGGGTTTCCAACGCCCTTCGTTCCCAAGAGCCGAAACGTGCCACTACCACCGAAGCTCCTCCGGAGGGATGAAAAATGACACTTCGAATCATAGCAGTGTTGTCCGAGCAGCAAGAGCTCTGTGACTTCCATGAACCGAAGAACCAATCCATAGGAAGCTTTTCACGAATGACCTACCAGGGAACCTGGCTCCACTGTTCTAAGAGGACCTTGATACAGTAGGTGCTCTGAAGCCCGACTACGCCGACTAAAGGCTCCATTTTTTTTATTAGGTTGAGTCAATATGAATCGGACAAATTGACAAATTTTATCATATCGCACAACTTTTTAACGACAACTGAGATTCACTTGAAATATGAATCATCATTATCGGTGATCTTCTGCCGCGGATTAAGCAGATGATGGATGCCCTTGCTCCAGAAGGCTGGGGGCTGAACCTCAAAGAATTTCTCGAGTGCGTTCTGGACATCGTCGCGAGTTTTGAAGTCTTGGCCGTCCAGGTGGCGTTGGAGGTGGGAGAAAAGGTGGAAATCTGAAGGGGCCAGGTCTGGGGAGTACGGTGGGTGTGGAAGCACGATCCAACTGTACGACAGCTGCTCGGCCTTGGTCAATCTTACAGTGTGCGGTCTCGCATTGTCATGCTGGAAGTAGACATGTGACCACCGCCGTTGCGAATTTTGGACATTTGCCTTCAATTCTCGTAATTGACGAACGTAGACGTCGGCGGATACTGCTGTCCCTTCATCGAGCAGCTCCACCAAATGCGGTCTTCGTCTTCGATGGAATAGTGGCCTGACGCTAACTTCGAATGCCACAAGTACACTGTACTTCTGGCGAGGGCATGGTCTTTGTAAACTTCCTTTAAATGTCTGCCGATATCCGCGGGTTTCTGGCCAGATATCGATAGAAATAGTATGACGTTGCGGATGTAGTCTCTGGACAGCTTGAATCGTGCGGCATGGTGGTGGATTGAAACTATTAGGTTGATTCATAATAAATCGGACAAATGGTAGTGATGATTTCTAGAGATCATAACTCAGTAACGAATTAACAAAAATGGACGCACGAGGTACCTTGGAGTGAGTATGAAAAGCTCTTCAAAGTACCGCAAAATAATCACTCCAAAGTAAATTCATTCCGCCACAATGCCGCACGATTTCAAGCGGTCCAGAGACCACATCCGCAACGTCATACTATTTATATCGCTATCTGGCCAGGAACCCGCGGATATCGGCAGACGTCTGATAGAAGTTCACAAGGAGCATGCCCCCGGCAGAAGTGCACTGTAGTTGTAGCATTCGAAGTTTGCGTCAGGCGACTATTCCATCGAAGACGAAAACCGCGGTTGGTGGAGCGTACACGGCGTAGAGTACTGGGAGCTGCTCGATGAAGGTACCACAGTCTCCGCCGACGTCTATGTTCGTTAATTACGAGAATTGAAGGCCAATGTCCAAAGTTCGCTACGGCGGCGGTCACATGTCTACTTCCAGCACGACAACGTGTCTACTTCCACAGACCGCACTTCGCAAGATCGACCAAGGCCGAGCTGCTGTCGTACAGTTGGACCGTACTTCTATACCCACCGTACTCCCCAGACCTGGCCCCTTCAGATTTCCACCTTTTCTCCCACAGTCAACGCCACCTGGACGGCCAAGACTTCAAAACTCGCGACGAGGTCAAGGCGGCACTCGGCAACTTCTTCGAGCTCCAGCTTCCGGCCTTCTGGAGCAAGGGCATCCATGATCTGCCTATACCGTGGCAGAAGGTCATCGATAAAGATGGAGTATATTTCAAGTGAATCCCTATTGTCGTAAAAAAGTTGTACGACAATGATTAAAATTGGTCAATTTGTCCGATTTATTATGAATCAACCTAATACTTTGGAGTGATTATTTTACGGTACTTCAAAGAGCTTTTCATGCTCATTCCAACGATATCTCGCGCTTCCATTTTTGTTCACTCATTGCTGATTTATGATTTCTAGAAATCATCTTTACCATTTGTCCAAGCCATATCGACTCGACCTAATATAAAGGTGAACGTAGCGCCACAGCTCGTTCTTGTTTTCAGAGGATCATTTCGAGAATGTTTTGCCCCTATACTTTTATCTCCTTCGTTTCTCTATGTTTTGTAAACTTGGCGGATGTGAGCCGTGAGCAAAATTTCTCTTTTTTAGTACCAACTGTATAATAATATCATTCATATTACTCTCCTCACCCATTATACTGATTTTGAGCCTCGAGGCGAAGAGCATGTTAATACGATACCTCCGCTGTTTTCACAAAAGCTTGATAGCATGCTTAGACTGCGAATCTCGCCACGCAGATCTTCTGAGGCATCTATTAGGTTGTCCAAAAGTCTTGTAGGATTTTTCCAAAAAAATCAATAACTCTTGTTTACTTCGAGGCAGGTCTAGGCGGTTCAGGAATATGGTAGAACGTTCTCTAAGCTTTCTAGTAAAATTAATATTGACCCACCAGATTCCGTGGAGAGAGCTACATACAGTGCCCGTAGTCGATACCCACCTAAAACACGATGTCATCTACTATGAGTGGTCTCGGAGCAGCAAAACGACGGAAGCTTGCGACTCCATCAACGCTGCATTGGGCGGATATGTGACCTACGAGACCGTGCACCGCTGGCTCATCAGCTTCAGCAACGGCGAGATTGACATGGAAGACAAGCCATGCACGGGACGCCCACACCCATTCGACGACGAGACGCTGCTCTCCACCGTTCGCACCGATCCTGGAAGCACATGCGCGAGCTGGCAGAGAGGAATTGACAAGCACCCATAACCGTAAATCGCCGCCTCCACGAGCGCGGTTATCGGAAGGAGCGGTCGCGATGGACCTCCCCTGACGGATGCTCACGGAAGTGCCCGTGTGAGCATCTGTCAATCGCTGCTGCTCCGCCCGCATCGCAACGACTTTCTCGTCTATCTGGTTACGGGCGATGAAAGCTGGGACATGTACGATGCCAACGCACCCCGCGCCTTTTGGCTGCTACGTGACGCCGAGCCGAGAACGCAGCCCATGTCCGACCTCCATCCGAAGAAGTTTTTCATTCTGCTGCTCTTGGACGCGGAAGCAATGCATTTCCAAGAGGTGCTGGCACAAGGCGAGACAGTCTTCGCTTCCGTATACACCCACCAGCTCCAGCAGATCGCCGTCACTGTTCGAGAAAAGCGCCTGAGAAGGTCCGCGGTCACCCTCTCCATGACAACGCCCACTCCCATTTCGCGAAAAGTACACAGACCAAGCTACAGGAGCTTGGCTAGGATGTGCTGCTCCACCCGCCATACTCTCCAGACACTGCTCCTTCTGACTATCACCTTACCCATCCTCTTGAATTCTTCTTGGCCAAGAGAAAATTCGCTAATTATGACATGCTTGCAAAGGCGATCGCTGACTTCTTCGACTTTCAGAACCCAGAGTTCTGGGAGGAGGGAATCAACGATATACCTTTGAGGGGTAGAGTGTTGTAAATAACAATGGTGTATACGTTGTTGCCTGATTGTTGTTTGTTTGAAGAAAAAATAACAAAAAGTGATGATCGAAAAAAACCTACAAGACTTTTGGGGCAACCTGATAGTTTTCGTTTGGCTGACTCCCTTTAGGAGCTCCTCTACACCCACATCACACCAACCGTTGTCATTAATCACAAACACAGAAATGGAGACGGTCTACATTCAGAGCACATGATGGCAAGGATGAAACAGGATTTCCGTTCCAAGAAATTCATGGTCGCCCTCCATTATGACGGGAATGTCCACTGTACTTAAAAGCGTCTCCGAAAATTCAGAGGGAGAAAAAATCTCTTTATTACCCAATTCCACCGATAGTGTAGTGAGTCAACTAACAAGATCCTGTAGGCATTGTTGAATCATCTTGCTACACTACAGGAGGTAACCCACGCTGCAAGATCGTCAAGGCTTTTTAAAGGTGCGCTTAAGAGTTTCGGCAGAACCCATAGTACTCTCTGAATCTTGCGCTAACACATGATCATTTCGTTCACTCACCGTTATTGCACGACGTGACCTTCTACAATTACAGACACTTTCAAAGCATAATAAACAATTACCTGAATGTGGCCGATAGAATGGAGAAGGTTGTAGATAATAACGGCGTTTTTTAGTTGGTCATTTCTCCAATATACGGTTCCACAGCGCTAGACAGGGCGTGGCGAGTGAGAGTGAGAAGTGCGGCGGGGTGAGAGAGTCTGATACATTCTCATCCATGTACGTAGGCCACGCCCTATCAAGCGCTCCGAAATGGACTGTAAGTGCTAACTAAGATTATTGATCAAACAAAAGCGGCATGTATTCTGCCCCAACCATGCATGATATGTATAGAAGAAGGGCAGCCGCAAACTTACATAATATGTGAAGAAGGAAAATTTCTGCAGCTTTCCTCTCTTACATGTAATTGTTAGTGATGTATTTGTTCTGTATACATGGGAATTTTTACACAGTGCTATATCTGTTTCTTACAGGAAGCTTCTACCGAATTTGGAATTAGAGAGAAGAATAATCCATTCCTCTATGTGGTACTACCAGAACATCTGAGACACACAGAACTCTATCAGCAGGTTTTGACAAACAGCGAACAGCTCGTCACTCCTCACGATCTGTATTCCACTCTTAAAGACATTCTCTATGTAGGTTCTTGAATCCGCTTCTTGAAAGTAATTACATTAATCGTATACATATAGATATCTGGCTGATAGATATTTGAAGGCACCGGAAGGGGACAAAGAGGAGAGCGTTTCTGGAAACACTTTTTCTGTAGACGAACATCCGAGCCCAGCGGAGATAACGTGTAGCGAAACTTGCGTTGATAAACCCGCTCTTGGGGCGCTATTGCGATCCTAGCGCGCTAAACCTCATAAGGCATTCTTCATTGGCCGAGTTGCCCGCAGGTGGCGGACAGAGAAGACGGAATTGTTTTCGTCAAAGATAATGTCGAACAAATGAAGCAACAAGCCGAAAAAAACGTATGAAACAATGAAAAAAAAAAAAAAAACAAGTGAAGCGATGAAAGGAAGAAGAAGCGAAGAAGTATGAAATAATAAGGTAATGATATAACATGTCCAATGAATTCACAGTAAAGGTCTTGGCTAGGCGTCGTGTGTGCTAAAGCCGAAATAAATATAAGTAACTACCGGAGGTCAAAACTGCCCCTCACGGTGTCTTCAAGCAAAAAATCAAAACACATGATGTCCTAACAAAAACGAAGACGACCACATTTTATGCTCGCTGCCAGGCGCACGGCGACCTTTTTGGTTATCGCTGATGGGAAGGCTCTGAGGTAAGGAGGTTAGGCCGCATCTTCTAGCGCAAGGTGACGTGGCTAAACTCTGCCAGGCTAATGCCAAGATAACGGTGAAGGCACGAGTGCTCAATAGCGAGTGTGAAGGGTGTCCGCAGCTGCGAACAGGACACTATCCAGACTGCTGTTTTCTATTTGCTCTCAAAGGTCTGGCAGATTTTTTCTCTTCAGTGGGCGGAGAGCGCGTATTGTGACGCAATATCATGTATTTTGCGTCCATTGCATCAATCTCGCCAAACAGCACGCAAAAATCGGTGGAAACTCCTTTCCTCCAGCACGTAGTAGCGATGCAGTTTATGATGAAAAGAAAGGGACAGAAGGAGTTCCGGGACCAGTGGGACTAATTCCACGTGCTACTGGGAATCTGGCGTGTTCATCCAACCGAGGATCCCTTTCTTCTCCTAATGCTTGAGCATCTCGTGGCTCCTAAGAACTTTACTCCTTCAGAGGACGTGGGGAAACAATATCAAACTCAAAGTGAAGAAATTTTAATTCGCCATTTCAATTTCAATTTCAATTTATTGGTCTTGTTCGGTGTGTCGATGCACAGTGAAAGATGCTTTGTCACAATGCGCCAATATCGCGCTTTCCTCCATTCTCACGATTTTTTCTGAGACACTAGAAAATGTATTTGAAAGGTCATTAGACTCCAATGGCAGTATACCTTAGCGTTCGACTGACGACTACCAATGGTTCGAGCATGTGCATACATTTGTAATACGAAATGCATTCAGTACCAACCGTCGGCGAGATTTTCGGATATCTCATTCAAGCAGTTCCAAGGTGATCGCTGGGGTACATCCTTCCTTCGACAGTTCAAAAGCGGTGAAAGGCGGACATGCAAAAATTTACCGATACCTTTTCAATACTGCATTTGCCAGTACCAAAAGGAGAAGGTCACGTGAGTCTTGTTGTGCATACATAAGATGTTTGAAAAAAAGCACAAGACACAACTGGTGAAGACTCCGTCCATGATAATAGCCAGGCATTATCTTTTTGCGCGGTTATGACCTGTATCTGTTTGCCTGTGGGGCTTGTAATGACAACTGAGATGCACGTGCAAATTTTTTTGCTGCCATTACACCGCAGCCCGTTTGCTCGTTGTGACTCCTTTAGAGGCTCACTACGTTAACGAGACAAGCCGATACACCTCCTTGGAGGAATAAATCCTTGAACTGCCATTTGGGTTGCACGTTTTTCGCGCCGCTACGGTGTGCCATCACATCTGCTCACTCCACTGCGACGCCACTCATTTTCCTCAGTGGACCAGTAGGGGAGCTCATGCAGGTGCCGTCGGAGTGGACTTTAGCAGGTGAAATGGCGTGATGGCGCGCCGTGCCGGCGCGAAAAGGAACAGCTCGAATAGTTGTCCAAGGAACTACTGCCCTAAGAAGACAGATCGAACTATCTGTCCATCGTAAAGTGTGGCTTCAAATCAAGATTCCGGCTGTGCGATAGTAGATTCAAGGAGAGTCGTGGGAAACCCTATGCGTGTATAGACTGAAAGAGACGTAGCGTTGGCGGGATTCTGTATCTCTGGATTTCGTTAAGGTTGCAAGGAAAATTTTGGCCGGTTTTCGCAATTACAACTTCAAGAGATCATCACTCTGCTCATTCTGCATTTTTTCTCACAGAATAAGTCCCACTTGATCCGCTACACTTTTGGTAACATTATGCATGCTTAAATATCTCACTTTGATGAAGAACTGACAATTTATACAGCGCGAAATAAAAAACCTCGACTGCAAGCCATCATTCTTTCCGAACACACTGTTATTGAATGAGCTGTCCAGATGTTTTAAAAAGTGGAGCTGAGTTAGCGCTAGATCTGATGAATATGGTGATCGATAAGGGCCTCACTCTGCAACTGCTTCAATCGTTGGAAGACGATTTGTGGAAAATTCGCTCGCGCATGGTCGTTTCGACGGATCGCGCGGCACCCATTTTTGGGTTTTTCAAATCAGAGCCACTGACTTGAAGTAGTCACCCACATTCGTGTGGCGAAGAACATTACTTTTAGATATCCCTGCGAGTATAAATGCTTATCACTTTCTGCCGTTTTAGTTTAAGAGATTTCATCGATAGAAAATTCGAGCAACTCATTCTTATTTCTGCACCTCTGTAACCAGAAACAAAGTTTCCCATTCGATGCATAAACCCCCCCCCACTTGCTTCACTCACATTTGCGGTTACCTTCGCTGGGGCTCCACTAAACAAGAACTCGTGAGGTGAAGTCATTCAAAAAGTGCCATCAGTGCTTTGAAAATCCCGTGATAATTCAAAACCTTGTGGCATACAAAGAAAAGCATATATTTGAGGTAGAAGCAACTTTTTGTCTCTTCACTGAGCACCACATGTAAGCGGATTCATGTTGACGTGCTCTCAGCTTTCATTTTATTTTGTGAACGCGCAAAACCAGCCAGAAATTTCCATACAACATGATATTAGGTGTGTGTAGAATAAACGGCCAAAACGGACCACTTTTTTCATAACGCCATAACTTCTCTCAGACACACGTTTATTGGTCGAAATAAAAATCATTCGAATCTACACAATCTTGTCAACGATCTGGTAAGGAAATATACAACCATGATAAAATTCTGAATTGCGAAAATTAATAAAGTCAGCCATGGCATTTTCAACATGCATAGTATCGGCGAATTTTTTTCTGACGCAGGTTTGCATCGAGAACCCGGATAATGTGGTAATCCGTCAGGGATACAGTAGCGCTCAAAAGTCTTCGGCGAAATGCTCTTTCACTTGGGTTTTTTCACTTGTAACTTTTTTGCAACTGCACCGATTTAAAAGAAATTTTAGTATGTTGTCCTTGGAGACACTGCATACTTAACATACTGATTTGGCGCGCAACGGTGTAGGTTACGTGGTTATATGAAATTTTTTAATTTTGGCATGCCATCGCTATGCCGTCCCGCTGTGCCGCTGTCATCAAAAGTCGTGGTCTTTCTACAAAATATTAATGTTCTCTGAGGCTTGCTCTTTTTGTTTTTGTATAGAAAACCGTTTTTCTTGAACAAGCCTTTTACTTTTTTGGGTGGTCTTGTAGTAAATTCTTGTAAAAAATCATGAAAAGTGGCAAGCGGCGCTCAAGTGGAAGGAAATGTTGGCAATAGGTTCAGGCACCACATATTAAAATTTTGTCAAATTTGGTCAAGTAGAAAAAAAGTTATGACAAAAAAGTTTTGGCCGAAGACTTTTGAGCGCTACTGTAGGTCTGGGGAATAGGGTTGAGGAGAGTCTCGATGCCTAACTGCATCAGTTTCTGCCGGGTGACTTGCGAAGTGTGGGGTTTTGCGTTGTTTTGCACACCCAGCAAAAACTGATGCAGTTAGGTATCGAGACTCTCCCTCACTTCGTTTATTCCCCAGACCTATCCCCAACGGATGACCACTTTTTCCAGGTTCTCTATGCAAACCCGCGTCAGAAAACATTCGCCGATACTATGCACTGTACATTCCATTCTCGACTTTGTTAATTCCAGCAATCCAGAATTTGATCGTGTGGCATATTTTCCCCACCAGATCGTTGCCGAAATTCTGTAGATTCGAATAGTTTTTATTCCGACAAACAAAGTTGTGTCTGAGCGAAGTTTTCTTGGCCATTTGTTCTGCAAACATCTAATAGAACATGAGGAATCATGGACTTTGCGAGATTGATGAAGCGGCTACTGATGTGGCGATTTTTCCCACTACACCCACTTGGTGACTATCAGTACCCATGCAATGTTTTCCGTGGATTCCACCAATTACAGATCCGCTAATTCCACTCTCAGAGCATACCCAGGTGCCGAGGAAAGTGGCTGTTTAAGCACGACCCTCTTCCTCTACAGAGGCCCAGAACGACCCCCCCTCCCCCTCCCCCCTTCAACATCTACATAATCTCTACAGTTTAGGTAATTATTGTCTGCATAGCATTAATAAGCATTTTATCACTGTGGTTTTTATATTGATCACTCAATTTCGGTGATATTTTCCACATAACCATAACGAGGCAGCTGACGGCACGTTGCGCTTATAAACTAACCTGAGACCATTGCACCTCTACCATTGATGACCCCCCCCTCCATTCTGCTCGTCAAATGCGACCGTCCTGTCGATTCTTTGGCTCCTAGTGTACCCCGCCCATGATTTCCACAACACCGCTGCTTCGTGGTTTGTCCCAAAAACTGGTGCAGCCGTTTGTACAACCCATGAGCTCAGCTCCATTTGTTGGGATCGGTCATCGCTCATTGAAGGTGACCTACATGATCTTTAATTAATTCACAAGCTATGGGAAAACATTGGAATCGCTTCAGTAGCAGATTTTGTCTCAGTAGATTTCAAATTTGAGTAAAAAACCCTTCTATTACAGCGATGCAAAATTGATGCAGGATCTTGGGCTTTTCGCTAGCAAGGGCCTAGCAACAATCCTAAGCTCCGAGAATGTCACCAGCAACTGCGAAAAGATCATCTTGGGGAATGTAAGACAGGGATTAATGTTTTCTCCACTTCAGTATAACGCCTCAGGTTTTCTCGAACGTTTTCAGGTCACTAAAACTTTAAAATTCGTTCTCCCACATAAAGATGGTGCCCTGCTTGAGGCGAATTTGTATGAAGTTACATTCAATGTAGCTCCTCCAGCTTTGGGTACATTTCGGGTGTGTTGCAAACTTGTGACTTTTTTACTCCAAGTTTGTTCAATGCTCTTGAAACAGTGATAGTGTTTTTAAGATACTGATCCGTGAACAACCTCGCGGAAAATTTGAAATCGCTGCTGAGTTTGATCGTCTTGACAGATATGGCAAAAATGGTGATTGTATGAAGAAGGATCCACTACGACCTGTATGTACTTGCAAAAAGAGCTCTTAATTGTACATACATCATAGTAATTATTGGACGGATTGCTAGCATTAAACATAGGGTTTCCTCAAAAATGTAGTACACTGGAAATTATTTACAAAGGAGTATGTAGATCGTGTTCTTCATTGTTATAAATGTGGAATTCGCTTGTTATTAATGTGGAATTTGCAAAGAAATAAAGAAATATAACGAGGATTTCGAGAGAAATACAAGAAATATTGATGACGTTTAAGTTCTTGGATTTTTGTAGTTTCAAGATTTCGTATGCTCAATGTCGGAAAAAAGGCATTCGCGGACCACCACTGGTAGGAGCTCACCTCTTCACAAAGGAGATGTGGCGGAACCGCCTCTCAGAACTTTGCTTACAAGAACATTAAAATACCTTCCTTTCTTCGGAAGCGAGGTAGGTTCACTTCACAGCGGGTTCGGAGTTGAGAACCCGGTTGATCCCTCCTTCCAGGAGTTTCACCACTTCCAGTTTTGGTGTTCGCTGGAACAGATGATTGGTGCAATTACAGGGGTTCTGTTTACCATATTAAAGGCATATACCAGGATTAGAAAAACATTGCAACCCTTTCACATGACCTAACAGTTCTCCAAACAGGCAGGGAGGATGTGCACATAACGCGCTGCGATGATGAGTCATCGCAACGCGCGGAGCTCTTGAAGCCAGCTCAGCCGCACCCTGGAGCTCGGGCGCGCCCATCTCAGACGTGTTTGTTGGCAATGACGGTGGCAATGATGGCAACAACGTGGCAAATGAGGGCTATGAATTGTGTGATAACGTAAGATAAGGAAGAGATGCCATTAGTAAAGGAGACGTTGACATGAGGAAACAGGTGATATCCTAGAGTTCATTCTGATACCAGCCAGCAGAACTGATTCAAAGGCTCGTTTTCACGCGGTAATCTCGTCCAGGGCCAGATGTCAGGAGGCCTTATTTTTGCCCTTTTCGGGAACTTTTCTTTGTCAGCGCATTCCTCAGTATCTCTGGTTTCATAGTTGAGCGCTTTAGCCCACTCAAGGTAATCCTGGAATATGCCTTTAACTGAAAGAATGGACCTTTCACAAGCGGCATCTCCACTGAAGTAACAGAAAAATAATCGAACCGTTGATCTTAGATCTTCTGCCTAACGCTCTCCCATTTGAGCTATAGAGGCCCATGACATGGACTTCACCCTGATCCCCTGCTCCTTGGCAATTGAGAAAACCACACTGGCCAGTACTGACCACTAGAAACACGGTGAATCATAGGTTCTTCACGAATAGCCTCTTCTGTTTATGTATTATTTTTACCGAAGCCAAGAAGGGGAAAGGAGCCCCTTCCTTCCTCCTTCAGGCTTAGGCAAAGATATGCGCTTGAATGTGCAGAGTGACCCCACAAGAATCCTTAAGAAGTACTCAGGTGGGAAACTTTTTGTGAGATGCCCTTCCATTGCGATAACACCCATTTTATTTCTTTCAAGCGTTCCCACCGAAGAAAGCGAGCTTGATTCTATCAAGAAGACGTCAGGAATGGGATTTTTTTGCTGACTATGGATGTGGATAAATAAAGTCTATCCAACTGGATAGTAAAATTATTGTGATATGTCTTTAACGGCAGTGATAGGGATAATTCAGACCAAGTATGAAAGGATCATGAAATATGAAAGCCGATGTACTTGATGGTAAGAAAGTGAAGAAAACAGGGAATGAAAGACAGTCTTAAAAACACGAGAAATACGACCTCTTTCTCCTCGTTTATTCTCAGAAGGGCGCCGAAAAAGGTGCGGGCTGAGACAGAACTCGTGGCAGCTGTTGAACGGCTCTTGTAAAATCAGCGCACCCTCTTTCTCATAAAAAGTGCGTGTTTTCCAAAAAATTTCCTCGACGTCAGGCTCGACCCTGAGCTCTGTCCAACCTTAGTTATTGAGAAACGAGGGCAAAATCGCTGTGATGGTATGCATTTTCATTTCACTGTATCCATTTTGTCCACACCACTGTTCTGCTTTTTTGAAGAGAAAAATGCACTGATCACAAAAGTTTATTTGCGCAGTGACAGAAGGATAGTATAGATGCCATGCCCGGCCAAAACATTATCAACCCATTCCCATGCGAGCAGAAAGAGGATTAGGTCTCACAGGCTCTAGAACTTCATCTAATTTACTATCACTGATTAGGACAAGGAAAAAAGCAAAATTTACAGGGTTTATAGAGGCTGCCGAGTTTCCTGAGTAGGCCACGTTAGGGCAGTTCTGTGCAGAACGCGCTCTGGTTGTGGAAAAGTAGTGCCTGCTCGGGCAAGGACGCTGAAAAGCTCTGTATCTCTTCTCAATGATGAAGTATAATAGTCGTCAGGAGTCCTGGAAGCCCCATCTCAGTCTGATGGAAAACGGAGGTGGAAATATCACTGAATCAGTTTTTCAAAGTTCAGTGCTCCATCATTGTTACAGTGATCAGACCTCGAAAATGGTAGGTGCTTTTTTACTGACACCTTAACTTTTAACGGCTTCTTACATAACATAAATAAACAATCAAAAGAGCGTTTCGAGTATTCCTATTATACACCTTTGTCTTTAATGGTAAAAGCGTGGCAAATGATAGCCTCCTGATGTAAGGATGACTCCTTCAGCTCTTTGGATTTTCATTCAGAAGTGTGATTTTCATCATGGAATGTGGAGGCGGCGCTTGCATTTACTTTTTTTTTAACATTTATTGCCATTCCGCACACTTTACAATGTGTTAGCCAATCGCTTCGCCTCAATGATAAAAATTTGACGTAGCAATCTCGTTAAGGTGGTATCATGGCACACGCTTTCCTAATGGGCGTGACTCTTCATAATGAAAATTACGGTAATGCATCAGTCTTTAAAGTTGCAGAACAGTTGGGTCGTAAAGTCATTGCATAGCGTTACATAGGGCGTGGCCTTAGGACTTGGGTGAGAGTGTATGTAACTCTCTGACCCCGCCACACACTCTCACCCATGTCCGTAGTCCACGCCCTGTCTAGCACTGTGAAATGGACTGTACGTGTTGATTTCATCGAGATCCACAGTTCCCTCCATCGATACACGTTCTTCTCCTTTTCTTTCCACAATTGCACTAAATGTGTCACTCCCACAAATATGAAAGTTGCCAATGAAAGAAACCGATACTCACACTTAGCCGCATGGAAACACAAGTTTACACTAGTAAAAGCCAGTATACAATATGATGAAGTTGATAAGGTCTTGATGATGAACGTGGCCACTTTTCTGGCTGGGCAGATTCACACTGGTCTCTCAATTCCACATGCTTTTGCTTGTTGTTCAAAAAAAACTTCTTTAAAATTAAAAAGGTGCTATCGCAATGAGGGGTAGGGGCATCTCATAAAAAGTTGCATATGAAGCATATTGGAAGGATCTTTGAGAGGTCAATCTGCACACTTAGGCGTAAATCTTTGCCTGAGCTTCAGCGGATTGAATAAGGGGTTGTTTTTCCCCACTAAAGTTATCTTAAAATAAAAATAATGTCCTCAGTGAGATAGTCCTCCCCCCTCTTTCGTTGCGATAGCACCACTCAATAGTTTCATGTTATCGTCGAGTACATCTTTCATCGTCTATTCATCGCTAATATAGCGAACACCTCGCTCACGTGTTCTAAAACATTGGATGTCATGAGAATTCTCGTTTGTTACCCCTTCTTTAATTTGCAGTTGCACATAACTTGGAGAATCCACAACTTCTACCCTCTACTAGTACACTTTCTACACTTTTCTAGTACAATCGGAGTCAGCTCATCAGGTATGGTTTCTCGTTCAACGTCTAGTATGCATGTCTGCACATAGCTGTACTATGCACACGCCTTTCGCATTTACTTGCCCTGCACTTACTTGCCTATCTGTCCATCCTCCACCACTCTTCGCCGGTTTCGGATCAATATGGGCAAGAGGGGATATGCAGCTTCACGTTCCTTGACGGAATGATTGCATAACGCATACCGTTGCTCACAAACTCATGATGACATGATAAAAACGCCAAAAGGACATGAGTATCTGCTTAACAAAGCCTGGAGAGAGAAAGAACTCTGAACGGGCGGAACAGTTCCCATTAGCAGAGCTCTTTTTGCACATGGAAGCTGTCTGGAATACCCGAAGCTCCTCGCCCCTCCCTAGGCTCACACATGAATTCTTGATTCCCTCCTTCTACAATAAAAAGCATTTGTCAGAAGTAGAGGCGAAGTGGGGGAAGCGTTCTCTATACCTTTTTATGTTTATGCAAGCCAAGACTTAAAGGGAAAGTCACGACCCGAATCACATTGACCCCCGGTTTTTGTTACTTTTCGTACCTCGCTTATCACTCGACAATGGTGAACGGCGGGCTCCATGTAATATAATCTAAAGAGCAATTAGCGATGTGACCCAGCAAAGGTAACGTACATCTTCACTGGATTCTGCTTGTACGAGTGGACTGACTCATTAGTGCGACCTTTTATCTGTTACCTGTATCACCTGTCGTCCCGTTGCTCATCGAGAGTCTCGACGGGGCTCCAGCAACGTTCCATTTGTGTCCGACGGGCTGTCCTTCGTGTGAAGTTCTGCCAGTATTATTCAAGATGACTCGAGTAAACAGCTCGTAGGCTACAGAGAGCAGGCAGATTGGACGATGATTGCCAATATCGTGTGGAACTACTTTTTTACACAGCAACAGGTCCGACCGCGATTGGAGAGACTCGGCAATTTCGAGTCGAGCTCAAGATATTGTGTTGTGAGGGAACTGGCCACTTTTCGCATTTTCCACTCCGGAAGATCACAACCGTCTCAGTCAGCATTTTCTCTCACAGAATAAGCACCAATCGATTCCTTACACTTTCAACATTATGCCTTGTATATCTCATTTGATGAAGACCTGACGAATTATACTGCGAGAAATCAAAAAAGTCGACCCCAAATTACCATTCTTTCTGAACCTACTGCTATTGAAAGAGCAGTCCACATGATTGGAAAACTGGGGCGGGCTTAGTCAGCGCTAGATCTGATGATTATGATGGACGAGTAAGGACTTCGGTCCGCGACTGCTTCAAATACTGGAAAACGGTTTGTGGAAAACGTGCTCGCACATGGCTGCTCCGAGAGGTCGCGCGGCACCCATTTTTCGGGTTTTTTTCAAATCAAAGCTACTTGAGGTGGTCCCACAACTGTGTGGAGAAAGCCAATACATCTAGATATTTCCTTGCCAGTATAAATTCATGGCTTTCTGACATTTTGGATTCGAGCACTCATTCTCATTTCTGCACTTCCGAAACCAGGGGCAAAGTGTTCCATCCAATGCTTCACCCCATCCCCTTGCAGCACTCGCATTTGTGACTGCCTTTGCTTTGACTTGATTAAACGAGAACTCGTGAAGTGAAGTCATTTAATAACTGCCGTTTCGGCAGTACTAGAAAACTTCCCTAATAACTCAAAAATCTTGTGACATCGCAGGAAAGCATATATTGAGAACGAGAAACCTTTTGTCTATTTAAGAAGCACAATATGTAAATTGATTCATGTTGACGCGCTTTAAGACAGGAACTTATCCTGTGAAAGTGTCAAACCGGTCAGAACACTCCTTACAACCTAATACGTATTGATCGAGAAAATGAGCGCTTTAGCGCATCCGTGATTCGAAAATTTTGGCGTAGAGGCGGATACGCGATATGGGAGTATCGGTGTAATGAAGGCATCGGTGCATCCGCGATTACGCTGTATTCGTACTTTGCGCATGTACGGTGAAGGAGGCGATTTGTTGCAGGCACCGGTAGCGACGGCGTCAAAATCATGTGCTCACCAAAGGCACTCTGGTGACGCGCTCCGTTTACAAAACGCTCGACCCAACGACCCTACACATGCGAATGTCACGAATTCGAAACCGAATCTTAGCACGATGCCAAACTATGCCAAGATTCGAATATGAATTCGTGGCTATGATCACGCCGGCGTGAAATTGGGCTGTCGCCGCCGGTGCCGACCTTGGTAATCAAAGTATAAACGCGATCTCAGGATCCACGTTGCTATGTAGTAGGCAATTTATTTATTTATTTACTTCAACGAGATCACATTGTTTCAATGTGTCGCTGTATGCTTTTTCTCCACAAATTGGTGTCGTTCGTAGCCGTTCTCCTCCACGTTTCTCCAAGTATCGACACAAATGAGACTCGCCATCTCAACCTCGGCCGGCCATTTGATCGCTTCCATTCCCATGGTCTCCATTCGGTGATTATCTTCGTCCACCGATTATCTTCTTTCTCCAACGCTTTCTTCGCCCACATCCATTTTCTTTTGGCTGCTCGCGCGGCTATGTCTGGGATTTTGGTGACGTTTTCTACCCACGCATTGGTACGATGATCCAGGAGAGTTATACCTATCATTTTCCGCATCATTCTTCGTTGTGCGACTTTCAACATCCTTATATATTTTTTCTTCATCGTCCATGTTTCACAGCCATAAAGTATCGCCGGTTCCACACAGGTTTTGTAGGCGCGGCGCTTGAACCTCATTGGGACTCTGAACTGAGTCGGTTGAATGCATTCCATCCTGCTTGGATCCTTCTTTGCATTTCTACCGAGTTGCTCGCATCGAAGGAAACTCTTTGCCCAAGGTAAACAAAACTTGTACAGTAGTGAACATCGTGTCCATCGATGGTAATGGGTTCGATCACAGAATTGGTCATGATAGTAGTCTTCGAGAAGTTGATTTTGAGTCTACCGTCTCACTCTTTTCGTAAACTTCTTTCAACATTCTCTGAATCTTGTGACCGTCGTGCGCCATAATCACTACATCGTCCGCATATCTCAAATGACTCAAATGATATCCGTTCATGTTGATCCCTTCTTCAGACCAGTCGATGTTTCGGAATACAGTTTCCAGTGCAGCGGCGAAAAGTGCGGGTGAGATGGGGTCTCCTTGACAAACGCCCCGTCTCATTCTGATTGACTTCGTGTGACCGCATATCTTGATATTTACAACGGCGGATTCGTAGATGTTTGACAGAAGGTGGATGAATTTCGGATGAACCCCCTGGCAGTACAGCGATTCCCACAGAGCATCGTGTTCTGCGGAGTCAAACGCTTTGTGATAGTCGATGAAAGCAATATACAGGGGAAATTTGTATTCACTGCTTTTCTCCACAAGCTGGTTGATGACATGGATGTGATCGACGGTGGAATAAGTCCTGCGAAAGCCGGCTTGTTTAACAGGCTGGTTTGTCTCCAAAGAAGATATCATCCGCTGCCCAATGATTGAAATGAATAGTTTGTAGATTGTGGGAAGTAGTGCGATGGGACGAAAATTTTGAATGTCGAGAGGATCTCCTTTCTTAAACAAAAGCGACATTGATGATTCGGATAAACTTGTGGGCAGTCTTTCATCGTTAAGAAAATCATTGAATAGTTTTGTCAAGGGCTTTTCCAATATATGATATGCTGCTATCAATATTTCAGCGGTCACACGATCAGGTCCGGTTTTTTTCCCTAACTTCATCATTTTGATAGCGTGTTTGATTTCTTCAGGCAAAATCTGTGGCACGTCTTCTGAATCCGTCATCTGTGGGAGAGTGGGGGTAGCTTTCGTTGAAGAGAACAAATTCCTGTAGTAGTCTTGAACAAGAGATGCGAGAGAAATAGGCGTTTCTGCAATTAATCCATCGATCTTTTTGAGTCGTGTTAACGTCGTTCTACAGACTTTTTTCTCATGTAATACTTGACGAAGACTGGACCCTTTGGAGACAGCTTCTTCTAAACGCAGAAGATGTTTTTGTTCCAGATCAGATCTCAGTGGGAGGCGTAACAACTTGTTGATCACGGAGAATTCGACAGCACTCCTTGTTGAGCATTGTTGCACAAGGAAATGTCGTTTTTCAAACAATTTTCTCGTAGTTTCAGAGTAATGGGACTTTTCGGAACCTCTGATGTGGCAGTTTCAGCAGCCACCTTCATTGCGTTCTTCAATCCCTCATAACTCTCAGGAACTCTATCGGAAACAAGGCGTTCTAAGGCTGCAGCAAAGACAGATTCATTTATATTTGTTGTTGTCCTAACAGCTCTGGGATATCGGTGATGTTTGCTCTGTATACGAATCTTGGCCATAACAAGTCGATGATCACTGACGAATTTGAACCGACCCATTATATCAACATCCGAGAAGATGGACTGGTCGGTTGATAGCACAAAATCGATAGCATTCTTGGTCTGCATGTTAGGTGAAATCCATGTCCATTCCCGAGACTTTCTCTTTTTGAAACGGTTGTTCATCACATAAAGTTCACTTTCAGAACAGAAATTTGCAAGGATTTCCCCTCTTTTGTTTCGTATTCCCAGACCATACTTTCCGATGAATTTCTCATTTTCTTCTCCACTTCCGATTTTTGCATTGAAATCGCCTACTACGATGTTACTTTACTTTTGTTTTTTACATGGAACAGCGCTGTTTTGATAATGGAAGCGTGTACTGAGGGCTCTCGAAATCTGTTCAAGAAACTCTTCATACTCAACATCCGAGTGGGCAGTAGTCGGTGCCATATCCTTGAATGACTCTAACAAGGGAGGCCCATCAGGTCAAGGTGAGCTTTTTCAAAACGGTTTTCTGAATTTTATAGGGTCACATACATGAAGCAAAAAACCGGTTTCAGAATCGGCTATGGTTTTAGGGGGCCCAGAAAGTGGCTGATGGTTTGATCCCCATTGAGGACAACTTTTTGCATTTTTTAGTTTTCGTCCATTTATGCTCATGTATGACCACACGTGCAAAATGTGTGCAAAGTCAATTTTTATTATGTCGGGGAACCGCTATCTTCAGTATTTTTGCGTATTAAGCGAATGATTTGTTTGGACCTGCCAACGCTCATAACAGGAAAACTAGGCGTTTTCCCGCAAAGCACGTGTGATATTCATATTCAGGAGGTCGAACTACCCTAGGTAACAAGTTTTCAGCCCAGTCGAGATTTTGACCCAAACTCGAAAATTTGGGGCGACCACTAGTACTACTACTACCATAGTAAAGAACGCTCAACGAAAAGAAGTCGGTAGCTCATATAAGGAAATATTTGCTATCTTTCGCCGTCGCATGGTGTTGCTAGGTGCAGTTCACTTGGAATGCGTTGATTCTGCACATGTTCCATTGCATTTAATCGAGGCTGTAAGTTGTTCGTGTGTACAAGTAGAGCAGTGACTGCGTGCCCATGTCCACCCCACTGTCTCGAGTTTGGGTGAAAATCTCGATTTGGATAGTATTTTGTATCTAGGGCTAGTTGAGTTTTCTGAGCACGTATATCACACTAGTTTCGCACGAAAATGTCTGGCAAGCGTGCTAGGGGCGCCGAAGTGTCCAAACACGTTGCATTGAAAGCTTGTAAATGACATGCACCAGTGACGAAGATTGTAGTCATTTTGCATGTGCGCAAGTAGTATAGCACTGGACGAAGAAAATCCAGAAAATGCAAGAGCGGAAAGGTCTAGAGGAGTTGAACCGCAAACGCCTCATCCACGGTGCCAATGCCAGTCCGTCCTACTATCCATTCGGCCATCCAACCACTGCGAGAACTCTGTCCTGTGCAACCCCTATGAGTCTTCTTTGCTTCGTTTAGTAGTAACCATAGGCGATTCTACATTTTTGAACGAGCTTGCAGTGGTTTTGGCGTAGGTTTGAAGACAGTCACCCGATATTCATATACTGAACGCCGCAGCTGGAAAGCATTGCAGCAAACAGGTCAAATTGTTTCTTTCTACGCAACTTTTGGCACTCATTTCCTGGGCCCCCCAAAACCATTTAGCCAAATTTGAGACCGGTTTTTTGTTTTATGTATGTGACCCTATAAAATGCAAAAAACCGTTTTGAAAAAGCTCACCTTGACCTGATGGGCCTCCCTTGTAAGATTTCTAACTTTCGTGGTGAGGTCAACGTAGCAAACTCTCTCCGAAACAACATGGAATGAACAGAACTTGGTCCACTTATGGTTGATTAGAAACCCAGTAGAGTTCGAAAAAAAGATGTTAGCACCGGATTTTGAGAGTTTCAAGGATATGCTCTCTTCTCTTCTTGTATCGGAAAGTCCAATGATATCAAATGGTACCTCTGTGACGGCGTCTTCGAGCTCTGCTACTCTTGCTTCTGTTCGGAGAGATCGGCAGTTGATCGTTCCAATCCGGAGATGGAGCATATTGGACGAAGAAACGGCACCAGGTTGTCCAGGCGACTGATGCAAGATGGTCACGGAGAGCGCTTATGAGTTGACTGCTCGGTGGTAGAGTAGTAGGAGATACAATACATATATGCAAAGGAATCAGTCCCCTGTTAGACTACCCCGTCTCTTCAGTTTGCGAGCGCCAATTTCATTAGGAGTTCTTCACAAATAGACTTCTTAAGCCCCTATTTCCCATGAGAATGACTTCTTTTAGAGATTCCTTATTAGTCTCATTACCCCTTCCTTGTCTTTGAGTGTCGGCCCCCTTTCTCACCACAGCTGATTTCAACCAATTCTACAGTACAGTGAAGCACTAATCTGGCACAGAACGACTTCAACACATGAAATTAAAGGCACATTTTTGAAAAGAGTGTTGAATAACGCTTATTAATTTGAGTTTTCGTTCAATGGAAACTGATAGTACCAGCGCCAGAAATGGATGACCATTTTCTGATCAAGATCCCCAATTCCCCCTTGGCAAATTTTGGGATCGCAAAAGTTGAAAAATAGTCCAAAACAAAACTCAGATGAAAAAAATTGTCACAAAGCAAAAACAAATATGAAAATTCCACAACTGGACGCCAACATTTCTACATCTTTGTGAACGAGAGCACGACGTTACATTCAAAGAAATTGTCCACGGAAAAATTAGTTTCTTTGGTACCCTTATATTTATGTTGTATATGCGTAATAAGGGCCGCATGCAAATTTTCACGCGAAAAAGTGAGAATTTGGCTAAGATACAGCTCTCCAAATTCTTGGTCGGGCGGGCGGGGCCCCGAGTAAAAGCCCCGCTCCGTCGTCCGCTACGGTTGGAAACGGAGAGTGAGTGGCCACGCGATTTCCTGGCGTATTTCCTCCCACCCCAAGGTAAAAGTATAAGTCACGCTCAGGCAAAAAAGGAAAACAAAAGAAGTGTAAAACGCGCAATCGGAAACATTAAACGACATTACCTTTTCCTCAAACATATGTACCCAAAAATGAAAACGAAACAAAAGCGCTAGCGCTGTGATGCGAAACACCTTGGGGAAGTTTTCCTCCGATCACATTCAAAAAAGTTGTCGCCAATTTTTCGCTCCGCGGTGACGGGATTACTGTATCCCGATGCTTCTCTACCCCTCGCCGGTCAGGAACGCGTCCCGGAGATTTGGTCAGCAGAGCCGCTCCCTGACAGGTGGTTGGGAACGCATCACCATAGCTGGAAGAGGTCTGCATAGGGCTTCAGCAGTGCTTGGCAACAAAAAAAGAAAAAATCCTCAGATGCTTATACTACCCATTGTTTTCTGCTTTTCAGGCACAGCTCAGACTTTCCTGGCATTGATAACTACAGCAAAGCATTCAAAATATGATGGAGCTTTGGTGTTTTGGCTTACTAGTCCTTGGAACGCTATACTATGTAATTTTGATGTATTATCAAGCATTCACAAACGTAACGAATCGCGGTGTAGCCGTCGACGATGGTAAGTTCTCGCTGAAGTTGCTCCTTTAAGTACGATTCTGTACATTATATCAGACCTTACCTCCTTGATTTCTTCGAGAGATAAAGTTCAGAAATGTGCTAAACAAAATAAGAATGGATTGTGGGTCCGGTAGGACTCTTGCACCTGTGCTCTACTACACAGACACGTGTGCTAACATGCTATTAGCACTAGCTGTGAGCTGCTGCACAAGTCTTAATGCTGCTTCAAAAACATCGAGTATTAGCTCAAGTGAAGCCGTGTTTACAATCCGGGACATTAAGGAAGGGATACAGTGGATAGAATAGAGATCCTTTTCTGGTCGATGGCAGGTGGTCACCATTCTCTCGACTTCATGATGTGTCGACTAGTCGAGAAGGTGCAAGAATTCTTTCTGCAACTGAATATGTAGTATTCAGTGTGTATTCAACCCATTGACGACCGTATGACACGAAGTCGTGTCACACCATGTTGGCCGCGTGGGACCGTTTGACAGTCTTGTAACCTATATTTTGAGTCTCTTTTCAGACTTTTGTTTCGAAGCTTGGTGTACCATCGTGGTGACCATTCTAATGAACCGTGTGTGAGACGCCATTTGATCGCTCAAATCCACTTTCTAGTAGCAGTCTATCGATATTCTGATAGTTCACTTTCACCATCAGAGGCATCCATTCTTACCTGCAAAGGAAAAGATAATACGGATTTGGTCTATATATTATCATAAATACAAGTGGGAACCTAATCACGGGGCAAAAATGTTAAAAATGATAGCATCTCAAAAAAGGTGTCCCCGTGTGACCGTGTGACATGACGTCGTGTCACACGCGAAACGTAGGAAAATTCCACGCAGTCCCACGCGCCAGACAAGTGTGAATGCCGCGGTTGTCAATGGGTTGATTCCTAATAGCGTAACGGATGCAATCATGACAGCCAAGGGCTACTGTTGTCTACAACCTTGCAATCCTTTCTGAGAATATAGTTGTATTTGGATGTTGTATGCTATAATAGTCCTAAACTAACTCTAAATGTTTCATTGTGATGAATAAATACTGCTCCGACCCATAATCACAGGGTGGTCCTCATGAAGTGTGACAGGTTAAGAGAAATCCATTTTTGGGCATTTGCAGCTTCTTTGCTTTTTGTGTTGTAAGTTGCGGAGTCTCAATATTCATAGGTAAAAATGGTATCACGTACCGATCGTTCAGCAGAAGTTGCTATGCACAAGCGCGGCTTCTCAGTTTAGGATAAGGCTTCTTCCGCCAAATACACAAAACAAAGGGTCGTAAAAGAAATAAAAATATTGGAGCAAAGTATTCCAAGAATGTTCCTCTAAAAGCAGGAGCAAGCTGAGGCCTATCACTTTCTCCTTCATGAAAATAGAAATCTCGCCGGAAGTGACTGCACGCATCCTGAAGAATTTCAGGAAGAGATTGGATGCTTGTAATAAAGCTGGTGGCAGACTTTCTGAATGTGATATGTTATACCTCATGCAGAATTTTCTGACGGTTTGAGCAAACAAAAATTTTCTCATTTGGTTTGATTAGTGCAAACTTGTGGGTAGTTTTTTCTTCGTCGCGTTTCATGTGGACCACCCTGTATAAGAGGACGTACATACAATATACGTTCTGTAAGAAAATTTTCACCAGTGCTCAGTTTATATGGCAAGGAGGGAGATCTCTCGTTCCTTTCTCCGGTTTTTCGCCGTTTTATTTCGTTTGTTCTCTAGTGTTACACTGCTGTGCAGCTCTACTTTCATATACCATATTCTGCCAAATTTACCCTTTCTGGTGTGTTTAGACATTTGCCGATTTCGTCATATGGTATCGTTCCTGTGCAGTAGGCATCAACTTTCTGTATTCCTTAACAGAGTATTGCGGACATTTCTCTATCGAAATAATTTCGCAGGTTCTGAGAACCCTAGCGGAGCAACTGACATATTCGACTACTGTCCTTTTGAACCACCTGATCCATGGGACAAGTCTATTGTGAATTATGTGGACGTCAAATATGGATATCTAAAGGTGCATCAAACATGTTCACTCTGCACTCTTTGTCTGCCACCAAGAAGCGTAAAAATATTGGCTCCTCCGACACTCACGCTGACCTCAAGTTACACCTTCAGAACTGCACTCCAGACAAAGATCTCTCACCAGTGACATATCTCAGAAATGGAAAGGTGATTCTTAAAAAAGGAAAAAAGGATTTTGAATGCCAGGGGAGGTGAGTTGTATTATGTTTTTTACCAAGTTGTTATATCCAAGTTTATCTTATCTTTTTTTCGGAGTGCATTACAAGTGTACCATACTTACTGTCCTTAAAAAAATGAAAGAGAATGCTACACTAGATCATATTCTTACCTCTGTTGCCCCTTATTAATGAGGATATGCAGAATTTATACAGAATAATTACCAGGGGTAGCGAGGGTATGGTATTATACTTCGAAGCTGCAGTGGAAAAGGGAAAAACCGACTCTTCAGTACCGTGGGATCCTTTATACGTTGCAGAAGGGATTTGTCTGCTTCGGCACTTTAGAAAGCTACAGGAGAACTGCTTGGTGATGGTTGTAGCCATGCTTATCCTCACTTTTTGTGGTTTCTTCATGAATTCGCTTTCCTCTTTTACCTTCCATTAACAATAAGCTATTTCTCTAAACCATAACCACACTTACGTTGTGTTTCTGTCTGCCTTTTTGTATGTATGTTTGTTTGTTTGTCTGGCTGTCGAATTTGTTGGTCTCACTTTACGCAAGTGAGTGGTTGTGATAGGCGATGACAGAGAATCGGCCCTAAATGCAGGGAAAACTAATTGATTTTGGAGTCTAGAGTCATGTCATTATGACGATATCGTCTCCCACCCATATAAGTTCCTACGTACACTCTCAGCCATTGTCCGAGGTACTGACGTCGCACTCTCCAGGTTCTCTCTTTTTGAAACCTCTGCATGATGTTTACATTATTCGTGTAATGTTTTGCCGAACGAGGTTGTTAGATGGACCTTCAATAACAAGTGAATTCGTGCCGTTTGTACCGCTCTGTGGATTAGAATGATGTCGCGACTGACAGCACCGTCATTTGTCATCACCGCTGTTTAGTAACTCCCAGTCGCACATAGTACTAACAAGAGTCGGTGGCGACGTCCGTCCTACCACTCTCGGTGGATCACGGGGTAAGTTCAATTCCTTTCCTTCGTCTATTCGACGTCTCCATGGATTGAGTGGGTGAGTCCAAATGCTAGGGGCTTTTGGCGCTTGATCGGGTAGGTCAAAGGTCAGCGAGCATCGAGCCACTTTTTAGACCTCTGAAGACGACGAAAAGGTCGAAACGTCAGGTCATAAATAAATTGATCCACCTAACAACCTCGTTCGGCAAAACATTACACGAATAATGTAGACGTCGCACTGTTTCGGTACAGTAGTATGTGATGATAAGATGTTGTCGGAGACAGTACGGTTAGGCGAGACTCGAGACTCGGTAAAGTTGTGATGAACTGAGCTCATGAAAACGATCTTCAGCTCAGCCAGTTATCGTAATGCGCGCAATGGTCGAAAATGGTAACTGGCCCCAAAGTATGGAGGTGGAGTATTGGTTTGCACCAATGAATGAGTAGGCACCTAAAGGTTTCAAGCATTGCACAGATCAGTATCTTCTATTAGGTTGTAAGGAAAGTTTTGGCCGGTTTTCGCAATTTCAACTTCGGGAGACATATCTCGGCTCAGACTGCACCTTTTCTCACAGATTGAGATCATTTAATTCGTTACACTTTTGGCAACATTATGCTTTATTGAATATCTCATTTTGATAATGGGCTGACGATTTATATAGCGCGAAATGAAAGGAAGTCGACTGCAAATCACCATTCTTTCTAAACACTCTGCTATTGAAGAAGCTGCCCAGATGTTCAGAAAAGTGGGGCTTAGCTATCGCTAGAAGTGGTGAAAAACTAGAAGTGGTGGACGAAAAAGGGCTTCAGCCTGCAACTGCCTCAATTACTCGAAGGGGGTCCGTGGAAAATTCGCTCGCATATGGCTGTTCTGACGGGCCGCGCGGCACCTACATACTTTTTGGTTTTTCTCGAAAGCGGTAATTGCGATGGGCGCATTACATGGCTTCCTTTTGAATTCTAAATTTATCACTCTTTTTTCATCCCTTATCCGTATGACTTTTAGCCCTTCTTCTCTGTCATCAGAGGACGAGCACATAATTCAAGGCCGGCGATGCTATCGATGTTTTGGTGTATAAGAATTAAATTTAGTGAGGTTCTCATTTTTCTTGCTCTGTCAGGAGTTTCGCCTCATTTTTCCAAACACAGGCTTTCCGAACTTTCCAAGCGGCTTTCCAAACTTGATAAATCGCAGTGACCGAGTAGAAACCATGTAAACAGCCGAACCTGAAGTAGTGAGGGGGGAAGTCGTGTGGAGGCCTATTTGAGGGGTCGTAATGCTACGCTAGACCTTGACTCTTACTTTCATATTCTCCAATAGTTCCACAATCTGCCGAATTTGTCACTTATGGTGTCCTTAAAAAAAGTAACATAGAAAAGACAAGCCACATCTCTCATAGATCATCCTGTATTCCCCGTCCTGCTCTAACTTTGAATATAGTTGTGTTATAATTTCGACCACCCTTCAACCAAGAAGAACTTGTTTGTACGCGCTTCACTACAGGAAGAAAAGAGAAACGAAATGAGATACAGCCGTATACCATGAATGCTAATGGAAAAAAACTGGTAAAATCAGATGCCTGCAAACTTTCATTTTGTGATTTTTCACATGTCGGCCACAGGGTTGGATAGCCGCTGCTTTTTGCTGTATGACAGTGTGATCCTTACACTGATATGTCTCTGAGTGCACACATTGAGTCTGCTTTCTGTGCTTTCAACTTGCAAATCTGTTTCACAGCTGACCCGGATCTTCATATTCGCCATGAATGCATTTCATCATGAATGATCTGCTCCCAGCGGCGCATGAAGCATGTCGCTTTTTCCGTCTTGGACACTAGTAAAAACTGCAGCATCAAACGTAGAGTTTCGAGCGGTTCTTTCAGTTGCATCGACTACGTTAATGACAAGGTATCGAAGCGTCGGGAATGGACTCCGATTAACGACACGGTATTTGACTGTGATTTTATTGAAACGGTATGCAACTCAAGCACCGCGAGCAGTCGTTATATTCATGTGCAAATAGCGGAGAAAAAGTGAGATTTTCCTTATTTCTTCTAGGTGTTGGATAATTGTAAAGAAATAAGATGGAAGGATGAATTCCTTTTTTTGGAAAGTTCCCTACGCTCAACACCTTTCGCCCTTCACGGAGCCTCACCGTGGATGCTCCAAAAACTTTTCGCTCACAGGTGGCTTTTCAACGAAATATTGATTCAAGAATAAAAAGGTTCCTTTCCGTGTCACTACACCTTGTAGCATGTGAACAGCCTCCTGAAATCACGTTCTCTCACAGCAAATAAATTATATTACTAATACGTCGTCACGGGTATGTCGGCAACATAAGTAGCTTGTTCAGATCAAACAAAAAAATTTATCTCGATCCTCGAAGAAATCCCGATGTCGTGCTCATGGTGATTGATTCGGCTGCATCAACACAAGTGATAAGGTTACTCAATTCACTTGTTATATTGTGCTGTTCCAGAATCTCATGATTATCTTGATGTTCAACAACAATTGAAGATTCCAAAATATTTATTCAAACTCGAAATACCCCTCAAAAGTCTCGAAAGTTTTTTGGAACATTCTCACAGTATTTCGGAGTTTACACTTTCTACAGGCCTGTAACTGTGAAGGTTAGCTCAATCATAAGATATACGTTGTATATTAATTGCTATTGAGGGGTCTTTTGAGTTATTTGAATAATTATTTTGGAGTCCCAATTGTGGTTGGAAATTCTCTTGTTTTTGTTTTTTTTTAACTTTTAGATACGCCAGAACCATTCAGGCTGCCATGGCTGTGCGTAAGTTTTGGGCACTCGAAGCCTGCTCTGTGTTTTACTCTTTTGTCTCTTCCAGTGGCTGTATTAGTAATGTGTACCGATCAGCGATTCCTCTTTCCCACTGAAGTTATGAATAAGAAAGCCGGCCACCAGATGCAGTTAATCCACCATGTCGATCTCTCTCCGAGCACAGGATGGGCTTTGCATAGGTTAAAGCCAGAGGGAAAGGTCGGAGGAGGGGGGACCACAGCAGACAGTGTTTTAGCCAATATCTTGCAATTTTGGCTGCTCAGTTGATTGTTTGTCATGAGAAAGATTAAAACAGTCTGCTTCAATTAACTTGCCTGTACCAAGACGGCTACATTATAGAGATCTTGTATGTTGTAGCAGTGAATATTACCCCTCGCAAAAGCAAGTTCTATGCAGCAGTTTCCTTGCCCCAGAATCAATAGAGCAGAACCTTTTAATAGTAAGTCTTTCTCATGAATCGCCGGATGCTTTTCTCTTGTGAACCTGTCAACAACCTGTCCGTTCTCTTGTCCAGTTTCTATAAGTTGTCTACTCAGCAACTTCTACGAACTCTCCCATATTGAAGCAAGGAGTGACGGTTGTCAAACTGTGACTCACCTGTAAGCGGCATCGTCGGTCAGGTGATATGGAATCTACGAAGGACGATTTTTCTGAGTCCGTGTTCGTGCAGCTGCTTAAGGCAATAAGTAGTGGCATTCAAATTGCACAGCCAAATTTCTGATGCTAGCCGTCTGCTTTCACGGTTTCACCTAGATTTCGGTAAGAAGTAGAGTCATTGACGACATGTAGAGTGGCGGGTGAAGGGTGCGGTCGGTCTCTCATATATCCGTTCTTGACTCGGGCAAACCAGCGGCTTGCTTTAGCAAAGATGCATAAATTCACCCATTGTGCACCAGAGGCGCAGTGATATTTGTAGAAACTGACAGAATCAAGTAGTCATCAATAATAATCACACAGCTCACGACAGAACAGAGATCACCTTGCAAAGTTGGGAAAGGATGCTCGATGACTGGTAACTGTACAAATCATTCTCTATCCCCGAAAGTGGGCGACAAACCATCCAAGTAATGAAATCGAATATTTGCGTCCCGTTGTATTTGTCTTCAAACCTTTGCATCGATCTAGTATCTCCATTGATGACGAGCAGATCGTCGACTGAGTGCTTCCAGTAGCATCGTCAAATGTAAAGAAATAAAGTAAAATATAAATAAGTATAAAAAATATAAAAAATAAATCAAGAAATGATCGTTTTTTTCTTAATTTATAGAAAATGTAACATTTACAGAGCTCTACCTAGAACCGTAAATTTCCTCTTGAACGGAATGCAAGCCATAGAATTTCGCAAATTCAATAGGGTTGGATTAAACAGCAGAGCAAATGGATTTGCGGCTCTGATTGGTGAGTGCATTACCTTGGAACTGTTGCTGTTCTAGTCGGTTTCGAGTAATATGAGCGCGATTAGCAGATAAGGAAATTATCTTGTTGCATTTATCACACCGACGCAGTCATACGGCCGTTGCCTTAGGCGGCGATGGAGTTGCGAAGGATTAACAGAAACATTAGAGACATCGGGAGGGAGTAATTTAGATTTGTGGTGTGGGTAAAAGATAGTCTGCAACTTCATATGTGAATTCATGGGTTTTCTTTATTGTAATCACGTTTTCCCCCACCGTTACGCTGATTTTCCCTTTCATTGTTTCACTTGTTTGTTGCGTGCTGCCTGCATTGTTCAACATCATCATGAATTAGATCAAATTCTTCCTACGTGAACGGTGGCGCGGCCCGTCTGAAGCGTTCAGTTCGAGATGAAGATTGCAGTTCGCGGTGAAACGCGCCAAAATCGTGATAGCGCCTCAGAGGCGCTTCCTTCGACGCGATTCTACACATTATCTTTTCTATCATTTACAGAGGACAGTTTTCCTTCCTTGCCCCTTTCCCGATGCCCTTGAAGCACACTGAGCACACTTTATATTTGCCGAAGGAGGGATACCGTTATGACGACCCCGCAGCACGGCATGTTCTCCTGCGGTCCTGCGCTCTGGCGATTCGCCGGAGAGTGGCAAGAAAATCTGGCTGCGGCAGGCAAATGTCGTTCTTTCTCTATTCTTATATTGCTGAGCACCTCCACTTTCATAATTACCACATTGCCAGATTTAACCCTCCCGATGTCTTTAACTCCTCTCAAGTATGGCAGGTTATCCGAACAAAGTTGGTCATTTTCAGCTGATATACCACCTGAGTGTTTCCATTCACAACATATCGTTTCGACTCTGTGCACCAAACTAAATGTTCCTGCTTCTTCATCGGAAGTAAACAAGAATAACAAAGTTGTTGTTAACGGTCAATGTTGCATGAAATCGGTGCAACGGTACCGCTTTAGAAATTACAATTGGAGCTCGAGATGGAGTACCATTGTGCAGCATCATTGCGATACAAACTGTATGTGCAAGCATCAGCCATGACATACGGGCGTGTGCAGCCATTTGGAATAACCAAAAAGGGCCAGAGGAAAAGATCTAAAATTCACGTTGCTTTGATTGAAACCATTACGAGGCCACACTATATTTAACAATGCCGAAGTATTCGAAAACCAAAATCAACTATACCGAGCCAAATCATCTACTAATTAGAAAGGTCGTCCTAAGCGGGGCATTGGCTGTTTAAATCCATGACCTCGATGTGGTTAGT
The DNA here is from genome assembly GCA_963978905.1 of Trichostrongylus colubriformis. Lineage (NCBI taxonomy): Eukaryota > Metazoa > Nematoda > Chromadorea > Rhabditida > Trichostrongylidae > Trichostrongylus > Trichostrongylus colubriformis. Next base: position 14,836,950 of record OZ022258.1, on the reverse strand, counting down.
GCGACGAGCACGTATGTAGTGTGTCATCAATCCTTGAATCATGGAAAAACCGTCAGTAGTGGTTCTATCATCAATCCCTGAATGTTGGAAAAACCGTCAGTAGTGGTTCTATCTCCTTTCAAGGATCAGTGAATGAGTGAGGTGGTCGCAGTCATTGGAACTGCGCCTGTATCGCTGACTTACGAGAAAACCTGTAATCCAACCAGTGCCCCCGGCTCCAGCAAATTATCGGCTACCCCTACCACTGCCTTAAATTCGATGAATAGTTCCCTTCAATCTTGCTCTCCTTACTTGATCTTTCCTGACTGAAAAATTATGCACTTTTCACACAGAGAGCATTCGGTGATTCAGTCAGAATGAACTACGAAGTTGCACATTCCGGTGCAGCATAACTAACTTAGTATGTCATGCAAACACCAATGTGGTTTGGCAAAGTTATTCCATAGGGTGAATATATAACAACTACACGAAATCAGTCTGCAGTATTTTTTGCGATGTTTTCATGAAAATTTCTACAAGCATTGCCTAGGAAAGACCACAGAACCTATTGAAAGGAAGCCAATGAATTTGCCCTCAATTCCCGCTGACTTGTCCTATGAGCAGTTCTGCTATCGGTACCTCGACAATGAACCCTACATTCCGCTTATGTACAAGGAGGCAGGATACAAGGTAATGTTTAAGTCATTATTAGCGAGTGTCTATTAGGTTACTCAGGATGTTCTTGCGGTTTCGGATCTTTTACTTTCTGGACTTCTTTTTGGTCTACCCCCAGGGCTGCATATGCCATATTAACGTCCGCTTTTCGCTCTATCTGAATATAGCAACGACTCTCCTTCGACTTACCTATCGTGACCTATGATGTGCTGGCTTTTGTAGGACAATCGACGACAATCTGCAAAATGGTTGGACAAAGGTCAAGCTCATAGAGGTCAGCCTTCCCAGCATAGCGGCGGTGTGGTGGTCTGTGGCTGGTCTAATCCACCGTAGCTTGACGGATCGCGGCGAAACTATCACAGCTGCAAAGTACTGTGAGAAGCTCGCGACTGGCACCACAAAATGTAGACTGTAGATAGTATGCTCAATATTGGCTACTAGGAGGAAATCTATCTTTCTTTATGGTCACGGTGAGTTATGATCCTATGTTACGCACAACCCTGGAATGTTGGAATGAGCAGGGCTACGCCTGCGGAATAAAACATACTCATCGACCTCGATCCCACTAATTACCATCTCTTCAATAGTCTGGACTGCTTTTTATGGGAGAGAGGCTTCTGGACTCAATACGATGCTGGAGCGACTTTTAACTAATTCATCGCCCCAGATTTCCACAGCTTCGGGCAACCGAAATAAGCAAGCTTGTGTCTTGTTACTAAAAGTCTGCTTATTCGTAAGATTTTTACTCGATTGATAAAATCTGATTGAGCTGAGATATGCACATTTGAAGTAAGAGATCGAGAACCGCAAGAACTTTCCGAACAACCTAATGTACGTTATCATAAAGATGATGCATAAGTTTTGTAATACTTTCAAAAATTCTTGTAGTTGCGCTGCTCTCAAATTTTACCAAGCACTAATAATCCGAAAGAATGCTAAAATATTTTATCAAAATGTGTATGAGGGAGTTCAAGTTGAATCTGCTGATAGTTGTGAATGTGAACACGTCTATTTGTCACTGTGAGTGCGAATACGTCTATTCTTCTAAAGAGTTTGGTTCACTTTTTCGGTTCACTTTTACTATGGTGATCTTGATCCCAAAAGATTGAAAGATTCGCTCAAAGGCACCATTAGGGGTAAGGGAAAACTGAGATCTGATAGTACATGTTCTTTGAAACGAACCTTCTAGTTCAGAAGGGGTCACAGGTGGTGAAAATCGCATAGAAAAAACGAGACTTGGGGTCTTATGGCCGCCCCGCAGCTCGTCATGCCGTTATGCCGTTATGCCCCGGGGGAGTCGACGTGGAGGGGCGGGACAACAATCGCGGCCGGCTGATTGAATTCTGGCCTGTCTTCAGTCCACTCCGACCAGAGACGCAGAGGACGAGAGAAAGAAGGAGGAATTTCGAGTTCCCATTTCTTGGTTTTTTCGCCATTTTATGTCGTTCTTTTTCTACTGTTATATTACTGAGCACCTCTACTCGTAATCCCCCAATTTGCCAAAATTGCCCCTAACAGTTTCTTTAACTTGCTAACATGGTGAGTTACGTGAGCCAGCATAAGTAATTAGGACTTATCCTGCGATATCCTTCATTGGCAACAGAAGTGCATGATGTTATCATATGATAGGTAATGAAGCAGGGTGCTATATCTAGTTAAGAGCTTTTCATTTCATATGCAGTTTTTTCAGAACCGGCAATGCTCTGATGGCTTTTGTTTGCACGCTATTTTTTGAAAGTGCTTGCTCAAAGGCACCCCACGCGATAATCATTAGTAGCTTACTTTCTCAAGCAATCAAATCCTCGGATAACTGCTCGGACTGTACCTTTGTTACAGCTGCACGATACACCCTCACGATGTTGCGCCTGCTTGCATACAACAAAGCCACGCCCACCAAACTAAATCACACCTGGGTTAACGGTCGAATTTCCAACGTAGAAATTGCTTCCACCATCGAAGTGACTGTTTTGTCGAATTATCTTCTCTTATCGCAAGTTTCCTTCTCCTTAGCGCCACGTTGGAGGTTCGTTCGTCCAAACTCAGGTGTGATTTGTTGGTGGGCGTGACATGGTTGTGTTCAAGCAGGCACAACACCACGTGCATACACTGTGCAGCCGCAACAAAGGTGTAGAGGGGTGCGAAAAAAGAGGAAGATGCAAATAAATGATCATTTCGTAACGAACATCCGAGGTTAGCACAACTATCGGTTGAAAAACCCGGATTCAAAAGCGTGACGCTGTGGTGTGTATTCGCATCACATTCGCATCACTTCGCTTTGCACACACCGAATTTCTTAGTTGTCCGCTGCAGATGTCATTTGCTGTCTCGTAGGGTATACGTCATTCATCCATGATAATGTAAAATAAGTGAAAAAAGAAATCACAGCAATCAAGTGGAGAGCGAATGGTAAAAGAAGTGAAAGAGAAGGAAGAAATATTGTGGTAAAAAGGAATCCATAAAATTTACATCGACGTCTTAGCAAGGTCATGTGTGCAAGGTTTTCAACCTAACGAGCTGCAAACGTTACACTGCAATACCGCTCAAATTTTCTGAATCGATGGCGGGCGACGGATTAAATGGCACAAACCGTCATAACTTTGTAAAAATTAGTAAAATGGGAAGTAATAAGAAGCGTTGGATTTGTCTTAATGCGTCGACTTCAACGACCTGAAAGATGTCAAATTTTGACATGTAGGTCACCAGCTTCTCGGTGGAAGCTGCAAAGATTCCTTTTCTTTACCATCAGGCAAGACTTCGACTTCTTTGGGCGTACAGTCACATGAATTGTTGTTCCCCCATGTTCTGCACAAACGTAATTTTTTCAGTGAGTTATCTTTAAGTTTCAGAACTTTCCCGCATGAGCTTCTCACGACAGTGTTCAAAGTTTTCAAGCTTGGTCGTCAGAGTCGACCAAGTAATTGCCAAAACCATTCACCTTCCACAGACTACAAGCTGCGTACAGCAAGAATCACCTTGTGATCTGAATTACAGGCAAGCGCTTATTCTATGATAAAGCCTCAAACACCGGTATACGGCGTACTTCGAACGCCGAATAATTTTTCTTTTTCTTCCCTGAAATAGCATTTTGGTCAATGTGAATCGCATGAAGTCTTCGAATATAACACTCTACACCACCAAAAAATGTGAACGTCATCTTAACAATGCCCAGATCATGAATTTAAAAAGTGTCGATTACATCTGAAAGTATGCGCATGAATGTACACTAATTGATTCCAGACAAAACTTATACTGCTGTATTCAGTGTCGAAAAAGCTCCTTATCGGTGTGAAGGTCATCTCACTGCGAGACTTTCAAATTTCTACCACTGTTCTCGTATTCTTTTCAAACAACGTCGTCTCAGAGGCAGCTTGTTGACCTCTTAATTACTCTGCAGCGCTCTGCACAGATCAGGTCAGTGCCTCACGGTATTATTACATCATATCAATGCACACCATTCATCTTCAGAACTGCTCACTGTTCTTATTCAGCCCCCAGTTCCCCATTTTTCAGGGAACTCAAGGACACTCCGAACTTCTTTTTCTTCTTCTTCTTCCTAGCGTTAGTCCCGCGCCGTCGCAGGGTCCGCTGTTCTTGTCAGACGTCGCCACTTCCTCCTACCCAAAGCATTTTCCGCCGTGGCCTTCGGTTAGGTCGCTCTTGATGATGTCTCCCCATCTCTTCTTTGGGGCTTCGAACTCCAGTGCCTTTTTTACAGGGTGCTCCTCTGATCTCCTCAGCACGTGTCCATACCATCGCAGCCGTTGCTCTCTCAACTTCGGATGAACAAGAGCCTTCTGCGTGATCACTCTTACATCCTCATCTGACCTTGTCCAGTCGCGTCCAACCGCATACCCTACACCTTGCTTTTGAGCGTCCTGGAGCACCGCCGATCGCACAGTGTTCCAGTAGACTCTCTCCACTTTATCCACGCCGCATTAATCCGGGCCTTCACTGTATGGTCTACCATACCATCAGCCGCTAGATCACTACCGAGATATCGGAAGTCTTTTACCTTTTCGATGGTCTCCCTAAGCAGTCACTTATCGGTTCCAGACATTCATCGGAGCCCACGAAATCGGTCTCATTGATATTCAGTCAGCCCATACTTTGCCAGCCTGTCCTGCCGTTGCTGTACCTCCGCTTGCAGCTCTTCTCTACTTTCCGCTACCAGTGCTATATCGTCCGCGTACACGATGGCCTTCAGTGGTCCTTTCATGAGATCTTTCACCCACATCTGGAGTAAAGAAGAGGAGAACGGGCTCAGGGTCGATCCTTAATGCACCCCTACCGTAATATCCACTTCATTCGACAGCCGTGAGGAGAACGTAAAGCTGCCTTAGCTCCATCGTACATATCCCTTATGAGGGCGATCAGCCGTTCCGGTACATGGAGTTTCCGCAAGGCAATCCAGAGCACCGGCTTGGGGAGACGGTCGAAAGCCTTCCCGAGATCGAGTAATGCTAGGTAACATGATCGCCGCTTCTCTCGATATTTCTCCACTACCTGCCTGGCGATGAAGATGGCTCGGCTTGAATTAATCAGCCTCTCGTACAGCTTCATGGTATGCGCGGTCAACTTGATACCACGGTAAATTGAGGAGTTCATTGCATCACCCTGCTGTTTTAAGATGGGAACGATCGTACTAATCTTCCAGCCATCCGGAATCCTTCCTTTAGCGGTCACGGTGTTGAGGAATCGAGTGAGCCACTCCACCCCGTACTCACCGTGTGCCTTCCATGCATCTATAGGCACTCCACTTGGACTAACCACTTTCCCAATCATCATCTTCCCGAGCATGCGACGGACCTCTTCATTCGTCTAGGGTAGGATTGGACCCGCCGTGGCCTCCGTCTTTGGGCTTTCGCTACGGGTAAACTTCGCTCAAAAGCCTATCGAAGTACTTCTGCCACCTCTTCACATCGGCTGGCTTCCTCAGAATGACACCGTCACTGCCTTTTACGGACTTTACCACCCTGATGTCCTACGTGGCCCGATGTCAAACTTTAGCCAGCCTAAAGACGAACTTCTCCGCATCTCTGCCCTCCAACTCTTTGTACAAGGCATCCATTTCCGTGTTCTTGACTTTAGCTACGGTTGATTTGGCAAGCCATTAGTAACTTCTATGGGCGGCATGCCCTTCTTGGCATCGCGTTGACTTCAGCGCTTGTGCTCTTCCATCCCATTTCACCACTCGCTGAACTTCCTCGCTCCAAAGCCAAGTCGCCTTGTCTCCTCTGAAGCCCTCTCGAGTTTCACCCAATGTTTTCTTCGCGCACCGTAGATGACCCTGGCGGCCCAATCCCAGGTTTACTGAACCCACCGCTGGGGTCTGAAAGACCAGGCTCCATTACCCGCCTTTTCAGATCATTCTATTCTACCCTGGTTAGCTTCCACGATTTCCTTCGTATCCTACGCTCAGTCCTTACTTTCGTTTTCTTGGGAAGCTCTATGACAATGTTCGCTATGAGAGGTCTGTGCTGGGTGACCAGTAACTCACCAGGCAGCACCTTGATGTCCTTTACACGTCAGAGGAACGGTCTCTTCACGAGCACATGATCCATTTCCGTTTGCCTTCCTCCGCCGCTGTAGGTTATTTTTTGAGTATTCCTCTTTGCGAAGAACGAACTACAGACAGCCAGGTCGTGTGCTGTGGCCAGATCAAGGACCCTTTAACCCTCAAAATTGCTGCCCCAGTGCCTCTGCCTCCGTGCACTCCCTCTAGCCCTTTCCGGTCCCGCCGACATGGCAGTTCAGGTCGCCCGCTACGGTGAGATAGTCATTTCCCGGGACTGCTTTGATGGCTTCATCGAGGTTCAGTTGATTTGGTCTTTTTCGAATTCGGGGCTGCCAGCTTGCGGTGCGTAGCGTACACTGTCATGATGGTCCAGTACCCCTCATTTGTTTCTACCCTTACAGCCATGATTCGGTCGCTCATCCTGTTCACTGTAGAGGCACAGTTCTGGAGAAACTCTGCTACGGCTATGGCTACCCCGTTTCATTTGGTGTCCCCTCCACTGTAGAGGAGTTTGGCTCCGTCACCGATCTCCCTTGCCTTAGCCCCTTTCTAGCAAGTTCCGTGGAGGCATAGGACTTCGATAATCCTGCGCTTCATCAGGTCAGCCACCTTCCGGGACTTGCCGGCCAGCGACCCCACATTAGGAATCCCGATTTGAACTAACTTCTATGGCCGAGGAACCTTCGGTAGCCTTCTGACCACAGAACTCGGGCGAGGGTTATGCGCGCCACTCCCGGGTGACGTCCTAGCCTTACAACTGATTCTTTTAGCAACTTTTGACATGTTTGTTGTGACAAGGTTTCTCCATCAGCCGGCCTGTCACTGGGCCTGACGCTGGTAACGTCATCATTTTTGCAATATCTTGCAAGGCATGGTTTTGTGCCTCGGTGGGAATCGAACCCAGTAGACTTGAGTGTGCAGACGTGAGCCCACTCTATAAACCACTCGGCTATCTCTGCCTCCAAGGGCCACTGGGGACATTGTGAGTTTCTAGATTGCCAACACACGTATTCCGTTATCACTAGGTTCAAAAACATAGCTGCCTTATTAATCGGTTGGATGGCGCAGGACGAGTGATCCCTGTTCGCGCGCATTCGTTAAGTGATGATTCCTAGGGGTTCAAATCGTGCGCTGTAAGCGTCGTTCGCAAAGGTGTGTTCGTAATGAGTCGTGTGCTCCTACCTACCTCCGATCGGTTGTTAATGCAACATTGCGGACCAATTCTCTCGCTTCAGGGGAAGCGTTTACCGAGATTCCTGAAAAGGAGGGAACTATGGGGATCACTGAATAAAAACAGTAAGCGGTGTGAAGGTCAACAGTGTGAATTGATTTGATGTGGGATACCGCGAAGCACTGACCTCATCTGCGCAGAGCGCTGCAGAGTAATGAAGAGGTCAGCAAGCGGCTCCGGGGCCGACAAGCCTTAAAAAGAATACGAGAACTGTGGTAAAAGTTCAAAACGCTCGCAGTTAAAAGAGCTTCACACCGATGAACAGCATTTTTGACACTGAATACATCAGTATAAGTCCCATCCGGATTTTATTAGTGTACATCCACATTCACACTTTCATGTGCAATTAACACCCTTTTTAAATTCATGATTCTGGGCACTGTTTGATGCCGCTTTCATTCTCTGGAAGTATAGGATGTTACATTCAAAAACCTCATGCGATTTGACTTAAGAAAGTGAAAGGAAATTACCAAGCGTTCAAAGTACGCCGTATACCGATGTTTGAAGCGCCATCATAGAAGAACGCTTGCCTGCAATTCGGATCTCAAAGTAATTCCTGCAATACGTAGCCAGTAGTTTGTGAAAGGTAAGCTATTTCTTCAATTAGTCCATCGATTCCAACGAAATGAGCTCAAAAACTTACAGAAAAGTTGTGAAAACTTAATGCTGAAGTGTATCCTGAAATCTGAAGATAACTCTGTGAAAAAAATTATGTTTTTGCGGAACATGGGCGCGCAACAATTGATCATGTGAATGCAGACCCAAAAAAGTCGGAGTCTTGCCTGATGGTAAAGAAAAGGGATCTTTGCAGCTTTCACTGAGATGCTGGTGACCTACCCATCAAAATTCGACTTCTTGTAGGTCGCCGAAGTCGTCGCATGGAGACGAATCCAACGCCTCTAACCCTTTCCCATTTACTTTACTCTTAAGAAGTTATGACGATGCGACGGTTTGTGCCGTTCAATCCGTAGGCTTACCGTAGGCAAAAACTATCCCCCTGTGTGTTTTCAAAAACTAGTAGATAGCATGGGTCATTCGTCAAGTGATGCCGCTTTTTTTCATAGGGCAAGTTACCCTCTAAAGTCACATGTCTGTGCAATATGTTATATATTGGGTTGAGGAATATGTTCCCGCGGTTTTTTTCGTTATCTGTTTTTCACACTGTTTTCTTCATCCTTCGATGAAGTTTATATATGTTTTCGATAGAGCTTTTTTTGTACCACGAAACGCTGCTATTTGTTTCTCGATTCCTTCGATTGCCTAATATTTATGAGGTTTGGAAATGTAAGCTGAGGGCAAAAATGACACTCCCGACATTTCATCTTCCTCGTCCGCCATCGGGGTCAAAAAATGCATTTGCATTTGTTTTTGATAGAGCTTTTTCAGCTCTACGGAACGGTTCCGCTTGTGTTTGATTGTTAGATTGCTTGTTATTCATAAGGTTTAGAAATGGAGTAATTGGTAAAGAAAAATCTGCACTTTTGGCGCATTGAGGTCCAAAAAAGTTGACTTTTTCCACTTCAGATGAAATCAAATGTGAGGAAAGACGTCCCTGAGCCATCCACTGTTATAGTTGAGAGGTTTCTTGCACGATAAAATGCTTGCTGAAATCTCGATTTTTTACTAAAGAAGTGCGGGCGGACTTTTACTGGGTACTCCATTTTTTTGCCCTCAGGGATATCGAAGCGTGGAAGTATTCAAAGAACCAAAGGCATTAACTTGTAAAGAGAAAAAAAGCTCTGTTGGATGCATTCATGAAAGTTCTCTTCAATCTCGATGGTAGGCGAGGAAGACAAGATACGAAGGTGCACTTTTGGGGAGTACTGCATTTCTGAGCCTTAAAAACAGCAAGAAGTTGAGTCATTTGAATAAGAGACAACATCATCCGGTAGAACTGTAAAAGCTCTATGAATAACGTATGCCCATACATTTTTTGATCTTGAAGGCAGACGAGGAAGGTGAAGTGTCGGGAGTGCCAATTTTCGCCTTCAGCTCACTTCATTTCCAAACCTCATAAATATCAGGCAATCGAAGGAATCGAAAAGCAGATAATAGCGTGTCATAGAACGGAAGAGCTCCATCGAAAATATGCATAAGCTTCCTCGAAAGATGAAGGCAACAATGTGAAAAACAGGACAAAAAGTACCGCGGGAACATATTCCTCAACCCAATGTTATACAAAATATATTTATCATCTTTACGAAGCGTTATGTACAATTTTTAGGTGTCCTAGAATGTAGCTGATTCTCAGGCTGGTGAAGTGGTAGGTGCAGTCGACAACTCTCTTCTGCAAGTTCCACAAAATGGTTGACTGAGAAATTTTGTTGCTCTTTTTTCCGAATTGCTTTTTCTGAAAGCCCTAACTTTTATTTAAAATGATATCCTTACCTCTGAATTCTGTATAACATTTCTTTATAGATCATCCGAAAGAATTTCTCTGCTCTATTAGGATTATGTTCCACTTTTATTATAACAGCGATTCCGACTCAACTTCAAAACCGTGTAGTAGGGGTCCAGTTGATTTTTTCTCACAAATTATTCTTTCATCATAAAGATAAGGAATTCGGCCATTGATCTGTTCCCGTCTCCACTCACTGCCTTTTCTTGGAGTCTCATTACTCTTTCAGTGGATTGGTTGAGAAAATTTTCATGCTCTGATTCGGAGAAATGTCAGAAAATAACGAATCGTGGAGAAAAAACAAGTTGGGAGAAAGAATGACACGACTTCTTGATCAAACAGTTTCTGGGATTTGTAGAAGAGGTCGGGCCCAAGTATGAGAGGCACGTAATTGACTGATTTTCCAGGAAGCGGAATGTAGTTTTTTGATTAATTTTCGGTTTGGTGAATTCTTGTCGACTAGATCTACCACTTCACCACAATCGGGCCCATTCTACGACACCCAAAAAATTTACATTTTGTAGAGCAGAGGAATCTTTTGGGATTATACATACGTGTGTAACCTGCTCACGAACATGTGACTTTATGGGAAAATTTTTCTTTGAAAAAAGGATTTCGCACCGCGGCGTGTCGCGAGCGAAGCGATGCGTACGAGCTAGAGGCTTCTTGCCGTTGGGTACCAACAAGTCCTCTGTGTATGGCGCCCCTAGCATTATCGTGTAATCGCTCTAAGACCCATCACATCCCAGAAAGATAACGAAGAATTCAGTTGCTCAGCGTCATATTGTGTGTTCACTAGATATAGCGTGCTCATAAAACAACTCACCCGAAGTTCGGTACATTACACGAAAATCTCAAGAAAAACCATGGTTTGATTATCTAATTGCTCTAAATTTTTGTAGTCATGAGTTTCTAGAATCGGTCCGCGTAAATTTTTGCATAGGCAGCATAGAACAATTATCCCGCCATGGGGGAGCGAAAGGGGACGATAATAGTCACGCCAATTGTTTAGATGCGGGAGCTCTGACGTGTGCTAATAATGAGTAAGAAAAAAATCTGCATGTATTATACATTTTATGCATAGTCCCAGCATCAATAGAGCAAGCTCGTTTTGCAGATGTTTGCGGCTGAAGATGGTTTGCGAGGAAGCATTTTGCACTATCCGAATTGCAAGGGAACAAGGACGAGACAGTTCCAACATACGTTCAGGTGCGGCTAATCCTGAATTTCTTTTCTAGGCTTTACTGAAGATGCGGTCCGGAGTGAAAAGAAAACACCCTGCACGTTGGTAGAAGTGATGTTCCCCACGCTGCTTGCACGCAATTTGAAGCGATGACTTTAGCCCTGGGTGAGCAGTACTTTTCGACATATTAAGGATCTAAGATAGCATGAGAGATCGAGTCCATGTACAAGCCAGCGTTTCCATTCTTCTGGACAAATCTGATACCAACTCTTCAATTGAAAAGGACGAAGGCTCGCAGGCCGAGGCACTGCTGAGGTGTTTGGTTCCCGGACTCTGATATCAGTAGCAGAAAATATTTCCACCGCCGAACTGCCTGTAATCCCAAGCAGCGACAGGTGTTCGTAAAGATACCAGTTTGGCTCGGGCTCAGTACTGCGCGTGTCACAATATGGAATTAGGCCATATCGGCTTCATCAATATCGATTAGTCAGTAACGGCCATTTCGACGTTACATAGTCCTGCAATACCATTGGAACACTACAGCGGTAGCCAAACTGTTATCCATCATCATATGGTATGAATCTACTTCCGCACTTTATGTACAATTTTTAGGCCATTTCTTCACAGACTCAATAAGGATGAAGAGCTGGCCAAGATTCATCTGGAAGGCGCGTGTAGGATGAGGCATGATAATGAACTTGACTACCTAACGCAATTCGTTAATGCCTACAAAGGTATCTGCTAAACGCGTCTAATATTCGTTACGACTACATACGGAAACCCGATCATTCCTACACACTGCATACATATGCCTAATCAATGAATTGTCGTATTCACATTGCAGGTTTCCCTAAATTCTCACTTTCATGGTATGTCTGGCTAACTCATGACAATACTAAGGACTTATATCCTAGCGATTATGCTATTTATACCTTTTATCTGAAGAACAGGGACGCCGTACGTTCTTACTTTGCTATCCATTGCTGTTTGGTAAATTGTGATTTTTCAGTTGAATAACTCATTCATATTTTTCTTCGGTGATCATGGACCACGCTTAGGAAAGGTAAGGAAAGAGACCTTCCTGTTTTTTGCTACTAACTGTAATCTGTAGTTGAGAAAGAGGTACAGTAGCAGAGCTCTAAAAAAAACTCTGCACAACATCTATCCATGCTCCCAAATTCATCTTAATCTCTGGATGCGATAAAAGTTGGTTTGGAAGTGGGAGTAAAGATAAATAATGCTGCAAGTCAGAAAATGAGATGGTACAACTGAAAATCTAAAATCTGCGGTTCCTTTCTAGATGTTGGTTCCAGTGGTGCACGTGCTACCCTGTTGCACGTTGGTGACGCTGCCAGACATTTTAGCGGGGTACTGCTACAATGATAACAAGTGCTCTCATGTCTATTTCTTCCTTAACACTCGACATTTATTACGCTATTCATCCGACATTAACAGAAGAATAGGAACTTCGGAACCATTCAAAAGTTGCCGCCTTGCTCATCCAATTTGCTTCTGCAAACGCCTTAGTGTTATTTCCTCATCGCACTTGTGGTCTTCCAACTGATCTGCTCCTATAAGGCTTCCAATGCAGCAGTCTCACCTCACATCGTGTCTAGTCTCTGATCACCCGTACTCATTCGTGAACACACCTGCGTTTCCTAGCCTTGACGACGAAGTCTTTGAGTTTCGTCCTTTCAGTGTCCTGTTCGATACCTTATCGCGAAGTCAAAGTCCCAGCCTCCGCTCCTCACTGAGATTTTCTTATACGATCCTCTGATGTTTTCGATAATGCCCATGTTTCACATCCATACTATAGAGCAGCATCACAGAGATGTGGAAGAAATGTTGTTTGGTTTCGATCGGCATAAGTCGACTTTCCAATAGAGGTCAGACTTTTTGTTGATATTCCACGCTGAGCTGATTTCGGTTAATTTCATGTTCACGATTTTGAGGAAGACATATGAGTTGACCCAAGTGCACAAATGACAAAATCTTCCTTTCCCGCTGTCTTTGAGGTATTGTCCATTAGAGTTGCTAGACATCCATTTAGTTTTTGATGTATGGGAGTGAATGTCGACGGCCGGCATCTACACCACTTCCACTTCGACATGTCGGTGTTATGAGACGACTTCGTGCTCATAACACCGACATGTCAAACGAACACCTCGACGAGCGCCGACCCGATGGTCAGACTTCTTCACGAAAGCTCCACGAGAAGGAAACGGGAGGCTGCTCGTCTTCAGAGCTAGAAGGATTGAGATACTCTGGCTAGCTTCAGGGACGAATGAAGGCGTTGGGCACCCGATCGAGATTCGATGAACAACAGCACGACAGGTCATAGAGGTGAAATCAGAGGAGATTTGGTCAGGGCTAATATTACAGTTAGCGCTATGTATTGCAACGTCATGGAAAACGATGCGAGAGGGCCAGAAATCCCAACACTATAAACTCCCTCCTCACTAATTTGCGATCCTGGCACATCATCAGTGGTAATAGGTCGGAGCCACTGATCTGCAATGGGTGAGAGTAGTAACGCTGTAGAAGGATTGCGCACCTTCTCCCTTACTCCACAACTGGTAAGCTACGTCCACACCTTCCAATCTCCTCCGCTCGGAGGAGGATCGTGGACTGGATGGTTTATCTAAACTATCTAAAGGGCACTGCATAGCTGAGAACGTACTTCGAATTGGTAGTTGCGCCTTGATGGACTCTTGAAATCGAACGCTCATGTAAAGTAGCGGGGTCCCCCCTCACGAAAATTCAGTTTGGTGCGCAAAACCTTCGAAGAAGCAATAGTTAATAAGCAATCGCGATCATAACAATGAACAATGCTGTGATTCCACTCAGTAGTTTGGGAATTAAGATGGTGCGTCTCTCAGTCGCTCAGTTTTACATCAAGTCTTTTGTTTTGAGGCCATTGAATAGCATACCGTTCGGCAGAGCTTTCTCTACCCCACGAGAACAAATTGATTTTTATTGAGGTGAATTTTCTCAAAGGAATCATTAGGAGTAATTATGGCAGATTGTTGAATAGTAGTGAAATATGAAACTATGAAGCTTAGGGGGTGACCCAGTCAGCGCGAACGTTGCCCTGCCCCTCGCGGAAACTCGCGAATCGGAATCCGCACAAACCGAAGACAGGAGACTGGAGCCGCGATAAAATCCTAAGATGCGCTTTTGAGCGCGAGTTTCGCCGCCATCTCATTGAATCTTGAACTTCCTCTACAGAAAACATATTTTCTCTGTTTCCATGTCCTTTGTTAGATGCATCGATGCCTCCAAAGGCAGTGATAGAGATACTTCGATTGCATCATTCGATCAAATTTTTATATGACCTGTGGATGGATCCATCACGAAAGCCAACACCTCATAGTTAGTGCACCACATATTATTTCAATCGACACGTAAGCAATACGGTGCGACAAGTATCATACTACATATGATACTGACTCATATGACACTACACCTCAGCCCTTATTCTGCAAAATTGAGCCTTGATGCGGATCACGATAAAAAAGATGGGGCATGTTAATACGATACCTCCGCCGTTTCCACTGAATCTTGAAAGGATGGCTTAGACCGTATACCTTCTTCTTAGGCATCTAATTTCATTTGGATGACTCTCTTAAGGAGCTCCTCAATACCCACATTACACCAACCGTTGTCATTAACGCGTTGGCGACCGCACGTTTTTTCGTGTGTCTGCCACGTGGGACATCGCGCGCTCGCCTTGCCGAGAATGCGCCCCAGCATCGGGGTTTTTGATATTACCTTTCCAAAGCCGCTGAATTCCGCGCGTACCTTAAGCGTTAATATAAAGTAGTGAGCGCTGCGAAATTTTAGATACCCCTTTAAGGCTTGAATAAGTGATTGTTGCATGGTAGTGATGGGAAGTGCTTAACCAGGTGATGGGCATGTGAAAAAAGTCGACGTCTCGCGAGTATAATATATTGACTAAGAACTGAGTGACCACAAATCTCCCAACTGACTATGGATACCTGCGACGAATTCACAGAGCTGAATGCTTGTTCCATTAATTTGTTGATCGACAGCGATGAAAATGAACCTGTGCCGAATGACGATACAAAGCATAAAAAAAGCTTATTGAAGAGATGTAAACGGACCATGTTAACCCTAGATACCCTTGTGCATGTTGATTAATAATAATTATTTGTGGATTTCGAATCAGTTGAAAAAAGGAATTTTCTGTGCTGCGTCCCACCATTGGGACGCATTGTCCCACACGGCAGAAAACGTGCGTCCCAGCAATGGGACGCAATATCGCCAACGTGTTAAACATAAACACAGAGATGGAAACGGTTCACATCGAGAGCAACTCAAAAGCACGATGGCAGGAATGAAGCAGGGTTTAGTTCCAGGAATTCCATGACCTCCCTCTACTAGATGAGAAAGTCCATTGTACTGAAAAACGTCCCAGAAAGTACAAAGGAAAGAAGAAATTCTTTTATTGCCCGAATTCACCGATAGTGTAGTGAGTCAGCCGACAAGATCCTATAGGCGAGGTTGAATCATAGAGGTCGAGGTTGAACCACAGGGTAGAGGTTGAACCAGAGAAGGTAACCCTACGCTGCAAGGATCGTCAAGGCTTTTCTTCACAGATGCGCTTGAGAGTTTCGGCAGAACTCATTGTACTCTCTGAATCTTGCGTTCACGTATGATCATCTCGTTCACACACCCTTATTGCACGACATGTATTACCTTCTACAATGATAGACACTTTTGAAGCATAATAAACAACTACCTGAATGTGGTCGATAGAATGGAGAAGGTTGTGGATAATAGCGGTGGTTCATAGTTGGTAAATTCTCTAACAGTATAGTGTTAACTGAGACTTTTGATTAAAGGCATCATTAGGGGAAAGTCGGACGAAAAGTAAAAGAAGTAGTGCATATGAAAGTCGAGATGCCTAGTAACAAGACAGTGGAGAAAAAACGGATGGAATGGCCAAAAACCCGAGAAATCGGACCCCCTTCCCACCGTTGATTCTCGACGCGGACGACCTGTCCGTCGAGGAAAGTAGTCTGATCTAGTTTTCAATAGACATGTTGCCACGTAAACACAAGGGAATGTTTGGAAATACGACAGCATCTAGTTTCTGAAGTGAGCTTCAAGCTAAAACTGCGAAAGCGCGCCGCAAAACCTGCGATCCTGCCGCATCTCCTTGGCTGCTCCCACCCCAGTCATTCTGGAATTACGTCCTCAGGAGGCGGGATCAAGAAATCAAGGGAGGCGGGATCAAGAAATCAACGATCCGTTGCGCCGTTTCTACAGCTTCGAGGTGCGCTTTTTCACCGGGATTTCGCCACAGGTAGCCTTCCTAGGCCCAGGACTACCATGTGAGTTACTTCTTGTAGGGATTTCTCCATTACCGCATTGCCCCTAATGATGTCTTTAAACAAAAGCGGCCGGTATTTTCACCCGCTTACATGATATCTATAGAAGAAAGGCGGCCGCAAACCCAGTACATAATATGTATAGGAGTAAAATTTCTGCTGCTCCCCGGTCTTACTTGTAATTGTTACTGATGTATTTGTTCTGTGTACATGGAAATTTTCACACAATTCTTTATCTATTACTTGTAGGAAGCTTCCACGGAATTTGGAAGGAGAGAAAAGAATAATCCATTCCTCTACGTGGTACTACCGGAACATCTTAGACATACAAAACTTTATCAGCAGGTTTTGGCAAACAGCGAAGAGCTCGTCACTCCTCACGATCTGTATTCTACTCTTAAGGACATTCTCTATGTAGGTTCATAATACACTATTTTGAACGTAATTACATCAGTAATATGCATATAGATATCTGGCAGCTGGCTGATAGATATGTAAAGTCATCAGAAAGGGGCAAGGAAGGAAAGCGTATTTTGAAACTTTTTTCTCTCTAAACGAACATTTGAGCACAGGAAAGATAACGTGTAACGAAACTCGCGTTGAAAACCCCGCCTTGAGGCACTATTGTGATCCTAGCGCGCTAAACCTCGTAATGCACTCTTTATTGGCCGAGTTGCCCGCGCGGCAGACAGCAAAGACGGAACTGATTTCGTCAATGATAATGTCAAACAAATGAAGCAACAAACAGAAACAAACATGTGAAACAATGAAAGAACAAGTGAAGCAATGAAAGGAGGAGAAGCGAAGAAGTATGAAAAATAAGTAATGATAGAAAATGTGGGCAATAGCCGAACTGCAAGCGACTACCGTAGGCCAGAACCTCCCCATCACGGTGTTTACAAGCAACTAAAACACATGAAGTCATAACAAAACCGAAGGCGAATATATTTCATGCTCGCTACCAGGTACACGGCGACCCTTTTGGTTATTACTCTCTAACCTCTCTCGCCCTAGGCCTTATGGAAAGGCCTAGGGCGAGAGAGGTTTGGCCGCATCTTCTACCGCGAGAGTGATGTGGCTAAAACTCTCTCAGATGGAAAAGGCACGAGCGCTCTCTAGCGAAAGTGAAGGGCGTCCGCAGCTGCGAACAGGACACTTCCTAGACTGTTGTTTTTTTATTTACTTTCTGAGGTATGGCAGATTTTTTTCTTTTCAGTGGGCGGAGAGCGCATATTGTAACGCAATATCATGTATTTTGCGTCCATTACACCAATCTCGCCAAACACCACGCAAAAATCGCTGGAAGCTCCTTCCCTCCAGCACGTAGTAGCGATGCAGTTTATGATGAGAAGAAAGGACAGAAGGAGTACCGGGGCTGGTGGGACAATTTCCATACGCTATTGGGAATCTTGCGTGTTCATCCAACCCAGAATTCCTTCCCTCTCCTAATGCTTGAGCATTTCGATGCTCCCAAAAACTTTATTCTCTTTGATGAAATGAGGAAACGATTTCAAGTTCGAATTGAAGAAATACCAATTTGCCACGGTAATGGTCGTGTTCGGTGATTGGGTGCACAGTAAAAGATGCTTTGCTACAATGCGCTAATATCGCGCCTTCTCCCATTCAGACGATTTTTTCTGAAACACTGGAAAATGTGTTTGAAAGGTCATTATACTCCAATGGCAGTATACCTTAGCGTTCAACTGACGTCTTACTACCAATGGTTCGAGCATGTGCATACATTTGTAATACGAAATGCATTCAGTACCAACCATCGGCAAAATTTTCGGATATCTCATTCAACCAGTTCCAAGGTGATCGCTGGGGTACATCCTTCCTTCGACAGTTCAAAAGCGGTGTCAGACGGACATGCAAGACTTTACCGATACCTTTTCAATACTGTATTTGTCAGTACCAAAAAGAGAATGTCACGTGAGTTTTGTTGCGCATACATAGGAATGTTTGAAAACAAAACACAAGACACAACCGGTGAAGACTCCGTCCTTGACGATGGCTAGACATCTTTTTTTGCGCCCTTATGAGTTGTATTTGTTTATCTGGGGCTTGTAACAACAACTGAGATGCAGTTGTATTTTTTTGCTGCCATAACATCGCAGCCCCTTTTGCTCGTTGTGACTCCTTTAGAGGCTCACTACGTTAACGGTATAAGCCGATTTACCTATTTGGAGGAATAGATCATTAGACAACCATTTGGGCTGCACGTTTTTCGTGCCGCTGCGATGTGCCATCACGGTTATACCTGCTCTAACCACGGATCTCCTTCACCGAGGGGCCTTTCTCGCTGAAGGATCTCGAGCCGTTAGGTGGCAAGGCTACGTGGTGCGATCCCAGGTGGCGGATAGGGGGCTAATCGCGGACCACAAGCCGCCATGTACCTGCCCTGAGCCAAGGTGGATTCAGGGGATGGGCTCCCTATTTCTGCTGCACTGGGCTGACTCATACCCTCTGTATCCATGCAGACGTTTCTTGCATACGTGTGGGGCGTTCTGTATGGTGCAGTTGGTATCCTGCATTCGGTCCAGCCAAAAGCTTGCATTCTAACGACTGGGAGGTACATGGGAGGCGGTCCGGGGTCGCCTCCAACAAATAAACCCAATGTCCTCTTCGGGATGACCTGGCTAACTACCCGGAGTATACCTAGGCGTGTATAGACTGGAAGAGACGGCGTTGGCGAGATCCTATCTCTAGATTTCGTTTAGATTGCAAGGGAAATTTTGGCCGGTTTCCGCAGTTTTCACTTCGAGAGATGATAACTCGGCTCATTCTGAATTTTTCTCATAGAATAAGCCCCATTTAATTCGCTACACTTTTGGCAACATTATGCATGCTTAAATATCTCATGATGGAGGGCTGGCAATTTATACTGCGTGCGATCAGAAAAGTCGGCTCCAAATCACCATACTTCCTGAAAACACTGCTATTGAAAGAGCTGCCCAGAGTTTTGGAAAAGTGGGGTTTAGTTAGCGCTAGATGACAACTGCTTCAGTAGCAGGCTGATGACTTTACTCGTCCACCATATCCATCAGATCTACTGCTTCAGTTGCTGGAAGACGATTTGCGGAAAATGCGCTCGCGCATGGTCGATTGAAGGAGTCGCGCGGCACCCTTTTTTGGGTTTTTTAAATCAGAGCTACTTGAGGGTGTCAACCACATTTGTTTGAGGAAGACCATTACTTTTAGATATCCCCTGCAATTGTAGACGCTCATCGCTTTCTGCCGCTTTGGTTAAAGCGATCTGATCAGAAGAAAACTCTGAGCAACTCATTCTTATTTCTGCACCTTTAGAACCAAAACAAAGTATTCCATTCAATGCTTCACCCCCTCCCCTTGCATCGCCCTCATTTGCGGTTGCCTACGCTGGGATTCCACTAAGAAAGATATCGTAAAGTGAGCCATCCAAAAAATACCATTTTCGCAGTGCTTCGAAATTTCCCTGATGATTCGAAAACCATGTGGCGTTCCAGGGAAAGCATGTATTTGGAAAGAGCAACTTTTTGTTCATTTGAGGAGCACAACATGTAAGTTTATCCATGTTGACGCGCTTTCAGATTTGAATTTATCTTGTGAGCGCGTAGAACTGGCCAGAAATTTCCTTACAACCTAATAAAAATGAAGGATCATGGAGGTTGATGAAGCGGCTAGTGATCAGATATGTGACGATTTTTCCCACTACACCCACTTTGAGATTATCAGTACCCATGCAATCATTACCGCGGATTTCACCAATTCCACAGATTCCTTAATTCCACGTTCAGGGCACCCGCCGAGGCTTAAGTGCGACCCTTCCCCCGACAGGGGCCCTAAAACGACCCCCCCCCCCTCCGTCATCTACATAACCTCAACAGTATCAGTAATTATTGCAACTCCATAGCATTACTAGGCATTTATTACTGTAATTTTTGTGTTGATCACTCATATTCAATATTTCCTTTCGGGTCAGCTGAAGGCGCGTTACGCTTATAATCTGACCTGAGACCATTGCTGAACTCAGCAATTTATGACCTCCTCCCCCCTTCCATCCTGCTCTTCAAATACAACCGCCCTGACGAGGAATCTTCGATTCCCAGTGTACCCTGTCCATGATTCCCACAACTACCGCTGCTTTGTGGTTTCTCCCAAAAACTGTGCAACCGTTTGTAAATAGGAAGCCTATGAGCTCAGTTCTATTTATTGAGATCGGTGCATCGGCCCACTGAACTCACATCATGGCCAATTGATTAACAAGCTATGTGAACTCATTTGGAACCGCTACAGTAGATTTCTTATTTAGAAAAAACCCCTCCATTACAGCGATGCAAATTTGATGCAGGCTCTTGGGCTTTTCGCTAGCAACAGTCTAGCAACAGTACTACGCTCCGAAAATGTCACCAGCAACTGCGAAAAGATCATCTTGGGGAATGTAAGATAGGGATTAATGTTTTCTGCACAGTGTAACGCCTAGTCTTCCTGAACGTTTTCAGGTCACTAAAACTCTAAAATTCGTTCTACCACAAAAAGATGGTGCTCTGCTTAAGGCGAACTTGTACGAAGTAACATTCACGGTAGCTCCTCCAGCTTTGGGTACATTTCGGGTGTGTAGCAAACTTGTGACTTTTTTATTCCAAATTCGTTCAATCCTTTTGAAATCAGTGCTGTTAAGATACTAATCCGTGAGCAATCTCGCGAAAAATTTGAAATCGCTGCTGAGTTTGATCGTCTTGACAGATATGGCAAAAATGGTGACTGTATGCGGAAGGATACACTCCGACCCGTATGTACTTGCAAAAAGAAGTAATTGTACATGCATCATAGAAGTTTTTGGACGGATTGTTAGTGTGAAACATAATGTTTCCTTGAAACTGTAGTACACTGGAAATAATTTACAAAAGAATATGTAAATCGTGTTATTCACTGTTATAAATGTGGAATTCGCTTGTTATTAATGTGGAATTTGCAAAGAAATAAAGAAATATTAAGGTAATGTTAAAAGAAACACAAGAAATATTAATGACGTTTATGTTCTCGGAAAATTTTCTTGGAGTTTCAAGCTTTCGCATGGTCAATGTCTAAAAAAAGGCATTCGCGGACCACCTCTGGGGGGAGCTCGCCCCCCCCCCCCCCCAGAGGTGGTTCGCTATTTGTCTGTTATAAATGTGAAATTCGCAATAGAAATAAAGAAGTATCACGAGAAAATTGAGAAATATTAATGATGATTCTCATTTCCTCAAAATTTTTGTAGTTTGGAGTTTTTTGCATTCTCAAAGTTGGAAGAAGGCATTCGCGGACCACCGCTGGTAGGAGTTCTCCCATTTACAAAGGAGATAAGCGGAAACGCCTCTCAGAACCTTTTTCATCAATACATTAAACTGTCTTCCTTTCTGCGAAAGTGGTGTAAGTTCACTTCACAACGAGTGCGGAACTGGAAACCCGCTCTCTGTTGTCCCCCCCCCCCTCCCGCCCTACCCCCCAACTTTTAGAAGTTGTACCTCTCGCAGTTTTAAAGTTCGCTGGAACAAATAATTGGGATAACTACAGGGGGTGCAAAAGCGAGTCACTTTTTCTCCGCCGCTTCCAACTCTATTTTAATAGAATTTCAGCAGGTCCTGACAAGTTATCTCCATACTCAAATACGAGAACCACCTCACTCTATCACTGAACTCCGTTACGGCCTTTTGCATGAACACGATCGGGAGCATCTTTCGGGTGAACATGATGTGTCATACCAACTCGGTCAAGTCTGAGATTTCATCATCGTTCACAACCATGTTGAGATCCTTCCGCTCTGGGTACCTTGGCGCATTAATACTGTGTGCTGTCTTCTAACAATCCGTTTTTTCCGGGTTCTTAACGCACTTCGTTGGTATAAACCAGAACGTGCCATTATCACTGAAATTCTTCCGAAGACGAAAATGAGGCATGAAAAAGACAAATCGGATCACGGCAGTTGTCGTGGAACGCGACTGTCCCTGTGAGCGCACCGCGCGCCCGGCCCCGCCCCCAGTCCGTGACTCCATATAAGGGTCGCCACTGCCAGTCGGTGCTTACACACTTTCTCCCCGGGAGGAGAGGGCACCGGGCTAAGGCTGCTAGGATGCCATGCCGGACTGGTGGGGGTGAGAGCTTGCCTCTCACGCTTGCAGGCCGTCAAGGGCGCGGTGCGGTCGGGCGGACCGCGGCCGGCGTGGTTGAGCGCTAGCATGCCCACGTCCGATACACCCGAGAACGTGGACGGCTGCAGGCGGGGTAAGGAGCCTGCAGGGTGCAGAAAGTTACCGCAGTTACCGCTAGTGTCCAATAGTTGACCCTTGGGGAGATGAAGCACGGTCTGATCAGGCAGGATGATAAGAGTAGGGCGACTATTGTGAATAGTATGTACATAATAAATATGGGTGCTGTAATCCGTGTACTTGTTAGGTATGGAGTGTAGGTTATAGGTAGAAGTGTGGGAGCGCATACCTCCGGGAAGCGGCGGCCATACTGTGGGGAAAGCAGTATGGTTCCTGGGGAAGCCCACGTGGACAGTGACAACCCGCAAGCATAGCAGCCGGGTGGCGCAGGGTCCGGAGACCCGTAACCACGATGCTGTTGCGCTAGCGGTTAGGAGGGCAACCGCCTGACGAGCAGCAACTGCAGTGTTCTCCGAGCAGCGAGGGCTCTGTGACATCTAGAAACCATGGGAAGTTTCCGTGGGAGAACCAACCACGAAAGGTGGTTCTGCTGTTGAGGCGGACTTTGATGACGTAGGTGCTCAGAAGTTCGACACATAAGTCTTTCTCGAATAGCCACTTTTGCCACAATGCAAAAAATTGCCCCGAACCAGGATCGAACTGGTGACCTTTAGATCTTCAGTCTAACGCTCTCCCAACTGAGCTATCGAGGCCCATGGTTTACACTATGCCCTGTTCCTTGACGATTGACAAGACCTTTCTGGCTAGTACTGCCTAGCAGGAACGCAATGAATCACAAGTCCTTCTCGGATAGTCCCTTTTGTCACAATGCAAAAAATTGCCCCTAACCAGGATCGAACTGGTGACCTTTAGATCTTCAGTCTAACGCTCTCCCAACTGAACTATCGAGGCCCATGGTTTACACTATGCCCTGTTCCTTGACGATTGACAAGACCTTTCTGGCTAGTACTGCCTAGCAGGAACGCAATGAATCATAAGTCCTTCTCGAATAGTCCCTTTTGTCACAATGCAAAAAATTGCCCCGAACCAGGATCGAACTGGTGACCTTTAGATCTTCAGTCTAACGCTCTCCCAACTGAGCTATCGAGGCCCATGGTTTACACTATGCCCTCTTCCTTGACGATCTACAAAACCTTCCTGGCCAGTGCTGCCCAGTAGGAACACAGTGAATCAAAAGTCCTTCTCGAATAGTCACTTTTGTCACAATGCAAAAAATTGCCCCGAACCAGCATCGAACTGGTGACCTTTAGATCTTCAGTCTAACGCTCTCCCAACTGAGCTATCGAGGCCCGTGGTTTACACTATGCCCTGTTCCTTGGCGATCGACAAAACCTTCCTGGCTAGTACTGCCTAGCAGGAACACAGTGAATCATAAGTCCTTCTCAAATAGTCCCTTTTGTCACAATGCAAAAAATTGCCCCGAACCAGGATCGAACTTGTGACCTTTAGATCTTCAGTCTAACGCTCTCCCAACTGAGCTATCGAGGCCCATGGTTCACACTATGCCCTGTTCCTTGACGATTGACAAAACCTTCCTGGCTAGTACTGGCTAGGAGGAACACAGTGAATCATAAGTCCTTCTCGAATACTCACTTTTGTCACAATGCAAAAAATTGCCCCGAACCAAGATCGAACTGGTGACCTTTAGATCTTCAGTCTAACGCTCTCCCAACTGAGCTATCGAGGCCCATGGTTTACACTATGCCCTGTTCCTTGACGATTGACAAGACCTTCCTGGCTAGTACTGCCTAGCAGGAACACAGTGAATCATAAGTCCTTCTCGAATAGTCACTTTTGTCACAATGCAAAAAATTGCCCCGAACCAGGATCGAACTGGTGACCTTTAGATCTTCAGTCTAACGCTCTCCCAACTGAGCTATCGAGGCCCATGGTTTACACTATGCCCTGTTCCTTGACGATCGTCAAAACCTTCCTGGCTAGTACTGGCTAGCAGGAACACAGTGAATAATAAGTCCTTCTCGAATAGTCCCTTTTGTCACAATGCAAAAAATTGCCCCGAACCAGGATCGAACTGGTGACCTTTAGATCTTCAGTCTAACGCTCTCCCAACTGAGCTATCGAGGCCCATGGTTTACACTATGCCCTGTTCCTTGACGATCGACAAAACCTTCCTGGCCAGTACTGCCTGGCAGGAACACAGTGAATCATAAGTCCTTCTCGAATAGTCACTTTTGTCACAATGCAAAAAATTGCCCCGAACCAGGATCGAACTGGTGACCTTTAGATCTTCAGTCTAACGCTCTCCCAACTGAGCTATCGAGGCCCATGGTTTACACTATGCCCTGTTCCTTGACGATTGACAAGACCTTTCTGGCTAGTACTGCCTAGCAGGAACGCAATGAATCACAAGTCCTTCTCGAATAGTCCCTTTTGTCACAATGCAAAAAATTGCCCCGAACCAGGATCGAACTGGTGACCTTTAGATCTTCAGTCTAACGCTCTCCCAACTGAGCTATCGAGGCCCATGGTTTACACTATGCCCTGTTCCTTGACGATTGACAAGACCTTCCTGACTAGTACTGCCTAGCAGGAACACAGTGAATCATAAGTCCTTCTCGAATAGTCACTTTTGTCACAATGCAAAAAATTGCCCCGAACCAGGATCGAACTGGTGACCTTTAGATCTTCAGTCTAACGCTCTCCCAACTGAGCTATCGAGGCCCATGGTTTACACTATGCCCTGTTCCTTGACGATTGACAAAACTTTCCTGGCTAGTACTGGCTAGCAGGAACGCAATGAATCATAAGTCCTTCTCGAATAGTCACTTTTGTCACAATGCAAAAAATTGCCCCGAACCAGGATCGAACTGGCGACCTTTAGATCTTCAGTCTAACGCTCTCCCAACTGAGCTATCGAGGCCCATGGTTTACACTATGCCCTGTTCCTTGACGATTGACAAGACCTTCCTGGCTAGTACTGCCTAGCAGGAACACAGTGAATCATAAGTCCTTCTCGAATAGTCACTTTTGTCACAATGCAAAAAATTGCCCCGAACCAGGATCGAACTGGTGACCTTTAGATCTTCAGTCTAACGCTCTCCCAACTGAGCTATCGAGGCCCATGGTTTACACTATGCCCTGTTCCTTGACGATTGACAAGACCTTTCTGGCTAGTACTGCCTAGCAGGAACGCAATGAATCACAAGTCCTTCTCGAATAGTCCCTTTTGTCACAATGCAAAAAATTGCCCCGAACCAGGATCGAACTTGTGACCTTTAGATCTTCAGTCTAACGCTCTCCCAACTGAGCTATCGAGGCCCATGGTTTACACTATGCCCTGTTCCTTGACGATTGACAAGACCTTTCTGGCTAGTACTGCCTAGCAGGAACGCAATGAATCACAAGTCCTTCTCGAATAGTCCCTTTTGTCACAATGCAAAAAATTGCCCCGAACCAGGATCGAACTGGTGACCTTTAGATCTTCAGTCTAACGCTCTCCCAACTGAGCTATAGAGGCCCATGGTTTACACTATGCCCTGTTCCTTGACGATTGACAAGACCTTTCTGGCTAGTACTGCCTAGCAGGAACGCAATGAATCACAAGTCCTTCTCGAATAGTCCCTTTTGTCACAATGCAAAAAATTGCCCCGAACCAGGATCGAACTGGTGACCTTTAGATCTTCAGTCTAACGCTCTCCCAACTGAGCTATCGAGGCCCATGGTTTACACTATGCCCTGTTCCTCGACGATCGACAAAACCTTCCTGGCCAGTACTGCCCAGTAGGAACACAGTGTCCTTCTCGAATAAGTCTCTCAAATAGTCCCTTTTGTCACAATGCAAAAGATTGCCCCGAACCAGGATCGAACTGGTGACCTTTAGATCTTCAGTCTAACGCTCTCCCAACTGAGCTATCGAGGCCCATGGTTTACACTATGCCCTGTTCCTTGACGATTGACAAGACCTTTCTGGCTAGTACTGCCTAGCAGGAACGCAATGAATCACAAGTCCTTCTCGAATAGTCACTTTTGTCACAATGCAAAAAATTGCCCCGAACCAGGATCGAACTGGTGACCTTTAGATCTTCAGTCTAACGCTCTCCCAACTGAGCTATCGAGGCCCATGGTTTACACTATGCCCTGTTACTTGACGATCGACAAAACCTTCCTGGCTAGTACTGCCTAGCAGGAACACAGTGAATCATAAGTCCTTCTCGAATAGTCACTTTTGTCACAATGCAAAAAATTGCCCCGAACCAGGATCGAACTGGTGACCTTTAGATCTTCAGTCTAACGCTCTCCCAACTGAGCTATCGAGGCCCATGGTTTACACTATGCCCTGTTCCTTGACGATTGACAAGACCTTTCTGGCTAGTACTGGCTAGGAGAACACAGTGAATCATAAGTCCTTCTCGAATAGTCACTTTTGTCACAATGCAAAAAATTGCCCCGAGCCAGGATCGAACTTGTGACCTTTGATCTTCAGTCTAACGCTCTCCCAACTGAGCTATCGAGGCCCATGGTTTACACTATGCCCTGTTCCTTGATGATTGACAAGACCTTTCTGGCTAGTACTGCCTAGCAGGAACGCAATGGATCACAAGTCCTTCTCGAATAGTCCCTTTTGTCACAATGCAAAAAATTGCCCCGAACCAGGATCGAACTTGTGACCTTTAGATCTTCAGTCTAACGCTCTCCCAACTGAGCTATCGAGGCCCATGGTTTACACTATGCCCTGTTCCTTGACGATTGACAAGACCTTTCTGGCTAGTACTGCCTAGCAGGAACGCAATGAATCACAAGTCCTTCTCGAATAGTCCCTTTTGTCACAATGCAAAAAATTGCCCCGAACCAGGATCGAACTGGTGACCTTTAGATCTTCAGTCTAACGCTCTCCCAACTGAGCTATCGAGGCCCATGGTTTACACTATGCCCTGTTCCTCGACGATCGACAAAACCTTCCTGGCCAGTACTGCCCAGTAGGAACACAGTGTCCTTCTCGAATAAGTCTCTCAAATAGTCCCTTTTGTCACAATGCAAAAGATTGCCCCGAACCAGGATCGAACTGGTGACCTTTAGATCTTCAGTCTAACGCTCTCCCAACTGAGCTATCGAGGCCCATGGTTTACACTATGCCCTGTTCCTTGACGATTGACAAGACCTTTCTGGCTAGTACTGCCTAGCAGGAACGCAATGAATCACAAGTCCTTCTCGAATAGTCACTTTTGTCACAATGCAAAAAATTGCCCCGAACCAGGATCGAACTGGTGACCTTTAGATCTTCAGTCTAACGCTCTCCCAACTGAGCTATCGAGGCCCATGGTTTACACTATGCCCTGTTACTTGACGATCGACAAAACCTTCCTGGCTAGTACTGCCTAGCAGGAACACAGTGAATCATAAGTCCTTCTCGAATAGTCACTTTTGTCACAATGCAAAAAATTGCCCCGAACCAGGATCGAACTGGTGACCTTTAGATCTTCAGTCTAACGCTCTCCCAACTGAGCTATCGAGGCCCATGGTTTACACTATGCCCTGTTCCTTGACGATTGACAAGACCTTTCTGGCTAGTACTGGCTAGGAGAACACAGTGAATCATAAGTCCTTCTCGAATAGTCACTTTTGTCACAATGCAAAAAATTGCCCCGAGCCAGGATCGAACTTGTGACCTTTGATCTTCAGTCTAACGCTCTCCCAACTGAGCTATCGAGGCCCATGGTTTACACTATGCCCTGTTCCTTGATGATTGACAAGACCTTTCTGGCTAGTACTGCCTAGCAGGAACGCAATGGATCACAAGTCCTTCTCGAATAGTCCCTTTTGTCACAATGCAAAAAATTGCCCCGAACCAGGATCGAACTTGTGACCTTTAGATCTTCAGTCTAACGCTCTCCCAACTGAGCTATCGAGGCCCATGGTTTACACTATGCCCTGTTCCTTGACGATTGACAAGACCTTTCTGGCTAGTACTGCCTAGCAGGAACGCAATGAATCACAAGTCCTTCTCGAATAGTCACTTTTGTCACAATGCAAAAAATTGCCCCGAACCAGGATCGAACTGGTGACCTTTAGATCTTCAGTCTAACGCTCTCCCAACTGAGCTATCGAGGCCCATGGTTTACACTATGCCCTGTTCCTTGACGATCGACAAAACCTTCCTGGCCAGTACTGCCTGGCAGGAACACAGTGAATCATAAGTCCTTCTCGAATAGTCCCTTTTGTCACAATGCAAAAAATTGCCCCGAACCAGGATCGAACTTGTGACCTTTAGATCTTCAGTCTAACGCTCTCCCAGCTGAGCTATCGAGGCCCATGGTTTACACTATGCCCTGTTCCTTGACGATTGACAAGACCTTTCTGGCTAGTACTGCCTAGCAGGAACGCAATGAATCATAAGTCCTTCTCGAATAGTCCCTTTTGTCACAATGCAAAAAATTGCCCCGAACCAGGATCGAACTGGTGACCTTTAGATCTTCAGTCTAACGCTCTCCCAACTGAGCTATCGAGGCCCATGGTTTACACTATGCCCTGTTCCTTGACGATTGACAAGACCTTTCTGGCTAGTACTGCCTAGCAGGAACGCAATGAATCACAAGTCCTTCTCGAATAGTCCCTTTTGTCACAATGCAAAAAATTGCCCCGATCCAGGATCGAACTTGTGACCTTTAGATCTTCAGTCTAACGCTCTCCCAACTGAGCTATCGAGGCCCATGGTTTACACTATGCCCTGTTCCTTGACGATTGACAAGACCTTTCTGGCTAGTACTGCCTAGCAGGAACGCAATGAATCATAAGTCCTTCTCGAATAGTCCCTTTTGTCACAATGCAAAAAATTGCCCCGAACCAGGATCGAACTGGTGACCTTTAGATCTTCAGTCTAACGCTCTCCCAACTGAGCTATCGAGGCCCATGGTTTACACTATGCCCTGTTCCTTGACGATTGACAAGACCTTCCTGACTAGTACTGCCTAGCAGGAACACAGTGAATCATAAGTCCTTCTCGAATAGTCACTTTTGTCACAATGCAAAAAATTGCCCCGAACCAGGATCGAACTGGTGACCTTTAGATCTTCAGTCTAACGCTCTCCCAACTGAGCTATCGAGGCCCATGGTTTACACTATGCCCTGTTCCTCGACGATCGACAAAACCTTCCTGGCCAGTACTGCCCAGTAGGAACACAGTGAATCATAAGTCCTTCTCGAATAGTCACTTTTGTCACAATGCAAAAGATTGCCCCGAACCAGGATCGAACTGGTGACCTTTAGATCTTCAGTCTAACGCTCTCCCAACTGAGCTATCGAGGCCCATGGTTTACACTATGCCCTGTTCCTTGACGATCGACAAAACCTTCCTGGCCAGTACTGCCTGGCAGGAACACAGTGAATTATAAGTCCTTCTCGAATAGTCCCTTTTGTCACAATGCAAAAAATTGCCCCGAACCAGGATCGAACTTGTGACCTTTAGATCTTCAGTCTAACGCTCTCCCAGCTGAGCTATCGAGGCCCATGGTTTACACTATGCCCTGTTCCTTGACGATTGACAAGACCTTTCTGGCTAGTACTGCCTAGCAGGAACGCAATGAATCACAAGTCCTTCTCGAATAGTCCCTTTTGTCACAATGCAAAAAATTGCCCCGAACCAGGATCGAACTGGTGACCTTTAGATCTTCAGTCTAACGCTCTCCCAACTGAGCTATCGAGGCCCATGGTTTACACTATGCCCTGTTCCTTGACGATCGACAAAACTTTCCTGGCTAGTCCTGGCTAGCAGGAACACAGTGTCCTTCTCGAATAAGTCTCTCAAATAGTCCCTTTTGTCACAATGCAAAAAATTGCCCCGAACCAGGATCGAAGTGGTGACCTTTAGATCTTCAGTCTAACGCTCTCCCAACTGAGCTATCGAGGCCCATGGTTTACACTATGCCCTGTTCCTTGACGATTGACAAGACCTTTCTGGCTAGTACTGGCTAGGAGATCACAGTGAATCATAAGTCCTTCTCGAATAGTCACTTTTGTCACAATGCAAAAAATTGCCCCGAACCAGGATCGAACTGGTGACCTTTAGATCTTCAGTCTAACGCTCTCCCAACTGAGCTATCGAGGCCCATGGTTTACACTATGCCCTGTTCCTCGACGATCGACAAAACCTTCCTGGCCAGTACTGCCCAGTAGGAACACAGTGAATCATAAGTCCTTCTCGAATAGTCACTTTTGTCACAATGCAAAAGATTGCCCCGAACCAGGATCGAACTGGTGACCTTTAGATCTTCAGTCTAACGCTCTCCCAACTGAGCTATCGAGGCCCACGGTTTACACTATGCCCTGTTCCTTGACGATCGACAAAACTTTCCTGGCTAGTCCTGGCTAGCAGGAACACAGTGTCCTTCTCGAATAAGTCTCTCAAATAGTCCCTTTTGTCACAATGCAAAAAATTGCCCCGAACCAGGATCGAACTTGTGACCTTTAGATCTTCAGTCTAACGCTCTCCCAGCTGAGCTATCGAGGCCCATGGTTTACACTATGCCCTGTTCCTTGACGATTGACAAGACCTTTCTGGCTAGTACTGCCTAGCAGGAACGCAATGAATCACAAGTCCTTCTCGAATAGTCACTTTTGTCACAATGCAAAAAATTGCCCCGAACCAGGATCGAACTGGTGACCTTTAGATCTTCAGTCTAACGCTCTCCCAACTGAGCTATCGAGGCCCATGGTTTACACTATGCCCTGTTCCTTGACGATCGACAAAACTTTCCTGGCTAGTCCTGGCTAGCAGGAACACAGTGTCCTTCTCGAATAAGTCTCTCAAATAGTCCCTTTTGTCACAATGCAAAAAATTGCCCCGAACCAGGATCGAAGTGGTGACCTTTAGATCTTCAGTCTAACGCTCTCCCAACTGAGCTATCGAGGCCCATGGTTTACACTATGCCCTGTTCCTTGACGATTGACAAGACCTTTCTGGCTAGTACTGGCTAGGAGATCACAGTGAATCATAAGTCCTTCTCGAATAGTCACTTTTGTCACAATGCAAAAAATTGCCCCGAACCAGGATCGAACTGGTGACCTTTAGATCTTCAGTCTAACGCTCTCCCAACTGAGCTATCGAGGCCCATGGTTTACACTATGCCCTGTTCCTCGACGATCGACAAAACCTTCCTGGCCAGTACTGCCCAGTAGGAACACAGTGAATCATAAGTCCTTCTCGAATAGTCACTTTTGTCACAATGCAAAAGATTGCCCCGAACCAGGATCGAACTGGTGACCTTTAGATCTTCAGTCTAACGCTCTCCCAACTGAGCTATCGAGGCCCATGGTTTACACTATGCCCTGTTCCTTGACGATCGACAAAACTTTCCTGGCTAGTCCTGGCTAGCAGGAACACAGTGTCCTTCTCGAATAAGTCTCTCAAATAGTCCCTTTTGTCACAATGCAAAAAATTGCCCCGAACCAGGATCGAACTTGTGACCTTTAGATCTTCAGTCTAACGCTCTCCCAGCTGAGCTATCGAGGCCCATGGTTTACACTATGCCCTGTTCCTTGACGATTGACAAGACCTTTCTGGCTAGTACTGCCTAGCAGGAACGCAATGAATCACAAGTCCTTCTCGAATAGTCCCTTTTGTCACAATGCAAAAAATTGCCCCGAACCAGGATCGAACTGGTGACCTTTAGATCTTCAGTCTAACGCTCTCCCAACTGAGCTATCGAGGCCCATGGTTTACACTATGCCCTGTTCCTTGACGATCGACAAAACTTTCCTGGCTAGTCCTGGCTAGCAGGAACACAGTGTCCTTCTCGAATAAGTCTCTCAAATAGTCCCTTTTGTCACAATGCAAAAAATTGCCCCGAACCAGGATCGAACTGGTGACCTTTAGATCTTCAGTCTAACGCTCTCCCAACTGAGCTATCGAGGCCCATGGTTTACACTATGCCCTGTTCCTTGACGATCGACAAAACTTTCCTGGCTAGTCCTGGCTAGCAGGAACACAGTGAATCATAAGTCCTTCTCGAATAGTCCCTTTTGTCACAATGCAAAAAAATTGCCCCGAACCAGGATCGAACTGGTGACCTTTAGATCTTCAGTCTAACGCTCTCCCAACTGAGCTATCGAGGCCCCTGGTTTACACTATGCCCTGTTCCTTGACGATCGACAAAACTTTCCTGGCTAGTCCTGGCTAGCAGGAACACAGTGTCCTTCTCGAATAAGTCTCTCAAATAGTCCCTTTTGTCACAATGCAAAAAATTGCCCCGAACCAGGATCGAAGTGGTGACCTTTAGATCTTCAGTCTAACGCTCTCCCAACTGAGCTATCGAGGCCCATGGTTTACACTATGCCCTGTTCCTTGACGATTGACAAGACCTTTCTGGCTAGTACTGGCTAGGAGATCACAGTGAATCATAAGTCCTTCTCGAATAGTCACTTTTGTCACAATGCAAAAAATTGCCCCGAACCAGGATCGAACTGGTGACCTTTAGATCTTCAGTCTAACGCTCTCCCAACTGAGCTATCGAGGCCCATGGTTTACACTATGCCCTGTTCCTCGACGATCGACAAAACCTTCCTGGCCAGTACTGCCCAGTAGGAACACAGTGAATCATAAGTCCTTCTCGAATAGTCACTTTTGTCACAATGCAAAAGATTGCCCCGAACCAGGATCGAACTGGTGACCTTTAGATCTTCAGTCTAACGCTCTCCCAACTGAGCTATCGAGGCCCATGGTTTACACTATGCCCTGTTCCTTGACGATCGACAAAACTTTCCTGGCTAGTCCTGGCTAGCAGGAACACAGTGTCCTTCTCGAATAAGTCTCTCAAATAGTCCCTTTTGTCACAATGCAAAAAATTGCCCCGAACCAGGATCGAACTTGTGACCTTTAGATCTTCAGTCTAACGCTCTCCCAGCTGAGCTATCGAGGCCCATGGTTTACACTATGCCCTGTTCCTTGACGATTGACAAGACCTTTCTGGCTAGTACTGCCTAGCAGGAACGCAAT
The DNA here is from genome assembly GCA_963978905.1 of Trichostrongylus colubriformis. NCBI lineage: Eukaryota > Metazoa > Nematoda > Chromadorea > Rhabditida > Trichostrongylidae > Trichostrongylus > Trichostrongylus colubriformis. Next base: position 14,803,479 of record OZ022258.1, on the reverse strand, counting down.
GAATCACAAGTCCTTCTCGAATAGTCACTTTTGTCACAATGCAAAAAATTGCCCCGAACCAGGATCGAACTGGTGACCTTTAGATCTTCAGTCTAACGCTCTCCCAACTGAGCTATCGAGGCCCATGGTTTACACTATGCCCTGTTCCTTGACGATCGACAAAACTTTCCTGGCTAGTCCTGGCTAGCAGGAACACAGTGTCCTTCTCGAATAAGTCTCTCAAATAGTCCCTTTTGTCACAATGCAAAAAATTGCCCCGAACCAGGATCGAAGTGGTGACCTTTAGATCTTCAGTCTAACGCTCTCCCAACTGAGCTATCGAGGCCCATGGTTTACACTATGCCCTGTTCCTTGACGATTGACAAGACCTTTCTGGCTAGTACTGGCTAGGAGATCACAGTGAATCATAAGTCCTTCTCGAATAGTCACTTTTGTCACAATGCAAAAAATTGCCCCGAACCAGGATCGAACTGGTGACCTTTAGATCTTCAGTCTAACGCTCTCCCAACTGAGCTATCGAGGCCCATGGTTTACACTATGCCCTGTTCCTCGACGATCGACAAAACCTTCCTGGCCAGTACTGCCCAGTAGGAACACAGTGAATCATAAGTCCTTCTCGAATAGTCACTTTTGTCACAATGCAAAAGATTGCCCCGAACCAGGATCGAACTGGTGACCTTTAGATCTTCAGTCTAACGCTCTCCCAACTGAGCTATCGAGGCCCATGGTTTACACTATGCCCTGTTCCTTGACGATCGACAAAACTTTCCTGGCTAGTCCTGGCTAGCAGGAACACAGTGTCCTTCTCGAATAAGTCTCTCAAATAGTCCCTTTTGTCACAATGCAAAAAATTGCCCCGAACCAGGATCGAACTTGTGACCTTTAGATCTTCAGTCTAACGCTCTCCCAGCTGAGCTATCGAGGCCCATGGTTTACACTATGCCCTGTTCCTTGACGATTGACAAGACCTTTCTGGCTAGTACTGCCTAGCAGGAACGCAATGAATCACAAGTCCTTCTCGAATAGTCCCTTTTGTCACAATGCAAAAAATTGCCCCGAACCAGGATCGAACTGGTGACCTTTAGATCTTCAGTCTAACGCTCTCCCAACTGAGCTATCGAGGCCCATGGTTTACACTATGCCCTGTTCCTTGACGATCGACAAAACTTTCCTGGCTAGTCCTGGCTAGCAGGAACACAGTGTCCTTCTCGAATAAGTCTCTCAAATAGTCCCTTTTGTCACAATGCAAAAAATTGCCCCGAACCAGGATCGAACTGGTGACCTTTAGATCTTCAGTCTAACGCTCTCCCAACTGAGCTATCGAGGCCCATGGTTTACACTATGCCCTGTTCCTTGACGATCGACAAAACTTTCCTGGCTAGTCCTGGCTAGCAGGAACACAGTGAATCATAAGTCCTTCTCGAATAGTCCCTTTTGTCACAATGCAAAAAAATTGCCCCGAACCAGGATCGAACTGGTGACCTTTAGATCTTCAGTCTAACGCTCTCCCAACTGAGCTATCGAGGCCCCTGGTTTACACTATGCCCTGTTCCTTGACGATTGACAAAACTTTCCTGGCTAGTACTGGCTAGCAGGAACGCAATGAATCATAAGTCCTTCTCGAATAGTCACTTTTGTCACAATGCAAAAGATTGCCCCGAACCAGGATCGAACTGGTGACCTTTAGATCTTCAGTCTAACGCTCTCCCAACTGAGCTATCGAGGCCCATGGTTTACACTATGCCCTGTTCCTTGACGATTGACAAGACCTTCCTGACTAGTACTGCCTAGCAGGAACACAGTGAATCATAAGTCCTTCTCGAATAGTCACTTTTGTCACAATGCAAAAAATTGCCCCGAACCAGGATCGAACTGGTGACCTTTAGATCTTCAGTCTAACGCTCTCCCAACTGAGCTATCGAGGCCCATGGTTTACACTATGCCCTGTTCCTCGACGATCGACAAAACCTTCCTGGCCAGTACTGCCCAGTAGGAACACAGTGAATCATAAGTCCTTCTCGAATAGTCACTTTTGTCACAATGCAAAAGATTGCCCCGAACCAGGATCGAACTGGTGACCTTTAGATCTTCAGTCTAACGCTCTCCCAACTGAGCTATCGAGGCCCATGGTTTACACTATGCCCTGTTCCTTGACGATCGACAAAACCTTCCTGGCCAGTACTGCCTGGCAGGAACACAGTGAATTATAAGTCCTTCTCGAATAGTCCCTTTTGTCACAATGCAAAAAATTGCCCTGAACCAGGATCGAACTTGTGACCTTTAGATCTTCAGTCTAACGCTCTCCCACCTGAGCTATCGAGGCCCATGGTTTACACTATGCCCTGTTCCTTGACGATTGACAAGACCTTTCTGGCTAGTACTGCCTAGCAGGAACGCAATGAATCACAAGTCCTTCTCGAATAGTCCCTTTTGTCACAATGCAAAAAATTGCCCCGAACCAGGATCGAACTGGTGACCTTTAGATCTTCAGTCTAACGCTCTCCCAACTGAGCTATCGAGGCCCATGGTTTACACTATGCCCTGTTCCTTGACGATCGACAAAACTTTCCTGGCTAGTCCTGGCTAGCAGGAACACAGTGTCCTTCTCGAATAAGTCTCTCAAATAGTCCCTTTTGTCACAATGCAAAAAATTGCCCCGAACCAGGATCGAAGTGGTGACCTTTAGATCTTCAGTCTAACGCTCTCCCAACTGAGCTATCGAGGCCCATGGTTTACACTATGCCCTGTTCCTTGACGATTGACAAGACCTTTCTGGCTAGTACTGGCTAGGAGATCACAGTGAATCATAAGTCCTTCTCGAATAGTCACTTTTGTCACAATGCAAAAAATTGCCCCGAACCAGGATCGAACTGGTGACCTTTAGATCTTCAGTCTAACGCTCTCCCAACTGAGCTATCGAGGCCCATGGTTTACACTATGCCCTGTTCCTCGACGATCGACAAAACCTTCCTGGCCAGTACTGCCCAGTAGGAACACAGTGAATCATAAGTCCTTCTCGAATAGTCACTTTTGTCACAATGCAAAAGATTGCCCCGAACCAGGATCGAACTGGTGACCTTTAGATCTTCAGTCTAACGCTCTCCCAACTGAGCTATCGAGGCCCATGGTTTACACTATGCCCTGTTCCTTGACGATCGACAAAACTTTCCTGGCTAGTCCTGGCTAGCAGGAACACAGTGTCCTTCTCGAATAAGTCTCTCAAATAGTCCCTTTTGTCACAATGCAAAAAATTGCCCCGAACCAGGATCGAACTTGTGACCTTTAGATCTTCAGTCTAACGCTCTCCCAGCTGAGCTATCGAGGCCCATGGTTTACACTATGCCCTGTTCCTTGACGATTGACAAGACCTTTCTGGCTAGTACTGCCTAGCAGGAACGCAATGAATCACAAGTCCTTCTCGAATAGTCCCTTTTGTCACAATGCAAAAAATTGCCCCGAACCAGGATCGAACTGGTGACCTTTAGATCTTCAGTCTAACGCTCTCCCAACTGAGCTATCGAGGCCCATGGTTTACACTATGCCCTGTTCCTTGACGATTGACAAAACTTTCCTGGCTAGTACTGGCTAGCAGGAACGCAATGAATCATAAGTCCTTCTCGAATAGTCACTTTTGTCACAATGCAAAAGATTGCCCCGAACCAGGATCGAACTGGTGACCTTTAGATCTTCAGTCTAACGCTCTCCCAACTGAGCTATCGAGGCCCCTGGTTTACACTATGCCCTGTTCCTTGACGATTGACAAAACTTTCCTGGCTAGTACTGGCTAGCAGGAACGCAATGAATCATAAGTCCTTCTCGAATAGTCCCTTTTGTCACAATGCAAAAAATTGCCCCGAACCAGGATCGAACTGGTGACCTTTAGATCTTCAGTCTAACGCTCTCCCAACTGAGCTATCGAGGCCCATGGTTTACACTATGCCCTGTTCCTTGACGATCGACAAAACCTTCCTGGCCAGTACTGCCTAGCAGGAACGCAATGAATCATAAGTCCTTCTCGAATAGTCCCTTTTGTCACAATGCAAAAAATTGCCCCGAACCAGAATCGAACTGGTGACCTTTAGATCTTCAGTCTAACGCTCTCCCAACTGAGCTATCGAGGCCCATGGTTTACACTATGCCCTGTTCCTTGACGATCGACAAAACCTTCCTGGCCAGTACTGCCTGGCAGGAACGCAATGAATCACAAGTCCTTCTCGAATAGTCCCTTTTGTCACAATGCAAAAAATTGCCCCGAACCAGGATCGAACTTGTGACCTTTAGATCTTCAGTCTAACGCTCTCCCAGCTGAGCTATCGAGGCCCATGGTTTACACTATGCCCTGTTCCTTGACGATTGACAAGACCTTTCTGGCTAGTACTGCCTAGCAGGAACGCAATGAATCACAAGTCCTTCTCGAATAGTCCCTTTTGTCACAATGCAAAAAATTGCCCCGAACCAGGATCGAACTGGTGACCTTTAGATCTTCAGTCTAACGCTCTCCCAACTGAGCTATCGAGGCCCATGGTTTACACTATGCCCTGTTCCTTGACGATCGACAAAACTTTCCTGGCTAGTCCTGGCTAGCAGGAACACAGTGTCCTTCTCGAATAAGTCTCTCAAATAGTCCCTTTTGTCACAATGCAAAAAATTGCCCCGAACCAGGATCGAACTGGTGACCTTTAGATCTTCAGTCTAACGCTCTCCCAACTGAGCTATCGAGGCCCATGGTTTACACTATGCCCTGTTCCTTGACGATTGACAAGACCTTTCTGGCTAGTACTGGCTAGGAGATCACAGTGAATCATAAGTCCTTCTCGAATAGTCACTTTTGTCACAATGCAAGAAATTGCCCCGAACCAGGATCGATCTGGTGACCTTTAGATCTTCAGTCTAACGCTCTCCCAACTGAGCTATCGAGGCCCATGGTTTACACTATGCCCTGTTCCTCGACGATCGACAAAACCTTCCTGGCCAGTACTGCCCAGTAGGAACACAGTGAATCATAAGTCCTTCTCGAATAGTCACTTTTGTCACAATGCAAAAGATTGCCCCGAACCAGGATCGAACTGGTGACCTTTAGATCTTCAGTCTAACGCTCTCCCAACTGAGCTATCGAGGCCCATGGTTTACACTATGCCCTGTTCCTTGACGATCGACAAAACCTTCCTGGCCAGTACTGCCTGGCAGGAACACAGTGAATCATAAGTCCTTCTCGAATAGTCTTTTTTGTCACAATGCAAAAGATTGCCCCGAACCAGGATCGAACTGGTGACCTTTAGATCTTCAGTCTAACGCTCTCCCAACTGAGCTATCGAGGCCCATGGTTTACACTATGCCCTGTTCCTTGACGATCGACAAAACCTTCCTGGCCAGTACTGCCTGGCAGGAACACAGTGAATCATAAGTCCTTCTCGAATAGTCCCTTTTGTCACAATGCAAAAAATTGCCCCGAACCAGGATCGAACTTGTGACCTTTAGATCTTCAGTCTAACGCTCTCCCAGCTGAGCTATCGAGGCCCATGGTTTACACTATGCCCTGTTCCTTGACGATTGACAAGACCTTTCTGGCTAGTACTGCCTAGCAGGAACGCAATGAATCACAAGTCCTTCTCGAATAGTCCCTTTTGTCACAATGCAAAAAATTGCCCCGAACCAGGATCGAACTGGTGACCTTTAGATCTTCAGTCTAACGCTCTCCCAACTGAGCTATCGAGGCCCATGGTTTACACTATGCCCTGTTCCTTGACGATCGACAAAACTTTCCTGGCTAGTCCTGGCTAGCAGGAACACAGTGTCCTTCTCGAATAAGTCTCTCAAATAGTCCCTTTTGTCACAATGCAAAAAATTGCCCCGAACCAGGATCGAACTGGTGACCTTTAGATCTTCAGTCTAACGCTCTCCCAACTGAGCTATCGAGGCCCATGGTTTACACTATGCCCTGTTCCTTGACGATCGACAAAACCTTCCTGGCCAGTACTGCCTGGCAGGAACACAGTGAATCATAAGTCCTTCTCGAATAGTCCCTTTTGTCACAATGCAAAAAATTGCCCCGAACCAGGATCGAACTTGTGACCTTTAGATCTTCAGTCTAACGCTCTCCCAGCTGAGCTATCGAGGCCCATGGTTTACACTATGCCCTGTTCCTTGACGATTGACAAGACCTTTCTGGCTAGTACTGCCTAGCTGGAACGCAATGAATCACAAGTCCTTCTCGAATAGTCCCTTTTGTCACAATGCAAAAAATTGCCCCGAACCAGGATCGAACTGGTGACCTTTAGATCTTCAGTCTAACGCTCTCCCAACTGAGCTATCGAGGCCCATGGTTTACTCTATGCCCTGTTCCTTGACGATCGACAAAACTTTCCTGGCTAGTCCTGGCTAGCAGGAACACAGTGTCCTTCTCGAATAAGTCTCTCAAATAGTCCCTTTTGTCACAATGCAAAAAATTGCCCCGAACCAGGATCGAACTGGTGACCTTTAGATCTTCAGTCTAACGCTCTCCCAACTGAGCTATCGAGGCCCATGGTTTACACTATGCCCTGTTCCTTGACGATCGACAAAACTTTCCTGGCTAGTCCTGGCTAGCAGGAACACAGTGTCCTTCTCGAATAAGTCTCTCAAATAGTCCCTTTTGTCACAATGCAAAAAATTGCCCCGAACCAGGATCGAACTGGTGACCTTTAGATCTTCAGTCTAACGCTCTCCCAACTGAGCTATCGAGGCCCATGGTTTACACTATGCCCTGTTCCTTGACGATCGACAAAACCTTCCTGGCCAGTACTGCCTGGCAGGAACACAGTGAATCATAAGTCCTTCTCGAATAGTCCCTTTTGTCACAATGCAAAAAATTGCCCCGAACCAGGATCGAACTGGTGACCTTTAGATCTTCAGTCTAACGCTCTCCCAACTGAGCTATCGAGGCCCATGGTTTACACTATGCCCTGTTCCTTGACGATCGACAAAACTTTCCTGGCTAGTCCTGGCTAGCAGGAACACAGTGTCCTTCTCGAATAAGTCTCTCAAATAGTCCCTTTTGTCACAATGCAAAAAATTGCCCCGAACCAGGATCGAACTGGTGACCTTTAGATCTTCAGTCTAACGCTCTCCCAACTGAGCTATCGAGGCCCATGGTTTACACTATGCCCTGTTCCTTGACGATTGACAAGACCTTTCTGGCTAGTACTGCCTAGCAGGAACGCAATGAATCACAAGTCCTTCTCGAATAGTCCCTTTTGTCACAATGCAAAAAATTGCCCCGAACCAGGATCGAACTGGTGACCTTTAGATCTTCAGTCTAACGCTCTCCCAACTGAGCTATCGAGGCCCATGGTTTACACTATGCCCTGTTCCTTGACGATCGACAAAACTTTCCTGGCTAGTCCTGGCTAGCAGGAACACAGTGTCCTTCTCGAATAAGTCTCTCAAATAGTCCCTTTTGTCACAATGCAAAAAATTGCCCCGAACCAGGATCGAACTGGTGACCTTTAGATCTTCAGTCTAACGCTCTCCCAACTGAGCTATCGAGGCCCATGGTTTACACTATGCCCTGTTCCTTGACGATCGACAAAACCTTCCTGGCCAGTACTGCCTGGCAGGAACACAGTGAATCATAAGTCCTTCTCGAATAGTCCCTTTTGTCACAATGCAAAAAATTGCCCCGAACCAGGATCGAACTTGTGACCTTTAGATCTTCAGTCTAACGCTCTCCCAGCTGAGCTATCGAGGCCCATGGTTTACACTATGCCCTGTTCCTTGACGATTGACAAGACCTTTCTGGCTAGTACTGCCTAGCTGGAACGCAATGAATCACAAGTCCTTCTCGAATAGTCCCTTTTGTCACAATGCAAAAAATTGCCCCGAACCAGGATCGAACTGGTGACCTTTAGATCTTCAGTCTAACGCTCTCCCAACTGAGCTATCGAGGCCCATGGTTTACTCTATGCCCTGTTCCTTGACGATCGACAAAACTTTCCTGGCTAGTCCTGGCTAGCAGGAACACAGTGTCCTTCTCGAATAAGTCTCTCAAATAGTCCCTTTTGTCACAATGCAAAAAATTGCCCCGAACCAGGATCGAACTGGTGACCTTTAGATCTTCAGTCTAACGCTCTCCCAACTGAGCTATCGAGGCCCATGGTTTACACTATGCCCTGTTCCTTGACGATCGACAAAACTTTCCTGGCTAGTCCTGGCTAGCAGGAACACAGTGTCCTTCTCGAATAAGTCTCTCAAATAGTCCCTTTTGTCACAATGCAAAAAATTGCCCCGAACCAGGATCGAACTGGTGACCTTTAGATCTTCAGTCTAACGCTCTCCCAACTGAGCTATCGAGGCCCATGGTTTACACTATGCCCTGTTCCTTGACGATCGACAAAACCTTCCTGGCCAGTACTGCCTGGCAGGAACACAGTGAATCATAAGTCCTTCTCGAATAGTCCCTTTTGTCACAATGCAAAAAATTGCCCCGAACCAGGATCGAACTGGTGACCTTTAGATCTTCAGTCTAACGCTCTCCCAACTGAGCTATCGAGGCCCATGGTTTACACTATGCCCTGTTCCTTGACGATCGACAAAACTTTCCTGGCTAGTCCTGGCTAGCAGGAACACAGTGTCCTTCTCGAATAAGTCTCTCAAATAGTCCCTTTTGTCACAATGCAAAAAATTGCCCCGAACCAGGATCGAACTGGTGACCTTTAGATCTTCAGTCTAACGCTCTCCCAACTGAGCTATCGAGGCCCATGGTTTACACTATGCCCTGTTCCTTGACGATCGACAAAACCTTCCTGGCCAGTACTGCCTGGCAGGAACACAGTGAATCATAAGTCCTTCTCGAATAGTCCCTTTTGTCACAATGCAAAAAATTGCCCCGAACCAGGATCGAACTGGTGACCTTTAGATCTTCAGTCTAACGCTCTCCCAACTGAGCTATCGAGGCCCATGGTTTACACTATGCCCTGTTCCTTGACGATCGACAAAACTTTCCTGGCTAGTCCTGGCTAGCAGGAACACAGTGTCCTTCTCGAATAAGTCTCTCAAATAGTCCCTTTTGTCACAATGCAAAAAATTGCCCCGAACCAGGATCGAACTGGTGACCTTTAGATCTTCAGTCTAACGCTCTCCCAACTGAGCTATCGAGGCCCATGGTTTACACTATGCCCTGTTCCTTGACGATTGACAAGACCTTTCTGGCTAGTACTGCCTAGCAGGAACGCAATGAATCACAAGTCCTTCTCGAATAGTCCCTTTTGTCACAATGCAAAAAATTGCCCCGAACCAGGATCGAACTTGTGACCTTTAGATCTTCAGTCTAACGCTCTCCCAACTGAGCTATCGAGGCCCATGGTTTACACTATGCCCTGTTCCTTGACGATCGACAAAACTTTCCTGGCTAGTCCTGGCTAGCAGGAACACAGTGTCCTTCTCGAATAAGTCTCTCAAATAGTCCCTTTTGTCACAATGCAAAAAATTGCCCCGAACCAGGATCGAACTGGTGACCTTTAGATCTTCAGTCTAACGCTCTCCCAACTGAGCTATCGAGGCCCATGGTTTACACTATGCCCTGTTCCTTGACGATCGACAAAACCTTCCTGGCCAGTACTGCCTGGCAGGAACACAGTGAATCATAAGTCCTTCTCGAATAGTCCCTTTTGTCACAATGCAAAAAATTGCCCCGAACCAGGATCGAACTTGTGACCTTTAGATCTTCAGTCTAACGCTCTCCCAGCTGAGCTATCGAGGCCCATGGTTTACACTATGCCCTGTTCCTTGACGATTGACAAGACCTTTCTGGCTAGTACTGCCTAGCTGGAACGCAATGAATCACAAGTCCTTCTCGAATAGTCCCTTTTGTCACAATGCAAAAAATTGCCCCGAACCAGGATCGAACTGGTGACCTTTAGATCTTCAGTCTAACGCTCTCCCAACTGAGCTATCGAGGCCCATGGTTTACTCTATGCCCTGTTCCTTGACGATCGACAAAACTTTCCTGGCTAGTCCTGGCTAGCAGGAACACAGTGTCCTTCTCGAATAAGTCTCTCAAATAGTCCCTTTTGTCACAATGCAAAAAATTGCCCCGAACCAGGATCGAACTGGTGACCTTTAGATCTTCAGTCTAACGCTCTCCCAACTGAGCTATCGAGGCCCATGGTTTACACTATGCCCTGTTCCTTGACGATCGACAAAACTTTCCTGGCTAGTCCTGGCTAGCAGGAACACAGTGTCCTTCTCGAATAAGTCTCTCAAATAGTCCCTTTTGTCACAATGCAAAAAATTGCCCCGAACCAGGATCGAACTGGTGACCTTTAGATCTTCAGTCTAACGCTCTCCCAACTGAGCTATCGAGGCCCATGGTTTACACTATGCCCTGTTCCTTGACGATCGACAAAACCTTCCTGGCCAGTACTGCCTGGCAGGAACACAGTGAATCATAAGTCCTTCTCGAATAGTCCCTTTTGTCACAATGCAAAAAATTGCCCCGAACCAGGATCGAACTGGTGACCTTTAGATCTTCAGTCTAACGCTCTCCCAACTGAGCTATCGAGGCCCATGGTTTACACTATGCCCTGTTCCTTGACGATCGACAAAACTTTCCTGGCTAGTCCTGGCTAGCAGGAACACAGTGTCCTTCTCGAATAAGTCTCTCAAATAGTCCCTTTTGTCACAATGCAAAAAATTGCCCCGAACCAGGATCGAACTGGTGACCTTTAGATCTTCAGTCTAACGCTCTCCCAACTGAGCTATCGAGGCCCATGGTTTACACTATGCCCTGTTCCTTGACGATTGACAAGACCTTTCTGGCTAGTACTGCCTAGCAGGAACGCAATGAATCACAAGTCCTTCTCGAATAGTCCCTTTTGTCACAATGCAAAAAATTGCCCCGAACCAGGATCGAACTGGTGACCTTTAGATCTTCAGTCTAACGCTCTCCCAACTGAGCTATCGAGGCCCATGGTTTACACTATGCCCTGTTCCTTGACGATCGACAAAACTTTCCTGGCTAGTCCTGGCTAGCAGGAACACAGTGTCCTTCTCGAATAAGTCTCTCAAATAGTCCCTTTTGTCACAATGCAAAAAATTGCCCCGAACCAGGATCGAACTGGTGACCTTTAGATCTTCAGTCTAACGCTCTCCCAACTGAGCTATCGAGGCCCATGGTTTACACTATGCCCTGTTCCTTGACGATCGACAAAACCTTCCTGGCCAGTACTGCCTGGCAGGAACACAGTGAATCATAAGTCCTTCTCGAATAGTCCCTTTTGTCACAATGCAAAAAATTGCCCCGAACCAGGATCGAACTTGTGACCTTTAGATCTTCAGTCTAACGCTCTCCCAGCTGAGCTATCGAGGCCCATGGTTTACACTATGCCCTGTTCCTTGACGATTGACAAGACCTTTCTGGCTAGTACTGCCTAGCTGGAACGCAATGAATCACAAGTCCTTCTCGAATAGTCCCTTTTGTCACAATGCAAAAAATTGCCCCGAACCAGGATCGAACTGGTGACCTTTAGATCTTCAGTCTAACGCTCTCCCAACTGAGCTATCGAGGCCCATGGTTTACTCTATGCCCTGTTCCTTGACGATCGACAAAACTTTCCTGGCTAGTCCTGGCTAGCAGGAACACAGTGTCCTTCTCGAATAAGTCTCTCAAATAGTCCCTTTTGTCACAATGCAAAAAATTGCCCCGAACCAGGATCGAACTGGTGACCTTTAGATCTTCAGTCTAACGCTCTCCCAACTGAGCTATCGAGGCCCATGGTTTACACTATGCCCTGTTCCTTGACGATCGACAAAACTTTCCTGGCTAGTCCTGGCTAGCAGGAACACAGTGTCCTTCTCGAATAAGTCTCTCAAATAGTCCCTTTTGTCACAATGCAAAAAATTGCCCCGAACCAGGATCGAACTGGTGACCTTTAGATCTTCAGTCTAACGCTCTCCCAACTGAGCTATCGAGGCCCATGGTTTACACTATGCCCTGTTCCTTGACGATCGACAAAACCTTCCTGGCCAGTACTGCCTGGCAGGAACACAGTGAATCATAAGTCCTTCTCGAATAGTCCCTTTTGTCACAATGCAAAAAATTGCCCCGAACCAGGATCGAACTGGTGACCTTTAGATCTTCAGTCTAACGCTCTCCCAACTGAGCTATCGAGGCCCATGGTTTACACTATGCCCTGTTCCTTGACGATCGACAAAACTTTCCTGGCTAGTCCTGGCTAGCAGGAACACAGTGTCCTTCTCGAATAAGTCTCTCAAATAGTCCCTTTTGTCACAATGCAAAAAATTGCCCCGAACCAGGATCGAACTGGTGACCTTTAGATCTTCAGTCTAACGCTCTCCCAACTGAGCTATCGAGGCCCATGGTTTACACTATGCCCTGTTCCTTGACGATTGACAAGACCTTTCTGGCTAGTACTGCCTAGCAGGAACGCAATGAATCACAAGTCCTTCTCGAATAGTCCCTTTTGTCACAATGCAAAAAATTGCCCCGAACCAGGATCGAACTGGTGACCTTTAGATCTTCAGTCTAACGCTCTCCCAACTGAGCTATCGAGGCCCATGGTTTACACTATGCCCTGTTCCTTGACGATCGACAAAACTTTCCTGGCTAGTCCTGGCTAGCAGGAACACAGTGTCCTTCTCGAATAAGTCTCTCAAATAGTCCCTTTTGTCACAATGCAAAAAATTGCCCCGAACCAGGATCGAACTGGTGACCTTTAGATCTTCAGTCTAACGCTCTCCCAACTGAGCTATCGAGGCCCATGGTTTACACTATGCCCTGTTCCTTGACGATCGACAAAACCTTCCTGGCCAGTACTGCCTGGCAGGAACACAGTGAATCATAAGTCCTTCTCGAATAGTCCCTTTTGTCACAATGCAAAAAATTGCCCCGAACCAGGATCGAACTTGTGACCTTTAGATCTTCAGTCTAACGCTCTCCCAGCTGAGCTATCGAGGCCCATGGTTTACACTATGCCCTGTTCCTTGACGATTGACAAGACCTTTCTGGCTAGTACTGCCTAGCTGGAACGCAATGAATCACAAGTCCTTCTCGAATAGTCCCTTTTGTCACAATGCAAAAAATTGCCCCGAACCAGGATCGAACTGGTGACCTTTAGATCTTCAGTCTAACGCTCTCCCAACTGAGCTATCGAGGCCCATGGTTTACTCTATGCCCTGTTCCTTGACGATCGACAAAACTTTCCTGGCTAGTCCTGGCTAGCAGGAACACAGTGTCCTTCTCGAATAAGTCTCTCAAATAGTCCCTTTTGTCACAATGCAAAAAATTGCCCCGAACCAGGATCGAACTGGTGACCTTTAGATCTTCAGTCTAACGCTCTCCCAACTGAGCTATCGAGGCCCATGGTTTACACTATGCCCTGTTCCTTGACGATCGACAAAACTTTCCTGGCTAGTCCTGGCTAGCAGGAACACAGTGAATCATAAGTCCTTCTCGAATAGTCCCTTTTGTCACAATGCAAAAAAATTGCCCCGAACCAGGATCGAACTGGTGACCTTTAGATCTTCAGTCTAACGCTCTCCCAACTGAGCTATCGAGGCCCCTGGTTTACACTATGCCCTGTTCCTTGACGATTGACAAAACTTTCCTGGCTAGTACTGGCTAGCAGGAACACAGTGTCCTTCTCGAATAAGTCTCTCAAATAGTCCCTTTTGTCACAATGCAAAAAATTGCCCCGAACCAGGATCGAACTGGTGACCTTTAGATCTTCAGTCTAACGCTCTCCCAACTGAGCTATCGAGGCCCATGGTTTACACTATGCCCTGTTCCTTGACGATCGACAAAACTTTCCTGGCTAGTCCTGGCTAGCAGGAACACAGTGAATCATAAGTCCTTCTCGAATAGTCCCTTTTGTCACAATGCAAAAAATTGCCCCGAACCAGGATCGAACTGGTGACCTTTAGATCTTCAGTCTAACGCTCTCCCAACTGAGCTATCGAGGCCCCTGGTTTACACTATGCCCTGTTCCTTGACGATTGACAAAACTTTCCTGGCTAGTACTGGCTAGCAGGAACGCAATGAATCATAAGTCCTTCTCGAATAGTCCCTTTTGTCACAATGCAAAAAATTGCACCGAACCAGGATCGAACTTGTGACCATTAGATCTTCAGTCTAACGCTCTCCCAACTGAGCTATCGAGGCCCATGGTTTACACTATGCCCTGTTCCTTGACGATTGACAAGACCTTTCTGGCTAGTACTGCCTAGCAGGAACGCAATGAATCATAAGTCCTTCTCGAATAGTCCCTTTTGTCACAATGCAAAAAATTGCCCCGAACCAGGATCGAACTGGTGACCTTTAGATCTTCAGTCTAACGCTCTCCCAACTGAGCTATCGAGGCCCATGGTTTACACTATGCCCTGTTCCTTGACGATTGACAAGACCTTTCTGGCTAGTACTGCCTAGCAGGAACGCAATGAATCACAAGTCCTTCTCGAATAGTCCCTTTTGTCACAATGCAAAAAATTGCCCCGATCCAGGATCGAACTTGTGACCTTTAGATCTTCAGTCTAACGCTCTCCCAACTGAGCTATCGAGGCCCATGGTTTACACTATGCCCTGTTCCTTGACGATTGACAAGACCTTTCTGGCTAGTACTGCCTAGCAGGAACGCAATGAATCATAAGTCCTTCTCGAATAGTCCCTTTTGTCACAATGCAAAAAATTGCCCCGAACCAGGATCGAACTGGTGACCTTTAGATCTTCAGTCTAACGCTCTCCCAACTGAGCTATCGAGGCCCATGGTTTACACTATGCCCTGTTCCTTGACGATTGACAAGACCTTCCTGGCTAGTACTGCCTAGCAGGAACACAGTGAATCATAAGTCCTTCTCGAATAGTCACTTTTGTCACAATGCAAAAAATTGCCCCGAACCAGGATCGAACTGGTGACCTTTAGATCTTCAGTCTAACGCTCTCCCAACTGAGCTATCGAGGCCCATGGTTTACACTATGCCCTGTTCCTCGACGATCGACAAAACCTTCCTGGCCAGTACTGCCCAGTAGGAACACAGTGAATCATAAGTCCTTCTCGAATAGTCACTTTTGTCACAATGCAAAAGATTGCCCCGAACCAGGATCGAACTGGTGACCTTTAGATCTTCAGTCTAACGCTCTCCCAACTGAGCTATCGAGGCCCATGGTTTACACTATGCCCTGTTCCTTGACGATTGACAAGACCTTTCTGGCTAGTACTGCCTAGCAGGAACGCAATGAATCACAAGTCCTTCTCGAATAGTCCCTTTTGTCACAATGCAAAAAATTGCCCCGAACCAGGATCGAACTGGTGACCTTTAGATCTTCAGTCTAACGCTCTCCCAACTGAGCTATCGAGGCCCATGGTTTACACTATGCCCTGTTCCTTGACGATCGACAAAACTTTCCTGGCTAGTCCTGGCTAGCAGGAACACAGTGTCCTTCTCGAATAAGTCTCTCAAATAGTCCCTTTTGTCACAATGCAAAAAATTGCCCCGAACCAGGATCGAACTGGTGACCTTTAGATCTTCAGTCTAACGCTCTCCCAACTGAGCTATCGAGGCCCATGGTTTACACTATGCCCTGTTCCTTGACGATTGACAAGACCTTTCTGGCTAGTACTGGCTAGGAGATCACAGTGAATCATAAGTCCTTCTCGAATAGTCACTTTTGTCACAATGCAAAAAATTGCCCCGAACCAGGATCGAACTGGTGACCTTTAGATCTTCAGTCTAACGCTCTCCCAACTGAGCTATCGAGGCCCATGGTTTACACTATGCCCTGTTCCTCGACGATCGACAAAACCTTCCTGGCCAGTACTGCCCAGTAGGAACACAGTGAATCATAAGTCCTTCTCGAATAGTCACTTTTGTCACAATGCAAAAGATTGCCCCGAACCAGGATCGAACTGGTGACCTTTAGATCTTCAGTCTAACGCTCTCCCAACTGAGCTATCGAGGCCCATGGTTTACACTATGCCCTGTTCCTTGACGATCGACAAAACCTTCCTGGCCAGTACTGCCTGGCAGGAACACAGTGAATCATAAGTCCTTCTCGAATAGTCCCTTTTGTCACAATGCAAAAAATTGCCCCGAACCAGGATCGAACTTGTGACCTTTAGATCTTCAGTCTAACGCTCTCCCAGCTGAGCTATCGAGGCCCATGGTTTACACTATGCCCTGTTCCTTGACGATTGACAAGACCTTTCTGGCTAGTACTGCCTAGCAGGAACGCAATGAATCACAAGTCCTTCTCGAATAGTCCCTTTTGTCACAATGCAAAAAATTGCCCCGAACCAGGATCGAACTGGTGACCTTTAGATCTTCAGTCTAACGCTCTCCCAACTGAGCTATCGAGGCCCATGGTTTACACTATGCCCTGTTCCTTGACGATCGACAAAACTTTCCTGGCTAGTCCTGGCTAGCAGGAACACAGTGTCCTTCTCGAATAAGTCTCTCAAATAGTCCCTTTTGTCACAATGCAAAAAATTGCCCCGAACCAGGATCGAACTGGTGACCTTTAGATCTTCAGTCTAACGCTCTCCCAACTGAGCTATCGAGGCCCATGGTTTACACTATGCCCTGTTCCTTGACGATCGACAAAACTTTCCTGGCTAGTCCTGGCTAGCAGGAACACAGTGAATCATAAGTCCTTCTCGAATAGTCCATTTTGTCACAATGCAAAAAAATTGCCCCGAACCAGGATCGAACTGGTGACCTTTAGATCTTCAGTCTAACGCTCTCCCAACTGAGCTATCGAGGCCCCTGGTTTACACTATGCCCTGTTCCTTGACGATTGACAAAACTTTCCTGGCTAGTACTGGCTAGCAGGAACGCAATGAATCATAAGTCCTTCTCGAATAGTCCCTTTTGTCACAATGCAAAAAATTGCCCCGAACCAGGATCGAACTGGTGACCTTTAGATCTTCAGTCTAACGCTCTCCCAACTGAGCTATCGAGGCCCATGGTTTACACTATGCCCTGTTCTTTGACGATTGACAAGACCTTTCTGGCTAGTACTGCCTAACAGGAACGCAATGAATCATAAGTCCTTCTCGAATAGTCCCTTTTGTCACAATGCAAAAAACTGCCCCGAACCAGGATCGAACTGGTGACCTTTAGATCTTCAGTCTAACGCTCTCCCAACTGAGCTATCGAGGCCCATGGTTTACACTATGCCCTGTTCCTTGACGATCGACAAAACCTTCCTGGCCAGTACTGCCCAATAGGAACACAGTGAATCATAAGTCCTTCTCGAATAGTCACTTTTGTCACAATGCAAAAGATTGCCCCGAACCAGGATCGAACTGGTGACCTTTAGATCTTCAGTCTAACGCTCTCCCAACTGAGCTATCGAGGCCCATGGTTTACACTATGCCCTGTTCCTTGACGATCGACAAAACCTTCCTGGCCAGTACTGCCTGGCAGGAACACGATGAATCATAAGTCCTTCTCGAATAGTCACTTTTGTCACAATGCAAAAAATTGCCCCGAACCAAGATCGAACTGGTGACCTTTAGATCTTCAGTCTAACGCTCTCCCAACTGAGCTATCGAGGCCCATAGATTACACTTTGTCCTGTTCCTTTACAATTGAGGAAAACATCCTGGCCAGTGCTGCAGTACCATGCATTTCGTTGTGCTCCTTTAAGTCTACAGGGTCTACAGTCGATGTTTTCGCAACTGTGTACATATTGTCTGGTTGGAACTGTGCGCAGTGAAATTTCCCTCTTGATAAACCTGCATGGGATGCCTAAGCGTAGGTGTGATATTTATTCGATGTTACGCCACTATTTCACCATTTCTCCTCTCCATACTTGGGCCACTCTTGAAAGTAATGCCTTCGATGTTTCACACAGGAATGTGTGAATAATCGTGATTTTGCGTAGACCACAGTGACTTCTAGACAGTGAATGTGTGATGCTGGTCTCTGGGTATTACATCCGCTCTTCCTTTGAGAGTACGTATATCGATATTTTATTGCGTATTAATTTAGCATTGTACATATAATATCTTCACTAGGATGAAGTATTTGTGAGAACATTGCTGAATTGATCATCAATCTCATCGCAGGAGCAGACTCTTTCGATCCTGCAACAGTATGACATGTAGACGTCGAACTATTGCAATATGTGTAGATTCGACGGCAGTGTGGTAATCACTGTCGAATGCGCATATTCTTGAATGTGATGCAAGCCTCGTCCGTTCGCCTTGACGACTGCACTAGTGAAACTATTTATTTTGTGAATCTGCGAGGGTGATTCGTCCACAGATGTCGTTTTCTCCTTCTCTATTTATGTTGTATCTGCTTACTGAGGGCCGAATGCGAAGTTTCAAGTGAACAAACAGATTCTGCTGAGATTTTGCTCCTCTAAAGTCTTTTCATCAGATGGAGCCTGAAGTACTGTGGTGTGGGAGGTCTGTAAGAGCTCTAGAAACAAAAGGCGATGGCCACTTGGTTAGGGACGCAGGGTAGGAAGCAAATCAGCTTTGTGCGCGAAATTTTGAATTGCTCGCTGCTGAAATGCTGCTCGGCGGGAATCCAAATGAGATGCTCTTCTTCTTCTTCTTCGCGTCTGCTTCGGAAAAGGGAAACTTCTTATTTCGTTATATGTGCTGTATCTGGTAGAGTGACTTCAAGAGGAATTAGGATCACGTAATTCACGTGGACCATTCCTTTAAGCATGTACAGTACGGAGTAAGGTAGGGTACCGAAGCATTTCATTTGCCGTGTTTACGAGACTGAAGGTGCTATTTTCTCCGAGACCAATATTGAACATCGACCAGTTTTTTTTGCGAAACTCTAGAACTGGTGCATGTGCCTCGCTGATTCGCTGATTGTTGTGGACCGCGTTGCTTTTTCGTACCATTCGGGGACAACTGGGGGTCTGTTGTTGCAAATTCGTCCAGATTCGTTGATATGGATCATGCGATGGGGCGAATTTTAGTGATTCTCTCTTTATTTGCTGACCACCCTTTTAGACCCTGCGAGAGCTAATTATGAACTGGAAGTATGTGTTCACAGCCTTTTTAATGATTAATACTCATGGATTCTGCACTCACCTTATTTTTTCACTTCTCCCTCTCCACGATGAAGTACACTAGAACGGTCCGGTTGCCGGTAGTAGCCATAGTAGGGTGGTTGATATGGAACATATCTCGAGGAAAGAGCTGAATTCATTACATAGTTTTTCATGTTTTTTTAATCATAAATATTCAAGGGGATTTAGTCATGGTTGCAAAACGGGAATAAGCTATGGCTATAACTGCAGCAAACCAGACACCCTCTCAACCAGGTCGAATATGGCTGGATCAGTGCATTCATCTGACTTACAGTAAGTGGAAGCTTCTATTAGGTTGTAAGGAAAGTTCTGGCCGCTTTTTCGCAATCACAAGATAAATTTAAATATCAGAGCGCGTCAACATGAATCAGCTGACATATTGTGCTCGTTAGATAGAGAAAAAGTTGCTCTTTCAGAATATATGTTTTATTTGGAATGCCACAAGGTTTTCAATTTATTAGGGAAGTTTTAAAGTGCTGCGAAAATGGCACTTTTAAGATGACTTCACTTCAAGAGTTCTTGTTTAGCCGAGTCCCAGCGAAGGTGACCACAAATGTGAATACTGCAAGAGGAGGGGGTGTATCACTGGATGGAACACATTGTCTCCGGTTTCAGAAGTGCAGAAATGAGGACGAGCTGCTCGAATTTTCAATTGATCAAATCGCTTTAACTAAAACGGCAGAAGGCGATGAGCGTCCATATTTGCAGGGGATATCCACAAGTATTGGCCCTCAACAAGCAACCTTAGCTGACCACCTCAAGTGGCCTTGATTTGGAAAAATCCAAGAAAATGGGTGCCGCGGGACCCCCCACGGCAGTCATGCGCAAGCGCATTTTTCACAAATCCTCTTCCACTAATTGAAGCAGTTGCAGGGTGAGGCCCTTACTCGTCTATCATGTTCATCAGATCTAGCGCTAACTATGCCCCACTTCCCAAAACATCTGGCCACCTCCTTCAGTAGCAGTGTGTTCAGAAAGAGTGGCGATTTGAAGTCGACTTTTTTTCATTTCGCGCAATATAAATTATCAGCCCTTTATCAAATTGAGATGTCTAGGTATGCATAGTGTTGCCAAGAGTGTGGCGAATCTAATGGTGCTTACTCTGTGAGAAAAGATTCACTCTGAGCCGAGTTATGATCTCTCGAAGTTGAAATTTCAAAAACCGGCCAAAACTTTCCTTACAACCTAATATAAGTCTGATAAGGAATAGAATTCGAGATGATTTCAAACTGCATTTATTTCGTGGTGCACTTTCGTGTGCATCCTCGAAGGCGCATTTCGCGACAACTGAGTACCTTGGTTGCTTAGGCCGCTTCCATACTTTGCGCACCGACGCCGTCACGCGCGTGCCTGCGTCACGCGCGTGACGGCGTCGGTGCGCAAAGTATGGAAGCGGCCTTACGTAAGCAGATAACTCTCTCTGCAATTGGTGACAGTTTTTCATTACCACGGCGAAGGAATGAGCCATAGACACGTACAGAGTCCGATACCCACCGTTTTAAGATGGCAGCACCTATTATTGCTCGAGACAGCGAGACAGCACTGGCAAAAGTCTTGCAATAAAATAGGAAGGAGGAGATTCTGACAGCAATATTGACGTAATGAGGTGATTGTACAGTGTGTCCCAAAAGTATAGGTCCACCCTACTTTTCATCCATATCTCCAGAATGGACCAGCGATTCCTTTCCAAATTTTTATCTGTGGTACCTGATCACTGTAGCGATCAAACGCCTCAGTAAAATTGAAGACATAAAATTGCAAAATTTTATTTGCTTTTTTTTCAAAAATAAGGGTGTCCCAAAAGTATAGGTCCACTCAGTCTTTCCGCCTTGCTTCCATCGAAAGGTAAGTTGTGAAGTAAATGTGTTGACGCATCCTTCTGAGATTCACTCTACAGTGCCATGCCACGCGGTACGCATTCATCCGAGTACGAAAAAGGACAAATTCTGGCCTACAAAGATGTGGGACTCAGCAATCTCAAAATTTCTGAGAAGATGGGCCTATCCCACAATTTTATCAGCACCTTCTGTTGCACCATGGACCTGTACGGAACGAAAAAGAGAAGTGGAAGGCTGTAGAAGCATTCTAAGAGGCAGAAGCGTCGGATCCTCAACGCTGCGTCTAATTTCAGAAAGGGTGTTTGTCGGCTGTGCAGGAAACTGGCACCTACTGTATCGAAAAGCACTGTGCACCGTCTGCTCAAGTCGTCTCCTCACATCGAGCGAATACGGTTTTCGTTCACGCCATACCTCACGAGGGCGCACGAAGAGGCTTGAATCCATTTTCCCAAGTAGAATGTCAGCTGGACGCATCAATGGGATGAGGTAGCCTGCAGGGTTACATTACTGACGTAGTGTAGCTTACGGCGTATCAGTAATAGCGTTGCCGGTATCTTTTTTGATGAGAAAAGTCAAAATTGGATGAACCCGATGGCTTGGAAAGTCATTGGAAGGATGTGAGGAAGGAGCCGCGCCACTTCTCGAGGCGCGGATTTACTGGTGGTAATTTTATGGTTTATGCCGCCTTCTCTCGCTTTGGTAAGAGCAGGATACTATTCATCACGCATCGTATGGATTCCAGGGCATATCAGGACGTTCTAGAAAGTAATTTACTACCATATAAACAGTGGTACATACATACATTAGGTGCCAGTTCCCTGCACAGCCGACAAACACCCTTTCTAGAATTGGACGCAGCGTTGAGAATCCGACGCTTCTGCCTCTCAGAAAGCTTCTGCGGTCTTCCACTTCTCTTTTGAGTTCCGTACAGGTCCATGTTGCGACTGAAGCTGTTGATCAAGTTGTAGGATAGGCCCATCTTCGCATAAATTTTGCGATTGCTGAGTCCCACATCCTTGTAGGCCAGAATTTGCCCTTTTTCGTACTCGGATGAATGCGTACTGCGTGGCATGGCACTGTAGAGTAAATCTTAGAAGGATGCGTCAGCACATCCACTTCACAACTTACCTTTCAATGGAAGCAAGGCGGAAAGACTGAGTGGACCTATACTTTTGGGACACCCTTATTTTTGAAAAAAAAGCAAATAAAATTTTGCAATTTTATGTCTCCAATTTTACTCAAGCGTTTGATGGCTTTAGTGATCAGGTACCACAGATAAAAATTTGGAAAGGAATCCCTGGTCCATTCTGGGGATATGGATGAAAAATAGGATGGACCTATACTTTTGGGACACACTGTATGACGTTGAACCTTCTTAGACGCCGCCTACTGCACGATTATTTCGTCGGAGCCGAAAGTCAGGATAGGCTTTGTCGAGGTTTTTACGCACTCTCTGGTTTTTTCATCACTTGTATGTTCTTCCACATCCACTCATAGTGTTCGCTCAGGACTGTGACCCATCAAAACTGCCTTTAACTGAGTCCTTTAAACCGTCAGGAGCAATTTTGGCCTATGGTGGGAAATAGAAGTAGAGGCACCAGTGCACACCCCATGCTCTCGGCGTCCATCGTCCCGAAATGAGGTGGGTGAGGCTGAGTACCCTACATCGTGCTTTCCGACGCGATTTTCACCACAGACCTTTTTATCTTGAACTTGCTATTTCATTTGCAGAAAACAAGTCTTTCTACTCCCGATTTCCCTTATTGACCCTAACCTGTGCGCTGTATTAAAAGTAAAGGCAATACGTCTCTATTCACTTTATCTTCATAGAGGACTTCCGGTGATTTTCATAGTTGCCCTCATTTTCACATCTTTGAATTAGTTTTGATCTCGCCCTCAATTTTTTAGCTCAAGAATTACAAAATCGGAATTTTCACCTCTCTCAAGGATTCACTGAATTCCCCCCACAGTGGGAGAGATAATTAAATGCGCGACTGAGGATAACGTGTTATGTAGAGCTAAAGTCACTTTTCCTTTCTCCATGTAGCAGACAGATACAAACAGTAACTCCGCAGGGATTGAATGTACTGATAGTTTGTAATGATGCAACAGAAATGATTATAAAATCACACCTGAAGATACGGCCGCCAAACCGACCAGAGCTCCTACGATTCCAGGTCCTACAGGAGGTCTCGGTCGAAATCGAGGAGCGAAAGGTCGAACATTAAAGTGATTATGGATGACACGGCGAACAACAACTACCGGACGCCGTCGCTGCGACAGTACTTCTACAACAAAATTTTCAAAAAATTGATGGCAGCTTGAAAATTACGAAAGTGACGATCACCTGTTGCTAGCAGAACCACTGTGAACGCCACCAAAGACCATTTCATTGCTTCACCAGTGCCAGATTTGTTTGTCTGAACAGAAATCTCTTTCAGCAATGATGTCTTCTTTGTGAGCATGCAAAGCTGAGCCTTGTGGCATCGTGTATCGAGCAGATTTTGGAAGATTCTACTATGATCTCATCTCCCTTTTAGGCACACTCCACGATGACCAAACAAGTCAACTTACCCCTTCGGGGATCCAGGTTGCATCTTTTTTGCACCGCCGCGGTGCGCCATCACGCGCTTCACCTGCTAAAACGCACACCAACGCCACTCATTTTGCTCAGTTGGCCAATAAAGGAGCTCGAGCGGGTGGTGTCGGAATGGGTTCGAGGAGATGAAGCGCCGAAACTGCGCACCGTGGCGCGTGAAATGGTGCAAATAGCTATTCAGGGATCTATCGCCCTGAGAATGTAAGTTGACTTGTCTGGTTGTCGTGGAGTTGCCCTAAAAGAGCTAAATGTGATATTTCTGAAGGTCTATTCTACGTCTCCTCACACACTCCCCAAATGCCGAAGAAATTCGCTTGAGGACAAGGGGCGGGATGCAGCATCTGCGTCTCGATTATCGAAAAGATTTCCACGGACAAGGTCGAAGCCAATTTCTCGATTACTTGACTGAACTCTGTTGAGGCACAGCAACAAAGGAGCGGCCATGAGCCATGCTCATTGAGGTGCCCCTGTGATTCGGAATGAGAGAAGCATGGGTGGCGCATCCAAAGAAGTGATGTTCAAAGCTGAATACTCTATCCTTACATTGCTGCATATACAATCCATATAATCAAGAAAGGCATAAAAATGAATGACGGAGTTATTCAGAGTCAGCAAACAGCACCCGAAGGTGATTGATTTGCTCTAATAATTGCACCCTTTCGAAAGTCGGAGTTTATTTACATGTTTACAGGTTACAGTAACCGCCACATTACAGTCCATCTCCCGACGGCTGACAGGGCGAGGCCTACGGACTTGCGTCGATCTCTCTTACCCCGCCACACACTCTCACCCAACTCTGCAGGCCACGCCCCGTCAGCCTACGGGAACTGGACTGTACTTCTCTTTGGTACGCGAAGCACTTTCGCTTCGTCAAAAGAATGACGGAGTCTCAAAAAGTACAGAAATGGCTTCGGGTAGCAGATATCAATGGAAGTTTAAGCTAAACGTCCAAGTTAAAGTGTTCATTGGCACTTCATGAAGGCACACAGAGATTCTGAACAGGACGAAGCCGTAAGCTTCTCTCTTATAAGTCGTACCTAAGGGAACTGGTTAAAAACTAGAGCAGCAATCCTGATGAGTGAGATCGGCATTAACTTTTAATCGCCGAAAAGTCTCGGCTACATTCCAAACGCAAATTAGGTCAAAACTTCTGTAGCAGGTTATTGTAGAAACATGTTCACTGTGAAGGCCAGCTTATGTACAATTCCACATCAGAAATAGGCACCCTTTGTAAATATTGCAAGGAAATAAGAGGAAGGAGGGGTTACTGAGACACAGTAATGATCTCGAATATGAAGCAGAAACAATATTTTGCAAATCTTCCTGTCCCTAATGATTTAGAAGTCTATTTTGTAGTTCGGAAAATTCTTGCGGACCTCTAATTTCAAATGCACATCTCTCAGTTCATACAAAATTCTATCTATCGAAATTAGGACCATGGAATCAACAGGTTTTTTCCAACGAGATACTCGCTTGCTTGCTGCGGTTGACAAGAATTGTGGAAATCTGAAGGCGATGAGTTTGTTGGAAGTCGCTCCAGCATCGTGTCGAGTCATGAAGCATTTCTCCCGTGGAAACCTGTTCAGACACTAGAAGAAATAGTAATCGGTGTGGAGAGGTTATGTGAGTATGTAAGGTGGATCTTGCAGAGTTGCGCTCCCGATCATTCGACTTTTTTGGGTTTCTTTGTACAGCATTGTACCATGCGTTATCGTAAAAACGGATAGACTCCTTGCAACTGGTTAATACTACACTCATGATTTGCAAAGTGGAGCTCATCTCGGGAGCTTCTTAACTTCTCAACGCTGCAGCCTTAATAGTTTTGCCGCGATCCGTGGCTGTGGTGGATTGGACATCCGCAGACCACCACACCGCCGCCATGCTGACGAGGCTGACCGCTGCAAACTTCCCTTCGTGCAACTACATACTGTGCAACACCTTTGTGCACCATTGTGCGAACGTCGCCGTTCGTCTTACAGAATCCAGTTCCCATGATATGGCAGGATGTGGTCAAGAAATGAATCGTTTGTGAGCCGGAGAAGAAGATATATAAGACAAGGTTGCAGCTGTCGTTTGTCCATTCTGTTCTAAAGACTACACCAGGATTCAAAATTCATTTCAGAGCATAAGCGTTGCTATGCTCGAATAATGAGTGAAGCAGGCTGCAATTTTGCATAGGTGACCCCAGAAAAGAACAACAAAATACTTCAGGAAATGGGACGTTCCGAACCGCAAGAAATTTCCGAACGACATACGTAATAGTTCCTCCTCTCAAGTCTGCAGATAAACCTGCAGCTGAATTCAAAATTGACGGCATTTATCCTTCCTGCACTCTATATCACTCACCAATCGTGGGACGCCTTTCCTCCGGCAGATAGCAACTTCGTAAGAGTAAATAAAATTACATTAAATTCGTTTTTCGGGATATTATCGAGCCTACATACCTGCTTAAAAATCCTAGTCGATTTGGTAATGAAGCAGTGAAAACGGCAATCCCAAGTGAAAGTCGCCGCGATAAAGGGATTCTGTTCATCACTAATAGTTCGTGTCACTTGCATCGTACTGTGTTCACCGTGAAAGTATTAGGTTCTGCGGTAAGTTCGTGCGGTGTTTTACTCCTTCTCTTCACAACATTTTGTTCATCTTCCAACAAAGTATATACATGTGTTCGATGGAACTTCCTCTGCACTATACAAGGGGTGCCAAAAAAAAGTGATTTTGCCCACGGCTCACATCTGCCAATTATACAAAACATAGGGAAATGAAAGAGATAAAACTATTGAGACAAAATATTCCCGAAGTGTTCCTCCGAAAGCAGGAACAAGCTGTGGCTCTCTACGTTCACCTTTATAAAAATATGGAGCTTTCATTCGCTGCAGTCGGGCTTCGGCATACCTACAGCATCAAGGTCCGCTTGAAACCAGGCTCCGTGGTAGGTCTTTTGTGGTAAGCTTCTTGAGGATTGGCCCTTCGGTTCATGGAAGACACAGAGCCCCTGCTGCTTGGTCAAGGCTGCTATGATCCGAAGTATCATTTTCATGCACAAAACCGCCTTCGGAGGGGTTTTAGTGGTGAGGGCACGTTTTGGCTCTTTGAAACGAAGGGCCGTGGGAGCCCGGAAAAACGGGATCATAAAGAGCACCACTCAGTATGAATCCCCTCAGGTACCCAGAGTGAACGGACCTCAGCAAGGTTATGAACGAGGGCGACGAAATCTCGGATTTTGCCCAGTTGAGGTGACATATCTTGTTCACTCTTTCCTCGCTCTCCTGCTCGTGCAGAAGGCTGCCACGGAGTATATTGATAGAGTGAGGTCTGATCTTAAATCTGGGGATGAAAATACCACAACAGAATTTGCTGTAGTTGGACTAAAGGGGGTGAAAGTGGAGGAGACAAAATTATTTTTTTTGGCACCCCCTGTAGAACAAATAACTTGCCTACGAATCGTTTAATAGTTTAATATTCATAAGGTTTTAAAATGGAGTAATGAGGCGAGGAATTCACTCTTCTGGATTCTGCTCCTCTTCACCTACCATCGGTTCAAAAAATTACACATATGCGTATGTATTCGATAGAGCTTTTTCAGCTGTACAAAACATTTGCTGTCAACTTTTGTCATTTGCTGCTGATCATTCAACTATTTGTTATTTGAGGCCTAGACATGGAGTAATGACCAAAAACGTGCACTTTCGGCAGCATCCATTTTTCGACAGAAATCGTTGCTTTGCCAAACAATCGAAAACCGTTAACTGAAACAGCTAATTCATCGGAGAAGTAACTATTCCCCTCATATAAATCGATCTGGCACAGAGATAATCAGTTTTTCTGAATGTCAATGGGCGGAAAGTACAGATTTGTCTACAGAATTACTCCATTTCTGAACCTCAGAAATAAGGGGCAATCAAGTGATCAAAAAACAACAACGTTTTATTGAGCTGAAAAGGCTCGATGGGGCACTTATGTGCATATTTTACAACCCCGTTGGTACGCGAAGAGAAGAAGAAGCCGAAAGAACGAATACCTGCCTGATTACCACTCCATTTCTAACCATCATGAATGTTAGACAACTGAAGGGCTCAAAAACATAATTTTGTATAATAGAGCAAAAGATGCTCTATTGAATACATATGTAAACTTTGTTGAATGACAGATAGAATATCGTTAAACACAGGCAATACTAAATTGGACGAACTATTGCGCAACCTAAAAATAATAGTTTTCAATGAAAATATGAAAAGTACCGTATAGCTGCAGTACGGTTACGAAAATGCACTGGGTCAATGTGAAGGAAGGGCAACAAAGTGCTATATGGCGCAGTGTCCCTACTTATGTAGGGAGAAAGAGGATTTTCAGGATTAGCAATAATTACCTCGGAAGAGGAATCTTTGAGAAGTAGATTACCCACTCCATAGCTTCTTCTCCAGTCCCAGGAGCGGGCACCCAACATTGCTACCCGTTCTCCTACACTGATCCAACCCACTTTTCGTCGTGCATTGTCCAAATTGGAAGGAAAGTGGACGGATTCCATTAGGAACTGGCAGTTTGTATTTCGTAGATTTCAACAGCCGGTAGAAAAGAAGAAAAAAGCGATAGTTACAGAAGCGTCTATGTCGCTATAACGGTGTTAACATGTGTTTGAAACGGTATTAAACGCGCAATAACGGTATTAACATGTGTTTGAAAAAAAGCTCGAGAACAACAGATTTTGTTGAGCGCTGCTTGTATGCAGTGTTCGAAAAAGCGACAATTCACTCGTGTGTGCCTCACTGAGGTTCATTTTTCGCAGAGACACGGTATGATTGACTGGGACGCAATACAAAATTCCCCAGATGTTCTTCTATCAGCTCGAGAAAGTTGTGGTCTACAATCTTCACCGTGCGTAAAAGAAGAATTAAATTGATGAAATCGGCCACGAGTATAAAAACAACTGCGAGCTTATCCGTGCTGAAGCAACTGAGAAATTTTATGAAATGAGTACATGACGCGCCAGCACCATCCTGTAGGCCGTAGCAGCCCTTTAATTTATCTGTCTATGGTTCGAACCCTAACTTTAATCCTAATATTCAAACGCAGAGAAACCGCCTGGGAACTCTCGCCCAGCCGTTTTGTGAGTCGAAAGAATTCAGCGTCTCCAGCATTCAAAGATAAAAATGTCCTGTGCAAATTTGAGATGTTGTAATTGCGGCGAAAGAAAAACGAAAAAGACTGTTTTTTTTTTCGTTCCTTGCTCATTTGTGGAAGTTTAAAGATTTTTTGGTGCTATCGTAAAGGGGATGGATCTTATAAAAGTTGCCTCTCCTATTGCGATAGAATCGATTTTTTTCACACTACTCTACTTATTCCCGAGGCACTATCTTGACTGTTGTTAATATATATTTAGCACACTTTTTTGCAATCTTATTTTTTTCGACAGCACTTGGCTGTTATTCGTTCCATACGCATGACTCATTTCAGATGACTATTCGTCCAGCCGTTGACATGGAAACTCTTGTGTTTTTTGAGAGATCACTATAGCTTATGTTGACTCGCATTGCTTCAACGCTCCCCATTAGCCGCTCGTATCATTTTGTCACTGATTATGATATAAAGGTAGTCATCACAAACGCGTATGCTTTGTGTATCTCAGTGATCAATTTTGAATCATCCGCCTTTTTGAATCATCTGTTTCTTTGTTTTGTTCTTTGATTATGGCCTCCACCACTGCACGTCTCACTCATCCTTGCCCCCACCAACCATAGAAATTCGATTTTACCGTTTAATGTGGTAAGATGAAGCTAGGGATGGTATCCACGGGACTGCACTATATGTACCATAGGAGCGCATTTTGCCTCCATTTCCAAGCCACATAAAGTCTTATGTCGCCCAAGCGAACTTTTGATCAATTACTTGACCGGCCTTGCAAAAGTGGTTGCGTCTACATATAGGACACATGATTGAATGATTTTCTTCAGGTAAAATTTAATGATTTCAAAAATTACCAATTTGGTCAATTTTTATCGACTAGACCTACCTCTTCTCTAAACAAAAAATCAGCCTAATTCTAGGGCTTCCAAAAATTGTACACAGTTCTATGCGGAGCAAATAGATCTCTTTGAAGAAATTGTCCACGAGAAAATGAGTTTCTTTGTTACACACATATATATATTTGTGTAGAATTTGCCAAGTAAGGGCAGCATGCAAAGTTTTATGCAAAAGAGTGAGAACGGCTAAGGTACAGCTTCTCCAATTCTCGGTAGAGTGGGCCGGGCCTCTTAGCAAGTGCCCACCTCGTCATCCGCCGCGGTCGGGGACGCATTGTAGGAACAGAAAGTTACGTAAGCAGTCGAATTCTCCGTTCCCAAACGCGGCGGACGACGGAACGGTGCTTTTACTCGGAGCCCCACCCCCCACCCTGCCGAGAATCGGGAGCTATATCTTGGCCGAATTCTCACTTTTTCGCGTGAAACTTTGCATACTGCCCTTTCTAGACAAGCACAGCATAAATAAGTGGGTACCAAAGAAACTCCTTTTTCCGTGGACAATTTCTTAAACATGATAGGCAACATGCTGCACTAACTTGTGGACTTACGGGGAGACTTCCCTCTGAAAAGCAGCGACATTACTTATAGATGATCCGGTACATTTTGAACTCCGAGCTCTGCACATGCGCCATTTGCACTCCGTGAAGAACTGTGATCCCGATTAATACAGGAAATTGAACCCAAAATTCTACACCCTATCAACACTTCTACTAATGATCAGAGTAGGGCAGCTAAGAAACTATCTCTTCTTCCCGTCACAGATCCGCATGAGGCTGATCGATTTGTCTATGATGCGATGGACCCTGAACAACCTCGAGGTTGTCATCCCTTGAGTTGCCGTATCCATGAGTCTTGGTCAACCTTCAATTTCGTCTTTTCAAGGGGAAATTTCCTTTTCTTAAAGAAAATCCAATATAGCCCAGAGTGCATACATGAATTGCATGGGACGCTGCTGATGAGAATGCCTATTGGATTTTGAGAAAAAAGCTTTTCCGCAGGCAATGACGGCAGAGACCCTGTAGAAAATGATTAGAGCTCTTCACGTTGTCTCTTTTGCCACCATCCTTCACCATCTTGAATGTTCTGCCTTCAATTGCTTGGTTCACAGGCACTTTTTACCCGATGCAATCCCACCATTTCGCATTTGGACAGAGGTCTTGTCGATAGGTTTTATTAGAGTATAAAAGTATCTTTCACAACAAAATGCGCCAAACATCCCGCGAACCTCAGACCTTCATTCGGGGTTCACGAAAGGAGCACTTGGTGGTTGCCAGCTCACTCAAGGAGGGGGTAACGCTCCTCTCTGAGAGTTACCAACTGACAAAGGGGCAGTCGTGGCTATTCTTAGGCGCGGTGACGCAGCCCTATGACCACATCCGATTGTCCTGGCACACGAACCTTTCCTCATAGATGGCATACACGCAAAGTTCCTCGTTCATACACCTTTTTACAGCATCTTCTGCCTTTAGCTTCTAATATTCTCAAAGTTCGTGACAGTAATGTCTCAGTTTTGAACAGAACTGAAACTCCAAATCTGTATGGCGCTCGTGGTCTCAAAATGAATTGCAACTATTAGAGAGAGCGTTCATAGTAAGCGATTAGGTGGAGTTTGGAAGAGCCTCTGACTGCTTGCCATGAGAGCCGAAAGCAGGCCACAATAAAATTCTGCCATCAACATTTTATTAAAATACTTGCGATTCAGCCTAAAAGACATTCACTACACTCGATCCAATTTAGTATATATTGGCAGAGTCATCAGACCACGGCTTCATGATTTGGTCACGTGTCAGCTCGGAAATCCTAAACAGTGGGCATAGTGTGAAGTGGAACCCGTTAGCGATGCGCAAGCCTCGTATGGCTCCATCAAAATGCTCAGTGTGCTCGTATGGCTCCATCAAAACGCTCAGTGTGCTCAATGTCTTTCGGTTCGCATTGCAGGCGCTACATTGAGAAGAGCTCATAATGAGAGGCACGCCTAGTGGCCTTGCAGTGTGCTGAATGAACCCAGCTAACTTCGGCAACATTGCTCCGTGCGGCCAGGGCCTGTTATTGTAGTATTAGCCCCGTTGCGTGTCCCCTTCTGCATCAGTTTGCCTTTCATTGAATAAATTTATTGCTGCTGGCCTGCCAGATGAAGTGCAGCTGGATCTCCGCGATGACGAGTAGGTGTAGGTCCTTTTTAATACCTATTCCTTTTGAAGGGTCACAGTTGCTTCATTAATAGACTGCTCTGCATAATCATGCCCTACCAAGCCAAGTTACTCAGTGATCCTTCGAGAATATGTAATTTCATATAACGAGTGTATGTCTCAGGATGTAACCTATTTCGCTGGATGCAGCAGGGAGAAAAATAACAAAAACTTCCTCTTCTCTCGCCTGAGTCGTCAGGATGTAGATGATCAAATGAAGCCCTTCCAACCGAAATTTCACTGCACTGGCCCTGCATTTAACTGAGAACGAAGACAGCTGAACTGATGGAATACGAACATCTAACCTCATAAAATTGTATCCCATCCCGGCTGTAGGAGTGCAATCCTCCCTAACCAACTGTCGGTTTCAGAAAAGCAGACCCAACATGAGCAGGGGCTGGCCTCAGCCCACCAGTGCACACCATCAAAATAACAGTTCTGTCTGCAACGAAAAAGGATGATGGCCTCCGAATGGGACACTAGCACAGGGTTAATGTCAGCGACTACGGTAAACACACCGGAAGGAGTAAGCTTGCCATAATGTGGAGTAATTGTAGTACGTGATAGGTGCATGCTCGACCGTGTAACCGAAGAGATATAGCGAAAGAAAAGGGCATGAATTCTGAGAGATAGGAAGCCGAAAACCCTCCTTTTCTACCTGTCTGCATCACTAGCCGATGAGGTGGGTGCACACGAGCGAAGGACCATGTCGGTCAGGTGCAGGCATTGCCTCGTCCTCAGAGCAAGTCGCTTAGCAGGTGGCGTCAAAGGCAGTGCCGTACGTAATAAGGACCCCAAATCGCGTTTTTTCATCTCCACTAATCAACACTTACAAACTGGAAGCTCAAAAAGTATATCACTTTTCTTGTTTTCTTCTTAACCTTGGAGACGTCCTCAACTCACCGATTTATCTCAGAGCATACCTCCAGTGCGCTTTGGTTTAGCGCCATGTTGAGCCATCTGAAGGCTCCATTTTTTTGGGTTGGGTTACCAGTACCAAAATTGTGTGAAAAACATGTGCATATGCGAATTACTACATGGCTCATATAGGATAGCTTGACAGCCACCACTTCTTTAATGGGTAATCAGGTGCGTGGCCAATATTTAGAGAAGTCACCTCACAAAGTTCCTTTCAAAACACCAATGATGTGAACATTTATTTACTAGGACCATGAGCAAGGGATCCGTACCTTGTCAATCATGGCGATGATGAGCTCACCGGTCGTGGCGGGCGATGACAGCTTGAGATTTCCGGAAATTTTAGATAACTTCTAGTTTTTTCCCTCTTTAGCCATTGGAAAGGCTCGTTTTCCACAAGTAGAAGTGTGCCGAATCAAGTATAACGCCATCATAATTGCTCTTATCACAATTTCTGGCTAACAAGTTTAATACGAACTCATCATAAGCGCGCGATCTCTAATTCGAGTGAAACTCTCAATCTCACTCAACGGAAAAGTTCATTTGAACCCTTTACGGGGGTGCCAAGAAGGTCACTTTGCTCACGGCTCACGTCTACCATATACAAAACAGAGGTTATCGAAAGAGAAAAAAAGTATTCAGGCAAAATATTCCTACAATGTTTCTCTGGAAGCGGGAGCAAACTCTGGTTCACTAATTTCATGGTCACAAAAATATGGAGCCTTCAGTCAGCACAGTCGGGCGATAGAGCACCTGCGGGATCAATGTCCGCCGAACACAGCAAAACCATTTTCCGTGTTAAGCCTCCCGTGGGGAAGCTTCCCAAGGAGTGACTCTTCGTTCACGGGAGTCAATTGCTCTTGGTGCTCGGCCACCGCTGTAATGATCCGAAGTGTCTCTTTTCATGCTTCAAAAACCCACCTCCGGATGGTTTTCAGTGGTGATTGCACGTTATGGTTCTTGAAAACGAGGGACGTCGGGAACCCGGAGAGAGCGGGATGTTCTAAAACACCCTAATATGAATCTTCGCAGTTAACCAGAGTGAACAGACCTTGCGAGATCGAGAACGAAGGTGAACAAATCTCGGATTTTGCCGAGTTGAGGTGCCACGTCATGTTCACGCAGAAGAAGCTCCCGCTGCTATTCAAGCAGAAAGCTGTTACGGAGTTTAGTGATAGTATGAGGTGTGCTCTAGAATTTGGGTATGGAAATAGCTCGTCAGAATTTGTTGAAATTCGAATAGCGTTGGAAGTGGAGGAGAAAAATGTAACGACTTTCTGGCACCCCCAGTATTTTGGACAATAAATTGTGAAGCATGACAGCAACGATCTCAGGTGCTGACCATAGAATCGCCATTTACGGCCGACTTCAGCACTATAGTCGGTTCATTCGTTCATTCCCACTATGACTCATCGTTTCGATCCCTCTATTGCAAAGAGCATGTGACTCTCGAATGACGTCTGAACCAGAATCAATCCTATCAGTTCTATTCATCGAATTTCTCCGTCATTACAACCACTATAGCTAGGTCGATCTCGACTTCTGCACCCTAGCTGTATGGTTCCTCTTTTTAGTTCGTCATGGTGTCTTGGTTCGTTACCAAAAAAGAGTTTTGTTACCCACCAGTGCCCGCGAGACTGGATGTATCTAGATTTAGCTTTTTCAAATTAGAGAGTCATGAAGGTGTTTGAAAATCTTTGCGACATTTTTGCTAATTTTTTCCGTTTTCACGTTTATCTTTCGTAACAAAGATCAAACTTTAATTTTGAAAATTTTGAGAAAATTTTGTTGCCCTATTGATGTTCCTTACCCCTACAGGAGCATCTGAATGCCTCCAAAAGTTTCGGAAAAAAGACGCAAAACTTTTCCTTCAACCTTGTGTGATCAATGGTAGGGGCACTGTAAGGACTGAGAACTGCTGAAGTGAGTTATCCAAAGGAAAGCTGCGGGTCTAGGAAAACCATATGTGGCGAAAACCGCAGTGAAAAGAAGGCCCACCTCCTTTCTTTGGATGTGAGACCTTCCTCAACAGCAGCCACATTTTTTTACCCTTTTCGGAGCTATTGTTGGGTAAGGGGTACTATTTTTCGGGCTTCCGACCGTTTCATTCCGTTTTTTCTTCACTTCGAACTACTAAGTACCTCGACTTTCATATCCAACACCTCTCCATATTCTGTCCGACCATCCGTGCCACTGCCTTTGATATCTCGCCTTTCGTATTCCTCAACCTGAGTTAACGCTCGTCTCTCCAGCGAAACCCTCCCAATTCGTTCTACCGTGCTTCGAACCCAAAAAACTGTTCTGAAGTACTAATTAGTTAAAATGGATTCTGTTCGAAATTTCATTGACGATGGGGAGTTCAGCTTCATCGGCCACACGCGATGGTCTTCCACGATTCAGAACAGCGGTGGAGCAATTCTTGCCTTAACCAATGTTACGCCCCCTAACCCCTCCATGTTATTTAACCAACGCAGTGACGCCAGGAACTACGAAAAGCCTCTATACAATAATTTGTTTGCCACTACTTTCGTTTTGAAAAGATTCCTAATCGAGCTAATTAAGGGAAACAACATTAATTATTCATTTTTGCATGTCTGAACAAGAGGTATTCTGAGAGATTGGCAACAAGTAGATTTCTACACTGTAGTGCCTCAGAAACCAAGGGAGAAATGAGATGCGCCTTTAAGTGAGTATATCGATGTCCTTTGCGATAATACATTTATTGACAAAAGAGCGCAGTCTGATAGAATCTCGAAATGATAAAGGCTGATAGGATCTGGGCACACAGAAACGCATTTGTGTCCGTGCTGCTTTGTGATTGCGAACTACCTGATGAATAGCAGCTTACAACTTGTTTACTTGAGAAAATCCGTCAGTAGTTAAATGGAAACGTGCAGCGCGTATTGACAGACTGGAAACTGGGGGGGGGGGGCAACGTTGCGTTCCACGTGGTTTGGAAAATAATTTGGAAACGTCACATATCAAATAATAGCGTCTGCAGTTTGCCTTTTGTGACATTCAGCTGCGATTCGACCCTGACGTGTCACTGCCATTGTGAACCTATCCGTACCCTTTTATCAGGAGTCGACGATATATGAGTGTTTCCTTGGATTTTAAATTCAAATATAAATTTAAATTCCAAATTTTCTCATTTTTAATTTTTCTCGCTCGGCCTATTCATTTATTTGTGAACTTCTTACTTCAGATGTGAATTATAAGCTACCCAAGTACATATAATCACTAAGTTACAAAAATAATAAAATAATCATTCATAAAGCTCATCACTCAGCAATGGTTTGATAGAATTCAAGGCAGCAGTCTCATTGCACGCGTCACACTTTGTTCGAATTTTCCTTGCTAAATTTGCAAATTTCCGGGAGACATTAATATTTCGAATAGGTCCATAAACAATTATCCATGTCAACTTTCCCTCTATTTTCTTTGTAATTCTATTTACCATCAAAGGATGCTTATTTAGTTTAGATTTGAAAAAAATAAAACAAACCTTGTCTAGCTGGCTAATCTTGGTCACTGCTAAGGTGCGCTTGCCACAAAAGAAATCTTCGTTCCATATGCCAGGAAAGTGAAAACGTGCTGCTCGTCCGCGTATATACCCCGTTCCGCTCAGATACACATGTACTTAAGTCCGCTAGAAGTTACAAATGTTTTTTTGGCTCGAATTAGTGAAGGCAAAAGGAGAGTAAGGGGTCCCCGGACAAATGTCACCGTTATTTCATAAGCTGTTCCTCTCAATAACACGATTAGTGGGTTTTCTAATTCAAGCATTGTTGGAGAACTTCCCGAAAATGCTCCAAAGTTGCTAATAGTGTAACCTGCTGTATAATCAATGAAGTTTTCCAAAGTTGGCCATTTGAGCATCTGTTGTGTCGCTTGCATGTATGACGCGTGGAGTTCAAGCGCGGCTTTTTTTCAAATCTAATTTTCACGTATTTGACGAATGACTACTGCAGAAGCACACTATTTCACTCTTGCATGAATTCTGCTATTCGAATTCAATCTGGTTTTTGGTTGTATGTGGATGCATTTCAGCCACATGTCCAATAAAGCGTCATCCATGCTTACTTTCGCAATGAAAAGAAAAATTAGAAATTGTGGCATTATAATTAGAGATTCTGTCTTGCAAATGTGTGTATGATATGCTAATGAGAAAAAAAAATAAAAGCTCCCCTGTCAGGGTTGAGCGTGGCGTCGGGAAAAATTTCCAAAAAAAAAAACACGACTCTCCCCTCTCAAAAGAGGCATCCATACGATCCCCTTCTTCATTTTCCGGTATTTCTGCGATTTTCTACCCATTTTTCCGCGGAGCTAGATGGCTTAATATGCTACCATCGGATATATTGAATGCATCCAGTGTATCCCTGTTCAGGGAAAGGTTGAAGCGGATTGATCTTCTATCTGTTCTTAATATTACAGATTATTGAGTCCCCAACGTTATTTTCAACAGCTCGTTGGTGTCTTCTTCAGTCCGTTATAGATCGACGCTGTTTGAACAGGAATGTAAAATCTAAATGCAATGTTCTGCCGCAAAGGATTTGGTTCCTTACGTTCTTTTTATAGAAGTTATCAATTATCAATTGATTGGCTACTTCATTACAGTAGAACGGCTTCACGAAACTAGATAACATGCGTGTTTCGGTCTTTCCTTCCACAGCTCAATCCTTGGTCCGTATTCGTATTCGTGCATGCTGCGGATTATCACTTGTAACGCTTGCGCCATGGACGGCCTGTCATCAGCAACCGACTACACTTCCTCTCATGGAGCCTTCCAGCTTCTATTTCCCTTCCTTATTCAGGGTTATATGGTGTTATGCATGCGTGTTGATCAAGCTGATTTATGTTGGTTTATGTCTGAGCTCTAGCTTTCTCTGAAAATGGTTTCTTAGAAATTTCCGCGGTGGGCGTCTGGGTTTTCTTTTCTTTTCTTATTATTTTTCTCTTACTTCAAAGTTGTACTAACGATATCACGCTTTCCAATTGGTCGTTGCTAACAGTTATTGGCATGTTCATTGCACTGGTCTGGTCATGAGGACCCTCGCCTCTAGCTGCCTTGTTTTTCTTTCACTTTTGTTGTTCGGCACATGTAATTAAGCCTATACTACAATATAAGTAGCGTGTTCCTGGGAGATGCGTATATTTACTGAGTAATGGGACCCTCATCCCCCTTCTGAACATGCCCTTCGCTCCTGACGTCCACGAGTCTGAGTATCCAGCTTTTACCTGGTCTGTCTGTTCCACGAGGGCTGTCGGTATACTCGTGTTTCGGAGTTCAGACAAACTCCCATGACCCCCTATGGTGGCGTAAGGGCACCATTGCCGACTGGTGCAGGTATAGGACTTGGATCCTACTCGTGGTTGCGTCTGGTTCGAAAGGAGGACCTGTTTCCCATCGAGCAGTATCCTCATGTTTTTTTTCGGTTATTGAGTTCTGCCCTGATCCAATGGTTAAACGACCAGAGACCATGTACTTTTTTGCACAGAAATTGGGCGTTGTCTTCGTGACCGACCTTACTTTTTTTGTTGCTTGGATTATCTTTCTGTTTCCTGTTCTCTGGCGCGTCTTCTGGCGCATACAAATAAATAAATAAATAAATATTACGATGAATAGATAAAATTAGGAGCGTAGGAAAGAAGAAGATAACAGAGACCAAACTGGGGGCAAAACCGAGGCCAAACCCGTGGCAGAATTGAAAAAATAAGAACCAACGAATTCAATTTTTATATTCCGAAACGAAAGTTTCGCCGACTATGGGTCTTGTGCTCGTCCGATGACAGATGGGTTTGTAAAGAGTCGTACAAGTTATGCAGGAAAGGAATGAGAAAGGATGAAAAAGGAAGGATGAAAATTCTGAACTTAGTCAAAAACCAGATATTGCGCTCCAATTCGAATTGCCGCGTCGCTATTGGAATGAACGACACGGCCTTCGCAATGAAGAGCGTTATCTTCTTCATAGTACAGAACAATTTTTAGATACTTGTAAATCTACTGAAACCAAATCTTTCACAGTAATGTCCATTGTTTTCATAATAACTCCCTTAGACTAATATATTGGCTGCTCGATTTATCTAATGGCTGCGTAATCCTCTTCACATGCAAATTCAGGCAAGGATAATTTGGAAGAAAACTTGAAGTGTCTCACTTCGAACTTTCGTAACCACATTCAAACGTAATTTTATGAGTGCGGATTCCTGATGAAGCATCTGGGGCTCCTTCCACTGAAAATATCTCAATAATCTCTTAGCTGAGCTGAATTTACCGCGACATTTTTTGAGGCCTCCAAGCTCACCTCCTTGATTACTCGAAGTTATTGCGACTTTCTGGCGATGAAGTTATGTAGCAAGTTGAAACAAGTGCTTCACGGAAAGTAAGGTTCCGTAGATACCCCTTCCTCTGACATTCGAGGTGAACTGCAGATAAATGGACTGTTCTTCTTCACTACAGTCTCAGGCTTTTTTGTTTTCAGGAGCACTTCAATTATATTGAGTTGTAGGGAAAGTTCTTTCGTTTTTTAAAACCGTACTTTTTCTCTCTAAACTGCTTTCCAGCAATTTCTTCTGTACATATACATGTAGTGCAAAATCACACGCATCTATAGGTATTATTGTCTTTCATCTCCCGGATAACCTTTTTGACAATTTAAACATGTCAAAGGTCAATGTCATATTCATTACCGAAAGCTTTTTTTGAACGGCGTTAGATAGGGAAAGGAAAAGATGATAAACCGATGAAGCAAGATCAGGGCCATAAGGTGGATGGGGTAGCATTTCCCATTCAAGCTCGAGGATTTTTTGGCGAGTCACTTTTCCAATATGTGGGAAGAATCGCAAAAAAAAATTGACTCGCCCAAAATTCTCGAGCCTGAATGGGAAGTGCTGCCCCGTCTACCTTATAGCCCTGATGTTGCTCCATCGGACTATCATCTTTTCCTTTCCTTATCTAGCGCCATTCAAAGAAAAACTTTCGAAAGTGAAGATGACATTGACCTTTGATATGTTTATTTTGCCGAAAAAGGTTATCCGGGAGATGAAAGACAATAATACCTATAGATGCATGTGAACTTGTACTGCATGTATTTGACAGAAGAAATTGCTGGAAAGCAGTTTGGAGGGAAAAGAGCTCATTTTAAAAAACGAAAGAACTGTCCCTACAACCTAATATACTCCCAGCAGGATTATGTCTTTCAATCTCAGTTCAACGTCTGATTTTGAAAGCTAGTTTTATGCCTGATCGATTCACAGTGTGTCGGTCATCATAGGCTATCCTAGGCAGGACTCCGCTCTTGATCTATGCTCGTTCTCAATCAGGCAACTTCCACTCATCCCGCTCATCCTAATATACACCTAGCAACTATGTAGTACATGCTCACCAGAACTTGTAAATAATTACAAATTGATAAGGATTCACGGTGAAGTGTATTTTCACGAGAATATAGCGAGCCGAGCGCCGAGAGCAGTCAATCTGCTAGCTCGGTGCTAATGTGAATTGAGTGCAGTCAGTATAGTACACTGACCAATTAGCAGATGGACTCAGAGCAGTAAAGGTGTCCTCCATCGTGGTTTGCAGATGAGACTTGAGGAGAGTAATGACGTCCGTTTCTGTATAGCCATTGGTAAACACAAAACCTACTTGGATAAAGCACATCTTTCACTAATGTGAGATTGGATGGCCACTCATCCAAGTGTTTCCACGGATGTGAGGTGATGTCATGTATGAAAGCCATATAGGTATTGCCGCCTACTTCTTCCTTTGGGCAACTACGCGTTTGACGAGAGATTACTTTCGCTGAGCTCTTTGCTCAGCAGAGCTGATCACACATCAGCCACACATTATGAATAGCTACGTAATTCTTTAGGGCCATGTGTGGCTCACTGTGAGACCACAACAACTTTTTTTTCGCTTTTTATTGTTAGCTAGATTTATTTAATTTATTGATCCTTAAGTTGTTTACTTCTGTCTACGACTTCATCTCGAAACACCATTTCACACCTTTCCTAGGACCACCCAGCTTTGACTCTTTCAGCCCTGACGCTGGCAGTCGCCGCCATTAAATTTAGAAGTCTGCGTCACCGGCACAGCAGCATTTTTCTACTATTCACTGCTAGGGAAGACTTCAAAAGGCCTTTTTGCTTTGAACACACCTTTTTTATTTGTATTGCTACTAGCGTTACAAGTGTTTGTGTTCAAGTGCAAGAATGAATCGCGCTGGTCCTATTAATTTGACGAAATATTATGAAGGTTTATAAGATGTTATAAAGTTTCAGAGGGTAATGATATATTATGAAATCACGACTGTTACAGTTTTATCTCAAAGTTACTTCTTTGCTTACTATTTGTTTATTTTATTGCCACAGCCTCCTAGTAGCTTCCTAATTTGTGGTTGAAAAACTCCAAGTACGTTTTTAGTAGTGCCTATGAGTAATGAGCAATAGGAAGTAATTTTTTTTCCCACGAAATTGAAACTCGGGATCGAAAAGGTCAAGGAGCTCTCAGAAGAGGATTACGGCTCGATTTTCATGATCATTCTGCATGTTCACCTCTTTCGCGTGGGTGTCTGTTATTTGAGAACGGACCTACTGTCATGCATTTAAGCTCTGCTTTTCACTCACATTGTTTCGAATTTCATTTTATTTGTAGGTCAAGGCTACATGATGTTTAAGTTGTTTATAGTCAAAGCTACCCGATTTGATCCGTATACATTACTATTTGGTAACAAGTCATTGCATAAGGGTAGAGGATGTAAACAAAATGCAACAACACGAAAACACCGGAACGCATAAACAGCACCATAGAACACAGCGTTCGCACAGTTTCCGAAGAAATCCTTGATTTTTCAGTTTTGCAGCCCTCTAATCGCTTTACGTGATTTACGCTTTTGCTTGGAAGGAATATGGGTGAAGCAGGACTGCTCGATAAAGAGTTTTCCTCTTCATTCCATATCGGGGAGCTCATGTCGCAGAATGTTTGTGCATTACTCATGCGATGCGAAGTAGGGACTGAATACATCCTCTTCCGCTCATTTCGCTCTGAAGGGCAATTGCATGGGAGCAGGGTCAAGCCGAGCGCCAAGGACAATTTTTTATAAATACGTCTCCCCTTGACGGTAGACGCTAAATGCTCTCAAACTCAGGGTGACTCGTTTAAAGAGGTCGCAATATTCATAAAATCATAGCATTGCTACCCACTGTTGAGTATGACTATCGACTGTCAACCTCTTTCTAGAGATTACCTCGACCTAAAAATTACTAAAAAAAAGTGGTCAACGAGCAATCCCTGAAATTTTCTAAAAAAGCGATTCCCCATACATTCTAACCCGAGATACGACCCCCTCCCCACTTGAGGATTCCTGGACCTATGTTTGACCCTGCATGGAGGTGGCATTCCCGATGAAGACAACGACGACGACGTGCGATGCTGCTGATTTCGTATGCGAAACTGGTTGGTCAGTCGTTGTCAACACGTACTAGTAGTAAATGTGCATGTTTTCTCTTTCGATGTTGTTCAAACTATAACCGTCACACGCACACCCGGGTTGAAATTCCTGTTAACCCATAACGGACGGCGGCGTTTCTGCGCGGGATGGTCTGTGGGACGAGCGCGTTTTTTATCAAATCTTTTATCAATTTTTATCAATTGAGCCATTTTTTGTGACGTTTTTGTGCATGTTGCTATTGATAAAGAGGTCATCACTGTGATCGCTTCATGCTGGTATACGCAGTATTTCTCCCTGCCGATTACTGCAGAAAAGTCATGCATTTTGAGTAGTAAGGTGAGGTAATTTTCAAATGGAAAAGGAACGTACCCTGAGAACAAAATTGGAGCGTATGGATTCTGATGGATTATTGATTGTAACTAAAAACAATTGTTGTCATTTGTTTGTGCATTTCGTTACAGTTGAGCTGAGTACTTCCTTTTCACTTAATCCTATCTTTGACCATTCCAGAGAATTTTAATGCCGCTCCTGTGATCTTGATCACTTTCCAATGATATTGATATACTCTAATACTGAATGTCATGCGCTCGTGTTCTATGGTCCTCAAGAAGTTTTGACATAGATGACCACCTGATTTGCTGACTGAACCACATTTATCGAACAAAAGAAAGATGCAGCATTCTGTATTGTGTCATAAAGTGAGTTATGTAAGCATATGGCCAGGTGCCATACGATTTCTTTTCATTCGCGGTTGCGACCATTTGAATCGCACTTCGCCACACCTTTCGCTGTGAAAGGTCTTTTTGTGATGCTGTCTCATGGAACGTATTAACCTGCTGTCTGAGAAAAGGCTACCATCTGGATTATGCATGATCTTGATCATTTGTCACTCTGGACAATCACTCTGCCTAGAGACACTAAAAGGGTATATTTGGCAGACTGTGGAATATGAAAGTAGGTGTGCTCATCAATGTAATAGTAGAGAAAGAATGAAATAAGATGGCGAAAAAACCGACAAATTGGAAGCCAAACACCCCCCCCCCTCCCTCTTTTGTGCCCCCTGCGTCACTAGCCGCGAGTAAGGCTGCGTTCATACTTTGCGCTGGCACGGAGTGGCTGCGTTCACAGGCAGTGAGGAAGTGTGGCTCGGGGAGGTGCAGAGACGACGAGGGCTACAAGAAGAGAGGCACAGGCGGAGACGCAGAGACACGCAGCCACGCCCTGCCGCCGGCAACACAAAGTATGAATGCGGCCTAACTGCAGACGGTGTTTAGGCTAAATCAGCCGCCGTGACCCGCCATAGCCTGCAACTCGCCCGGTTGAGGAACTGCAGAACGACATGCCATGCTGCGGGATCGTGATGACCGCAAGCCGCGCTACCTCAATGCGAGTTTCGCCATACATCGGCCGTTCTGAAGTGGAAAGCTTTGCTTTCAGAGATTATCTATTGCCACTTCACATTTCCTCCTCACCCCTCCCACCGCCTTTAAGTCTATTGAGCGGTGCCGGCGGTAGGGCGTGGTTACGTGTGCCTGTATCTCCGCTTCTGTCACCCTGTCTCATGGCCTGCGTATTCTGTGCACCTCTCCGTGATAGTCTCCCTTGCTGCCTATAAATGCAGTCACGCCCTGCCAGAGCAAAGTCTGAATGCGACTTCGATATATGATATATCGATAATTTTCGATATATAATGCGCGCACCACTGTGCGCCAACAAAGCAGTAGTCTACAAATGGTTGAATAAATCACCTCACACCTGAGTGCCGTAGAAGATTTTAATGTGACTGTGATAGCTCCTCTTAAAGACGCCGGAAGGGGTAATTTTTGGCCTACGGTAGAACAGTCGTACTTCGGACGAGTTTAAAGGGCCGCCATTGCACAAACTCGTCTATATGACGCCTTGGCATGGTGACAAGAGGAGATGTTTTTATTATAAAGCTGTTCTTTTCTTCGACATTTTCTTTTATTCTTTCTTGTATTGCTTTTAGATGTACCTGCATGGATTCTGATGCAGTTGAGAAGGGGCACTCCACCGCGCTGGTAGTCAGGTGCTAAAATTGCCGTTGGCTCGCGGCCCGTGTCCTACAGCGGACAACTCGGAAAGTCAGTATGTTGATGCGAATGTGGTGCGAATACTCACTACAGCGCTGCGCTTTTGAATCCGGGTTTTTTTTTTGCCGATTATCGCTTCTAACCTTGAGTGTTCGTTACAAAATGCTCATCTTTGCATCATCCTCTTGTTTCGGACCCCTTCCGGTTCATTTAAAGAGAATTAGAGGTGGAAGTAATTGTAGCTTTGTATCTATTAGCTCTCGCATCCTCACC
Organism: Trichostrongylus colubriformis; assembly: GCA_963978905.1. Classification (NCBI taxonomy): domain Eukaryota; kingdom Metazoa; phylum Nematoda; class Chromadorea; order Rhabditida; family Trichostrongylidae; genus Trichostrongylus; species Trichostrongylus colubriformis. The sequence continues at coordinate 14,759,094 of OZ022258.1, read as the reverse complement.
TATTTTCATAGTTGTGAGTCATCCACTTGCTAAAACCGACTTCCTTCCTGAAAGACTTAGCTAGTGATTATACGACGGCTCACACATTGATTTTCTGAATTTTATTTTTGGTATATTATGTGACTTACCACATATTTAGAGAAAACTGAAGATCATGGGCAGTTTCTCAAGAAAACTATGGGTCCCCCTCCTCAGTTAAGCCGATTGCTATGCTAAATAAAAAATAAGGAGGAATAGAATAGAGATAAATGGAATTAGGAGTAGCAGAGGGAGGCTTGAACACCCTCAAGCTGGGATACGTGGAACAAAAATAGCTGGATCGCAGCGGCATTCATTTCGGTGTGGAGCATAGAATTTATGGGACTCAGCGGATTCGTCATGTAGCTGTACACCGAGTCAGGATCGTGATTTTCGCTGAATTTTTCAATTCTCTGCATTTGGTAGCTCACTTACAATGGCTATACAGAGTTGTGTAGCTTATGGAAAGTTATAAAATATCAATACCATTGGACCAGAAACGGTACGATCATAGCATAAAAAAGTCACTTTTCCAATAAATTGAACTCTGACTTTTTTCGTGGAATTTCTCTCTTGTATGGTCGTGCAGCGGCTCGTCCAGCTGACATTTTATCTATCATGTCATTGCTATAATAATAATCATCTTTTTTCTTCTACAGCTGAGCTCTCTTTGGTAAATTTTGCATCGTATTGACAGCCAATAATGCAAACAAAATGGTTGAGAATGATTTCCAAATCTAACCGGCAGTTTAGCGAAATCGATGCGCTATCTCGTTCAGGCTACCCCGCCAAAATAGAAATGATAGAGCATTTTTTGAGCATGATAGAGCTTTTTTATTGAGCAGGAACTACTGATTTCTGAAAAGCGGCCTTTTTTACCAAGTAAGAAAATCATAAGACTACTAGCATCTATGGAGCAAAAGCGATGTAATGCAAGTGGTCGGCGTCGATTGCACCGCCCTGGATCAAGTCCCGGATAGACATTGGCTCTGTTTTTTTCCTCGAAGGCAGTGGTAGGGGTAGATCGGGCCGAATTCCAAAAGCGAGCGGGCTACGTTAAGGAAGGGGCGGACCATTATCACATAGTGACAGCTATTGAAAAAACAGCTCTCACAATAACCGAGGGCACTCCAATTCACCACGAATTTCGCCACATGCAATCTTCGTAGACCCATGACGTTCATTTGGATGACTCACTTCAGAAGGTCTCAGAGCTCACGTTACCCCTGCTATTGCCTTTGAGGCTCTATGAAGTCGCAACAGACACTCTGCAAGGGCGCAATTACCATCTGTATAGAACTTTCCACAGCAACTCTTTGTGCCCTTCAGCGGTTTTATACTGTATAGGCTGAACCTTATCCATATGCCTCTGCGACCCCGAATGAAAGCGAATGCGTTCCGAAAGGAACACTTACTGTTGTATGCCTTATCATTTGTTTACTTACTTCATTGTTCGTTATTGCAAAAACATATGGGGTGAATCTTGCAAGATCGATTTTGCCGTGGTTCCAAGCTTAATTTGTGTCAAGCTTTTGAGCAAAAGATCACCAGGGTACTCCCACGTGTCAAGGAAAATAGCCGCTTCAGTACGACTCCCCCTCCCCCCTACGGCGACCGAATACGACCCTCCCTTTTTTGACCTCTACAATACCAGTAAGTTTTGCCGAGTTGTATAATTGCAATGAGTTTTATTGCTATATATCCTTTCCTGAGGCTTGAAGATATTTATTTTATATTGTGTCGCACGGATTTGCCATGAAATACCTTTTGCTTCTCATCTGTTTATTTCATCTGCTTATTGAGGATTCAGATTTCAGTTCTTATCGCTGACCTTTAAAGGAATCGTCCAGGAAAATGAGTTTTTGTGTTACCCATATATTTATGTTGTATTTGCGTAATGTTGGCCTCATGCAAAATTTCACGCGAAAAAATGTGAATGTGGCTGAGATACAGCACCACAAAGTCCGGTCCCAGTGGGCGGGGCCTCCGTGTAAAAGCCTCGTACCGCGTCCGCCGTAGTCGGAGACGCATTGTAGGAACAGAAGGTTACGTAAACAGTCACACTCTCCGTTCCCAACGGCGGCGGAAGACGGGACGAGGCTTTTATCGGAGGCCTCGCCCACTGGGACCGCACTTTGTGGTACTGTATCTCAGCCAGATTCACATTTTTTCGCGTGAAATTTTGCATGAGGCCAACAATAGGCAAATACAACGTAAATATATGGGTAACACAAAAACTCATTTTCCGTGGACGAGTCCTTTAAGATACTACCCCTTACCCTCCTATCCGGTCAAATACGACCCCCTATCGAGGAGTCCTCGACACTCGGTGTACCCTGCGGAACACAGCATAGCATTCACGAAATGAGATCCTCAAAGTGATGCGAGTTTTCCCCAGAAATCGTTTTCGGTTTTCAGAGAATCACTAAGGTGGTGGCTTAGCATGGGCATGGTAAATTGTACCGTCAAAATGCTAAATCGAACATTGCCAAGACCAACGAAGCCTTCCGTGCAATCGACGTCATGCGTTTTTTCTCTTTACAATGTTGAGATGTCTGGAAGCGTGTGAGGACCGATCAGTGAGTTTGTCTGTCTGCTAATGCTCGCGGCGACTTTTTTCCACACGCATAACCTCGACGGGATGCCAATTTACGCACCCGGCTCTACGTCTCTACCCCATTTTTCCCTTTTCTTTTTATCTCTCAACTCCATCTCATCGTACCTGCTCTCAAAAGAAGTCCGCCTCGCACTCAAGTTCCTACATTTGCTTGTCATTCGTTCCTTTACTCCTTGTGGATAATCAGATCTCTTCATTATGCAGTTGATGCAGTTGCTTTCTTTACATGTTTTTCCAACTACGATGGAAACCCCTCCACCACCGTAGAAGACGGCTCTGCTGAGCTCATCTCGCAGAAGCAACTGTTGAGACCCCCCGGCCGCATTAGACCTTGCACTCTTATCTACAGCGTCGTTTTCTCGCCATTTTTTCTCGAGTATTTTCCTCTGTTCCCTCTCCACGTATGGCTCAGTCCATGCGCCTCTCTCGACCTCTGTTATCTCTCAATCGATGTCACTTTGAGCAGTTTTTCATGTACCGCGTGGCATTGGCCGTGTTGCGTCGTCGTCGCTCATTTCTCATTTGGAGCTACTTCAATCGATTCGAAAAATTTTGTTTTCCAGGAATTTTTCTCTCAACCGCGTCTTCTCCAGCTTTCTTACACGAAGGGATTCACTAAAAATTGGTTTTTCCCTTTTTGAAGCCATACTCTGTGATTTGCTGCTGAACCGTATTTGCCTTTGCGGCACTTTTTCTATGTAAGCACCTGCTTTTATGGTGAATAATATATGAAAGATGAGCTCTGATTATGTTTGGTGCTGACCGCTCTTCTCATTGTTCTATCCTCTGCAGCAAGGGAGGAGCCACAAAGATCATCCCTTCCCATTTTGTAGATGCGCCGAACCGAGAAAGTATAAGTTCAAGTCCTTTTAAATGGTTGTAGCTTTGAAAGCAAATTAGGTTATGGTACTGAACACTGATAGACAATGATTTGAAGTTTTGTTTTCGTTAGCTGCTGATTTTCACCGCAGCAGGCGAAGCGAAAGTTGTTACAATATGCCGACAATGAATTGTGTGCAAAAGCTTCTGTCTCCAATTGCACTCGAGCTCACGCCCCAGCTTTCTGGGCTCATGTGGTAATCAACTACACTACCAAGACCCCTTTCACCTTAACTGAGTTTCTGAATGGTATATTTACCATGGCTTATCAGCACTCACACGTATAGAGCCGGTTGACGGGCGTGTTGCAAGTGCTCCGGTGATTAGTGTGGGGTCAGGTCACCCATTACTTCACGAGACAATTGATTTGCTACCAATTTCAAGATCTTGGCTACGTAACTGGTCTACTTATGTCAAAGATAAGGGTCGAAGGGTCGAAGAATAGAGGCAGATATTTGTGAAATTAAATATGTAGTAAAGTTCGATATTTGTACTTGACTGATTAGCTCGGGGCAACATCCATTAGATGCGATTTTTAACTTAAAGCAGATGCGATCTATGATGAAGTTGGAAGCTAGATACTGTAAGAGTCCATAATAAAATGTTTTGGTCTCACAAGAATGTTAATTTTGCCGTTTCTATAGTGAATTACCCTCCAAACAACACTGGCGACCTGACCTTCTGGAACACTGGTTGGAACACATGCACGCCACCCCCGGTTGACCAATATCGGCATGGAAAAATAGAAATAAAGTACAGTCCATCTCACAGCGCTAGATAGGGCATGGCCTGGGTGGCGAGAGTGAGAGTGTGTGGAGGAGTGCGAGAGTGCGATACCCTCTCACCCAAGTCCGTAGGCCACGCCCTATCAAGCGCTCCGAAATGGACTGTAAGTATGTAGACTTCTGCACCTGTTTCTCATGAGGATATGACTGAATTTTAAGAGATGCCGTTAGTGCTCGCGTAGTCCGTGAATGATTCCTATGTGAACCTATTCTTCCAGCTCAGCTTGCAGCTTCATTTTCTCAAATATTCAAAATCGTGTCTTGGACAACCACTTGCTTTCACCCTACCTTGATTCATGAATGTTCTGAATTATGGGTGAAGCATCCGGCTTCGTGTGCGGAATTCAGACCCGAACCTGCGTATTCTGGGCCGCGTGTTCAACCATTACATATTTAAGATCCCACGCATTTTCTTTAATACTCGTTTGGTGATAATTTGCTACAGAATACTAATCTTCACGCCTTAAACAATAAAATGAATGGGAGATCCCCTTCATCTCGATGTAGCAAACTTTTCAGTATTCCGTATCCCATATTTGCCTAGTGAAGGCACCCATGTCCCACCTGCCTTGTCAGTTACGCAACCATTTGCATGTCATAAACGGCACCAAGGTATGACCAGTTTATTGTTTGCGAAAATGGCTGGCTAGACCAGGTCACGTTGTAATACTTTTTTTTCACAGTCACGGGTCCATCGTGGATATACATGCCTTTCCATATGTTCAGGGAAAAATGTTAAAGACCCCGGGAGGTGGCAATATCGGCCTACGATAAGACCTACCGTAACGCTTGAAGTCCGTTAGGTTGCAGTCTTTGCGCACACGACGCTCTGTTAAGACGTCGAGTGTAAATGCAGTGGATTTTTACTGCAAACACCCCTTTTCATACTCTTTCGCTTACTTTCCCATTCTTTCACTCATTTCATATCATCATGAATGAATGAAATACGCGCTACAAGATAAAAATTGACATCATTTACAGTAAGCAACTCGGAAAGGTGATGTTGCAGTTCGAAGAGATGCGCGGGAGATGCGAATACAAACCACGACGTCGTGCTTTTGAATCCTGGTTTCACTACTGATTACCGCTCTAAAATCGCTTTTAAGCTCTAATCTTCGTTTCAAATCGATCACTTCTTCCCATCTTACTCTCTCTCCCGACCCCTCCCAGTTTCTTTAGATTAGAAGTCCTTGTATGCACGTAATGAAGCTGGACATGGAAGAGCATAGCGTACAACATTGGCTTTGTTGTGGGATTCACTGAATAGGCATTGCCCGAACAGAAGTCGAAAGTATGGCGCATTACTCTCTGATCAACAATCGCCTACCGATCCTATTTATATCTTTATATTTTTGTTCTGAGGCAAGGGGGGAGCAGAGATAGCTGGATGAGTTACCGTATGCACAGTTCGTGAATCTATCTCGGATCGTGTTTACCCACGCCAACGCAAGTTGAGAAGGAACGAGAGCAATGATGCGATGAAAGGTTAGCCTTACATCAATTAGAGCAGTGCCTTTGACATTTTCGTGGGCGGACATCCATTTTTCTACAAGTCAGTGCTACCAACGGCAAAGAGTATACCTCATCCCAGAATTATGAAAATCGCAACATCTCTTGAATGTTCATATTCTATGGGTTTCCTTTCATTGATTCATTTAGCTTAAAGGCACCGGGAGGGGGGCAAGGGCGGAATAACGTTTACAGAAACAATGGCGTCTGAAACCAAATATATGGGTTCGGTAGATACAATGTGTAACGAAACCGGCGTTGAAAAACGCGCCATAGGGCGCTATCTGCCCCCAGGGCGCGCTTCCGTCCGAACTGCAAGCTTCCATGGCCGAGCCACGCTTCGTTCATTTTGAAGCTTGTCTTCGGCCTGATGTAACCTTATTTTTGAACTATTTCCTCTTTAGACTGTTTTCTAGTGACATATTTTACTTGTTTACTTATGGATCTTCATAATTGTGCATTTCAATACCTGAAAATCTCAGAAGGGTCACGCAAAGTCGGGGGGGAGACGCAACTTTGCGTCGACGTCGGAGCTCCTTTCCCTTACTAGGCTTAGGCTGAAATTGATACCCCCTCCTCCCAATTAAAAAGCATCTGTCAAAGCATAGGTCTCATCTGCTTTAGCCTAGCCCTAGGAAGGGAAAGAAGCTTTGACGTGGGTGAAAATTTTGCGTCTCCCTCCCCCACAACTTTATTTGACCCGTAAGTACATCTGAAAAGTAAAAACTAAAAGGAAAAAAACAAATCGATAATAGAACCATCTTCTTTTGGCACCATGCCAAGGCGTCAAATTGTGGAGTTTGTGCAATGGCGGCCACTCAAACTCGTCCACACTACGTCTGTTCTACAGTAAGCCAAAATTACCCCCTCCTGGTGTCTTTAAAATGCCGTAGTACGTTCCTCATCTTCTCATCATCCTAATATGTGTGAAAGAATGTCACAGCAATGTTTGTTGATACTGCTATTGCAAATGATGGTTTAGGTGAGAGAAGCGGCCAATGCGATCACTCAGTTTTCGCGCAAGTGGGCGTTTCTGTGACTTCATGCCTTGCGAGTATTATATGCCACCTCTGTTGCTTAAAGGCACCGGGAGGGGGGCAAGGGCGGAATAACGTTTACAAAAACAATGGCATCTGAAAACAAACATATGGGTTCGGTAGATAAAATGTGTAACGAAACCGGCGTTGAAAAACGCGCCATAGGGCGCTATTTGTCCCCAGGGCGCGCTTCCGTCCGAACTGCAAGCTTCCATGGCCGAGCCACGCTTCGTTCATTTTAAAACTTGTCCTCGGCCTGATGTAACCTTATTTTTGAATTATTTCCTCTTTAGACTGTTTTCTAGTGACATATCTTACTTGTTTACTTATGGATCTTCTTAATTGTGCATTTCTATACCTGAAAATCTCAGAAGGGTCAAATAAAGTTGGAGGGAGACGCAACTTTGCGTCGACGTCGAAGCTCCTTTCCCTTACTAGGTTTAGGCTAAAATTGATATCCCCTCCTCCCACATTAAAAAGCATCTGTCAAAGCATAGGTCTCATCTGCTTTAGCCTAAACCTAGGAAGGGAAAGAAGCTTTGACGTGGGTGAAAATTTTGCTTCTTCCCCCCCCCCCCCCCCCGACTTTATCTGACCCGTAAGTACATCTAGAAACAATATAAGAAAGAACAAAGTAAAAACTAAAAGAAAAAAACAAATCTATAATAGAACCATCTTCTTTTGGCACCATGCCAAGGCGTCAAATTGGCGAGTTTGTGCAATGGCGGCCACTCAAACTCGTCCACACTACGTCTGTTCTACAGTAAGCCAAAATTACCCCCTCCTGGTGTCTTTAAGTGAATAGCTAGTCGATATAAACTATGCAGTACAATATATTGTGCCGAAATCCAAGAGTCCCAGGTAGGCTGCCACATTCTTGATAGAAGCAGTTTTGAAAGGCTCACTGCATGCGGGAAGCATACCCTGGCGTTGAGTACTTTTAACCTGTACTAGATGACGATGTGAAACATTGCGGAATGTTAAAAGGGGGCGAATTTTGCTTACGGCATGGGATCACGGTGGTTTGCGTTGCCGCAGTGCACACACGACACCTCGCCAAGACGTCGAGAGTGAATTCATTAGGTCTTAAAGAAACCGGAAGGTAGTAATTTTGGCCCACGGTAGAACAGACGTAGTGCGGACGAGTTTAAGTGGCCGCCATTGCACAAACTCGCCAATTTGACGTCTTGGCATGTCGCCAAGAGGAGATGTTTTATTATGAAGTTGTTCTTTTTCTTTTGTTCTTTTATTGTTTCTAGATGTACTTACATGTATGCTAATGTAGTTGGGAATGGCCGCTCCACTGCGCTGCGAGTCAGGTGCTACTAATGTTGGCCCGCGGCTCGATTCCTACAGCGGACAACTCGGAAAGTCCTGTGTGGATGCGACTGGGATTCGAACATGCAGAAGCGTGGCGCTTTTGAATCCGGGTTTTTTCGCCGATCATCGCTTCTAATCTTGGGTGTTCGTTACAAAATGCTCATTTCCTTGCATCTTCCTCTTGTCTCGGATCCCTTCCGGTTCCTTTAATTGTAATCACACTTTTCCCACGCTCTCGCTTATTCTTCTTTTGATTTTTACTGTTTTTTTGCTTTGTTTTGTTTCACTTATTTCACATCATCACGAGTGAATGAAATACACTCTACGAGACAACAAATGACATCTACAAAAGACAACTGGGAAAGTCAGTGCGTGCAGTTCGAAGTGATGCGAATATGATTGGAATACACACCACAGCGTCGCGCTTTTGAATCCTGGTTTCTCTACCAATCATCGCTTCTAATCTTGAATGTTCGTTACAACATTTCCTCTTTCTTCGGACCCCTTCCGGTTCCTTTAAGTGAATAGCTAATCGATATATTTCTTGATAGAAGCACTTTGTTGAGAAAAGCTCACCGCATGCGGAAAGCACACCCTCTCATTTAATACCTTTACCGTGTACTGGATGAGGAGTTCTAGTTGAATGTCAGGAGCTAAACGTGTGTGGTGCTATCGCGAGGGGGGGGGGACATTTTTAGAGTCCCTGAATGATAATTCATCGCTTACGTGTCTAACTTGTTAAATGCTGTAAATGCTGTACACTGACATGCGTTGACGTGATTGTTACTATCATTGATGTTAATAACATGAACCTTGGACAATGCCCAAGAAACTGTTTGAACCGAATTTATCTTTTACAGATGTCATTATTCTTGGATGAGTACAGCGAAGACCTTGAAAACACCACAAACAAACTTTTCTAATACAACGATTGAGTCGCTTTCTGCCCAAGTTTGAGAGCAAGAGCTCAAGGAAGAAGTCTTCCTCAACGCAAAAGTGATTCCAACGAAGCTCCTACCCCCACGTTTAGGCGAGTCCCAACGAAACCGAAATGTCGTTCGGTCCCACAATTTCAGAATTCCAGCGAACCCCTCCCAGATGATGAAAAAACTGCATATTTGCGACGTAGGACTGACGCCGTCGCTATCAGGGGGATTTACACGACCACACATGTATAGGACATGCACGGTATGGCACTGACACGTAACACATGTAAAGGCATGTCAGTGTCCAGCATTTAACATTGAGACACGAAGGTCATGCGTCATGCGTCATCCAACGTTCTCGAAATGTCCCCCGCCCCACCCCTCTCCACATGGTGACAGAATCTTTTAAACTATAGAAGAAATCATAGTATGGTGTAATGGCTCCCATTATCCCGAATATCTCAAAACGTATGTCACGACAATGTTCCATTGCAAACTGCAATATCTTGCAAGGTGACGTCACTGCAACGAATTGGGTGCAGGACGAATACATCCAAATTGTTCTTCAGAGAACTTTAAACAGCTGTTACTCGTCTGTGCGCGAGTGCGCAAAAATACACAGTGTCTGCCTGAATTTCCTCGTCGATTCCATGAGATACATATATGTAAATAACGTTCGGGTGTAGCCCACGAAGCAAAAGCTGTGCATCAGAGATCGCTCCCACTGAATTCGCCCGCACATTTGTAAATGAGCGGCAATTATTGATAATTTTGCAGGACATAATAGCAGATTAGCTTATCAGCGTCACTAATTGTGAGGAAGTTTCAAGAAGAGAACTTCAAACTTAGCAGAGCCCCTTTTATTGTAATTACCTCTAATTTAGAAATCATTACTATGTAGCTGGTATTTGGACCCATCACTACTTACTATATGTAATCGGCTTAGTCTGTCTGTCTGTCTGTCTGTCTGTCTGTCACGAAATTCATATCTCGCGTCGCAGTAGAGCTGGGAGCCTGAATTTTTAAAGTGATATAGGGGGTAGTAAGGGGACATCAATGGTGAGGAATCGGAAGTGATAGCAACTGATAAGGGCTGATAAGGAGCCTCGGAAGGCGAATGGGGGGAAAATCATATCTCGCGTCGCAGCAAAGTTGGGACCCTGGATTTTTAAAGTGATATCATCACTACTATATATATAATCGGCTTAGTCTGTCTGTCTGTCTGTCTGTCTGTCACGAAATTCATATCTCGCGTCGCAGTAGAGCTGGAACCCTGAATTTTTAAAGTGATATAGGGGGTAGTAAGGGGACATCAATGGTGAGGAATCGGAAGTGATAGCAACTGATAAGGGCTGATAAGGAGCCTCGGAAGGCGAATGGGGGGAAAATCATATCTCGCGTCGCAGCAAAGTTGGGACCCTGGATTTTTAAAGTGATATAGGGGGTAGTAAGGGGACATCAACGGTGAGGGAACGGAAGTGATAGCAACTGATAAGGGGCTGATAAGGAGCCTCGGAAGGCGAATGGGGGGAAAATCATATCTCGCGTCGCAGCAAAGTTGGGACCCTGGATTTTTAAAGTGATATAGGGGGTAGTAAGGGGACATCAACGGTGAGGGAACGGAAGTGATAGCAACTGATAAGGGCTGATAAGGAGCCTCGGGAGGCGAATGGGGGGAAAATCATATCTCGCGTCGCAGCAAAGTTGGGACCCTGGATTTTTAAAGTGATATAGGGGGTAGTAAGGGGACATCAACGGTGAGGGAACGGAAGTGATAGCATCTGATAAGGGCTGATAAGGAGCCTCGGAAGGCGAATGGGGGGAAAATCATATCTCGCGTCGCAGCAAAGTTGGGACCCTGGATTTTTAAAATCAATGGTGAGAAATCGGAAGTGATAGCAACTGATAAGGGCTGTTAAGGAGCCTCGGAAGGCGAATGGGGGGAAAATCATATCTCGCGTCGCAGCAAAGTTGGGACCCTGGATTTTTAAAGTGATATAGGGGGTAGTAAGGGGACATCAGCGGTGAGGGAACGGAAGTGATAGCAACTGATAAGGGGCTGATAAGGAGCTTCGGAAGGCGAATGGGGGAAAATCATATCTCGTAATAATCTCGTATAATATAAGCGAAGAAATAAGGGGCGCACATATACAATGTTACGCTCTGCCCACAGTGGGCGGGGCGCGTGCTGAAAATCAGAAAATCTAAGGGGTAGATATGCTATGGTAAGCAGGTAGTTACAGGAGCAGCTAAGAAGACCCGTCGTCAGTGGGTCAAAATATAAAGCAAATTATGCCGGCCTGAGGGGGAGATATGCGCCAACACCCGCGAAAATCGGCTCGCCGCGTGAGCGGCGAGCCGAGAGTCGCCCCCTATAAGGCCGGCGTAGCCGGCTCCCGGGCCGGCGAAGCCGGCCCGGACCAGTCGGATTGGCCGACGTCAGCCGGCCAATCCGACTGGTTACTGATAATATGTTATAGGGCTTTATAGAATGTGAAGGTTCACGAGGTATTGTTGAAGTTCTACAAAGCTTTCTCTTCATTCACTTTCAATAACATCTTGAGGGAGCAATTTTGGGCCACGGTAAGACCTACCGTACGCTTGCAATTCGTTAGTTTGCAGAAATTGCACACGCGGCACCTCGCTATGAGATCGGTGGTGGTTTCAATGAATATTTTTATTACCACGAACACCTTTTTTCTACCCTTTCGCTTACTTCATCATTCACTGTCTCATTTGATTCTGGTGTTTGTTGTTTCACTTATTTTACGTAATCATCATGAATGAATGAAGTACACACTACGAGACAACAAAGGGCATCTTCTACAGCGAATAACTTAGGTGCGCGGTAGATGAGAATACAGACCATAACATAACGCTTTTCAATCCGAGTTTTTCCACCAGCTATCGCTTCTAACCTCGAATGTTCGTTTCAGAACGATCATTTCTTCTCATCTTCCTCTTTCTCACGACCCCTCCGGTTCTTTTAAAGCCTGCTGGTGGACATTTCAGCATCCAAATTTCTCAGCTCGTGACTGGAAAAAAAAACTTTCAGTCTCTTCCCAGTATCATTCATGTGCTTATAAATAAAATATTGAAGAAAATATTTTTTCACGAAAAATGATTGAGGGTTGAAAGGACCAAAACCACTACCTCCTCCTGCTCAGTCCACTCCAGCCAATTTTTCTTTGTCTCTTCGCAGACCTGGGTAGGATTAGCAATTCATGGGGCTATCAATCATTCGTTGACACGGCCGTGTCACCCGCGACTTCTGAATTATTTCAGGTTTGTCACCCTCAACAACGGCAACTCTCTTTCCTTCTCAATAGTGTCTCGTTTAGCTATTAGGTGATGAACTCAGTTTCGATCATTTCCTCCTCTAAGAAAAGGCATCAGCATTGAAAAGTTGGTATGACTATTAGGCTGTCCCAGAAGTCTTGTAGGATTTTCCGATCATCACTTTCTATTATTTTTTCTTCCAACAAACAACAATTAGGCAACAGCGTGTTCACCATTGTTATCGACAACACTCTACTATCTGATAGGTGGATCGTTGATTCCCTGCCCCCAGAACTCTGGGTTCTTAGAGTCGGAAAAAGATAACGATTGCCTTTGCAAGCAAGTCATAATCAACGAATTTTCTCTTGGCCAGGAAGGATTCAAGAGGGTGGGCAAGGTGATAGTCAGAAGGAGCAATGTCTTGAGAAATGGCGGGTGGGGCAGCAAAGCCCAACCGGGCTCCTGTAGCTTGCCCTGGGTACACCTTGTGACGTATGAGCGAGCGTTGTCATGAAGGAGGGTGACCGCGGACTTTCTCAGACGCTTTTCTCGAATAGCGACGGCGATCTGCTGGAGCTGGTGGGTGTAAACGGAAGCGGGGGCTGTCTAGCCTTGTGCCAGCACCTCCTGGAAAAGCACTCCTTTCGCGTCCAGAAGCAGCAGAGTATAATCTTCTTCGGATGGAGGTCGGACATGGGCTGCGTTGAAGGATCGGCATCACGTAGCAGCTAGAAGGGGCGGAGTGCGTTGGTATCGTTCATGTCCCAGCTTTCATCGCCTGTAGCCAGATAGACGAGAAAGTCTTGCGATGCGGGCGGAGCATCAGCGATTGACAGGTGCTCACACGGGCACTTTCGTGAGCATCCGTCAGAGCATGAGGTCCATCGCGACAGCACCATCCGATAACCGGACTCGTGGAGGCGACGATTTACGGTTATGGGTCTTGTCCATTCCTCTCCGCCTGCTCGCGCATGGTGGTTTCAGGATCGGCGCGAACTGCGGAGAGTAGCGTCTCGTCGTCGAATGCGTGTGGGCGTCCCGTGCGTGGTTTTTCTTCCATGTTAATCTCGCCGCTGCTAAAGCTGATGAGCCAGCGGCGCACGGTCGCGTAGCTCACACATCCCTTGCCCAATGCAGCGTTGATGGAGTCGCAAGCTTTCGTCGTTTCCTGCCCCAAACCACTCATAGTAGATGACACCGCGTGTTGGGTGAGTATCGACTACGGGCATTGTAGCTCTCTCCACGGAATCTGATGGGTCAATGTATATTTTACTCGGCATCACGTAGCAGCTAGAAGGGGCGGAGTGCGTTGGTATCGTTCATGTCCCAGCTTTCATCGCCTGCAGCCAGATAGACGAGAAAGTCGTTGCGATGCGGGCGGAGCATCAGCGATTGACAGATGCTCACACGGGCACTTTCGTGAGCATCCGTCAGAGCATGAGGTCCATCGCGACAGCACCATCCGATAACCGGACTCGTGGAGGCGACGATTTACGGTTATGGGTCTTGTCCATTCGTCGCAAGCTGCCCAAGGCAGCGTTGATGGAGTCGCAAGCTTTCGTCGTTTGCTGCCCCAAACCACTCATAGTAGATGACACCGCGTGTTGGGTAAGTATCGACTACGGGCATTGTAGCTCTCTCCACGGAATCTGATGGGTCAGTGTATATTTTACAGAAAGCTTAGAGAACGTTTTACCATATTTCTGAACCGCCTAGACATGCCTCGAAGTAAACAAGAGTTATTGACTTCTTTGGAAAAATCCTACAAGACTTTTGGGACAACCTTGTATTTTAACCAAATCATTTTCTATAATTAAGCAGCCTTTTCTGGTCTTTCTGAGTCTTCAGTGATACCGTCTCAATTGACTTGTACCGATGTACCGATAAGGGAGCCTTAAATTCACCACCCCATTTTCGCGCTTCTGCAACTTTTCAAATCATGTAGCAACTAGGCTGTGCTACAGCCATCTTAATAGATGGTTTTTAGAATCACTATTTCTGTTGACTGCGTTGGGAGGAGGGGGATTCCTATCTGAGCTGTAAGTGTTTTCTGGACAATTTTTGCAACATACGCATAAGCTGAACAGCTGCAACATACGCATAAGCTGATGAACATAATAAGCTTTTACACGACTGGGAGGATTTACGCTCAGTGCCCACTGTTGTTGGCCCTTCTCGCTTCGATGCCCTTTTCAACTTATTCAGTAGTGTCTGTAGACATCGTCAGTATCCTCTCCTCCCTGATCCTCCTAAATGCAGAGCAGTAATTCAAGACCATGCCATACCATTTTGACTGCGGTTCTGATGCTTATTCTGAAGCTACCCAAGACTTCTTGCGTGTGGAATCGTTACAATAGATCCATATTTGGTTGCTATTCACAATACGGTAAAAATGTTCGTTGCTACGCTTTGCAAGTAAATAAATTATGACAGGGGCTGTGGACAAGTGGTGGGCCCACCACTTTTCTTCTTTCTAGTTTTTTTAATTGCATACTATCGTTTTCTAAGACTCAGTTTAGTGACTTTTGACTCGTCTCCAAGCTTACCCCAGCAATGCGTGGAGTTCACTGTATCAAAGATTATTTGATGGGTCGTGATATTATTCGTCATTTTAATCCATACTATCACTATTGAATTGATCAATCCATAATGGATAGTTAAAGTACGGCGCGGTCTTATCTTCATGACCTTCGACTATAGTTTAATGAACCCCAGAAAGTCATGCTCTCAGGCCAAGCAACAGGCGAATTAGATGTCGAAGATGCAGTTCCGAGCATCTCATTGGTTGAGCACTACCAAAAACACGCAAATCTTGAAACGTAGATGAAAACCTAGAGTTTTGTGAACAAATGGCAGAACCGAGCGATAGCTCGTTAACCTTGGTATGTCATGAGCCTATTTCACAAACCAAAATTAAGTCCGAGACCTCACATGTGCTTCTTGGGAAAACCTGTTTCTCTAATATAGATTGCATATTATGATATGCACATTTAGTGCACCTATTATGATTTATGCAATCGAGTCGCTGTAGTACATTGCTGGGCGTAGCCTTGTACTTCCATTATTTCCCATATTCTCTTCTGGTTCATGTAATTATTCACTTTCTCTTCGTGTTGCTGTTTTCGCTTAATGTCGCTCGTTACCTCTTTATCCACCATCGATTCAATTCACTGTGAGATTTACCTTGAGCTAACCACGTTTACCTTCGGTTAGCACTGTTTTACAAATACGTTTCATACTGTCTTTCTCTGTTCCTGCAGCCTCTAGATGTGCTTATCGCCTTCTGTTGTCGCCTTATCGCCGCGCGCAGATCAACGAAGGTATCTTGTGTGCATTGTGCTCGTTCGTGATATCCTTCCTCCTTTCATTCGTTGCAGTCTCATTTCAAATTTTTGTCATTTGAGTGGCTGTCGTTCTCTTTCGCTGCACTCATTAGAATTCCTCCAGTGTGGCCTTAAAAAAAAGATGAAATGCCCAGCATTGACCAGTTCCTTGGCATCGTGAGCAAGTCTTCCTCGAAGGCTCCCAAATGTACAGCACATATCACAGCGCTAGATAGGACCTGGCTTACGGACTTGGGTGCGACGATTCAGAGAACGCTTGATAGTTGTCCTCCAGAGCTGATTTCGGCTCTATTTTGGTAGCAATTTCTGTTAATTTATGTTATTATTCTCCATTGCGACGCTCGTTTGATGAGGTAAGTGAATTTTAACACGTTTGACTCAATCTGCATGCATACCGCACGGTTTACCTGTAACTGTCACTTTGTCACGGTGTTCTTTGCCTTTTTTGCAATTTACTGCGGTTCTTTTCTGTTTGTTTCTAGCAGTCAGTTTTTGCATTCAGTTTTCATCACAGTGACTCAGAAGCTTCTCTGTTTTGGTTGGAAACACTCGTTGTTAATATTTCGCAGACGGGAGCCTTTTTCCTGCTCATGCTGAATTTGTGATCCCCTTCCGTATTTTTGATGTTTCGTTTTCTATTCTAGCCGGAAAAGAAAACGAAACATTTCGAAACAGAAAACGAAACGTCTCTTTTCTTTTTTCATCACATTGCCATTGTCAAGGTCACTCTTTGATACTGTTTTGAAGCGAGTGGTCGCTTTTGAAACCAAATTCCTCCGATGTTATGAGGCAATCGTTGTGCTGTAACCTTTTCTGTGAGTCTTCTTATTTAATTTTTGGTGTTACTTCTTCTTTTATACTCGGTTTTCATTACATTGTCATTTATGTGCTCTTGTGATTGTAATGGTCGCTTTTTGCCATTGTTTTGAACTCCACAGTCGCTTTTGAAACCAAATTCCTCCGATGTTATGAGGCAATCGTTGTGCTGTAACCTTTTCTGTGAGTCTTCTTATTTAATTTTTGGTGTTACTTCTTCTTTTATACTCGGTTTTCATTACATTGTCATTTATGTGCTCTTGTGATTGTAATGGTCGCTTTTTGCCATTGTTTTGAACTCCACAGTCGCTTTTGAAACCAAATTCCTCCGATGTTATGAGGCAATCGTTGTGCCGTAACCTTTTCTGTGAGTCTTCTTATTTAATTTTTGGTGTTACTTCTTCTTTTATACTCGGTTTTCATTACATTGTCATTTATGTGCTCTTGTGATTGTAATGGTCGCTTTTTGCCATTGTTTTGGACTCCACAGTCGCTTTTGAAACCAAATTCCTCCGATGTTATGAGGCAATCGTTGTGCTGTAACCTTTTCTGTGAGTCTTCTTATTTAATTTTTGGTGTTACTTCTTCTTTTATACTCGGTTTTCATTACATTGTCATTTATGTGCTCTTGTGATCGTAATGGTCGCTTTTTGCCATTGTTTTGAACTCCACAGTCGCTTTTGAAACCAAATTTCCCCAATGTTATGAGCCAATCGTCGTGGTTATGCTGCGTTCACCGGATTTCCTTTCTTCGTCGAGATACGACGGCTTACTTAGTTTCATTTTTCTTTACATGATTTGCTACCGATAAAATTGCAAACAACATGGGTTTGGTTAGATCAGTTAGGTAACCTGAACACAGAAAGAAAATTATAGTATTCACCAGAATGATCGTGAAACAAAAATAACTGAACCAAAACGAATTGGTAAATGATTCGACTGAAACACATCCCATTAGTGCTAACCCAACTATAATGTAATATTAGTGAACGAATCGCATCAAAAGAACAGAATAATAGGATAATGAGGAGAACTGAAGACCTAATACGCAAAGCACGGGAGGGGTAACTTGGGCAGACTGAGGAATATGAAAGTAGAGGTGCTTAGCAATGTAGTAGCAAAGAAGAACGACATAAAACTACAAAAAAACCGAGGAATAGGAACCCGAAAATCTTCCTCTCCCTCTCCCCTCTCGTCCTCTGCGTCGCCAGCCGGAGTGGACCGAAGACAGGCCAAAGTCTGTACCAGCCGGCCGCGATCGTTGTCCCGTCCCTCCACGGCTGCTCGTCCGGCCGCAGGACCGCAGGACGACATGCCGTGCTGCGGGGTCGCATAAGATCCCAAGCCGAGTTTTTTCTATGCGATTTTCGCCAGATATGACCTCTTCTGAAGTAGGAGGCCCGTTTTTGGAGAAGATGTACTCCCCAGATCTCAGAGTTCCTTTGACCTTACACAACGTTTGTGAAGCGTTCGACAGCCGATTTAAGTCATACCATCCCTTCGCAAAAAATATCTGCTCAACAAAAATTGTTGCAGGCAATAATTTTTTTGTTACGGAATGGACTAACGAGAACAGTTACAATTTTCAATTTTTTTTTCATTTTTGAGAGAAACCAGCTTAACCACGACGACTGCCTCATAACATCGGGGAAATTTGGTTTCAAAAGCAACCATGGAGTTCAAAGAAGTCTTAAAGAGCGGCCTTTACTATTATAAGAGCACATTAATGAAGTGTGATAAAACCAAATATAAAAAAGTAACACCAAAAATTAAATGAGAAGACTCACAGAAAAGGTGACAGCACGATGATTGCCGCATAGCAAGGGTGAATTTGCTTTCAAAAGCAACGACAGGATTGCAGACAATGTCAAAGAGTGACCTTCATAATAACGAAGGCAATCAATGACAATGTGATGAAACGCTGCTCGAGAAGAAAACGAGACATCAAAAGTACGGAAGAGAATCAAAAACTTAGTATGAGCAGGAAAAAGACTCCAATATTCGAATTAGTGCCAGCAAGTGTCTCTGAAGACAACAGAGCAACTTTCCGTCACTGTTATGAAAACTGACTGCAATTTCCGAGGAAAAATAGAGAACAACTAAAGAAACCTATGAAAAAGGCAAAGAAAACACCGTGACAGAGTGACAGCTACTCAGCTAAACCGTGCGGTATGCATGCAGATTGAGTCAACTGCATCGAAATTCAGTTATATCATCGAAAGCGAGTGTCGTTATGCAGTTATGTATTATACCAGAAATTAGTAGAAATTAGCATCAATTTACGGCCGAGTTCGGTGCTACAGAAGTTAATTGGCCACTCAACGAGAGCATAGATTCTGCTTTTCTTTTCCCAATTTCTGCTCATGGGCGCTTTCAAGATTTTTTATGCCTAGATTCAGCTACCTAACCAAGAAAATGATTAAGTTTTTCTCCTATCGGTATATTACGGAAATTCGTTTCAATTAGACTGAACAACCACTTACGCGTGATTGCCTGAGCCTAGGAAAAGGAAATCCCCTTTCCCCAGGCCTAGACTCGCACAGGATAGATAAAATTACGAATCCTCTTCATCAAAATCGTTTCCTTGCAAAACTGGAGCCCGATTCGGTTAGCGCTATGGCCGCTCTGCGCTTTCACCATAGCACTGGAGACGCAGAGCCCAGTATAGTAGCCCCCCTAACTCCCTTAGTGCCCCAAAATCAGCTGTTTCGCGGACAACTCAAGCATGCTGTCACCCCGCCGCACTCTCGTCCAAGTCCGTCGGCCACGCCCTGTCTAGCGCTCTGATATGCACTGTAATTACGACCGCGCCATAGCTCTTAGGAGTGGATCTGAATTCAAACTGGTAAGGTCTCTGCCGGGCTCACTGAAATTGATGCATGCTAAACCATTAAGCAAATTTCTCTCCATTTGAATCTCTTTTCTTTGAAATACGCCATGCTTTGCACTTTCATACAGGATCGTAGAAACTTTAAGTGCGATTCGGTCTTCGTAATGATTTTGAGGGCTTCAGCCAACATCTGAGTCGCAGTTTTATACTCCCATAGTGGATACAAATATGGTACCAATTCACCCACCCCGCAGAGATGCAAGATTCGGTTGGTAAGGGTGGTCATTCATCATCAGAGCTAGGCTGGTTTGAAAAAAATCTTAAGGGGGTCGCATTTTAGGTTGCAAAAAGGGTGCCGCATCTGGAGAAGAAACTTGTCGAGGAGGGAAATACAACATCTTTTCGGCTATTTTTAGTGAATTCGTAGGTGGTCATGTGGTCTCTACAAGTCCCCGATCGATAATCGCATTTTGTACTAGGTAGCAGTACAATGGTTATGAATCGGCGATATTTTTCGATTTTTTAGACACCCAACTGCATACCTAGAACATCTGTCATGCGAAGGGGCTGGGTCATATCGCCAGGTCGGTTTGAGGTGCCCTAGAACTCCTCAGCGTGATTCTTAATCCTGCTCACTACACGACTTTTGGATAAAACAAAGGATAAATTTTTTGGCGCTAATAAAACCCTATATGGGATGTGCCGCCGTCCTGATTCCGTTCACATCGTGGTGGCAGCCAGGGCACTCCCAGGATCGAGGAAAATAGCCACTTCAATACGACCCCCCCTAGGGCGACCAAATACGATCCTCCTTTTTTGACCTCTACAATACCAGCATTTGTAGCCGGATTGCATAACTGCAATGTGCTTTTTTGCTATATATCCTTTTCTGAAGCAGAAAAGATACTTATTTTACATTTCGTCACCGATTTGCAGTGAAATCCCCTTTTGCTTCTCATACGCTTATTGAAATTGCAGAATTTAGTGGTTATCGCTGACCTATGAAGGTACGACTCCACCTCCTATCCGGTCAAATAGGACTCCCCTCCCCCCCCCCCCCTCCCGGCCGAGGAATCCTCGACTCTCGGTGCACCCTGGTGGCAGTTGAATACGGTTAGGCCTATACTGTGGCTTACAGAATCCGAATGATCTTCATGGCGGTACCTTTATGTTGCCAAACGAGTGTTGTACCAGTTCACCTAACGTTCAGGTGGAGGTGGTGCAGTGACCAGTGGCGCGCAGTTACACTCTCACGATGCGGGAATCATATCCTCCATCAATGCTCGCCTCGACCAACCAAACCATCCATCCATCCAGAATAGGTGAAGTGATACCAGACTCGTCTGAGAAAATAAAGGCACCGAATTATACATTGGCTGGCCACCGCAAGTCACCGCAATCACCTGCCACCACTATGGTAATGAAAAAGTGAATTCGTGGCGCATCCCATCAAACGTTGGTTAACGCTGAAAACTTTATCCATTACCTGCCTTTAGATGTCCCCAACTAGGGTGAAAAAAGCCTACGGCCTGGGCTAGACTTTACACAGTGACTTACGAAGGCGGGTGGGGCCTCATCGCGTTCTTACCAGTATCACTACACTAAAGATTACTTTCTCTTTTTAGGTCAGTATTTCCGGAAATATGACGACGGCATGTGCCCTTTCCCATTTCATCGTCCTTCTGTGCGCCCATTCGCGCCACCACTCACTTGACGTCCATGCTCTCTCTCTCGTTTGGCCGCTATCGCTGCCACCTCGTACGTGATCGTCGGCTGCCCTCTCGCACCTGCAGCCAGCAAAAATGATAAACACACTTTCGGTGTGTGTGTTTGTTGTACTTTCCGCTCACTGCCTCGTTTTTATGCAGTAAACTATCGATCTCCTCCTATGATTAAAGAACGAGACGACAATGATTGGCCGGATGGCTTCGGCACACCGCGATCGCCATTAATACGCTCCACAGCAAGTGTGGACTTTGGGATACGGTGACCAGCACTTCTGTACTTTTTTCTATTGTTTTGTATATTTGATTTTGTTGACTTTGCCTTTTCTGGACGAACAGCTCCACCTTTTCTGCTCCGTCACGATCTCATCACATTGTCCCTTATTCTTGGTCCAGAGACTGTGGATAGATCAATCGCAGAGCCTCTAGCACACGCGTGAGATCATGGCTTGGAAGTAGAGGACAGTTGATTTGCTTGGAAGGGTGGCAGCTCTACCTGTACGAAGAGCCGAGCATGGTGTAGAAGTAGCGTATCAAATTGGTACCACCTCCTTTCTCCAGAGGGCTTATGTAGTGTTTCATGAAACCAGGTGTCGCTATGGCTTCCTCCAACAAAGAACACCGAACCGAGTAAGGCCCCAAATTCACTGAAACTACCCAGAATTTCACTCAAAATTAAATTTTTGGTTTCCGAATTGTCTTCTTTCGGGACTATTAAGTATGTTTCAGGAGATGCATTGACGAATCAATGAAGCAGGACCCTTCAATGTCTAATTTTTTGTGTCACAATTTTTGAAAGAGATAAGATTACCTTTCAATAATCCTTTGGGTATGCGTCACGTATTCTACTTCCATTCGAAATTATGATTCTCTCCAAATGCATAACCAACTTACACAAGGATTAAGTGGACAGAACCTTTTCTAAGTTGGTGCCATTTGTGCTATTTTCAAATTCCGCGAGCCAAGTAGAAAGTTCAAGATGGGGGTTGGTCCAGTCGTAGTCTGATCCAAGAATCGCACACGCAGTTAAGGTATTGTCCCTTTGCCATTTTCTCCTTCCTCGCTTTGAAATCGACCATGTGTTTGGGCTGGTTAGACGATGCGTTCTCCCACACCACCAGCTCGACCTGTTGACTTGAACCGTGCTTCAAAAGTATTCGCCTAACATGAGAAGGTTATGTGCGTGGTGCTCAACTCCCTGAAAGGACGACCCTGCCCACCCGAACGTTGTTCGCTTTTGCAATTATTGCATGGACTACGGTGCTCATCCAATGTCAGTGGAATTTACCGTAGAAGTTCGATGCGCGGCGCCTTCTGAGGCCCTGTGGTGATATGGGCATGCAATCAATGCAGTGACTGAGCACGTTAGCGATTCGTGAGCTCTGCTCGCATACAGAAGGGGCATGGTGTTTGTAGTAGTCAAGGTCCTCCAGCTGCATTGTGGAAGGTTAAAATGAACCATTTAAGGAGCACATCGTGGTACTGACGTGTGGACTACGCAAGTTCAACAGTAAGCACTTTTGCGGTGATCTCCCGTTTCTCAATCTATTACAAATGTAATATAAAATATAATGAATGTATCGTAACAGCTCATCCGTTCCCGTGGTCCTGTTCAAAACTCAAATTTCAGAGACTAGATGAGAGAACGTTTCCGATGACCGTGTCAAGTACAGTTGGTACTGCTCATTATTTTCACTCCTTCCACCATAGAACTCCCATGAAATCGGATCTCAGGAAGTCACACGTCAACCTGTCAAATCGACTTAAATTTCCGTCAATTTATAAATCGAATGGGCGTACCTTATGGTTTTCTCACTTACCATAGAAGACGACCGCTAGTGTCATAATCTGGGCAGTTGGTTCCTTTGACAATGGCTGAATTCAAAATTATTAGTGGGGCTTTGCTTTTCCAGGCTGGTCATATACATAAAGTGAATTTAGAAAATAAATCTTGAAGAATAGTTGACTTTTGGATGTAAGCATTGACATGGGAATTTTGATAGGAAAACTTATCCCAATAAAGCTCAGAACACTGGCCCCCCGCGGATACTTTCCGCGACATCATGCCCCTCTGTTCCACTACTAAGATCTTACATAACCATATGTCTACCAAAAGTCATTACTACATAGTCACGCCTACAATGTGAAAAATCTGTTGCTGCGTTGCTAGCAACTTTGAGTGTGCGACATGACACTCGAATTGGTTCGGGCAATGGGAGTCAACGGTCGCGCCCCTCCACACCCACCCGATTCATAAAGAGCAAAAACATCTGCCGCACATAGAGACGCTATTCGTGTGGTGCTGTGAACCAACTCGAGTGTCCTGACGCTTGCCCACGACTATTCACACTGGCTTTTTTGTAGAAGATGATTTCCCATCATTATCTGCGGTCGTTCTACGTCTGACATAAAAACCTCTTGTGGGTCTTTTATATCACATGCTTGGAGACGTGCGACGGACGACATTCGCTGTTTTACGTGAAATGTACTCTGAACACAGGGAATACTTTCAAGGTAACTTGGCGATAATCAGATCAGTCTATCCCGTTTCTGAGCAAGTACGTCCTCTGGATAGGAAATTTGTATCCTCTCTGTCACAAGAAGTTTAGTCATTAGGGTCCTAAAGCCGCTTACCAGTAAATAAGCAACTCACCAAACCTCAAAGGGAATGGCAACCATGTGGTGTGCATCCCTGTGCCTCATCTCATTTCCCCGCCCTTTAACCCTGAAGCGAAATGTTCCTCGTATAGCTTGTTTTGCTCTCGAATGTGACTGTAGACATTTTACAAATTTATGAGGGAACTCCTTTTTTAATAAATAGAAATGTATGTAGGCGTTGTGGATTTTTGTTTGTATTTCTAAATTCGTATAGAAAGTTGAGAGCGGAGGGCCTAGTGACAGGTTGCGCACACTTTCCTCCAGTTGTGCGGCGATCTATCCCGCATCAATGCCCGCACAGGCTAACCAGGCTTTTCATTGCTTTATGGTTGGTGAATTGGTTCCAGAATCGTTTGGAATGGGAAAACCCCTGACTTGTACATCAGCTGCACACCGCAATTCCATTCCAGGAATCGTCCACGGAAAAATGAGTTTTTTGTTACCCACGTATTTATGTTGCATTTGCCTAATAAGGGCCGCATGCAAAGTTTCACGCGAAAAACTGAGAATCGGCTAAGATACAGCTCCACAAATTCTCGATCGGGCGGGAGGAGCCTCCCAGTGAAAGCCCGTCCCGTCGTCCGCCGCGGTTGGAACGGAGAGTGGGACTGTCTATGCAACATTCTGGTCCTACAATGCGTCTCCGACCGCGGTGGGTGAGCGCTTGCACAAAGCCCCGCCCACCCTGCCGAGACTTTGCAGTGTTGTATCTTGGTCGGATTCACATTTTTCGCGTGAAACTCGCATGTGGCCCACATAAGGCAAATACAACATAAACATACGGGTAACAGAAAAACTCATCTTTCCGTGGTGTGACCACGATTCTGTATGGAATTAGAATGCGCGGCACCAAGGGATTGATCAATAATGAGCTTTGTCCTTTTCTTTTATGTCTAAATTCAAATCGTTGAGAAACAGTTTGAGAAAACATGACGAATACCTCATTAACATGTTGTTGCTTCAGTAATTTTCTTCTTATTCCTCGAGCGATCTCAGTGGTATTTTAGTTCAGTGCATTGTTTTCATAAAGCGAGGATTATCATGAAGAAATTGGTTTTTTGGATTTGTCAGGCTTGCTCTACTTAACCGCTTCAGATGGAACAACCCCGTGCAGCAAATCTGAAAGCTTTTTAACAAGCATGGATGGAAAACACAGTGTTCGTGCGAAGCGAACCACAGCCTAACGTTTGACACTGACCTTATCGATGATTTTCGGTTGTCCATTTTTTATACTGCACATACCTGCATCGCAACATTTTTGTATACGGTCTTTCCTGCACTCTGTTGACACAATCGCCGCACAGTTGATTGCGAGCACCTACACCTGCAAGTTTTCTCATAGTGCACAGTATATCATGATAGTATCGATACTCATGAGCTCGTGAATGATGATACCACCTATCTATATGTATACGCGCTGGGAATGGTGGTGGCACAAATTACCGGATGAATGCCGGCCTTCATTTTTTGCCAAAAAATATTGCTTTGGCCAATCCTACCTTCGGGCCTGCAGAGCTCTGGTGACCGCTCGAAAGTGTCCTATACCCAAATACACCCAGAATGCCCGAAAATCTGACGCTCAACATTTTTTTATTTATGGGCTTACGGATCAGTCCAGCTAGTTATGTCGGCTCCATTTTTCCCCTCCATTACGATCATGCTACCTCACAGAACTTTGTCCGGTCTTATCAACTGGTTTGCTGACTATTCGAGGTACATACATATGTGGAGGTCTCTCCCTCACTCACCTTTCCCGCTCCAGAAGGGTTTCTATCTTATCGATTGTGTCAATATGGTGCAAAAAAGTCTGCACACAAAATGTTGCGATATGTACTTACCCTTCGACTGTTGATTTTTCCACGAACTTTGGGTGAACGTTTCGTTTATTATCCCAAATAGGTGTGGATAGCAAATGATAATTACAGCAAAGGGTAGCTGATGGCAAAAGATATCAGGTGATAGCGGTTCTGTGGACAGAAATATCGTAGTGTACCATTTACTCCTGTACGATTCCCTCTCAATCGTTTGACATTTCTTTTCCACCTACTCATCTTTACCTGTTTGTAGTTATGTTATTCGAAAGCATGGGAGCACAGAAATGAACATCGGCTGTCCTAGGCGCTGCTTATAAGAGCACCGCTGAGGCTATCAGATTCCCATTTGATTTTGGAAAGGTGGTGCATCCTTAAGAGGATTGCTCCCACTCTTTTTCTATTGACGTTCTACTCATACATTTTATAATGGTTGACTCGGACGTAACCATCAATGGCATTTGTCCCGAACGGTTCTACTTTCTGATATGCTAACGCCTTTATTATATCATGCAATTACCATCTCCAAGCTTTACGCTAGTTTTCAAAAGTTGATAAACCACAAATTTCCAAAATTATGGTCTTTTTATTGCCTTGTATCATAAAGTGGCAAAAGAGCAAATTATACGGAATCGTGCATTGTCACGAACTCTGCTGGGGAGCATGATGGTAAATGGTCACTGGATCCATCAATAAAGTCATCTGTCACTGTTTTCAAGCTCTGCATCTTGATCTGGACGGTTTCACCATCGGGAGCAGCCCAGGCATAAGTGGTGCTGGGTGGCTTAGAAGGGATATAATGCGCAGTAGCAAAGCATCTTCCTGAATCATTCTCCTGCATCTACATGCATCTACAGTCCCATCGGACTATGCACATTTATACGAGGGGTGGTAAAGGCACTGACAGGTCGACCAAACCTCCAAAAAGACGAAGAAAGACTCCCTTCACAGACCATAAAATCGGTTTCTGATGGAGATCAGGGGTGGAAGGGGTGATATTTATAGAGTTTGTGGCCATTCAGTCATTTTGAAGACGAAGGAAAGCGGAATGAAACTATCAAAGAACCAAGAAGAAATAGCTTTTTTCCACCTACAAAATGGATTGGTTCACGCTAAAAGGGGCAGGCCAGGTCAAATATGCTGCAAATGTTGAAAAAAACGGCTCTTACATCATCCCGAACACTTGTATTTGGCTGAAGTTTCGGCATACGTAATCTTCCTAGACCCGTATGTTACTTGGATGACTCCCTTCAGAAATTCTCATTACTCACATTACCCTTGCTACTGTCTTTAAAAAAGAGGTTGTCGTTGAGGAGATTTTGACGATTTTGAAAAATTACGGCCCTCCTCATTTTCCATTCCAAAATGCGGCCCTCTCCTCGTTGAGGGATTCTCATACATGTTTGAACTTCAACGGGCTGTAGGCGGGAAGAACCAATTCACTTGGTTGACCTATTTGGCTAAAAGACTTCACATAGCATATGTCGTCCCCTCAAATAAGCCTGCATGGAATGGCTCTAAATACTCAAAAAAAGCAAGAGCCTCACCTCAACTGGGGGCTCGGGGGCGTGACAGGATGTTGTGCCGCGTGCTTCCGGTCCAGTCAAACGAGGCATTCCTAATTACCGCCAGTTGCTGCGTCATTGCTGTGACGAGTTTTTTTCGCGCGGTTAATGATTAGAGTTTTTGTGCTCTGACGTGTTCCTTTTAACATCTTTGTGTTTATCTAAAAAGGAGCAATAGTGGGTAATGGCGATGCTTTCGTTTTCATGACCCGGAGATCGAATACCGGATTGATATAGTTATCCATTACGAAGGATGCATGAATGCGTGGGTGGTTCGTCCAAATCAACCAAACCTTTTGACCCTTTGCAGAGGATCAACTTTACAGATCTACAGTGAGGTACTAGCCTGGGTGGACCAGAACACTGAATTTACGTCAGCTCCGCAATTCCCTGAATATCTAAAGTCGCATTCGAAGGCCACTGAAATTAGAAAAGGAAGTAGAATTTGTGGACTTTACCAAAAAGTTAGTAATACGGAACGCTGGAAGTTCTATCCTTTACTACTCCTCTATTGAGTGTTGTTCTGTCCCGAAGCCTCATGCCAATCTAAATGTGTGAAGGATAATGTAAGGCTCCAAAATCTATTTCAAAAGACTCAAAAGTTTCGCAGAACAGTGCCAAAGGATTTTTGAACTTTCGGCGCTTAGCGTGTTTCTCAAGCCTGAAACAAAACAGTTTTTTTTATTATATATTAGCACTTTATGAAATGAGTCAGTAGATTTATAGACAGACTTGCTGCTGCCACCTACCTTTTTTTCTGCTCTACTTCCAGCAACCGGATAGAGTAGGTGGCACTGCGAGTCAGTCAGTTATAAATCTACTGACTCATTTCATAAAATGCTAATATATAAATAAGATAAATTGTTTTGTTTCAGGCTTGAGAAAGGCGTTAGGCGGCGAAAGCTAGCCATTAGGCTCAGGAGTCCTTTCGCACTCCTTTGCGAAACTTTTGAGTCTTTTAGAAATAAGTTTTGGAGCCTCACATTGTTATTCACACATTTATTCCTCCATTATTCGATCCAGGACTGCTTTGAACTTGAGGAAATACTCCTTTTTATATCAACGATGGGTATTTGGCCCCTCTTTATCATGCCATTCCATTTCCGCGCTCTGACTTTCTAACGGCCATCTCTCCTTCATAAACTGGCTTGTGATGTTACTTAGCTATAACTTCTGAACGTGCCATTTTCCTACATATGCCATGCATCCGGATTACTAACTCCGAGATTGTCCCATCTGGAGTCGCTCGACCACAATCCTTCTCTTTAGGAATGCACAAACCGACGCAACACAATCCTAACTCTAATTTGACTCGGAACCGTCTTCACAAATTCTGTGGAGCTCGTTACTTTCCGGGAAGGGTGAGGGATTTGGTGCCTGTTATTCACCTCGATGCGCACACTGCATTTTACACTCGCAAATCACTTTTTGACTTTTTGATTCTTAGCCCGCTCCGTTTCATACATTCGCAACAACTCGATATTCAATTCAAACATGGGTCAGCGGATGTGGTGCAGATGGAGCCAACTCGGTGTTGCGTTATACGACGCGGAGCGTTACTTTCTCACCGGACCACCATGAAGGCACTGCGCGTGTCTCGCTCGTGATGCCGCTCTGGCTCCTTTTGTACACCACCCTGCACTGTGTCATTCCTGTTTTTTCGGAGCAAGAAATGGAACCTTTCCTAATTCGTCTTTTTTTGTAATTTTTCATTATTGTGAATGAAACGAGGTTATTTCTTCTTACCGCTCTTCAGAATCATGGATTCTCTTTGAAATTAGTGCTATCGGTGGCTTCCGCAGTATTAGCAACACCCGGATGCGAGAAATATGCTCGTCTACACTCATAAACAGCGATGAGTGGTGCCTATGGGCCTCATCAGCTCTGAAGGAATATCACAATTAAACGTAGTGGACGTAGAAAAGCCCTAAATCTGTTGGGAATTACTGCACGCAGTACCATTACAAGCTGCTTGATATGTAGGAACTTAGACCATAACTATTCATTTATCTTTCACTTCACTATTCATTATTCACAATTTTGAGCAAATAGGTGTTGCGCCGGTTTCGTTAACACACTTCTAACGTAAAATGAAACCTTGTCATTGCTTTAGAAAATTCTTGCACCTTCTCCCTTTCCTCCCCTCCACACGACATACTTCTGCTAAAGGCTTAGGTAAAATTACATGTTTTCGACCCAGCTTCTCCATCTGTTTATTTATATTTTTTGTATGCTTTATATTCACATATATTCACATACTTTATATACATGTAATTGTTTAAATTACTACTTATGGTATTTGATATCCTTATTACGCCTCCTACAGTTTCAGCTATTCATTTATCAAGATCATGTTATTTATTTCCCTGTACTTCTTATTTACTCTTTTGTTTATCATTGCACTTGTTTGTTATGGTTTCTACCTGAATATATGAGTGGATATCTCCATTTCCATATGTGACAAACTTCAATTCTCCTCTTAGCCGAAATTATGAAAAATGAGTATAGCCAAAGGAACACGAAGAAGCTTCTCTTTTTAGTAAGTAGAGGAGTGAAGGATGAAACGCTTCAGACTGGGATCGTTCCCTCGATCCAGCAATGGAGCAGTGTGGATTCTCAACGTTGAGCTACCTACGTCAGATCCTTGTTTATTGATCTTTACTGCTTCTCTCTAGCATCAACATTATCATACATTAGTGTTTTTGTTGCCGGCGGCATTGGATGGGCCTTGATAAATAGAGTGCGGGAGAAAAGTATGTGAAACGTGAGTCTGTGAAAATTGCAGGGAAATAGAAGAGCAACGAACACTTAATTAGGCGTTGAGTGTGGGGAGGAAACAGGCAAACACGTCATAGAGCAGCAACAGAAATGTCATAATAGGAAATGGAAACGTCTTCTTTGCCGATTATCCGAGACGTTGATGGTCTGGATGGTTTTATACACATTTATAAGCGCATTTTCTCTCTGCAATGATTCTATTTGATGAATGAAAGACATCTTAACCTTCAAAGGGCTTTCCACAGTTCACCAAGACTAAGTAAGCTATGGTTATGCGCATCAATACACATCAATCCTTTCCTAGCATTACTTCGTAATCACCAAATGCACTCTCTTGCTACAAGGGCTCATTCGCAACATCTAGCCCTTACATGTGTTGTAGTAACTGCGCTCGTGCAATGAAATGTACGATTAAAGACACCGGAAGGGGTAAATTTGTCAGGATATGAAATATGGATGTTGTGGTGCTCAGCAGTGTAACAGAGGAGAAGGATCGCAATAAAGCGATGAAAAAATGAGAAATAGGAACCCAAAACCTCCTTTCGCTATCGCTCATCTGCGTCACTAGCCGACGGTAGACTGCAGACGGGCTACAGGCTAAATCAGCCGACCACGAACCTTGTCCCGCTCTCGTACGCAATTCGCCCGCCTGCACTACAGCGCGACACGCCATGCTGGGGGATAGTGATAAGACCCGCTCTTTTTAAAGCGAGTTTCGCTACACATCACCTCTTCTGAAGCAGGTTTGCTTTCAGAGACTATGTATTCCCAGTTACCCCTCCCGGTGCCTTTAAGTCCCTACCTGCACAGCTTACCGTAGCGGTCTTTACCGAATTTCTCACTAGGACTGGCTGACTGCATATGATTAACCGTTTCTCAAATGTTTCCCCATCAAAATGAATAGAATAAGGTCGGATTATGAAATGCTGTTCCGCGTATTACTTCTGCGTCTACCACAATTAGCCGTCCCTGAAGTGTGACGTTTGCCTGGCTTAGCATACGTATAATTAACGTGATCAAAAATTACGCATAACTCCTTCCGCTTGCCCATGCAAAGCACAACACCTTCCGCATTGGTAAGTACCTTTTAGGATGCGCCACTCATACTATTTGTATTCGGAATCGTTGTGATTTTGAAAGCGGTTTGGCATATGGAATGACTTGCAAGGCCAGCCAAACAACCAGCGGCCAGTATTCTCTCAGATGCATGTTGTCCGTCTCAAATCCTGGAGCTACCGGAGGCTTGATAGTCCACGATGCACGCCCTGGCTTTGTTCCACGGACCATGCTACTGGTAATAGCGCCACTTGCACTGCGCTACCTCCTGATGCCGGTGCTGTAGATTTTTTCGGTTGGGTATTACTTGCTGCCGTGCTTCACTTGCAGCTATACAAACATGGTCCTTCAGTTAACTGATCTTGGTGCAGCACCGAGGAGGACTTTTCGAGACGGTTGCAGCTTTGAGAGGTTTCCTAGAATACATCACCAGACCTAAACAGCACTTGAATGGGTGGAGATCGATTGGTCGAATTTTTGCGCGGTCGCTCGGGGGCGAGCGACGCGGCTAGTGCGAGTCGTTTGCGGCTTTATCTGTTGAAACATCAACAACAACTAGAAGAACTTCCAAATCTTCCAAACTGCAGTCTTTGAAGATTCTTCACAGTACCAGCCCACTTCGTCTTGAGCGGAATTCCAAACGACTCGTACTGACGGCACCGTAAGTGTGACGCCGCAAAGCGAAAATTCGCTCAATCGACCCCCACCCCACTTCAATCGTCGAATGCTAGTATAATATCAAAACTGCTGGGAATGAGGGTGTGTACCCTTACGTCAGGATGCCGCACTGCGGCATGTCGCAAGCGAAGCAAGGCGGACGGGGTAAAGGCGCCATGTTGTTGAGTCCCGACGCGATTAGAAGTCAACTGCGTATCGCAGCTCTAGCATTACTTTGTAATCGTTCTGATACCCAACTAGCGACGCGCAAAGTTCGCACACACTGTGCCGCACGCCGCTCGTCGTCGTGCGGCATCCTGATGTGAGGGTACACACCCGGGAATGAGCACAACATGGGCTCCGCAGAGGATCAATCCCATTTTCATAAGCTTAGAAAACTGTCCATAACCTCACTGAAGCCTCCATTCCGCTTTTACCTCAACAGTGTAAAGGAAATGTTTTCGAATTTTCGAGAAAAACTCCAGTGCTGGATAATAATTCATTTTTTTAGATATGCCACGTATTCGTAGTCTGCCTAAAAACAGGAACATTGACAGCGTCCTTGATTTCCTAATGTTTTTATCGTCTTCGTATCTTTTTCGCTACAAATTACTTTTACCTACTAACAGAAGAGGCAAATGGACTTTTTCCATAGCTTAAGTGTATTTTGTTTATTTTGTTGCTTCTAGTTTGTATGCATTTCAATAATATGACAATCTGCACTTGCTATTGATACTTCGCATTCTTAACTTATCTCTTCGCTATTGATATTTTCGAAAAACGAATCGAACGATTTGTTTGTACGAATGTGATCGAAAAAGTTTTCACCTGACGCGCTCTCGCTACGTGACGAGCAAAGAAGCATAAATCAGCGCGATCTGCGCTGTCATCGGTTCACTGAAACAGTTCTCCGTGTTTGTTACTGAAACCATTGATTGCAAGTTTCATTACAATTTACCGCTTTTACAGCCAGACATGTGATAGTCATAAAATTGCCTTTATATCCCAATTAATTTTCTCACACCACTTAGATTAAATTTGCACTTTCGTACTTCCCATTAGCTGCTGTTTTCCTCAAAGTATATTAAATTGCTGCTCTGCAGTAGCTGATCAAAAATGAGGGAAAATGTGAAGCGTGTTGTCGATGGCTGTGTAGCCTTAAGTAGAATTTTTGCGCGGCCGCGCGGCGAATTTATTTGCGTGTGATTACGTGCATTGCGTGCACTCCCTTTGGAATTTTACGCCCGAATTAATTATTCTTGATTAGTATTGTTACCGTGTGATGTTATTGTTTCTTTTACATTTCATGTTGCTTTTGTCTTTTTAGGGCACAAAAGTCATCGTTTTCAGATAATGGTAAAATAAAGAACCACTTCTCTAAAGAGCCCCCTTGGTGCCCCTTCGTCCTTAGCGGAATTCCAACCGACCGCGGCAAGGTTGGTAGCGACGCGAATGCGATGCTGCATAGCGAAAATTCGACATAGAGCTACACACCCGCTGTCGATGATCACGCGTCTGTTCACTTATCAGTCGTCCCACTCTGTTGATAGACGTGATCTATTCTCTGGAACCTTTTAATCGCCGCCACTTTGCAAGCGATAAGATCCGGAAGGATCTGCTTGAAACACGACCTTCTCGAACCACAATGGGCATTTTCGACATTGAAGTGATCGGGCTTAGTCAGTGCTGAGAAGCATGGGCTGTGGTCTGCCCACGCTTCCTGGGCTCAAGGCGCCACAAGCAGTGCTTAAGGTATAATGGGGTGAGGATACGTGTTCACTATAAATGAACTACAGGGGCCCCATCAGACGGTATTTGGAGCAAATCGTTTTCTGAGGCGCGTTTCAAACTGCAACACATAGGGATGGGTGCCATTAGAACAGATAATTCGCAGTGCGGCGTTCGGCATGCGACGCGATGGTGTGAGCTATGCGCCCCGTATTGCATGGGCTCAAGCAATGACGGTGCTCTACGCCTTATACTGGGCGGAGCTTCAGGTCTCAACGATTATGGTATTCCGCCTCTCCGCATCGGGTGTGTATCCCTATGTCAGGAATTCGCATCGCGGCTTGTCGCAAGCGAAACGGGCGGACGAGATAAAGGCGTCATGTTGTTGGGTCCCAAAGCGATCACAAGTCATCTATGTATGGCGCCCCTGGCAATACCATGTAATCGCTCCAAGACCCAACTCTAGCGCCGCGCATAGCTTGCACACACCGCGTCGCACGCCATTCGTCATGGTGCGGAATGCTGACATAAGGGTACACACCCATTCGCATCATCCCATCACTAGGTCACGCAAAGTCTTAATGGCGCACACCCCTTAACATAATCGTAATTCCACTGGTCACTAACAATAAGTTGCGCCCATGGCGAAGAAGAGGTTGAGGGGTGAAGCAACGACCACGGCTGGGGAGAGTATTCGTGGGCAGAGTATCCGTTAGTGTGTGATATTGGTCAAGGGACATAAGCTCTTTTCTCACTTTTGTAAATTGCTTCAGTTGCTCAAATTTATCTTAGTTCTTAACCTCCTGAAGAACTTTCCGTCGCCAGTGTAATCCTAGTAGAAAGACAAACTGCATAAATTTCAAGGATTAAATCTTATTCCTTAAATCATCGGGTGTGTAACTAGGATTCTGTTTCCGTATTAGTCACACATCTGATAACTCTACGCGCGAGGACAACTCGTCCGAACGGTCCGTGATAGGGAAGGAAGGCGATAGGCGTTTCTTGAGAATGTGTTTGTTTCCCTTCGTTCCTTGTCAGCTGCAACACTATTAAGCTCTACCACTTGCACGTTCAACGGTCGGTCCTTGGCAGAACCCTCTAATCCTACGCCGGTTTTATAGCCCGGGGGCGCGCTTTTCGACTTTGATTCGCCATAAATAGGCTTTCTAGGCCCGTGGTTTCCACGTGACTGACGTCTTTTTATAGCTCTCGCAATAATCACATTGATCCTGACGCTATCTTTGATGGTACGTTAGACCTCAAATTATCCCAACGCACAATAGTTCCGTATTGAACTTTCAGCGCCTTTAGCTTCACCCTACAATGCTGGAGTCTGCTTATTTTGAAAGGTCAAAGACCAAGTCATGACGGATGTACGGTTAAACTATTTTTTGATGTTCTAGTGATGTATTCACAAGACCGTACTTTCACGTTCCAACTGCAGCTTTAGGATTTACGCTGGCTATATAGTGTCTCACAGTCTTAGCTCGTAGCCCATTTCTCTCGAGAAAATTACTTCTTCATCCATCGACTTCGCTCTTTCCCTGAAGGTATGATCGCGATTTATCATTACGTATCACTAACGATGATCCTTCCTATCACGCTGTGCGTTCCCTCTGAGTGAAGAGAAACGGCATGAGAAGCCGTCACCGACGCCGATAACGTGACGTCAAACAGGGCACTCCCAATTTTCGAGGGAAATAGCCGTTTTTGTGCGATCCCCCCTTGCTCTGCGGAGACCATATACGCCCCTTCCTCATTTTGCTTTTACAAGACCAGTAACCGTTGTCGATTGTATAGTTGCAATGTTTTTTTATTGCTATGTATTCTTACCTGGAGCAAACAGATTCTTTTTTTTAATTTCCACATACGGACTCGTTGTAAAATACCTTTCGCTTTCCATATGTTTATTCAGAGTTCAGATTCTAATGCTTATCGCTAACGTCTTTAGGGACGACCTCCCCCCTTTCTTGTGCGGTAAACGACCCCCCTACCTGTCGGGGAAGCCCCTACTTCCGGTGTACTGATCCCAAGGATCATCGATGCTGATGTTCCGACCATTTGTCGTGGTGATACTCTGTGCTCTGTCAGTAGGCGGGCCTGTGTGGCCTCCCCTTACTGCTGTGTTCGTTGCTGTGATGATGCTGCTGCTGCTCGAGGAGAGAGCTGCAACAGCTAGCTCTTCGCCGCTATCGACGTTTCTAAAATACATCGTATGTGGTGTGCCTTACTCACTCTACATTACTCATTGATGTTTTCTGTTGTGCATAGGATCATGCTTAGCCACTTTCGCCATCGTCGACAAGTCAACTCGTCCACAACGCGTCATCATAAGCGGGGGCGTACCGATCCGATTATGCTAATGGAACGATGCAACGGGCGGTGAAATTGATGTAGAGCATTCGATGCTCTTCACACGTTTTCTACGTTATAATGAGGCTCATTTTTGCTTGTCGTGAGGGAATGAGATCTTGCCGAGCTCAATGACTTTTATAGAATACTTCACGAAAAGAAGTCGAACTTTTATTGCGTACATCTACTTAAATAGAATTTTTGGCACTCTTTACCCAAAGCTACCCCACTGCCTCTTCAAGCGATACGGTCATAAAGGTGATTTTTGGAAACCCTTTCGATTTAGCTACTAACTCCTACCCGGGGAAATTTCGACCCGTAGAAAACGAATATGACATTCGTTTAGCGCGATCGCTTGGCGCCTGTGTCATAGGCACCGGCGCCAAAATGGGGTGGATCACTTGAATCTCTCAAAATTTGTCCCAAGAGGTTTTTTGACCCGTAGAACACGAATATGACATTTGTTTGGAGAGAAACTGCATGGCGCCTGCGCCGAAATGGCGTCTATGGCGCGGGCGCCAAGCAGTTTCGCGCCAAGCGAATGTCATATTTGTGTTCTACGGGTCGAATTACCCCTGGATACAAGTTTGCAGCCAAATCGAAAAGTTTTTCAAAAATCACCTCTTCGACCACATCGGTTGGAGAGGTAGTGGGGTAGCTTTGGGTTAATAGTGCCAAATTTTTAAGGTTGCATGCTTCAGCTTTTAGTTTAACATCGTGAAGTGTGTGGTAGAGATGGGGATATGGGAAGCAGGCGTTGCTATCATAGTTATTTTCTATGAATCAAATTCTGTAGCCATCAGTATTGCCATTTTTGAATGGGAGGGGTCTGCCGGGTCGCTTGTTAAATAAAGTTTCTGGCATTAAACCCTTCCTGGGATGCTCCATTCAGAATCGTGGTGGCAGGTGAATACGTTTTGGCCTGAAATGGCTGGCGGAAAAGCGGTCGATGTACAAGTCAGTGCTTTTATCCTCACAGACACGACTTTGATACCAATTCACTTACCCTGGAAGGCTTGGTGGGCCTGGGCGGGGCTGGTGCGGGATTAGATCTCCGCGTCATGAGTGTGAGGATGCGCTCCACCTGCCACTACACCACCTCTGCTCGTTGGTCATGTATCACTTTCTTGGGATGCGCATTCAAATTCGTCACAATAACGAAAAGAAGTGGAAGTGCTTGAACATCACGGGAGCGGCCGTGACGGCTATTTGGGGTGGGTGCGGTTGATTAGTGCAATGAACACTTCAACCCAGTTTTCTGTCAACATGTATAAACGTCTAAGTTTGATAACGTTTGCACAAGAAAGATGCCGACTTCGTAATTTGTTTCTAGAAACGCCCTGCCTAGGAATTTCGCTGACCGTTAGAAAACCTATCGACCTATGTCTGAGAAAACTTCATACGCTCACCTCTTAGAAAAGCACTCAGAAGCGCCCGCAAATCTTGTGGCACATCACCAAGAAAAAAACTTGAGGAAATGCGATTTCGTCTCCTCTCTGATATAAATTTTTGCCGTTCTCAAGTAAAAGCGGGAATTCTCGCGTTACTGTGCTTCTTCTTTCGTTCTTGGCGAATTCATCAGCGTTTGCCCATTACTACTCCATTCACCTACAGTAGCGCTCAAAAGTCTTCGGCCAAAACTCTTTTGTCATAACTTTTTTTCTACTTGACCAAATTTGACAAAATTTTAATATGTGATGCCTGAACCTATTGCCAACATTTCCTTTTACTTGAGTGCGCTTGACTCTTTTCATGGTTTTTTACAAGAATTTACTACAAGACCACCCAAAAAAAGTAAAAGGCTTGGTTAAGGGGAACGGCTTTCTTTACAAAAACAAAATGAGCAAGCCTCAGAGAACATTAATATATTGTAGAAAGACCACGACTTTTGGTGACAACGGCACAGCGGGGTAGCATAGCGATGGCACTCCAAAAACAAAAAATTTCATATAACCGCGTAACCTATACCGTTGAGCGCCAAAATAATATATTAAATATGCAGTGTATCCATGTACAACGTACCAAAATTTCTCTTAGATCGGTGCAGTTGTAAAAAAGTTACAAGTGAAAAACCCCAAGTGAAAGACCATTTCGCCGAAGACTTTTGAGCGCTACTGTAAAGGTTGTATTAATGTCGCTGAAGTGCATTCGGTTTAATCCGTAATATTCCTTATCTTCTTTGTCTGAATGCTATTCACTCAATCCAAAAATAAAACCCGGGAAAGAATTTGCGGAACCTGAAGCACAACTAGTAATACAATAGATTTATGGACCGATAATTTTATCTATTCTATCGGATAACTCGTCCGCAGTGGTGGAGTTAGCTCGAATATAAGCGTTGATATCAATCGGAACCTCTGTCCGTGTTGCATCTTGCTGAGCGGCTCTCCTCTAAAGGCAAACTTTTAGCAAGTAAGATGGTTATCGATCAACTTTCTTCGATCTAATTTTCGGGAAAAGTTTTTTTAGTCCTTCTGTATCAATGCCTAGGCGCAGTGGCGGCATTAGAGCAACAGCTTTCGCAATTGCAGTTTCATTAGGATTTTTGCTCCGCGTTTTCTGAGGAAAAACGTTATTTCAATTCGATCTCATCAGCATGGCCAATTATCTCTCTTGGAAAACTCGTATATCCACTCGTTCGCATCCGTCTCCGTCCATTTTCCCCTCTCTTCGCCTTTTTATCCTCCGTACTTGCCAATACTTCTGGTCGCTTTTCTCGATGATTATTATTGATTGTTTCACTTCAATACATTGTTTATTGATCAGACCCGACGGCAGTCGTGGCGTCCAATTCGGATTGGAGCTCTCCACCGCGTCGACGGTCCATCTCAACTGTGTGCGGTCCGTCACATCGAGAAATCAATCAATTCTACGCGCAATTCTTCCCGGATAAGGTGTGAAGAATCGATAGTCTTCACGCGGTGGCGCGAAATTCGACTTCATAAAGTTTTATTGTTTTTTATAGGAAATTCCACATGAATATGGAGTATATAATAATACGACCTACATGAACCACACACCTCATCAGAACATATACTTCGGGGTAAGTAGCATATTCCCTTTTTCTTTGAACTTCGGTTTATTTTTGGATTACCCTTACCAGGTGCAGCCCATGCTGTTGGCGTGTGTATGGGGAATGAGATTTTTTGTATCATATACAGTAGCGCTTAAAAGTATTCGGCCAAACACTTTTTTGTCATAACTTTTTTTCTACTTGACCAAATTTGACAAAATTTTGATACATGGTGCCTGAACCTATTGTCAACATTTTCTTCTACTTGAGTGCCGCTTGACACTTCTCATGATTTTTTACAAGAATTTACTTGAAAACCACGAAAAAAAGTAAAAGTCTTGGTCAAGAAAAAACGGCTTTCTTTACAAAAACAAAATGAGCAAGCCTCAGAGAACATTAACATTTTGTAGAAAGACCACGACTTTTGATGATAGCGGCACAGCGGGACGGCATAGGGACGGCACTCCAAAAACAAAAATTGCATTTAACCACGTAACTCACACCGTTGAGCGCTAAAATAGTATATTTAGTATGCAGTGTCTCCAAGCACAACATACTAAAATTTCTCTTAGATCGGTCCAGTCGCAAAAAAGTTACAAGTGAAAAACCCAAATGAAAAACCATTTGGCCGAATACTTTTGAGCGCTACTGTAGTTTTTCCTGCATGATACTGTTTCCCTCGGAAAACTATGGATAGAGGCAGATCTTCTTTCGTTCCTATCGTTGGTTGACGCTAAACAATGACGTCGCCGAGCCTTGTATACAGCCACCAACACGGAATAGGATGCATAGCAGAATGTCAAGATTGTTCCAAGTAGTCATACATAGGTCTATCACGTGGTACGGTTGCAGTTCACATGTCCTGTTTGCCGCCACACCCATCACTCTACGTGGCCAAAGGCCTTGGGCGGTGTCTTTCCTGTACAGCTCAAAAAGAGTGGTAGGGATGATGTGGGTAATGAAAACTCCTACACCGGGTCACGCAATTAAAAGCTAGGGGTCTACACAGACTATATGTGGCGAAACTCCCGATGAGTAGAAGTGGCCCCGGACTCTATAAGAGCCGTCTTCTTCAACAGCTGCCACTTGTTTCATCCTAGCCCGCCCATTTTTTGGCGCAACCCGCCCTTCTTGAGAAGAAACAGCGGGAAAGGGGTCTTATCTTTCGCGTTTTCGAGCGTTGCATTCTGTTCTTCTTCACTTTCATACTATTAAGCACGTTGACCTTCATATTTGATGGTCCTCCCACTGAGCCTGACCTCGATTACCCCTGCAGTTCAAGTGAACATACATAACGAATGCTCAAATAGCAGAATTAGTAATTCATTAGGAATCGACATTTTCGTACCAGTCGACGGTACATTTGCCAGTCAGTGCAATCGAACGACCGAATATTTTTATTGATTCCCATTCATAAATGATGACGGGTATGCGTGCTGGCTTTTGAAATGAGGATACACTTTGTACTTCGACATATCCGAGTGTCCTCTCCGGAATGAATATCACACCAAATGACTTTCTGTGAGGTCGGAAGCACCGAGTGGAAGGACCCATCACCCAGCGGCAACTGATGCGCAAACTTTTTCATCACAAAATTACTTTTTCTAGTTCGCTACAGTACACATGTCACCGTATGTGTACGCTGTGGGGACAGCTCTGGCTTTTTTCGGTATTTCCTCATTACCATTATATTATTACTCCCTATGAACACTTTTGTTCTGTTTGTTTTTTTAAATGTAGTCGATTTCTTGCGATCCTTTTTTTCAGTAGTATCTGTTTTATCGTTTATAGCAGCTTACAACCTTCGAATTTATAAATATTTAACTTTCCCCCTTTCCCATTTTCCATTCTAATTTCTGCTTTGAAATAAACGAAATTGCTTTTCTGTTTCGCAAATTATAGAAACCTCACTCATCACCATATATGATTATATTAGGTTGTAAGGAAAGTTTTGGCCGGTTTTTGAAATTTCAACTTCGAGAGATCATAACTCGGCTCAGAGTGCATCTTTTCTCACAGAGTAAGCACCATTAGATTCGCCACACTCTTGGCAACACTATGCATACCTAGACATCTCAATTGGATAAAGGGCTGATAATTTATATTGCGCGAAATGAAAAAAAGTCGACTTCAAATCGCCACTCTTTCTGAACACACTGCTACTGAAGGAGCTGGCCAGATGTTTTGGGAAGTGGGGCATAGTTAGCGCTAGATCTGATGAACATGATAGACGAGTAAGGGCCTCACCCTGCAACTGCTTCAATTAGTGGAAGAGGATTTGTGAAAAATGCGCTTGTGCATGACTGCCGTGAGGGGTCCCGCGGCACCCATTTTTTGGATTTTTCCAAATCAAGGCCACTTGAGGTGGTCAGCTAAGGTTGCTTGTTGAGGGCCAATACTTGTGGATATCCCCTGCAAATATGGACGCTCATCGCCTTCTGCCGTTTTAGTTAAAGCGATTTGATCAATTGAAAATTCGAGCAGCTCGTCCTCATTTCTGCACTTCTGAAACCGGAGACAATGTGTTCCATCCAGTGATACACCCCCTCCTCTTGCAGTATTCACATTTGTGGTCACCTTCGCTGGGACTCGGCTAAACAAGAACTCTTGAAGTGAAGCCATCTTAAAAGTGCCATTTTCGCAGCACTTTAAAACTTCCCTAATAAATTGAAAACCTTGTGGCATTCCAATAAAACATATATTCTGAAAGAGCAACTTTTTCTCTATCTAACGAGCACAATATGTCAGCTGATTCATATTGACGCGCTCTGATACTTAAATTTATCTTGTGAACGCGAAAAAGCGGCCAGAACTTTCCTTACAACCTAATATTTTCCATGTATGGGGCGCAGCTGGGGTAAATGAACTTCCCAAGGCGCAGGACCCAGAGACACTACTAGGGCTCTTGTCACACGCACGAGCCAACGATCCGGAACCCGCACGGCTTATAGGAGCCTCTTGAGCCTTCGATACACCGCACCCCTATCCTACAGACAGTAATTTAGGCGTAAAATAAAGTGTAATGTTGCTACAATTGCACACAATGCACAATACCGTACGTTGAACCTTTCCATTTCCCACATTCGGAGTGGGCCTCTTCAGTCCTCTTCTTGCTAAGACTACCTGAAAAACAATATGCCAGCTTCTGTAGAACTCGTGCGGCGACAGGCAGCCATTGACTGTAGCTTGCTGAATCTTGGCTGAATTCTCCCTTTTTCGCTTCAGACTCGCATGCGGCCCTTATCAGGCAAATTTAGCATAAATATGTGGGTAACTATGGAGGCATAAGGCATATGACAAGGTTCACTGTAGGTACGGTGTGGCGGCGATGTACCTTGTACTCATAGAAGCCATCTCGCTAACTGTCTGGAACAGTGCCAGAGTCTAGCAAAAAACTAATCCTCCCTCTGATGTCATAAAGGCATGCACGGGATCGTTTTCTAGAAAATTTCACAACTTGCATACGTGCAAGAACATAGCCAATTACCTCCAAACGACGCGATAAATTTAGATTTATAATTTGTGGTGAAGTGGAAGAGAAATATTTATTTACTCCTAGCCATTCTGTAATCATGAGAATTATAGATGTAGCTGAACGCAGATATGACATACTGTATCAGGTACCATAACAAGAATAGTAAATAACATGTTTGTTAGTTCGCTCAAGAAATGTCTACCTGAGAGAATTCTGCTATAGTTAATACAAAAGACTGAAAGTTACATAGATATTATATTATTATCAAATTTGCAGATTTTCGTCCATAGTCAACGATCACTTGATTAGTGAAAAGTCAAAATTTCAACGATCACTACGGTGTGAGCAGACAACAGTCCTCCCTACGTTCTACGTATTTTGAGACACATTCCGTTCGTCTAGAGGAATGACAGAGCCAAATAGGCACTTATGGCAAGAGATATGAAGGGTGTGTCGCTCCGCCTCTGTGTGGGGTGAGGGGGTGGCGAAAACGCACCACAACGCCCTCCTAAAAGTACGATCCAACTTTTCTTCCGTCTCTTACGAATACGGGGTTGCCTCTATAAAGTGATAATCATCGCGGTGCGGACTTTTGTTCATGATATAATAAATAAGTGGAGTGAACAAATAAACAGTCATTATGTTTTCAGGGTTAGAGAATGATGTAGTATAAAATGATATGTATACCCCTATAAAGAATAGTAACTACTATCAAACAAACACCTTACCGAGACCCACGCTCCGTCGCCTCCCTTACTTCCCTTTCTAAACCTAGCTTGATCTGATTCCACTCTTGTTCCGTATTAGTGCCAGATTCTGTTAATATGTTTCTAGTGAAATATTGCCGAGAGCGGTTGCTGAGCGGTTTCTCTGTCATTTTGTCGACTTACCGAAGGACTTGAGTGATCGGTTAGTTAGAGAGGGGAAAAGCACATCATGGAAAAGAGAGTGACTCTACTTTCCACATTTATAAATCCGAAAGCTACAATATTGCTGGAATCGTAGTGCATCCTCCCAGGACCTGCCTTGAATATCCACAGGGACTTCTGCTCTTTTTCCCAGTCACTTTCTCCCTTCAGACCCCCCAATTTTTCACTCAGTTTAATAATCTCGAAAGATTAATGCACAACTGAGCGCTGCCGGACCTTTGACAGAGGGCTTTGGACGAGAAAAATGGAGATGTCCTTGAAAAATGTTCAGTGCACTTTCGGAGGAAATCACGTAAAACAAATAGACTCGATAAAATCAGTCCGCCTTCATAAATGATTGGCATGCTTGATGTAAGAATAAAGCAAGTTCGTTGATTACACAGTCGTCAGTAGAACCTCGGTTGCTAGTTACCCCGGCCACCTGTGGCGTA
Organism: Trichostrongylus colubriformis; assembly: GCA_963978905.1. Lineage (NCBI taxonomy): Eukaryota > Metazoa > Nematoda > Chromadorea > Rhabditida > Trichostrongylidae > Trichostrongylus > Trichostrongylus colubriformis. Next base: position 14,715,557 of record OZ022258.1, on the reverse strand, counting down.
GTAGGCTTTGAACGATTGCCCTTCAAGTGGTGAGTGTACGCGATGGTCGTTGCCGTGTTGAAGGGCATGCGTACTTTCATCAGCAGAAAACTTTGAGAGCAGCATACTTGCATCGTTCATTAGGGGGTGGTCTTTTATGAACGCCATAGCATTCGGAGGTAACAAGATTTGAATGATGGCGCTCCTGAAAATCAGTAATGAATTATGGTGAGCGCTTCAACTGGATTCGGTTTGGGCTGAATATTTAAGCTTCAGCTCATTTAAAGAAATAATCCACGGAAAAATATGTTTCTCCGTCACCCATATATTTACGTTGCATTCACCTAGCAAGGGTTGCATGCAAAGTTTCACGCGAAAAAGTGAGAATGGCTAATATACACCTCCCCGATTCTCGTCCGGGTGGGCGGGGCCTCCGAATGGAAGCCCCATCCCGTCGTCCGCTGTTGTTGGGAACGGAGATTGGGACTGTTTACGTAATTTTCTGTCCCCACAATGCGTCTCCGAACGTGGCAGACGACGGGGTGGGGACCTGCTCGGAAGCCCCGCCCACCCGACCAACTTTTTGTGGTGCTGTATCGAAAAATGCGAAAAATGTGGTGCAAATTCACATTTTTCGAGTGAAACTTTGCATACAGCGCGTATTAGGCAAATACAGCATAAATATATGGTAACAGTAAATGTAGTTTTTCCGTGGACGATTCTTTTGAGCTCATGCAGTACAGTTACCTAAACCTTAGAGGCACGGGGAGCAGCTGGGAGAAATTGAGAACTGGCAATACATGTTCTCTGAAAACAAACTTTGCTCTTCAGGAAAGATGACGTGGAGCGAAATCGCATTGAAAAAGCGCGTCTTGGGGTGTTATCACGATCCCGCAGCACAACAGCTTTCTGCAATTCGTCAGTCTGGCGAGTTGCCGAACTGGACGACGTTCACGGCTGGCTGATTTGGCCAATCATAGCCTAACCCCGGCTAGTGACGCAGAGGGACGCGAGAGAATATGGGTTTCTGGGTTTCCTCTTTCTCGGTTTTTTCGCCTTTTTTTTGGTTTTTTCTCCACTGTTAAATTGTTGAGCATTCTTACACTCATATGTATTTCACATTCTGCCAAATTTATCCCTTCCGATGTCTTCAAAGCGGGATTTCCGCAGAATGTGGTATTCATTGCGTGCGCGCAAAATCGATACTTACAATTAGATCCACTACAACCTTACAGATATTGAAATTTATCTCACAGATATTTGAAACAATGAACCTCTTTTTTTCTAAGCTATTTTCCCACAATTTCCCTCACTTATCTCATAAGACACATTACATATTCTCGAGAAAACCTTAATTGTTCTTGCTTGCGTCAGCACTAAGGACGCTAAGAAATGCTGCTCAAAGAGAGCACCGGGGATAATATAGTCATTGAAAAATCCTTAAAAGAAGTCAGTCACATGGAAACTATGGGCCTAAGTAGCTTAGTTATGGCCAAATCCCCGTCGAAAAGCCCGCCCTCGAGCTGTAGTGACGGCTTAACGGTTAACAGCTGACACCTTTGGATGACAGACCCCGCCTCGAGGCGACGTGTTTTCAGGTTGGCTACGATGGGAGTGGCCAAGGATATGCAGCAGGATCAAAGGTTTCGGCGCGCTTTTGTAGTTTCAGCTTGAAGCTCACTTCAGAAAAGAGATGCTGTCGTATTTCCAAGCATTCCGTTGTATTTGCTTGGCAACATGCCAATGGAAAACTAATCCGCATCACCCGCCTCTTCACGGAAAGATCGTCCGCGTTGCGAATAAACCGTGGGAAGGGGTCTTTCTTGGGTCTTTGGCCATTTCCTTCCGTTTTTCTCTTCCCCATAGTATTATTAAGGACCTCTACTTCCATGTTCTCTGCATTTTTCACTGTTCATACAGATTTCCCATAGCGCTGCCTTCAAATACCCATGAGCCTCTCCCTCACACTAAAGATTCAGCCCGCGTTTTCGTCAGAGCGGAGTGCGCCTTTGGAGGAAGTGGGAAGGACGGTTTGGTCGATATTCGAAAACTGGATATCTGAAAGGTAAATTTCTGCTCTTAATGAAGTGTTGGTAACTCCTTAGGATCCTCTAGTGAGCTCTCCGAACGATGCTCTTCGCGTGTTCAAAAGTTGCTAGTGTGTGGGGCAGAATGAGCGGATGCGGCAGTCTTAGCACGCGGAATGTTGACGTTGAAGGCTTCACGATTGATGCCTCAAAAGCCTTCGCACAGCACCGCATCCGTTCATCGTTCACGGAACTACGAAAACTCAAGCCATTTTGCTCTTGTATCCTTGCAATTATATCAAGGAGTGAGTTTTCAGAGAGAATTTATCTGCAATTGATCGAAAAAAGTAGTAACATCCAACAAGAGCGCACTGGATGTGTGCAGAAATGACAGCAAATCGCTTCGCGGCGCCACCAGCACGACTTGCGAATCGATTGCTCTCGGTAGCCCGGCAGAGCGTGGCTTCGTCACTTCTGCGCTTCCACCCATTCCACACTGCCTTGCGCGAAGGCTGCCATGTCCTGCCACTGGCACTCGCACCCGCCGCGCCGCTCGTCGAGGGCGGCCACGCGATTCGCTTTCATATCTGCACACACCCGGGCGCACTCACACATTCAATGACAGGGTGGGAAAATTTTGAACAATTGCCGTGATGAAGGGATAATTTAAGGGAATCGTCCACGGAAAATGAGTTTTTGTGTTACCCATATATTTATGTTGTATTTGCCTTATCTTGGCCTCATGCAAAATTTCACGTGAAAAATGTGAATCTGGCTGAGATACAGCACCACAAAGTGCGGTCCAGGTGAGCGGGGCCTCCGTGTAAAAGCCTCGTCCCGTCGTCCGCCGCCGTTGGGAACGGAGAGTGGGACTGTTCACGTAACCTTCTGTTCCTACAATGCGTCTCCGACCACGGCGGACGCGGTACGAGGCTTTTACACGGAGGCCACGCCCACTGGGACCGCACTTTGTGGTGCTGTATCTCAGCCAGATTCACATTTTTTCGCGTGAAATTTTGCATGAGGCCAACATTAGGCAAATACAACATAAATACATGGGTAACACAAAAACTCATTTTCCGTGAACGATTCCTTTAAGCAAGCATCGTAGGAACCGTCATATTCCCCCAGGAATCTTCAACTTGTGTGCTGCAGTGCACACACAGATGGTTTAAAAAATACCAAGTACATGTTTTTATGCGGCTTCTGCCTTTTTACTACTTGATCTGTGAAAGTGCAGCGCGAATTTTGTAGTGGCAGATGCCTTGTCATTTTTTACGAACACAAAAAACCAGAAAAAAGGAAGCTCTCCACTAACATATGTACTTCGCATTGCAAGCCTGTTAGTTAAATTTTATGGTGTTCCGAGAAAACGAAAGAAACGAAAGCTCAAGAGGATAGAAGGATAGAATTAAAAAGTGGGTGGGGGAAGCGCATTTGAACATTGCATATTCAGAAGCATAGAAAAAGATGAAAGGGGATATTCCAGAAGAAAAGTGAATATCATAAAACACGAATGGAGGCTGCAGACCATGTAGGGCAATGAGTTTCACCCACAGATGGGCAGACGACGTACTGCTGGTAGACGCCACTCATCACAGATCCACTTGGCTGTGATCGATTCGTCCGCCAAAGGGGGACGAGACGGCAGTGACGTCTCCAAGATATGCCACCGTACCGGTGTACTACTTTTTGGGTGTTCGGCCGTCCATATCATTTCTCTTTATTGTCGCACCACAGGCCTCTAGTTTACATCTCATCTATCGATAAAACTGCCCTTTCTGATTTCTCCGAAGGCTCACTCCACTCCACTGCACCCAGCGAGATTCCTACTGTCATTGCAAAGAAACTCATGGGTATTTGAGCTGCTTTTACGAGCGTCGTCACCGCTACTGTAACTCCACGCAAGCAGCAACGATTAAGGTTTTCTCGAGAATATGTAATGTGCCCCATGGGATAAGTGAGGAAAATTGTGGGAAATAGGCATGGAAAAAAGTGGTTCATTGTATTGGCTCGTGAAAATCGCTCCAGGGTTTATTTGTTAGCTGGAAAATTTGGTAATGGTTCAATAAAAAGGATCACCATACTAGATCCTGTAAAATGCGAACACGGACTAAAGCGTAACTAAAACAAGTGGCGAATAGAATCAAAAATTTCATCAATTTTTGATTTTCCTTTTTCCAACCTTGAAACATTGGGCCTACCACGATCGGATCTTCTGGATTTTCAGGCCCTACCGGTTACATGCAATGCATTGTTACCTTTGAGCCTCTCTTCAGTGGCTATGCCGCTCAGAACATAATTGGTAGTTGTTACTAGTACGCTAAGTTATGGGCGAACTGCGGTGGTGGACGAGACTCGAACCCGCACTCCATGCTCTCCGGGCATATGTGCTAATATAACCGGGAAGCATGGAGTCCGGGTTCGAGTCCTGCCCGTGATCGAATTTTTTGTCCATAACTTAGCATACTTGTAACAACCTTCGCATCGCGGGCTGCGGCGAAAATCAGCAGCTATCAAAAACCAAAATGGTTGATAGAGATTCTCACGGTTTCTATCCCGAAGGAAGGACATGTAGTCCATCTTCTATCACACGTTCATTTTCGAATGAACTACATTTCGTAGACGAATTCTAAATCAAAGCAAAGCAATAGGCCACGGGCAGGGTCGTAATTGCATCTACGCTTTTCGGTTAAGTCAGCCACAGGACAACCACCACATTAAAGGCACACCACGCAATAATCAGATCTGTGGCTTTCCTTCTTGGGGCGAAAGGTGGTCAGATAACTGCTGAAGCAGTACCTTCACTTTGTGCACGCTGCACCCTCACGGTGTTGTGCTGGCTTGAACACAACCAAGTCACACCCACCCAACCAAATCCCACCCAGCCCTAGAAAAACAATTTTCCGAAGTGGCGCTTACGTGCAGAAGGAAACTTGCAATAAGAGAAGTTATTTCAACGAAACAGCAATTTCGATGATGAGGGCAGCTTCCACTATGTAAATTCCTTCGTATGAGGCCAGGTGTGGTTTAGTTGAGTGGGTGTGGCTTGGTTGTGTTCGAGCAGGCACAACATCGTGAGGGTGCACCGTGCAGCCACAAGGGTGTGTGCACCTATGGCAAAAAATCGCTTCGCAGCTCCATTAGTACGAGTTGTTTGGAATTCCGATCAAGACGCAATGGGCTGGTACCGAGAAGGTTCTTCAAAGATTGCAGTTTGGAAGCTTCGGAGGTTCGCTTATGTTGCTGTTGTTGTTGTTTCAACAGATAAAAGCTGCAAATGTATTGCGGCTGGGGTGTGTACACTTACAACAAAAAATCGCGTGGCCGCTCGCCGCGGGCGGCCACGCGATTTTTTGCCATAAGTGTACGCACCTCAGTCGCAACTACTCACCTCAAGAAAGAAAACCAGAAGTTTGATTATTGCGTGGTGTGCCTTCGAAGAACATTCGCTTGCAACGGCGCCTAATTGTCTCCAACTTATAGGCAAACCACATTCTGTTGGGAATTCCTCCGTAGGCACATCAAATACGGAGATCACCCCACCAAACATAAATGCGGTACCGTCAGGATTTCTCAACCAATGCATTGGTTTCCTAGACCACTTCGTTGATATGCGGCTAAGACCGGCACATTCGCAAAAAAATGCATTACTAGAATCTATTTTTTTTTTGTACAGGACACAGCCGCTAACGCACCATTGGATTTGGTATGGGCTACACTCCTCTACTCATGGATTACAATGACGGGATACTGCGTATATAGAGGCCGCTGGGCCTCATCAGCGAGTAGAGCCCTTTCTGAACTCGTTACTCGATCTGCGATGTTGTACAGCTGCGAAATGCTCAGCATTTTGGAAGGAGAATCATATTAAGTCACTGAGAACTTTTTGCAAACCGCCGTTCTTGCATGTGCTCAATGGTTTGTCGGGGACGGGATCGGACGGTCTGCGTCGCAGTTTGGTAGTGGCTTGCAATGGACGCTAGCACGAGCAGCAATACCGAGCAATCTCTTTCATTCACATCTCCTTTGTCCCACTAGTTCTACTGAGAAAAAGAGCGAGTTCAAGGGTGACAGAAGTGTCGTACTAAACAACTGCATCGAACCATCGTCGACATGGAACGAACGTTGTACTCCCCCTCCCTCCTCTCGTAATTATGCTGAGCAGCTCTGTTGGGACATTCCGATACTGTTCACAGCGGTGTTTGAACATCTTGTGCGGCCAAAGTGAATTTCTATACTCTTGAGGCGGTTAAGGAAGTTTTACAGGGTGACCGTTCACAGTGGCAAGTGGTCAGGGAAAGTGTGGTTTATTTTTCACTCATATCTTTCATAAATAAATAAATAAATCTACAGACTTGGGCTCTTCGCATTTTGTTGCTCACTACGTCCTAACCAGACGCACACTGAATTCATCAAACTTTTGAAAAATTTGACGAGATATTTCCATCTTCTCATTCAAGGGCACACTTCGCAGCATCCCGATGGTGCTCCCGATCTGTTTTGACCAGCTTCCCAGTGTGTCCAGGAATCGTCGCCCCTAGATTTTGCAGGTGTCCTGAGGACAGAAGTCCCTCTGTAGGCAGGATGAGGCGTGTGCAACGACATTTGATCGGACCAAAACAGCAACGTTCGAGCATGAAGATGTCGGTGGCATTAAAAAACTGAGCGAGAGCTCATGCGAAACTCCAACGAGAGACTAACTTGGGAAGTTGGCTCTGCTAAATTAGGCAGACGCTGATGCCTCAGATGCTCTGGAGCCTGACGGCGTTGACCGACGGCTTCACATTCTCATGGCGGTGAAAGTAGTGAACCACAGCTTGCTTCTGCTTGGAAAAAAAATTTCTGTAATGTTTTGCCCCACTGTTCTTATCTCTTACATTTCATTCCGTTTTCTATACTTGGCGGTTGTGGGCCATGAGCAAAGTGACTTCTTTGGGGCACCCCTGTGTACTTATACATATGTTTTGTTTATTTGTTCATTTTTATTCATTTGTTTTCAACTTGGCTTCTTAATGATATATGTAGTGTTTACCATATCTTATCAGCATCACACGTAGATATAACGCGTTGTACAGGTTGGCTAATATCGGCATCGAACCGTGAAGCTAAAAGCTCAAGTAAATGTTGATTTTGATATTTTTGAATGTTGATAGCTGCTGATTTTTGCCACAGTCCGCGATGCGAAAGTCGTTACAAGTATGCTGAGTTAATGGCAAAAGCTTCGGTGTCGGAAGGGACTCAAACCCGCACACCATGCTTTCCGGGCATATGTGCCGATTAGCTCATCTATTTTTACTCATTTATTTACTTATGAGAATCTCGTCAACAAAGCATCTAGTCGTTCTTGACTACTGTGTATCGGATTTCTCTGCTATTTTGTTTTTTATCGAATTATTATTCTCTACGCACTAACTGAATACAGAATCATACAGTAATGCACCTTTACTATCATAGTGGGGTGTAATGAGGATAGTTTTGCACTGAAACACGAGAACAAATACCATCCGTCGATGATTTCTCGGCGCTGATTTGCTTACTCAATTTGCAAACGAGTATGAGCTTCTGTTTGTTGTAAAATTGTCGTTCACATGAAAAGGGAGGAGGGGGGAGGGGGGGGGGGGGGGGGGAGGATGGAGAAATATTATCAAGTATTGTGACGTGATTAGTCTCCTGAAGGGCATCTCAAAGTTGGAGTAAGTGTTTTTGGACAAAATTACCTTCTTTTGGAAGTCTAACCCAGTACGTGATCGGGTGCACTGGGTATTGCACCAGATCCACGTGAATACCCAGCAAACATATCCTCTTGTAATAGACAATGTTTTCACGGCTTTTGCAAAAGGCTTTTGTAAACAACTAATCCAACACAAAAATACTATCGAAAATGAGTCGAAACAAATAACGTGACCTGATGCGTGGGTATGTGTCTACGCTTAGGGTGAGGGGGCTTGAGGGGAGGGTGACACATGTGCAAGATAGGTTTTGCATCGTTTTTAAATTGATTCACTTTCTGATTCGAATCCAGTTCAAGGCCATAGTTTTTGCCGCCCTGCGCGTTTGTGAAAATTTATGGTAGACTAATGGTATGATAATTTACCAGTATGGTAGCGATGGTTCAATGATCATGTGAACCGTTATAATACTGATAATATGTATTTGGATGCCAGTAATAGTAATAATAGTGCTATAATAATAACAATGTGACAACATAGTAGCAATAGTTGCAGTAATGGGCGGAGATGGTGTAGTGGCAAATGACGCGCCCTCCCACTCTCATGGCAATGGGATCAAATCCTGCATAAACGCCCTCCCACGCTAACGAAGTCCCCCATCCCTCCGCGGTCGGTGTATTGATGACAGACTCATCTGGGAGGGTAAAATCACTGGCTCATACATCGGCTGATCTTCGCAAATAACTGAATAGGCCAAATCGCTTTCACCTGCCACCACGAATCTGAATGTAGCTGAAATGCGCACCGTATCTCACAGGAGGGATTGTTCAACGCGAACACCTTATCCTTTATTGTTTAGTGGCAGTAATGATTATATTGATTATGTGATAGTTTACTAACAGTTTGAAGCAATAATGTGATAATGTGATTTGACAGTTTGTGCGATAATTATCATTGTCATGTAACAGTTTGCGGCGATCTTGTAATAGTGCAATATAGTAGCGTATAAGTAAGGATAATAGCATGCTGAAGCGACTCTATGTATGTACCTCCCAGACATGTGATACTTTCTGCTGATACATGCTGATACTTCACGTTCCTCCAGGCCTGATGGAGTGCAGTGCAATCTGAGAAACTGATTTCCTTATTCCACAGGCACTGCCGTACTATACAGTAACCACCAGCAGTATGCTAGTTATTTTATGATGTGGGCTGCGATAACGTCGTAATATCTCGATACATACTGATACAGAGCTTCCGCCAGAGTTGAGTGCAGTAGATAAAAACGCTTTTCCCTGCAAAAATTCGTGGAGCCGCTGCTCCTGTTCTACCGTATTTTATAGCCACAGTACTCTTCAGAATGTCGCGCTACCATTGCATGGCAGCAACTGTGTACTGTAAAGTACGGTAGTGTCGTAATTCTTCTACATTACGTGACGATCATCCCGTCTTGGATGTATGCAGTAAATAGGGACGCTCTTTCGCGTGGTAAAAATTCTGGATAAGTTGTCCTGTCTTATCATATAAGATGGACATTACCGCATCATTCAGTGCGCTGACTCACAGTGCGCTGACTTACAGGTGCATGGTATATGGCATACGGTAAACTACGGTAATGTTTCCACAAGGTCTTTGCTAAGACCGAAACCTTCAAAAATCTTTGAAAATTGCAAGAGTTCAAATCCTTTTTATCTAGCTTCCCAGTCTCTGCTCTAGTTCCATCATGCTTAATGAAATGATTTGGAGAGCGTTTGGGAAAAAGATCTTTGATCCGCCCACTCCATTACCGATGTGGCTCGGAAGCGAGGGCTGTGTTTTCCATTATTTCTTGCAGAATAGGACAGCATTAGATAATTGAAGTGCAAAAAACACTATGCACTATTCTCAAAGCAATAGGATTTACAGCTTTCTTTCGTTGCCGGAAGGCCGAATTTAGCAGGCGAACGCAGAGATTTTGCCCGTAGATAATGAAAGCCTAGTATATGACACTTTTCCTTGATGAATTTTCCAGTTTTATCGAGATTCCTGAGTGCATTTATACTTATGAAACTAACCAGGAAGGGCTTTTTACTTCCCATGGAACTTCGAATAGGGGCCCCTACAGATCGATAGGGCTTCGAACGCTCATTACAAATGTGAAAACCAAAAGTGCTACGGGCTGTTCGGAAGCGAGTTAGGAGGGGTCAAAGTTCGCATGCGAAGACTCATCGACGGGGGACTCTGCTAGTGGTGACTCGTCAACGCGGCTAATCATGTATGTCACAACAGCCACGTTGGCTCAAAGGTAGTGATCCTCGTCTCCAGGCGTGGGGTGCTGGGTATGCTCCCCGCCTGTTGAGCCTTTTTGCGTTTTGTGTTTCATGGCCAGAAAATGCTTTTCTTTCACTTCTGAACGTTTCCTTGTACTGGTACCTATCACACCCATCATTTACTCTGCCACTTTATTTATAACTACTAACAATACTCACAAGGGAAGCACATCAGGTCGAAGAGACTCCCATACCACTCGAATTAGGCGTTGTTGCGTAAAAAGATTATGATATTCGCGCACAGGGGGTCAAATTACCCCTCTGTGCAAATTTTCAGCCGAATCCAGTTTTTGGTCCAACTTAGGAAAATTAGGGGTGGCTAGGGGGTAAACTGGTAATTTTTTGAATTTTCTTCTACAAAAAATCCTGGAACCTGAACATAATCACCTACACATACCTGTTACACTTGCCCATCGCACTGAACGTACGAAACAAGCGTCAAATAAGAGCATTTGCTCGGCAAGAGTCAACGCCTTCTCCACTGTTCATTGTGCTGCCACACAATAGATCGTGAATTTTTGCGAAATTTGGTCAAATTCTCGAATTGGCTAAAAGCTCGTCTCCTAGGGTAACTTGATTACCTCAACACGAAAATCATACTGGTTTTGCACGAGAACGACTGGCTCGCGCGTTATGGGCTTCCGAACGCACCATGTAATAATATTAGGCATTCAGGTAAACGTGTAGACAAAGAGACACAAAATGCAAAAAAATCTCCACCGGCGGGGAGCAAACACAAAACCTTTATGCTGCAGATCCGGAGCACTACCAGCAAGCCACAGTGGCCGTTGATAGTTCAAGAGCAGCCGTGCCGACGGCAAAGTACCTCGCCAATGAGATATCACAAGCAAACTTTGTCCCCTTCTAACTCGCTTCGGAACAGCCCGTAGCACTTTTAGTTTTCCAAATCGTAATCAGCGTTCGAAGCTCTATCGAATGATATGGGTCCCTATTCAAAGTTCCATGGGAAGTAAAAAGCCCTTCCTGGTAAGCACCTAGTAGAAATTTCCTAATAATTAGCCGATTTTCTTGCACCTGACTTAAATGCTATGCTACAAAGATTATTGATCATGCTGAATCTGGTACAGACAAGACTATCGGTCGATGAGCTCTACGAAGGTCGCTCATGGCGACATCAGGCTTCGCGATTTTACGACTCTGCAATGTGGCTCGTGCGCACGTGATACTGCGACCAAGAGATCATCCATTGCCGCAACTTTGCGTGCGGAGCCGCGCCAACGCAAAATCTCGAAGTCTGACGGTAGTCTAATAGTGTTTTCAGGGGTGCGTTACTCGTGAAACGCGCTGTTGTGATAATATGCAGTAGCATGCCCTTGTAGTCCATTTCGGGGCACCTAACAGGGTGTGGCCTACGGACGTGGATGAGAGTGTGTCATACTCTCTCACCCCGCCACACACTCTCACTCTCACCGCGTACTCTCACTCTCGGCACTCATCCAAGTCCGTTGGCCACGCCCCGTCAGCGTTACTGCTCAGTCAACAAGTTGCCTTCCCCTCACTAATCGTACACCGAAAAAAAGTACCAAAGTAACTGGGCGAACTGCTTAACGTTGACGATCCTGCTAAAATGCGCCAGATCGCTCACAGTTACATTGAGTTCTGGAAGCGCGGGAATTGAAAACAAAGTAAAGTACGAAGCTAAAATTGAGCCGGTGCTTTCCTTCACCTGAGCAACGAGGCTTCGATCGAGTTCGAAAACCATCATAGAGTTCGAGTGATCATAGAATATCCGAATCGCGAACAGATCAAGAAAAACTTGATCTGTTCGCGATTCGGATGTTCTATGATCACTTGCTGTTTCGGCTCGACATAGCCACTTTATTTGTATTCGCTGGAAACACCCCTTGACTAATGTATTTCAAGTGAACTACTTTCAGCAGCAACGATGCCCCGACAACACCGCTCCTGTCTATGATCCAGGTCGATTCTCACCGCCTCAACTTGACACACCTCCGCCGCCAATTCTGAACACTGCGCAGGTTAGCTTGCTCAGCTGGCTGGTTTCAAATGAGTGCGCGACCAACTACAGTATGCCCCATTAGGAGACGGTGGTTAAGGCGGCATACCGTAGAATATTGTGGTGTCTGACCAAATGCCTGTGTGCGATGAAATAACCACACCTTGCTTAATGGCAATGCATCTAGGCTTGTGACCGCGACTTTTCTCCACACTTTTTTCTCTTCACTTTAAAAAATACTGCTTGAATTATCCCAGCAAATCGATTGTTTGGGCAATATGAGTCCCTGGTGATGTTACTACCATATATTAAGGAGATAGAGCTATAGTACACTATTAGATATTCAAAATGTCTTCAAAATTGAATTGTTCCGCTTTCGGAGGGGTTTTGCTATACAATGGTCGCGAAGAGATGCTTAAAATGAGTCTCAGGCTTCAGCGCTTTCGAAATGTGCTTCTCAGTGCACAAAGCACAGCGAGAAACCCTACAGTGAGTCCAAAGATTACATGTGCATAAATGGTCCATTTATCTACCATTGCAACTGCTTGCAGTAGTCAACCAAACCATTTTTATCATATAATTACGGATTATTATCGCTTAGTATTACGGCATTAATATGTATGACTCCACTTGAGCTTCGTTCGTGCAGTCGTCAAGGAAGGCCGCGTTCAACTTTTCAACTTTGTGCTGCTAGAGCGTGGATGCGTTCACAGAAAGCGAGGCAGAGTGCCAGGAGGGAGTTGCAGAGACGACGCAGGCGACGAAACAGAGTAAGACAGGCGGAGGCGCGGAGACACTCCGCCATGCCCTGCCATCAGCACCGTGAAGTGTGAACGCGGTCGCACTGTAAGATGGTCGCAACTATGGGGGGGGGGGGGTATTCACAAACTTTGTCATCCTTACATTCGTGTAGATCGTAGAATGGCCCTCGATTGCCTTGTTTATGTGGTTCTTGCCCTAGTGAATGTGACTTAATCTCCTTCATCTCCACTGCTTTCAGCGAGTCTCATTATAGCGTTTTTCTGACTCTTTGCATGCAGATAAGTAGGACAAGAAAATATCTTATTTACTAAGTTTTAGTGGCACTTCTGACTCCCTCGCTTACGGTCGTTCTTTTATGCATGCCTGTCTTCCGCCAACTTTTAGTTATCCTTTAATAATTTGTTTTATCCGCTATTTCGTTGTACCACAGAGACTTTCTCTATTTCTCGTCGATTTCTCCTTTTTCTGTACCACCTTTTTTGTTATTACCACTTGCTCATTATACTTCCGTAGGGTCCCCCACAATTTTTATTTTCCCTCCTCTTCATTGACCATTTCTAGATTTCCCTCTCCAATTTCACATTTATTCTATTCCCCTCCTATTATTGAAAGGTCTACCTCACTCGCTCTTTCTCTCTATCTCATCATACCTGCAAGGTGGTTCTTCTCCTTCTACCGCGTAATTTCTACTCGTTTTTTCTCAGTCCTTACCATATTTTTCATTTTCCACTTTGGCATCCCTTGTGATTCCTTTATCCCCCGACGAGCAAATTTCTCGCACCTCAATTGCATCTTATTAAGTTTGTATGCTCTTGAGTGGCAGCGTTTCATCCGTATTGACGCGCCTTTCTTATCACAACACATTCTCTTTTCGTCACTGCTCAAAAACAAATGACGCCACTGAATATAGCTCGCGTTTACGTTGAAAATCCCAATCAAAGTTGTTTTCCTATCCCCATAATTATACAGAGTTACCATCTATAATAAATTTGTTTTCTGTTCATTCTCGATTCAATATCCGCTTGTAGATGAGGGACCCGGAGCAATGTCTGAGTTTTGCACGTATGTGGACCATGCAAGTTTGGCGTCCAAATCCAGGCGATATAGCGATAAAATCATATTTTGCCTATCGTTTCATCGAGCAAATCAAACAGCGCAGGGCCAGTGCCACGACCGAAGCCTTGAAACTAGAAAAAAAACAAAAAAAACATTTTTAATCTTCGGATATAGCGCCATTCCCTTTTGCGACTCTAGACTGACTTAATGACTTTTACGAATTCAGTCCTGAATGATAGGTCCACTTGCTGCCAACATGAGATGTGGATGGAAAAATGCTATATTCTTACATAGTGGTAGAAATAGATGGACCTCACCACTGATCAATCGGTTGATAGGAATTATTTGTGTTGACGATTCGCCAACTATTCTAGGGGTGTGTACACTTATGTCGAATTTTTGCTTTGCGACGTCGCATTCGCGGCGCGTCAGCACAACTTGCTGCGGTCGGTTGGAATTCCGCTCAGAACGCAAGGGTGTAGTACCATGGAGTTCTATTAAGGAATAGCTCTCGATCTCATCATTATCTGAACACAATAACTTTTTTTGTTCTGAAAAGACAAAAAGTGACATAAAAATAGGAAAAACGATAGTATAACATGGTTGCATTCCTAAAAATAAATAATCAATTCGGGCGTTAAACTGTGAAGGAGTTCTGTAATGTGCGCAATCACCAAGAAATCCGCGGCGCCGCTCACCGTGGGCGGCCGCGCGAAAATTTGACATAAGTGCATACACCAATGTTTTTGGGATATCTTACATACATCTTCATCTACATCTCTACATATCCTACATCACGAGAGTCGAGTGACGTCGAAAATTGAACTGAAACTTTGAAGTACTTCGCCAATTCGCCGCCACTGGGTGTGCATTGAAACAACTCTCTCTCTCTTTAGGAAGCGGTCCGAATTTTATTGATAAACTACATTAATTTTATTACTCAATATGTCTCATTCTGATCAGAATGATACCACGATTGTGTCGTATACAATAAAACAGATAACATAACACAAAACTATGTCTTTCAGGGCGATTTCGATAGCGGTAGCACCGCCGGTAATGACATCTTTCACTTTGAGAAGCACAATAACAACTGCTGGAGCAGCCATGCAAAAATGAATAACGTACGTTTGTAAGAGCTACTTTTTTCCTTTACATTACCCTCATTTCTTCTATTTTTATAATTTATTTGAATCGGAAGTGTAATGGTTTTGTGTAAAAATTCGCTTCTTGATTTCTAATTGGCATAGCGGACAACTGGCGCCGTTCCGCCACAGCATGGTTTGAGAAACACTGCTACTACTCGCTAGGCGTACGGACTCTCCTCACCTTTGGGTTAGATAAACTGGTGCAAAAACCTGTGTACGAGGACAATGACTTATATGTCATTCGACCCCACATGTCATCGCGTAGATCAATCGCATTCAAATGCAGACGTGATTTTATAAGTAGAATGCCTGGCGCATCCTAAATAATAATTTACCGCCGTTAAATGCTGGGCAAGGTGATTACGCCTTTAGATTATTCTTTCCTACAAACATTAATCCAATTGTTGTTGTGCATTTGCCGCATGGCTATTACTGTATCTGATGGTAGAAAGGGAAAGCCTTCACGCCCTTTTGGGGTTGCACAGGGTAGACCGGGAATCGAGGATTCCGCGACGGGAAGGGGTCGTATTTGAACGGACAGGATGTGTGCAGTCGTACCAGCAGAGGTCAGTGAGAAGCACTACAATCTGAACTTCCATTAAGCAGATAAGAAGCGAAGGGTATTTCACTGCGAATTTTGTGAAAAAAATGTGAAATAAATGTCTTTTTGTTTCAGGTAAGAATACACAGCATTAAAACACAGTGCAGTTATGCAATCTGACACAGTTACTGGTATTGTAGAGATCAAAAAAAGGGGGGTCATATTTGATCTCCGTAGAGGAGGGGGTTGTACGAAAGCGGCTATTTGCTCGAAATCTGGGAGTGCCCTGGCTGCATAGCGTCTTGGTTTCTAGTGGAACAGCGAGCTGCTAGTTAATGTTTAGGGACGAATAAGTCAACATTTATTCAGGACGCGTTTTTACTGGGTTCGTGCATAATTAATGCTTTTTTCATCAATTTTTTTATTTGCAAAAACAATGATAGAATCCAGCATATTTGAATGATCATTCGCAAGTATTTCCATCATCGCAATCAGGTCGTGCTTCCCATTTGACAGTCGTCTAAAAGTCAGTTTCCACTAAAAAAATGCAGCATCAAAATGCCGCATTAACTATGCACCAACTTGGTATTTATATGATTTTCCACCAGTTTCGAATTATTCACATCGCTGAGAGTTCCGGCTCATTTCTGGGAACCGCGTGAGGGAAAAAACATTTGTGAAATCGGAGATTTCTTGTACTGTGGAATACCCGCGATTTCATGAATCAAGGGCCATGTGGTATAAGAGCAAATTTGTGAAATTTTAGGGAAGGGGATCTTGGTGTTTAGCAGTAAAAGTAAAGATTTGAGAGGGCAACCAGTCTTCTTCTTCTCCCTAGCGTCAGTCCCGCGCCGTTGCGGGGTCCGCTGCCGTTGCGGGGTCCGCTGAGAGGGCAACCAGTGAGAAAATAATAGTTTGAACTCCTCTGAAACATCTAGGTTCCAGCCCCTCTAGATTTCAATGATATCCGCTATTGCGTGAGAAGGCGTCCAGCGAGGTAACCATGATCACGTCGCAGGGAAATTTTTACTACATTTTTTAAATATTTTTCTTTGTCACTTTTCTTTTCTTGCTTTTTCTTTCTCTCCTGTCATTACACCACCTCTACCTTTTATTGCCATTATCACTATTATATTGTCCTAAGTTACAGCTTTCCATCTGTTTTTCTAAAAATTCTCACTTGTACTGGCTTTGTGATATTTAAATTGTCCCTTTTAATCGTTCTTTTCAGCACTCGATAACGAGAAAGTTTAGTACACCGATGGGCGCCGATTTCTTTACACCACATCTACCGCAACGTCCTCCAGGTGCCAGTGATACGGTAATTTTGACAAATGTTATTTGATTCTCAGCACTTTGTGAAACACACTTTGACTAAATCGTTTCTTGATGGGAAAATTCGGCTGGTTTTAAGAGTATCTAGTGTTTTGGTAAATGCAGAAGAAGAAGAGGAAGCCTTTTCTGCCACTTTGAGCTTTGTGCCTCTTTCTTTCCTTTGAATTAGCGAATTTTTCATCAAGTTTACCCTCTATTCACTAAGCAATATCAACCCAAGCGTGAACCCAGTCTGACAGTCACCAATAGCGATCGATTTGGGCAGCATGGCCACGCAGTTCGATCTCTGCTGGTCACTGGTCATTACTTGTTCTCCCCTGAATACTGTAAGATAAACTAGATGTGCTTGAGAGCATCACCTTTTTACCGCATTACCCTAGGTGTGTGCAATTTATCTACCATGTTCCACTTTCACTACCGTGTCTTCAGAGTCGAAAAACAACCGCGACTCAGCGCAGCTGTTTTAGGCACGGGAAGGGGTAAGGGAAAATGAGAACTGTGAATACATGTTCTCTGAAAACAAACTCTCTACTTCAGAAGAGGTGATGTGTCGCGATACTCGCATTGAAAGGCGCGGCTTGAGGTCTTATCACGAATCAGTAGCATGTTATTCTGCAGTTCATCAGCCGGGAAAGTTCGGACGTAGGTAGAGTATGATTTGCGGTCGGCTGATTTAGTCTCTGGCCCGTCTGCGCTCTACCCCGGCCATTGATGCAGAGAGCAGCGAATAAGAAAGTGTTTTTGGGGTTTCTATTTCTCGGGATTTTCGCCGTTTTATTTTGTTCGTCGTCCACTGCTACACTGTTTGAGCACCCATAATTTCATATCTCACAATCTGACAAATTTACCCTTCCCTGTGCCATTGAAGATTTCTCAAGCAAAAGCATTATCACATCTCAGCGACTTATAGGCAATGACCTGTACATTGAATTCAATTGCTGATTGTTTTGTGGCCACCATTCTCCAACTGAACTGCGGAAGCAATCTTGTACGATTTGAATCACTGGCAGCCACAGCTTATATGCTGCTGTATGAAAGGTCACTGCACCATCCGAAGCTCAGTGGAAATTGTGGTTACCGTATTGCTGGAAGCCGAAAGGATGGAATGGCCTTTGCTATGGTGCCGAACAAGTAGTGGAACTTCTTGCATTTAAATATGTATTCTCAATCCTCTGGTCAATTTCTTTGCCCTTCCGTCTTATCAGCACCGGCCATTTCCCTTTCAGTTTCTGTCATTAGGTAGATGCATAAGTCTTGCGTTCATGCGACTTTTTCGGGACGTTGTTGCTTTAAAGCTCTCAAATGTATGCTGCAATAAAATCATCGTTGTCTTTTACCACTCATTTGCTACGATTTGGCAACTGCGTAGTGCGCTCTGTCTGGAAGTCCACATGCTATGGAAACTGATGGATACATAACTCAAACCATAAGCAGTTCGAGAGCTAAACAATCAAACTTATTCCTTTTTATATAACCATCAAGGCCATGATTGAGCGATTAGTGCTCGGAAAATGGGTTTCTCTGTTACCCACATATTTATGGTATATTTGATCAACAAGAGCCGCATGCGAAGTTTCGCTCGAAAAAGTGAGAATCTGTAAGATGCAGCTTCTCAGAGTGGCGGACGACTCTGGGTGGGTGCAGACGCTGAGGAGCATAGGCGCGACCGGAGACGCAGAGTGGAAGCAGAAAGTTACGCAAACAGCCACACTCTCCTTATCTGACCATGGCGAACGGCGGGGCGGGGCACCCACTTGGACGCTCCGCCCTTTCGTCCGTCAGTGAGAAGCTGTGTCTGGAGCGGACTCTCACTTTTCGCGTAAAACCTTGGAGGTGGCCCTTATTAATCAAATACACCATAAATATTTGGGTAACGAGAAACTCACTTTTTCCGTGCACAAATCCTTTAAGTAGTCTTTGGAACACTCCAGTCAACGAAAGCACGTGATGGGACAAATCCCTCTACTATCGTGTACTTCAGTTCTCAATGTTTTGGAGGAATGACGTGGATAGAAGTAAGATAAAGTAAAGTCCGATAAGCCCTTGTCTTGGAAATCTGCGTATTGATCATGACAGTGATGGATTGCCTCAATTCAGTGAGATCATCCGCTTCATGGTGCCATTTGGAATCTGACGCCTGAGCTGGGCCTTTCCAAGAAAGGGAACCGTTCCTAAGTTTGATACAGCTCCAGAAGCACGTCAGCGGTCATGTGTTTCTTTCTTTTTTCCTTTCTCTAGTGTTAGCTGGATTGTCACGGAGTCCGCGGTAGACGCTGCCATTTTCCTCTATACAGAAATCTTCTGCAACGGCCTTTTTCACAGAGTTAGCTCTTGATGACGTCCTTCCCTCGCTCCTTTGGGCTCCTTGTGATAGCCAACCCTACCCTTCAGACTTCAGATCCTTTGTATGATCCTCTTACCTTCATAGCACTTGCTTGTGACATCGTAGCCGTTGTTCTATTACCTACAGCAGCACAGTTCGTTTGTGTGAGTGCTGTTCCGTCTTCGCTCCTGATTTTGCCACAGCTCAATTGTTTGCATGCCCCTCTCAGCATCTCTGTTTCGATGGTACCCTTTCCTTTCGCCATTCTCCCTTACAGCATTTGATACCGTAAGGCTCTGCACACCTTACAACTTAATTGGCGTACCTTCTTGGGTCAAACTTTGCGTTACGTTAAATTTCACAGAAATACACCGAAGGCTACCGAAGGGATGGAAGGCTTGGTTGGCCTGGGCGGGCGTTGGTGCGGGATTTGATCTCCGCACCATGAGAGTGGGGTGCGCGCCATCTGTCACTACACCACCTCCGCCCAAGTTGAAAATTCCTTATCCTTTAAGTTGAAAATTACCGTGGAAAAAACCAATTTCACCCTACGTCACACCAAATGACAGTGGCGTCAGCCCACCTGAAGCGTGCTGTTCGAGGTGAGTCGAACTACAATAACCATAGGCGCATTATTAGACGTCTTTTCACATAATATTTTCTGAAATCGAATGTTCGTATACAGAGGACAGTATGTTGAAGTGCGCTTTTCTTTCTCGCCACCTCCCTTCCCCTTCAAATGCCATCTCATCGACTCAAGAACTACTAAAAAAGGGATGATCGATGATGATCGCTCGACAAATTTTCTTCTCTTCTACCGCTCCCTCCCCTTTTCATCCCATAACACGACTTTCCATTAGTTTTTCATCCCTTGCTTGTCCGTGGTATCTTCTGTTGATTGATTCCCGGCAGAGCACAATTGATTACCAAGAACCACTGAGGATTCTTCCCATTTCAACCAACCCAATAAATCATGCCAGATTTATGTGAGACTTTCTTCCCTAAGCGGCACAATACAGCCCTCCACATCCGAAATTTTCAACCTGCAGGCATAACGCGGTGTTGTGCAGTGGACGTGTTTACACACCGCTTTTGCTTGCTTCGCTGAACTTGGGTAAATGTCATTTGCATAAATGCATGTTTTTAGTTGCAAGTTTTCACATGCATCAGATCACAATCACAGCTGAATATTCAGCTCGTATGCGTATTCTCACGTTTATCACAACATTATCATAAACACAATGTAGCTGATAAAACCTACTCCAGAATGTTTGAATTTAAAAACGCATAACTTTAAAAATAGTGATTATACGAAGAGAAGGCTTCTGCAGGGTCTATAGAACGTTGAAGAAATACAAAAAACTGGGCAGCTCTTGATATTTTTTGTTTTTGATCAATGGGGATTTTCGTTGTCCACACGAAAAATGAGTTACTGGTGGAGCGCTCGCTCTTCAGGTGTCCTGAAAGTGTAACTACAGGCTGGAGGTCAAGGGTTTTCCCGTAACTCGGCTTCCTTGGAACCATAACTCTGTTTCGATTTGGTGTGGCTGAGATGGACGACTTGGTCAGCCGTCACATTTGAAAAACGACTTTTTGGTGCGAAAAAAGTGCGTGCTATTCCTGAGCCGCTCGTTCCACAGAAGCGATCTAGTCTTTATCTTACTGCCTCGTACTAATGGTATCACACACACACTCTTACGTTTTACTTTGAATTCTACTAACTGCAGATTGTTTTCACTGGTTCGGGGGCATATTCGTTGCACGATATTACTAGGTCAGCCGATTAACGATATGCTCTTAGGTGGCAAAGTTAATTCTGGCCAACGACATTTGCTTACAAAAAACCCTATTTATCAAAGTGTGAGTCTTGATGAAAGCTATCGCTCTCGATAGTACTGACCTTCGCCTACATATCTACCGGACCCGGGCACTCGAAGTTGCAGAAGAAGTCTTCAAGATCCAATTTTTTTGTTGCTTGGCATGAATAAAGTCTTCTAGATCTCACTAGACCATGGTGGCAGCTTACAAAGACCAGACTCGGTTGTACTTCAACTACTGTCACTGGTTTGAACGATTTAAAGGTGATAGAAGGGTATAGGTAATGGTATTTTGATGACGAATAATACCATGACCCATTAAATACCACTTAATCGGCGTTTCCTCCTGGGTCCTCTTTCCTGGGTCAAGCGCTGATTTACGAAAAGTTTTTGAGAAGTACACTGAAGCGACCTTTTGTCAGGCCAGTGAACTACAAGCATTGCTGAGTTAGGCTCGGAGACGAGTCAGATGTTACCAAACCGATTGTTACAATACAATACTGCTAATTCATGGCCAATCGACACCAAAAAACGGAAACTCCATGATTTCTCGCCTTTTTCCAATAATTTTCTCCAACGTCTTCCAAAATTTGAAAAAGGTACCTGTAGAAAGCCCTGCTCAAGGTAAATGTGAGACTCTGTGGAACTTCCACTTTTCACCCGTCCTTCGGCATATTTCGAGATTTTTGATATCGCCTCGAAGTACCACGGGCGATTCTCGTCACGCTGCGCAGTCGTAAGCCCTCTACTTCGACTGTGACTTACATTTCTAGGGCTTCCTACTGGTACCTTTTTCGAATTATTTGGACACCTTGAAGGAAGATATAGCAAAAAGGCGGAGAAATCATGGGGTTTCCATTTTTTGATGTTGATTGACCATGAAATAGTGGCGGTGTGGTACATTCCGATGCAATTGAAAAGATCTAGAATA
Source organism: Trichostrongylus colubriformis (assembly GCA_963978905.1). Taxonomy (NCBI): domain Eukaryota; kingdom Metazoa; phylum Nematoda; class Chromadorea; order Rhabditida; family Trichostrongylidae; genus Trichostrongylus; species Trichostrongylus colubriformis. The sequence goes on along the minus strand of OZ022258.1, from coordinate 14,693,679 downwards.
AAGAAGAGTGGTGGCCGCACCAAATTTCCTCAAACCCAATCATAGCTTACTTGCTCGCAACGTGCAGTCGAGAACATTTAGTGGTGTATTGTGACCGCCCCCCAAATGTGGATCTATTATAACGATTCAACTTGCGAATAGTCATGGGTTGATCCAGGAAAAGCATCAAAGCCGCAGTCAAAATGAAATGGTCGTGGTCTCAAATTACTGCTCTGCATTTAGGGGGATCAGAAAGAAGAGTATACCGATGATGTTTAAAGACACTAGTGATTAAGAGGAAAGGGGAACTGGTGCGAAAAAGGCCATTAGCCATGAGTAACGAGCGTAGATCCCTTTACTCGTAAAGAGAATTTTAGCAGTATGTTATAAAAGCTGGCAGGAAAACACATTTACAGCCCTCCTCCTGCCAAAATAATCGACAGAAATAGTGGTTTTTAAAGACCATCTGCACAGATGACTTTGACACGCCCTAGTTGCTTCACGACTTTGGAAAGTTGGAGGAGTGCGAGAATGGGTTGGTAATTTTATCGCTCAGACAACGACGCAGTTTCATCGCGACGGTATAACCAGAGTGTCTGTAAGATGAAAAAAGGCTGCAACTGTAAGATTAGATTAGGATAAGGAAATGATTTGCTGGGAATGGCTTGAACCTAATTCCAGTGTAGATGCTTTTTTGTAGCGAAGAAGTGGTCAAAATTAAGCTGAGAACTTAACATTAACGAACCAGTACCTGATCCTTTGTAAGTATTCCGTTCAAATTCACCCAGTCATGATTTCTCCCGATGTGCGGAGAGATGCAGTAACCATGTAGAGTCGCCTAGGTACCCCCGGGGGGCATTCCGCCTAGACCGCTAAAACCCACATATTATCTCCATTTTTATTTATTTATTCATTTGTGTATGTATCAAATAGACGCGCTCGGGGCCAGGCACCCGGTTCATTTCGTGCAGTCACAGAGCAGGAAGACGAGAAGTGAGGTGGCTTCCAGCCGTTCAACAAACCGAATCAGGCCTCTAGCAGTAATGACAAAAAATTGACTCACAGCTGGTAGGGTGCAATCACTTTTCCATTGGTCTCGAATGTCTAATCACTTTCTCAGCTTTCAAATCTTCGAGCGCGTTAAGCTGATCCCTTTTTTCCAGCAGCTTGAATAAACCTACAAAGGTCTCGTCTGACTTTTTATCCCTTATGCATCAGGGTGGATCCGGTTGGTAATGAGCAGCGCCGCTTCCAATCGCTTCATCAAAGAATTGGGTCCCGGACCCATTGTCTGGCCAAATAAAAATTAGAGATCGGTAAAATCGTAATTAAATGCAACACTATTTCAAAGAGAAGCAAAAACGTGGTGCATCTCGAAAGGGCTGAATCAGCGTTCAATTCTTTCGCTCCTGTTTGGGTTTTGCTTTATTTACTCATCATCATCTTCTTCTTCTTCTCCCTAGCGTCAGTCCCGCGCCGTTGCGGGGTCCGCTGTTCTTGCAATTGCCGCCACTTTCTTCTATCCAAGGCATCTTCTGCCGAGGCTTTCACTTCTGTGAGGTCCGTTTTGATGACGTCCCTCAACTCTTCTTTGGGGCTCCTCGCGGTCGCTTGCCGGGTACTTCGAACTCTACCGCCTTCTTAATTGGGTGGTCTGCCAACCTTCTCAGCACGTGCCCATACCATCTTAGCCGCTGCTCCCTCAACTTGAGCTCGACTGGTGCCGTCTGCATGACTGCCCTGACGTCCTCGTTCCTGATCCTGTCGAGCCGCGTCCAGCCACATGCCCATCTCAGCATCCTCATTTCTGCGGAATGTAGCTGCTTCTCAAGATTCTTTGTTATGGGCCAGCACTCGCTGCCATAGAGCACTGCGGGTCTTATCACCGATCGGTATACCTTGCCCTTTAGAGTCCTGGAGCACCGTCGATCGCAGAGGATTCCCGTGGACTCTCTCCATTTCAGCCATGCCGTATTTATTCGAGCCTTCACGGCTTGATCTACCGTACCATCCTCGGCTATATCACTTCCCAGGTATCGGAAGTCTTGAACCCTTTCGATGCTTTCTCCATGGCGGTCCACGATGGACCCAGGACAGTCCTCGGAGCTTAGGAATTTGGTCTTCTTGACGTTTACTCGTAGGCCGTTCTCTGCCAGCTTTGCTTGCCATCTCTACACCTTTGCCTTGAGTTCTTCTTTGGTATCCGCTATCAGGGCAATGTCGTCAGCGTACAGAATGGTCCTCAGCGGTCTCTCCATGAGGTCTTTCACCATACCATCCAGGGTGAGCTGGAAAAGGAACGGGCTTAGAGCTGAGCCTTGGTGTACCCCTACCGAAATCCCTACTTCCGCTGTCAGTCCTTGCGGGGTGCGTATGACAGCCTTAGCTCCATCGTACATGTCCTGGATAAGGGTGACCAGGTGCTCTGGTATCTGTCATTCTCGAAGCGAGTTCCAGATTACTGGCCGTGGCAGACGGTCGAAGGCCTTTTCAAGGTCCAGGAAGGCTAGGTAGCAGGGCTTACGCTTTTCACGGTACTTATCCATCACTTGTCTAAGGATGAAGATGGCATCCATGGTGGACCGCTCAGGCATGAACCCGAACTGCTCCTGAGATATGGTGACTAGCTCCCTCAGCCTCAAGTCGATCAGCCGCTCGTACAGCTTCATGGTATGAGCCGTTAATTTTATTCCACGGTAGTTGGAGCACTCCATTGCGTCCCCCTTCTGCTTGAATATGGGAACGATGGTACTGGTCCTCCAGGCAACCGGAATTTTTCCTCTGGCCGTCACCATGTTCAGGAAGCGTGTAAGCCACCCCACTTCGTACTCTCCCAGTGCCTTCCATGCCTCTTTTGGCACCCCTTCTGGACCAGCGGCCTTCCCATTCTTCATTTTTCCCAGCACCTGGCGAACTTCTCCCGCTACATAATCTTACTCTATTACAGATGATTTTATCACTTCTATACAGATAAATTCGCTCGAGAAGCCATTTTTCTAGAAAATTATTTCAGGCTCCCAGTCAAACTATGCTGGGCTATGAATCAATGCAGATAGACGCCACTCATTGGTCAAAGACATCCTTTCAACATCCGTCTGCTCCGTCACAACCGCAACAACAGGTTAACTTTGAAGCAGCTTCACAGATCTTTGAACGAGTTTATAAGATCAGGATTTTGGGATGATATACCCTGGTATTAATGTAAAATTGCACCAAAGACGATACAATTTCACTCGAAATATCATAACTGCTTGCAATTGCCAAGAGCCACCGCAAAATAGAAAATAATAATTCGATGAAGAGTCCGTCTGGAAGGAATGGACCGTCCATTTCAAAGTTTATACTATTAGGTCGCGTTGTGTGCATTTGCAGCAACATTGCATCTTGGTTGGCGTTTATGATTGGTCCAAGAAACATTAGATATAATAATATCAGATAATCGTTACGGCATACTATCTAGACATCCTCAACTGGCAGTCTCGTAATTTCCTTTCGGAGGTTTTTTTTTCAGGAAAAGGTTCTGAAATTTTCGGAATGAGGCTTGGCGAAAATCAGATTTGCCAATATGATGTCGATTGATTTGAAATCGATCTCACATGTTGAACGCTGCATCACTACAGAAATGTGTCTCAAAGTGTAATGGGATACAAACAGGAAACATATGATTAACTTTCATTTTTCCCACAAATACCAGAAAAGGGGTCAATGGTTCAGTTCTCGCTGAGGACAGTTTTTGCCAAATTTGGATTTTCACTTTGTGGGTTCGTAAACATGTAAATATGAAAATCATGTGCAATGATCACTATTAAAGCAGCTATCTATACTTATCATTATTTTTTAGCAAATTGAACGTATTGTTTAGCGGAGCCTGCTCATGGCGCAGAATGAGGCGTTTTTGCGCGAAAAGACTGATGACTCTAAATCTAACACGAAATTTCTTAATAAAATAGACACTTCTTCGATGATCACCTCACGAATTCTAGTTTGTTCGAACAGCGATGGAAAGAACTACAAATGTGAGCCCCGACTGCATTGAATGGAGCGTGAAGTGACTCGAATTGGCAGTTCATCAGAGTGCTTCATTAAGAACAGCAGAAAGCGATGAGCGTCCGTATTGTAGGGGATCTCTTAAAGTATTGGTCCACCCTATGTGGATGAGGTCGATCACCTCATGTAGCTCCGATTCGCCAAAACTCAAAAGAATAATGCTGCACGACCTTTCGGAGCAGCAGTGCGCAACCGCATTTTCACGGACCATCTTCCAGGAACTGAAGAAGTTGGTGGTTTGAGACCTTAGCCGTCCGTCATACGCGTCAGGTCAAGTGCTAGCCCCGCTTTTCCACACACCAAAGCTACTTCAATAGTAGTGTTCAGAAAGCATGATGAAGCGGACTTTGGAGCGGACTTTTTTTCAGCAATGTAAATCATCAGACTAACGTGAAAATAGAATATGCCACTATGCATCATGCTAAAAATGTGAGGCAAATTGAATGGTGCTCATTTTATGGGAAATATGCAATCCGAGCCAATTCATCTCCTTCAGGTTAAATTGGAAAAACCGGCCAAGACTTTCCTTACATCCTAATGATTTACTATTCTATTTAGCTCCAATGGAGCATCCAACTGGGTAATTTATGAAGTAGGATCTTTGATCTGATGTGAGTGAAAAGTTGATTAATTTTGTTGCCCTTCAAAATACCCATGAATATCAACTCGCCTGCTTATTATGTGTATACTCTATTCTTTCTTCATAGACTTATTATTTGTTCAACACAGAATGCGCTACAACGCAAATAGCAAATGAACTGTTAAGATGGCATCGATGAACACCTCGAGCTCATCTCAACGGAAGTTATCTATGCCACCGTTGGATATAGCCATAGGATCGCCAGCATATGAACCACCACCAACTCTACAAAAAGCTGTGATGGATCAGAATCCAGCCTCGTGAGTTGTACTCATTCAAGCGAAGGCGGACTGAGTAGATGATGATCTCAAGAAGATTCTCCTATCTCAAAAGACGGGTGTGCGTAGGAGTATCCAGGTGGGTCAAGTCACGCGAAAAGAGAAGGCCGCTTCCATACTTTGCGCACCGACGCCGTCTCCTGCTTCGATTTGACGCCGTCACGCGTGTGACGGCGTCAAGCTCACGCAACCATTTGCCCGCCGTAGGAGACGGAGTTCATAGATAATGCGGACCCAATCACACTACAGTATGGTGATTGTGGCCGATTCGAATCTTGGCGCTGTGCCAGTACACGAAGCGGCCACGATCACCTTATTGGCATAGCGCCAAGATTCGAATCGGCCACAATCACCATACTGTAGTGTGATTGGGTCCGCATTATCTATGGACGCCGTCTCCTGCGGCGGGCAAATGGTTGCGTGACGGCGTCGGTGCGCAAAGTATGGAAGCGGCCGAAGGGGACGCGCCTCCTAGCGTACGTCCCATTCAAAACGGCACAGCAAGACATTCCTGCCGCAGACCAGCCGAGCCGTATCCGCTATCCCTTTTCCTGGCTTTCTCTGGAAAGATTTTTCAGCACTCATTGCTACGGGCAAAAAGTAAATATTGCACTAAAGGGATTGCAGGCGGATTCACTCTTCCCACATTGCTCTTTTCTTGACTCCGAAGAGATAATTCATTGGCCTTCACTAGTATCAACCATCACCGCTCACTTTTGAAATTTTGTAAAACTCAAAGTACCCCTGACGATCGGAATAAGGCTCCACTAGAAAAATTTGCGGAGTTCTACACATTCAACGGTAAAATTAGCAATCGTCGTCCGCTGCAGTGATTGTGATACTGTGTTCTGATCACGACATAGGCTGAACTAATGAATTTCGTTAAAAACTAAGCTCACGTAGGATTACGAATGGAAGACAGTGAACGTGAAGCACAAATAATACAGTCGTTGATAGCATCATCAGGTTTCTAGTTCTTGATTTTCATCTCCTACTTTTATGTGGTGCTCAAAAGAACCGTTTCGAAGCTCGAAACGTGCTCGAGGAGAAAGGATCACAAGAACAGAAATGCGCGATCTTCTCTTACTCTCACATTTGTTATTTTAATAAGAGCCGCATGCAAAGTTTCACGCACATGTACAAGGATTCCATATGATGGAGCTCCCCGAAATGCTGGACGACGGGGTGGGGTGTCACTGGGCGCGAAATTTTAAACTACGTTCCGGCCGCTGACGGCTGTTCTAATGTTGTGGCGGGAATCCAAAAAAGTTGTTCTGCTTCCTTTTTTTTCCTGCTTGAAACAAAGGTTGTTTCTCGAGTTTCTTCAGGACAACTAAGCTTTCCATCACTTCGGGGTCGGTGAGTTGGTGCCAAACTCCTGTGGGAGGATAGAAGCATTGACTCGTATATCGGTTGGCACCGCAAGTCATTGTGCAGGCCTAATCGAATTCTCTCGCCACCACGATTCTGAGTGGAACTAGGAAGGATCCCAGAAGGGACTGATTAACGCTAAAAACTTTACCTTATAAATTGTTGAGTGTGTACAATATTGCTTGAAGAGCGAAGAGAAAAATGAGATGGAAAACCTCAGTCTTGATTTGTTCCCTATAATGGGTGAACGTATTCACTTCCCACGTTCCCGTTTGCGAATTGTGAAGCCGATAGGTAAACACGCTCCAATCGATACTAGGTTTGTGCGATAATCAAGGATTACTGTTAAATTAGAGGAGGCGTGCACTGTCGTTTACACTGAAGCAAATACGAAAGCCAGTGCTTTCTCATTAGAAAGATCGAGTATAATTCTGACGCGATGTAATTGGGTTACTTTTTTTGCAAAAAATTGCGGTACCGAAATGTTTACACAAATGCGGCAGTAGAACAAATTGAAATGAGCAACGTGCGTGAAAAACCACCCAGCATCTGAAAAATATTGAAAAAAATATTGCAGTAGATGAAACAGAGAGATAGTGCCACATTCGCTTCATATCCATTGTCCTGCACATACGTTGTTCTTAAACAAAAATATTGAACTTCGGTCGTTGTTCCCCTTTGTGAAGCCCATGACACGCAGACTTCTTCATGTTATCAGGTTAAATAAAATCGGACGGGTGTCATCAGGCCTAGCTCCGAAAGCAAAAGCGGAGAAAATGTGGCCGTTAATAGCTTAGATTCCGGCTCGATGCAAAGGCGCGGCGCATCACAGAGGGTTTACTGTCACGTCCCCCAGTACCTATGGACGGGGATAGCAACGGTCAGGGCACACCCAGGTGTCGAGGGAAATGGCCGCTTCAATGAGTTCCCCCCCCCCCTTCCCCCTCAACGGGGACCCAAGTGCGGCCCCCTCCCTCTCAACATCTACATAATCTTTACAGTAATAGTAACTATTGCTGATTGCATACTATCACTAAGTGTTTTATCACCGTAATTTTTGTGTTGGTCACTCAAATTCAAGCATTTTCCTACATAACCTGGTCAGCTGATGGTGCGTATCGCTTATCTAGCCTGGGACCATTGCTGACCTCTGCAGCATCCCCTCTATCGAGGAATCCTCGACTCCTGGTGTTACCGGTCGTCACGATAGTGAACCAGCTCATTTCGGCTGCCCAACGTGTCGATTCTCTCGCGCTTACAAAGTTAAATGGTCGATCCAGCCTCGCTAAGTAGGCATAGATTAGACAATGGGTTACACATTGATCGCAATTGCTTCTTTAAGTTTCTGCATTCTGAGGGACTTCGTAGACTTCGTAGTAGAGGTTGGCGTATTCCACTAGCCATGAGGAAGTGAGTATGATAATTTCAGGAAGAGGAAATATGGTCATTGTAAATGACCGCTGGTCGCGTGTGCGGAGGAAGAAACAAGTATCACTAAACTTTTCTGAAGCGACCAAAAAGGACTTAATAGGATCCTCACAGATTCGATCACGCTTCCAAGCGGGCATATCAGTTGCTGCGTGTGACCGCCACGCACCGAATATTGATGTAGCTTCTATCAATACTTCAGTAATGCAAGTTGCGGAAAAACGCGTTCTTTTGCCGAACCAATGGGTGAAATAGGGGCCATGGTTTTAAGCGTTTTCATGTGAATGTGTTTCCATTCACACGGCAGCACTGCTTAGCACCGGCGTGTGAGTCAGTAAAATCTCTCTGCGAGCCAACTTAGCCTCTGGTCTTTTTCCACTAATTGGATAAGAGGACGCTACGTGCATCGGAAAGTTATCGATTGCAACCCTGCACCTGATAATTCAAAGCTGTTGGAAAGATTATGTTTGCGTTCCGGCGCTTGTGAGAGGGCTAATTTTCCCATTCGACACTGGTAATGGTGATATGTTGCCACTTGATTAGATATCAAAGAATAGCTTTCTATAGCTCTCTAAAACTGCACCTTTTTGGTTCTCGTTTGAGTAGTAGTCCATGCATAACCTGCAATTCGTCAAATGCCTTCAAACTGAAGGTATTTGACGAATCACTGCCTTACGTAGGGTAGCATATATGGCCATGATTCCAATCCTGATTTTGCGTCTCCGCGATCTTGTGATTCTGCAATTTGTGGTCCCGCAACTTTGCGTTTTTGCGGCTCCGGCTACGCATGCGAAGTTGTAGCTATGCAAAATCTCAATATCGCAAAATCGCGTGTGAAAGTATGACGTCGCAAAATCTTAGGATCGCAAAGCCGCAAAATTGCATAGTCTCACGATCTCCTGAGCCCCGTCTAGAAATTGTGTTCGAGGATTATGAGCTACTTCTAAAAAACCGCAAAGATAGCAGTGGAGCTCAAGCTTGACACCTCTTTTAAATCTTCATTGTCACCGGCTTTTTGAATAAAAATGCATCTGAACTGGAAATTGGGCTGCGGAAATCATGAACTATGGTTTATCGCCGAATCGTAGCTCCAGCGTTTGAAGACAACTCTGTACAATAAGTTGCGCGAGCCACCCATTGTACTAGTCAGTTCCGTTTATCGCTCTGAAGTAGTGTCATACCGATCCGATCCCGGATCAACAGTCATTTCGGTTCGCCAGAGTCATTGTTTCACAAGTTGAACCCACGATCCTGCTTATGGGAGCGGTGTCGCTTGTCACTAAACCACCTCCCCAGATGAAAGAAGTGAAGTGTAGTTGGTTATGTCCTGCCTTTTGGGGTCATTTCAATGCTGCCCAGCTTGCAAATGCAAATGCACCCTTATAGCATCTGTGTACATGTACTATGAAGCCTTGGTGTCATTTCCAGCGTATGCTCATAGTAGTTGTCCTCACTGGAAATAGCTGTCACATTTCCGCTCTGCAATGACTTGGAGATAATTACGTTTCCCGTCGCGCCTTCAGCTCCTCCCATCCGCGGCTTTCCCCATCACACCTCTTGTTTGTTATTATAATCATGACTGATTTCATCTCATAGCGGATGCATGTTGAGTTTAGCAAACCACACTTAACCGTCCTTCTCTCACTTGTGCTCTCTAAGACGGTCTGTATTTTTCGAGCTTTCCCAGATTTCCTTTCTTTTGCTGGCACTGATTCGCTATCGTTTATATATTCATATCATTCGCATTACTATGCAAATTTGATGGATTTTTTTATGGAAGGGAAAGTGATCGATGCGGTTTCTGATTTTTGCACAATATCGCGACGTTTCTTTAGTGAGACGCTTAGGAACTTTCTCTAGAACCAAAAGGATGAGATGATAAGAATTTTTTATGAATTATTCGCAGTGCGCCACGCCTCCATTTTTCCATTTTCCATTCAGAATTGGGGAAACAAACATAAAAGGGCAAAGGATGAAGTTTTTCACGCTGATCATTTCTTTGTTGGGCCGCGCATTCCAGTTTCATTCAAAATCTCCGTGACATGAATACGGTGTGACCCATGCAATGGCTTGTGGGACCGACCGCCTGTACAGCTCAAGGCCTTCATACTCTCAGACGAATCTGCTACCAGCGCACCTTCCTTGGAGGGATGGAAGACTTGGTAGGAACGGAGTGGCACTGATGCGAGATTTGATCCCGGCACCGTGCAAATCACTGTGGTTGCGCCCCTGTCACTGCCCCACCTGCGTCCGAGAACGCTGAGATTTCTGATGACACTTATTCATCTTACAATCACACTTTTCTTGATTTGATCAAAACCAACCAAAGTCAGATAAATATTGGCAATCATCGCCTTCCAAAGTCTGCCACTCCTTCGGTATCATGAGCCTAGAGCGAGGGCAAATTTGGATGGAGCAGCCTTTCCTCTTGAATATTTTTTACCCCGATTGTGGCTCAGTGCCTACACCAAAGATTATTCAAAGTATTTGGAAGGAGACTTTGCCAAACTGATCATCCACGGAAAAATGAGTTCCTTCATTACCCATATATTTATGTTGTATTTTCCTAATAAGATTCGCATGCAAAGTTTTACGCGTACAAGTGAGAGTTCGGCTAAGATACAGCTCCCCAGACCCTCGACCGGATGGGTGGGGCCTCCGAGTGAAATCCCCGTCCCGGTGTCCACCGCGGTTGGGAACGTAGGGTGGGACTGTACGGGTAACTTTCTGTTCCTACAATGCGTCTCCGACCACGGCGAACGACGGGGTGGGCACTTGCTCGGAAGTCCCGCCCATTCGGCCGAGACTTTGTGGTGCTGTATCTTGGCCGGATTCACATTTTTCGCGTAAAACTTTGCATACGGCCTACAGTACGCAGATACAACGTTAACATATGGGTCACAGAAAAACTCATTTTTCGTGGACGATTCCTTCAAAGGCAAAAAGGTTTTTTGAAAAAAGACGCAGAAATTTTACATACTTCATTTCCTACACTAATTCTTATATGCGACTGATTTCCTGGTCGATCCCCTGTTGCCATCATGTTCTCCGTTTCACACGCCATCTTCTTCCCCTCCCTAGCACCCACAGTCGTCCGCCATCGAGGGGTCCACAGCTCTTGTTAATTGCTGCCATTTCCTCCTGGCAAGCACTGCCTCTACCATGGCTTCAGCATGTGCTATCACCACACCCACTGTGATTGGTCCTGTTTACCCCGCGGTACTGATAATCGACTTGAGACTGGGGCTTGGATAGTGCAAGCGGGTTTTATGACTGATTGGTAAGCCTCTGCCCCTAACACTGCCTTTGATAAAAGTGCAAAAGGATAGGCCTTCACTGAAATGTTGCATTCTTTTCCCTCTGCTTATCAGAGAGCAGCCTTTTTTCCATATTTTCCAGTATTTAACGACTAAAGCAAATTTTCGATTTTGAGGTGAAATATTGAAGACAAAGAAACTTTGTGAATGATTCTTCAAGTATCCACGGCTATCACATTGCAAAGAACTGAAATGGATTCATTGGCCGCAGTCCATTCCGTCAGAAAGGCATTTGCACATTTGCGAGGTGACTTTGAAACTTGGGATTAATGCGTGGCGCATTCCAATTGATTCGATCAAGTGATTCATTTAGCACCTCATCGCTTTCCTTTCCATCCCCATCCCTTTTGATGTTGTTGTTGCAGTTGTGCCCACGTTTGCACCTGGTGATATAACGTGCCCATGTGTACATTTTCCTTCTCTACGTAGGTGTGTGCCATCTCTCGTTGTGTTTTTCTGTCTGTTTCTCTCTTCCCTGGTTTTCTGCCTCGCGTGCAATGCGTGTTTCCACATGCAGCTCCTCTTTTGCAGCGGCGCACACACACACACAACCGGCCGCGCCTGTGGCAGCCGCCATCACGTCAGGCAGCCAGCCAGCCGGCCACCAAAGCAGCCCCGTACACTCGACAGCGCTGAATCGATTCTCAGTTGCTGCGCTCCTGTGAAAACGAAGTAACAAAAAGTACCGCCTCACCGCATTACCCATCCCGCACGTAAATGTGTTACCAACTTTTTTTTACTCACTTTCACTTTTTCCCCATTTCTTTAACTCGGGGAACTTCTATCCTCACTGTCACCACATTTTACTGAACCACGACTCCTCCGTCCTTACTGTACATCCCCTTTCACCTACTCCTATCTCAGGGAAGGTTAGTGCCTAGCATCAGGAAAATGGACGGTTTATCTCTTTTATTGGAAAGTTACAGGGTTTGAATTGTATGTTCAATCAAAGGGAGAAACCGTCTATGTTCGAGAAAAGCTTGCATTACTGGCTACGTGCCGTTACATGCCATAGCAATCTCGCTGCTATAAAATAATGCAGAACTACGTTATAGAGAAAAGTCTGTAACGCACTGCAGCTGCCAGGCAGTCCCTTCTCCTTAGCCAAAATCTAGCTCAAGACTTCCAGCTGCTGAATCAAAATCAGTTTTGGGACGCGCTGTGCACTTTGCTCTCCGTAGGATTGCAAGGAATTTGGATGCGATTTGCCATTGTCTACAATGTCGTGGGAGGGCCAGCAAATGTGTGGATCAGGACTTTTTCCTCACATACCAACTGACACCATTTTACTGATCTCTAAAAGAAGGAAGGCTTGGCTGGCGAGGATGGTCGGGGATTTGATCCTTGGACCATGTTACTGCAGCGCCAGTCGCACCATATCACCTCCGCTTAATGGTGTTTTTTGATGGGAATGATGTCTTCTATGGATTTGGACAATTTTCGACTGCAGCCACTAATTAGCTTAATACGGCCGGTGTCGTTATCCTTAATCATGATGTAAATGTAGTAATAATATGTAGGTTAATCAAGGAAACATGATGCATGGCGCAATGGCTGCACCAGCACTGGATATCTCGCCCCTTCCAAAGAGCCTCTATCCGTTGTTTTTTGTCCTCATAAAAAGAACCTACAGAAGTTTTTCTTGAGGTTTTGGTGAAGCTCCTCGTCCACTATCGTCGTTTTTCGTTTTTCAGCTAATTAAATGGCTTAATTGGCATGATGGCCAAAAGTAAGTGGTCCTACCCATCTTTCAATGCATCATTTGATCGTTATCACCCCAGTCTTACGATGTTTATCACCTAGGTGGTTACGCGTTTCGTTCACCCCCTTGCTCGTTGTAAAGAGCGACACACCGTGCGGCATTGATGACGATCCCCACCACACTATGAATTTCCTTCGCTGTGTTCATTTATGGCAGCTGTCCTTTTCTGTGACTCTCTATCGCCCCGACAATGCCATGGATTCTGCGATTCACTGCGCAACTATCTGTCTGTCAGAGTTGCACTCTTTTAATGGCCGTGAGCCCGTTGCTAGGCATGCCTCTACGAGTTGTTCATAACAATGTCATCTCTACAGTGTTAGTGTCTCTCCATCAGTAGGCTCTGCCTCTGACATCGGAATGTGCTTTTGGGTGAAGGTAGGATAGCTTTTGGGTAGGGGACATATGAAGCTTCCCCAATGGGCAGGGGACATAGCATGGGACATGTGGAACCTCTCTCTAGCGTCATTATTGCAGTAGAATACTGTTCAGTTCCACCGAAATTGCGTGCATCTTACCATCGTTGGGTACATAGTGACCTTCTCTCCAAAGATCCAGTTAGGAATTTTGCTGGATTCGAAGAACTGGATCAGTATTATTGACAAAACATTTAAAACAGATCATTAAAACTAGTGAGCTCTGAGGAGCTATACTCAGATGCGTAATCCCCGTAAAAGGTTAGCTGATTACTGCGCATGTATCCTGGAAAATATGTGTATCCCACCTATAACTACGCAATATGCAATCGGTACGTGTTTAGGTTTTTTGAAGGAATCGTTCACGAAAATCCATGATCCCAATTCCGCTTGAAATCACTAAGCTAGATACACTAACTACATAGAAACACAAGCGCAGAAAGTACCGCAAATTTCGCTTCAGTCTAGAGCAGAAATCGAAAATGTGGACGAAGAACAACTTTGAATTCCCGCCACAATATTTGAACAGCCGTCAGCGGCCAGAGCGCACTTCATATTTTCGCGCCCACTGTTAATTTGCTTCGCAGTCTGCGTCCCTCACTACGTGAGTGTCGCTTCTTTGCTCCTCACAATCAGCTCTCTAGCGTCCAAACCCGCTCTGCCGCCCCACCTTGTCGTTCGTCATTTTGGGGAGCTCTATCTCAATTGGATTCTTGCATATGCGTGTGAAACTTTGCATACGGTGCTTAGTAGGCAGGTGCAACATAAATACGTGGGCAGGAGAAGATTTGAATTGCGTGGAAGATTCCTTTAGCCATAGCTTTTCTTCGATGTCCCGCCAAAGATTTTGAGGTGGAAATGGAATCGCAGTCATGGATCAAGCACTCAACGGACCTGGCTATCATTTTTTGCTGTCCCTATATTGCTTGAATCATCTCTGAATGAAGAATGGATTAGTTAATCTTGCAGACGAAGTTTGCCATGTACTCATACAGATTGAACTATGAGCAGCGTGTGTTTTGGAAGATAACAGTAACTTGAGAGCGTCAATCAGTACCGAATACTTTATAATACTTAGCGTTTTAATTTTTCTGGTTCGCTGTAAACTGCGATTCGAATGCTAATCAAGGTTGCTCAATTATGGATGAAAAGTGGGCCTCATGCGAGACTTCAACCCGCACCTACGCTTTCCCATCACCATGCTAGCCCATTACATTAACGACTGAATACTCTATCCTTACCAGGCATTAGTGACATAGTGAAGCTGACTTGCTAGTGACGAAAGCTCGGCTAGATTCACGAGAACCCATACTGCGGAAGTGACGGGTGTATTTGGTAGTTCTTACCCTCAAAGACTGCATTAGGGGTAAAGTGGATATTGACATGGCCTTAAAAGAAGTCTTCTTCATGGAAACTTTGGGTCTAGAAGGCTATTCGTGGCGAAACCCCGACGAAAAACACGCCTTCGTGCTGTAGAAACGGCGCAACGGATAACACCTGACACCTTTGGATGACAGACCCCGCCTCCGGGTGCCGTGATTCCCGATTAGCTGGGATGAGCGGCTAAGGAGACGCGGCAGGGTTGAAGGTATCCCGACGCGGTTTTCAGTTTTAGCTTGAAGCTCAGTTCGGAAATTGGGTGCTGTCGTTTTTCTAAACATTTCTTAGTGCTTACGACTTGGCAACATACAAATGGAAAATCGTCCTGACTACCGCCTCTTAACGGAAAAGTGTCTGCGTCAAAAATCAGAGGTGGGAGAAGGGTCCTTTTTCTTGGGTTTTTGGCTATTTCTATCCGTTTTTCTCCACTGACCTGTTACTAGGCATCTCGACTTTCATACCCACTACTTCTTTTACTTTTCGTCCGAATTTCCCCTAATGCTGCCTTTAAACTGCTTTAGAGCAATTACGCATTTTTCACACCCATCGTCAAAACGCCACTGACCTGTTACTAGGTACTATCAGTAAAGCGTGAGAATCATCGGGTGATTCTCACGTTTTGCTGATAGTTTATCTGGTTGACCATGCAGATCGGCTATCTATCTGTGCCATCGATTCGACTTAAGTCGCTGACGATATGACTTTTTTATTCGTATAGTTAACGTCCTTTCGGAGCGGTAGTACTTACTTCTCAATTTGAGTTATTTCACAAAGTAACAGTATTCTGGTTTACTTCTTGACTTCTTTCCATGAAAGGTAGCGATGAATTGTGGCACTGTGTGTTCCTTTGCGGATCTGATCCTTGTCGCGCTGACCAAGCAGCTCATATCCAGGACTTGTACTTTGGCAGCGGCCTTGTGGGAAACTTGAAAAATAGGGACATCTTTGTAATCCATAAGCTATTGGATAAGCTAATCATGCTTCAAGAGCTTATACAAGGCTTTATATGCTAGCGATCACTTATTATTAGGCTACAGTTTCCTTACAACCAACTATCTATTTAATCCCAATATGGTCACCAATTTCGTCCTACCTTGGCTTTTTTTCTAGCTGCTTCTGTTTTTCTTCTTTTTTCATTCTGCCATTAGCGTTGTGAAAAGTCCACTGCTATGATTCATTTGAAGAAATTCGATCAATCACTCTCTTTTTCTTACTGAGCAAACATTGGGGATGAAATTTGTTTCGGTTGCAGAACAGGCTATGTACCCACGGGGATTTCGTAATGGGCGAAGAGAGGTCAGCGATAAGCATTGGAATCTACACTTCCAATAAGCAGATGCGAAGCGAAGGGTATCTCACATCGAACCACCGTGAGAAACTGTGAAATAAATATCTTTTTGCCTCAAGCAAGGATATATAGCAATAAAACACTTTGCAACTATGCATTCAGCCAACAGTTACTGGGTAGAGGTCAAGAAAGGGGGGGGCCTACTTGGTCCCCTTATGAGGGATCGTACTGATGCGCCTATTTTCCTCGACACCTGGAAGTGCCTTGTTCACACTGTTCTTTACATGGAATGATTACCGGTCGGGCTCAATATTGTACCCCTTTTGCAGTCCTAGAAAAGAAAATACCACAAAAGCAGAAAAGTACTCAGAAAAATAATATAAAAGTATGAGGACATTTTTCTTCCCGAATCTCTTGTAAAGCCTAATTTTAATCCAGCAATGCGTATCCATGAGTGTACCGCTTGTGCCGAAATTCTCTGAATTTTCAACTGAAGATGACTCATTACTTCTTGATCTCGTGGCATTTCATTGTATCGTGATTTCAAGGACAAAAGGCACAGAGGAAGGGATGAACTTATGAAACGGCATGGGTGATGAATAGTTAAACTTACCTAGCACGTATACCACAGTCTCCGAGCAGAGGTTTTACAATTTGAAGCTTTTTGGGCGCATCCTTCTCCGGCCCTGATGCGGTATTCCTACGTTCTGAAATGATTTCTATGGGAATCTCTCGAAATAAAATAATATGATAATATCCCTGAAACTCCTGTCACACTCAGTTATATTAGCTACTGAAATTCGCAAAGATCTTCTCTGTCCCCAAGGCAGGGCATTTTGAAAAATTTTGTTAAGTGGCACAGACTTCGTCCAAAGAGAAAATTCAACTCATTCCAGAATTTCCTTCTGTTTTCCTCCATCAATCCAAAGTGGTTCTAATTAACCCGATATCGACTGTGTATGCCATACCTTTGAATAAGCATTCCATTTTAATTTTTAACAAGAAGAAAACCTGACGTCCATCGCCAAATAGCGTCAGGGGGTGTAATTACATAATTTTTTTCGGACGCACGTGTCTGCAACGTTGGTGAGCATCCCTTGAAAGTACTGCTATTGCTGATTTTATGCATGCTATTGCATGCCATACATGCTTTGCATACCGCCGCTCTATTCAGTTATTCGTGTAAACACATTTCCTGACAGCAGCATAACAGGCATTTTTGAGAACTTGCTGGTTTCTACTTCAGCTTAGGAGCTACCCAACTTCCAATCAATTCTGCAAATTAGAATTCTTATGAGTGCATGGGGTATGTTCAAAGCATTTTTTGGAACACGTGGCATGGTTTCTTAAATTCTTCATGCACACTGATCCACACGAAAAATTGCGTGGGCGGTCGATGTTCATTAACTACTGACTGATTTTAAGCGCTAGTATAAGGTTGTAGGAATATTTTTGCAACAGTTTTCTTGTTTTTTTTTGAATGTGAAAACTTTTAAGGGTGTAGTTCATGAAGAGGCCATCCGGCACAATTGAACTGTTCTTCGGACGATTCCTCGAAGTAAACTTCGTGCCTCACCCCTCACTAATTCCGTCTAAGCTCGAATAAGAGCGGGAAAACTGTGACAGCCAACACCATGATGAGCTGTTTTCATTTTTTATAGCTTTTTCAGCTGTTTTTTATATTTAATTTATTCAATATGTAAGCTTTCTAAAGGTTTTTTTACTTTCAGGTATTAAGTATATTCAAGAGGTGTAAGATTGTCAATATAGATATGTAGAAATAACGAAATTATTTTCTTATTCCCTTTTCCTTTTGCTGTAAAAATTTTCCTGCTATCTGACACAATCGATCAGTGCTCATTGAAGTGGGCAGATTGTTTTGTTTCAAAACGGTAGCGATCTGTGAGATGGGTCTGTGCCATCCTACGCAACATTTGCTATCACAGGCGATCTTTCTCCTCTCCGGGGAAACCCGTGACAATCATCGAAATATGCGCCATCGCCGCCTAGCTGCCGCCGCAGTCGCCCTTCCTCACACCCCCACGATCGTCACGTGAAGTGGCGTGCTAAGTTTCCCAGTTTTTCATCGATGATTTTGGATTGAAACTCTTTCAAGTACCTCATGTTGCAGTTGTTACTGCGCTTTGTAACTGCATGCTGCGGTGTTTTATTGATTTTTTAAGTGATGTTCAGGTGGTGCTGCGGTATTTTTTGATTGTTTATGTGATGTTCAGGTGGTATGGGGAAGGAGGGCTGGGGGAGGGGGGGGGGCAAGTTGTTGAATGTAGAAGAGTAGTAGCCTTTGTCAGACTGACGTGACAGTAACCCATTGTAGATGCCGTATTGTTCAAATATACAGTAGCGCCCAAAAGTCATCGGCCAAATGGTTTTTCAGTTGTAACTTTTTTGGACCGATCTAAGGAAAATTTTAGTATGTTGTACTTGAAGACACGCATATTGAATATACTATTTTGGCGCTGAACGGTATAAGTTACGTGGCTAAATGCCATTTTTGTTTTTGTAGTGTCAACCCTATGCCGTCCCGCTGTGCCGCTGTCATCAAAAGTCGTGGTTTTTCTACAAAATATTGATGTTCTCTGAGGCTTGTTCGTTTTGTTTTTGTAAAGAAAGCCGTTTTCTTGACCAAGCCTTTTTCTTTTTTTTCGTTGGTTTTGTAGTAAATTCTTGTACAAACCCAAGAAAAGAGTAAAGCGGCACTCAAGATGAAGGAAATGTTGACAGTAGGTTCAGGCACCACATACTAAAATTTCGTCAAATTTGGCCAAGTAGAAAAAAGTCATGACAAGAAAGTGTTTGGCCGAAGACTTTTGAGCGCTACTGTATATGATCCTTGTGTAACTGATATATATTGTCGTGGAGGCGTGTTACTAATCATTTCATCAAGCTTCTCCCCCCCCCCCTCACTAGTATATGGTCCCAAACAATTAATAGTCAAATTTCACAGTTCATTATATGCACTGTTCAAGAACAATTTCTTATCGTACTTTTGTCGTTCCAGCGATAACGCTGAGTAGCCATTTGCTTATTTGCATCTGTGCCCGGTCCGATGCTGTCAACATTAATTGAAACAGTGATGGTTTTTCAAAATACGCCACGCAATCAAAAATAATTTAAATATCTGACGGTTCACCCTATCGATTTGCGGGCTACATGGTAGATGATCAAGATTTTGTTTGTTATTGTAGCGGACACGTGCTAATTTGCCCACCTAGGGTTTAATGTTGCCAGACATGCTGGAGCGGATAAAAACGCTCACTTGAACATAAACAGGTTTTCCCAACCTATCCTACCCGGCAGGTGTGAAGACGAGGGTTTTGACGAAAAAAATGTAGGCGTAGCACTTTCTAAAAATGGACCAGGGTTGACCTCACGAAGCAATAAATTTAAAAACAAATTGGTTCAATAAGTGAAGCTGCTGTTCTGAGTCGTTTCCCCCATTGAAAATGACGTCTTCGTTTTTGAAGCAATTTTCCGCATTTATTTTAGGCTATGAAAGTGCGAAGACATATCATGTTTTTTGATAGTTTTTTTATCATTGCGGCTGAATAAAACTCGTTGGAAAAAAGCTGCAATAATTATGCATCTAAATAATGCTGTGCTGCGTCATATCTTGTATACCTATTGTATTTTCTGTCACCTTTTTATTAATTTTTAATTCACGGTGTTAGTTCTGTGAGATCATTTGCGATTGAGACTTTTTTAACTAGCGTAAAGAAGTAATAACTATACATGATATGGTTATATTAGTGGGAACTCAAATGGTTTATTCACCTGGGCACTCTTTCCTTCCTCGGCTTGGCTCAAATCTGCACCACCCCGATTCATAACCTCTGTGTCGTCCACCCTTACTGGGAAAGTGGTGGAATTGGCGTGGTACATTGGCCTTAAATGCTCCTTCTTCAGCCCATATTCGAATAAAGCCATAAATTAATTGATTAATATCCCTTGAAAATAGGCAGTCCATGAAAATTTTTCGGAGCAGGCAATTTTTCGGAGCAAGCAGAGGCGAGTTTGGATGGTTCCTCATTTTGATTACGGTATGGCTGTTCTTTGATATGTGTAATTAGGACATTCTTTTTCCTTTTATTATACAGGTCTTTGTTTCTATCTTATGCTTCCTTTGAATCCGTCAGGTTTAAAATCTGCCACCGCTCGCCGGTCTTATGCCTTTCTATTTACATATTTGAGGAAATCGGAAAGGGGCAATGTTGGCTGATGATAGAACACTTGTAGTTGCGAGAACTTCCAGTTTCTCGCTTTTGCGCATGCGATGCTATGGCATCTTGTGAAGACGTCTGTGTTAATCACTCCGGGTGTTCAATTTGAATTAGTTTTTATCATGAAGTCCTTTTTTATTTTCCGCCTATTTTCCCCTTCATTGTTTCATCCGTTTGTTGTTGTTTGTTACACTTGATTCACTTTATAATGAATGAAATATGTTCGTCCCACGGCATCACAT
Source organism: Trichostrongylus colubriformis (assembly GCA_963978905.1). NCBI lineage: Eukaryota > Metazoa > Nematoda > Chromadorea > Rhabditida > Trichostrongylidae > Trichostrongylus > Trichostrongylus colubriformis. The sequence goes on along the minus strand of OZ022258.1, from coordinate 14,673,296 downwards.
GACAATGGTGTTGGCCAGAGAATTATCTCTGCAGGCAATTCTGTCACTGAAGCGCTGCAGGTCGAGGTGAAGCGCTCTAGTATCGCAGAGTGCCCCAAAGGCGCGTCTAGTAACGCGGGTTTTGCTACGCATTCACTTTTTGCTACCTGCTGTTGGTTTTCTGTAGTACATCTTGCTATCAAAATAAGTCCCCTGTTTCATTGAAATATTTGCGTTTTGATCGTCTGACGCTTTGATATCTCCCTGTCCTCGCAAAATGTGGGCAGGACCGATCAATTCACCAGGTAGAGGTCTAAAAAATTGTTTTGATGGGCATTCACCATCTGCCATATTGTTATCAGTTCTGTATATAAGTGCACATATCTCGAGATATAAAAACATTCAAGAGACATAAAGGAGAGTGCTGCATATGGTTTTATACTGTGAAAGCTTCCTACCTTTCGAGCAATGTTCTTTTCGGGATATGCTTTGCATTTTATTTCCATTCAGGAAAGCACTTAAAGGCAGTTGAAAGCGAGCCCTTGCAATCATGGGTGTGTGCCACTAGGGACGGCGGTTATTGGTACGACCCCGCCACTTTTGGTGGGCAACGCCATGGTGGCGCCGTAAAAGTTGAGTTCTGCGACGATTACGCAGAGAGTGGTCAGTGAGGCATCGTCATCGCTTCAGGACCCATTTAATGCGGCGTGCCCAGCTCTCGCTATCGCGTCGCACACCGTACGCAGCAACGCGAATTTTCTTTCCTAGTGGCACACACCCTTGCAATCACTTATAGGGTAATAGCCAATTTATAAATCAGCGTTTTTATTCTTCCGGACAGATTTGCGACCATCTGACCATATTCGGAGATTTGGAAACGTTGGTTAGCCTGAGGCGGTTTCGATTAGGAATATAACCCTTATACATACTTCGTCGAATGCATGCAAGTGGGTCTTAGTTCGTACATCCTACCATTTGGCTGGCGCACACGGTTGTGTGCGTGACATCATGGTCGTCAGTGGGTCAACCGGAATTCCTTTTTTTATAAATTTACTCAGTACTCATTACCACATCACGCTCCTTCCATTGTGGGCGGACTTCCTCTCGTTTTAGGCGTGTTCAAGATGACTTGAACATTGGTCACTTCTAACTATTAGGTTGATTCGTAATAAATCGGACAAATTGACCAATTTTAATCATTGTCGTACAACTTTTTTACGACAACAGGGATTCACTTGAAATATACTCCATCTTTATCGATGACCTTCTGCCACGGTATAGGCAGATCATGGATGCCCTTGCTCCAGAAGGCCGGAAGCTGGAGCTCGAAGAAGTTGCCGAGTGCCGCCTTGACCTCGTCGCGAGTTTTGAAGTCTTGGCCGTCCAGGTGGCGTTGGCTGTGGGAGAAAAGGTGGAAATCTGAAGGGGCCAGGTCTGGGGAGTACGGTGGGTATAGAAGTACGGTCCAACTGTACGACAGCAGCTCGGCCTTGGTCGATCTTGCGAAGTGCGCTCTGTGGAAGTAGACACGTTGTCGTGCTGGAAGTAGACATGTGACCGCCGCCGTAACAACTTTGGACATTGGCCTTCAATCCTCGTAATTGACGAACGTAGAGGTCGGCGGATACTGTGGTACCTTCATCGAGCAGCTCCCAGTACTCTACGCCGTGTACGCTCCACCAACCGCGGTTTTCGTCTTCGATGGAATAGTCGCCTGACGCAAACTTCGAATGCTACAACTACAGTGTACTTCTGCCGGGGGCATGCTCCTTGTGAACTTCTATCAGACGTCTGCCGATATCCGCGGGTTCCTGGCCAGATAGCGATATAAATAGTATGACGTTGCGGATGTGGTCTCTGGACCGCTTGAAATCGTGCGGCATGGTGGCGGAATGAATTTACTTTGGAGTGATTATTTTGCGGTTCTTTGAAGAGCTTTTCATACTCATTCCAACGGTACCTCGCGCGTCCATTTTCATTAATTCGTTACTGAGTTATGATCTCTAGAAATCATCACTACCATTTGTCCGATTTATTATGAATCAACCTAATATTTTTTCCTGATCTCAAGGCTGCGTTGTGAAATGGCTACGAGTGTTTGTTGCAAAGACTGCACTCGGAGTGCGTCCCGCCCACTGCGCCCACGCTTCTTTAATGGGTACTCATGGCTGACCTACATAAACACATCTCTTCCTCACGTTGGGACCATTTTCGAACCGAGCAAAAAGTTTTGGTCCAGGGACCGAACGCACTGCACACACCGCCCACCATGGGCGGAGCTCAACTTGGTCCATGTGTGCTCTTTACTTCTTGTCTCATGCTCTACCCATCTCAACTTGTCTCCATCTCCACAGGTTGTTTTTCATGTAACATCCAAGTCTCGCCCACCACCGCAAATGCTCCGCCCATTATGCCCCTCTTTCATGACTTTCAGAAATTCATCAATGAACTTAATCCATCTGTCCCCCATGCTGCGTCATATCAGAACTCAATTAACCATTTTCGGTCTGCACAAACGTTCTAATGCATGGTCGAATTTTCTGGGCGAAAGTCAGTAGAAGCAAACAAATAAACAAAGCGGATAACACTATGGGACTGATACTGCATATGAAGACACTCAGCAGAGAAAGGAAGCGTGTAGTAGCAAATAGCCATCGGGACGTTTAGTATGCCAAAAATCATTGTGCAAACTTGGCGCTGCGTATTACATGCATAATCGTTGAAATAGAGGCCCGTTTTTGCCTGTTATGAGAGAAGATCGCTTTTGAAGTTTGTTTGGACGTGGGTTCATAAAAGGGTGAAGTGATAAGTAAATGGGGGTCAGTAATAAGTCAAATGGTGTTGAAGTCAATTTGAACTTGATATGTCCCACCTTCCCACCGTATTCAACTTTACTCTTTTCCCCGATCCACTGACCAACTTCTGTCTACAGACGCATATACATACAGCAGTATCATTAAGGTTTTAATGGGAGCAGCGGAGATTGTGCTGGCGTTGTCGGCTTTCTGAAATCACTCTTTGACTTATTTTAAAGAACCAAATTTAAACAAATGAATTATTGTCTGAATTCGAATGGGTAGAATTTGAAGAGGAAAACAATAAATAAATAAATTGTCACAGAGAGGCTGATCACATCAAAAAAGGGTGGCATATGCGGGTCAGTTTTCTTTGGGACCAACTCAATGGAGAGATGAGATGGATATGTAGTGAATCAGGCTAACTTCCTTCCTTTGCTCTTAATCGACCGCAACGAAGCTACCGTTATGCTTGCCAAAACAGCATAACAAGACTGTCAATTAATTTGCCACTGTACATATCCCTCCGGAATATCCTTTTTTGCATCCTCGAGACCATGTCGTCATCAGTCTCAGATCTTCCAGTATACTCGTTATTTTCATCTATTTTTAATATTACGAAGGAAAATGTATGGTTTCAGGATGATGTCCCCGCAGACAATCATCAAACCAACAGCTCAAATAAAGCTTGATGATTCGCCCATGGAAGTGAGTTAACAAAATGAATTAGTGAAATGAAAAAAGTGAATGAAATGAAAATGATTGAAAAAGTTAACAAGACAGAAACGTTGCAGTGGTTTTTTTTTTTTGAAAATGTTACATTCTAAATAGCGAAGGAGTATGAGTGAGAACTATTTTTGATTTGTGTGCACTTTCAATTTAAAAATGGAGAATGATCAAGGTGAAGCTCTTGGGTGGTATTGTAACAAAGAGTTGTTTGGTTTACGTTTCTCATGGACCCCTGGACGGAAGCCAAGCAATGGTGAATGTCCTCCTTCTTTATCAGTAGGAAGGGAGAAGAAAAAATATGTATTGTAAGTGTGCATATTCACATAAAAACTAGTAACGTGTAAGCGTAGGCTGTGGATTATTATTTTCATTTTCAATTGAAAAATGTGTCTTCCTGAAACCAATGTTCAGTGATTTGAAATTGCTATGGTTTGTCCAAAACAAGTAATTGAAAATTTGCCAAATTCTCTCACCTTATTAGATTACATCCGATTCATGAGATCGACAGAGGAGGATCATGAGGTCATTTTTCTTCCGGAAAGATTTGAATTATTTTTCGCTATCACTCTGACTCTCCTCTCATTCCAACCGAAGTATTCCATCCCGTAGGAATGAGCCGAATCACAAAGGCTCGGCAGTGAGCTGGGACGTGTAAATATGAACTATTCACGCTCTTTCTCGAAGCTGAAGTATCAGATTAATGCATAGTGATTGCGTACTTTTCTCCAATAAATTTAATTCATCATAACCATAAAAAATATTCTAAAAAATTAGTGTGGTTCCTAAACTGCTAAACATTAGAGAGATTTTCCTAAAACGGATTATAACACGAAAGAAAGCCCGCCGAAAGGCCACAAATAACTCTTTATCAACCTAATTGAAAGCTCGTTTTGGAACATGAGGTCTTAGTTGTTCTGATTTATAATCTTATTTTGATTTTTGCTCTTATGCGATTCTCGGACGTTTAGCAAGGGTATATCACAAGCGCTATTATTATATCGTGCTAGAGAATTCCCACTGATACGATAAGTTAAGGCAACACGGAATTTTCAGCGGCTTCAAAAATAATTAAAAAATTAACTTGCAGCAATTCTGTAAGGAAAAAGTCAAACTTCGGTAGACGATTTTTTGTTAGACAATCTGCTTCGGACATCTTATTCAATGAAAAACCTGGATACTTGGGACTCAAATCTCGAATCAAATCTCAAACCTTCCCGGTTTGAACCCGATTTCCCTTCTCTCTGTCCCTAGATACGGAGGGTTTGTCCCCAGCTATCAGTTTTCTCGCCGTTTTCTCGGGTGGTGCCACGGTACGGTGACTTACTTGCACATTATTTTGGAACAGATTCCCCTACGAGCATTAGCCCCTAAAAGTATGTGCTGTCTTCAGCTATGCCACTTCTGCATGTGACAGCGTCATTAATCTGACTGCTGACAGACGCCGTGTGCCACTAACAAGCAGTAATGACGGGCAGAGATTCAGGGTAACCTAGAATCTCATCAAATGAAATATTGATAAGCCATTTCGTTTATCAGCAAGCCATCTGTGATTTTTGCTCTTTGAGATGTGATGGCTGATCGTTTGTTAGTTGACAGAAAACAGAAAACTACAGCCATCATGAATACATGAACAATTCGTAGTATGGTTAGTGCTATTTATATGTATGTCGTCAAAATGGTGTATAACTTACGTATTTCGTCCCATTCTCATTTTGACATCAACTTTTGTGGCATTGTAGTCATATTACAGAGAAGTGAAAGTAATGGAACAATATTTAGAACCGCTGTCAACCAGTCGGGATCAGATATCGCTAACCAGATCCGGCGACTTAAATTCATTTCTTTCCTTAATTTTTTTTTCATTTTTTCACTTCGAGGACAAAATCTTTTGCAAGTGCTCTAGGCTATGGCAGGTTCCCCCTCATCATTTTTAACCTGTACGGTAAGACTAATTTAACCATTGCAATCTAATAATTCCGGTATGCAAAAATGGGAATTGCTCTCATGATGGCCACTTTTTCCCGGTTCATTTCCCTCGTTGCACTATTATAAGCGCCCAGTAATATCGAACATTTTCATCAGTTGAAAAAATTATAGCTATTTTAAATGCAGACGTCACCCTTTTAGGTTGTGTAATAAGCTCGTTCGAATCTACATCCTCTCTTTTCACATTGTTTTTCTAAGAAATCTACATGCATATAAGGTTCTTGTGCTTTACAAACTCTGTTGTTTGCTACAACAGAGTTTGTAAAGTACTTTGTACATTGCTCTGCTTTTTGAGACTAGCAAATGGAATACTGTGGAGTCGAACATCTGCACTTCGACACCTGCCTTACATCGAGCATTTTTCAAAGTTTTATCTGACCAGAAACCTCAGTTATACCCAATTAAACGAATTGATTAGCGATGTGTTATCCCCCCCATATGTTTCGATATGGAACGGAGAAGGCTAGTTTCTGAACCATAATGGTCGGCCAAGAAGAGCAGGTGGTGGTGAAAGCGCGTATTTCTGCAGCCTGTGTATTCCAGTTCTGAGCCTTGGAAATTAAACAACTTAATGGTCCAGAAAAAGCAGATAAGTACAGAAAACTATCGAGCACATGTATACACTTCGTAAGAAAACAAAGAGAACCCTGTAAAAGAAGGGGACAAGAAGCTCCATTGTACGACCTGATAGTAAAGGAATTAGATGAAATGTCACTGCGCTTTCTGTACCTATGGGGATGAGTGATACATTTATCAGTGATCGTTTGCCTTTAACCCAATATGTGTGGCGCCGTGACCTGCTTCGATAGTCCTGATGCAAACGCTAAACCAGCCTTGTCGCGCAGACGAGGAAGTTCCCTGCGCGACATTGCGAGTTAGGCGCTGCCGAGCGTCCTAAACTAGATGGTTGATTGCTTTCCTTTTTGTGACATTGAATCTTGACTGAAATGCTGGGACGCCGTTCATCCAGGGTCTAAGAAAAGGTGTGACAAGGACGTAGAGCAAGAGGAGTCTATGCGGCGCCATAAGTGGCCCTCGCGCGACATATGCGAAATGACCACTATAAGCGACCAAAGCTGAAAGTTGCGCTGCGCCGCTCGGCTCTTTTCGTCCTGCAAAACGTGTGAGACGTATCTTGAACGATACGAATAGTTTTAGGTCTCGACTCATACCGCACGGTAGGACGGGGTGTGCGCTAAGACATTCGAATCGCTACATCGCGCGCGACAAGTTCCTTCAGCGCGCTAACGTGCACGACTGCCGCCTTTTTGCGTGACCTGAGATAATATGAGTCTTTGATCTGGAACTGGTAGTGCATGACCTAAACTGTATGCAATCGCTTACACTATTTTGAAAATAAGTAGGCTGGATGAATTACCTTTCATGAGCAACAAAATCGTACCCATTTCGGCTTTGAAAAAAAAAACCGTGGAAAGTTTCCAAAGCTATTCTTTATGTTCACATTGAAAAATACATTTGCCAAAAATTAAAGTCAATCAAAAATGCTATTTATGACTAGTCCTATGATTTTCTTAGAAGCGCAGCTTTTGCAATAAAATTCCTATCAAATCGACATATTGTAGGTGGACTCATCGCGGAAAACATCAGATCGACCACTGCTGCTCACTTCGATCCAGCATAAGCCATATCAAGGCAAGAAACATCAGAATATTGCGACTAGGAAGGCATCAGTAATGGCTCAAAAGAGGTAAGTTCATCATTTCAATATTGCTGTTCAGATAATCAGCGGAGAATGGAAAACAAGTGATGATTTGTATTGAATACCGCTAGTGGGTCACAAATTAGAGTCGTTTCGGACTGGCTATTTACCGAGTTTCCCTAAGCAATGGGAAATTAATCGTTTATATCTTGTTTGAAAGTGGTCTCATGAAGGAAAACGACCTTTCAAAAAATTTAATTTTCTCTTGAAAGAAGTGACTCTACCGCGAGAGTTTAACTTGGAGTCTTTGTTAAGGTCAACATTTCGACCTTTCCCTTGTTGTCAAGCCCCTTGAATTCCATCACTTCTGCATAGCTAGGTTCTAAGTAGGGTTTCGACAGTTGTGGTTTCGACATGAGATGGAATGTCTTGGTTTTCCGATTTCCCTGATATCGCTCTTGCATAACCAGCCAGAGAGCAAAGAAACGAAAAGAGTATTTGTGCCACTTGTCTAGCCAATCCATCAGGTTTTATGCTTCTTTTCAGTCATATAAATAGCTGCTGGCTTTGTTATCTCACTTTTGACGTTTGTTTTGTAACCAGCACATGCTGCCCTTTAGAATGAACTCCTGTTCCATCAATTTTATGAAGTGAGAACATTCCACAGCATAGAGTAAAGCTTGTAAACCCAGCTGTTTTCACAGTTCTTTTCCATCCATTTAGATGATAATTTTGAAGTTATACAGAGATTACAGATTGGTGTACAATCTTCGTTTTGTTGAGATTTGGATTTCGCCATATTCGCCTTGTTTGAAATTTTTTTTTGAATGAATGAAGTACTGTGGGAGCAAAGAGGGTTTACTGGCATGATCCATCACCCGCAAAACAACAGCTGAAATAGATGCAGGTGTATGCCATTAGGCAAAAAAATTCGTGTTGCGGCGTCCGGCGTGCGACGCAATGGTGCGAGCTATGCGCAGCGTATTTGATGGGTCCTTAAGCGATAACGGGGCCCTACGCCTTATTCTGAGCGTAATCGCTTCATGTCTTGAGCAGTATGGCATTCCTTCCACGAAAAATCTCGTCACTCGCAAAGCGCTGCCATTTTACGAGGTATCTTTTTGACCTAAGTGCGAACGCGAGTCCTTCCCTTGTAGTGCTTAAGGGGAAGATATTAAGGCTTAGTGGGTTGGTCCCTTTATAAAATCGGGAGACAGGTGTGGGTAAGGTAAATATCTTCGATGGGTCCTCCCATGTGACAGAACGCGGTCGTTTGCTTTTTTCACTTTCCGTTCAAGTGTGGCCTTATCAGTGCACAATGACGGGAGGTACATTTTCTCTGTTGTGGCTGGTTTGCTAAGAAGTTCTTCAATTTAGGCCCATCTATAATAAAGTGTTGTAAGTTCAGAATGTCAGGATCATGTACCGTAATCAAAATAATACGTTACCTCTAGTCGCCGCACTACTTTCATTATGAGGCGTGTGATCCGTCGCAGTATGTTCATACTGCGACGGATCACACGCCCACCTTTCCATATGGATAATAGGCTATTACGGATTTTATTCTTAATTTGCTCTACTTTCACTTTTGTGCGATAGTCAGCTTACTGTAGGATTCCTAGTACTGGTAAACTCATGAATTTGAATACGGTATGCCACCAATATGATATTCTAAACTTATATGATCATTCTAGAATCGAAATTTTACAGTTGCATAGCAAAGTCGATAACCAATTAACGTCGGCAAAGAAAGTGCATGTTTTTGTTCGTTTTGTCAGTATAGTTATACTTCTGTGACGTTGTTCGGGTGGTATGAGCAAAGTGCAGCTATCGATAAACATCGGCGAAGCTTTGTAAGTGCACGAATGTATGAATATTTTCGTCGATTGGCTCAATTCGAACCCCTTTCTGATGGCTGTGCCGCATTGTTCATATTTGAGGGATCAAATAAAATTTATCAGTTCAGCGGCAATAAAGGTCGTTATTTACGTATTTGATAACGCCAGGGTCAAGCAATGCGTTGAAGATTTCTTTTTTTTTTTTTGCGAAATGCGACCCCTCCGTGCAAATTACGCTGATGATGCCACCACGCTCCACATGACTGATGGGTTGGTAAGTATATTTATATTAATTAGAGGTCCTAAAAAATGGTGATCGCGGAGCGTCTCTGTGCTACAGAATATTTACGTTACCCAAATTGGGACAATACGGATAACTCGGCGGGTTTTGCTCTCGAACTATAACCCCCTTTGTCTGGCACCGATATGACCCTCTCCCGGAGATTTTTCAACCCACGTATGTCCCTTAGTAGCAAAGCTTTCCTGCTTTCTTTGTGTGATGTGAGAAGTACCCGACTTGGCCGTTCAAAATGTTTGATTCATAATTTGCCGAACTATAGTGTGTTCATCCCTGTTTTGGAATTCTCGGGCAAGTCCAGAACCACGTGATTGGTAGAAAAGATCAGACAGCACGGCTCCATAGGCGCGTTCCGAATTCTTGTATAAAATATGTAGGTATACCATTTCGATCACTAACTCATGGATTTTCCTGACAGTTGGACTATGAGGTGAATTTTTTGAGCACTGGTCCATACATAGCCACCGCGATTTATTCATAAAGAGGAATCATTCTACCGCATCGCAGTCCAAATGAAACCTACTCAGAAGAATACAGTGAAAGAATGAGGATAACAGGCGACCGGGAAAACTGACCAAACTGAACTCCCGCGGACAAACAGAGAAGTGATGGAGATTCTGTGAAAGAAACGGTTGAAGTCCGTAAAGCTCCGATGAAGATAGATTCTGCAACACAATGCAGTAGACTTGGCATATTTTGAGGGCTAACAGCTGTGCGGAGAGTGGGGGAATTTTCGCTCAAGATCAGGGCAGGACTCTTACTCTCATGAGGGTGGAGCAGATGCTTCGTATGCACGATGAGGATTTCACATCACCTTAGAATTGGTTTACTCGCCTCCTTTCCTCTATGTCATCCAACTCTCATACCACGGCTGCGAATGTCACAAGATGTCACAAGACATTCGCAGCCGTGGTTTTAGTCAAAGAAGTTCTTCATGTACGCATATGTATTTGTCATGAATAAGATTTTTCACTGCATTTTCCGAATACCCGCTAGTCGCTAGTTCCATCATACGCAATAATTGCTGTCTCTTGTTACAGTACAACTTCACAGTAATGCCGCTTTTCGATGAATTCACGTAACTGAAATGAATTCCAGTGTATTTGCATTCCTTGAGACCAAGAAAACTTCCACGTTTCCACCAGCCTTGGGCTCCGCACGTTTTATCCTTTATGACCACAGTTTTCTTTTCTTTTCTTTTTCATTCGGACAGCTTAGAGATTTTATAAGCGCATATCAGTACTTTGCTACTGAAGGGAAAAGTAGAATGTTGAATACCTCGGTATCTCCCAATTATTGCAGTTGTCAAGCGTTAAATGTTGACGGGCCTTTATATATGTAGGTAACATGTCGTGATATTCTTCACATAAAGAACCACGTACTGGAACAGTGCATTCTAGAAAACGTTCCCTCCCCTCTCCCTCCTCTTCCATTAGATAGTACCCGTAAATCTATCAAGCAGTACAACAAGTTCGTTCTGCTTTTATCATCTTTTCGCAGCATTCTGTTTGAATTTAGTTGTTTGATATGCCAAGGATTAGAAATGGAATACACGGGAAGCAAAATTTTGCACTGTCGGCACTTGTTTTTCGCTTATCATCGAGGTCCTGAGCTGACTTTCTCCAGAAGAACCGTTTTATTTAACCTCGATCATAAGCGAAGAAGAGCAGGTGGAGAAAAAGCTAATTTTGGCCTCCTGAGTATTCCATTATTACCATATTAATTTATCTATTTATTATCATTTATTCTTAATCAAGTGAATGATTCATCTAAAGATAAACATGTTCATAGAGCAGAAAAAGTGCTAATACATATGCAGTCCATTTCAAAGCGCTTGATAGGGCGTGGCCTACGGACCTGGTCAGTGTGTATCGACTCCCTCACCCCGCCACACACTCTCACTTTTGCCCACAGGCCACGCCCTACTAAGCGCTGCGAAATATACTGTATACACTTTGTAGAAAAACAAAATAAGGAACGCTGTGAAAAAGAGGATAAGAAATCAAACAACTCATTGTACAGCGTAATGGTCCCACTCTTTATCGGTTGATTCGAATACTGTGTAGCGGAATAGCCAAGAACTCAGATCATTTTTTCAGTAGAATAAAAACTTGTACATTGTACAGCTTGATGACGTCTTGCTGCTGACGTAAGGTTATGGGGCTGCTTGTGCGTTCCCTTTTTCGCACTTGTTGAAGCGGCGGAGATGACGAAAATGCAGAAATAGGGCTCGAGGAGAGAGAGAGTGGAAGGTGAAGCAGTCGAGCGATGCCGGACAAAGTGCAGTTGGTTGTTCAATGTGCTGCAATATCAATTTAAACTACAACAACAGCTTTGTTGTCGAACATAGAACGTTTCGTGCAGTATGCACGTGCTAAGCACTTGTTTCGCAGCACTTGTAAGCACTCACGTAATATGGGCACACTCTCCTGTGACATCTCACTTGTCCTCCTACCACGAAACGACTGCGGTGATTTTACGCATTATTTCTACCACTCGTATGTATCATATCCCACTTTCTATTTTACATTATGCATCGCTTGAACATACCAGATAGTCAAATCAAACTTCTGGAGTACTCCTCACCGCTGTAAGTACATATAGGGTATAGGGGGGGATCAACTCCTTGAAATTTTGATTAGGAACATGACTTTTACGACATCACACGCTGTCTCAAGCCTCCGTCGATTGTCGTTAATTCTTCGAGGATTCGTCGACGAAGGGCTGTAATTAAGGTTGGAGGGTTTTTCAAAATTCTCCTCGAATTCTCCTCGAACCCACGCACCCTCGAGGAGAACTCATGCACGGTGGAGGAAATTTCAGACTGGTTTGTCCATTTTTGAAACGAACTCATGCACCGTGGAAGAAGTTTTAGACCGGTTTGTTGATTCCTGAAAAGGGTTCTCAATGGATAATCAGACTTTGTACTTGGTCTCTGGTAACGTTATCGATTGATGAGACTAATGATCTTTTTGGAGAGACCGCTCGCGTAAAGAATAGCCAAGCTTCGAATACCAGAATGTGAGGTCGTCGGACAGCAGGGGCGGAGGAGGGTGGGGTAGGGTTTGAAATTTCGCAGGAGGGATCGTACTGAAGACCCCTTTTCGAATGAGTGCCATAATTATTCGGAAATTTTTCCCGTCTTCAAACTCGACCCTGCCCTCGTATCGTGTCAGGACTCCATAGTGCCATGTGCGGTGCGTGACGCGATGCGTAAGAACTAGAAGCCCGTCTGTAGTGGTGTCTCAGAGCGATTCATGGTTACTACTACGGTAACCTGGTAATACTGCTTTAGGACCGAATTTTAGATGGTGCCCCTAACACAGATCGCGTGGCACTTTGCATGTTGCATTGGGAAATCTTGACGTAACGGTACACACCCACACGTCAGTCATGTAAATGCATACTACTCATAATGTGAACAACCAGACCCCCCCCCCCCTTGTAAATAATTCATATTCCCAGTTTGAAGCAGGTGGAAATGCGCTCATTTTCGATGCGTTAGGCTAGCGGCAAAAGTTCCCATCAATTTTTCCTTCCGCAAAGCTTACTTAGCAACAGCATGATAACTGCTATCAGTTCCGCCTATCACGCTTGGTTAGCACGGCTGTGGAACGCTGCTGATTTATCAGTTCCTGTCATTTTTGAACATTAGCAACAACTGATTATTGGAAAATCAAGTATTGATTTTGTCAAGTTTTGGACCGTATATTTGACAGGGATTGAATGGTTGTTCTTTGATGTGTAACTGTTCGCTGCTGTTTTAAATCGATTCGACATCAAAACATTCTCACTGCCAGCACTAGTTTCTGCCTTTCAGTGAGAGGACAAAAAACGCGTGCGGGGCCTGTCACGTGAAAACATTAGTGGCTGCAGCTGAACTGGAAAGTTTTGCACTTTGCACACATTGCTTCGGTGTATTAGCCGATGTACGAGTACATAGCTAATGGTCATGAACCTGACTTTTCAAATAATCTTGTCGAGTTTTCTATTTTTGAAAATTCATCATTTTTCTCCTATGTCCTACCACCGTTGCAATTTTGGTTTTTAAACAATCAAATTTTTTTTATTAATTTTGCGCTGTCGTGTGCTCTCCCTCACCCAGAATGCGTTTTATGACAACCAGTCCACAAGCTCATCTTACTTTTGTGGAATTAGTCGTCCACTGAAATCTGAGCTTCTCTTATTCCCGTGCAGTTATGTATTATTAATTTCTGGTTCATGCAAAGTTTCACGCCCTCACAGTTTCGTCCACTCGGGTAATGTGGGCGGGGCTGCGAGGACTGTGCAGGTGGGGTTGTCGTTAATGCTTTTCGGTCCACTGATATTGGTTTTACATGCGTTCCAAGCACGTGACATGCCTCACAGTCTTCGCAGCTCTGCCCACGTTACCCCTGTGGACAAAACTTGAAGGGAACGTATTTCAGCCGGATTTTGTTTTTTTTTTCGCGTGAAACTTTCAATGTGGTCTCTAGTGAGAAATAGAACATTACCGTGTGGATGGAGAAAAGCGCAAGTTTCCGTAGTATCCGTAAACCATTCCTATATGTAGCCTAAGTTGGGGGTGGGGGGGGAGAGGGGGGGGGGGGTGGTGACACAGAGTGTAGTGGAGTACCTTCCCACAAGCGCCGTCGATTACTTTCTTGGTAATACTGCCTTCTATTATCGTGCTCCATGGTTACGTGGCTCGCCAAAGTTAAATTACTGCTTTGTAGTGCTTTTCCTTTTGCAACAAAAGTCTTTTAAGGGGATGCTACATCTTGTTCAAGCTAACCACATCAAAAATCACCATAATAGGGCCCCCTTATATGTGTGTTTGACTCCCTAAACCACATGGGCTCTTAGTTTTCCACGAGTATTGTATGCTGGCTACTAACCGTATGTCCGTCGTCAACGGATCAATAAATCGGTCCCTAGGGGCGAACATTAGGGGCTACTGTAGCCGATATCGATTAAGCTTGTATAACGTCTTCTGATGTCACCCCTTGATATGATGTTTTTTCCTCCTTGGTATATCGGGCAAGAGGTAGCTTGTATATCAATCGGTTTTTTTGAACCAGCACCTGACTTCGCCTAATAATATTTATCGTTTATTTTGGTTTTTTTTTCAGTAAAGAGCCTATTAATCATCTGCTTATTGATTGCGCTGTAACACTGTCTTGCCTTTGTTCATGATCACAAAAAATGACCATCGCCTGCTGCCCTGGTACGGCCTGCACGCTCCACCCGCGGTTTCAAAGCGTCCTTTGTGGTTTTTCACTCGACCTCAAAGCTTCTTTGTTGACTAGTGTTTTGAAGTTTTAGAACCACTTTTGTACGTAAAATGTTTTGAAGTTTTAGAACCACTTTTGTACGTAATGTGCCAAGGGGGGAGGGGTGGTATTATAGTGACATGGCTTTACAAGACTGACGTGTCAAGTGGCGTTTTATGAGCCACGGGTGCATGGGATGTATTTCTTGACACGGTAGTTATGTTGAGACATGTTACTTTCACTGTTGCCCCCTCCCCTAAACTATATGGCCCCTAATCTTGTGTAAGCTGGGTAAAGCTCGTTGGTTTAATACCAGAATACCAGGATCGATGAAGTTCCAAGATTTAATACTCTATGACTGCGTTTAGATTCCTGGAACCCTTATTTGCCTGATCAACTCAGGTTGTTGAGGCATGTTGAATCAGTCAATATTTGCAAATTTCGTCTTTTTCGAACGATTGACGCATAGAATTTCGAAGAACCAGTTCTATTGGCCCATCAATTGAAAACGATTTGACTGCTAAATGCTACACCGTTTGTTTTTGAGTACATATGGTTTAGAAGCCTCTTAGCTAAATTCCAACTTCTCTTTTCGTAGAACCTCGGCATCGATATTACTTTAAAGCTTCCTCTGTCATGCCAACGAGGTTGTTAGGTGGAATACATATTTATTGATGAGCCGACGTTTCGACCAGATCGTCTTTCTCGAAGGCCGAGTCCATCACCGTAAGAGCGGAACAACGTCATTCCGAGTTAGTTGTTATTAGTGGACATCACGTCAGGCCATCAATAAATATTCTACCTAACAACCTCGTTGGCATAACACAAAAGCTTTGATGTAACTTCTTAGCTAGCTTTATAAAAATTAAATCAGCTAGTTTTTATGTGAACTAAAACATGTTGGGAATCTTTTCGCAGATACATAGATCTTGAGATGTCGAATCGCCGCAGGCTGCAGTATTCGTCGCGTGCGAAACTTGGCAGAGCGCTTGCAGATGAGAATACCTTATGGTAAACGTAAAGCTGTCTATGAGCTTGCTAATTAATTAGTTACAACTGCTGCAGTTACACTTGTTCCTTGAGAGGTACCAGTCTGCCCTAACGGGTTATAGCTCCGAATAAATGATAAAAGATGGCCCATATTTCGTACAAAAACTGTACGCTACACCTTAATTCTTCCAGATTATAAGGATTTTCAAGGGCTGCATAGAGCCTACTGCAGTGCCTTGAAAATATAACCACGGGTTTCCATGGCTCATCGCTCGCTTGTTCTGTACCCAGGAAAATTGCTATTCGTGGCTGAGGAGGACTAGAATCATTCCAATGAATCGCTCATTACCAGAGGTAGATTAGCACTCAGTCTTTTCTCACACAACGAAGGGGTGGGGGGGGGGGGGTGGGGAGATAACAGAACTTTCGCGGAAGTTCAGTTCGAAGGTTCTGCGATTAGGAATCGCAGCGGTAGGAGTGGAAATTAAGTGTATAGACGGTGTTAAGTGACGATTTGAGTGAAGTTTGCCTAAAAGCGCTCGAAGTTACGTTCACATAAAGAAAAATTACACCGTAAAGACCATGTTGCATTCATCACCCTGTATTGCTTTTGCCCAAAAATAACTTCCATATAATTTTTTATTCATCTGATTGTATATGAAGGGACAGTTTTAGCCGACTACAAAGGAAAAGTTTTTTTAGAATAGATTCATGTTATTGGCTATAGGAATAATTGTTTCGTAGTATGTAGAGTACATAAAATGTACTTGTTTTAATAGCATGGCTGATGGGACACTCAAGTGTGTCCTATCGCTTTGTCACGTCCTCTCAGCTATCCTATCACTTGCACGAGAATTGAAATGTTGAACAGCCTGGTACGAAGACGTACCATGTTGGCTCCTCTCATATGCACGTTTTCCAAGGGTTTCGATGCTTAGCTTGCAATATGTAAGCCCTTTCTTTCTCATACCGATATTCAACAGTGATTATGTGGCCACGTCTGTGAGCAGAAAACAGAGCCCGAAAATGGAATTATTAAAAGTAGTCATTTAATCAGGCAATGGACACACTACGAATTCAAACACCTTCGCGGCTATTAAGAGAAGTCTAGTGCACGGCGTATGCTTACCGCGGCGATTTCAGTTACAGTACTGAATATATTGTGTTACCATATAGTACTGCCAAGCTTGTGACCTTGAGGTGCTTTTATGTATCGCGCAATCGTGGCGAATCCACTCGCGTTGCCCTTAACGCTGAAGAGATGTTGCGACGCAGAGCGACAACCGTTTGCCGACGTGGAGACGTCCGCATCGCAACGCGAATCGCGCGCGCCTCGGCGAAGTCGGGCGATGTCGCGCGAGTTGTCGCAATGCGATCATTCTGCAAATCACGTCATCGACTCACCGTACGCTGCACGCTATCTCCCTACATTCCAACGCTGCACTCTTACAACATTGATCGTTTGCAAGCTGCGCCTGGGCTGCAAACGAGCAAGCGCGACTAGAAGGCATTGCAAATGTGCCGCCAGCTCGCCTTGGCATTGCTTGCCCGGTTCCTGCTGCTTGCATAGCTGTTTTTCCGCTTAGTTTCGAGTTTCCGAAACGATTCTCTGCCTCTGTGTGGTCGTTCTCCGAGCTCCTGCAGTGATTCTGCATGTTTTCCGCTTTCCTCCTCGCTGGACAACTCTTATTCTTATTCATTGCTGGATCACATGTGGCTCCATGACTTTCTGTCAGATCACTTGCGATATTGATCATCGTATAAATCAATTCGAAGCTTTTTTTTCACCGACTAAAGTCGACAAGCGATCCAATCCTTCATTTCCCACCCATAAACTAACCCGTAATTTTCTTGTCGATCTTTCCTGTTGTATCTATGACGCCCTCAAAATCGTGGTGAATTTGATCAGCTGTTCGGCCACGTGTCGTGGTGTCCGTTCCGGCAATATCCTCTCCTAAGGGCTACGCTGTGAATGTTCGTACCTACAGTTGCTCTGTACCGTCACTGCTTACCGTAATCTCTGGAAGACGGTCACTAGAATTAGTCCAAATTGCGAATCTCCTATTCAGTTAAGATTGTGGTAGTGTAGCGCTGGCGGTGGTCTTTGATGCGTGTGCGTTTGTTGGAGTGATGGCTGTTGCGTCCGCTGAAAACACGTTTGATTGCTCCGACATCGGACGCAGCAGGAGAAGCAGCAGCAGCAGCAGCAACAGCAAGGGGGGACTGGGATTTACGACCGATGTCAGTGTCAGTGTGATCACGGCTGAGCTGCGTCGAAGTTTCATCATTCTTGGTTACATCATGGTTGAAAATGTTTGGCTCAAATGGACGTTTTGCGTGGGTCAGACGAGCATACCCTTGTCTGCACTCATTTCTTAGCATTTTTTGGTTCCTTGTATTGTTCTTCATTTTTTATTAGTCATCTGTTTATTAGGTGGAATGTTTCGAATTCAAAATGGATAATCATTTTCATTCACGGTCATATAATTTATGCAATTGCTACCTTGGCCTTTTTAACTACCGTAATTGAGAGTCTGCTAGCCTTGACCTATTACGGCCAAGAGAAATTGTTGAGGATCGTCACATGCTATTTCGCTAATCTACAAAAGCGGTTGAGCAGCACTCTTCAGATCCGTCTCGCTCAGTTACCGGTGATGCCTTTTAGTTAGATGATAACGTTATTTCCCGTATTCACTGGATACTTCGATGAGGAGTTCAATAGCAGAATCTCTTGGTAATATCGCATATAATCACTTCGCTTAGGTCCTTAGACGATTCATTTATCGTGTTGTATGTGCATGTCATTGTTTGTGGGCGGGTTTGTCTGGGGCGGGGTTGCTGGGGTGTACGTTGGGACACAGGATTTTGACCTAAATCTGCGATTGTGACAGACTGTGGCCTTCGGCCTTGTGACGTGGTGACTCAGACAATTTTTACGTAAATCCAATCCTCCATACAAGGCCGTTTCGCGGTATTTATGACTGGGTTGTGCTAATGTGAGATATACCTCTAAAAAAGGAATGATTGACATGATCCAGAAGGTCAAATATCACATCCACTTGGGCAGTCCCAGGTGTCGAGAAAAATAGACGCTACAGTACCACCCCCTCCTCTATGGGGACTAAATTCGACCCGCCCCCTTTTTTGACCTCTACAATCTCAGTAACTGTTATTGAAATCCTAGATTCGAGTGCCTTTCACATCACCGTTGATCTTTGCAGTACGGCCCACCCCCTCCTCTTGTCATGTCGGATATGACCTCACCTCCTGTCGAGGAATCCTCGACTTCCGTTGCTTCCCCTGGCGGCCCCACGGCCGGGTGTCCCAACCGTCACTCGGATTCCTGTGAGCGGTTCAGCAAGCCTGGCTAGCCCTACCTTAATTCCTTCCCATAACCCCCCCCCCCTTCCCCCTTGGCTCATATATGGGGTCGGTATTGACTTACTTTTTGGAATGGCATCACTTCACAGAAACTGTGGTGCAGATATCAAGCCTAATTGCCTGCCTTTCCTCTAGTTTTAGATAGTTTTTTTTTGTGGAAATATGAACAGTTCGGCTAAGCGTGACTATACGACGTCATAATATCGCCCTTTCGGAATGTGAAGTTTTTCCATGGATTT
Organism: Trichostrongylus colubriformis; assembly: GCA_963978905.1. Taxonomy (NCBI): domain Eukaryota; kingdom Metazoa; phylum Nematoda; class Chromadorea; order Rhabditida; family Trichostrongylidae; genus Trichostrongylus; species Trichostrongylus colubriformis. The sequence goes on along the minus strand of OZ022258.1, from coordinate 14,654,149 downwards.
GAGAGGCGAAAATAAATGTATTTTAGTATGCGTGCATGCCAACACATTCCCTGTGCCTATTTATGACATATGTTCTTCGAGCTCTCGTTGTAACCTCATCGCTGCACGTTCGCTGAGAGAGGAAAACGTGCAGCGGCCTCGTTTCTGCCCACGACCATAGTTTTGTTGAATTGCTGAGTGCCAATAGTTATTGGATATTTGATAATTGGCATACTCTAGCTGAAATGTGGAACTTCGAGGAGCTTTAGAAAGGTTTCAGAGGATCATTTCCTCCTAATGGAAACTCATGTGCAGGTAGTATTCACTAGATGTCCTTTTGTGGAGGATGCACCCATTTTTTCTCTCGAAACAGACGATCCACTATTTCTGGGTCGGATGAGGCAGACTCGCAAAGTAATCCTCTCTTAGTCAATTTGCGATCCTTCTATTCAGTACGGCGGAAGAATAGACGACGGCGAAGGATAAGGGCGTTGGAACTTTAACTTCACAACGACCACGGCAAAGCGGCTTCTCCAATACAAAGTGAAGCCACAACAACTCTTTCGACATTCCCCATTCGTGGGCTCTCTTGGGAATCGTAGAGCAAACCGGTGGAATATCATGAAGCAGACCATTTGAGCCTCCAATAGAGCCTTCGAGTCGACCGATGGTCATTGATTTCGCACTTCTGCTTTTGAAATACTCTACCATTTGATTTGATCGATACGAGCGAATGAGGTGATAGATCTCAGTTTCATGGAACATCGATATGGTTTTCGTCCCTTTTCATATCTGTACATTTCTTTCAAGTAGGTGATGCATGATGCATGACCTTTCATGCTTTAATTCCAATCGAAGTCTTGTGTGACAATGTAATCGTCAGTACAATAAAGAAAAAGGAAAAATCTCGGATGCAACGCATAAAATCGGGTACTGTAGAAGCCTGGGAAGAGCGTCGACCATGCTGTGGGCTAGTTTTACGAAGATTGACAGATTTTCCAGTAATCAGGAGCAGTGGAGTTGAAGCTTTTAATCGGCGGCTACGAAGCTGGGAAGGGAGGGAGGAGGAGGGGGGAGGTTGGGAAGGTGAGGTATAGAAGAAGACTAAAGGACTGATAGGGTACAGCTCTTCCAGCACGTGTTCGTGCTTTCCACTTATCTATTTATATAGGGAAAGACCTCTGTCGTGGTCCTTCGAGAAGCTTGGGTGACATGGTAGCATTGTACTGACTGGCATGCTCTGTGCTCCTTAACAAGACACGGGGACCATCGTTCACGGATCTGGCTATTGGTACTGAGACTTGTCTTTTATAGAAAAACGCAGCAGTGAGCTTTGGCTTTGATTATTACCATCACCAAAATTTCCAACATCCTTGTAATTAGCCCTGCATCTGTCCAGGAGTTAATATTCCTCCCTTATTTCCAGTCGTTACCAGTTTTGCAGCATGTGCAGCTTTATCAGCTGAAAAACCCTTTTTTTATGGCGCAGTTATCGATCACCTAGCAAACAAGTTCTGCATCGTCAGACGGCATGCGTTGCACTTTTATCCCGCCGTTCCGGCATCTCAAGGGAAATTATGGAATCACGTGATCTGAGGTTTGGAGCTGCAGCTGCTGCGTGCATCCATCTCCGTCATCACAAATCCGCTGGTTTTGAGAGTTTCTGGAAACTCTTTGAGAAGATGTTGAGTATTCTTGAGCATATCCCTTCTTTCTTTTCGATCTCTCGTGTTGCTACAAGAATTGGGTTCAAGAACATTATGATTTTCAAAGGTCAAGGGTGGTGGTAATTGGTGGAGGAGTGTTAGGCGATTAGATGAGGATAATGTCTGGCATTACTCGCTTTCTCTTCGGAACGTGCCATACGCCCAAGTTTAATCAGAAATTGCAGAAAATGACAAAATTGTTTACTTGGCCTTCGCAGATTGACGGAGCTCAGTGGTGAAGTAAGGCTACATATTTCCGTACGCTCCTAGCATGAATGGCTGTTCTGAAGTCTCTTTAAACAATCGTCCACGAGAATTCAACTTCTTTTACTGCCCATATATTGCCTTTATATAAGCTCACTGAGGGTAGCAAAGTTTCACGCAAAATTCAGGAGTCCAACTGAGGTAGAGCTCTTCAAAATGGCTCCCCGAAGGGGGCGTCAGCGTGGGTGTAGATGCAGAAACCTGTGAAGCAAAGAAGCGGCCATCACGTAGAGACTCAAAGTGAGAAGCAATTCAATGTTGGCCGCGACAATCTGAACCGCGCTTTGCCGCGGGCGGTGTTCAAATGTGTTCGGCGGGAAGTCAAACGAGTTGCTCTACTCCCAGCTTTTCGATTTCTCCTTTAGAAAAAAGGAAAATTCGCGGTTCTTTTCGGTTCTGTTCATTTACTATGTAGTAGTGATTCAAGAGGAAGAAATCACCGATTTTTCGTGGAAAATCCCTTTAACCAAACCAACTGGAAAGACGAGGTTTGAACGAGCTTTAGCAACTCACCATAAGTATCGAGGTTGGTTTCCATCAATTACTATGTACTTACTTAAAATCTACTTCTGCCGCATTCGAAGGAAGCAGCTGCTCCTTTATCCCCGTATCGAAGTGCTCTTTTATGCATTTTCTGATCATGTCTCCCCGAGTTCAGATTATGTTCGCGGGCGATGCAAGTCGTCATAATCTAATCCCTTTAGCTCTTTTTAAATATTGTCACGTAGTGAGATCCGATTAATCCTCACAGTCAATCTCAGCCTCGCATCAAGCAGCTCAAAACTGTTTATTTCGACCGTTATGAGCTAATGCCTGCTTCCTCTCAATTTTCCTTCATTTCTTTGGACGGTGTTTCTGAGTGAGCATCGTGATTTCTATTCAAGCAGGAAATTCCTTCGGTAATCCGAATGCTGTATTTACTGTGTTTTTCTGGCTAGGACCAATGCACTCTAGTTTATTGGTTACCCACTTGAAGTTATTGTTCATCATTTTCGTGAGGGTAATCTTCGATGCACCTTTCACCTTTTATGTGGAGTAGTTGGCGGGGTCTGATAGTGCCGTGGCATAGTGCTACCGTATACCGTTGTCATTTTGATTGTGTCGTGTATTTCGAGTTTTGTTGAGGAACTGAGGGGCGAAAGGATGTCAACATCAGATTTTCATGAGGACACATGGGGCGGGACCTTAGTTGTTTTTGTTGCTTTCTTTTTCACTTTGTGGCTCTCTTAGAGAACTCTGTGTGACTGTGCTACGTTGATTAGATTTCTTGTAGAAACCATTTTTGGTGGATCAATGATGGGCTACTGTTGGTTAAGGGCTGGAATGCCAGGTTTGAAAGGGTCTGTTCAAATGGAATAGAATCGAGTATTCGGCATCGTGCGTTGGCCCCACTTTATTAGCTTTATGGAAGAAATAGGGGAATGGATATTTGTACCCAAAATAGACTTCCTGAACCATCCTAGGTTCAACTCGCTACTATTCCAATCTATCTACTCTTACCATTTTTGTCGAAGATTCAACAGCGCATAGTTATCGTTTTTAGTTTACTAGTTGGGTAGCGCACACTAATGTACGCGAGAAACCATGTTCCTCAGTAGGCTGATGAAAACTGCTCTCTCTCTTGAGGACAGAGTATGTCAGTGCACGCTCCGCCCACCGTGGGAGGAGCTTAATTACGTGCATGGGTGCTCCTTACTTCTTGTTCCATGCCCTACCCATCACACACTGGCCCCATCTCCACAGGTCGTTTTTCATGTAATACCTAATTTCGTGACAGACAGACGGAGGGACGTACAGACAGACGAAGCGTTTTATATATGGTAGGGATCATTTTACCTTCAGTTTTACCTTCCATTACCATATCCGTACCCATCCGAATGCAAGTGTCGTTGAAGTCCATCTGATTGAATACAGTACTCCCTTAAAGAAATCTGCAGGAAACGCTGCACCCAATGGTTTGTGATCTCCTCCTGCCCATATCTCGAATAGCCAACATCTTGAATATGACATCATGCGTCAGCGATTGTTGTCTCTGTTGACGAAGTGGGTTTGCAGAAATGCAGCCCGCACGTTGGCGATGCGCTGGAGGTCGATCGTGTCAGCTGATTGGCGGCGCTCGGTTGCTCGGCTGCTGGCTGCACCACCACGGCTGCACGCGCTCGTCAACATGCACTGCTTGTGTCGGCTGCGCTCGTTCTATCCGCACTCTCTCCCGCGCTATGCGAGCGAGTTAGTCGGCGGGGCTGGTCACATGTGCGATTCTTCTTCCGCTGCTGCTGCTGCTGCTGTTGTAGCGGGCCGCAGTCAGCGCCGGGACGAGGTCGACCGTGTTAGTGTTTCTGTGTGTCTTTGCACGCGGCGATTAAGAGATTCGGTCAAGTGATGCAAATTTTCAATTACCTCTTCATCTATTATTGGTCGATGTTTGGTGTATGAGCAGCGATCCGCTTATGCAGAGTCTAGTTATCAGCGAATAGGCAAGCGCTGCTTTCTACGACGTTGCAGCTTGTATATATACTGCTTATCGCTTCTTATCGGCTTGGCGCTCACTTCCTCGTCCTCCATTTGACTGGAGCCTCCCATCTTTTCGTTTTTGTCAGGCAGTTGTTGTTCTTGGCCGCGTTGCTAGGTTAATCTGCGTGAGCCTTAGAGCGCATGCATTTTCATCATGAAAAGAATCTGAGAGGTAGGAAAGGATTATTAGGTAAATGACTTCTGCACATTGTGGGGAGATGGGGTTCGAAGTGCCAGAACTATGGTAATTATCGATAATCCCTTAAACTCTAAATAGATAGTCGTTATACCCCTACCCAAATCATACAGGGAAGTGAAGGTGCGGCTGCTGAAGCTCTGATAGTTATCAGTTGGCTTGAGGACTTCACTATGAGCCTATGTTACCCCCTGCATACGACAATTCTGCAAGTCTTTTGGTCGTTACGTCCCTAGCCCACCACCCACGGACTCCCGAAAATATGATGTTAGGATGCCAGCTCTTCCCATTTCTCTTCCGTTTCTGCCATGAATTTTTAAAGCGAACTGGCAAAAACCCTCGAAAGACCTTTTCTTGCTTAGCGCACGTCATTTTGCACTAATTGGCAGATATGCCATCAGCGCTTTAATGGACATCTCCCTTTCTAGTGCCTATAGGTTGCTTGATCATCTCCTTGGGAGCTTTTTTACCTTTTGGTGACATACTGCAACTCGTCCAAAACTATTACTATGTTTTGATTGTTGGTAATAATTAATAGTTTGGAAAAAAATCTGTTTAATGAGTTCTGACGTAAGGGCTCGAGAAAAGCAAAGCTGAGTTGCACCGGTCTGTTCCATACTACGTTGCAAATGTTGCTGCCACCAAGCAGAGCACGGTGCTCAGCTCCGCTGCTAAATCGCATGCCCTCTGCAATTGCCTTCAGCCTGCAGAGCAAAACAGCTGGATTCCTTCTTGCCGCAGATTTCGTCACATGTAGAAAAACAAGTGATCCAATAGTCATCATCTGGGTCAGACAGCTGCGGCACTGATACGATATCAGTGACCACAAACCGGAATGACACACCTGTCTGCAAAAATAATCTAATTTTAACTTTTTCATTCTCTCTCATACTTTGCTCTCTTTACTCAGCGCAGTAGCGAAAATTCGTATTATTGTCGTTTATTGCCGTACCTTCATTTCCACTTACATTCCATGCCTAAAAGAATCTATTCCACAATTACGCGTAAGATGATTCTGAAAATGCCTTCAGTGAACTAACGTAGGAATATAAATTAATCCATTTGCTCCTCTTTCTGCCCTGAATTTTGTCCGTTACAAAAAAAGTTTTTTTTATTCCTTTTTTTATTCCTTCTTGTAGCTCATGAATAACACTTAAGCCACGTTTGGAGTTTTTCTGACCAAAAAATTGAGAAACTAGAGCGTGAAAGTTGCCTCCTGCATGCTTGAAAGTAAACATCACATACATACATGTATCATTGATTATTTAATAATCGATACCTTATAACAATGTACAATTTTTGAAGATGCAAATTGGATTGCAAACTGTACCACATACATAGTTGCCATTTTTTTGTTGATCGTGATGGTCAAGCAGCTGAGTCATCACGGTTAGAAAGGCATGATGTATTCAACGGAATGCGCGTGCTATACGCCCAAATGTTGCTAGCGTGTGTTCATGACGTACGGCTGTGATGATATGGTGGCAACGGGCAACACTATTCCATCTCTACAATCCGTATTTCTAAACCGTATCCTTCTCTTGTCCACCAAATTTCTTTTCTGATGGTTTTGTTTGAGGATTCAAAACACCCAGAGTTGAACCTAGAATCTTGTCTCTTCTGGCTCTCTTCGCCGATCTGAAATCTCTGGATCGCTTCTTTTTATTGAGGAAATATGCTCTGATTAGAATCCTTTTTTATGTGGGGTGATATCATTGTTAAAAAATCATTGCATAGAACTGTAGAAGAAATGTATAGATCTTCGGACATCCATTTTTCGATTAACAAGTTACTTACACGACCTAAACTTTTTCATCCGCAAGCCTTTTCCCAAAGCTGTGTTGAAGTTACTCTTGAGTGCGAAATCTTCAATCTTGCGTTCAAAAGAAGTGTTCTTCATTTCCAAATTATGTCGCCTGTCGAGTGACTATGAAAGGTTCGCTTCTTGACGGTTTCACGCGTTTAACTCTATTCCGTTAGAAGTCTGTCAAGTTTTTTCGTATGGATGAAACATCCTGTCTGAGGAAAATGATAATCCTTCGTGATCACCATCCCCCCACCCCTTCTCCCCCTCCTGAGATACGACTGCTCAATTGCAAACAAAACCACTTTTTGCCGTGGTGATTTCGATTATTATTCGGACGCACGGCTCATTCTGCATTTAAGTTTGAACCTTATACTTTGAGATGTGTTTGGTTATCTCGAGCGAAATAGTTTTTGAAGCTATAAGAATCACAGCTATACGTTGGACTGTCTGCAGTAAGATCATGAGCGGTACATCGTCACTATGTTGCATCTACGGTAGCTTCATATGCAACATGAAAGTTCCTACTATTATCGCACATATCACTGAATCATATGCCAGATCTGTTCGCACTAGGTATATCAGCAAAGGCCTCCTGGGCTCGCAGATGTCATGGGGAGCGCGGAGGGTACACAGAGAGCAAATCCATTGCAGAGATTACTGTAGAAGCTGCTCGGAGGCGGTGTACTGCATATAACCTTGTCCGTCTGAAATCGTCAAGGGGGTGAGAGGTCATATTTCTCTTTCTTATACAAAATTTTCGGAAGCTTGTCTTTTACTCCTACAACCGATGGTTACCATTGTATTTCTGTTTTGAGCCAAGACGAGTATCAAATAACTGCTCATGTGGATGAAATGTGGTTGACTCTAGTGGTTTACGTCCCCGAAAAGCGTGCAGATTCTAAGCAATACCTCTGACGATACCCTCATAGCCGCTTTTCTTGTCCTTTTAGCTTTTTTTTCCGGCTCCAAAAAAATGATCGATGAACGAAATGGGAGAGACAGTCTGGTTTGTCCTATCAAGGGCATCTTGCTTTTAATCGCTTGACCTTCATTTGATGCATCATTTATCGTTCGTCCGTCTCGATTTTTGCAGTAGCAGCAGCAGCAGCAACAATGTCAGCACGAGTTTCTACTCATCCATAGCATAGCAGTCCTAAGTAACACTATAGCAGTACTGACTACGACCCCATATTTGCTTAATGATATTTTTTGTTAATGCCATGTGCAGCGATAGCTACTGAAGTAATCATTTAATAATAATTTCCAGATATTCTGATCTTATAGTAATCTTATAATATTAGCCCTATAATAATGATTTCCTTGCTTGTGTGAGTCATACTAGGTGCTATAAAGGCTGTGTACTGCTTGTAAATTTGCCTGTTATCGATCCGGCTGCAAAATCTTTTATTTTATGATAATAACTATTCAGAATGGTTACTCGTACCGTAATTTGTATTACATGTATTTGCATTCCTATGGTGAGATGTGCAGTAGAAGGGGAATAGAGGATTGGAAAAATTTTAAAAGAAAATACTCAAACTTTCTGAACATTTTTCTTTTTCGACGTGACGTAGTAACGTGAAGTGCCCCACTTCTAGCAGGTGGGCCTGTAGAAGTTTTCGAGGATTGCCATGAAGTATTCGTTTCTGCCTTGTATTCCGTCGATCGGCCTACCTTCAGCCGAAGCGAAACGTTTTCTAGGAATGTGTGTTTGAATACTAAATTTTTTTCACTGTAGAATTCATATTATGTACCAAACACTGTGCTACGGTATCTACACAATTGAAATGGCTTTTATTGTTTATTGACTTATATTATATATTTATTTATTTTATTGACTTGCTATTCGAAAAGTTACTGAAGATATAATTACATTATTTCTTGTATAATACTGAAAGATAATAGAACATGTTTTGATAAACAGTTACATAGAATATTACGATGGTATTAAATAGATCTAATTGTAAGCGTAATGAAATCTGGGTAAGGTTATGATCAAATTTGGTTTTACTACGCCCTATTATACTATCGCCCTTAGACGGATGTTTGTGCTCTTTACGTTTTTTATTTATGTTAATTAAATCTTTTTGCAATTCGTGTCTCCCCAACAAAATTCACTCACAAAGAAAACCATCACTTCGAAAGTTCTTCTCATGAAGCGCACTGTCATTCAACGGTTTCATTTTGATATCGATCAACTAATAATTGAGTGAATCAGTTTGATGACGATAGCGCAATATCGCTTTATTTTTCCTTTCTCCACTGACATCGGCACGATTGCTCCTCATTTTCAGCCATTGACCGTTTATCGATCGTTCGTTTTTTTTTCAGTCAGCTTCGTTCACCTCGCTTCGTCGAGCCAGACGGTGCACAACCTCGTAGTCTTCATCCGTATACACCTCCGCCAATATTGAGTCCCATGCGAAACGGCTCAGGACTGTTCTGGCAAATTGCCAAGAACCTCGGACATCCTAGTCAGGTAAGGGACCACATTTTGTAGCAAACCCACAAGGAATGGGCCGTAAAATATTTCGTCGTTTCTTGTTCCAAAATCGACTTGTGTCTTCATTTTTGGAGATTTCGTTATTCAAAAGCCCAGGACTGTACTCCAAAGTCCTAAAACTGAAAATCTTGAATTTTCATATAACTTACTTTTGCACAAATTCAGGCTGCCCCGTCTACATGCAGCAGAGATGCACAGAACGGTCATGCGTCAGGTACAATTTGTCTATCATTATTTATCTATAGATTTCGTCTATTTAAACATGTGCTGTCCAATTCGATTTTCGGCTCCAACTGAGGTGCTCTTAAAGCAGTACATCTCAGTTTCTCCGTCTTCTTTCCTCATTTTGACACCCGCCTAATGAGACAGTAGGCGTTCTGGAAAACGGATGGATCCGTAGACCACATACCTTACCCAATGCGGCAACGCGTGAAGCAATAATAAATCGTAAATTTTAACTGTTCAAAATTGCATGAACTTTCTCCCTACCGCTCAGGCATACCACTCCAATTTTTTTGGTCCCAAAACTCCAGGGGAATTCCGCGATTAACCTACCAAAGAACCGTCTTCATTGGGAGAGGCCGCTAGAAATCCAATTCCTTACTCATAGTCTTATGTAGTTAAAAATACAAGTGTAGGAACCCGAGCTGAGAGATACATAAGTATATATTCCCTTGCGTTGGGGAGGTGCTCTTTTTTTTGGTGTTTGCGATGCGAATGCCATCAAAAGGGTGATGAGTTATGGGCAAAACGGCCAGCCCTGCATGAGGCGCAGAACTAATATCTGATGCATATCGCAGAATATTTTGCTCATTAGAAATTCGGTGAAGTGACAGGAATTTCTTCTCACGGCTCCGATCATATTATGACGTTTTATCCATGTCATCGCACCAATTTTACGGGAATTTCATCTGCAGTGTTGGTCAATTTTCTGAAAAAGGCGACTCTATCTCATTCACAAGCACAAGGCACTGTAGCATGCACTGACACACCCGGAAAACTCCTTTCACGTGGGGTTGTGGATGGCTAGGTGGTTACTAGTAAAATGGAAGCAAAACCACCACGAGGCTGAGTAAAGCTGTTTGTTGCCTCGCAAAAAACAGGATCAAGTATCGTGGCATCAAGAACGCCTTCTTAATACCATTACTTCCCCCTGGAACGTTCTGAAACAGCACAACCATTTGCAAGATTCTGCCATACAATATCCATATTATGTGAAATCGAAAAAAATATAGTAAAATCGCATTCTGGCTCAAGTCTGGAATTAGGATGCGTGGGAGCATTACGAAGGGATTGATCAACGCCAAAGTCTCGATCCTTCATCCTTCCTGTCCTTCCTCCTGCCTTCCTTCCATATGACTTCTACCGTAAGGGCTACGCCATCTGCGCTCTGCAATTCTGGTGATGAAAAGAGGGCACACGATAAGTATACATGTGTTCCAAATCTTTTCTTTCTCAATGACTAGCTGTATCCGCACCTCACCTTATCGGTTTTGCAGTTTATGACTGAAATGTCGCTGCAAGTTACGAGCTCCATTGATAAGGGGGAACAGTGCTGCTGATAGAGGAATCCCACGGTCAAAGTCCTTTGCTTTCCAGCGATGGAAATGGAACCATTGGAAAGTACTACATCCCTCCCCCTTGTTGGTGGACACCGATTTGCAACAGCACAACCAGTCCACCAGGCAGCACAGTTCAGTTTTTTGTTGCAGAGGATCAAGAGATGAGCGTTGACTCGCCCGGTCTTCGCATTGTCGATGAGGGGGCCGGACCGAGTGAGACCAACACTGTCGAAGTTGCCGCCACAACATCCACTGAAAACGTGCATCCAGCCCGAAAAAACGGTTTTATCGTTAGCCAGGTATCGTCAAAGATAAGATGTCCCTATGTTTAGCAGTAGCCTCTTTTGCAGGTACTTTTCTGAATATCCTTTTTTTAGGCCACATTCGCTGATGAACTTGAGGCGCTTCGCAAGATCTCATGGGCGTCAACGTCTTCATCGACAAGGTGACACTGCCCTACACCTCATTTTTTTCTGCTTGAAAACCCTCTCAGTGTCTGTATTTTTTGTAGATCAGCTGAAGAAATCCTACGAAAGCATTCAATGGATCCGGATGAGTATCTTCGTAAAGCATCATGCATATCCGACTGTTACTACGATCTGCCGATTGATACCAGGCCTAAAATGAGCGATGCCGTACCGTACGTTTAACGTCACCGAATTCGTTTTTTTTTTCATGGAGGATCGAACTATCGATTTTTTATAGACACATCAACATTGGCCGCGAGTATCAAGCCCGAGTGCGAAAATGGAACGATCGAAAGGTTAGAGATTTTTTGATTTCAAGAAGTTGCATAATCATTAGGCACACATCTTCAGACCTTTCTCAAAAAGTTCAGTATCCTTTACTTTTTTTCTTTTTTTTTTCTCATGATTTTTCGTACATTTTCCCATCTGCACTGCCTATGCCATAAAGATTGCTTTTTTATTGTACGGAAAGCGAGACGATGATAACAGCGGTTTTTTTCGAACGGCCTGGAAATGCAGGCAGCATTCATTTCCAACTCCTTAATGGCACATCACGCGATAATTAGATTCGTGGCTTTTTCATGGGACGATTAGTTCCTTGGATAACTGCTCAGTCCGCACCTTTGTTGCGCCTGCTTAGTGCACCCTCATAGTGTTGTGTCTACATGGAAAAAACCAAGCCACGCCCATCCAAGCAAATCACACCTGGTCTCAGACGAACGTATTTCTAACGTGAAAGGCAGAATTTCTCACGTAGAAGTCACCTCAGTAATCGAAATGCCAGTTTCATTGGATTTTCCTCTCTTATCGCGAGTTTTATTCTCCATGTGAGAGCCGCGTTGGATAATCGTTCGCCTAAGGTCAGTTGTGATTTGGTTGGGTAGGCGTGGCTCGCTCGTCTTCAAACAGGCACAAAACCGTGAGGGTGCATCGTGCAGCCGCAAGTAGTTGTTGCGGTAAAGCTCTCTGCTTCGTTTGCTCTGGTGGTTTTTCCTACCACTTGTTAGGATGTTCGTTTCATCAATTGGAATAGAGGTGACAGATCCCTGGCCATTCCACATTTCCGAAGTCAGGGTCAAATTAAATACAAAAGAACGTGAAAGATTGAAAATGATGCACTGCTTCGAGCTTAAATACAATATTCAAAAAATATAGCGTTAGCGGAGAGCAATCCTAAGACCTCCCGCCTACAGAGCCGGGACGCTACGAATGAGTCCCGGTGGCCGCTGCTGGCCCAGCAACGGCCGTGCTGATGACAAAGTGCCTCGCCAATGAGGCATCACAAGCAATCTTTGACCACTTCTAACTCGCTTCAGAATGGCACTTTCCGATTTCGGTTTCACAGTTATAATCAGTACTCGAAGCTTTATCGGTTCGTGGATCTAATTAAATTCCCATGTACAGTTGAAACTCTTCCCTGGTTAGTCACGCATTTTATTTTTTTTCCTTTTCCGTTAGTGGGGTTTCTCTCTGAACTGCCGTAAAGCGAAGCGTGCAGGTTTTGCAAGGACGATTAGGAAGGCATGGACGCACTTTTTTGAAAAGACGCCTGTTTTTTTCCGGCCAGGCGATTACGCATTCTTGCTCTTCTCATCGCTCATTACGTCTTTCTTCAAGGGCTTCACGTTTTGCATCACTGAGACATGAGAAGAAAGCGAGGGGATTAGTGGACGCAGGGTACCTCAGGGCAATGCACCTAATTCATCATTTCACCACATTCAAAACTAGTCGGCAAAAAAGTGGAGTATTTGTGCTTTACCCGAGCCTATAGGAGGGTCAGGTAAACCGCCTTCGTCCCTTACATCGCATCTGTGCCAAGCCTAAGGCCTTAAGGGGTTTTCAGGCCAATACATCTTTAACCGGTTCCTTTACTGTTGTGGTACTATGAGCCTAACCTTCCAACCTTCCACAAACATCTTTACTCCCATAACCTTTAGCTATATTGTCTTAGATCAGGCTGAAGCCAAAGAAAGAGTCCTGCATTATGTCTCATTTGTCCCCTCCCTCCACTCTCCTGTAGTGTTCAACCGTGCTTTATTCAATAGATCATGACTGCATCTGTCACCGTGGAGATGTTTGAAGGCACCGGTGGAGTACATGTTCTCTGAACACGAATCTTCCACTTCAGAAGACGTGATACATGGCTGAACTCGCATTAAAAAGGGAAAAGCGCGGCTTGGGGTTTTATCGCGAACCAGTAGCACGGCATGCCGTTCTGCAGCGCCTTATCCCGGAGCGAGTTTTTGGCGTCGGCAGGACATGAGTAGCGACCGGCTGGTTTGGCCTCTCACCCGTCTGCAATCAATCCCCGGATGGTGACGCAGAGGGGCGCTATAATGAAAGGAGTTTTCGGATTTAGAGTATATGGACTGCCACGCAGCTCTTACTTGTCCTACCAAAAGCTCCCTACAACTTCAATGGCGTCGGGAGTCGAAGGAAACGAGCGAGAAAAAAGGAAACCACACCAGTCATGAAGCCTATAAGTGGTGAAATCTTGCTTATGCCTGCAACATCAGTCTTATAGTCCATTTATGTCAAGTAGTGCTTTTTCGTACAATCAGCTTGGTAAACTGTGCAACGTATAGCCCTTACTCCGGTTAAGAAGTAATTCAATCTTCTTCCAGATTCACGAATCGGAGCTGGAAGCTATTGAGGATCGTGACGAAATGGTCTTCTCACCGGATGTGTTGCGAGACATTGAAAAAGATCAGAGTTAGTTCTATCGATTTCATTGGTTTTTCGTTTCTGCATGAATGCTCAAGATCTGATTTTCAGTCGAAGCTTTCGAGCTGTTGGCTTGCAGTCAAGCCATACCAAGACCTGGAAGGAATAAAGTTAGTTCATTAGAGATCCTGGACTCGGCCGATTTTATACTGTCAAACCATCGATTTCTATTGAAGGAGCTTGCATTGCATCTACTGATGGAAAACAAAGGCAATATAGAAGCAGCCGTTGCCGATCTATTACGCTCTGATACACTGGACTGGGAGCAGTATCAAGTAATCTACGGTTCAAACTATGTGGACTCAGCTGGTTGGACACCTGAGGAAGTGAATGCGTTCCAAGATGCTATTTATAAGACAGAAAAGGATTTCCATCAGGTTGCACAAGAGGTACGTACTGTAGCTTACACTGTAAATCCGCTTGAATTGGAATTCCGAGGATACTCTTGATTTAGTTGCCTAGCAAAACAGTTCGAGAATGTGTCGAATTTTACTACACCTGGAAGAAAGCCTGCCCTGACGATTACCGTAAGCTGAGAAACCTCCGACGAAAACGACAATTACTAGAATTGAATCTGCAGCAGGTATTATTTCCATCACTTTCACTGCGGTCCTGCGATTAGCACGATTGCAGAATTGCAGGGCATAATCTCAGCCTAATACATCTTTCAATCCCGATAACAAGAGCAAGTTTTTCTTATGCATTCTCATTGTCGCTGGCCTCTCAAACACGTTTTTGTTTATTTATTTACATTCAGAAACACATAATTTACCTAATAGTGTGTACCTCTGCGTTAGAATAAGGAATGGGACAAGGATATGGCATGCGGCAGATCGTTCTCTGCTATGACAGTCGTGGCAATCTACTTCCCTAGGAGTTCCTAAATAGCTGTAGCCGTGGCCCTGTACCGCATAATAGCACATATCGTCGTCTATCACGACGTTTTGTACCGCCGTCCCCATTCATACGCTACCGAGCAAGCGGACCCACTTAAGAGTGGTCCGCATTCTTTGATTCCTGCAAACCACATTATATCCTCCCTCTTTCTCACTCCTTGCATTGCTTTATAACGAAATCCACTGTACCGCGTGTGCTCATTTATAAAAATGGACTTCCATTCCGTCCTGTAGGGGCTCGGCCGTGCATATATAGCCTAATCGAGGGCAGGGACAGCCAGGGTGGAATCCGGTTTCATCTTCTCACAATCAGGTAGATCTGATGCGATCAGAGAGGGATGGAGGGTTATACCGAATGGTTCCACGAAGCGCCCAATAGGCACCTATATTTTTGCTTAATTTCCCTGACAACGTAACTAGTTCAAATTATTGCCTTTCAGATGGAGGAAGGTACACCGGCCAAGCTGGCTCCAGTCGATGAAAACGTGTCGTCAGATGCTGAGTCCGACACTACAGCACCGTCGTATTGTGGGCAGGACATGTTTGAGATGAGAGGGCGAACTGGCAGCTTGTTAGTTTCTTGACGATTTGCCACACGCTCTTCTTCTGCCTATTCCCTCATTTTCAGCCTTTCACAAACGAATGCGGCCATGTCGCCTCTTCGGGACGCACCATCGCTACCATCTTCGTCGTCAATTTCGCAGTCGTTGCTCAACCTTCGTCCATCTCCACCACTAAAAGACCTGTCTGGATTACAACGAAATTATCAACCGGTCAGTCACGATTTGAAGTCTTTTCTCACTTTACTGCTTAAACTGGTCCGTTTACAGTCGACGCCTCGTTCGCAACCATCCGCCGGCGGTAGCAAGAAAGGTGCACAACCGAGTGCTGACGGTTTCTTCCATTGTCGTTTGTGCGACAAGTGCTTTGAGAAGGTTAAGGTGCGTTTGTAGCGGCTGAAAATTTTTTCTCTTTTTCTGAATTCATCTAGACTTGTATTTTCCAGTCCCTCAACGCACATATGAAATCACACGCAATGAAAGCCCGAGCAGAAGCGGAAGCGAGGGCACAAGTTGATGCTCAGCTGGCCGCTCAATCGAATGCGGTAGGTAGCTGATCTCGTTCAGCCGATGTGCTATACATCGTTCTATTCAGAGCTGTGTTGTAGTATAGGGTCGTTTGCTATTGTGAAGTTTAGTTCCAGAACGGTCATCTCAATCTCAGTGGTCTAGCAACGTCTCTACAAGGCGTCACTCCGACCTTACCTACAGTCTCCAGCCATCCGGCCAGTGGTCTCAATTTGCAACATGTACGTGTCATTCTTACTACTTTTCCATGGGAATTCTCATATTTGACGTTGAAATATGCGTACATAAATCTAGAAAAAGGCTTTTTGTAGATAGCAGTTTTGACTCCCATAACGTTGATCAAGAATTACAGTAAGTAGGACGCGTTTGATAGATTCCAGAGTATGCTTCACTAGAAGCAAAGCTTATGTTAAATTTCATAATCAAGCGCACATCCCGGGATTATCGGAAGGAACTAGTCTTTATTGTTGGAAAACGTTTGGAAGTGTTTTTGCCACACCCCTCCCCTCTCACAGGGGCGTGTGTATCACATCCTTAAAACTCTTTGTCAAAGAGAATACTCCTTGACCCGTCGTGTTAGCGAAAGCTTTGCCTTGAAATGGAAAACCGATAATCTAGGATAACTGAGCGCTTATTCTCCCGTGCAAGCGCATACAATGCCACCGTCGTCGGTATTTGGCTAATGAGAGGGGTCACAGAGGACCGTCACGAATTTCGTTCCAGCTTTCATAGGACAATGAAGAGGGTTTAACTACAGTGTGCACCGTGGGAGGCCTACCTTTTCTCCATTCCTTCAGATCCTGTTGTCTAGTGCGAGAAATGGCCAGCCATTTCCGTGGAAGTGTCGCTGATCATGTGGCACCCAGCGCTATTTGATGGATATGAACAATTCAACTTAAACTCCTCTTTTCCACCACGCATAAGGTTTCTCCTTTCCCCAACAAATTGATCGGTGAAGTGTTTGCTGTGATATACAGGGGGTGCCAAAAAAAAAGTAATTCTGTCTCCTCCACTTTCACCCCACTTTAGTCGAACTACAGCAAATTATGTTGAGGTATTTATAATACATACCCAGATTCAAGAGCGGACCTCGCTCTATCAATATACTCCGTGGCAGCCTTCTGCAAGAGCAGAAACGGGAGCGAGGAAAGAACAAGATGTGTCACCTCAACTGGGCAAAACCCGAAATTTCGTCGCCCTCGTTCACACCCTTGCTGAGGTCCGTTCACTCTGGGTACCTAAGGGGATTCATACTGGGTGGTGTTCTTGAAGATTCCGTTTTTTCCGAGTTCCCAAGGCCCTTCTATTCCAAGAGCCAGTACGTGCTATTACCAATGGAACCCCTCCGGGGCAGGTTTGAGGCATGAAAAATGATACTTCGGATCATAGCAGCCTTGTCCAAGCAGCAAGAGCTCTGCGACTTCCATGATCCGAAGGACCAATCCTTAGAAAGCTTCCCACAAAAGACCTACCACGGAATCCGCTCCAGTGTTTCAAGCGGACCTTGATACCGTGGGTGCTCTGAAGCCCGACTGCGCTGCTTAAAGGTTCCATATTTTTATGAAAATGAAAGTAGTGAGTCTCAGCTTGTTCCTGCTTTTAGAGGAACATTTCGGGAATATTTTGCCTCAGTACTTTCATTTCTTTCGTTTCCCTATGTTTTGTACAATTGGGAGATGTGAGCCGTGGGCAAAATTACTTTTTTTGGCACCCCCTGTAGTTGCGTCTATGTGAACTATGTGATTCAAGACCGAAAAAGGCTCCAATGCACAACAATGCACATAAGAAGTTCCAGGGGTCTAACATACCTAATCTGACAATATCTGATGAAGTCCGGAGATAACATCATTTTACTGTGATATTAATTACGCTTAATGAGTAGTAATCTAATGAATCTGAAAATGGTCTCGGCATCTCGCTCTTTTGACGATTTCATGTTTTGTTTTTTCCGTGTACTTCAAACATATTTTTTTTTAATTTTAGGGACTTTCTCACAGTTTGCTGTCATCACAGGGTATAGGATTGCCACATCCGCGAGCACAGCATCCTCTGTTATCACAGGTTCATTCCGCCATCATTCATTAGATAACTATGCTAAATATTAACTAAGCATGCCCATACTGATTGTCATTATTATTTCATTGTCGTTGATAGCTCTTCTTTAGAATCTTTCTCTTCTTACGTGAGAGAGCGTCATAAATCAGGTCACAGTGAAGGCGGTCAGAGCCTCTGGCGACTCAGTTAATGTATTCGGGTGAAAGATTTCTATTCTGTGCATACTAGTACAACAGATTAATATTTCATCGGTGAAATTCCAAAGTTTCGTGTGTAGTTCCCGGTCAATTCGCTAGTCAATCGCTTCCTGTGTTATTATAACTTTTATGCCTCACTGCTGCTACTGTTTCTCAGCCAATTGCGCATAGCATGCGGAACATAGGAAATGGTGGCTGTGACGTGGAAATCCGCTAATGACAGAGAAGCAGCGTTACAATTTAAAAAATCCATGTTTTCATATTTGTACCATGTTCTGCTGGCCATACCTCTTTTTCTGGTTATTTTTTTTGCGTATTTCGTTCAAAGATTATCGACGCTATACGGGTTTTCGATAACGGAATGTAAACGCAACGTCTTGCGGTGTGTTGTTTGATTTTAAGATTCGTGTTCTTCTTCGATTAACATATATACCTTTTGTCGTTTTCAGTTATACGTCTGCTGTAATTAGTAAACTGTTCGTTCATCTGTGCAATGTGAAGAAGCAAGAGAAAAGTAATTGTTCCAATTTATTACTCAAAGCGTTGTCAGCAAGTTTTTTGAGGATTTTTGATTCACTCTGGTTTTGCAATTTTGCGCCTTGCAAGTGAACAGTGATTGCTTGTGGACCGCCTTGTGACAAACACTGTTACTTCCTTTGGGTCTTTCCAATTGCACGTAAACATTAAGCAACATCACTCCAATATACCAGCTTGTTCCCGAGCTTGCACCCAACAAAGTTTAGAGTTAAGTGTCCAGGAATGCTTTTGAGCTACTTATAGCAGTAATTTTTATTAACATAACTATTGCTTTTATATCATTTAACCGGTATCATATAGTTGTGACACGATGAGGCCTGATCCCACTGAACACCCACTTCAGTTAATGTAATAGCTTCCATCTTAGGTCCAAATACGAGAACAGTTTCGAAAAAGCCATGAATGGGCAGACTGTGACGAGTATAGTTGCTAACTCTGTGCCACAACAGACCCGCAAATACTTGCCGTAGCTTTCCGGGTGTGTACCCTTATGTCAGGATTTCACACGACAACGAGCGGCGTGCAACGCAGTGTGTGCGAGCTATGCGCGTCGTGGTAGTTGGGTCTTTGAACGATTACACGGTAAAGCTAGGGGGCGCGATACGCAGTTGACGTGTAATCGCTTCGGAACCCATTAACATGGCGTCTTTAGCTCGTCCGCATTGCTTCGCTTGCGACATGACGCGGTGCGAAATCCTGACATAAGGGTACACACCCTAATTCTTCAATCTTTACGGCATTGACGTCTTGTTAGATTTTTCAACGCTATTCGATGTGAGGCAATACGAATGCTTTATACACCGAGTCGGTATTCCCGGATCCGAAATTTGTATATTGCTAAATAGTGCAAATAAGTTGGCGAAAACTTTCTAAGCAGCAAGTTTAACATGAGACGAAAACTTTAATAAGGACACCCAGGAAAGTAACGTAGCAAGCTTGACACGTCGGTAATGTTCTCGGAATCACCAAAATGCTTGACCCAGTATTTTTTCATGTTCAGAGAAAGTTCTATGATTAGGGTGTCCGACAAATTTTCGCGAATGTTTCACTTCCTCAGTTAATTTCTTTTTCTCAACTAGAGTCGCCTGGGTGTGTGTAGATATGACAGCGAATCACGTGGCCGCTCGCTGCGAGCAGCGCGGTGGGTGCGAGTGCCAGAAGCAGGGCATGGAGCGCAGACGTGACGCAGTCACGGTCGGCCGGCTCTCAAGGGCAATCGATACGGCGAGTTGTACTGGTGGCGCCGCGAAGTAATTCGCTGTCATATCTGCACACATCCGTGTCGCCTATACCATATTGAAACCCCCCTTCTCGTTCTTTTCAAACGTAGTACAGCTCCACACCATGTCTCGTACAAGCTTCTTCGGCCTGAAAATGACCCATACCTCAGCTGCTTCGTGCCATGTAATGGGA
Source organism: Trichostrongylus colubriformis (assembly GCA_963978905.1). Lineage (NCBI taxonomy): Eukaryota > Metazoa > Nematoda > Chromadorea > Rhabditida > Trichostrongylidae > Trichostrongylus > Trichostrongylus colubriformis. The sequence continues at coordinate 14,634,241 of OZ022258.1, read as the reverse complement.
ACCGGATTCTGTAGGAAAATCAACGATGACCTGCTGTATGGCTGGACGAAGGTCGAGCTCGTAGCGACCGTGGTATACGGCTACCCTAATCCAACTTGGCGTCATGAATCCGTCGCAACTATTACGTTTGCAAGGTATTGTGAGAAGCTCGCGAATCACAAACTGCGCCACGTATTGACCAATGGGAAGGAACATATTTTTTCACGATTACACATGGCCCTATGTTGCACAAACAATCTTGAGCAAAGTGGTTGAGTTTGGCTACGAAACTGCGAGATCCACCTAACTCATTTGACTGCCTATCGATACAGATTCTTACGGTGTCTGGACAGCTTTCTTTGTAAGAAACGCTTCAAGACCCAACACAAGCTGAAGCGACATCAAATGAGTTCATCGCCTCTACATTTCCATAGTCAGTGACAACCAAAATAATCAAGCTTGCACTTCGTTGATAGAGAACTGCAGATTCTTATGGTTCTTATCCTGATTCATAAAAATCTTGCATGAGTCAAGCTATATCCATTTAATCGGATGTCAAAAACCGTGAAGAATTTCCGAGCGACCTAATGTTCAGTCCAATCAGCTACTTTCTGAACATCAGCTATTTTCTGAACTGCTTCATCCTGAGCACCACAGATCAGTGCCGGGCAATCAGGATCATAGCCTTCGTAAATCTTGATGTTGTCAGCGATTTTATTGTATAAAATTACTTAAGTAATGAATTTTCCAAGCATGGCCATAGCACGAGTTCAGCTATGTATTTAATTGAGCATCTACATGTTGAAACATAAAAAGCCAATAATGGTATTAATAGCAATACTATGACCACTCCCAAACCACAGCATAGAATTCTCCAGAACTCTCCAATGTTTCCGTAACATAAATAATACAATATGAGCAGCAATAAAAGGACATTACGGCAATAGCAACATTTTAAAGAGCTTTGCAGATAATATTTCTGGGAGATTGCATCGTTTCAAAGTTTATGCACCATCTTATTATTGACACATCATTTCCCAACCGCAGCAATGCTTTGCTGCTGGACCACTCAAGTTCGATTTACCTTGTCGCCTAGATTTTCGAAACAGTTCGCAGTGATTAGGTATTCGTATACGAATTCTTTACTATTTATTGGAAAGATGAGCAGGATCATAAATAGGAAATAAAAGTCTCAATTCGTATTTGTATCGTTCACAAACAGTGAGCACCAAATACACACACGAAAAGCGAAAGCGTGAGTTGCTTGCTTGAAAAAAGAAAGGAAGTAAGACCTTACTTCTTGAGACGTCGACGATACCGTAGGGGTTTTTGGTAGAATACCGATCCTTGTGGTGTATCAAGAGAAACTGAAAAATCATCAGTTCATTATATTCTTCGCAATAATGAGTGCTGATCGTAATAGGTAAAAAAGAACTGTGCATAGAAAACTGAGACAGACATCCAAGTAAAAGTTCGGCATAGGAGCTATGTATGTTTTACTACTATCTTGCGCAGCCGCCGATTCAGGCGACCCGTTAGATTCGCTCAAATTTTACCCATGAATGGTTCAGGCCCATATGCAAATGGTTGGCTTTTTTCCTTTACAAAGTACCTACACCCTTGACCTTCCTCTCGAAGGGGGCGCTACCACAATCAAGCCACTTATAGCGGTAAGATGATGCTTCAAGACAAAAGAGTGAATATTCATCCTCCAAGAGTTAAACAGCTCCTACAAAGTTAAAGCAAAATCGATGGTTTAACTACACGCGGCTGAGCCCATTGAGCGTTTTTGTATCAAGCGAGAGGAATCTTCGTACTTGGAATGTCAAGACATCAACCTAGACGACCCTCTGTTTTTGATAGAGTGGGTATTCCTAATATCCTAGTAGTCAAAACGTTCTTATAATAAATGACCCTTTTTATCGTTGACCAATTCCTCGGAAAGCATTCTTAGTTATCGCGTTTCCCTATGCTTATTTTCTCTTATCTCATCTACAACACGATCAACTACTTACACTACGTCTGGATGGAATAGGCACTCATAGTTATTCGGATGAAACGGAAAAGTTCCATTTTTCCAGCACATTAAGGAAACCGTGGAGGGGTCGCGAGAAAGAGGAGCATAGGAAGAAATGATGGTATCGAAACGAATTCATTCGAGATTTGAAACGATAATAAACGATAATCGATATAGAAACCCGGACACGAAATGCGACGTTGTGGTTTGTACTCGCATATCCTGGGCGTCTCTTCGAACAGCAACATTACTATTCGGGGTTGCTCGCTGTTGGAGATGCATTTGTTGTCTTGTAGAGTGCATTTCATTCATTCGTGATGATGCGAAATAAGAGAAACAACACACAGCAGCAACCAAGTGATATAATGAATGGAGGAATAAGAAAGAAAAGAAGAGGAACAAAAAGGTGTTCGCGGGAGAAAAACCATTGAATTCATATTCGACGTCTTGGCAGGGTGTCGTGCGTGCAGTGTCTACAATCTAACGAACTTTAAGAGTTCTGCCACCACCAAGTGTCTTTTAAGGAATCGTCCACGGAAAAATGGACCTATACCTACCTATATATCTTATATATTGTAGTATTTGCCTAATAAGGGCCGCATGCAAAGTTTTACGCAAAAAAGTGAGAATTAGGCCAAGATAGCGCTCACCAAATTTGCGGCCGGGTGGGCGGGGCTCACGAGCAAAAGCCCCGTCCCGTCGTCCGCCGCGGTTCGGAACGGAGATTGGGAATGCTTACGCAACTTTCTATTCCTACAGTGCGTTTCCGACCGCGGCGGACCACGGGGTGGGCACTTGCTCGAAGGCCCCGCCCAGCCGGCCGAGACTTTGTGGTTGTATCTAAGCCGGTTTCACATTTTTCGCGTTTAACTTTGCATGCGGCTCTCATTAGGCTAATTCAACATAAATGTATGGGTGACAGAAACACTCATTTTTCCGTAGACGAATCCTTTAATTAGGTTGTGACATCCTCTGCAGCGGCAACTCCTTTAGAGCTCCTTGTTGAAGACCCGATTAGATTGGGCTAAAAAATAAGAATGCTTACCAGCCAATGAATGTGATTGTTGAGGTACAGAATGATGCAGTTGAGACGAGATGGCGTACTTTTGATATTGTGGGCGAAATGATGGAGGAGTTTCGTTATCGGAAACCAACAGTGTGTGTGGTAAAATTGCAGCAGCGGCTCTAGAAGTAGTACGACTTTTTTCCAGAGTAGGGTTTGTTGGCGCAAAAAATTGACCACTTTCATTACGACGAGGCCCTCGAGGTAAGATGATAGACCGCGCACTTGATTGCGCTATCTGCTCCCAGTATCTACCGGTTTTGGAAATATTGGTTTGATTGTGCTTCTGCCGTGTGGTGTCCGTGGTGATCTTATCACTTCCCCCGCGATAAGGTGAGCTTTCTGGAAGCGGAATTTTTTGTGCCATCTCTTCCCAAAAAGTACTGATCTTAGGAATAGACGACCCAGCGTGATTGTGTGTGGTCTGATTGAACTGCTGCCGGTAGGCTTGTTCCGCTTCTAGGCCTACTGCTGTGTATGTATAATTACTTTGAATATCAGGAATAAACCTCTCCGCATGAGATCCCTCTTTTGAAATCACTGGGCTTTTCATTTCTGCTTTAACGAAAGTAATCGTTGTTATAATGGCGTCGTTGTGCGCTGGAATGTGCTGCGTGTTCAGCTGCGTCCTTCCTTCACTGCGATTCTTTGCTGGCATTGCTGTTTCCCGCGAGGTTGTATTCAGCATCGCATGCGACGTCTCCACATGAGGTGCTCCTGGTTCCTCAGCATTAGTCGTAGATACGGCCATTTCATAAGGCGTCCTTGCTTCATGAGTGATCGTACTGAATGGCGCAGATGGATTCTCCACACGGGGCGCTACTCCTCTCTGAGAGGCCGTGCTTAGCGTCGTAGCCGACTGAGAAGTAGCATTTGGAACTTCAGCTGAACTGGCTACGTTAGTATTCAGCGTGATAGCTGAACTCTCCACAACCACTGGTTTCGGGTTTGTGAGACTTTTTGTATTTGGTGCAGTACTACATGGAATATGGGGAGTACCGGTAGAGTTTGTTTCCCCTACGTGGTTCGCTTTATCACCACTTGGGTGCCGGCCATTTATGGAACTACCTGAGTTTGGGTCTGGAGACGTCTGGGTTTTCCTTATGGGTGCTGAAGGCTTGGGTGCGTCATGCGCTTGTTCAAATGTTGTCTCATCTGATTCCTGTGAACCGGAAGACACTTCACCGGTAATCCTCGTATTCACGTCCGTCATGGTACTAGGATCCACTGGGTTCGTCCGAAGTGTTCCATGGGTTTCCATAGGTACGTTTCTGCTGCCAGGGTTTCCTGATGATGATGTAGATGTATCCTGTAAAATAATGGGTGGTGTAGTCCACGTGCCATAACTAGAGAGCCCCGTTGCGTTAGGAACTACTTGGCTCTCGTTCACTCTCTCGACAGTGATAGGTGGTTGAAAGTCGAATAGAACCATTGCGTTCGCGAGATCTTGAAGAGAGCTCTTGCCTCCGATATCACGTAGGTTCACACTGACCTCAGGTGGAACTTGTCGCAAGAGGCTCGATTTCTTCAATTTTGATACCACCTTGGCTTGCTCAAAACGCCTAGGATCGTATGGATCGTACCGCTGTGTTGTCGATTCTTCTTTTGTGCCGTAATATGTATAGAATGTTCCTGACTCGTGTGATGCTATGTTGCCGTAGTCACTAACAAATGGCAGCGGTGGGTAATCAGGGCTCGTTGCTTCTTCAGAAGATTCAGGTTTGTAGATAACAACATCTGTTTCCTCATCAATGTCGTCTTGTGAATAGCTGCGGATGTCTCTCGCGCTAGGAGGATGTTCACGAATATACCTGGCATACCTACGGGCAGGAATGTTGCGAAAGCGATCTTCGGGAGGGTTGCTGTGAATATCCGCGTTACTGCTCGTATGACGGACAGGAATACTATGCTTAACAGTTTCTCCAATGCCTTCAGGAGGGTAGCTATGAACAGCTTCCGGAGCATTTTCAGGAGGATAGCTGTGGATGAGAGGTGCATGAGTTTCAGGGGGATAGCTCTGAAGTACATGCTCTCGAAAATTTTCAGGAGGATAGCTATGGACGTTCTCTGGAGTATTTTCAGAAGGGTGGACTTGGGTTTCTTCTGGAGTATTTTCAGGAGGGTAACTATGGACGTCTCCTGGAGTATTTTCAGGAGGATAGCTGTGAATGTCTTCTGGAGTATTTTCAGGAGGATGGCTATGAATGATAGGTACTTCAGGAGTGTCAAGCGAATAGTGAATTACAGGCTCTCGAAAATGTTCAGGAGGGTAACTATGGACGTCTCCTGGAGTATTTTCAGGAGGATAGCTGTGAATGTCTTCTGGAGTATTTTCAGGAGGATGGCTGTGAATGATAGCTACTTCAGGAGTGTCAAGCGAATAGTGAATTACAGGCTCGCGAAAATGTTCAGGAGGGTAGCTATGGACCTCTGTTGCTCCTGGTGGTTGCCGTCTGCTCATTTCCATGGATCCGCTGTGAGTACCATGCGCTATTCTGGCCTCGTTATATAGCTTTCCGAATATCTTTCGGAATGCGTTGCTGGATTCGAAAGTGATAAGCACGGTTGGAACATCACAATCGGTGATTTTTATGCAAGCACCATGTCGATCTCGTACGTAATTCAATGCGGCAACGCATTCACATCTTGACGAGAGACATCCATGCTGACATTCCTGAAAGGCTCAAATAAGTTCTTTTGAAAATCTCATACCGTTATATGCACGTGGAAAGCCGAGTGCACCTATCATATTTCAAGGCCTCATCCTAACGACGAACGTATTATTGGTAATGTATCATATCTATTAAAGGACATGGGCACGCTGGAAGCGGCGCCGGAATGGCCGCTATCCTTCTGAGCCCTCGCTGCTGGCTGAGAGTGTACTCCTACGGATTTCGCACCGCGTCGGTGTCCAGGCGAATACAAGCCTACCATATACATCTCCCTCAGCAACATCATGTAATCGCTTCAGGACTCAATCACAGCGACATTCACAGCTCGCACGAATGGCGTCGAAGGCCACATACCGCAGTGCGAAATCCTGACGTTAGGGTACCACTGGTTACTCCCTACTGATGGGCACCTATTGTTTTTCGCAGTGTCACCATCCATACACCCGAAGCCAAAGTGCTTCCATGAAGTTAGGTCGTGAGGAAAGTTCTGACTGGATTTCACAACCTTACAATCGTGAGATCATAACTTTGCTCAGACTGCCTGCATTTTTCCTCATGAAATAAGCACATTCGATTCTTCGTACTTTTTCAACACGTTGTGTAGTTGCTTGTCCCAATTGATTGAAGTCTGGCGTCGCACGACATCATGAAAATTTGCCTCAAGATCATTATGATCTCCAAACGCTCTGCCGGTGAAGGTGCTGTCTGAATGTCGTGAAAGTGAGGAATGGTAAGAACCAGATCTGACGAGTATGGAGCACGACTTCAGCCGGCAATTTCTTCAATTTTAGAAAGACGATTTGTGAACAATGAAGTTGTGCTTGGTTGCTCCGAAGGGTTGCACAGCACTTGTTTTTCAGTGCTGCCTAAGATCGTCCACCAAATATCATTGAGAAAGCCGATACTTAAAGATATGCACCGCCAGTGCCTTAATTAAAGCAGATTAAATTGAGCAGGACACACCGAGGTGTCCAGGAAAATCTGCTACACTACGCCCCACCCTCTCCCTTCAAAATTCACCTAACGTCTACAGGAACAGTAAGCATTGCCGATCGCATAGTATTACCAAGTATTCTACTACGGTAATTTCTGCGTTGACCACTCGACTTTAATCATATTTTCGTTCACGACCGGATCAACTAACGGCACGTTCGCTTGTCATCTGCCTAAGAGCATTGCTGACTTTCGCATTACGACGACCCTCCCAATCCCGCTCATCAAGAACGACCCCCTCCTCTGTCGAAAAATCCTCGACCCCCGGTGTACACTGTCGTGAAGCGATGTATCGAAATAGTACCTTTTGCAATAATTTGAAGTGTCTGTAATAATTCGAAAGCCCTATGGAGCTCTTAGGAATACCTATATCAGAAATTAGTATTTTTCAGCTATCTATGGAGCACATTTTGTAAGATAATTAAGTTGACCGGTTTCAAATTTGTACTTATCTTGAGAACGCGCAAAACATCCCAGAACTTTTCTCACAACCTAATATAAGAACGCAATAAGCAGATGGGTCTGCGCACATGCGCCCTTTTTTCAAACTCATACATCATTATCTAGTCAACGATCATACCGTGTTCGGGTTCGTGCAAGTTGCCTCACATTTGCCACATTCTACGTATCGCTCATTACGTCGACATAACGACTGACCACTTGCAGCGGCGCAAAAATAGAAGACTGGCAGCAGCCTCTGAAAATTATTTACCATGCTCCTGTATTCTTCTATATATGTCTATACAATACATGCATGAAAATGCTCTAGTAAGACAGGTATGAGTACATGTAAGCAAGGCTGATTCTTTGAACCATTAAAGGCACATTTCGTGATAACCAGATGGGTCGACCTTCCTTCACGGAGCAATAGATCCTTGGGTAGCTAGTGAGGCCGCACCATTTTTGCGTCGCTGCAGTGCGCTATCACGGAGCTACACCTCCTCGAACTCACTCCGACGCCCACTTGAGCTCCTATTGGATAACTGAGCAAACTTGGTAACGTCGAAGTATGTTCGAGCAGGAGTAGTTCCGTGATAGCGCACCGTAGCGTCGCGAAAAAGGTGCAGTCTGACCATCTACCCAAAGATCTACTGTTCCAAGAAGGTAAATCGACCTATCTTATTATCGCGAAGTGTGCCTTCAAAGCAATAGCGGGCTTTGATTGTCCTGTAATTTCGGCTGATTGGTGAGTATAACAGGAAGCAACTTCCTGAATGGGCATTAGCAGAATTCGGATATTGTGAGCTCAACTTATGCTCTGGTTATTTCACACATACATCTGCTTCAAACTTACATGAATTACTGCAGTAAAGGAAAAACGAAAAGGGTTCGTTCAAATGATCGGGAGAAAGCGTTTGCCAAAATCTTATGATTTACTTTTCGATTCTACATTGCGGCCGATCAAATAAGCGAGTTCGTGTTCCCTGACTACTGTACCATTTACTCTGTGAGGAGAGCTATAGTTATGGGGGCTGACACTTTCAGAACGCCTTCCTTTTCTGCGCGAGAGCAACGGATCTAACGGTAAGACCACTTGAGAAACGAAAAAATCATAATTTACCTGAGTAATGCCGTACATTAAGCCAATGCCGTAGATTTGTCACAGGTGTCGCTGCTGGCTCTGTGGCTTCGCAAGCTTTCAGTCGTTTTTTTGCCGTTTTTATTCCGAAATCTACCAGGAGCAGCTGCGTTAGGTGTACTTAAAATCGCGCATGGGCTCAGATCTTGTTCTCGGCTACTGAGTTTGAGAACTACTCACGAGGGATGTCTTTCGAGAATCTCCTCAATAGTTCACTTTTTGCACGAAGGTCATCTCATTTCCATCAATCACACTAACTCAGTTTTATGATTAATAAAGAGTAACATCAACGAAGCCTCCGTGTGCGTGATTTCTGCACAAGTAGCCTTGAATCCACGATTCAAATAACTGACTAGGGAGTATATTAGCGAATGACGATGTCATCATTTAGACATGATCTGGCGTAAAATTTGTGAAGAAGCGAGAAGGACTTACATTGAGGTTCACCATCCGTTGCAGTAATGTGACTAGATTTTTTTCCTCTGCTGCTTCTGTGTGGAGTCTCTGAAATGGTCCCTTGAAAAATCAAAAATAAAATCTGTGATATTTCAAGAGTTTCATTACTTTCACCTATTTAATGTTTCCTCGGAAATGTAGCTTGGCCTGCAGTTGCGGCAATGACGACAGGCTGCCCGGTCCTTTTTTTTACAGAAAAAAGTGTTTTGGTTACCTGTAAGGAAAAAATGCCGAAGAAAAGGTATCAATGTGTGAAATCACAGGGCATCCTGTGAAGACTGGAGACTACTACGTGGGCCTTGAACTCACTCAAGCCCGTGTACAAGGTGAGCCTATTTTCTGCTCTCATTTGTTCCCTGTCTTAGTGGTTCACATGTCACGAATCCCCTCTCTCCACTACCTTGGGCCAATGCCGCGTTATCGATTCCGACACTGTTCAATGCTGGACGTATGTGTATGTGTCGGCAAGGCTTTAGCAACATTGAAATGGTCACTCTTAGTTTTCTTTTGCAGTTTGAAAAAAAGGTACTCGACGTTCTGTGTCACTGAAATGTTTCGACTTCACAGGCATTGAAGAAGGCGATTTGTCGAAAGGATAGCCGAATAATACTTGTACAGCGTATCACTGATCGTGTTTGAATATGTCGAGATTAATGTAGGCCAAAAGAATGAAGTATGCCAAAGTGGTCGACCTTACTAGGCCACATTTGGACTATAAAAGTGGAAACCGTGGAAGGAGTAGCATAGAATCAGAACAGAATTGGTATGGCGCAATGATAAGATGCACACAATGTACAACAAAAGCACCTTTATTTGGGAGGAAAACCTATGATTGATATAAAGCCTCCAGATGTCTCCCAAAGATTCGAGACGGTGTCTCTGAGAGTGGCGTACAGTGTATCGCAACACGTATTCCCTTCGGAGCAGTTCAAAGGCTCAGCTCACCATAATGGGAGTAATGCTGCATTTAAGAGAGGAGACAAATTGGTTCTACTTTTCTCAACTTCATAAAAGATAAGTTCGCTCGAAAACCTTCATTCAATGCTGTAATCCCGCACAATAATAAAGCCTGCGCGGCTCATCCCTCAGCACTTCTTGCGACTTTCCTTACGACCTTGAATAAAGTTGCATAAACGCTAGAACCGGTGGGAAGTCTCAGCCCTAACGCGGCCGTATTTGCGCATTCCCTATCGCCCCGAGAGCAGAAGATTCCAGAAGACTTGTCACCACAGTCAGCTCTATGTGTTCCATCCGGAGCAGTCCAGCTTCAAATTCATTTCTACTCTGTCCTCGAAGTTTTCTTTCGTGTTACTCTATCTCTAGATCTTATCTGCAAGGGCTGACAAACCAGCTACGTACTTGCTTGCTTCGCATTATCGCTGTATAATGTCTTCATCTTATCCGCTCTAAACGTTCGAGTATGGGCATCTTGCAGGTGGTAGAGGCACGGTGAACGGACAAGCATGAATGCTGAACTTTAATTACATTGGAAGAAAAAGTATGACGTAACATCCCTACTATATACAGTGCTCTCCATAATTATACAGCCACCTATAAATTGTCTAAAAACTCAGTTTGCAGAGTGATTCAAGGAAAGTCTATAAGTGAAAGATGTAGCCATTAGGGACGCGCATTCTGCATCAGTATAGTATGAAATTGTAGCTGGAAAACAGAAAAATTTTCTCTTCTTTTACTTTGAAAATGTCGCTTTTTCTATTCTTCAAAATTATACAGCCACATCCGATTTTTTGTCACTTTTGACCTCCACTTGCTGAAGTTGTATTGTTGCTATTGGCTCTTCATTTTTAGGTAATGACAAGAAGAAAACCGCTATCTGACCTGAAGAATGATTAGTACTCCTCAAAATAAGGCCTGCAGACGTTCAAATGTCAGATCGCGCGAAGATGGAGACGGCTTTGCGCACTCGTCGATAATTTCTACTAGGATTCTGCAGGGTATGAAACCAGAAGTAGTACTGAAGGTCCTGCTTCGTCTTTAGATAGAGACAAGCGCAGTATTCCAAAAAAAAGAGTCAAGTTTTCCTAGGTCATGCTTGGCAACAAATCTTCGCTGTAGCTTGAGGTGTCAACAAAGGCTGTTTATGGGACCCTGAAGGAGATCAAATCCATTTCTAGGCGAGAAATGAGGAGGGCAGTGTCCAGAACCCCAGAATATCGCGAAAGCACAGTCGGTTCCGCAAAGAGATGGATGAGAGCAGATAGGACTGAGGTGCTTGATACGTTCAAAACATTGTACACCTTTTCCTTACCGTTTTTTTTTACTCCATGCTGTCCTTCCTTATGAGAAAATTCAGATATGACTGCCCGGGCGATTACCGGTACCATAACACGAAGGACAAACTTCGGTTTTCAAAAAGATATCCAAAGGAGGAGGTGTCATGGCGTGTGGCCCAGTAATCTTTGGAATTTTTGTTTTGTTTCAGAAGGACAAGCCATCCGATCACCGGGTCTCCATGCTTCGTACCCTTCACTCGTCGTGTGTGTTCAAATCTACAGCGAAACCTTGTTTTCTTGCAAGTTAATGGACTATTTCCTGTCAACCGGAGCACTCCATCATCGTGAACCGTCACCAAATGGACCTTCTGACCTGTACGACGAAAGGACCCGACCTTTATCAGATGGAGAATTCGTTGGAGTTTTATGCTGAAAAGGAGTTGCGTGGAGAGAAACCATTCCGAAGGAGTTAGGAAGTTTAAACAGGCCCTCATCAAAGCATGGCACCAAGTGGACTAAAAATATTCTGAAAAAATTCATGTGGACTAAGACAGTCAAAATTCTTGGATATTCAAAATGAAGGAGGTCCAGCTGCTTGTGATATTAGCACTTTGTTGTTTTCTCGTTGTTCGATACTTCAATCTGTTCCGTGGCTGTATAATTTGGCAGAATGGGAGAAGCGACATTTTCAAAACAAATAAAGAGAAAATTTTTCTGTGTTTTCCAGCTACCATTTCATAGTGATGCGCGAATGCGCGTCCACACTGGCTACATCGTTCACCTAGAGACTTCTCTTGAATCGCTCTGCAAACTGAATTTTCGGACAATTTATAGGTGGCTGTATAATTATGCAGAGCACTGCATATACGCTTCATCCGTTTGTCCGTCCCTCCGCCCCTCCGTCCGTCCGTCTGTCCGTCCCTCCGTCCTCCCGTCTGACTCTCTGTTACGAAATCAGGTATTATATCGAGAACGACTTGTGGAGATGGAGACAAGTGGGGTATTTGTAGGGCATGGGACAAGTAAAGAGTACACATGGACCACCTTAAGATCCGATCACGATGGGCGGGGCGTGCGCTGAAATGTTCCGTTGTTGGACCGGAAAGTGTTTATTGGGTTCGAGTGTGCCCCAAACGAGGAGAGAACATGGATTCAGGTTAGCGGCGAGTTGCTAGAGGCTAAGGACGAATTCTTGGTAAAGTAGGCGGAGCATGAACGTTACATGAATAATTTGGTGTGGTGGGCGGAGCTTGAACAATACATGAAGAACAATCTGTGGAGATGGGTACAAGTTTGGGATGGGTTGGGAATGCGACAAGAAGTAAGGAACACCCATGCTCCAAATTGGGCTCTTGCCACGATGAAGAGCAATTTCGATCGACCTACTGACGCGCATCGTGTTTTGCACTCAGTAGTGTTCGCCGACCACCTGGTTCAATCATAAATGTACATAGCTCAACGTTTGACGACATTGCACATTCCGCTCCTTTGCACATTCTGCTTCTCTATTCACTACCTTATCTTGACACGCATGAGTAGAAAAAATGCCAAACCTGATGAGTTACTTGAAAAGAGATATCGGGCTCTAGTTGTAACCCATGCCAAAAATCGAGATAATCCAAAACCAGCCTAAACAGAAAGTTTTAGGAATTCTCACTCAGGAAAGCCATATTAATCGAAATACGGGAGTGGCTCTTGGCTGGCTCAACTCGTAGACCAAAACATGGGCGCATACCAATAGCTAAACATGATGGCTAATATAAAGGAAACTTCTCGGTAGGAAACTTGAGCTCTTCGAACCAGAAGGTGGTTTATGTTGCTTATCCACTTTAAGATCGATACATGCTACTACATAAATATAGTTCTGTTTACTGTTCTACGTTTACACACCTTAGTCACATAAAAATCGCGCCGGCCCACAAGAGCTCTAGACAAGGAATCTGAGGAAATGGGATAAGAAACGGCGAGCGAAGGATTCTTGAATGGGTCCGAACCACGCCAGGGAGAACAAGAAAGATTCAAAAGATTTTCTACAGCAGTGGTGAAAAACCAATGAAAATCGACTGGTTTCCGTACCAAAACCATAAGATAACATAGATGGACACCAGGGAGATACGACCACGCGGCGTATGCCTCCAAAAAACATTTTCATGAGGGTTTTGAAGTGATCTAGGTTAAAAACGAGCAGAGAATTCGGTGGTGGAAGGTACACCAGAGAGAGCGAACGATTCGAAGAGTACAGCATTAGGGGCGGGTCTCCGAAAACGTCACTGGGATCAGCAACCTGAACAAAGTTGCCGATTTCGAGGAAGCACATGGTTGCAATTAGGTTCCTTAAGGGGAAACCAGCGGCGAGGCCTGGAAAAAAGAGACTGCACTTGTAGTCGACCAACACAGGCAGTCTGTCACAGAAAACGTGAAGTGAATGGTTTTCGGCGCTTGCAAAAGTTGCACCCACGCTGAAGCGAAGGGAAAAGCTCATAAAATGCTTTCGACCGAAAGTGAGTGGTCGAGAGACAGACCGGTTCGTCTCGCAACTGCTTAAAGCTCACCGAGGGCTCTCCGGGGCATCCGATGAAGTCTGTAAGAGCGGTGAGGGTGCTATTCCGAGAAGGCCAAGTACACTTGTGCACCTATGAACAAAGAACTGTCCAGCAAGAAGCCTGATTATGAAGGTGAGGATTAAGTTTGTCTGGACAGGAACTACCGTGAGAGTACTAAGAATTCCCGAGGATCAGCCGGTAAGGCAGATCCTAGAGTTAAGGGTGTCGCATTTGTGTCTAGTAGGCGCCAAAATGGTGGAGGTCATATTCGAGAACACCACGAAACCAGAATCACAGCAGCCACGGAAAAATGTGGTGCTGTCTCTTAGAAAAACTCATAACCTATGAACAAAGAACTAACGCTGAGGAAAAGATAAAGAATGCGAAGGTATCGCACAGGAACTGCATGGCTACGCCATTCATGAAATTACAGAGCGTATTTTTGATGTTCTTGCCTCGTAAATTCAAAACATAGGCGTCTTGCTTTACTAAGGCGCTCTGACCGATATGAAATTTACACATATCTCTTGTCGTGCCAATTGTTTTCAGCGGCTACACTCGCTGCCTTGTTCACGCCACATTTTAGGCTTGCTTTTTTAGGTCATACAATTCCTTCAAGCTGTCACTACGTTCAAACCATCTGCCTTCGTTCTCAACCGTTAACGAAATATAACTTTCGAACTTACCACTTTCATGTTCGCAAGGAGTATCATGCACAAGAGTGTAATAATATGCATACTGTAATACTTCGCATAAATTAACGCCAACGTTGTATAAATCGAACCGTTCGTTCAATTCAACGACAGTACCTCAGAAAGGTTCAGAACCGGTTTCCATGGGTACCACAGAAAGAACTCATTCAATTAACAAATCCGGTTTTTGCATGTTTTCTTTGAAGTGTGAGTAAGAAACTCTTTGATAGAGCCGATCGTTGTAATAGAAAGCAAAACAGTTGTCCTGCGCTACCAGAGACAGCTATACGAAACGAAGCGACATCAGCGCTGTAGAACGTCGAACAGGCAGGGACGACTCTAGTTGGAAAAATTAAAGAATATCTTACCCTTGGGTAACTGCTATGCATCCATTCGGGAGCTCATAGAATTTGGCGTCTATGAAAGAGGGTCGATTATGTCGAGAGCAACATATTCGTGGTTAACAGAGCAGATAGGGACCAAAACGCAATATTCGAATACCAAAAATGTCTAGTTTGAAAGGTCGAATCTGAAGCTTACAACTGGAAGTATTAGCAACAGGACACTTGAACGGCGCTGCCACAGAAGCAACTATGTGCTTAAGAGAATTATGGCATGAAATAAATGAAACTGCACTCTTTGGTAAGACGTATCGGCCTCCTTTGTGAGAGAAGGACTACCAGCTTTTTCTACGAGTGGTGTTGTGTGACGAATGTGAAGTGTTTAGTGGGCAACGATCCACTTGCTAGCTGATCGAGTCTGAAGCTTCCTATTCCCCATCTTAATTAATAATTCGCATTAGACAGCATGAGGTTACCTTTTTCGTATATGTATATTTCGCCGACTTCTTTCCAGTAGCGTTCTTCTTTACTAACACAGGCTCTCACATAACTCGATTGTACCGATCTTTGTACCCCACCTCACATTGTCCATCAGGTGGGAGATGAGCAGTGCTCTTGGATTACGTGGGGGTTTGAGCCGAGCAAACTTATTTCCATGGATCGGAGTCGTAATGGTGCATATTCGGCACATTTTTTGTGGATTGGAATCTTACGGCCGCATTCGCACTCAACGCCGGCCGGGTGTGGCTGTGTTCAAGGCATAAACGGCGGCCGGCTGTGACTGCGTTCAAGGCATAGTGGCACGTGGGAGGTGCAGAGACAATGCAGCCACTCTCCACCGCCGGCAGCGCAGAGTATGACCGCAGTTGTGGCGTCGCAACTTCGCGCGCGATGCCACAACCATGAGATTGTACAATGCCACAAGTTCGAGTGCGAAAGGGCGAAGCCGCAAAATCGCAGAACCGCATAATCGCAGAATCGCAGTATTTGGCGCCCTTCGTCGACAGTAGTGGTCTTTCCTGCGCTTTGGAAGTGAACAGTGATTGCTTGCGGACCGCCTTGTGATAACCGTTGTTCTTCCATTTGGGTCTTTCCGATTGCACGTGAACTTGAAGTAACTTCTACTCCAGTATACCAACTTGTCCCCGAGCTTACATCCAACAATGCTTAGAATTAAGTACCTAGCCATGCTTTTGAGCTGCCTATAACAGTAGTTTTTATTAACATAGGAACTATTACTTTTATATCATTCAACCGGTATCGAATATTCAACAACAATTGATACTCCAAAATATTTATTCAAAGAACTCAAAAGACCCCTAACAAGTCTCGAAAGTTTTTGGAATATTTTTGCGATATTTCGGTGCTTAACACCTTCTTCAGGCCTGAAACTGTAGAAGTTAGCCAAATTAGTTGATATACAACGCATATCATATAGTTTGGCTATATATGCGTATATATACGTTGTATATCATATAATTTGGCTAATTTCCACAGTTTCAGTCCTGAAGAAGGTGTTAAACACCGAAATATCGCAAAAATATTCCAAAAACGTTCAAGGCTTTTGAGGGATCTCTTGAGTTTTTGAATAAATATTTTGGAGTTTCAATTGCTGTTGAACATTCAGATAATCATGAGATTTCGAAACAGCACAATATTGAACGGTATCGAATAGTTGTGACTCGATGAGACCTGATCCCAGTGAACTCTCACGACAGCTTCGTGGACAGAGCAGCTTCTATCTTAGGTCCAAATACGAGAACAATGTCGAGAAAGCAGTTCTAAGAGCCCTATTGGTAGCGTCGTACTACACCCGACACAAACAATATCGGTAATCGGAGAGAACCTGCCCTTTTTCCACCCGGCACATGGAAATACATAGGGTTTGGAGAAGAAGTGCGAAACGGCCCAATCAAAAACTCATGAACAGCGCGATTGGACATTCTTTAGAATCCATTCCTTTTAGCGGTATAAAGAGCTCAAGCCTTGGTCCATGGTCTCTTGCGAGAAAGAGAGAGGAAGAGAAAAAATTGATTTGTTGAGATTCTCCGAAATCTCCACTTCAGGATCCTGATATAGGAACGAGTCATACTGCGAGATCAGCTACAATAGCTTAGCACAAGCAACCTGATTAGGCCCGTAACTATGCGCAACACTACACGTTCTCTGTTCTGTTCAAAATAGTGCTATTCTCATGGCTATCCTTCCAGAGAACTCTATGCAATCCTTCCAGAAAGCTATTGATAGCACTTCCTTTTGGTTTCTTCTGTAGCTAAAGTTCTAGTTATTTTCTTATGCAATTGCACTTTTCACGCAGATATTCCTTCTCATGCCCTGCTTTATTTTACTTTCGCACATCACATGGTTACATTTTCCTAACCGTTGCTGAATCTGCTTCCTTATTAAACCTACACTGGTTTATTTTATTCTTTGAGCAGCTTATAGCTGAGCTATCTCATCTAATATGCGTTAACAAAAACCACTCCATACCTAATGACTCAATGCAATGCCTCTAGGAGGACTTTCTGAAAAACACATCGAAGCGAGTTATAGCCAGGGTCAAGTGTCCAGGAAAATTTTCAAAAAATATGACCGCCCACCAGAAGGGGGTTTCAATACGACCCCCCCCCCTTTTACGTTATTGTTAGTTTTCAATCAGCTACAATCTTTTGCACATCAATAAAGGTTTTTTTAAATGTCAACTCAGTTTTCATGAGAAAACAGCTTCGAGTGGCGAAGAAAACGCCCTCCCTCCCTTTTTCCCACCCTAAAAAAACTTTTTTTTGATCGAAAGGTGGAGAAATGCAATCTCTCCCTCCCACCCCAGGGGAAGAGATCCCATCCCATTCTCTTTTGCACAACGAAAGAGAATGGGATAGGATGGGGAAAAAACAAAAGGTTGATGAACGAAAGAGAAACAGACAGAATAAGATCCATAAATTTTATGAACAAAAGAAAAACGGTTGAGAATGGGATTCATCAATCTTTTGTTTTTTCCCGGCTTGATCGATGAAAATGCGGGGGAACAGAAGACTTTGTTTTATTGCAGGTTGCTTTGGGCAGTATTAGTTTCCTGCACATACGCTTAGCCTCGTTGATGCTTCACTTCAAGCAGAGTCAAACAGCACCGCCGACGAATCAAACAAAACAAACTTTGACCCCGCTTAAATCGCTTCGAAGTGTTATTTTGCAAATTAGGTTCATGTAATTGTTCTTACCATGCGAGACACCATCGATCATCTAAGTTACATTTCAAATTTCGATGAGAACATAAAATCCTCTCCTGGTAAGCCTAGAAGTCCGGAAGTTTTTTTCTATTTAATGTGCCAATAAATAGAAATTAATTTTTGAGATTTAGATTCTGGAATGTACCTTCGGACTTGGTCTTCACGTCAGCTGTTGAGTGGTGGTATCTATGTATCCGACGACTATTATCGCTATATATAGTATATCTACAGTTGCTTCTCAATAATCTCAATGGCGACCATATATACCTATCCCATATCGATGGCAATGAACATTGGCGAGAGCCGAAGAAGGAAAACATCTCGTATATGATGATATTGAGCTTGAATGTTAGGTGTTCGCTGGTTTAAAGTAAAGCTTACTGAAAGCGTGTTGTGTACTCCACCGCGTGGCTACCCAATCACGTTGCCGTTTTTGATGGTGCATTCCTATTTATTCTTCTTTAGATCTCCTTTCCACTGTTACTAATTCTAGATGATGCACCAACACTTATAAAGCTGCATGCTCCTCATACCATGACTCTGCAGGGATTAACCAACAAGCGCGACGCGAATGACATTCGTCAATCGAAAGAGGATCTTGAGCAATCGAAAATTTTGATTTTCATGTCTGGAGCTTCATTGGATAACGATCATAACATAGACATAGCGTGATATTTCACCTTTTATATACATGACATGAAGTGAATCTTTCATCTTTATAAATAATGCAAAATAACACCGTCGTCTAATCAATTTTATTCGTAATGCACATCCACGAAGAAGAGTTTTGAGGAGAAGAGTAATGTAACCTGAAAATGGTAACTTTATCTGATTTTCAATGACTCATTTCACCCTGAGCCTTAGGGATTTTATTGATCTTATCACAGCTGACCTCAAGGATTACGACCCCCACCTTCGAGCTTACCAAATACGACTCCCCCCACCCCCGTTGAGGATTCCTCAACGGAAGCTTGACCCTGGTTATAGTCATTACACAAATACACAGGAGCAAGAGGCACTTTTGCTACCGATCATATAATTGACAAAGGAATGCTAATAATGGCGTTAAGGAAGCGTGGAATCGTTTTATGCTCCACCTCAAGTGCTCGCAGACGGTGGTGGTTAGACTCCAGAGATAATTGTAGGTGCTTCCAAGGAAGGAATGATCGGCAAGGTGCATCATCATTTATTTATTTATTTATTTATTTAATCAACCATTTATTTATTTATATAATGTGTACCCTTCAACTGAAAAAGAAAGATGGAGAACTATGAATAGACTACGACCGAAAAATAGAAAAGCACAATGAAAAGGATGCTAAGGTAATGAAAAGTGTTTACCCTCCTGAATATGAGTGGAGGCGAGGGATAGGAAATTTCCTGTGTAGCTGAACTAGTGCCTCGTGAGCCGAATCTAACTAAAAAGCAATACTTGAGAGACAGCATGCAAATATCCACACCAGATGGCTATGGAGCCGTTATATAAGAAGAGTTCGAAGAACTCGGGGGTGCCAACTTCCTTTCTTCGTGAAACCGACGATTTGCGCCGTCAAGAGGGTACATTTCAGAACGGGAAATGGTATTGCGATCTGGAAGTACAAGTGGACTTACATCTACATTGCAATCGAATCAACCCAGAATCGAAAGGGTGTACGAAAAATAGTCAGTGAGAATTTCCAACAACCAAATGCAGAAGTTTCAAATTAACTACAAACAGCCAAAGGGTTATCAAGGGCAAACCTTGATGACCATAGACAAAGAATACTATTGAGAAGAGATCCGGTAATTTCACATGAGGAGCAGCAGAGCAAGGCTTAATGCAGTCGAACACGGCAGAAGCTACTGAAGGAAGTATATCATGCAAATGATATAAACAGCTAGCCGGCTTGAGCGAATCTGACAGGAAGGCCAGTGAGACGGGAAACTGTAGCACTGGACATAGTGTCAACACTGAAAAGATAAATGCTGGAAGCATATCTCAAGAAAAAGCCGAGAATGTGACAAAGGTTCACCTTGGAGACCTTGCTGTTGAAAACAGCACTCTTACTTGAGGGAAGTACATCATGAGGTAGCAGATTGAACCACCTAGTGCAGCGAAAGCTAAATAGCTGAGCTTTTGGGCATGTGGGTACCTCTTCTGCCACGTTGCGAGCCAAAATTATTGCTGCGATTTTCAAATTTCTTGCATGTAAGCATATACATGTAAGAAAGAGAAGCAATCTTGTAATAAGTTCTAAAAAACCGAGCACTAGCAACAATAAAAATGCAAACACTGAAAGCTGAAAGGGACAATTAAGGAACATTACAAAGCAAATATTAAACAACATTGAATACGGAAGGAGAAGTGAGGCTAGAGCAAGAGGAGTGTGTTAGCTGGAATAACGTAGGACAAAGTTCTTTTTGAAACCGCTAAGAGATCCCGGTATGAAATACTTTTTGCTCATTTAGATGTACTCAGCAGCTGTCCTGAAGGTGAAAAACTTGCGTCTGATTGTGAGTGAGTACTTTGGTCGTTCGAGGACAATTTCAAGTCTTGAACCTGTGGTCGAGGAATGACAAACGGAAAAATTCACTTACTTTGAGATCTACTAGTCCATGTAAAATCTCGTAGCCCATTGAAAGATCATTCTTCATCCTTACAGGGTGAAGTGTATCAAGATAGAGCATTTTGTTCCTAATAAAGCCACGAGGTATGCTGTTATAGGTGAAACCGTGCCGGTATGAACACTTTCCTGCTAAAGCTGCTCTGAACACTCTCTATTCTCTTGATTAGGGAAGAATTAGTTGGAGAAAATACGCAAGTGCCATACTCAAACATAGAACGAACGTATATTTTGTAAGCGTGGATGAGTAGTGAAGGGTCCTTGGGAGACAATGATTTGAACAAAAGTTAAAGTTGGTGCTCCGCTCTATTAACTATGTTCCTACAGTGCTCATCAAAAAAAAATTTGTCATCCTTCTAGGGTGAGGGGTATCAGGGTGGAGCATTTTGTTCCTAATAAAGCCACCAAGAATGCTGTTATAAGTGAAACCCCGTTCCCGTATGAAAATTTTATGTTAAAGCTGCTTAAACAAACTCTTTTCTCTTGATTAGGGAAGAATTGGTTGGAGAAAATAGGATGAAGTGCGGGTTCGATTCCCGCCCGACACCTAAGCTTTTGCCCATAACTCAGCATCCTTGTAGAATCTTATAGAACTCATTTTATCAACCGGAGTCCCAGCAATGTTATAAATAGACTGGGGATTATTTTGTCCTAGGTGAACAATTTTTGATTTGGCGGGCGAAAATGGAAGTTCCCAAACCGTAGATTTTAATGTCATCAGCAAACATTTTGCATTTGATTCCCTCAATTTCAGCAGCATCAGGCAGATCATTCATATAGATTGCAAAGAGGAGTGGTGACAAAACTCCGCCTTGGGGAACCCCTGAAGGAGCATAGCGAAAGGTGGACAGACAGCGGTTTACCGTAACCTGAAAAGTGCGCATAGAGTGAAACGCTTCAGTCCAAGTGACAATCCTGGGATGGATCCCCACATAATTAGTTTAAAGAGAAGAAGTTTATGGGAAACTTTGTCAAAAGCCTTTTGGAAATATAAATATACTACGTTTAAGTTTTCTTGGAATCCAACAGTATGGTCCAATCATTTATTGACTCGAGCATTAGCGTTTCCGTGCATTTGCCTTTCCTAAAGCCATGCTGACATCTAGGTAAAGCATTGTTAACAACCAAATAGTGATCAATCTTCTTTTTCATAATCTTTCCAAATAACCTACAAAACAAGGAAGTAATACCTATGGGCCTGTAATTTTGCGGATCAAAAAATGGGTGTTTTTCCCAAGCGAGATAACCATGGCTTGCATCCATCTGTTGGGTACTTCGGCACGAGAAAAGATTAGATTGAAGAGGTATTCAAGCGGAGCAAAATTTGCGTGATCAACTTGATAAACGGGAGCGGAATATCGTCAGGCGTGATGGATGAGCAGTTAGGCCACTTATTGTTAGAGAGCATGTCAGAAATCTCACTACGATCAAACCATATGGAGTATGCATGCTGAAGGGCTGTTCCCTCTAGAAGAAGAAGACCACCCAGACTGGACTCAGAATAAGCAGCTTCAAAAACGTCCGGAAGTAATTCAGCTCTATCTGAATCTGAAGTTACAATTGACCAGTCATCAAGTCGATATTTTGACATTTACTATATTTTGCTTCTATTTACTAGTGCCTTATCTTTCTGCGATATTTTGCTTTTATTTACTAGTGCGTTATCTTTCTTCCCTCGAAGGATGCAAAAAACTGCGTCAAAAATCGCTGGAACTGTTTCAAACCATACGATTGCAATCATAATTAGGCGGACTGTGACGAGTATAATTGTTAACTCTGTGCGACATCAGACCTTCAAATACTCGCTGCGATCTCTCAATCTTTACGACATTCTTCGGAACGCCTTACCAGATTTCTGAACACTATTCGATGTGGGGCAATACAAATGCTTCGTACACGCGAGTCGGTATGCCCAATCCGAAAATTGTATATTGCGAAATAGTGCAAATAAGGTTGCAAAAGCTTTCTAAGCACCAAGATCAATATGAGGCTGGAACCTCAGCTTAGATTCAATAAGCAACGAATGGACCGTAACGAGCTTGACACGTGGATAACATTATCGGAATCACCAAAGGGCTCGACCCAGTATACATTCAAGTTGAGAGGAATTCGCTACTATTACGATGTTCGAAAGTTTTTGCGGATCCGAATGTTTCACTTTCTCAAATAATTTTTTGGTTATTATTTAGAGTGGCCTATACCACATTGAAGCCCGCTTCTCCCTCTTTTAAAACACAGTACAGCTCACACCATATCTCGTACAACCTTCTTCTCCGGCTAAAAAACGAGCCATTGCTTAACTGCATCGTGACATGTGATGAAAACCGGATTCTGTAAGACAGTCAACGATATCCTGGACAATGGCTGAACGGTCAATCTCGTAGCGGTCAGCTTGGTAGGATGGTATAAGGCTGCTTTAATCCACCATAGCCTCATAAGCCCGTCGAAACTATTACGGCTGCAAAGTATTGTGAGAAGCTCGCGAATAGCAGACTGCAGTCATAGGCCTAGTATTGACCAGTAGGAAGGAACATATCTTTCTTTACGATAACACATGGCCCCATGCCGCACAAACAACTTTGAAAAAAGAGATTGAGTTTGGCTACGAAACTGCAAGATCCACCTATCTCATTTGACTTTGCCCAATTGATACATTCTTGAAGTGTCTGGACGCTTTCCTTGGAAGAAGCGTTTCAAGACCCAACACGATGCTGAAGCGACAGTCAATGAGTCCTCTACATTTCCACAGTTCACGACAACCAAAATAATCAAGCTTGCACGTGGTTATAGAGATCTGCCGATTCTTATGGGTCTTATTGATTGATAAAATTTTGTATGAGCCAAGCTATACCCATTTGAAATTAGTGGTCAAAAACCGTAAGAAACTTCCGAGAGACCTAATATTCAAGCCAACCATTCTCTGAACTCCTGCATTCGGACCACCATAGACCAGTGCTGGGCAATCAGGATCATAGCTTTGGTAAATCTGGATGTTATCAGCGATTTTTTATCTGTAAAATTAGAAGTAATGATTTGTTCAAGCACTGACAAAGCACGAGTTGAGCTATGTATTTAATTAAGCAACTACATGTTGAAAACATAAAAAGGCCAATAACAGTATCAACAGTAACACTATGATCACGCCCAACAGCATGCAATTCTTCAAAGCTCTCCGATATGTTCGGTAAAATAAATAATACAATATGACCAGCAATAAAAAGCATTGACGGCAATAGCCAACTTTTACACAGCTTTGCAGATATTATTTCTAGAAGGATTGCATGGTTTCAAAAACTTTGCACCATCTTTATCTACACACCATTACCCAACTCCAGCAGTGCTTTGCTGCTGCAACACTCAATTTCGAAATTTTTTTTGTCGCCTGAATTTTCTTACACAGTTCGCAGAGTCTAGGGGTGACGTATATATGGGGGATCAATGAGTCAGGTATTTGTGAGCGATTCCTTCAAGATTACTGAAAAGAAAAGCAGGATCGTAAATCAGACATGAAAGTCACAGTTCGCATTTATATTCGTTTCCAAATAGTGAGCACCGAGTGCACAGATGAGAAGCGAAAGCGTGAGTTGCTCTCTTAAAAAAGAGAGGGAAATAAGATGTTTACTTCTTGAGACGTCGACGATGCCGCAGAGGTTTTTGGTAGAAAACCTTTCCTTGTGGTGTATCAAGAGAAACTGAAAATTACAGTTTTCATGATAATTTACACGATAATGAGTGCTGATCGTAATATGCGGAAAAGAACTGTGCCTAGAAAATCAAGACAGACATCAAAGTGAATGTTTAGCATAGGAACTATGTATTATTGTTATCTTGTGCCGCCACCAAATTCAGGCGACTCGTTAGATTCGCTCTGAACTTTATCCATAAATGGTTCAGCTCCATGTACGAATGCTTTACCTTTTCCGCCACAAAGTACCTTCTTACATTCTTGAGGACCGCTCTGTCAGTCATGAAGGTAGCGTCATCAGAAGCAAGCAACTTCAAGGGGTAAGGTGATGCTTTAGGTCAAAAACAGTGGATATTCATACGCAAAGAGTTGAGCTGCTCTTACAAGTTCGAAGCAAAATCTTTGGTTCTGCCAGACGCTGCTGAATCCAACAAGCGATATCGCATCGAGCAAAAGTATTCACTTATTTGGAATGTCAAAGTACCATTCTAGAGGATCCTTTTTCGGTAGGGTAAGTATTCCAAACAACTTAATAGTTGAAACAGTGCGTATGATAAATGACCCTTATCGCTAACTACTTCCTCAAAAAAACACTTCACAGTTATTGCGTTTCCTTACGCTCGTTTTCACTCACGTTACCTACAACATGATCAAAACACGACTTATTCTACGTCTGAATGGAATAAACAGTCATCGTTATTTGGATGAATCGGAGAAGTTTTACTTTCCCACAAATTAGAAGAACCGAGGGGTTGGGAGAAAGGGGAAGATGGAGAGAAATGATTGCTTCGAAACGAAAATTCGAGATAAAAACGATATCCGGTATAGGAATCCGGTTTTTCAAAAGTGCGACGATGTGGTCTTTATTCTCATCTCCCGTGCATCTCTTCGAGCTGCAACATAGTTGCTCCGAGTTGCTTACTGTAGAAAATGTCATTTGTTGTCTTGTAGCGTGTATTTCATTCATTCGTGAATGAAGTACACGCTACAAGACTGAATATTTGATTACGTGAAATAAGAGAAACAACCTACAGCAGCAATCAAGTGGAACTGAATGGATGAACAAACGAAAGGGAAAGAAAAAAGGTGTTCGCGGCAAAAAAAAATCGTTGGCACATTAGACGTCTTAGCAAGGTTTCGTGTGAGCAGTGTTTGCAATCTGACGATTTGCACGCGTTATGGTAGGTCTTACCGTAGGCCAAAATTGCCACGTTCCGATGCGTTTAACTAGGTTGTGGCTTTCCTGTAGCGGCAGTTTTTTTGAGCTCCTTGTTGAAAACCCAATTCAAGCAATAGAGTTGCAAAAGGATTAAGTATGCTTACCAGCCCATGAATTTGAATGTTGAGGTACGGAATGACGCAGCTGAGACGAGATGGCGTACCTTTGATAGTGAGGGCGAAATGATAAAGGAGTTCTTTATCGGAAACCATCAATGAGTGTGATAAAATTGTAGCATTGGCTCTGGGACTATTACGATTTTTTCCAAGGTAGGGTTTGTTGGTGGACAAATTGATAACTTTCATTACGACGGGGCCCTCGAGGTAAGATGGTAGACCGCGTACTTGTTCGCGCTGCCTGCTCCCAGTATCTTGTATTATTTATAGTATTCTATTTTGAAAGTAATTATTTGAATATTATTATTGATTACTGATTATTGATTAGTGATTATTTGAATAATGAAAATATTTATAGTATTCTATTTTGAAAATATCGGTCTGATTGTGCTTCTGCTGTGTGGTGATCTTATCACTTCCTCCACGATAAGGTGAGGTTGTTGGAAGTGGAATTTTTGCGTCGTTTCTTCCCAAAAAGTACAAATATTAGGAGTAGATAACTCAATGTGATTGTATGTGGTCTTATTAAGGTGCTGCTGATAGCTTTGTTCCATTTCTATACTATATGCTCTGTATGTATAATTACCTTGAAGATTAGGAATTAATCTGTCCGTATTATTTCCCTCTCTCGAAATCACTGGGCTCTTCATTTCTGCTTTAACAATAGTAATCGTAGTTATAATGGCCTCGTTGTGCGCTGGAGTGTGCTGCGTGTTCAGCTGCGTCTTTCCTTCACTGCGATTCTTTGCTGTCGTTAATGTTTCCCGCGAGGTTGTATTCAGCATCGAATGCAACGTCTCCACATAAGGTGTTCGTGGTTGCTCAGCAGTAGTCGTAGATATGGCCACTTCATGAGGCGTCCTTGCTTCATGAGTGATCGTACTGAATGGCGCAGATGGATTCTCCACACGGGGCGCTACTCCTCTCTGAGAGGCCGTCGTTGGTGTCGTAGCTGACTTGGAAATAGTATTTGGAACTTCGGCCGATATGACTACATTAGTATTCAGCGGAATAGCAGAACTCTCCACAGTCACTGGTTCCAGATTTTTGGGACTCTCTGCACTTGATGCAGTCCTATATGAAACACCGAGATTACCGGTATAGTTTGTTGCCCCTCCGGAAGGCGCTGCATCGGTGCTCATTGTATGCACGTCGGTCATGGTACTAGGTTCCGTTGGGGTCATCTGTAGTGTTCCATGGGTTTCCATAGGTATGTTTGTTTTGTAAGTAATTCCTAGTAGAGCAGTTGTGTTCTGTAACGTAATAGGTGGTGTAGTCCACGTGCCAGAACTAGGGCGCCCCTCTGTGTTAGGAATTACTTGGCTCTCGTTCACTCCCTCGACAGTGCTATGTGGATGAAAGTCGGATAGAATCATTGCGCTCGCGAGATCTTGAAGAGAGCTTTTGCCTCCGATATCACGTAGGGTCATACTCTCACGTGGAACTTGTGGCAAGAAGCTCGATTTGCTCAATTTAGATACCACCTTGGCTTCCTCAAAACGCCTAGGATCGTATGGATCGTACCGCTGTGTTGTTGATTCTTCTTTTGTGCCGTGATAGGCATAGAATGTTCCTGACTGGTGTGATGCTATGATGCCGTATTCACTAACAAATGGCAGCGATAGGTTATCGGGGGTCGTCGTTTGGTCGGGGAATTCAGGTTTGTAGGTGACCACACCTGCATTCTCATCAGTGTCAACAGTGTCGTCTCGTGAATAGCTGCGGATGTCTCTTGCACTAGGAGGATGCTCAGGAATATGCCTGACATACCTATGGGCAGGAATTTTGCGAAAGCGATCTTCGGGAGGGTAGCTGTGACTATCCATCCTATTGCTCGGATGACGGACAGGTATAGTGTGCTCAACAGTTTCTTCAGGAGGGTGGCTATGAACAGCTTCCGGGACATTTTCAGGAGGATAGCTGTGGGCGACAGTTGCATGAGTTTCAAAGGGATATCTCTGGATTACATGCTCTCGAAAATTTTCAGAAGGGTAGTCTTCCGGAGTATTTTCAGTAATGTAGCTATGGACGTCCTCTGGACTAGTTTTAGGAGGGTAGCTATGGACGTCCTCTGGAGTATTTTCAGGAGGGTAGCTATGGACGTCTTCTGGGGTATTTTCAGGAGGATAGCTGCGAATGATAGGTATTCGAAGAGTTTCAAGGGCATGGCGAGTTACAGGCTCTCGAAAATGTTCGGGAGGGTAGCTGTGAACCTCTGTTGCTTCTGGTGGTTGCGGTCTGCTCATTTCTGTGGATCCGCTGTGAGTACCATGCGCTATTTTGGCCTCGTTATATAGCTTTCCGAATATTTTTCGAAACGCGTTGCTGGATTCAAAAGTGATAAGCACGGTTGGAACATCGCAATCGGTGATTTTTATGCAGGCACCGTGTCGATCCCGTACGAAGTTCAATGCGGCAACGCATTCACATCTTGACGAGAGGCATCCATGCTGACATTCCTGAAAGGCTTAAATAAATTCTCTCAAGAATCGCAAACCATTATGTGCACTTAGAAGCCAAGTGCACCCCTGTCATGGTAGCCTCAATAAAAAGATGTTATTAGGTTGATTCATAATAAATCGGACAAATGGTAGTGATGATTTCTAGAGATCATAACTCAGTAACGAATTAACGAAAATGGACGCGCGAGGTACCGTTGTAATGAGTATGAAAAGTTCTTCAAAGTACCGCAAAATATTCACTCCAAAGTAAATTCATTCCGCCACAATGCCGCACGATTTCAAGCGGTCCAGAGACAACATCCGCAACGTCATACTATTTATATCGCTATCTGGCCAGGAACCCGCGGGTATCGGCAGACGTCTGATAGAAGTTCACAAGGAGCATGCCCCCGGCAGAAGTACACTGTAGTTGTAGCATTCGAAGTTTGCGTCAGGCGACTATTCCATCGAAGACGAAAACCGCGGTTGGTGGAGCGTACACGGCGTAGAGTACTGGGAGCTGCTCGATGAAGGTACCACAGTATCCGCCGACGTCTACGTTCGTCAATTACGAGAATTGAAGGCCAATGTCCAAAGTTCGCTACGGCGGCGGTCACATGTCTACTTCCAGCACGACAGCGTGTCTACTTCCACAGACCGCACTTCGCAAGATCGACCAAGGCCGAGCTGCTGTCGTACAGTTGGACCGTACTTCTATACCCACCGTACTCCCCAGACCTGGCCCCTTCAGATTTCCACCTTTTCTCCCACAGCCAACGCCACCTGGACGGCCAAGACTTCAAAACTCGCGACGAGGTCAAGGCGGCACTCGGCAAATTCTTCGAGCTCCAGCCTCCGGCCTTCTGGAGCAAGGGCATCCATGATCTGCCTATACCGTGGCAGAAGGTCATCGATAAAGATGGAGTATATTTCAAGTGAATCCCTGTTGTCGTAAAAAAGTTGTACGACAATGATTAAAATTGGTCAATTTGTCCGATTTATTATGAATCAACCTAATACTTTGTAGGCCTTTATCTTTCCGAGCACATATCATTGGTAATGTATTTATCAAAGAAAATGGGCATGCTGTGAGCGTGAGTGGAGTGATGGCTATCCTTCTGAGCCCTCGCTGCCGCCTGCTGCTAAATGTGTACTCCTACGTCAGGATTTCGCACCGCGACGCTGTTCCAAAGCTATTACAAGCCAACCATAGACAGCTCCCCTGCCACTGCAGCGTTGATCGCTATAGGACCTAACTACAACGGCGTCCACAGCTCGCAAGGATGGCGTCGCACGCCCCATACCGCAGTGCGAGATCCTGACGTTAGGGTACGCATCCGTCACTCCCCACTGATGAGCACTTTCGGTTTTCGTAGTCACTCCATCCATACACTTAATGCTTTAGGGCTTCCAAGAAGTTAGGTTATAAGGAAAGTTTTCACTGCTTTTCCCAACTTTACGTACATGAATTCATAACTTTGCTCAGACTGCATCTTTTCCCATAACAAGCAACAGCCTATTCCTCACACTTTTCCAATAACTTGTGTACATGTTGTATTTGCTTGTCCCATATTGATTAAAGTCTGATGAATTACATCGCGCGATCATGAAAAGTCGACTCCGAATCATTATGATTCTCAAACACTCTGCTGGTAAGGTGCTGTCCGGATGTCGAAAAAGTGGGGTTTGGTAAGCGCCATATCTAACGAGTATAAAAGTTCTCAATTCCCTAGTAAGGAGTAAGGTCCTCAGCCGGCAATTCCATCAATTTTCGGAAGACGATCTGTGAACAATGAGGTCGATCTGTGAACAATGAGCTTGTTCCGAAGGGTTGCAGAACACTTGTTTTTTGAGTGCTGCTTAAGCTGGTCCATCCTATTGAGAAGACCAATACTTGAAGGAATCGTCCACGGAAAAATGAGTTTTTTGTTGACCATATATTTATGTTGTATATACCTTATGAGGGCCGCATGCTAGTTTCATGAGAAAAAGTGAGAATTAGGCTGAGATACAGCTCCCCAAATTCTCGGCTGGGTGGGCGGAGCCTCCGAGTAAAAGTCTGGTCCCGTCGTCCCCGCGATTGGGAACGGAGAGTTGGACTGTTTACGTATCTTTCTCTTCCTGCAGTGCTTCTCAGAACGCGGCGGACGACAGAGTGGCACTTTCTTGGAGGCCCCGCCCACCAGGCCGAGACTTTGTGGTGCTGTACCTTGGCCGAAATCACATTTTTCCGCAAAAAAATTTGCATGCGGCCCACATTAGGCTGATGCAACATAAATATATGGGTAGAAGAAAAAACATTTTTCCATGGAAGATTCCTTTCAGTATGCCCTGTAAATATGAATGCTCATCGCTTTCTGTTGTTTTGATTGAAGCAGATTAATTGAGCAAGGCATAACCAGGTGTCCAGAAAAATGGCCGCTTCAGTACGCCTCCACCGCTACGGCACGGACCGCCTGTCATCTGACCTGACCTTTGCAGTTACGACAACCCTCCCCAATCCCGCTCATCCAAAACGACTTCCGTCCCTGTCGAAAGTCCTCCACTCCCGCTGTACTCTGTCGTGGAGTGATGTCCCAAATAGTGCCTTTTTGTAGTACTCCAAAATATCGCTAATAATTCAAAACCCTTATGGAGTTCTAAGGAACGCCTATACTCGGAAATAAGCATCTATGGTGCACATTATGTAAGCTAATCTGAGTTAACGTGCTTTCAAATTTGGGTTTGTCTTGTGAACACGTAGAACATCTCAGAGCTTCCCTTACAACCTAATATAAAGCGCAATAAGCAGACGGGGCTGCGCACATGGCCCTTTTTTTAAAACTGAAAACGAGTAGTACCACTAATCAACGATCATACCGTGTTCGGGTTCGTGCAAGTTGCCTCACATTTGCCACATTCCACGTATCGCTCATTACGTTGACATAACGTCTGACCAGCAGCAGCGACACAAAAATAGAAGAGTGGCAGCAGTTTCTGAAATATTTTGCATACTCCTGTATTCTTCTATGTATGTTCATACCCAGCATGAGTGAAAGTGCTCTAGTAAGACAGGTATGTAAACATGTAAACAAGGTTGATTCTTTGAACCATAAAAGCAGTAACAGGCTTTGATTGCCTTGAAATTTCGGCTAATTAATAAACACAATAGTAAGCAACTTCCTCAATAGTGTGAGCTTCACTTGTGCTCTGGTTATTTCACGCATACATGTTCCTGCTTCCAGACTTACATGAGTAACTGCAGTAGATGAAAAAAAAGAAAAGGATTTGAACGAAATCAAGGATTTTTCTCACTCAAATAATCGGGAGAAGGAATTTGGCAAAATCTTAAGATTTCCTTTTGGATTCTACATTGCATCTGATCAAAAAGCGAGGTCGTGCTCCCAAGACGATAGTCAATCTAATCGTCTGTTAGCCGCTCTAATGAGATTAGTCGACTTGGCGTCTCGCATTTTTTGAGACATTTGTGGAACGCAGTGCATTTCAAAAATACGGGGCGCTACAGTTCATGTCGTGCTATTAAAAATAAATCATTTTTCGCACCTCATTCACTGTTCAGTAGCTTCTCAGATCCTCTGCTGAAATGGTGTTAAACGACTTAACCGAACAACATCTTCAGCTTCTACATTTTGTACAATGCGATCAGCGACCCTTTACTTCAGCATTTCGAGGCACCTTGCCTCCTCTTGCTCTACAATATATTTTTCACGGTTTCGACCGTGAAACGCAACCCACTGTGGCCTTCGATGTCTGTAGAGCATTGTGTCATGCTGGAAGAGCGTTGAAGTGTTGGCGGACAAGCGCCAGTAATAACTTAGGGGTCAGTGATAATGCGCGTTGACCTTCGCCGATTTCGGCAAGAGGATTGACAACGCTGGTAGACGAGCTGGGAATTTGTCTCATTGTCAGTACTATTTCGCAAACAACACGTGGTGAATATAGCAAAACCTCGCTCTAGCAGTAGATATCACATTCATTCAAAAGTAGTGCCCACGCGATCTGCTTTCCTACCCAGTAGCTAGCAGTTTGCCGTGTACGACTGCTTACCTACCGGACCATTTTCATAGCAGAAACGGGAAGGGAGTCTTAGTGGTGGGATCAGATCATTAAGGAAAATGCCATGAGTATGTAGTGTTGCCGAAGTGGTCTAAAGTGAAGAGCTCTCCGTACACAAAGTCAGTGTCTCTAAGGACTCTAAAAGCAACACCCTTCATGCAGATGTTTCAGGTTC
Organism: Trichostrongylus colubriformis; assembly: GCA_963978905.1. Lineage (NCBI taxonomy): Eukaryota > Metazoa > Nematoda > Chromadorea > Rhabditida > Trichostrongylidae > Trichostrongylus > Trichostrongylus colubriformis. The sequence continues at coordinate 14,602,150 of OZ022258.1, read as the reverse complement.
ATGCAAATATCGCAGATGTTTTCGAGCTTGTGGAAGACGGCAGATTTCACATTCCGAATACAGTGTGAAATAGAGCTTCTTCCTGAGGAACGTCATGAGAGCAAGTGCCCCCGGCTACTGTACCACTCATGTACTCCGTGAAGTAAGCTCTGGTGATGGCAGCAGACACTTTCACCTTCCCTTTCTGTACGATAAAACCACTTGAAAAACGAACAAATTACATCCCATTCGAGTCCATGCCGTAGATCTGTCCCACGTGTCGCTGCTGGCTTCGCAATCTTTCTGTGGTATTTTTCGGTGTTTTCTTCTATTCCGAAATCTACCAGGAGCAGCTGCCCTTGCTATGTTTTATTGCAAGCATCAGATTCCGATGAGAAGCAAAATCGTGCATGAGCTTAGATCCTGAGCTAATGAGCCTGAGAACTATTCAAAAGGGATGTATTTCGAGAATTATGACTCCTTAAAACTTCACTTTTTGCAGAAACTCAGTCTATGATAAATAAAGAGTCACACTAACGAAGCCTTCGAGGGCGTGATTTCTGCACCAGTAACTTTGCATCTGTTCGATTCAAATGAATAACTAACGAGTACATTAGCGAATGACGAGGTCACCATTAAGGCATGATCTGGCAAAAAATTCTGAGGTGCGCGAGAAGGACTTACATTGATGTCAACCATCCGTTGCAGGAATGTGAATAGATTTCTTGCTCTGCTGCTTCTGTGTGGAGTCTCTGAAATGGTTCCTAGAGAAATCAAAAATGAAATATGTGATATTTTAAGAGTTATATTACTTTTACCTATTCAATGTTTCCTCGAAAGTTTAGCTTGGCCTACGGTTGCAGTGATGACCGGGCTACCTCGTTTGGTCCTTTTTTCAAAAAAAAAAGTGTTTTAATCACCTGAAAAGGAGAAAAATGCCGAAGAAAAAGTGCCAGTGTGTGAAATCCCAGGGCATCTTGTGAGCACTGGAGACTGTTACGTACGATCCCTTTGTACACGAGCTTGAATTTATTCAAGATTGCGTACCAAGGGGGGTATATTTTCTGCCCTCCTTTGCTCCCTGTTTTAGTGGTTCACTTATCACGGATTCTCCCTCTCACCACCTTGGGGATAGAAATATGGATTAGTGTGGGGTCATAGGGGCATGGCCGCGAAGCGCCATTGTGACCTAGCGGGAAACAGCACCATATAAGGACGACATGAGAGTGGAGAGACGTATAGGTTCCGGATACGTCCGTCTCCGCTTATCACAACTGGCGCCCCCCCCCCTATTTTCCCTCTCATACTTCGCTATATTGGTGTTCGTGTATTGTACTATTTTCACTATACGCATTTATTGTTTGTTGTTAGTTTCTCTTGCTTTTAATAAATTGTTAGTACTATATTTCGATGCCTACTGTGTGAGAACCGGGTCGGATACCGGTCGGATACTTCACGTGTGAACCTACGACTTGTACGGTACATTAAAGGCACCGGGAGGGGGGCAAGGGCGGAATAACGTTTACGAAAACAATGGCGTCTGAAAACAAACATATGGGTTCGGTAGATACAATGTGTAACGAAACCAGCGTTGAAAAACGCGCCGTGAGACGGTATTTGGCCCCGGGGCGCGCTTCCGTCCGAACTGCAAGCTTCCGTGGCCGAGCCACGCTTCGTTCATTTTGAAGCTTGTCTTCGGCCTGATGTAACCTTATTTTTGAATTATTTCCTCTTTACTGTTTTCTAGTGACACATTTTACTTGTTCTTATAGATCTTCTTAATTGTGCATTTCTATACCTGAAAATCTCAGAAGGGTCAAACAAAGTCGGGGGGAGACGCAACTTTGCGTCGACGTCGATGCTCCTTTCCCTTACTAGGCTTAGGCTAAAATTGATATCCCCTCCTCCCACATTAAAAAGCATCTGTCAAAGCATAGGTCTCATCAGCTTTAGCCTAACCCTAGGAAGGGAAAGAAGCTTTGACGTGGGTAAAAATTTTGCCTCTCCCCCCCCCCCCCCCGACTTTATTTGACCCGTAAGTACATCTAGAAACAATATAAGAAAGAACAAAGTGAAAACTAAAAAGAAAAAACAAATCTATATTAGAACCATCTTCTTTTGGCACCATGCCAAGGCGTCAAATTGGCGAGTTTGTGCAATGGCGGCCACTCAAGCTCGTCCACACTACGTCTGTTCTACCGTAAGCCAAAATTACCCCTCCTGGTGTCTTTAAGTAGTTCAAGATGTCCCGTGATCGATCCCAACACTGTAGATGTTGGCCGTATGTATCGGCAAGGCTTTCGCAATGTTGAAATGGTCACTCTAAAATTTCTTTTGCGGTTTGAAAAGAAAGGGTACTCGACGTTTTGTATCACTGATATGTTTCGGGCTCACAGGCTCTGAGAAAGGCGATTTGTCGAAAAGATCCGAATAATACTCACAATCAGCACAAGCGCATTAGATCGGGTTTGAATATTTCGAGATTAATGGAGAGACGGATATGAAGTATGTTGAAATGGTCGACCTCACCGCCACATGTGGACTATAAATGTGGAAACTGAGGAAGGGTGTCCAAAGAATAGCTATGATGCAATCAAAAGATGCACACTTTCGAAATGTAGGGGAAAGCCCTTTCATTTTGAGAGGAAAACACATGATTGACGTAAAGCCTTTAGATGTCTTCCAGAGATCCTAAGTGGGTGTCTCTGAGGGCTGAGTACAGCGTACCGAAAAATGTCTTCCGTTTGAAGCAGTTCGAAGGCTCAGCTCACCAAAATAAGAGGAGGGTACACAATTATGACAAAATTTCATGCGGCCGCGCACGACGAGCGGCGCCCCGGATCTTTTTGCGTGCGATTGCGTGCATTGCAGCACTCTCTTAGAGTTTTACGGCTGGATTGATTAGTTCTTGATTAGGATTTATCATGTAATTCTTCCTTTTATTTTTTATGTCATTATGTCTTTTTCATTCCATTCGTCTACCCTCACCGCGGACGGTTGGTTTCCTGCCTACGATGACTTCGCCGTCAAACCCAGCAGGCAGTAGCGACTTCCGTGCAAGAACCTTCATGAAGATAGCCACTGTCAATGTCCGAGGCCTGCGCTCTCAACAGCGACTCGCGGATTTCGAAGCCAATGTCAAGAATGTCAAGTTTTCTGTGCTCGGACTGGCTGAAACTCGAAGACCTAAGCGTGAGTGCACTCATCTTGGATCTGATTTTGTGCTCTACAACAGTGGACGTTGTGACAATGTCCCCACATATGCTGGTGTAGAGCTGTATATGTCGTCACGTATGCACAAGAAGCTTGTTGGTGTACATTACATAAGCGATCGCGTAATCCAAGCCGAATTTATTATAAAGAGAAGACGTCTTAGCCTCATTCAAATGCACGCACCGACCTCTGCAGCCCCAGACGATGAGTTTGAACGATTCCTAGAAGAAATAGAAGCTGCAAGATTAACCACAAAAAGCACAGTAGTACCAGAAATCATATGTGGCGACTTTAATGCAGTTGTTGGGCGCTCGAAGAACAAAGAAATTGTTTGTGGTCCTTTTGAAACTGGTGACCGAAACGACCGGGGTGTTTCCCTGCTTTCCTTCTGCGACGCAAATAGTCTAATTGTTGCCAACACATTCTTCAAAAAGCGATTTGGTCGAAAATGGACATGGAGAAGTCCAAATGGGAACACCCGCAGTGAAATAGACCACGTGTTGTGCAAGAATCTTAAGTACGTTCGCGACGTGTCGACTCTTTCCGGATGCAACGTTGGGAGTGACCATCGAATAGTGCGAATAACTCTGGCGATGTGCATGAGGCCTACCCGTTTCCCGCAAAAGCCAAGACAATCACCTCCACTGTTCGACAAGCTAAAACTACAGGCTGCAATGGCAACCCAGCCACGTCCGGTGAACGGCTTTGACATCTCAAGTTTTGTGCACGCTGCGCTCAGTTGCATGGCCATAACACGAACGCGGCAGGAAATGGTGGGGCGAATCTCTGATAGAACACTGGCACTAATGGCAGAGAGAAGAAAGCAAAAGTTTGGACTTGCAAATGGATCAACATCTATTGTGCTATACACGCTACTGTGCAAACAAATTAGGTGGTCACTCACCGATGATCTCCGCAAGCACAACGACCGTGTCATGCAAAACGCAATAGGAAAATTGAAGATAAGGCATGCACGACATGAGTTAGCCTATGAACGAAAACAAATAGCCCAACTCCGATATCCTGATGGTACCCTATCATCGACCCTTCACGAAGCCATGGTCATTGCAACTGCATTCTACAACAACCTCTAGAAATCCCACAATGGTCCTTTCGTTTTCTCAGCGGCCGGCTCACTCAGACGCCCGATCACAGCAGACGAACTTCGCGAAGCATGTAAGAGAATCCGTGGAAATACTGCACCTGGTGCTGACGGAATCCCATCTGGAGTAACGAAGTATCTGATGCCTCTATGCGCGGATGACCTTGCCAGAGTACTAAACCAGCATTTCGAGTCCAACAAGTTCCCAGAAAACCTTGTCAAAGCCAAAACCATCCTCCTCTACAAGAAAGGAGACCCACTAAATATTAGCAACTACAGACCAATCTCTCTACTATCAACTGTCCTCAAAGTTCTTACCCGTGCACTGGCCCGCCGAGTAGAAGAAGTGGCTTCGGAGTTCATCCCAAATGAACAAGCTGGGTTCAGACGTAACTTTTCCACCCGTGATCACATCATGTCCGTCAACTTACTGATTGAGAAATGTTGTGAATGGAGAAAGCCGCTACATATGGTCTTCATTGACTACCAAAAAGCTTTTGATACCATCGAATACGAGATTATTTGGAAGGCACTGGAAAAGTTCGGAGTAGATGACTGCACTGTTCGAATGATAAAACAACTGTATGCTGCTGGACGATCGTTTTTGGTCCTGGACTCGATGGAGATGGAGATTGATATTCAGCGAGGTGTCAGACAAGGCGACTCATTATCTCCACTCTTGTTTATTTTAACTCTCCAATCGTGTCTTGCTGACGTCGACTGGGGTGACCAAGGGTACCAAATCGAACGGTATCATCTGAATTATCTTGCCTACGCCGACGACATCTTTCTATGTTCATCAACTGTCGATGGGCTACAAACAATGCTCAATAAACTCATCGATGCGACCAAGACGGCTGGGCTCGAAGTAAATGCAAGCAAAACAAAATGAATGTCGAGCAACCCTAACGGACAACAACTCAGAGCCAATGGCGAAGAAATTGAGCTGTTATCGTCTTTCGTATATTTGGGCCAACTTGTATGTTTCCCCCAAGATCGTCTACAAGAAATAAGTCGAAGGATAAGTGCCGCGTGGAATATTAACAGGAGAGTCCGAACATTGCTGAAAAGTCGAATGACGTCACTTATGATCAAGCGACGCTTCTTCCACATATGCGTATTACCCACTCTACTGTACGGATGTGAAACGTGGGCCTTGACCAAGACAGCCGAGGACCGTCTGAAAAAATGTCAACGACGAATGGAGCGCCAAATGTTAGGCCTTCGACTTCGCGACCGAGTATCGAACACAACACTGCGAGCAAGGACTAAACTAACAGACGCTGTCGTCGAAGCCAGAAAACGCAAGTGGATGTACGCGAATAAGTTGATGACAAGAGACCACACACGGTGGGAAGTACGGCTATTGAACTGGAAGCCCAGTGGAAACAGATCAGTTGGACGACCACGTATGCGATGGGAAGATGATTTCAAAATGTTCGCTGGAGTAGATTGGAAGAACATGGCTACAACTTCTGTATGGTTTGAGATCCTGGCCCGTTTCTCTGTTTATGTCAGATGAATAACGGAAATAAATGTAAATGTAAATGTATGTCTTTTTAGGGCCCACAAGTTATTGTTTCATAGATAAAGATGAGATAAACAGCTGTTTCTAGAAGGACCTCCATGACCCTTACGGCGTGAGCGGAATTCCAACTGACCGGGGCAAGTTCTGCTGACGGCGTCGCGGGTACGACGTCGCAAAGCGAAAATTTGTCATAAGTGTACACACCCAAGTGAGAGTAATGCTGCATTTCAGTGAGGGGATAAATTAGATATACATATTATTCGTAACACTATAAAAGGTATCGCTCAAGAACCCTTACTTCTAAGCTGTAATGATGATAAAGCCTACACGGCTCATCCCTCAAACGCTAGAGCAAGTGGGAAGCCTCAGCCCTAACGCGGCCCCATCTGCGCATTCTCAAGTCGTCTCGAGAATAGAAGACACCAGGAAACTCTGTCACCTCAGTCAGTTCCATGTAGTCCATCTGGAGCTGTCTCTAGCCTTTCGTGTTACCTTATCTCAAGCATCTCATCAATAAGGGCTTATGGACCAGCTACGTTTTTTCTTGCTTCGCATTACCGTCATTATCTTGGCCGCTTGAAGCAGTCGGAGTATGGTCGCATTTTGGGCTTCTAGCAAGTGGTAGAAGCACGGGGAATGGAAACGCATGAACGTTTAACTTTAATTCCATTGGAAGAAAAAGTGTAACGTAGTACTCTTACTATATATGAAACGTCATCGGTCTGTTCATCCCCCCGTCTCTCCGTCCCTCCGTCCGTCCGTGTGTCACGAAATTAGGTATTATATTAAAAACGACCTTTGGAGATGGGTACAAGTGTGGTATGGGTTGGACACGGGACAAGAAGTAAAGACCACGACACATGGACTAAATCAAGCTCCGGCCAACTGGGCTGGGCAGGCCGTGGAATGTTCTGTTTTCAGACCGAAAATTGTTTATGGGGTCCAATACGACCCAAACGTGGGGGAGAGGTGGATTAAGGTCAGAGACGAGATTCTGAAAGTCAGGGAAGAACCCTGGGCACGGGGGGGGGGGGGGGGGAATTTGGTGTGGTCGGCGGCGCTTGAACACTACATGGAAAACAATCTGTGGAGATGGGTACAAGTTTGGGATGGGTAGGGTATGGGACAAGAAGGAGCACCCATGCACCAAGTTAAGCTCCTCACACGGTGAGCGGAGCGTGCATTGAAATACTTTGTCCTAAAATGAAGAGCAGTTTTGATCGACCCACTGACGCACCTTGTATTTCGCGCGCAGTGGTGTGCGCCAGCCAAGTGGTTCAATCATAAAATGTACGAAGCTGATCTTTCAACGCATTGCACATTCCGCTCCTTTGCACATTCTGCTTCTCTCTACTCACTACCTTATCTTGACAAGCATGAGTACAAAAAATGTCAAACCTGATGAGTTTCTTCAAAGGAGATATGGGGCTCTAGTTGTAACCCATGCCGAAAATTCGAGATAATCCAAAACCGGCCTAAACACCAAGTTTTACGGGATTCACACTCAGGAAGGCCATATTAATCTCAAAATACGGGAGTGGCTCTTGGCTGGCTCAACTCGTTGACTAAAACATGGGCACATGCCGATTGCTGATAATGGCCAATATGAAAGAAGAAACACGAGGTCCTTTCAAACCAAAAGGTGGCATCTGTTGCTCATCCATCGCACGATCGATACATACTACTACATACTTATATTTCTGTTTACTGTTCTACGTTCACAGTCCTTAGTCAGATGAAAATAGCGCTGGCGCTGAAGAAGAGATCTGAACAGGGAAATGGGATAACAATAGCCGAGGCGAAGGATTCTTGAATGGGCCCGAACCACGCCACAGCAAAAAAGGAAAATTCAAGAGATTACCTACAGCAATGGAGAAAAACGAACGAAAACCGATTGGTTTCCGTCCCGCCAACATAAGATGACAGAGATATTACTACAAGGAATATGCCTCCAAACAGGCATTTTCATGAGGGTTTCGAAGTGAAGAAGGTTAAAAACGAGCGGAGAATTCGGTGGTGGAAGGTAGACCAGGGGGAGCGAACGATTCCAAAAGTAGAGCATTGGAGGCGAGTCTCCAAGATCGTCACTGGGCTCAGGAACCTAGACAAGGTTGGTGATTTGAAGGAAGCACATGATCGCAACGAGGTTTAATCAGGGGAAGCCAGTGGTGTGGTCTGAAAAAAGAAGACTGAACCCGTAGTCAATCGACATGGGCAATCGGTCACGAAAAACGTGAACTTCAATGGTTTTTAGCGCTTGCAAAAGTTGCACCTACACTGAAGCGAAGGGAAAAGTTGATAAGCGGATGCTCTTGACAAAAATTGAGTGATCGAGATAAGACCGATTCGTATCGCGTCTGCTTAAAGCTCAGCTAGGGCTCTCCAGGGCGTCCGATAAAGTCCGTAGGAGCAGTGAGGGTGCTATTCTGAGAAGGCTAAAAAAAATTTGTACACTTCTAAACAAAGAACTGTTTAGCAAAAAACCTGATGATGAAGGTGAGGATCGATCGAGTCTATTTGGACAGAACCTACCGTGACAGCACTGCATGTGCTAAAAAATTAAGAGGGTAAGCCGGCAAGACAGACCAGAGTTGAGGGTATTGCATTAGTGGCTAGTAGGAGCTAAAATAAACAAGTAGAGGACATATTCGGGAAGGCCATCAGACCAGATTCGCAGCAGCCATGGAAGAAAGTGGTGCTGTCTGAGAATGCACAAGCCGCTCTGGACTAACGCTAAGGCAAAAGAAAGAAGAAGAAGGCATCGTTCAGAAATGCATGGCTGCATATTTCATGGAATTTCAGAGCGCAATTTTGATGTTTTGATCCTCGTAAATTCAAAACGTAGGCCTCGTGTCTCACTAGAGCACTCTGTCCTATAGGGAATTTTGTTCACACCATATTTTAGGCTTGGTTCTTCTGGTCACTCAATTCCTTCAAGCTGTCACCATATTAAAACCACTTGGCTTTGAGCTCTTGTTCACAACCAAGGAAATATAACCTTCGAAATTTTCAATTTTATGTTCACAAGGAGTAAAATGCTGAAAAATGTGGTAGTGTGCACACTGTAATACGTTGTATAAATTAACGCCAACATTGTATAAAACGAACCACTCGTTAAATTCAAAAACGAGAGTACCGTAGAAAGGTTCAAAACCGGTTCCTAAGGGTATCATAGAAAGAATTCATTAATTAATAAATCCGTTTTTGCATATTTTCTTTGAAGCACGAGTAAGAAACTCTTTGAAAGAGCCGGTCGTTGTAATAGGAAGCAGAACACTTGAACTGCGCTACCAGAAACAACGAAACGAAACAAAACGACATCAGCGCTGAAGAGCATTGAACACGCAGGGGACTACTAGTTGAGAAAATCAAAGAATCTGTTACACTTAAGTGCCTGGTATGCATAACATTCGCAAGCTCATGGAATTTGGCGCCTTACGAACGACAGTCAGTTAAGTTGAGGGCAAGATATTCGTGGTTAACAGAGCAGATAGGGACCAAAACGAAATTTTCGAGCTGCAAAAAATGTCTAGTTTGAAAGGTTGGATCTGAAGCTTACAACTGGAAGCATTACCAACAGGACACTTGAACTGCGCTGCCAAATAAGCAACTTTGTGCTACTAAAATATGGCATGAAATAAATGATACCGCACTGTTTGGTGGAGCGTATCGGCCTCTTTTGTGAGACAAGGACCACCAGCTTTTTCTACGAGTGGTGACGAATGTGTTTTTTAGTGGGCAACGATCCAGTTGCTAGCTGAACGAGTCTAAAACTTCCTATCTCGTAATTTAATTAATTTTTCGCATTACGCAGCATGAGGTTACATTTATAGCATATGCATACTTCGCATAAATCACGCTAGGTGCGCTACTTCTTTCCAGTAGCGTTCTTCATTGCTAATACTGGCCACATAACTCGAAATTTTTGTACTGATCTTTGTAGCCAATTTCGCATTATCCATCAAGTGGGAAATTAGCTATGCTCTTGTATTACGTGGGAGGTTGAGCCAAAGAAACTTGTTTTTAAGGATTGGAGTCTTATGGCCGTCTTCACACTCAGCGCCGACCGTCCGTGGCTGCGTTCACAAGCAGCGAGGCAGAGTGGCACGTGGGAGGTGCAGAGGCATTGCAACCACACTCCACCGCCGGCACCGCAGAGTATGAATGCGGCCTGAGGCTGCCGTCAAACTTTGCAATTTTGCGATTCTGCGATTTTGAGGCGTCGCACTTCCGCACGCGATACTACGACCTTGAGATGGTGCAATGCCGCAACTTCACGTGCGAAAGGGCTACGCCGCAAAATCGTAGAATCGCAAAGTCTGACGGCGGCCTAATGATGCTCGCAATATCATAAGGTAGACACCGACATCTACAATGGGTGACAAAGGAGGCCGGTACTGCATATACACAACACTGCACCGTACAGAGAGTAGGGCTCCACAGACGAATAACCCATCACCGGAAGTAGATCGCATATTTGACTCAAGGGGTCTCAATAAGAATTCCATTTCTCCTCCTTCTTTTGAGCAAACTTCGTCGAATTTTTCGCTGGTTGTCTTCACCAACAAAATTACGGAGAAATTTTGCAAGATCACTACATTCCGTAGCAGCCCTATGCGTGAACATGCTTCTGCCTAGCTTACACGATGCGTCATCGCAACTCGACTGAATCCTCGATTTCATCGCACCCGTACCATACCCGTAGCCTGTCACACTCGGTAGTCGAGTCTGGTGATGCACTTGAATATTCCGTTTCCGCAGGTTTCCAATGCCCCTCATTTCCAAGTTACTGAAAGTGTCGATACCACTGAAATCCCACCGGAAGCATATTTGGGACATCGAACCTGCCAGTGCTTATCCATCAAAGCAGCACTGTTCGAGCAGAAAGGCTTTCCTTACGTTCCAGAACAAAGCGACAGTCTTTAGGAAGCTGTACAGAAGGTAACCATCAAGTAACTTCAGTATGCTGTTTTGTACAGACGTTGCTGGTGTACGTGTTCTAGGGCCCAAAAGCAGCAACAGGCAGACGGCCTCGTTTTCTAAACGGTGTCCAATTACGGTGAAGGCAGTGAATCACAGCTTACTTTTCCTCACAGAGAAACATCTCAGGAATATTTTACTAAATTACTTTCATGCCTTTCATCACTCCATACTCTGTATACTTAGCGAGTGGGAGTATAAGCAAGGTGGATTTTTTTACACTACCTGTATTTTTCACGCACACTGTTTCACTAGGTCTTCAATTCTTGAAACCCGACACCAGCTCCATTTGCTGGAACTAAATTGTAGCAACTGCAACACCATTAGATGCCCATACAACATTCTTGCGTATCACCAGAACGAAAGTTTTGGTGTTACAGCGGAACCAAACCAGCCCGGTCTTTGGCAGTTAATATGATATATGATCTTACCCAACACCTTTTTTAGAATACCGCACCACATTTTGTTGCATTGTGTTGCGCTGAAACACATGCTACAGTCGTTTACAAATGAAAACATTCGAAATACCAAGCAAACTGGCTCTATGTGTGGTGACCTAAACGGAACATTGGCGTTTTTGAAGGGGTCGATCTTTTCGCAGACTACCTTGCGTAAACTAGTACCATACATTAGGTTGCACCAAAAGTTTTGTAGGATTTTTCCAAAAACATCAATAACTCTTGTTTACTTCAAGACAAATCTAGGTGGTTTAGAAATATGGCAGAACGTTCTCTGAGCTTAATATGGTAGAGCTTTCTCTAAGCTTTCTAGTAAAATATATATTGACCCACCAGATTCCGTGGAGAAAACTACAATGCCCGTAGCCGATGCCCACTAAACACGCGGTGTCTCTACTACGAGTGCTCGCGGCACCAAAGCTACGGAACCTGGCAACTCCATGAACGCTGCATTGTGTAAGGGATGTGTGAGCTACGAGACCGTGCGCCTCTGGTTCGTCACCTTTAGCAACGGCGAGATTGACATGGAAGGCAAACCACGTTCGGGACTGTGCAATTTCTGACACGCGGAGGGAATGCTAATCCAAAAGGTGCTGGTACAAGGCGAGACAATCACCGCTGTCGTATGCACCCACCAGTTCCAGCAGCTCGCCGTCGCTGTTCGAGAAAAACGCCGAAAAAGGTCCACGGTCACCTTCCTTCTTGACAACGCCAGCTCATCGCGAAGAGCACCCAGGCCAAGCTACAGGAGCTCGGCTGGAATGTTCTGTCCCACCCGCCATAGACATTGCCCCTTCTGACTATCACCTTTTCTCTGAAATCCTTCCTGGCAGAGAGAATGCGTTGATCATGGCTCGCTTGCAAAGGAGATCACGAACCTCTTAAGCCCTCAGAACCCCTGAGATCTGGGAGGAGGGAATCAATGATCTACCTTTGTGGTAACAATGGGGAATACGTTGTTGCCTATTTGCGTTTGTTGGAAGAAATAATATTGAAAAGTGGTAATCGAAAAAAATTCTACAAGACTTTTGGTACAACCTAATATTTTCATCTTCACCTCTGCAATACTGATCAGTGGTGGGACCTTATGTAGAAAAATTCATCTCCAGGTGTCTCTCACAATAGACCCAAGCCACGTCACGTCTATCGTGGGCTGCATACAATAACTATCATCAAACGCGCGCAACGCAGTTTTGTCAGCATGTTATCAAAGGGATTGTGGTTTCCGTCATATCGCTAAGGCCGCGTTCAGACTTTGCGATTTTGCGATTTTGCGATTTTGCGATTTTGCGATTCTGCGATTTTGCGATTTTGTCTTTCTTGCAGAATGTTCTTCAGTATTCTTTGAAATTATGAGCGTGCTAATCTTAGATTAGTGTCTGTTTTGTGTTTTATGTGTTTTATTGTGTGGGTTGTGTGTTTGAGCGTACATGTTGCCCATAGTTATTGATTCACTGCTCTTACCAGTTGCTTTAATGTTTATTTTCTTTTTGTAACCCGTATTTGTTTCCTTTTTCAGTTTCGATGCTTTCTTATTCGATGTCATTTGATTTGTTATTTTTGATGCTTGAGAAATGGAGGTGTTATTTCTTCACCGCACGGTAATTCGGTAAGTTTATTTGAATTCTTGCTGACTTCTCGTGATCAAGACCGTCTTTCTCCATTTATAAGAGTTTGTGTGTGTTTGTAGCTGTCAGCTTTGGTTTAATTTGGGTGACTTCTTCCATACTACCCCACACTTTTTGACGAAATCTCTCCTTGCTCTGAAAACCATGAGCATGACTAGGTGGAGTAGGAGCTGAATTCCGAATACTCCATTACCTTGCAATCGAAATGTTACAGAATTGGCAGTTTTCAACCGTTGTTTCAGTAATGTATCGAGAATATTGTCTTCTGACTGTATGCATAACATCATGGTAGTTGCTATGAACAGGATACCATCCCATATGATGTTTTCCGACGAAGGTACGTGTTTCCAACTACGCTTTCATTAAAAAGTGCATAATATCTCCATCATCAGTACTCTTACTTTTTTGCTTCGCTTCATACTCATAGTTCCCGGTAAGTGGTTTTTTATTGCAGGTGGATACTTCTTGATGTTAATACGAGTATAGAAAATGTGATATTCAAAGTTCGTGCTAAGAGAACCACTTTGCTTTGCTTCATGATTTCACATTAATATTTCTATGAAATCGTAGCCTGACGATATTGCAGGTTGATGATGTTGATGTTGTTGTTGTGTTGACGATGGTGATTATGTTTTTTGATGATGTTAATTGATATTCTTGGTCGGTGTAACTTTAATTGATGATGTTTTTCGGTGTTGTGTGCATAAGTTTAGCTGTATTTGCAAGTGTGAAGAAAATGCTTCTACAAATGTTGAGAAAATGTTGGAATAAATTGTTGCTGGCTATCGTTCCCTTTGCAGTTTTGCAGCGAGTGTGAAAGTATGAAAGAGATCAACTGAAAAAACCATTTTCATGTTTTATCTGTTAACATTTTTCACCACTGGCTGTTTTAAAGGAGATTTGTCTTAAGTCTTATTCTCTCACATCTCAAGTTGACAATGGCAGATAGCTTCGAACTCTCCGAAAAGCTTTTTTGTCAAACGATAACAACGGTCTGCTCGATTCATGGAGTCTGTAATTCATGGAGAATTTGCAGCATACTTCGCTTTTATTACAATTCTTGGAAGACTGGCCATATTTGGCCTTGGCCATATTTCCACGATGATTATAAGTTTATTATTTAAATAGAGAGTCTGAAGTGCGACACAACGAATGGCTTCGAGAAGTCACGCACGTATATAATTTGCCATTTCTTCACTACAATAAAGACACATTGTGCAAGCCTTTCAAGGGCGCTAACTATCGTACTCTTTCCCAGTCATAACACATAAAATTTCTTGCATCTCCGTTCCTGCTCTAGCTTACTACGTAGAGGAGCGTGGAGCCCAGACAAAGAGCACTACCTTTCATTATACAGACATCGTAGTCGATCCGAACAGAGAGTGAACAAACGAGCTGGCATGCTTGGACGGGGGTATACAACTCGAACCTGTGAGCAACTAAATGTAAAGATAGAGTAGCTTTGCATGCTCCTTTTCCCTTAATCACTCTGACTACTCAGATAATATATAAAGCGTGTATTGGCTCTCTTGTATTTGATGAATGTAGAAGGAGTTGGCTGATCTCTTTCATACTTTCACACTCGCTGCAAAACTGCAAAGGGAACGATAGCCAGCAACAATTTATTCCAACATTTTCTTAACATTTGTAGAAGCATTTTCTTCACACTTGCAAATACAGCTAAACTTATGCACACAACACCGAAAAACATCATCAATTAAAGTTACACCGACCAAGAATATCAATTAACATCATCAAAAAACATAATCACCATCGTCAACACAACAACAACATCAACATCATCAACCTGCAATATCGTC